>CM061094.1:15830000-18230000 GCA_030770545.1 Macropodus opercularis
ATTTCTAGATAATAGCTGTAAAGGTGAGATCACAATGGTTGGTGCCAGCAGATATTTTTACCTATTATGTTCCCTTCAGGTCAGTCAAGTAAGACAATCTAACAAGGAAAGTAAACACTCAGCACTTCTCTATGTTCTCCCACTAATCTCAAATACCATTTGAAATAGCCAATTACAGGAGGGTGACAACATCACAGTTTCGATGACACTGAAGGTTGTTGGTTTTCTATTACTGCAAACTGTTCGGACAGTACAAATTCCACTCTGTAAACCTGTGAATCCCTCTGTAGACATGCTTGGTTGCTTTGCTGTGGCCTGAAGTGCTGCACCATGCTCCAAGGCTTGTACATGTATGCCAGCCTGTAAAGAAATATTTCAAAAGCATTGCATTCCTTTAACAGCTGAGATTGTGAGAGACATGCAGCAACAAGACACCACAACACAGCCACGGCCAAGGACCGGGCAAAGAAGGCTTTAAGAGCTATATCACGTTGCAACCTGAAAGGGTTTGGGGATTCATAACAATGTTGCTCTGGACAGCAGTGAAATATCCCCCTGAAATGTCACGATGAGTTTATTCCATTGCAGTTTGTCATGTGAAAGACATGAGATCAGCTTTGTTTAGAATGTGAAACTGAGTCTTAATTCAGGAATGCAAAACTTTGCATTAGAAAGAATTAATAGCAAACAAGTCTTTTCAGTACGGTACTTGTTATAATTTCCCACAGTTTTAGTGTTACTGTTGATGAAACTATGCTACTGCAGCAAATTACAGCACAGAACTCAAACTAATGATCCTTGAACAGGTTGAACTTTCCTAAGTACAATACAACAACATCCCTATTAAAAAGCAGCTACTACTGCTGAAGGACAAGGCGAAAGAAACTCAAGGAAAAGGTGATGTGTAAATTTCCAGTTTAGAGATTTATCTGCTCATTCATCTGGAAACTAGGATTAGGCCATCCAGGCAATTGCCCTGGAAAATTCCTTTATAAGAATATACACACAAATGTATTGAGATCATAAAAAAAACATTGTCCAGTATGATCATTTCTGGCCTTTTTTTTTTTTTTTTTACCTCTGTCCCACTTTTTTTTTTAATACTAAAATAGATTCCACATTTCCCCCTTCTCCCTGCCAAGCTCTCTAAAATCTAATTTCATTCTGGCCATTTGGCATCTGAAGACAGATTTGGCTCTGTGGGCCTTCTAGCTAAGAGATAACAGTATTTCCAAAGAAAAGAGACAGACTATGAATCCACGGAAAAATACGTATTATTCCTTGTGACACCGGAAGCAAACAATTGCCTTCATAAAACAATTTAAAAGCTGCCATGAGAACTTTTACACAACCATTTTACATATTGGTTATGATCCCTGTAGGAAGAAAACTTTGGTTCAAGTTCCTCTTAGGGCTCCACAGGCACATGCGATTGTTTGCCGACAATCAACTGGGGCTATATTGGTGTAATGTGTTGTTTTGAGCTTCATAAATGGCAGCTATTAGCTAATCGGCCTAATTCTAAAGCACATGGATTAGCATTTCTGTAGTATTTCATACAGATAGCAGAAACCAAAAAGCAAAAACAACAAACATTTTTATTCACTTTACATTCCTATTTTTACACTTACATTGTAGCAGGGAGCCTAAAAACTGAATAATGTTATGTTTTGACAGATGACAGACTTGTGGCACAGAGCAAGGCATTCACCACACCCTTCAAGTTTCTAAGAGCTGGCATGTAAACACAGCTGAGAAAACAGGCAATAGAGGGTGGGATGAAAAGGGTCTGTCTGGCCATACAGAAGTCACAACAAGGCTCGATTACATATACGGCAGAGAAACTTCAGTCTCCCTCAGTCTTGGCAACCACTGTAATGATAAGAGTCATTTACATAGTAAAGGTTTGATATCGATATGACAGTGATTGCACAGTAGGTGTAGTCTGAACAGGAAGGAAGGATGTAGTTTAACTACTCGTGTTTTGTTTTGGGTGCTGTTTTTTTTGGTTTGCTTCTGGAAAGAAATGTTCATATGATATCATATGATCATATCATCAACTTTTTACAGAGCCTCCAGGCCTTCAAAACTTCTTTGCATTAAAACAAGATTATACAAATCAGTAACCACATGCAAATGGTTGGCTACAGGGTTGTCCATAAACCTGATGCAGTAATATTTGTAATAATGTAATGCATATAGCAGCAATAGCAAGTGATAAATCTCTGGCTGGCCTTACACATCAGCTCTAATATTGGCATCAAGCGTTTGTATTAGTTCTGTGGTAAAAGTAACACCTGAGCTATCTGTATGTTCAGGAAGTTAAATAGGTGCTATAATATTCTCCACTTTAACTAATAATATTAATTCCAAAATGCTCAAATTTCCTAATCATGAAAACACAAACTACCATACAAAGAAGAGCAGAGACTGAACAGCTGTAACTTCAGTCTGAAGAGTCAAACAAGGCAAGGTTGCCTAAACAGTGAGACAATTGGTGGTCAGACTGAAGGGCTTGGCACAGATCAAGTTGAAAGTCTTTGGGCAGACTAGTTGCTAATAAATTTGAAACACAGATTACAGGACAACATGTGAAGTAACTAGATCTACTTTCAAAAGACAGGGCCTTCCTTCTCTGCCATTCCTTTAAGCTCCAGTGTGAGGTTGGCAAAGTTTGCTGTGAATTTTAATTAACTAATCTACATGTTACTGCAATTTTTTTTTTTTTACACATTTCAAAAATGATGTGTAAATTTAGTCTGACACAGTGTGACACCTCCAACGGACTGATTATAGCAGATTACAGCAACCATTCGTCATCTGTACTGATTCTTAAGATTCTGCAAGTATTCACACAAGTAATTATTATTGACAATTTACATTAGTTTTATTTTCAGAATTATTCTGGTAACAGAAAGTCTGGGCAACCAAGGTAGCATGATATTTTGAGGTGCTCTGGCTTATTACTCAAAGCATTGTTTCCAGTATTAACTTTGCCACATGCTGCTGCTTAATGCCGCTGGTTTGTTTCCACCAGCATCACTGATGTAACATTTACAGTGAATGTCAAGAGTTACTGTGGCTTTTTACTCAGAACATCATCTTACACAGACAATTCACTCCAGTTTTATGATGAGAAACAAAGACCATTTCCAGGCCATTTACATGTGAAGTTGCTGGCATTGTAGTGGAACACATTAAGAACAACTTAGTGGCCTTTTACAAGTTCAGTGTGATTATTAAATAATGCAACAAGGCCACAGAATAGCTAAAGCTGGTTCAAAGTGATTATTCAAGTTATAATTACAATAAACTGGAGCAGATATTTATTAAAAAATCTGAGTGGCATGAGTAAATATAGCTTAAAAGAAAAAAACCCCTGACCCATCCTCTAAGTAGTTTGGATAAAGCAAGGTTAAGGAAAAAATACCATTCTTCACTCAAGAATGTGAGGACAGTTGTGGGAAATCTTTTCCATGTCTTGGCAGCCTTGACTAAGAACATGGGAAGAGCCATGACAGCAATGAGGAGCGATGACCTCTTCTCATCCAAAGGCACATTCATGCCATAGCGGAGTTGAATCCGGCCTGGGATAGCTCTAGTAGACAGAGTGGAGGGGGGCGGGTTCAATGCTCAATGCTGGGACTGCCACAGACCCAGCTCAAAGACGTCTTAATAAGCTAAACCCCTAGAGCCGTCTCTGGAAATCTAGAAGGTTCCTTTTAAGTGTAAGTGTCTAGGTCTGTAACAATAAGAACAATGATTATCATATATTATACACAACACAAACTCTCATTTACAAACTCTCAAGAAAGCAGGCCCATACATTATCTGATATTGGCATTTCAGACGTCTGTGACTTAGTAAGATTCACTTTCCCTGTTTGAGGTGCTCTGATGGGAACTCCAACAGCTGCTGGCTTCCACAGTGCACTTAGTGGGGCCTTTGGGGAAAGTCAGTGATTGAAACAGAGGCAAAACAGGAGTGTGATGGTAATACGTGTTCCAGACGCTCATTCGTTTATTGATCACCGCTGACCTCAGCTCCACTAACATGATGTGCTTCAAGGGCAGACAACTACACAACAAGGTTCATTTTTTCCACTTTCACACTACACTTCCTGGAAGTAGGATACTGCCTGAGGCTTATTGATTGAAACCATATCAATGCAATCCTAATGGAAAAGCTTTACATTGTTTACTGTTCCAACCAGATTGGAAGGACACTTTTAGTGAGCACGGAATTGGTAACTGTAGAAGTAAAAAGCACAGGGCACATCCTAATCCATTTATCAAGGACAATGACAGTCGAGGAAATGAAAAAATCAATGTCAAGTGTAACTTAAAGAGCTTCCATGAGTCAACAGTGTGTAATCTTGATAGATCTATACATGTGTTCTGACAATCAATGCACACTGATTTTCTGAGAGCTGAAAAACTCTACAGGGACTGAACAACTGCGATTGACCTCGGTACCAAAGCTGAAAACGTAAAAGGTCTAGTAGAATTTTATTTTTATTTTGAAGCCACTAATATGAGCAGATATAGATGAAATATGAACTTCTCCAGCCTTTGTGATGATCAGAGTAGACCTATAGTATGTTACATGTCAACTTAAAGAACTAACTTTCAAACTTAAGAACTTAAGAAAATCTTATATCATTGAAATGAAAAACTCAAATATTTTAGTCTAAATCAGAATGTTTCTTTTTAATATTCAGGGTCCTCTGTCTAAACATCTTTCCCTAGGTCAACATAGGACAACACTCTAATATCCCCATTGTCCTACATCATCATACTTATTTAACAATTATAACCAAAGGCAGGCAAATTCTCCTCTGAACTTTTTTAGCACATTCATTCCAGCTTTTCCCACACATACTGTAGACATCTCTTAGGCAGGCCACACAAATATATGTAGCCACCATTTGTTTTTGTGTTTTTTTTTTAAACCTGTCAAAGGGAAAAACACTATCTGCAGTCAAATAACTACAGGGCTATAAGTGAGCCTCCCAAAAGAGGAAATTGGGAAGAAATGTGGCTGCCACATCCTTCTTTTGAGCACATTAAAGTTAAGGACCACACTATCACTGAATCAGCGTTTAGAAAATAATCACGTCAAAGCCCCTCCCTTCAAATCACTTCTCTTACCCTCTGAGACTAGATAGTACACAGTCTGTTGGTGGGTGCCTGTAAACACAGAGCAATTTGCCCTGAACTCACAAGAAGGAAGCAATTGACAAGTCAAATTATGCTCAAACCTTTTCAAAGTCTATCTGTATGGGATTCTGCTATGGTGCTAATTATGCCTGGAAAGGAAGAGAGTGGCCCAAAATAACTGACAGAGGATCAAGGATTACCATAGAATAATGAAAATGTAAAGGATTGCCAGCCGATTACAATTTCAACAGAGCCTATTGTAAAACTCAATAACTATTGGTTCCTTGAAGTAAGTGATGCAAAAACGAATCTAACCGATGCCTTCCATGCATGGTACTAAATACCAAAACCAAAGTAGTTCTACTCGAAACTTTCACTGTTGGAGAACTCATTAGGAAAGGCACTTTCCCAGACAGGATTTGAAAGATCAAGAAAACATTGAGAAAAACGGCATGCCTACTGTGCAACGAGGAAAAGCAAAACCCCCAAAGCTGAGGAAGGAACTCGAGGAAGGTTTAGCTGACATGAGTGGTGCATCAAAAGAAAACCTTACCCTACACACTGCCACAAAGTTAGCAATGCAGGCATGGAAGACATAATAGATTCCCCCAAATACCAGCAACTCCTGGATGTAAAGAAAAAGAAAGGGGACTGGCTGATCTGAGCACTGCTGAAAATCTTAAACATGCTGCATGTGCAAGACAATCCAAAAATACCTCAGAACTGGAGGTGATCAGAAACTAAGAAGACGACAAAACTCCTAAATCAGACACAGAAAAAATGTAATATTCAATGAATCATAAAGGAAAGCTAAACTCATAATTTAACAGGAAAACCATCTGCAAGAAAAACAAGAATTAAAAAGACATACTACATATTTTTAGCTCCAATCAAAGTAAATCCACAACAAATGTCTGCAACACGGAACAAATGATCAAATGTATCAGGGGGAGGTCGAGAAAAAGGAAAATATCCATGAATGAAAGATAACAGACCAACAGTGATGGCATTAAACGCAGAGGGTCTTACTGAGACAACACATCACTGCAGTCCCAGACGTTACAGTAGAGGTGGTAATAACTGCCAAAATAGAACAAAAACAGTCCAGAAATAGCTGCTCTGCTTTGTAGATGACATGAAGCCACAATTTCAAAATACCTTGGCCATGAAGTCAGAAAGAATGAAATCCTCTCCCAGGGAGTGTGTACGGAAACTAAAAATAAAAAAGCCAGCCAAGTCACCTTGGATATTATTTCAAATATGTAAATTAGTCAGCTAAAAACAGTCAAGTTAACAGAATGACTACTTTATAGTTTACTTTGTGCGTAAAACCTCCAGAGCGTTGTCTGCAGAGAGGACTGGAACACACATAGAGAATTAACAAAGCTGAGACAGACCTAAATACAGACACTATATAAGAAAAAGCAGTTGTCTATGTGGAGCCAGGCTAAAGATGGCTTTTGCTTTCAGAGACTTCCAGACCTGACTGCAACGGTAAGAATAAAAATATCTATCTTAATATGATTAATTCATGAAAAGTAGGAAACAGAAGTTTTGACTCAGCTTACCAGTAAGGCTACGTGGCTCCCTGTTGTCTTGAGTATTACAGGTCTGAGAAGCTGAGAACTTGCTGATTCAGACAAAGCCACATGGCATCTCTGGGTTGCAGCTAATTATCCTGTAGAGATGAAAAGAAAAGAGCAGGTGTCAGCTTAAGGTTAACACCAGGAAGTCCTGATTCTGACAGACCCATGAAAATAAAAGCACCAAATTTAAGTTTCAAATTCAAAAGCTGACATTGATTTTAATTTGTATATTCATCTTTCAGCACTGAATAGTTTATAACCCACATTTGCTTTGAATACATCACTTCCCACTTTGGCAATATAAATTCTACAGCTACCATTTCAATAGTGCATAAAAGAAAAAATACCAAATTATATGAACACTGAGTTGCTCCACAATCTTCTGTACAAATAAGGAGCAGAAAAAGTTGGTGATATTTACACTGCGGACTGGCAGGTCCCTTGCTTGGCGCTCGCTTCCACAAAAAGCGAGGCCAGTTGGGTAAAAGTCTGGGATGCCAGAAATGCTATATTCATCCCTACAGGCTCGGCATTCTAGTGTATGCTGTAGTCTCCTCACACATGGAACCAAGCTATATTAGGGATTGTTATTGTAGAGCATCGCAAGGAGAATTTTGCATTTTCTATACATGACTCAGGCTTTATTCCAACAGCAGGTGATCAGGGCCTGTTTATGTGAACAGATGCATGTGTAAATGTGAACCCAAGCATATTGATTTTGCCACAAGCTTGATTCGTATGTCTCAATATCTCACTTACGTTCCAGCACACAATCTGATCTACAGTATTTCTATAAAGGAAATAATGTAATTTAGCACTGGTAATTAAAAGAGAAACCGAACTGAAAACACCAGTCCACTGCTGCTGTGATGTAAACGGCTTATTCCATCCCAGCAGAACCACACTTTGCACCTACTCAATGAGCTGTGTCCATATTAAAAAGCCTCCACAGGCTCGATTTGATTTACAAGGTGCTTTTCATGATACAAAGTCAAGATAATAAAATCTCAGGACGCTGGAATTGAAAATGAACTATGTATGAGAAGACCAAGAGTCTGTGGAGAGGAAAACATGCCTTAAACTGAACTTAAATGTTGCATGATGCTGCTATAAATCACATGTAACTTTACCGCATTTAGTTATTTACAGTTTAACAGTTGTTAACATGTGCAAGGCATCCTGGTGCGTTCAGACTAAGTGGGTTGGGAGGCCAAAGGAGGGGCAGCAGACTGTTTGCAATAGTCCATGTCTTCAGGCGAAGACCCAGTTCCCCCAATGACATCTGTAACCTTTGCATGCTTTAGATATTCTGGGGCTATCATTATAAATTCTAAGTAATTCTACTAGATATAACTACTTGTATATAATTACATTAATAGCGGTACAATTTTAAACAGCCAGACCACCAAGACATTTCTACTTCAAGCTAACCTGACATAAGCTAGACACTTTTCTCCATGGTAAAAGGATTATGTCATGGCTCAAGCATCTTGAAGAAAATGCAGCCTGGGTAGGCTGTGACAACTGACCGAGTGCATTTAATATTCGTGAAAGAATAAGCACGCAAAGTCAAGCAACTGGAGCCGGGAGCAGCCCAGTAGTACATTAACCATGATGTCATTATTGTTCACCTTGGAGCCAAGGCAGAAAAAGCATCAGTGCTGATCCAAGAGCTGTGAACTTGCATTACATTTATATGGCATCAGACAATATTTTTAAATATGATTTTGATGAGTCTGGGAATGTTACTTAATAAGACCCTATTTTATTGCAGGCTTTACAAGCCATGATGCTCCTTCCCTTTTTTCCTTTCAGTAGTATGTGGGCATCTATATTCTCCAACTTGTTCTTCCCACGTCTCTATATGCCGTTCAGCTGCCGGGGTGGGCATCGGACACATGTGAGGACAAAAAGGGAAACTCCAAATCGTCGTGAAGAAGGCAGCCACCCGTGGCTGTGCCCAGTAGGATTCCGGTTGTTTATGGTTGGCACTAATTACAGATCGACAAACTCACCAAGCCATAGAAACTTCAGTTGGTTCAAAGAAAACACAGAAGTGGCTGAGACAGAAAAACACAGAGTGACCACTAAAACTGTCTCCACTTGCAACGAGCCAGAGTAGAGTGATATAAGATCAATAGGTTGGCTTAAGGACATCAATCAGGATCAAGTTCACACTACCAGAGAAAAGCTAATTAGCGAAGTTTCACTACTTGCAGTGCACCACTTGCTGCTAAGGCATATGGTGCTATTGTAAAGCTAATCATGAAGATATATGCTAGCTATACAATTACTACAGTGGTAGTAATACATCATGTTATATTTTTTGAATGACAGAACTCTCAACATTAATCGAGTGTCTTGTTGCAGATACAGAAAGTGTTGGGTAATAAAGGAAGTGTCAGGTGTTGACCCAGGAAAATCAGCAAACCAGCTGAGTAAAATCCAGCTTGCAGTCCCTTTGAAATGTGTACTGCAAAGGAATGCTGAATAAAAACTGAGCACCCTCCACTTGCAGTTAACGACTGCAATCTTCTACACTTTCCTCTCAGCAGCAGAACCTCTGTCTTATAGTGACAGCAACAAACACCTACCATGTTTATTTTGCTGAATGGAAACCACTAGATTCTGCCTTGTAAATAACAGTGCAGTGTATGAAAAGTTACTTTCCAAAGCGTCAATACACCTCAAAAGTTCTAATGTTAAAACATCTCTAGAAAGGGTGAGAATTTCTCCTGTTATGAATCTACAATCACATGTCAGTGCAAGTGTTCTTTTCTAGCACTCGCCAAAAGGGAAGGACGCGCAGGTAAAGACTAAACACACCTGCATATCTATTCACATCTTTCCTCTTATCCAGCACAGAGAACACACATTACACAAACACATTTCCACAGAAACTCCTCCTTACTATGCATTAACAGAGCCAAAAATTATGTTTGAACATCATATTATCAGGTTGTTTTCACAGTACAATGTCCCAGTACTACTTCTAGTTGCATATAACGGACTGACCACAGGAGCTGGTTGTGCTGTGGTCTTTCTTGCCAGTCTCACACTCAATGGCTAGTTTGTGCACAGCCCCTGTTACTGTCAGTCAACAACACTCTCAGCTCCTCCTCCTCTACCTCCCTCCACAGCCCACATCGAGTGGCTGGAGGCCAATATCTGGGCAGGACACCCACCTGCTATCACAATCACCCACTCAAACACAAAGAAATTTCTAGAGCAAGAAGTCAGATCAAATGTCCAATCTGCATGTGCATGTCATTATTTTACCTTATCATGGCCAAATAAGGACTTCTGCTTCTCCCTTATTTACTACATTCTCTCTTTCTCATCATTGTTACACAGATCACTTTTTCTCATCCCCTACAGACGACCAGCCTGGAGCCCCCTGTCGGCCTGTCAGCCTGATATAGCTGTGGCATTGGCCCGGGTCTGAAGGAATTGGAGTTTGTTTTCTTGCCATTTCGATCTTTGTGAAGTCCACATCCTGCCACACACCAATTGAGACAAGTATTTACACAACCACAGGGGCCTGGCTATTGCAGAGATATGGCATGCACTGATATTGCTAATGAGATCACAGCGTGGATGGTCTTAGTGTAGACGTGTGCATGTGAGGACGAGTCTAAAAGAAGGGTCTGTTAGTTAAACAGGTAATTTGAGAGGGAGCCTCCTTTCAGCTGGGAAACTGTGGTGAGTCCGCAAATTTAATTTGAGCAGCACCAACAGGATTATTTTCAGAAAAGAGTCTTGCTGTGTCAGGCAAGGTCAGGCAGCATGTTTGTTTACAAGGGGTGAAGTGGTGAATGCAGTAATGCATTTTCACCGTGCATGTTGCATAATGTCTTAACCACCTTGGAATGCCAAGTGACACACGCTGTGGGGTATGATTGTTCTACTCGTTGCCAGTAAATGCAGTGCTCAAGCTGCACAGCCTTTGAACTGTTCACAGGTAATACTAATACAGAATCAGGAAAGCATCATATCGAGCATGAAATATTTGCGACACAATCGAATTTCTTGGTGTGCACTTACTCAAGTTATCTCCCAAAGCAATTATATTGTCATAATTTATTATTGCACTCTTTTCAAGGAACTTCTGTAATCAAAAATATGAATTAAACATTTGACCTTTTTAAAGCAATTAAGATGGTTTATTAGTTACAAAGTATCTGTGGAGGACATAATTTAAATCATTGTTTAAATATTCATCCACCCTTAATTTCATTTAAATACAGAAAATATGTCGGACAACATTAAAATACTGAAGAAATTTCCATGACTACTACTGTCCATAATGTTTTTCCCTTGGCTGACCTAATTATTGTAATACAAAGACAAATAAGTAGTTCAAGTCGTTTTGAATGGATTATGATAATGCCAGCATTGGACTTTCTGTACATATGCTATAGAAATCAGGTGCATAATAATATTATATTATTACAAGGGTTTACAAGACACGGCTTTAAGATAAGGAGTGAAACATTTCTAAATTTCACATTTAGAGTTAAATTTGTGAGTCATGATGACCTAGTTTAGTGCTCAGAACACTGGAGGAAGGTTTTATACATCAGCAGTGTCAGGAAGTCATTAAGTGTGAATCTGCAGAAAGGCGCCACACCCATAGCTCATGTTCATTGCATCTTTAATTTATGAGACTTCTGTATACCACAAAGTTTTGTCTAGCTATGCATCTGTGCATATAAAAGATATTCCAGCCCTTCAAGATCCTAGAGCACATATAAGAACACAAATGCCTCTGTAGGCACAACAAACATACAAGCTCACACAACCCGGCTTCCAAAACCTACCGTAGCTTCAAATGACTCTACATGACAGTGCTGAGGCCCCCTACTCAGGCCTGTAATCTCCAGCAGCAGGCAGAGCTCAGGTTCACTATGGTAAACAAGTTCAGCAGCAGCAAGGTATGTCTGGGAGATTTCAGTACAACACGTAGCAAGTTATTTTAAGACGCAGGGTGAGTCCAGGAGATTTACTGAGGTCAAAACTTGGCCAAAAGCAAGTATTCCTCTGGGCTCTTAACACACTGGAGTAAGGCTGAATTGTTTTAGCCTCACCTAACCAATCACAGAAGCCTTGCCCTAACTTAAACAAATACTTGCATAGAAAGGTCACCAGCAATCTGGCATGGAAGAATATTTTTCCATACATGGAGCTCAATACGACATTGAGACAGTACATTTTTGCAGGTCATGTAACAAACTTTACTTAACTTTTAAATCTTGTTTGCTGCAAACTATCACCAAATGCCAGGTCGTTGGCAGCTGGGTTCAGTCAATACACATTTTTCAGAGCAGTAAAATATGAAAAGCACAAATGATTTAATGCAAGAAAATTTTTTGAACCACGATGGTGTTCCCACAGGCTGGACTGGATCAGATCCACGACTGACACGTCGTTTTTATCTGCAGTGTTGACAGTGATGTTTAGTAGTATTTCATATTTATTTGCTTTACCCCATATCCACCCACACCTAGATGTAATCACCAGAAATGCAGAACTGTGGGACCAAGCCTAAAAGGTATTTTGACTCTAAATAAAAATGGAAACTGGATTCATCCATGTAGCTTGATCTTCCACAACATATTTGTTATGTCTTTGGCGTTCTCCCATTCCCACCCTCAGGCTGTGACACTTCTCACACTGTGCTAAGTAACTGGCAAACTATGAGAAAGATCTTTCAGTCATCAGCTAATTCTGCATTAATAAAATTAATTTTAAAAGCTCAGTCATCAAAAATTAAGAATTTATAGCAAAGCTCCCTACAAAGACAAAATAATCAAATAGGAAAAATAGTGTAAAATATGCAATTATACCATATTCTTTGCTTACTGGTGACTTCTGAAGTAAATTTAAAAATAAGGAAATTAAATAAAACAAAGTGCTAAGTAATATATTATTTGAAAAACTTCTCCATTTATAATACAGCCTTCTCTAAAAATGAGCTATTCCTTAGTTTGTAGCCATAGGAATCTCATCAGTACTAATTGCACTCACAACATCATTTATTATCAACTGCTCTGCTAGTAAGTAAGAGCCTGAAACAAGAGAACATACTGTACTGTGCTTTGAATGCAGCACAGTTGGAAGCTGCAGGCAGTACTGCATTCCTTCTCTAATTAATCTTTGAATCAGGTCTTGAGGATGGTCTCCAGGATGTGGAGAATTCCCCAAAACAGAAGAACAAGTTTCTGGTCAGGAGCATCAAAAACTGCAGGCCATTATTTCTACATAACACTACAATCAGTCTGTCTATTCATCTATCAAAAACTAAATTAATGCTGTGATCAACCTTGATCAGGTATTAGGCAGAGATTAACAAGATACTCTAAAGGCCTTGAAGATGTCAAGAACGGTGCAGCCTAACATTACCATCAGTCCCACTTCAGTCTTTGTTGTTTGGACCTCACAGAACGGGAATTATGATTAGAGAAATTTCACATTAAGTATTCTGCTCAAAAGGGGAATATGCAACAAGAGTTAATCACACAGTCCAAATGTGTTAGGCCATTAAATCAGATGGACATGCTAAGCAGCTGAACTCAGCCTGCCCTGTGAGGAGAAGACAGACTTTTCACAGTTTGACAATGGATGAGCAACAATTGATCTTAAGTAGATTTAAGTCATAAGGTTAATAGGCTTGAAAGTTAGCACCCTGTGTTTCAGTTTGGAAGTTCTGTGTACAAACAGAAAAATCATCATTGGAGCAGCTGTAAAGGCACATACAAAACAACGTTTTTTCCCATAAGGCCACTGTATATTTAACAAAAAGAAGAAAACATAAGCAATACCAAGTAGCTCTTATTGCTCCCGTAGGCTTTAAAGAGGTTAGTCACATGCCGATCTGCGTGTTTGGCAAAAACCAATCAGAGCTCTTTTTGTCTTTTCGGCTCAATAAAAGAAGTCATTGTTGTAGCTATTCCCAAGTCCCGCTTTGATGAGATGCTTTTACACAAAACACTGAATTAAATTGGGGGATACTGACTTTTGTCTAATTTGTATGCATAGCAAAACAACCGTGAAACAGAGGTTTAATAAATAATGAATTTTATTTGTATATTGTCATACATTCAAAATAGGCTATTAATAGCTTCATTGCTGAAGTGCAATTTGATTAATATCAGATTTTTTGTATCGTTGTTAAATTACAACATCAACTTCACCAACAGCTCATTAGTCTTAGACGCTGAGGGTCAATAACTTATCAGCGAAGCCATAACGGCCAAGAGTTTGCCAGATAATCACAAATGTTCACAAAGTCAACATTCCTATAAAAGGTCAAACTGAAAACACCAACTGTTTAAAATTAAACAGTTCTCTTAAAAATAATGACCCCAAAGGCAACATAGAAAACAAAGCCATCGTAGTACAGATTACAGGGATTAAAAATATTAAAATGAGACTATGATGCTTTTATAAATAACTACACTGATTACTAGAATCATAGAGCATAAAAGGGTACGACAACAATGAATGTGTGTGTCTCACAGATCACCTCCCCTGACCTGAGCAGATGCCTTCTGGCTTGACATATTCAACACCATGTTCAAACAAACCACAGAATGGCTGACAAAAAAGTGAGACATAATACTGATGGCACGTTACTGACCTGGCATAACATGTACAAGACTCAAATTAAATGCATTTACTTGAAACCATTCATCAAGTGTGGAGAATTACAAACCATAATTAGTTTAGACGCTTTACCACCTGTATGATGACCTGACCCCGACATTTTGTAGGTGCAATGTTATTGCCTGATAGTTACAAAATGTACCCAGTGTAAGCTACAACCTAAGGCTGCCAACACTAATTATATCAACAACACAACACAACTGTAAACCCAGTTGTGCAGGGTTTACTCAAGCTGTGCCTTGACTACACACTGAGATGTCTTTTAGTCCAAACTGCACTTTCTCAGGTCCCAGTGACCTTCAAAAACAGACATGTTGTGTTTAGGTGAACTACACGATATAAACCAGGCACAATTATGTGCATTCAACGAGACACCTGAAGTACCACTGAACTGTGTGGAGACGACCCCATGACCATGAGCAGATGTATGAAGCAGGATTAAGAGGCAGCATTTTCAGTGTCATTAAGTCTTTAAACCTAGGTCACCCATGTTACCTTTCCCAAGCCGTGGCTGCGGGCGAGGGGGCAGGTCAAGGTTAATGATGTCACGGAACACTTCACTGTTCCGTTACAGAGGCCACACTTAGCCCTGCAATCTATCAAACAACAAAATAACCAGTGTTCACGTCACTGAAGCCTGCAGAAAATGAGTTTGTGAAATTCATGTTCACCAGCAAATAAGGTTGAACCTGCGGTTAATGACAAATACACAATCTTCAATAGAACATTCCAAACAGTCTGACACTGACACGCTGCACAATAAGAAAACTACTGTTTGAAATGAGATATGTAGCGTTATGATGCTTCTGAATTACTTTGAGGTAGAGCAAAGCATGCACAAACACATGATTCAAAGGTATCACAAGCCTCAGGGAAAAATTTTAACTTGGAAACAAGAGGCTGTGGACGAACAAAACACATTCAAACTAATGAATACTTGAATGTATGTAATGTAATATTTCAGTGGTTGTGAAGCTCTGCAAGGATAAGTTAAAGCTTCACATTGCTTTTTGTTTTCAGATATTCAATTTAAATGTTTTGCAGAGCAAACCCAAGCATGTTTTAATTTTAGCACTGAAAATGTAAAAGTCAGCACTTCTTTCATTCATGGCTGACACTTGTGTTTGCTTCCTAAACATGTTTGTTTAGTCTGTTAGAACAACTGATAAGCCTCAACTAAGGTGAAGTCCTGGGTCACTGGCAAACTGAAAACGTTCGTCTCAATTTCCCATGAGAAGGTAAGCTTTTGAAAATCGCATTGCACATTTCACCATATGCCTCGAGGCCAGTGACACATTCACTGTTCTACAACATAAAATTAACCACACTGTAATACAAAAGGTACGACATGTCACATTTATGCTGCGTCCTCTAACACACAGTAGAGCAGCTGAATGTTTGAGACATGCAAACAGGAAGGCGAAAGACAAATAAAATATTTGTGACTGTTGAGCAGCTGCCATGAAATAAAGGTCATCTGGTCTGATGGTGCAGGCATGCGTCACAGGATGTTCAGACCTAACTCCTATTAACACGCTTTTGGATCACAAAACCTCACTCGCAGTTCTATACTGTAGCTCGCCACAAAAACACTATCTTCCTGTTCCTCACCACAAAGAACTTCAGGTATGTACACAATTCAGGCATATATACAATCAAACTAATAATTGTTGCATATTCTTTAGGGAGAGTCTCTTGTGGGACATTTATCAGAGGGCAAATCTGGCCAAAAGGTAATTCCACTTCCTTTTCATCCCCTTGAACAGGAGAAGAAAACTTAAAAATGTCAAAGGCCTCTTTTGTATGACACTGTCAACCCACAAGCAGTTTTCAAAACAAGAGAAAGAAATAAGAAAAAACAAGATTCAGCGGCTACAGTCCTACATGAATGCACAAAGAATAGTTCATTTATCAAGAGCACAGCATAGTGCTGGATGAGCAATTTACTGGCCGACATACGCGTATACAGCAACACTTCTACCTGCCAAACTCTAACCTACATCCAAACTCATTAGTCAGCTGACAGCAAATAAATCACTGACCACTGTCATGAATGATTAATCATTTCGGCTCATAGTCAAACAGCAAATATTCTGTTTTTTCTTGCATGAAACCAGTCCCCAGCTGTGCACCTGGAAAATTCTAAACAGATATGATCTACTCCTTCACGTTTTGCATTATATAACTTCCCTGAGAATAACACGTTAAATAATATATCTCTTCCCTACACCCACAGATGTGCTGGCCAATTTAGCAAAAGCAAGGTTTGATTGAAAAGTAAAATAAAACATTTCACAGATTCTTGTATGATACCGAGTGCTGTTTGAAGCTGTAGGCTACAATTAAAGCCTCCCCTTTGATTTATGGCAACAGCAATTCAACACACGCCTTAAGATGCATGCAAAATTAAGCACGACGCAATATGAAGAGTAGCTTCTTCACACGGCGTTGATACAATAGACAAACACGTGTTCCACTGTGTCCTGTGGCAAGAAGAGGATAAGCAGGTGATCCAGAAGGCAAGAAGCAGAAAATATTGAGTACACCTGTTAGCAGGTAACAGCATGAAGTCCATTCAGCGAAGAAGTGACTTGTATTAATATCAATGAACTTATTCAGATGTGCAAAATACAAAAGTACAAAATACTGCAACAATGATGACAACAGTGAAGCATCCGTTTCCCTTCACGTCTGATAGTATTATTCTGATAACATTTAGCGTTTCTTTGGTGTGACGCAAGGCTGTGAGCGGTGTTAAATAAATGCGTTTTACTAACTATGGCGGTGAAATAAATCCTAAATAAAGCAGACCCCCGGTGGTCTCCGAGCCTGTTTGGCCAGAACGGTGCCGATCCCACTCTGTAAACACCGAGCTAGACTTTGGGGCGCGCTCCTACACGAACCCGGTGGATGCGAAACTAACTTTTGAGCCACGCAAAACACACGAAGCATCAGATTTTACCTTCCAGTCGAGTAATGACAGAACAAGCCGCCGCCGCCGCCGCCGCAGCAGCAGCAGCTCGGCCACGGACCGAGCCAGACCTCCGAGGCTAACAGTCCTTCAGTTCGCTAACTCAGCCTGGCAGCCGTTAGCAAACTTCTCCGCTGCCTTCTAGCGCAACATACGCTTCACGTTGGCGCCATAAGGTTCCTACACGGAGCCGTTAGCTTGTTCGTAGAAACCCAAGACTCCGCTGCTTCAACCGCAACTTGGCACTTCGAAGGAAACTGCCGAGACTTGTGGCTGAGACACTTTCATTTTGGGGTAAAGGGACCCATAGCTAACTTTTTCATACCTCTTAGCTGCTCGGCATCGCCGCGTCGGTTCCGAGACAAACGCCGGTTCTGACAACGTCGTCCTGGGCTGGAAAAACGACAGTCCCGGCGTGTTGGGCTCAACTCTACCAGAGCCAGTGATTTTTCGCACACAGTTCCTCTCAGCGCGGCACCGCTGCCGTTTTTCCACAAGCCCTGCGCGGGCGCGAGCGTACTAGGATACTGGGCTGGCCAGTAGAGCACGTGAACGCGCAATTTACAAAGCCACACATTAGTAATAATTAATAATAATATTGATGATAACAACAATAGGAGTAGTATTGTAAAAAGCTACTGATTTACCAATTCATATGATATAGATGTGATGCTCTACAGCGGATAGAATTATATGTAGGTTACTCTTTCTATGGAGCTTTTTTTTGACATTGTGATATTCCTCAAGTTGCATCATAACTCATCTCCTACTGCCCCTGTGCTTTAACCTGCTATTCTAACCTACAATATTGTATATTAGCTGTTTGTTCATCTCACTGATCCCCCTAAAGAAAAAGAAACACATGGATGATATAAGGCTCCACTTCAAAGCACAAAATGACTTTAATTATTTCTAATTATGCTATTGAAATCACTGTTTTCATGGAAAACACAGCTGACATCAAAAGGAAGCGAGCAGATGTGCAGTGCCATGCCAGAGAGAGCGTGTGCGCATATTCCAGTTATTGAAAAGTGATGATTGCTGTCAGTGTGTCTCTTAATGACATAATGCTTCTCATATGGGATAATGACCACCAGAGAGGAAACCCATCCTCATCTGCTGCCTTTAAACTCTACTGGAAATTCAAATTACAATTAAAGTCCAGGTGCAAACCATAACCACAGTTAAGCATTCAATTTAAATCTAAAAACTAAAATTATGCCTATTATTACTCTTGGTCCTAAGATTACTGGAGCATTTAGGTTTGCATATCAGCATATTATGGCGTATAAAGTTGTCACGAATAGTCTTCTATTCTGCACAACTACTTCAGAACTTTATGCTACTATATAGTGTATGAGGAGAACCTGAAAGCAACGTGTTTAGGAAGAGGATCAGCCAGAGGTTGATGTGTGGGAATGACTCAAGTTTTTTACACATTCCAAGCATTGTTTCCTCCTCCTCGTTACCCCAGTCCAGGGCACTGAGGCCAGGGATTTTCCAGGGCTATCGAAGATGAAGCAGAAGATGGATTAAGTAAAAGGAAGGATGACTCGCACTTTCCTCTTTTGCCTTTTTAAGAGCGGTTTTCTTCTTCTGCAGCTGAATAAATAGTTATAGTAGCACTAATATATATGTAAATGTTTTTTCAGATATTAATGATGTTTTAATCTTTGGGAAAAGGCCTAAAGCACCTTGAAGAAAATAACAGGACAAGGTTGAAACAGTGGCTGCAGCTACATTTTAGCCAAAGATGTCGATGTCAGTTTTGATTTTATAGGTCTTCTAACCCATGTTCCCTGTGTGTGTAGGCACAAGCAGATGACACAACACAGGCACGGCAAGAGAGAAGTGCATGTTTTCATCATGTTGTCAGAAGATCACACGCTTATTTTCTGATGATTTGAGAGAGTGAGGGAGAGATGGGGCAGTGTGAGTCATTATTTGCTGGAACAGATGTAATGAAGTTTAAACTGACTCACATTAGCAAGAGTTTAAAATGAGGACATGTGTCTGGATATGGAATTAATGAAAGCATGTCTTGAAAATAAATGCAATATTACTTTAGTTAGTTTTTTTGCTGTGGTGGAAGTAAGACAGTCATGTTGAACTTAGGGGAATGAGTCTCAATCAAAACTGAAGAAAAGAAAATCTCACATCATAGCTTCCTACATGTTCTCGTAGTTTGTGCTTTGCAGTACCAGAGTGTGTCGCTCTGATTCCTAAGCATTTCTTTCCCAATTGGTTCCATCTTTTGTTTGCCAAGTCCGTTACTTTTATAAGAACGGATGTTCTCCAGACAAAATAACAACCTGCCACTAGAGAAGCTGCTGGGTGATGTCTTCAAACACACTACAGAACACCACCAATTATATTTATCCTTTTAAGGAATCCATCAAAAAATTATAAAAAGTACTTCACTGACCCAGTTTCTATTACTTGATGAGAAACTATCTGACACAATAAAAAAAACTATGCAGGAATAAAGATTTGAATGACATAGTAGGAAAAATCTGTTAAATACGAACAGGTCAAACTGTGATAGTTATAGAACTGTACCCAAAACTAAACACAGAGCTTCACAGCTGTAGTACATGCTGTAGCTCCAGCAGCGCAATCTGACAGCTGTATTGATTTTGTAATTTGGTGCCACCAGAAAATGTTTTAAATGTCAATTGCAGCTGTAGAAAATAAAAACACTTGCTTGTTTAGTGCTGACTCTTTTGGCTCACAGCATACGCTACAGAAGGGGGATGATTTTGACCATATTAGTCCATATTGGTTTGCTAACAGAAGCCATTTGTGGCACTGTGACCACAGAGTGCCAATTCAGCACATGATGCCTGACTCATCCTCTCTGCTCTGAGTCACTCCCACCCTCCCCTGGTCCAGGATCTGTGGACCTCTGCTGGTGCTGGCTCCACTCCTCTATGTAAACACGCCACTCCACAGGCAGGCTGCCAGCTAGGATACAGGCATGGTCCTAGTGAGGAGGAAGGGTGTTTGTGTTTCAGTGGGTATTTCTATGTAAGGACAAAGACTGGGAGTGATAGACTGTTGAAAAGAGGACAAGATGAGAGACATCATTAGGGACTGGAGAACAGCCAAGCTGTTCCTCTGGTCGGGCAATGCTGTCATGACTTAAAACCTTAGACTGCATATGGTCTATGCCTAAATCAGAGACCAGGGAAGAATCACAAAGCACTTGACTGCAGCTGGTCAAATTGTGGACTGAAGGTAAACTGAGATAACAAGGTATGAGCCATTTCTCTCGACTATTAATCCTTTTTTCCATTTCTGTTGTTTCCGCAGCTTTCTACAAACATCAAAGCCTAAAGGGCTGCAGCTAAGCTCATTATACAAATGAGCTTTGAGGCCCAGTGCACACACCAAGAAGCACATTTCTGAAAGATGATCCCAGAAGTCAAAAGGTAAACAACCCTCTAATAAGACAGTGTCTCACTGGTCACATAGCTCCACTGGTTATAATTTGCAAATCAGCAGTGTACATGGTAAACATACAGGAGCTAGGATATTGCTATATATTGCATTTACCTATACTAGCAGCATGGCACAGGGGATGGCTGTGTCAATCAGCCAAGTCTGAATTGTAATATTCCAGTACTATGAATAACTGGAGCATATGAAGTTGTACTGGTACTCAGAGAATGACCTAGTTACTACACTTTGATGATTCTCAGCTTTTCGCTTACTCCATCAAGAGGCCTCTCTTTTTGTTATTCAGGGCAAATCTAAGGTATGTCCAAACGTAGTTGGTGGCTATTGTACATAGTTACAGCCCACTCTCTGGGAGCACAACATCTGGTAGGGATGTTGTTGGATAGAACACATTGACACATGCAGCCATTGTCGACAGGAAGTCTCAGCTGGCAAAAGGGAAACAGCCCTTCGTGAATGGAAAGAGGAAGGACTCATAATGACAAGTCAAAAACAAATACAGTGTGATGACAAATGACATTTCAACTGGAAAACTCCCAGCCCAACAAATGCAAACCTACCTTTGAAATTTCCAAACAAGTCATTATAAAAATATAATTCACAAGAAATGAAGGCAGAGCGTGCCCTGTCATTTTGTTCCTCATCGGTTGTTCTCCTGAGGACTTAAGCAGCTATGAGTGGGAAAATTCCCCTGCATGATACAGTAGGTTATTGTTCCCCAAAGCTCAGTGCAGCTCTGTGTGTGTGTGCGCGAATAAGCCAGAGTGCAAAGCAATTTGTCTCTCTCCAGATTCTGCTAAATTACAGCAGAGCTTCTCAATCAGCTTAACCAATCCAAATCTTTAACGCTAAGCAAATAAGCCGAGGCGCTGACCGAGCACAATTCAAAACAGTGATACATTTCAACAGATTAGCAGCATTTCTATTGTAGACTGGCTTCAAAACGTCTTTCCACTGTGACAAATCACAGAGGAAATTCAGCATTTAGTGTGGCAACTAATTAAAAGCTGCTTTAGTATTTAGAGTGCACATTTCTACAAGTCATCAATGTGAAATGCTTCTCATTTTTGATTGTGGTTGTTACATAAACCAGACTAAATTTAAAAGAAGACTTTTGAATCAGAGGGAATGAGAAAATAGGGCAATTTTAACTAGTGTATCTCACTTGAGTTTTCACTTCAGTGTAACCACATTCCCAGTATGTCACGAACCTGTCAAACACACTGACTGCTCACGACCTGTAAATATGTTTATTGAAAACACAAAGACACTTTTCACACAGGAGAAAAAAATAAAATACATGGCACAATCTTTTTCTTCACCAGAGCATGAAACAAAACGCTTCCCAATAATTATTCGGACAAATTGGTGTTGATGAGACACAACATGTATGATAGCAGTTTACAAACTCCTGTGGAAGCATCAGCTAGAAATGGCCTGAAAACAGATACATGTCCAGTGATTACTTTATGAAACAAGCTACAGCTAATAAAGTGTGAGCATAGTTAAAAAAATGTAAAAAATAAATAAATAAAAGACGCTACATCGCCTTTACCTATATCAGCTTAGAAGAGTAATAACAGATGGTTTAAAAGAAAAGACTGAAAGGGAGATTCACGATGAAGGAGTAGGGCATCAACCTGGATACAGTTTCTCATGTCACTTTGTACGCCAAGAAGTTGTCCAATTATCTGGGGCAAAGAAAATAACTCTTATAAATAAATGTATTTAATACTAGATTATAATAGATGAAACTTTGCCTAAATCACCAAGCTGGGTTAGGGAAAGCTATTACCTCTCCAAGCGGCTCACCACATCTCTCACAGTGTTGATGAGGCTCTCGTGTTCTTGTGGGTTGCTGACAATGATGCTGTGGAGCTTCTTCATGTAGGAGTCAACAGTTTCAAGAGTGGGCGTCTCTCCGCTACCTGTAAAGTATGACGTTTTAAGAAAAGGCTCTTTCAGCTGCAGTTTTCTGATCAGACAGATCTGGACACAAAAGGGCCTGGAATTACTGAGTGATAGCGCAGATAAAAGAAAATGCTTCTATGTAGAATGTAATGTTTGTAGAGATCGGGGTCTCTGCTGTGTGAGCAGACATTTGACTAGGTGTGGAGGGAAATACTGTTATAAGAAAAAAGCTGTGGGTGTGAGCTCAACAAGGGGAAAGTGAATCTACTCTGCAATTTCATTTTCGTTTTTCATGCAGAGTAGAATGTTGATTAAACAGTAACTAGCAGTATCTAAAGAAGAAACATTTATTATAGACTTTATTTGTTGTCCATTTGATCACAAAGAAGAAAGTGAAACTCACCTGGCAGAGGTACAGCGGCGAAACTGGAGGCGAGCGCCTGCCGCAGGGTCTCCAGGTGTTGGTGGAGTAACCCGTTGCGCCCTCTCTCTTGCATCACATCTCCTTCCAGCCTCTCGACTGCCCCACGCATGCTCTCCACGTGCTTCTGCAGCGCTGCGTTACGCTCCTCGTACTCCATGTTGGTCTTACGCAGCTGCCGCATCTCAGCCTCGCGTGCTGTTGAGAAACACACCCACAAAGGTGAGGTCTAGACAGAGCGTCTGGGGCCATCATCAGTTTTTTTATTTGCTGAACGAGGCATGTTCTTTTCAGGCTCAGGTCATCGCTGAGCTTGGTGGATCTCTTTGGGGATGATTAAGCAATATTTTCTTGTCGTCTCTTGATGTAGTTGAGCAACGTGTTTAGAAACATTATTGGAGGCTTTTAAAAAAGAAAATCAAGTGCAAAGTACTTCACAGCAAGAGAGCTGGCTGTGTTCAAGCGCTTTACCTTTGCTGTGGTTGAGAAACTCCTCTGTGAAGATCGGTATGTCAAACACAGTTCTGTCCTTCCCTTCTGCATCCTTCTGTTAACAGTCAGAGAAAGTAGGAAGGAAGGAGATAAGCTCAACAGTGAAACCATCTGGTCATAAAAGACTGACGACTGACAGTGCGAGGTGGTCATTTGTCTAGAGGGCTGTGGGTGGGTGGGTAATTGATTTCATACCTGGCCACAGGGGAAATACAGTGACGCAGTTTAAGAAATGAGAAGGCAGAAGTAATTCCATTAACTGCGCTGCTATGATATCAAAGCCTCTGTAACGGTTTGCAATACATTTGCAAGAAACTGTGCTTCACACTCAAAGCAGAAGACAGAACAAGTTTCATAATGACATAATGGCACTTATGCTGAATTCTGTGTCCTTGTCTGTGAAATGTAGAAGAGAATATTCCCACAGTTGTGCAGATACAGTCACCTTGGCTCTGCCCCTTCACAGTGAGCACGCTTACAGAAGCCAAGTATTTGGATCAGAAACACAGGCAGATTATTCACGCTTTAGTCATGCAGCAATAAGCACTTAATGTGTAGCACAAGAAGAGGGCAAACACACCAGATTTAGGTTCCCACGTCACAAAACAGAAAATTCTCATTCTTACCAAAAGCCCAGAGTCAGACTAAACCTTCCCAAATGCAAAGTTTCTTAAGCACAAAACCAACCTACCCAACCCAATATTTTAGGAATTATGATTTGAACCAACGCTGTTGTTGTTACACATGCACACGCTGGAGTGATCATCCTGCTCCAACTATAAATGAGCAAGAGATAATCTTTTCCTAGTCATTTCTAGCTTCTTTCACTCATCTAATCAACTTAACCCGATGACTCCACTCGTTTTCTCCCACTCTTTCTTTATTACATCCTGTTCCTGTAACTGGTTTACTAAGAGTGCCTCTGCACAGTTGGCACCAGGCTAAAGTCAAGGAAACACAAATCGGATGAGGTGTTTGTTTTCTCTCTACAGCGAACTTGTGCTTGATGTGTATCACACCTCCAGTCAGACTGGAAGGAGTTACTAACCTCATGAAGAGCCTCGCTGGCTACCTGGTGCCCAACATCTGGAGAGGAAGGAAAGGATAAAGAGTAAGGGACAGCAGATGATTCATGTTTCCCCTGGAGCAGCTTTTACCTTGTTGTGAACTGGTCCAATGAATCAACTGAAATGAGGCAGCACTACCTCAGTAGAGCACATTTCTCATTAATGTTTGCCAAGGCCGAGCTGTTTATGTCATCAGCGTTTTGATATTTAAACTAAAATTTATCCACCATAATAAACTTGGAAAAAGATAATATAGACCATGTGTTGTGAGAGCAAAGTGACGGCTCCTTGGCCACAAGTTGAACTATAACTTATAACCTGGAGTATTATGAAGAATGTCATTTTAGTGCCAGATTTCCACTGACTAAGCAAAGCAAATATTGAGTTTTGGTTTCCTACAGTAATCAGTGGAATACATTTGAATTATTTTATGTAGTATTTGCTTTAGTTCTCTTTTTTATTTTTACATAAGCACATGAACATTAACAGAAGAAAGGTTAAGGCCTATGTTTTTACTACTCTCAGGGGACTTAATAAATTGCTCAAGGTATCTTGAAGGTTAAAAGTCCAATATATTTGTAAAGAGGAAGACAGAAACTGCTACAACAACCTGCTGAAATCCATGACATTTATTACTGTACCTGTGTGAGCAGAAATTAGAATTCAATGGCATCCAAATGTCACCAGAACTATGACGAATGTGAGCCACCATCTACTTTTGAAATGAATGTCAACTAACTGCTCAGCTATAAGGTTCTACTGGTTGACGCAAACTTGCCAGCTTCTAGCTTTCAAAACAGACCTCACCTCCCCTGTGTCTCTTGCCCTTCTGTTTCTCCTGGACCTTCCTGGTGAAATGTTTGTAGGCCTCCGTCTTTTGATATTTCTCCAACTCCCGCATGTAGCGCTCCTTATCTCGCTCAGCCTCATCCAAGTATCGCTGCAGGAACAAGAAAGAAAAGGTGAGAGGTGCTGGGAAGAATCAAAAAGGAGGAAAATGAGATCTGGTAAAACAGGATGGAGGAGGATTGTGGTGAGACGACACAATAGGTGGGAGTAATTATTATTAATCGGGATTAGTTTCTTTCAGTAGACAAAAATCAGTAATTTTCTACATGAATGACCTACATTTGTTAAGGGCTTGAAACTAAAATATGCATCTTGTAATGTAATTGGTTTAGGAACTCTGAAAAGAGCTAATGAAATATCTTCACATAAAGACCTAGTCCCAGAAGACTAAGAAAACTGACTCAGCTGTAAAACAACAGCATTCGACAAATCAGCAAGGCATCCGGGGTCTATTACAGCTTTTGAATTGCAAACTAAATACTTCCAGGCAAGTTCTACTTCTGAGTAACATACGTGTCTTAATAACTATGCATGGGGTGGTTTGTATATTGAAACACAGTGGCATCACTTATATTGCTCAGTACAGTGACAAATTTGTCAGAACAGCCTTTTGTTTCTATTAATACGAACAGTTGGTTTTGTCCTTTCTAAAGTCTTTCTGCTATCCTTGCATCCCAGTTAAAGACATATCTAGGACACAGCCACCAACACATATCAAAACTATGTGTGAAAGAATGTCGAACAGCTACAAAACACATTCGCTTTCTGAAAGATGCAAACACTGACACCACGGTCTCTGTAGAGCTTTTGTTCCTACAAAGGTTTGTAGCACAGACAACAATTTGATACAGGGCTCAGCTGGTTCAACAAAGTGTTAAACTAGGATGAGGATAGTGTTGCCATGCAGCAGATCTGCTGTTAGCACAATTATTGAAAGACAAAAATTACTGTCATAATTACAATAATGACTGCTGCTCATGCCACAAGTAATTTTACACATGGCATCATAAACCTAGGAAGCAACAGAAATGCTAGATTTTTCATTGACAGTTGTCTGGAACTTATTCACTTACCTGCTTCTCCTCAGGGGGCAGCTTGCTCCACTCGTTGCCCAGCATCCTCGTAATCTCAGGAAAGGGCACGTCTGGACGCTCTGCCCGTAGCTGCTCCCGTCTGTCGTTCATGAAGCGAACGTAGCCTGTCAGAGGAGCCTTTGGTGCGTTGCTGTCCTTCATCGGCTTCTTCCTCTTTCTCCCCTTGGTCCAGCTGCCACGTCGTGGTTTCTGCAGGAATAAAGATGCAAAAAGTTGGTTTTGAAGGTTCAGGTAGCAATTCCCCATGATGTACACTAGCAGAACATTCTTGGACTTTAAAAACTATGTAAAATTATGTAATTCTCTTACCTCTTCTCCATTTCTCTGGCTATTGCTGTCAGTATTGCCTGCAGGAGAGCCCGTCTGCTCCTCCATGATGACTAGAACTATAGAGAAGATCGAGATGAAACAATGCGAGGGGGTTATTACACCAAAGTGTTCTAGTATATAAGGCTGTTGTCTCAAAGTGGAAATAGTTTTTCATATGATCTGTAAAGGTCAACAATCAGTTGGTGGGGCTGTGCTGATGGCATGGGGGCATTGTTAAGCTGCCAGCCAGAAAACAGAAAGCAGACCATTCTTTCTACAGTCATATCGCTTTTTGGCTTTTTGTTCAAACTCCTCCAGCCCTTGGATCTAAACCCGCTCTTGGCTAGCCACATTTCCGCTAATAGAAATATCTTGCTGTTATCAATTATTGTGGAGCAAGTAAATGGAAAAAAAAGGCATTGACTCACCCTTCAGACAGTAATATAGCCTATTTTAAACAAGAGGAAGTCGCTTTGTGCTACTGCGCCATTAATTAGAGATAAGAACATGCCTACAGGCTCTTTGGGGAAAACAAACCCTGCTCTCCAGCTGAACTTTTGGTTTCACCACGTTTTATAGCAGTACTGCAGTTCAGATACGAGGGTGAGTAAAGCTAGCTTCAAGTAACTCCACTCGTGAACAAGCTGCCCAATGGATCTTTAAAATTAGCAACAATATCCTTGTGTGATTTTCGCCTCATCCAAATCATCATGTGGGATGTGCGCCTGTGTGTCCTGGATGTGGTTTCTGCCCCCTGCCACTAAACACTGTGGGAAAAGTCACAGAGGAATTTGCCGGTCTACCACAAGAAAGACCTTTTGGTAAGAGAATACGAAGAGAAAATGTGCAGCAGAGTTAATGCAGCTGTGTTACAATTATTTTTTTATTGTCTGATGTCAGTTTCTGGAGACACAGCTGTATTCTTTGATAACAGACCTTGCCAAACATGCGTCACATATTTTACTGATCAGAGTGAGCCAAGAAATGTAAACCTTTACAACTTAGAGGAAGTCTCATACAATTCTGATTCCTCAAACTAGACAACAATAAAATAATTAATACAAAGAGCAAAGAGGACAAGTAAGTATTTGGCTTTTAAATAAAGTCTATGTAACAGCGCCCCCTGCTGGATGCTGGTCCGTAATAGAGGCTGCAATAACAAACTGCACAGAGTTTAGGTAACACAGAGCACAGTGGGCTACACACAGTTTCGGTTTATTGTCGGCATGTTATGTCTTGGAATATCCTAAAACCTTTACAATCGATCCTATCGGGTGGTTGTAACTAATGTGTGGTGCATAACGCTTGTGTGTGAACCCGAACAGGTTACTGTCGGCTTATGTTATTAGACGAGCGCCAGGGACTGAACGACATTTAACCAAACCGCTTACGTTACACACTGAACTGAGACGCTAAAGGAATTCACTGGAAATGGCTGGTAAACCTGTTGTGGCTAGCGTTAAGACAGCTATTAGCTAGACGAGCTAACGTACACCTTACAATCTGTAATGCATGCACTTCTGGACAAGGGTTTGTGTGATTGTTATCGTTGGCAGTCTGAGACACGTGACGTGACGTATTGGGTTACTTATCAAAAACACATTTAAATGATAATTTAACAAGGAACTGGTCAAGGAACAGTTGCATACCAGATTGATGAGCTAATGGCTAACCATGCTGCTAGCTAGCTTGAATAAGCTACACGCTAGCACACAAGCAGTTAAAGTCAGGCTGAAACTGAGCACGTTCGTCAAACAACTACTTAACAATCAAGTAACGGAATAATTAATGCTTAATAAAACAGTGCAACGGAAACTAACCTTAGACAACGTAATCTGTAGCCGTACCTGTCTAAATGAGTCCTAATCAAAACAATACAGCAGCCACTTCATAGAATCACCACACACAGAAAGGCACGTAGCTGACACCGGCATGCAAATCACGATGTGCAGAGGTTTACTTGCATTTGACGTGAGTTATCATTGTTTTTGTAACGTTTGTGTTTTCGCTCTGTTAAATAGAAACATATTGTTGAACTCTACTGGGCTACACCATGTCAAATATTACGTACAACAGATATAGCTGTAGTAAATGTATTTAATTTACAATTACTCGATACAGAGTACACATCGGAGCCGGCAGCATTGCGAAGTGAATTACGCACAGTGTCCTCAGAAATCTGGCTGCAAACGATTGTATTTCTCACTGTCAAACGACAAAACAAACAAACAAGCAGCTCTATATGATGAAGTTCTGTGCGGCCTTCGTTTTCTTCGTGTGCACATTACACAACAGATCGCTCTCTTTTGGAGCCGCACTGCCCCCTTCTGGTAGCTTGGCGTCAATCCTGGATTCACACTGACTGTTCTAAACTGTGTTATTTTAACAGAACTGAGGATGACACCAGGGCTTGGAAAACGCATTACATGCATGATCTGAGAATCTCCTTCATCCTGATTCTGTTCTAACATAGATTCCTCCAGATCATCAAGACAAACGTGGTGAAAACCTTTTTGTTTTTGTAATTTACAGGGTAAATATCAGAGGTGGCTGCCACTTCTCACGGTGCCAGCACCTCCTTCATCTGTGAGTTTATATCTTATTACTGCCAAGACACGTGCTGCCCATCAGCAGTAGGCAATAACCCAGTTATGTTATCTATACAATCAGTGTTGAGTATTATACCATCTCCGCACATAAATACAAATATTTACATATACTTTGCACCATTGCTTGCAGAAAAAAATCCTCCGTTACAAACAGATATTGTGTTGGTCTCTGAGAACAGAGGTCTCTCACAAGTCTCCAACGCAGAAAAAAATCTCATAACTTGAGGAACACACAGGGAGAGAGCAGGGAACTAATATTCTAATTCCAAATTAACAGCTCTCAAATCAACACCCAGGCGAGAGTAACCTAACTAGCTGCAGCCTAATTGAAACTCTGATTGCCATCTCATCGCAGTTATCCAGCGTTAATCCAACCCAATTCTCCAGCTCATTACACGCAGGCTGGTGACATCCAGTCGCTGCGTGGAGTTTATAAAATAAAGTCGCAAACAAAATAAAGGCATTTTGCTTGGAATGCTCCTCAAACGTAACCATTTTTTCTACATAATTAAATCAGATTTCTGAGCATGAAATGTTTTCACGATTCCTCTGAAAAGAAGAAATCTGAGTAATGATGGAAAATCCCCATTTAGTTGTTTTTATTATTATTTTATCTATTTCTGTTTTAAATGTTTCCAAACGTGTTGCATTCATTGTTGCATCTGTAGGTGTTGGTGCTGTTGTTGTTCCGTCAACTCAAATGTGTTACATTCAGACTTGATACAATAGTTATGAACTGATGTTTTTCAATGTCAGACATGAAAAATCTCACCAGAAGCTGCTGCAGATACTGGTTTTCTAAAGTTTTTATAAGCGCATATTTTTTCCGTGGAGATTTGTTAGCAATTACAAAAGCAGGTACAAGCAATAGATAATATAACTAGCAGCAAAAAAACAGCATGTGCCAATAAGATTTTAATGTCTTCCAGCAGAAATATCACACTGGAGCTTGCCAGCAGTGTTGAATTAATAATGCCCGTGGAATTGTGCTTGTCACTAATTGGCCAAGTTGGAACTCAAAAGTGATGCCGACCAACTGTTCTGCTCCCAACAGTAGCATGTCTGGCTCAGTTTTTCTTTTTTCTTTGTATTTTAACAATTCAGCATCAGTGGTCACTGGTAGTTTTGGGTAGCAGCACAGCAAACAGAGCTCACGAAATGCTGAGCCAGGATCAATCGTCTCTGAACCGCAGACTCTTCGGATCCCAGCAGACCTGCGGGGCACAGTGTCCAGCTGTCTCCTGTCCTGTTATCCGCCTGTCATGCCACGTTGAATCATCTGGTCGCGGCCTGAGAAGCTTAGTGCAGAGGGAAGCGTTCCAGCCACTGGTGCTCTGTCCTTACCACACACTCTGAGCCACCTTATACCTATTAAGGCTGGTGATATCACATGTTAGTGAGCCAGTTAAATGACAAGTGTGATTTCTATTCACTGTATGAACTGATAGCACTGCAGTGTTACAATGCAAAATCGGAATCAACCATTAATTCTTCTTCCACAGGAACTATAGTGGTACAAGGACAAGGACGGTTCACTTTTTCCTACAAACAGCCCGTGTGAGGTCGGATTCTCCTATAGAGCCGATAACTGGCAGCAATATAATAATGGATATTAACGAGAATCAATTAGCCTCAGCAGCATCAGGCTCTCATGCTTTAAGACATGTGACTAATGTTAACACAGCTGTGTGTTGTTTGAAGACAAATATGTCAACATATGCTAAGTAATGTATTCATTAGCTTAGTTAATGACCTCGTCAGCACAACTGCCTATGGTTCAGCGGCTGACGGTGAATGTGGCAGGATATGAGGCAGCAGAAGTGCATCATGTTTTCTTGTGCCCAAACACCACGTACAGCTGTGAGCTCTGCCAATACCGCGGAGAACACAAGCTCAAAGGGTACAAGGACTGTTGCATCACCTTGTTGCCATGCAACCGTCTAATTAGTCACTAACCTGAAGAATCGATGGGGAATGATGTAGAAAATGAGAATGAGACACATGGACGGACATGAGTAAGTAGTCCTCAAAGAGACACTGCAGCGTTGGGAGGTTCACCTCGTCCTGAAGCTTTGCTTGGAGCAGAGGTGCCAAACTGAGAGCAGCCGTCTCCAAGCATCTGGGACTTTGTGCAGAATCTTACACCAGGTGATTTCCGTGATTAGTACATCCCCTCTGGTTGAAGACAATCAGTGAAAAAAGGCTCAGACATATTCAAAGAAGTATTCTGTGTAATCAGACTCACAATGGGCAAAGGTAAATTATGCCAGAAGTGTCATTATCATCACCCTTGATGCTTTTCATCACAGCGGTTTCGTCCACTTTTCAGCCCGTGCAGCGTCGGCCATGGGAACAAATGGCAGGGAAAGATTTCTTTACCAGAGCTGATCATAAAATGGAAGCTAATTGTTTCACCTTTAATTGACAGATGCAACAGCTCGTTTTGGTGCTGCAGGTTCGTTTCCTCTGCTCCACTCGGCCTGGCAGGCCTTCCACGCCCGTCCAGACAAAACCCTCAGAGCTTCTAACGTGCCGCCGTCAAGTCTCATTGTTATGTTTTGCAGCTCCATCAGCATCTTGTTTGGTATATTTTATACAGGATGAACAACACACTGCAAAATGTGAATCTGAGCCTTCAGTGGAAAAAAACAAAGGCTGCTAATCACCACTGGAATAAGATTTGCATTTGAAACAGGTGCATAAGTTTAACAGAAGAAGAGTTACATGAACACCTACTTATAAAATGCTCCACAGGATCCACAGGCAGTGAAGAAAAATAAGAGTGAGACAGAAAAATAACTGATAAAATAAAATGAAATAAAACAAGTAGTCCAGTAAGTTATTTGACTCAAGCTTGTGTCTGTAAACAAGGGCTCAGTAAACAACAGATTCAACCAAGAAAAACAATTTGATGCCTCATTCTTTCTCTCGGTGTCTCACAGACCGTTTCTCGCTGTGAAAAGAGGGCTCGTCTGTTCAGTTGATCGCCATTATTTACTGGTGGGGTAAAAGGATCCGATCTTCACGAGGCCGTAGTGTGGATGCTTTACAGTTTTACAGATTGTGTATAATATAGTATGTGCCGTAGATACAATAACCCAGATAAGACCTTCACAATGAGTCAACCCGGACTTGGCTGAAAAGCAGCTACACTGTCCTTTGTAGAGGCCTAAAGAGGTGAGAGGAGGTGACAATGGATAATAATGTGATGCACGGTGCTCATGCTAAGCTAAATGTCTTATCTAAATTCATACACAATGACATCGCCTCTACCTGATCATGTCAGGTTTGTCATTTTTGCTGCATCGCCTGCCAGAAAGCAGGCAGAAAAAAAAAAACCCAAACAGAAAATCAATAAGCGTGGGGTGAAAGTCATGCATATGCTGTTTTAACTCTGAGGCAGATGCTGTGTTTTGGAGCCATATTCAGAAGACTTATAGGAAAATAAAAGTGTGAACAGCCTTTATTTGAAGGCTCTTTTAATGACATATGCACAAGGACAGGGCTTGTAAATGTAATTATTCCCAGCTAGAAATTAAAATTTGGAAAGTAACAGTTTATTGATTTGAACTCCAGAAGAAGCATTGTTGCTGCTGTGTGGATCACGACCTGATGGTTTGCTTGAGGCAACAGAACAACGTGATTTTTAAATTAATGCCAGGTTCCGTAAAAAACGTGACTTGTACATGTGATCCCAAACGCGACATAAGCTAAATAAAGAACAAAAGGCTTGTTATTGGCTTTTGTTTCGTTAATTTCACACAAAGCAACATGAGCTGGACGTGATTCATCAGCTGAATGTCAGTCAGTGTGTTTCTCCAGATAATTAAATTTCACTTCGTTTAAACAAGCAGCGTCTTTTGGATGTGGACTAGCGTGAAACAGTTTTAGTTGAATAAATTCATAACATTCTTGGAGAAACACATTTTTTATGTATGCAGCAACAAGCTTCTCATTGTGGCTGTGACAAATTCCAGTCATGGATGTCGCGTTGGATCAAAGACACGATTATATTTATAATTCATTTTGCATTTGAGTGTTTTCCAGCACGAAACCCTGCAAGCACACCGGGGGATGGTCACAGCTGCGCCAGTGACCTGCCGTCCTGACCCGACCCGACCCGACCGGTTCCTCTCCTCTGGGTGACAGTGATGGACAAGTACGACCTCACAGCCGCGGTTTCCACAGTGCTTTTTTCATACAGTACATGCATCTTCACTTTGCTGCGGAATGGGCCTTTGTGCTCCCGCAGCACAGGGAAACATGCTTCTGGCTTCGGGGAGCGGTTGTCCTTTGGTGAACGTGATGGACATGGAACAGCAGAACATGTCTTTTACCGCCTGACCCGGTCCAACAGCCGACACAGCGTGTTGTGAAAAGCTTGTGATTAAGCTACAAGCCAGCATCACAGCTCGCTCTGTGTCAGACTCTCCTTCCATTTAAAGGCTGCTTTGGACGTTAGTTGTCTTTTGATAGGTAGACGTACGTCTAACGCCTTTTACACCTTGACTTGATTATTCAGTTTGTGTACTTTCAAGTTTGAGACAAGCTTCACTGACGTAACTACACACTTGTCCCTTTTCTTCAGCCTTGCTAAGCTAATTGGACCTCGCACGTGTGTGAGCACGACGGCTCCTACTGCTTGTGGCATTACAGCAGGAAGATCGATGCCATCACGCGGCAACGCATACGTTTCGGGCCCTCACGTCTCTTTTTTCCTTCTCTATCTCTCTGACCTTGCTACCGAGCTTGTCTTTATTTTTACTCAGCGCTTCTTCACTTCATCCCCTCCATTTTATTTCCCCCTGTCTCTTCTAGCCTGTGGCAAGTCTGCTTGAAAGCCGGATTTGTGCAGTCATGGTGTTGAAGATGCAAGTTAATTAACAATTCAAGAGATAGATTAGCCAGCAATTAAAAGGCAAACTCTCTTTATGTTAATGTGTATGAAGAGAACTCAAAACAATCTAAAGCTGTCTGTGCAGCGCGGCCTGCGCCGTGATGTAAACACAGCTGTGAGAGGCCTTCTCCACAGACCCAAGCTCCTTCGTCTCCTGTCTTGGGAAGACACGCGCTTTATCTCCTGTTACAGAGTTGGGCTTTGGCCCGAGGCCCAGGAAGCACCAGGGATGGAACATAAGAGCTGACTTCAATGGCCCAACGCGAAAAGGCACATTCACGTGAACACACAGAACACACACGGCTGAAAAAGCAGTTCTAGGACCCAACCGGTCCGTTTGGTGTTTCTCTTCCTTCTGATCAGAGAACACTTCAGAAATACTTCACAGCTTTCCTCGTCATCAAATAAATTCTTTGAGGGCACTTAAAGAGGGATTATTTCTCTCTCAATGCCACGTTTTAAGTGAATTTGCAGAGGTGATTCATGTTGGAAGTGCTCCGCTTTTTTTGGCAGCAGCAGACTGGATTTCGGCAAAACAACAACAACCTCTGATCTCCCCGCTGTACTGCGAGTGAATACACACGGTACAGACACACTCAGACACACTTAAATGGAGGCATCAGGACGTTGGGTCTCCTTAACGGCCGCCGGTCTGCAGTGTTGAACGGAGGAGCGTTACTTAAAGCGTCGTCCAGCTGAGGGCGTTCGTCCTACACGTGACTCACTGGCAACGTATTGTGGGGGAAGTCATTAGGATTTTGACTAGAGGGGGCTGTTATGTCTGGTATCATCTCCGAGCTCTCTGAGTTTCTTCTGGTCCTCCAAGGAAATCACTTATCGCTGAACGATTAATGAGTGGGAGATACAAAGTCCAGACACATGTGATGGCTCTGAGATGAAAGCATTAAGGCGCTAAAAAGAGTGGCCTTTGTTCAACTGACTGGGAGAGCTGAGGGTAGTGGAGGGCGACTGGAAAAATGAGGCAGCCTTTGCGAAATAAGTCTGGGTAATCCATCAGATGCCAGGTCTCATTATGGCTGCGGGTACAGCATGAAAGGAGGCCCTTTATCTGGGCTTCCTGGTCTTATTAGCTGCACTCATGCAAAGGATAGAGAGGGGCCCTGCGTCGTCTGCCACCTATGAGCCAGGGGGAGCAGGGACGGCCCTGGCCAGCGCCGGGCGCAGACCTGCCAAGTTGATGGGATGAGAGTGTGTGTTGTGTCTGCAAACAAAGTGTGTGTGCGCAAATATCCGGAGCAGCTCAGTAGTCACTTTGGAAACCTTTTTGCCAGCTGCAGCACATCCTCCTCTTTACTGACTGTAGCCAAACCCAAAAGGAAGGAGCCATTTAAAGTGGACCTGGTCTGTCACATGAGATGCACAGTCAGTGTAAAAGTTTGCTTTTCCTCCACCAACATACTTATGACACAGTGGCATCAAAGGGTGAAACCACAGGAAAGTCAAACTGTAACTGCTGCATCAGCCATCAGACTGAATCTCTTCGTAGAAATATTCAAGCCTGTTGGTGCCTGTTGGGCTCTGCAATGCCAGCAGAGGGCAGTAGGTGACAGTAGTGGTGGCGCCGTCCTGATGAAGGGCAAGGGCTGAGGAACATTAAGGAATCCTGAAGTATGACAGGTGGAGCGAATAATGCCCTCAAAAGGGAAGAGAACAAAACGGTACAAAGCCCATCTCCAAAGATGAGGGGCCTTCAATTATCACAGCCAGAAGCTTCCTGACAGTGTGCGAGGAGAGTCGGATTGAACTTTTCAAAGAAACGGAGTCTCAGCGTGAGGGGTCATTAAAAAGAGGGGCTGGCACTTGACAGAATGAAAGGTGGCAAATCAGACTGGACTCTGGATGCTAAGTGTTCTTTAGGGGCATGCAGGAAGACAGAGCCAGACGGACGCGAGCGCAGCACTTGGTGTTTTGACGTTTCTCTGCTCCTCGTCTCCCTCTTGGGTTGAGCTCTAGTCAAGGTGGCCGGACTGGAAAAAGACACGGTGTCCTGCTTTTCACGGCCCCAGCTCTTCCTGCAAACGGGCCACAAAGCGGCGCACGGATGAGGCTTGGGTGGGATTATTTGGCTACGCGCTGGCTGCGTGGATGCGTGCGGGCGCTGTGTGTACATTCAGGACTCGGTAAACACCCGCCATGTGTGCGCGCTCGTCAATATGGGCCTATCATCTGCATGTCAAAGGTTACAAACAAGCTCACGGCTGAGCAAGCACTGGGATCAAACACATGAGAGCAGGAGGCGAATCAGTTGACTTTTCCCCCAGACGGGATGACTACTGACAGCAGCTTACTGCCTCAGTGCAAACACACAAGCGCTCCTGGCTCGCCGTGTACGTGGAGAACAACAACGCACGGGCCGGCCAACGCCAGCGGCCCCACAGATACACATCTCTTTCTTCAGGTGCTGGCACGGATGGACGCGAAGGGGCCTAATTAAGGGCCGTTTCCCAGGGGAGGCGCTCGGCCTAGCTGTAATATTTGCCCAGTTCGATATGCAGCCAGGCTGCTGTTTTCCATTTCCTCCTGTGCCTCGGGCCTACCCGCTGCCCTAGTTCCGTCCACAAGGTGCGAGCAGGCCTGAAGGACACGAGGAACAGAAAGGGAGCCTCCTGCACGACACTGAGAGTAAATCTGAATTTAGCCTTTTGGACTCGGAGTTGATTTGATCACGATCAATTCGATTACATTAGCGCGGCAGGAGTCCATCATCAGCTCTGTGTCTTGATGTCCCGTCCGCACGCCGCCATTCAGCTTCGCTTAGAGCTGCAATGCCCTTTGCACGTTATTACAGCCTCAAAATCAGTTCAAATGAACTAATTAAATATTATTACACATCACTGGAAAAAAAGGTTGCGTTATCTGTGGGTGCGTAGCCGTCGCAGCTCAGACAGTGACATGCAAGCAGCCCTGCATTCATCCCTCCTATTCTCTCCGCACTCGCCATTCTTCCCAACACAAAGCTAATACGCGGCGGGCCCGACAGTCGCTACGGCGCGAGGAGGCATTTACATAAGCTTGTGTATATGACCATTGTGCTGATAATAGGCGTGTGATCTCCTGTGTCAGCGAATGAGGCAAAAAACCCATCCATTCAAATAGATATGTCAGCCAAAGCATTAGCCTCCCCTATAATTGGCCACAGAGGTCACCCTGGCAAAGGCGAGAGGCGACATTCAATGTGGCGCGAGAATTTGTTGCTCATTCACCCCTCGCAGGCACAAACGCTCCTGCCCGGCTGAAATGTGACGCCCAGCGACTGCCCGTCACTCGGCGGTTTCTCTTAATATCATTTGCGTCCGCTGTGATTGGAGAGCGGCGCGTTCAGCCTTTGTGTTATTTGTGCACCGCGTGGCAAAGGGCTGTGACAGTCAGCTCACAAGCTCCAGCGCTAACATCCAAAGCCGGCCTCGCTTGTTTTAAGGGCTCCGGATTATTCATTCACATTATGACGATCACAGCTCCCATCAGATGGAAGCGCGCTCAGGTTAATTTATCTTTGACCTCTTTATGAACAACCCCGCACACCTGACCGTAATTATTCCCCTGGTGAATTTCAGTCTTCATTCATAAATCATCAAACACTTATTAGATGCTGCTCTTCAAAGGCCTTGCCGTCATGATTTGTGTTCAGCAGCTCCTCCTGTACAATCTGGTGGCGGAGATCTCGCTGAGATCTCTGGGGCGAGTGGCGGTGACCACGTTTCTTTTCTTGCTAAGCTTTGGCGGCTGCTACTGTGCTGTCAGGAACAGTCAGGGAGCTGAGACCGTGCCCATTAGTTTAACATCCCCTGATGCTGGGATCCACAGCCTTGGTAAAATCCGGGTTGTCCCTGTCCAAGCTTTGAGTTTTAATTCATTGTGTTGCTCATTCTCTTTTCTGGAGCGAGGAGGCTCCTCCACGTAGGACTCGAGTCTGATGAAATTTTGTTCTGGCTGTTTCAAAATGGCAACAGCAGGTGCTGCACTTATAGGTCACAAAGTGACTTTTTGTTGCTGATTGCTGCTCAGAGGGAGCATAACATTTGAAGAGGACAAATGTTACAGGCTGTCGACTGTTGCCGTGTCACTTTTTGGTAGTTTTTTCCGCAGCCATCCGATGGTGTAATGCACCCGACTGTCATCTGCTCTCACCAAACAGCAAGCTGAAACACGGCGTGTGCAGTGGTATGAGAGCCATCTGAAAATGAATATTGAAAATGAATTCACACTGAATTTAAAATGGATCAACAAAAGGAAAACATGTTCATGTGGCGCTTGTATTTATGATTTCCTTCCACGTGTTGCCTTTACTCCAGCTTCACATTGTAAAGTGTGTCCACCCTATCTCACCCCCCTTTAATCCTTCAAAGGTACTTCAGTTTGTCTTGTGCCATTGTTCAGGGATTACTTATAATCCCTGAACAATGGCATAATAATTTGACCAAATTGCTTTCATTGCCATGACTCCCCAATTATGTCCTTAGTTCTCTAGCAAAGCTCTAACTCGGTGTCGCTTACGTAGTGGATCCACACTGTGCACCAAGCTCGACTCACTCCATCTTCCTTCCCCAGACCGAGTCGGCCTGTTGTCAGCGGCTGTCGGATCTGATTTGAAACAAGCCGCTGCTGCATCCTTGGCATAAATACGAAGATTTAATTTACTCCGCAGGGCCCATAAGAAGTGCCTCACAATTACTAGGGAAAAATAAATCTTTGGATGTGAGCAATGAGGTGCCATGAGCATTCAGCTGGAACGTACAGTCAGGACGGTGCAGCTTAAAGATGTACAGAAGATAAATAATTACTACCTTTAAGTAAGTTTCAGCTCCAGATTCTATACACATTTATACAGTTCAAAGGCAGCTCTGGGCCTTAGTGTTAGTTTCAGTCTTTATATAGCAAATAAATCATGTCTCCTCTCCCAGGATCAGTGCAGGGGAACATGGGACTGTAATTGGCCTCCTCCTGTGTTAATGTTACACCTCATCTCTGGGCATGGCTGGTGGCAAACAGCGAGGGAAGCGAACGGTGATTCTCATGCAGATGACAGCGTCACCGCACACGGACCCTTCCCCAAGCTGCCTGCTATTGTTGTTATCAGCCCTGCCCAAGGCCCTTTTATGTATGTTTAATAGAGTATTACATCAACTCTCTGTCCCCTCAACCATTATATGCATAACACTCATCCACGAGGCCATTAATAATTGATTGCCCCCCAGTCTTGGCCAGTGTAGCATTGTTTGTTGACGTAGCTCGGCTCCTGCAGGGAACTACGGCCACGTGGGTTGTGGTCTGTGTTTGACATCCGTCCCCCAGGGCGACGTCTTGGAGGAGCCACATAAACACGCCCAGTACGGAACAAGTCCTTATGATGCAAATGCAATAACAGATATATTTACACGAAGTGGGTTAAGATCAAAATATAACACTGCAGTGCAACAAAGTGAATAAATGAGGATTAGCCGCACCAGCTAATGTGGCTTTGGGGCGCAGGCTGATAATAACAGCTTCATTTTAATGCTTGTTATTGTTATTCAAAATATGAATGTTGCTTGTGGTGGCACGTGTCCATTTGTGCTGGCGTCACAAGCTTTTTTTTGATAGTGCTGGGGGAGCGAAGGCGGCAGAGAGGGACTTGACAGGACGCTGCAGTTATGTGACGCGCACCTTAACCATTCGGATAAAATGCCAGTGAGAAACAACAGCCTGGAATCTGGTTGAACTACTTCGCGCAGCTTCTCTCTCCCTATTAGACTAAACAACGAACTGAGAGACGAGACGGTCATGAGACTGGACTGGTCATTATTAGACCAGGAACCATGTTATGTTCTGTATAGATACCGTATACGTCCTCATTACCAAATAGGTCCAACCTGTAGGCGCTGGGGTCCATTGACAGTATGACACACTTTCTACAACGAGAAGTTGTGACACAGACAGTTTCAGAAAGTTCCATACATCATCTCTGTACTGGGTTGGAGTCAAAAATCTCAGAGATCAATATAACAAAAGCTGAGAAAAATGAAACCAAATCAATGCATGTAGTTGGTTTTTTGATAGTGTTGAGTCGGCCTCAAATTGACCTGCAGGTTCCGCGCAAGTTTCAGACGAGACCCAGGGAGTTCAGACGTAAGACAATGAGAGAAAACACCGCACACTCACATCTCATATTATGTAGAAAGCAACATAATCCAACTGTGGTAATGAGATTCCTGCAGCAACAGCGTGCATCTGAATGTCAGGCTGGAGTATCACTGAACGGAGTGAAGGTTTCCGAAAGCTACACAGAATTTCTAATGCTCAGGATGGCTTACTCATCAAGCAATTACAGCTGTGCAGCTACTCGATCCCGACAGCCCAGCCAGCGGGGTTGTCAGAGAGACCAGCGCGTCTTCCCGGCATTAATATACATTTCTTATCAGGATTGGGTCTCAGCGTGATTTATCCGGATTACTTTTGGACCTTGACATTAGAATCTGACTCCAGTGTTCAGCTAAAATCAAACTGCCTTCCTCCTTTTTCAACATGCACGTTTCTGCTTTCCAAGCTATACGTTTTATTCAGCTGCGCTAAATGGCGCTAATGACCGTCAGGCATGTGATAAAGGCCTCCAGAGCCAATCAGAGGGTGAGGCAGGGCCCTAATAACACAAGATGATGGCTCCAATAACAACTGAGAGAAGCTGAGGACACAAGCTCCTTGGTATAATCCACTTCAAGCATCATAACAGTGCTGCACACACGCCTACATGTTCTGTTTCCTTTCGCAGCAAAAACATTTTCCAGAAAATACAACATTTAAACCCGGGGCCTTTGTTAGTTTAATGGCTTCAGCAGTGGACATCATGTTATATAGACGTTTTTACAGCTTGAGCGAATCAAAACAAGAGGGAGCAGCCTTTCTTTATGGTCAAATCAAAGAGCAGCTCGTTGCTTCCATCTGGGGTGACACAAACCGCAGCGACAATGAGCCAGAGAACTGAATTCTCTCCAGCATAATGAGAATACAACATGTGCCTCGGTGGATATTTTGTTAAGTGTTCGCATTTCTTACAATGACCGAGGGACTGGACAGTCTTCCTGGGCTCTATAAGGGATTTCCATTTAAACAGCATCATTAAAAACGATAAAGGGAACGAGAGGCGAAGAAAAACTGACACATACGTTTTCTTTATTGCTTTGCACTAAATCCCTTCCTGGGTCGCTACGTTTATGCAGGACTTGGCCTCAAACACGGAGAAATTCACCCTGATTATTTAATTAGATCACTAGGATCACTGCATGCAGAGACAATATATGGAGCCGCTCACAAGCACAGCTCTTCTGATTAAGCAGACCCATTCAGAGGTGAATAAGTGGAGCTCAGTTAATGAATCGCACACACTCACACGACTCACGGTTTGCTTTGTTAGTTAATATTTGAGTAATAAACAACGAGGACGAGCGTTTAATCTAAAGCTAAATACGGGAGCTGCGTTGCTTGCAGAGACTTTGACTTGTTATTGATGCTTTTGATGCAGGAGACTCACAGAAGGGCAGCGGCCATGGAACATGCTTTCTGAGCTCTGTGCTCTTCCTCGGGCAGCAGGATTTATTTAGAGAGTCGTCTGCAGTGAAGAATTAGACTGCAAATGTACAGAAATGCTTCGGAAATTAAAAAAAAATGAGGCTTCAAACTGTTGTTAGGGAGTATAGGATAAACATATAAACCCTTGGATTCACATTCACTGTCCCTGCGGTTGCTGCAACATTTGATTTATTCCAGTGTCTGTGTGAAGTGAACTGAATCTCTAGTGTGGAGGAATTAGATGAGTAATTTGAAAAAGCACTGTGGACCAACACCAACTGAAACGCGTTGTCCAGAATTCAGGGCAGGTGAGAACACAGCTGCAGGGACGGGTGGCGTCCGGAGCATCTAATAGTCAGTTTGGTCTGAAACGTGGATACGAGTCCTTATGGCCATATGCCATATATATATACATATATAATGTATTATCTGTTCATTTATATATGTCTGGCTGTATGTCTAGTCATTGAGTTAGTCTGTTCCTTGAACTGTGACAGATTGCAGCCTTTGAATCCATCCATCCATATATACATTCTCTGAAGTGCTTGTCCTCATGAGGGCTGCACGCATAGAAAATCCTAGATTTTTGAGAGCGTCTGTTTTTCCATGTTGATTCTGAACATATCCGACAGCAGAAGCTTGACTGGTGGCGCCGGTGCAGGTCCAGGTGTTCAAGGTCATTCCGGCTTCCAGCAGCAGCAAACGAAAAGCGAACTCAACACACGTCCAGACTTGTTCTGTTTTTGTTTGTGGCTGCAGCTGATGGAGACCCCCCGATGCTTTTCTATCTCAGATGCATTGTTGCTTTGAAAGCAGGCTAATCTCAAAGCGCTCTGTTTGAGGCCGTACAGCAGAGGGCGAACGGTCAGTAACCTCGCGACGGCCTCGTTTTTTCCAGTTTTCCGCCATTTTGTCTGGTTATCCATTTGGGCTCTCGCCTGCTGAGCGCAGCTTCACCTCGAGGTCAGAGTTATTACTACAAATTGTTGGATAACCTGCTCACTTCCACCTCTTCTTAGGTACCTTGAAGCAAAAAAGACATTTCAGTCTTTTCTCTCTTTTAATAGAAATTATTCCAGTTTTTTGAGGCATCCAACATCTGCAGCAGACATACGAATCAAAAGAAACAGCACCCACACTTAATCTGCCAAATAGAAATTATTATTATTGTTATTATAACTGACTGTAGCCTCCATATCATTACTGAAGCAGCACTGGCTGATTATGATCAGATGAATACACAACAAACTAAACATGACATTGTGTAAATTTTTACCTGGCTTCTGGTAGCAATTTTATCTTCTGTTATGTGATAAGTGGAGCATGTGTGTATAATTGAAATAGCACTAGAGATCACAGCAGTGCTCTAGAATGTGCACCAAGACAGAACCACGGAGTTAGGCTCCCTCCCAGGAGCGAGGAGTGAGATGGGGTCAGAAACGGGGCCGTGAAACGCAGCTAATATCTAACGGGCAAGTTCGGTAGCGAATGACGAAGCTGCCCAAGCTGGACAGGAGGAGAGAGTGTGTATCTAAAACCTTCAGAATGTTCGGGTCCAAGAAAGCATCATCAATTAGTTATCGCCCCTTTAAGCTTTACTTGTTGCGTCTTGTCTGGTTTTGTGTTACTGTTATTGTTACCATGGAAACTAAAGCCATCCATGCAGTGCAGAGACGTAGCTGGTGAGGGTCACAGATTATTCACGGTAAACACTGAGATAATCTATGGACGACATGTTACTTTGCTTCTTTACTCAATTTGCCACATTTTGGCAGAGTGTGTGTGTGTGTGTCTGTTCAATTTTTCACAAGACCCGAGGCAGACTGAGTCTTGCCCTGCTCCTCTCTACAAGAGCGAAGTGTATGAGTACCTATGGATGTATTATTCAGCTGCATGGTATGTTGAAGTCACTGCAGCTTTTCATTCGCGAGCTCCAGAATTAAAATTGCATCACAGGTGAAAATGAGTGACGCCTGTTTACTCCAGTGAACATCCTGTAGACGTTCTATCAGACACGGTTATCGAACCTTCGCCAGTTCAAACAGTCGGCAGCACTTTGCTTTGAGTTTTCATCCTCATCCCAAGCTAGACTCTGCCATTTCTATGAAAATACTGTCATATTTATTTATGTGTTTCCAACTGCAACTCGAGCACAGAACCGGCTCAAGGAGAAGAGATTACGACATCTGGGCCTGTGAATGAATTCATTTTCATGTAAGGTTTTCATCCTTGCGCGTGATGAAGTAAAACAAAAAACTCTCCTCTAAATAATTACACGAACATGTGCAACCCCAAACGATCAGCTAAAATGAAACGCAAAGGTGCAACAGTCTCTCAAGGCTAATGCGATCACACACATTTTCTTAACAGCTTTCTGAATGAATGCTTCACTTCAACCTCGAGAGGCCGTGTGCGAACATATGAATAGATATGAGCTGTGAAAGCAGAGGTAATGCACGATGTGGATCTGGGCAAACTCAAGCTGCATCCGTGGGATATTTCTCTGGATTTCATTTGTGTCATGTGTCAAATTAAACTACCTGACTTTAAAATACAAAAACAATGCTTTGAACGTCTTCTGCTGATTGTGGAGTCGAGGGCTCCTTATCCGTACATATCAACCTCCCCCATCGTCTGAGCTGCACATCACTCTAAGTCAATTAAGACTGGACTGGAAAGCTGGTCCAAAGAGACCAGAGACAGGAGTGACAGCTGGAGTAAGAAGGAAAGACAGAAATGTGGGCAGCAGATGTGGATGAGGGGAAAGGAAAAAGGATAAAGAGGCGAGAGAGGGATACGGAGAAGAGGAGGATGCGACTGTGCGACGTAGCAAATAGAGGATGATGTGAGAGAAGCGACAACAGGTGTGGATTCACGGGGAGTTCTGAGAGAGACGCTGTTCCTAGCTGGATCACACAGTGATGTCTCAGTCTGCACCATCAGAGAGGTCTTTCTCTGCCGGGGTCATAGCTGGCCAGCTGCTGGGAAGAGAAGGAGAGAGGCAGGATGGAGGAAAGGACGGAGAGGCAGAACTGGCACTCGTCATTTCCTGGCTCGCTCTTTGCTCCTGATCTCGAGCGGCGCCCTGATCCAAAACATAGAGCTTTGTGTCGATGGGACTGGAGCCGAACGGATCACTGCGGACAGAAGAAAGGATTTAAGAAGACGACAAATCCCTTTGCTGAACAGTCTTCGTCACTGTGGACGTGATGGTTGATGACGAAATGATTTTTTCATGAATTAAGACTCGCATGAAACCAGTTTCTATGTCAGGGTTGAATTCCTCCTGCTGGTGGAATGGTGATGACTCACAATGTTCAGTATCTGACACAACATGATGTGACACAATGTTACTTGACGTACAGGATGTTTTGTCTTCTTTTAAAACCACACTTGATTATCGGGAATCAAATAATGAAATGAAAACGATCTTATCTTTTCTAATAGCTCGAGGATTTAGTTACGTCAGACTGATACACATCTACAGGTTTAGTATCAATAAAACACAACGGCATGATTGATTCCTATTAACGTAAGCTGGGTTCTATCACGATGACACTCATCTTTTCAAATCTTTTCCAAATGCGCTTGTATTCTTTCCACCACACATGAAGAACGGCGTTGTCTTGTATTTTCCAGCCACCTACTGAGCTGAAAATGTCGAAAACGAACAAGCTGAGTGTGAAACATAAATCCTGGGCCTCAGCAGCAGCAGCACCAGCAACGTTACACTGTCAGTTTTGACAAAATGCAGATTTCATCAAGCCATGACCCCGTTCTCATTGTGCCGGGCAATAATGGATGCCAGTGTAGTAATTGCTGAACCCTAGAAGCCATTGTTGTGTGTGTGTGGGGGATTTGTGTGTATATCCAACAAAACAAAACCAATACTTGGATGCAAGAATAGCGACAATATATTTATCCCAAGACTAAAGGAGGAGGCAGTGCTGCCTTTAAGGACTGTGCGTTGTGGTCGTGTGGCTGTGTGAGAGACGACACAGCAGCGGTCCCTCTGGGCAGACAGATACCAATAGCCATCACTGCAGAGGAATCCTGGGGGACAGTCTGTGCCACCGCATCTCCCGTCGACAAACCCACACTTCATAAACCTGTCTCGCTCTCTCCCACCTCCACTCCCCCTCTGCCTCCCTCGCCCAAGTGAAATCGCGCAACAGTCTTTCCGCATCACACTCACTCATTTCCAATTACGAGGCAGGTAGCTGCCGTTCCAAGACAATAGCTCACCAAACTTGATTACCTGTTCCCATGGAGCCGGTGGGACAACAGATGAAGTCTGAGGTATTGAACGTAGCTCGCGCGTCGGCGCATGTTGCTTAGAGACTGGCTCATTTATCAAGACGGGCACGCGGCGGCGTATGCCCAGAGAATTTTTAATAACACGCCATTTGAATTATTTCGACTCAAAATGATTTTACTAATATTTCTCTCAAAGCCAGAAATAAGATCTTAAACTGGTTTCGGAAGCACTATGTGCACGACGTGCGTCTTCAGCTGGTGACATTTGTGCAAACATCATTTTATTTCAGGCTGGAATGAAGAGCAGGACTCAGGCCCAGACTGCGTGAAGAGACGCGCTGGGTGTGATCCTCTTCCACGTAGCGCCGCTGCTTGTGTCTCGTGGCCTCACATACTTTGCATGCTAGGTGTTTGCTGATGTTTCCATGCTGTTGGAACAGGCTGAGGCCATTCAACCGCAGCTAATTCGCGCCGCAAGTCCAACAAGCTCACCTGCGTCACCAGGGGCCCGCCGCGCCGCCAGAACCCTGCTCTCAGCGGCGCGTTTGGCAGAGCCGGGAAAGGATGCAGCGCAAGTTTGGAGCGCTGTCAAAATTACAATCATGCTCATATATAGATTATATGTAACCCTGTGTCAGGAGCCGTGTGACTGAAGGAATGTGTTTCTATAGCAACCTTCAGCTCTGTGATGGATTGAAAAACCCATATGTACCACAGATACCCCCCCACAGACACAAACACACACACACACACACACAGAGTCTCCTGCAAACTAGCAAACACCTTTTTTTTGTTCACACACAAACTCAACAAGATCCTCACACACACACTCTCCCAACTCAGCAGGAAGACCAGACTGTATTTGATGACCCGGGGCTCTCTGGCTCCTCAATCTATGAAGCAAAGAGAGTTTTTAGGCACAGACAAACACAACAGCGGCAGCCTCTCGCTATAGGGAGATGTGGGGAACAGCTTTAAAGGTTGTCATCAGGCGGAGAGTGAGACAGACAGAAGGTGTGTTCTCTATCTCCCCGTTTGACAGCAGCGTAATATGAGCCAACAGCTGAAGACAAAAAACACCATCTGCATCGGAGACGCGTGTTTCCACATCCTACTCGCTGATATTAATCCTGTCGCTGATGAGGTTCCTAGTTATGACCGTTAAGCTGCGACTACAGCTTATTATGACAAAAATACACTTTTGCGGTTGGACTCAAACCTGCTACTGATCCACTTCATTAAAATTGGTGCCACGCAGATCCTCCAGAAGCAGGAGCTCAAGGATGTTCAGCTTTTACCTTCACTATCAAGTTACATGTGCACTTTGCAAGCATGTCAAAGCACACACACACACACACACACACACACCCACGCACACAAGCAAAACAATAAACACCTCGATCTTTCAAATATTGCACAAATCACATAATTACAATGCTCATCACAGCTTCTCTGTGTTCCTCCCTGTTAATCATATGAATTGTAATTGCTTCATGAATAATTTGAGGCGAAAAGGAGCCTGTTTTAACCTGAGGTGAAGTCTGCCTCTATTTCAAGGCCAATTGACCTGAGCAACACCTCTCCCCCTGCTTCCTCTTCGCTTCCCATCTCACCTGCAGTTTGAGCTGAAAGTAAAACTCTGTGACTGTGAGAGCAATAAACTCAATAACAGCAGCTTTATCAGCTAGAAAGAGGAGCAATGAGGGACGACAGAAGTGGCTTAATAAAAATGATGCTTTGTTCTTTTGGCAGCACCAAAAAGTCTTGAAACTGAACAGAAACCAAGCAATAGGATACTGATCAGCCATACGCACCATAAAATGACCACGACTGAGATGTTTAAATATGAAATTACAAATACATCAGGCACACAACACGATATCAGATATAACTTTACAGGCCTTGGAGCCAAGTCAACACCTAAGACTGTGTGAAACTTGTTGCTGTGGTCCTCAAACCATCGCTGAGGTGTTTTGTTTTATAGCAGGACACATTGACGTGGTGTTTCCCAGGTGAGCGATGCAGCACTCATCCTTCCACGTGATGCGGTTCTGGTGCTCACGTGCCCGTTGTTGACCCGGACTGTTATGCGCAACGACCTGTGACGCTGTGAGTTCTGACGTCTTTCCATCAGAACCTTCGGCATCGGCAGCTCCTCGGCCCTGTCCCTGGTTCTAACACAAAATGTTCACGTGCTGCCTAAGCTGTCCTCTCTCTAACAGGCGCCGTGATGAAGAGACATTCACTTCACCTGTCAGCGTCACAATGTTAATATAATCCAAAAACTACACATATGTACGCGTGTTCATCTACGTACTGTAGAAATGTTCCTCAGACTGAGACCTGTACACACGCTTCACGCTCTGCTGTGAGTCAATTAAGATTCTAAAAAGGTCATCGTACCATCATCCCTGGTTGGATGTTTGTTCTTTCGCGTGAGGTCATTATTTTAGCAGCCACATTTTCAATCCATCAGTGGATTCACTTGATGCTAAACTGAACAGCAGGAGTCGACGGAATAATACAGCGTGTGAAGGGCGCAGGAGGAAAGAAATGAATCACACAGGCCTGATTATCCAAAGTGATATTTTCTGGATGAAGGAAATGTGCATTAATGGACGGCTGCAGATCCTCCCTTTTATGTGTCGAGGGTGGGATCCGCAGGAGGACAGTTGCAGAGAGGCAGCGCTGACATAGTGTTGTACCTGAGTTCTTTCATCTCTGCCATCATTTCTCTCCATCACGCTGCCTCCTTTCTTTATCATAAGGACCTGCTCCTTTGCTGATCATTAGAGGCCCCGGGAGCACTGCTGGGGACTGCACTCTCCCAAAGCAAACCACTCTCTGCTGTCACTGTTGTCATCATGAAATGGATGTCACGCAGCGAAAACCGAGAAGGATCTCATCTGATCATTATAAGAGATGCACAAGTACAACATTTGTTTATAGGCCGTGTGCTTGTACAGTATCATACTCTGCGCTGACAGACCAACACTAAATGCTAGGAGGCACACAACCTGACAGCTACTCTCACTCGCTTTGCACCTCAGCTTGTGTAAAGCAGCAGAGAGCCTGACGTGCAAGGTTAAAAGCAAGCACTTTCGTACACGCTTGGCACGCTGAAGCGAGCCATCTGTAAACATTTACAGCACGTACGCGGCTATACGTGTTGACTCTGAGCGCACACTGGAAGGCGGGTTGAAACGCGTCTAAATCACCGACGGTTATTTATTTATTCATATTTACACACATGTTGTTTGGACGACGAAAGAGGAAACAGAGGAAGCTTTAAAAATGTTTTTCTTAGAATAAAACTGCGAGGCTCCACAAATCCGCAGTACACAGAAAAGAAAATGAAAAACTTTACTTGTGCAGTGTGAAAAGCACTGTGTAATAATCCCAAAATAATATTGTTCTGTTTGGGACTAAATTATGGAAGAATGTCGATGGAAATTGCATTACGGGCTGCGAAGTCAGGCTAATCCCTGAGGACGTGGTTTTAAACACGGCATCTGCCTTCCTCATGGCCGAGACGTGTGATGGTCCACACGCATGCAGGAGTCACACTACACGCGTTGCAGGTCATGGTGCCAGAGGCTCCTGGGGAAGCGACGTTCTCTTTTTAACCAGGAGCCACTGCAGGGTACTAGCAGCTAATTACTCATTAATCATGAAGCAGTGTTCACCAGAGCGCAGAGACACCTCTACAAACGATAACATCACTGGCTTTGCACGGCGCTGCCCATTCGCCTCAAATCAAGTGAAATGATGAAAGCGCATCTTTGCATGTTTTATGCTTATTTACAGTCAGAAGAGTTAGACTGCATCTCCCAAACTTTCCCTGAATGTCCAATTTAATAAAGGAAAACAACTTCGCTAATAAAAAAAAACACAATAACAGCTATTGTTCCTGGAGGTGCTATTTAGGCCGGTGTTCGAGGTGAAAATTGCTGTTGAGCAACAGCTGTCTTCTGTAAAATGACATTATCTTCTGTACATGGACTTAGTCTGTAACTTAAACATCAATTTCCCAGCCGCTACGCTGATCGATATGAGAACAGCTCCAGCTCTGAGACTCAAAAAAATTCATCAATATAGACGCCTGCTTTATTTCAGCTGCACCGTTTCTAACAATATTAGTTTATTAGATACCATGAATATGTCAAAATAAGATTCATTCACCCTAAATGAAAAACAGCAGTTTTACAACGATTGTGACCTTTTGTACGTCTCTGTGCCAGTACAAACTGGAACATGTACAAATGATCTTCTACAACAGCTTCTGACGTATTGATAAAAAAAATTACCTGCTGACCTTTTAATAACACATGTTGGTCCATGTTTAGGATCCTTTGTTCTGCTCAGCAGCAGAAACTCTGTCAAGTGTTTATCAGTTTGTCTCTCTGCTCAGTTTGCCTTTTTTTGTCTCAATAAATCCATCAGTAAAAGCCTTTGTTTAAACTTCTCTCTTTCTCTCTCGTCTCGTTTGTTCTCTGGCAGCCCGGACTCGCTCTCATTGCTTCTTTCTATCAGCTCATTGGCTGAGTCTCTGATAGTCTGTCTCCCAGAATTTTTCTCATTGTTATTTCTTCACCAGTGCCACTCGCTTTCATGCTGCCTACAGTGTGATAAAAAGGATAATAAGCGTCTTCACACAAGCAAGATTTGGGGGAAACACGCTGAGACGTGGTTAATAACGGGCTGAACACGGAGCCATCAAAGCCGTTTGGTGTTTGGTTATTTGCAGAATTTGTAGTTTGTTTTTAGAGACGTGCGGTTCTGGCGCTGCTCTAGTCCAGATCACCAGCGCTGACTGGCGTCATGACAGATGAGCCTGGAAGTCAGGCCTGGTTTACGTGGGTGTGTGCGTGTTGTTCCCTGCGCGTGGAGCAGCCGGCTGTTCACATGGAGGAAGCTAGAGGGAGCTGTGGCTGTTTCAGATCCACGCGCCCGCTCTCTCTCTGACAGCACATAAACACAGGCAAAAACACACGTAGACGGCCAAGCACGCACGCCCACACGCAGACACAAACACACAAACACGCACAGGTGAGTTATTAATATCTCATGAGCGGCTCACAGATTGGAATCAACCCAGCATGCACTGACATGTAAAATGCAGCGGCTGTAGTCAGCTGCTGGGACAGAGAACAGGAGTGAAAGGGAAGCTTTTAAGTGCATCCTACAGTGGCCTTAAAACCAATGTAATGAGATATTATGTACGCAAAGCGGCTTGTGGGTTACTGACTCAGGTGCACGTGTTAAGGTCGTAAGTCTCTGAAGGTGACTGACAGTTTGGCAGATATCAGAAAAAAACAGTTCTGATTTCATGCTTCAGTCTGAAGGCAAATCGATCCACGGCAGAGTACATTTACATCACATTATACAGCGTGTGTATCTGATTATTTAGCATTACGCAGCAACGTCGGTCGTCCAAGCAACAGATCTGTCTGCTCAGGCTGCATTTGCTAATTCGTCGTCTCTTCTCGAGTCAAGTCGCAGCATGTTACGGAAACATCTGAAATCCATTCCCGCAGGTACTGCAGTCCTTCATGTGCGGAAATGGATGAAGGGACCTCCTCCGTTCCCTGTCGTTCACCGCTGCAAAGACATCCTCTGGAAGGTAATCACTCACCGAGAGAGAGGGTAAGAGCATCGCAGAGGTTTCACCCAGATAAAAATAAAGAGTGCACCAAACGGCCACAGGCTTTGGCCACTGTCCTGGCGATACACGCCTACTCACCAACTGTCATTTCTGATTGAAACCACAGAATGTTCCTTGTAATCTCATTCACCAGAATGTGAAAGGACAAGAGTCTGATTTGACTTCACCCTGCAACATTTCTCTGTCCCTCTGCCAAACACGTGGCCCAGTCGCCACCACTCGTGCACTGATGCACCTTCCCTGAACCAGTGCTTTTTCCTAAGCCATGTCACTGTCAGCTGTCTGTTTGTCTTTGCAGCATCCACTGTTCACTGTACTGCATCTGTGCGTTAATATTCGGGTCGGATCAACACATTCGAAACAAACTCCGAGCAAAGATGATGAACCACTGTGCACAATCAACACAGGTTTGACGAGAAGGAAATGAACTTGTTACGTTGCAGTTGTACAGATAAATAGTTTGCTTTAGTCAAGGTTAACTGAGATGAATATAAAGGGGCAACAAGGCTTTTTGCTGCTGGTTGTCCAGTTTATGTTTGACCACAAGGGTTTTCAACTTGATCTCAGGCCAAGGATTAACTCTGTCCCACATACAGTAGATCTACTTCTGGTATCAACATCCTCATATTTACCTTTACTAAGCTCGTCCAGCAGGCGCTTCCCAAAGTAGCTCAGTTAGTTACTGGAGGGATATAAATCAAATCAACTAAACATGGATCATTGTTCTGTGAAACCACTCACTGTCATAATCACATCATCAAATCCTTTGTTCCTCAGCTCCCGTGTATTTCCTTAAGTAAGATGCCAAAGTAGATGTCTCTATTGGAAACCGGCGTTTCACTCGTGAGTCATTCATTCCAGTCAGACAAAGTATGACACGGCTCCAAGTGTGCGAGGCAATAAGCAACTAACTGGCTCTCATTTTCTGTTCCAAATCCACCAAATCTGAGAAAAATCGGAACAATTTGTCTTTGCTAGATTATTGTTTTAAATAAGAATGAATGCAGATTTTGCTCTATAGGCTTCGGCCAATGAGACATCCAGCACTTAGTGTCTAATTACATCTGACAGTTCCCCCGAGGACACAACAGCCCAGCTCCGTGGCTCACAGAGCGATAGAATTTTCTTGATTCGAACACATTATTGGCTCCTTTGTCTTATACGTCATCAATATAACGGCCCACCGCAAGAGGCAGAGAGAGCTCATGAATGGGCAGATGCAGCTTTGGAAGTTTAAAGGAGCCATAAGGTGCAGCCTGTGGCAGGCCGATAATAGAACCTCAGAGGTGAGTTGTATCTGCAGCCTACAGCTTACAGATCAGTCAGACACTGTAGCATGAAAACATTTCAGCACGTTTCATTCCCACAACCATTTACGTTTGGCTCAGCGGTGCGCCGAGCGTCGTGAAAGCTGCTGTGACGTAAAGCTGTATTTTATTTCGGATTTTGCTGAAGTTTTGTTCAGACAATGACGCAGGTGCCGCCTCACAGCAGCCTTTTCGGTTCCCGTGTTATCTCTTGACACAGGTTGCTACGCGATACAGTTAAATGTCACGTACCTTGCAGTTTAAATTCCCGTGAATGTAAATCCATTCAATTGGATTTCCACAGGCGCAGCAGATGTCCGGGCTGTTGAAACGTTTGAATCTACCACATCTGTGCTCTCACCGTTGCCAGCCATGACCACTCGAAAGGCTCCGGCACTTGCACAGCAGCTAAATTCAGAGGATGCGTTCTCCCCCGCCTGCAGATTACTGACCCACTACACTCAGTGGCGGGGAGCGAGTATGGGAAATTCAACAGTATGCACAATGCAGGGCTATAATTTTATCTACAATGCTGCTTTATAGCACGAGTAGGACGCTGTTCAAATATGGGTGGTCACACAGTGCAGAGCCATTGATTCCAGCTCAGCAAGAGCTGCAAAGGTCCAGAGATTGCTGAGCACCCCCGGACCTTGTGCTTAACATCTCCTCAGTGTGAAAATGAACAGATGGATAACAAGATAAGTTGGTGCGCTGCAGTCGGACAAGGACCACAGTGCTTCTACTTATTGTTTGGACTGAGAGGGGCTAAAGGCAGCTATAGCTGTTGAAACACCACCAGACAGCGAGCCACGGAGCAGGGCGAGCTATTTGTTCCCTCTGTCCTCGCAGCCCGCGGCCATTCATCACACGGAGACGGCTAAGCAACTATCAATGCACGTTCAACAACAAAGAGGACTGGATCGCCAGCACACCGACGCAGGTGAGCAGGCCTTCGAGTGCAATAAATACAGCAGCAACACTGTTGCATGTCCCACCTTCCCCTTCAGTCTGGTCACCTTGGTGTTGACCTCTCCCCCTCCCCGTCCGTTGTCCAGCTCGGTGCCTCTTCGTCCCGGGGCTTTCGTGAATTCGCCGCGTGTTGCGTCGCTGTTCAACAGTGATGTCGTCCACCGAGGTAATAGAACATCCTGTCAGGCTCCACACAGCAGCGCTGACGGGGCCTAATGTGCTCCAAAAACCCTCTGTGCCTTTCTCTCCCATGTAATTTCAACCCTGTCCCTGCTTTCCCAGGCTCATTTAGGAGCCTTTGAGGGAACGCAACAGAGGAAATTGTTGTGGAGTAAATAAGTCACGTCGCATCAGTGGTGCAGTAATGTGTTTCTAATGACCGTCTAAAATGAGAAATCCTCTCGTATTAAGCTGAGGTAATTAATAACAAAAAAAAATGAACTGACAATGAGCAGCAAAACAATATGTGGTGTGCTTAACTAACCAGCCTGCTGTATAGATGTATGCTGATATATTACCCAGACCCTGAAGTTCTTTCAGAAAGCGCCAAGTTTATTGCCACAATAAGCCTCTAAAAAATAACTCTGGCGTTTTGTGAGATCAACAGTTCATTTTACCGCAGCCTTAGACCTTGTGTTTGTTTCCTCCGATACCATCTCTCTCAGCCTTTCACACACATCTAAACATGCACTGTTTTCCTGGCACAACCGCGAGTGTTAATACTGTATGTGAGTAGCATGAGGACAATAATCTAAATAAAGTACTGTAAATTATGATGATCTTCACCAGCGTCATGCCCATATACAGCACATACAGTACATCTGTCTCCCATGTCAGCTGTTGCTGCTGTGAGTGCACGACAGCTGACATCGACGGGTTTAGTCACTGCCAGCTTGAGCCATCACCGATGTCAGCTCACAAGCCACTAACTCCGTGGAAACCTTAGTCACTGACAGCTACCCGGAAGCTATTTTAACCGTTTTTCTGCTGTTCCTCTTCTCGTCTCCTACTTTTCCAGCCGCATTCCAACGTTTACACTGAATAAAGAGCAATTTAAATGACGGACAAGGGTCGAACAACTGCCCCTATTATACACACATGATTGATTACAGCTTAATTAAAGTTCTGAGTGACAGCTACAGTACCTTTATTCTGAAATTCTGAAGTGAAAACTAGTTAAACTTTGTAGAAAATCACTGGAATATATTCCAATAAAAAAAATGATTAAAATAATAAATTCAGGTTTATTCGAAACAGGAACTTGTACGCGTAGGTGTTTGCTTTTTCTTAATGCATTTACTGTGTGTTTTGAAAAAAGCAAGAATAAAGTGCATCTCCTTACTGTAACCTGGTGGTAGCTTCACCTACCAGGCTAAGAAAACAACTGACAAATACAGAACTGACTCAAACGCACCACTCGACTGCCATGCCCCGCCCACTCGTCTGTGAGCTCACCTGGTTTGTCATTTTCAAGCTAGCATGTAGCTAAGATATAAAAGTCTATTAGCCGTTATGACACATTATGTGCTTCCATCGCTACTTCTCCACGGAGGCCAGCGTCCGTTTGTTTCTGCTTTCTGGCAACTTGCACATTGTGAGTCTTTAATGTCACGTTGGAGTGTGTGGAAACATGGCTGCCAGTCGTGCTTTGGTATTTTATGTTTGTGTCATTTAAATGTCAACAGAATTAATATTTTCCTTTTTTCATTAAGTGGTCAGACAACTGATTGAATTCAGCCTGTACTTTTCTACTCTCACTTTTAGCATTATTCCACTGCAGGGTCAGAGTTGGTTCCCAGTGTGACGTCCACTGCAGCGTTAATGTGTGAAGTCTGTGTCTCTGCTATTTTACTGTGGTCGCTTTCTGATGTGTAATGGTGAAATACGACTGTCATGTTTGTTGGTTAGATGATTGAAGCATTTTTCCCTCATGGTTGTCGCGTGTGGACGGACGCCACTGTTCCCTGCTGGGCTCCCGTACAGGAAGCCTAAACATCAGGTAGGTTTGCATGTAGCGTCATTGTGGAGGTTCAGTGCAGCTTTAGACACAAACGAGAAAGGTTGTCAAATGTTTTTTAAGGTTTCAAATGTACTGCTCTCATTTTTAAGCCTGTGTCCATGTTGTCATTCTATAAGGGAAGCTTGTGCTTCACAATAAGGCCTGCTTTACTCTTCATAGCTCATAACTCGCCTGTTAGTGATTGTTCTGTTAGTCGTTAGTTAGTCGCAGTCTGAAGGTGTGGCTGCATTGTGACGTCTCTTGAGTATCAGGCTTCATCACCACGTTAAGTGTCCATTTGCCGCTTGTGCCAACATGCACAGTTCGGCTCGATGTCCCGGCTTTGTTCTCGCCTCTGTCCGTTCGCTTAGCGCTGCGACTGCTGACAGAGCTTTGCAGCTGAATGCCTAGTTTTGTGCTTTTGGAGGAAAAAAGCTTCTCTTGGCTGTGTCCGGGTTGTTTTGTGTGCTTGACAATATGGCTGCTGACAGCGCGTGGCTATTCTACACTCGCCTATTGGTCGCCGCTGCCATCTGTGTGCAACAGAAGAACGAACTGTGATCAAATGTGCAGCAGATTTTTATTTTGGTTCATGCTAGAATGGAATTTTACTTCTTAGTTATGAATTATGCTACAGGCTTAAAGGACATAAACGTGTCTGCAATCTTGCACAGGCTGACGCATGTGAAACAGTGGTTTATATGATTTTAGTTGTATTTATATTTTCACCACACACGTCATGCTGTATTTCTGCTGGCGCTGCTCATTTTACTGGTCTTTCATGCTTTGTTGGGTTGTGCCTGTGGTGGCTAATTCCTGAGCGATTGTGCAGTTTTGCTCCGCGTGTGCGCTACTATTTATTTGTTTGAGCTCACTTGTTGTGTTGTGGTGCTTACGCGCTGCCACTGTGTGAGCATTGCTGTTAACGGCATGTTATGTCATTTCCCTCTAATAACTGGCTTCACGGAAAGCTCAACACCACGTTCTTCACACACAAGGTGTGTCACATTTTCACCGTGATGTTCATGTTCATCAGTCCAGCGGTGGCTAAAATAATCATCTCTTTGGTGATGAAATGCTCTTTCTTGCTGCGAGCTGGAATTTGCAGCAACCGAAACAACTCGAGACCCTCGTGTCTCTGGCTTCGTGCATCTATGCTCTGCTCCACTGAGCTAAGGGAATGTTTACTAGCAGGCCTGCACCATTACAGAGCTGATGTCTTGTTTTGTTGTTGTTGTTGCTGTTGTCATCAATGTGCAGGATGAGCATTAGTGAAAATGTATTTGGCTTTGATTGTGATGACTTTATATTATTTATGAGTCTGTTCTGATTTTTGAATTCAGTCAGTTTGTTTACATTGTGGCTGCCTGGATTGTTTTTCTGTTGTTCATTTCACTGGACGTATCTACAAATTCTGCCCTGACCTGTAGTGTGGCTCTGATGACACTATTCAGCCCATAACAGCATTTTCTGTAGGTATTTGCCGTTTGCTGATGTTGCACAGTGCTCATTTGTGATCTCTGAGTCGCTGAAGGCACCTCTGGAAGCAGCAGGATAAAGTGCAAGTGACCACTGTGTCTGGAGGCACCGCAGGGGTGACATTGAGCAGATTCTGTGGAGCTCCGAGGCGATACAGACTTACAACCTCAGTGAAGTGCCTGAGCAAGGGGAAAGCAGAAGAAATCCTCTTTCTCCTTATTCCTAACAAGGGACTGAGCTGGCAGTAGTACAAGGCTAGGATAAATGGAAGTACATCAGAGTAGAAGGATGAGATTATCCTGGTTGGGATTTGGATTGGGACTTGAAGGAAATGCTGAAGGTGGGAGTACAGACGAAGTTCTCACCTAAGCTACTGCAGGCTGAACGGGGAGAGAAAAGCCTGACATATTGAAAGTTCCTATCGGCATATGTCTCTAGTCTGTGCTGAGAAAATGGACAAAAGCTGTGTGTGTGTAAGATATCGCGCCCAGCTCTGTGCAGGTAATTTCAAACGGCAACACTCTATGAATACTTATGTTGTGATAAGTGTAATTATTTGGGCATTCTGTTGTTTGCACGAGTTCGAATTCCCATGCTAATACATGCAATTAGCAGCACTTCAACAAGCGCTTTAGCACGGGGGCGTCTTGGAATATTTCATAGACCAATTAAGCTGTCCTCTCAGCTTCCTGAGGTTTAGGCAGGCAGAAGTCTTTGTGGTTCACTGGCACAGCAGGAGCATGTAAACGTCACATTCTGAGATTAGCAAATGGCAAACGTAACGTTATTAAAGAAGTTGTCACTTCGGCGGCAATGTGCCGAATACTAACAGGGTCCTGTGCTACATTAGCAGGCTCTTAAAGAAAGTACATCATCAAATTTTCATAGCCCTTCAGCTTTTGTCTTTGTTGGGACACATTCATTCAAGTCCTCGTCGTGTGAAGTAACAAAACGCGCGGTGGAGCAGGATTCAGCTCCGGCTTTGTCTCTTGTAAGCAAGTTATTTAAACCACAGACTAAGATCTGAGTTGCTTTAGCAGCAAATTCATATGAATCAGCCCGACATGTGCGGGGCGTTTCAAGTTTCTATGTGCTGTAGCAAACGCGTCTTCTCGCCTGCTTGCTTTGAGCTACAGTACGTTGCTTAGTAGTAGATTATCATCTTATCTGCCTTAGTCGCTCTTTTTCCCAAATAAATGTTTTCTTGCCTGTTGCGGTCAGCAGCTTAGGTTTGATCTGGAATAACTAAGAGTTTGACTTTGTCCTTCATTTTCAACAAGTAACTTGGTTGGCAAACAATTTAAATGGAAATCCACGTTTGACAGATTGTCAATCCAGCACAGATGTTTACTTATGCAGTTCCTCTTCCACTCTGGCTCGTGCTGTTGTGTTTCAGATGTCACAAACTGTAAAAATCACAGAATAAGCAGAAACGTGTGTGGTGTTCTTTATTTAAGGAGTAAATCTATGCAGCAGACGCACAGCACAACACAAAGAGCCTGAAATAGTTTGAACTGAGACAGAGTGTATTCAAAAACTAAACAAGACAAATTAAACATGCAGGTATTTGACAAACAGCTTTTAAAAATAAAGACAACTCCAGCTTCCATTGTAGAAGTAGCCTGACTTTTTCACTTTGCTAATGGTTTATAAGGACTAAAGTATGAACACAGAATCAGGCAGAATATGGCAACTTCATAGGTGTTGATTGCTTGTGCATGCGTGATGAATATTCTAAATAATACTATGTTTGGCACTTTAATCTTTAAAGTGGACAAATGACAAGTCGTCCCCCTCATCTCTGTCCAGATTGCTAGATGGAAATTGCAGCCAGAGACAAAAAGGCCAGGGAAGCAGGGCCGCGGTGGCCTCCTAATTAGCAAGGAAAATGGTTATTTCATGGTTTGCTTTAAACATTTATGTGCTCAGAGTCCTTCTGTCAGTGTGGGAACAAGAAGCTACATTATGTAACAGCCTCAAGATGATCCCGGGTTTCGTTTCGTTTGCACTCGGAGGAAGCCATAGAAGCGATCAAATAAACATGGGCTGCTTTGGCTGTAACTTCTAGGAAAAACCTAATGAGACATTGAGGAAGACTTTGCAAGTGCATCAGGTGCCCGTAGTCATTAAAGAGCTATTTCCCTTTAGTCATGAAAAACTCTTTATGAACCTGAAGTGGGCCGTAAAATAAAAGGCTGCATTTGAATTGTAGATACATTGGAGCGCAAAAAAAAAAAAACATGAATTATTTATGTCATCATGACAACATTATAATTAAATGCATTAGCACAAAATAGTCCTTTTAATTATTCAGCTCCAGTGTTTTTGTGAAGGAATGTCATGTAGTTTGTTGAAAACGGGAGGTTGTGTGAGCAGGATTTCCAAAAGACAATTCTGCTCAAAAAAAGTTTATATCAATATTAAAATACCAAACACGGTGAGTTGGGCTGCGTCTCCGAAGAAGCACAATATGGGCAGCGGCTCTGAATTTGCTGTGCCACTAAAGATCTGAGAACCTTGCTGAACTGGTGTTTTAACGGTAAAGCCTGCGGTTCTGCTTCTGTTCTTGCTCAGTGGTCTGTTCTCTTCTACTCCAGTGCTGAAGTCTTTAGACACAAGTACTGGCTCGCTTGATGCTACGAACCCACATCAGACCCAAAAGAGGAACAGCTCTGCCAACGGTTGATTCTCCGCTTTTTCCTGAAGATTTTGTTTTAAACGGCCAATAAAATCAATTACCTAGATCAGAACGTTCTATCAATGGCTTAATTACAGGTAATTTAATGGCGCTGGAATTGATTCTATTTGTTATGCAGCTGTGAATTAATCACATGCAAGAGGAATGAAGGAAGAAGCCACATGAGACGTGTTTGGGGTGAAAATTCTCTCCCTCGCGCACAAGCCATTAAACTTGGGAGACGCTCATTGCAAGTTCTCCAACAAGCCCGGGGCTTCTCCACCGAGTCAGACAGCAGTCTTTACCTGTTCCAAGTCAGACTACAATTCGCACCACTGCTACAGACCATACTTTTATCCTACAGCTCATATTTCTCCAGGTTTCCCCCAGACTTCACCTGCTACCTCTGTTCTGTTCTTTAGCGTTGAGTTAATTCTGTAGGTGGCAGACACTCTATAGCACAACTTGTTCTTTGCACATAAGACAGTTCCACACTCCGGACATCAATAATGCAATGATGCACTAACTCGCGGTGCTACGTTACAGCCGACTGGGGTCACAAATAGAACAGAGTGCGCCTCTCACTGCTGTGATTGTAGAGCTGTGCTCCTCGATTCTATATCTGTTCAGGTGATTTCTTCCTAACGCAAATGTATTGTTTTTCTTGCAAAATATGATTCAGTGCATTTTAGGGAATGTTCTGTTGTGCAGCCAGTGCGACTTCTAACAGACATTATTTAGTGCTTCCTGCAGAATTTAAGCTGAAGGGCTCCCTCACCACAGTCTCTTCCTACAGGGAGTGGTGGTGTGTTCAAAGCGGCCGATCTGAGCTGAGCTTGACATTTTCATCAGCAACAGCGATGATCGTTTCTACACACAACCTCAGTAAAGTGTCACACTCCCATACGTTAAACCTTAAACTTGCAGATTGGGGAACGTTTCCGTTGGTATCTGCTTGCAGCTCATGTTAAACTGTGGGACGGAACAACAACGATTAGCTAAATATGCCGAGTGACGTCTACTTACTGCTGCTGTACTGTCCACGCGAAGGTTCGGCCTCCAGGTGAGATCACAGGTTGCATCCAACATTCACGCAGGTCATGATTAAAAACAGCGGCGCCTGCTTTGTTCCCATCTATAATGCAGCAGCGTCAGCCGCAGTGTTTGCCTGATTCTTGCAGGCTTTCAACTTAGATTGCAGAAGCTTTCACAAAGTCTGTAGCCTCCAGCATCTGTCTCATTGTTAGTCTGCCTCTATTTTAAGTGTTTTATGACACCTAGCAGTTGGCAGAGATGGAGGGTGGGAAAAATATCCAGCTGTTGAATAAATGCAGGAGACAGGGAGCGTCGTGGATGTTGTCCGTGCAGAAACCGAATTTACCCATCATGGGCAAAAAACTGTCACACAATAACTTGTACACTTGCTTCTACTAGGCTTAACATTACGTAATGGACCTGGTAAGAGTGTGAGGAATATTCAGTTTTGGGAAGCAGGTCATGATGATATGTAGATGTCTGTAAAACACCTCTGCCCCGCATACGCGTGGTTCTCCAGGGATAATTGAGTCTTAAATACAGTTTATTTTCAGTGAGTTGTCTGAATATTCCAAAACATCTTGAGCTACAGTCGGACAAATGCTACCATACCTGCCCGTGATGAATATTTATACGTGCAGTAAGTTTTAGAAATTTACTGCACATATAAAGATGCTTTAAACCACTGCAGAAATATACATCTAGCAGTAAGTTTGTTTACTTGTGCTTCTACTTGTCTGTAGCATATAGCCACTCCCATTTAGTGTTTTATTCATTATCAAAGCTGAAAAATGACTCTTGATAACGTAACCTCTCTCGTGAAGCGTCCTCACCAATAGACTCGATCATGGGCAGAAGCTCAGATTATGACGATGGATTTGTTGTTGTAGCGTGACTTTATCAGGCTGAGCTGACTGATGGCAGCATTTGAATCATCACAGCGATGTCAGTCATATCTTCTATGATGTTCCTCTGCACTTAGGGTCTTAGATAATCAAACCAATGCTATGACAAATGATCTAAATATATTTGATTTATGAAAAAGAAAATAACTCAGCTCTTCAGGGCTTGTGGGGAAAAGGCCATTCTGTCTGTCATGCCTTCTCAAATCATGCTGTAAAATTTCGTGAGATCACTCAAGCTCTTGCTAAAGTAATTGCAAAACTCACTTTAGGTTGCACTTTGAGATGTGTCCCGCTGAGGTGTCCCTCCTCTGAAAACAGTGACGCAAAACTCCTCACAGAGGCGTAATGAGTTTGAGCACGACATGAGAGGGTGGCTGAACTGACGGTTCTGACAAATATGGGCCAACATCCCAACAAGTCAACAGAAATAGTCCTCAACTGGGGAAATGTGAGGGGGTCGCCTGCATCTGGGTGGAAAGGCAGGATTCGCAACCCGCGGTACTGTACCTCTGCTCCGAATCGTGACGAAACCGGGTTGTCTGCTGCTTGAAGAGACTGAGGCAGCTCTCGTGGTGGTGCTGCAGGTGCCAGATGGCGCAGTCTCATAGAATGCGTGGATGAGTAAGTAACGTAGGAAACTGGAAGTGTGACAAGATTGAATAAAGCAGACTTTGGGGAGGAAACTATATTACATTGCTGTCGGGATAGAAGAGTTGAGTCCATCGCTTCGGCTGCTCTAACCGCCTGTGCGTGTGAGATTACACAGCGAAGGGCAAATGCTTCTCATTATTCTACAATCTATATCCTAAACTTCTCGCCTCTAAAGAAGTACTTATATTTACACTAAATGCAGAATTCTATTAATGTTGCGCATCAAGAGGCCTGTTCCACACATCTACCGTATACTTGGTTTGCTCTGTGCAGTTTGTAGATTGCTATAATAGTAGAAGCTGATGGTACTTTCATCAACCCGTTCAGCAAAAGTCATGTATCCCTGTTCAGCGTTGAAAGCACCAGACTGCAGTGCACTTCAGTAGCGATGGCCACGATCAGCGGGAAGCATGTTTAGCTCTGCACAAGTGGTCTTAAATTGACTACAAGTCCTTTGATACGCACACTAATCAAATACAATGCTGTGTGCAGCACTCTGGATGATTTGTGCAGGCGAGATCAAAACAATCCTCTTCTGCCTGAGAGTTTGACTTTGATAAAGAAATCGTTTTTAGGTGAGGAAAGCGCTACAGAAACTCACGAGCCGCTAGAGATTGTAGTTAAAAGCGAATGAACCGCATCGTGACTTTGCTGTGCTACTTTCTAAAACCACCCAGGACACTGCCAGCCCTGTGTCAGAGAGGGGCACGAGAAGTGGTGGTAGCTGGGGATGTGGGGCGCTGCTGCCTGGGGGTCGGGGGCTCGGTTGGAAGCATTGATGGAGAGAGCAGCAAAGACAAAAATCAATAGTCGCAGGGTGGATGGAAATTCCCTCAGCTTCCAGGCCAGTTGTCTGCAGGAGTTTGGCTGCTTTTCTTCCCTGCTGTTCTCTGCTCCGGGTTTCCTTTATCTCCTGCCAGAATCCCTCATTCACTGCGCTTACTCTGGAGCTCTTCATCATACACTAAAGCAAGAGGGAATTGTCGAGGAGGGAATGCTGTGTGGTTAGGAATTAAACACCCACCTCATTGTTGTGCACCTACTTCCCACTCTGAGCACTGACCTTTTTCCATTGTACCTCATTAGTACCATTGTGCATGTGGGGTTCAGGACGTGTGTGCCTGTAGGTTATTGATGCATTGGTGTCTCGGACGCTGCTGCTGCTCGAGCTGATAAATAGCGGCCAACTTCACTTCCTCTTCCCACGATCCTTTGCTGCCTGTGGCTAGTTTCTGTGGCCGTATTGATGTCGATACGGTATCTCGAGACCAGTGACACTTGTCCCGCCTAACCACGCCTCCAAATTTGCCTTCAGCGCATGATTGGTAGCGTCTTGGCTTGGCTTGTGCTCACACTAATGGGTAAAGTACAGTATGACCTGAATCTGTAGACACGAGGCTTTTAATCCAGATCACTGGGAAAAAAGAGCATAACTTAACCATCCAGACGAACTCAACCAACTGTAAAACCAACCAAATCTGCCACGTATCCAACATGTCACCTCTGTTTCATACACATCCGGCACGACCCCGTGCTTCATTGGCAGTGAGACAATCAGTCAATATGTGTCAACTGGTGGCAGTGATGGAGGGCATGTCTCTGGGTTATTGGGGTGGGGGTGGGGGTGGGGGGGCATTCTGGGTTCTGGTCGGATAAATCTTCATGGCAGGTTCAGCCAGAATGCACAGTCTCAACATCAAGGCAATGGATGCATCCATGCAGGAGCCTCCTTACTGGATGAGTTGACAGCCGCCAGGAAAAGTTCCCTGCGTCTCAATTGACGAGAACTCTGCTGTGATGTTAATTGCCTATTTGTTGCTCTGCACAACGGGGGGGTGGAGAGATCACTGGAGTATTAAATATCATAAAGCATTCAGGTAATGATGGTAAAGTAACATTTACTTGTGGTTGTAATTCCTATTATGTAACTAATGTGTAGTAGGTCCTCAAAGAGCTGTGCACCGTATTTTGACTGCTGAGCATGTTCGGTAGCTTCCAAACTACTGATCATTCTGCTATTAGCGATTCTCCTTGATGTCTTCACTGTGTGAGTAATAACACAATGCATTTAGGCACATTAGGCCCAAATGAACCCGGGTCTTAATTCAGTGTAAAGCATATACATTCTGTTTATATTGACGTGTTCATAACCTGGGGTGTAATAATACACATATCAACCCTAACATTAAACACATCTGTTTAATACTCGTGGCTGTCCAAGCAGCTCAGGCTCATCGTGGCAGCGGCTCCACAGCAGCTCTGAAGGTGTCATCTCAGAGTTCACAGAAAGTAAACGTAGGAAAGCATCAGACATGTAGGAGTGTTGCTGCAAGCTAGGAAGCAAGTTGTTAAATGGCTGCTGATGAATCCGTTAACTAGAGGCACATATAGCGTTTCACATTCAAATTTACATTACTTTTCTCCTTCAATGTACATTTTGTTGAATTTGTGGCTCTACAATACAAAGCTGAACTGTAGCATCGATTAGTGATCATAGCGTTGCACTTTATACTCACTTTCCTTGAATGTGAAAAGGCTAATTGAAGTAGATGCAGTGTTGGTACAGTATTTGCACCGGTTGCCAAAAGGCAGATTGCTGAATCTTGCTTATTGGGCCTTTAAGTGAGGTTTGACCGTCGTGCTCAGCTGTGTCTGCCATTACCAGGAGCTGGGCACCGCTGGAGCTCCTGGCATTTTAGAGCTGCTCTTAGACAGCTGCCTGTCAACAGTTTGTTCCTAGTTATAGCAGCTCAGATCATTACACTTGACCATTTGTTCTGCTTCCAACGCAATAAGGTCAAGGGCCGTCTGTGGACTGTGCATCCCAGCCTTTGTCAAGCGCTATTGTAATATGATAACTGATGTTGTTCACTCCACCGGTCAGTTGTTTCGTTCTGGCTGATTGGTCCAAAGTATATCTGTCATCTGTAAAAAGCTTTTGGGTCAGTTCCGTTTAATATCCCATCCTGGAAAAAGGCTGTTATCTTTCATTTTTACTTCTACTGACGCCCGATTAAGACACGACAGGATGCTGTATCCATGTGAACAGTCACTACTTGCAGTGAGTCACCGGAACCTCTCTCACTGTTTGTGAAACATCACCTGCATCAGAGCGCTCACCCTCTCACTCGTGTCATTTTGCTCGAACTCCTCTTGCTGCCTCCCTCCAGCTGGTGTCTCCACCACACACCAGATGGCTGTGCTTGCCTGAAAAACATTTACCCTTTCAGTCAGAACGTGACGGCTTCTGCGCCAAGCATTCACGTCCTTGCCACCAGTATGGAGGTGGCTCTGTCATTTCACAACGAGGTCCGCTGCCGTGTGGACAGAGCCACGGCCGCTCGTCTTTGTGTAGGTGTCCTCCCACCAGTAGAGCACAACAGGAAGTCGGGTGGATGCCTTCAGACTTAAGCACTGAGAAGTGAACTGCAACCACGAACGTAATTTAAACAGAAAAGGTTAGCAACAACAAGATTGACTGTAGCCAAATAAATAGTGAATGTGAAGCTATGTTTTCGGACCCATCATCTGAGTGTTTTCAGGTTGTAAAATAGCTCATTAACTGAATTTGCTCTTGTGGGCTTCTGTTCCTTAGGAGTTGATAAATGATCAACTGTGTAATGACTAAATCAATTGTGTGCTGGCAAAGTCGAACTTGTAATGGCAGAATATAAAATGAACAAATCGACGAAAGAAGTTTTACAACGGCTCTGAAGTGTTACTCAGCACAGTGTCTCTGCAGTTCCTACACCAAACACGTCAAAGCAGCTTCTTAAGCTTTTAGAAGCGCTTTTAAGAGACGCCTGTGTTTTCTGTGCATCGTGTCCCACAGGGTACACATTTGTTTACTGTGACACTTTTGTTGGCTGTTGAACCAGTGGAACAAATAACAGCACTAAAATACTTTTAAGGTCTAATGTTCCCCTGATGTAGAAACAACAGTAGCTCTTCTAATAAAAGTTGTGCTAAATGTGCTTTAAGTAGTTGCATCCTCTTGCACAGGAGCAAACGCTAAACAGTGAAAGGACAAAATGTGAGAACGTCTAATGGTGTTGGACCTCTCCTTTATAAAGCATGTGACACCGGCCGGGACAGGATGTGTAATCATCTGACCTTTTCCCACCGTCAGACCACTGGTTGAAACCCCGACACTGTGGCAGCAATGTAATGTCAAAGACCTAGTTTGTGTCACAGCTGTGACCAGTAATTAAGCTTTAAACACATAATTAAGCATCAGGCCGTGTAAATATAAAAGTAGTTTTAATGCCTAATAGTAGACTTTATGCAAATGTAGCAGATTAAAAGTGTCACTGGTGGATTTAAGGGGTAAAATAGATTTTTAATTCAAGAGAAATACATTAAGTTACATATTCAAACATTTATTTTTATTTTTATTGATACCTCACATATTAATTTAGGAGCTATATTTAATCTGAAGCAGACAGTAATTAGACACCACTGACCTGCATGTGGAGTTTGCATGTTCTCCCTGTGTCTGGTTCCTCCCACAGTCCAGTAGCAGTAGCGTAGGTGTGAGTGTGCGTCTATGTGCGGCCCTGCGACGGACCGGCGACCTGTCCCGGGCGAACCCTGCCTCTCGCCCATAGACGGCTGGGATGATGATGAACGGATGACCTGCATGTTCTCGACTGCTTATGATAAGTAGTGACCAGTGGAAAAGGCGTTTTTAATGACAGAATGCGTGAATAATAGAAAACGTCGTGTCCCACCTACAGTATCTTGACTTATTTAATAATATTTCTATATAAATCGTCCACCATGGTTAACAAGGGAAAACTATTATTACCGTTCGGCTGGTGGTACAGTAGCGTTTATACGCGAATTGCGTGTACTCATCCGTGAGTCTGTCGGTGATTTGAGCAATCTTTCTCTGTTGAGCTCCGCTGAGAGTGCTCTGCTTAGTCAGCCTGGTGTCCGTGATCATCTGGCTCCCAGTTACAGGGCTTTAGTTTGTTTTTGAAGGGATGGCTGGGTGGTTATACTATGTCCTGAATGCTTTCTAGTAGCATTCACTCCCCAGCACCGGGGAAGAAATGGAGAAATTGAAGTCCCAACGATTTTCTTCTGTTATCTTTTTTTTTTTTTTAAAGCAACACCTCTTGGGCCCAATAAAAACAAGGCTGAAGGATGACTGAAGGCTATGCAAACACCCAGGGATGTCGTAAAAGCAGTAGAAACTGCAAGATTGACAATAAAGCCATAATGCTTTACGTTGCTTTATGGTGCTGTCTATCTTGGTGTATGAAATCCCAAGAGGGACTGAGAAGGAAGCATGAAAATGATATTTGTGGTCTCTGTGGATTTCAGCAGACGTCATGTCTATGGTCCAGTTTTTTAGAGCTGGGATGAGCATAGCACAAACAGAGGCCAGGCATCCAGCCCCTCTTGAGCTGTGTGTCCCTCAATTTGCCATCATAACATGCTTTGTTGATTACATGTTTGAGTTTCTGCCAGTTCCCTGTTACCATTTTCCATCAATGCCAACAATTCATAAAGTACTGAAGGCGCTGCAGGGGGTGAACGTACTGTATGATAAGACACGACGGGAATGTGGTAATTGAGGCGTCTGCAGAAATCCAAGGCTGCTTTTATGTGAGCTGTGCTGTGACCTGGTCACCATGTCAATACTTCACACTCACAATGAGAAGAAGTGAGGGATTGTTGGTGAAATAGCAGCTTTCGATGTTTGCTACGGTCTTTATAATTTGTAGAAATTGGGGCTTTTTGTCAACAAGTCATTTTCTCCTGTTTGCTATGAGAAGGACCTTTTCAAATGTTGCAGCGCAGTGATACAAGTCAACTCTCTGAGCGCTTCCTTCCAGACCAGAGACCAGTGATTATAAGTAGTATGATGCCTTTACCTCGACCTGTGCTAGAAGATTTGAAATCATGGTTTCAGTGTGGTTACTCATTATTGTGCATTTTAAATGTGGCTAAATATGTATTTCTTCATAATATCCCGTCCATAAGTGTTTCATCTAGGTTCCATGCACAGAAACGTTTAAAAAAGAAATACTTTCACGTTTCAAGTTTAATTTGGAAGAACTTGACCAGCTCTCATACGACTATGACCTCAATCGCAGCCTGCACCTTTGGGGAGGATTGAAATACCGACTGCGAGCCAGGTCTTATCAGCTAACATCAGTGCGCCACCTCAGTAAAGCTCTTTTGGCTGAATGGGAGCAAATCCCTGCAGCCAGGTTCTGAAATCCTTCAAGGCTGTTAAAGCAGCACAGTTTTGGCCTCGGCAGCGTCGTCGCGTGTTTATTGTCATAAAAGTCGATTGGTGGAAAATTCAAATTTGACCTGCTTGGTTTCCGCTGCACAGCGTAAACATGCCTCTGAAGCGTGTACACAGGACCAGCACAAACCAGAAGAGCCTCCCACCCTGTGAACTACCTGTATGTAGGTGGCGGTATTCCGGAAGACTGTCCTCCGTAACCGTGAGCACAAGGAGACAGGTGGCCAGCGACCTGTGAGAGCAGGTCTCTCCGGATGTTGGCTGTCGACAGTGAAAACATGGACGGGCATTGTATTAATCCAATTCCATAGCAGTAATGTGGAAAATCCAGCAGCTGTCTGAGCTTTATATAGAAGAGCCCAGGGCATCAGAAACCTGCAGTGATTCAAATGGCACAAAGGCACCGGGTCTGAAATGCAGCACTCCTCCCCGGGCACACAGATCTCCCCAGCTCCCTTATGTCGTTCTCGCCCCCTCTCAGCATCTCTCTGCTTAATTTTACTCTGCCTCCAATTTCCTCATTTGCCATCTCATATACACTGATGGTCTTTCTGCTTATTTCTCAGACTGCACTTCCTGTCTTTCATCTTCTTCTTACAAGCCAATTGCCTGGACAGTTACAGCCCAAACCATCCTTTTTCCTCTCATCGCCTCATTCACTCATGCTCTCACCTTGTCCTCCTGCTACTCCGTCATTACTCTTAATAGGGACTTTCCATGAATCTAGAAGGATAATACTGTACATTACTTTCATTGGGAAGTCAAAATGAAGCTAAACCAACACTAACCAACGTACATGTTTGTATTTAATAAATCTACATCCACCTAAGACACACACACACACACACACACACAAAACAATGGGCCATAGTGACCAGTGACCAAGATATTTCAGTCACAAAGGCTAGTGAGCCCTATTCATTTGCGAAATGTGACCATATTAACTGATAATTAAAGTCCTTTGCATCACAATACAGCATATTATCCTGTCGCAAAACAGCTCAGCGCTGGATTAAAAGGTTGACGCTGGGGTTTTCTGTAATGTCATCTAGCGGCGTCCTCCAAAGTGGCTCGACTACAACTAGAACCTTGACGACAGTAATACACATTAGAAAAACACCGGAATAAAACATAGATTTAAGCGTGCGGCTCGCAGAAGTAACTGAATGTCTAGGTTCTGTTTTTGATGTGGTTTCCCAGGCTGTGACTGGCTGGTTTCCCGCTTTAATCAGGTGAAACGGGTGAAATGCACATTTGCCTGCTGGTAGCGCTGCATGATTAATCGAATCAGCAAGTTTAGCGCCTGTGTGCTATATTTACAGGCATCTGAATTGTGGCCTGTCCCATCAATCAGAGTCTGGAAGGTTGAGCAAACACACACCTGATCCAGGTAATCGGCTGTTGGTCCATGAATAGAAAACGAGCCGAGCAGCAGGGTTTGAAGACTGAATTAGGGAGCTGCTCACACATAGACATGCGTCTTGCATTTACCTTCTGGGCCACAGTGACTGTAGATTCAGAGTGTTCGACTTTTAATGCTGCAGCCTCCGGTAGTGTCATCGTAAACATAAATTTTTCACAAAATGTAAAGAGTTTTGCATTGCAATAAGAAATAAAGGTCAGCGGCCGTTATTTTGCATGGTCAATAAGCGGGACGCTGACTTTGACAGCCATTATTGCATTATTTTCCTCGTCTGTGCCTGGCCACTAGGAGATATAGAAAGTTGGAACGTTCCCCTTCCTCTCTTTGTCACTTGCTTCTCCTCTGCTAACACTTGTGACCTTTCATCTTTCCCGTACCAATAATTGCAGTGCCTGAGGTACTGACTGTTAACGGCCAGAGATGAAGAGCAGGAGAATGAAAAAGAAAGATAGAGTGAGCAGGGGGAGACGAGAAATAGCTCTTACCCAAATCCTGAACCCGCACCTCTTTTCTTCCATCCTGACCCCCCCCCCCTGCTCTGTCCCCGTCTCTTCTCATTTCGATTAGAGGGTAATGTTGAGGTGCCTCAAGAGCCCCAATTTGCCCCATAGCAGCAACGACTCCTCATTTCGCGGGGAAACCAAATGGGTACACACACAAAACAAATGAGAAAAAGGTTAATGTATTCCAGACACCTTATCTCCATTGAAAGACGACGTACCGCCACGTCGACGCGGCCCTGCAGACGGCCGAAGTCCGACGAGCAGACACGATGCCAGCCCCCCTCTCTTACTTAAATTGTGCGCTCCAGGAGAACTAATGCAATGACTATTTCCCTTGCCAGTGGACCATAGTGAGCCTATTAAAATCACATTGCTACTTGCCTTTCTCCACAATGTGCCCCTCATTAAAAGCCCATGGCGACATCCCTGAAGACAATGGTAAGGACTCATGGATCTGATGCGACTTGATTATAATATCTAAAATGGCCCCCTAAACCCCATGACCAGCTATATCAACAGATGCCACAGGGATTCATCAACCCTATCATACTTGAGCTCCTTTTATTGAGTGGCTCGAGGAAAACCACGGGCTGGGCAGCACTGAAAGTCATGCACAATCGCTGTCATGATCGGAGCAGTGATGACCACATCTTGAAGGGCATGATGACTCACTCCATCATGTGTGGGTGCTCTCAGTATACGCTGCAAGCATACTGTCGATGTGTGGAATGCCTCGCGCTGCACTTGGTTGCCAGGTGGGCACAAGGACATGTTGGACAAAAGAGCAGAAGGTTTCTTTTAATGTTGCACAACGTGGAAGTGGGAGACTCGGAGTTGACGGAAACACAAATGGTAAAAAGAAAAATAATAATAATTTTAAAGACATGGTTGATTTCATGCTGTTCATTTCAGGGCTATTTTAGAAGTAACTGTCCTTGAACAGTCAAGGTTTTCCTAAACATTCATGCAGGAGGCTCAGCCGATTCTCACATCTTTTAATTCCAACTCCACAAAGGGTTGCAAACCTCAAAGATGTTGTCTAACTGTGCAGAAGTAACTTTGATTGTGATGTTCGGATACCTCACTTCCTGTCAGAACACCTGGCTTGTCTAACGCTGTAATAATGGTCTGTATTAGATGCAGCACTGAGAACTGCCAGTGAAATATGCTGTATTTGTCCTCCATAGTGGGAATCCACACATGACAGAGGAAAGGTTTGTTATGTCTGTTTAGATTCTTCAAATCCAGCAGAGCTCCACTACTTACTGACAGCAACAATGTTCATTTAACAGTTAACATCCACAGGAAGGGAATCACTAACCATGTCTGCCAGATGAAATGGGAAGTTAAAAACCAAACACTAACCTCCTTCAATTTCTTCACATAAAAGAACATGCAGGGCCAATTTTCATAATTTATGGTCTGAGTCCCACCAGTTTGTTGCTGTATCTCAATCAGAGCACAGTATATGCTCGAGCTGCTACACTGTACGTCCTAGTACCATGATTCAACAAAAGGCTGTGATGCACTCAAATGGTGAAGTCATAATTATAAACACTGCCGTCGCTGATGAAGAGAAAAAGATGCTCTGCTCGGCTTTGGGTCTTAAGTGATCGTTTAATATCTATCAGTTCTGTGCATCAGCAACTGCGTAACGTCCCTGCGCTTGGCTCGCATGCAGTCGCTTGTACTTTAGAGCGATGGCATTTTAAAATAGGCTGTGATCAAAAGTGGGCGGAAGTTGAAATATTGCCCACGTGTGAAGCATTATTTTATATATTAATCATATTCTATTTGTGTTGCTTTGTGAACTGCGCAGCGAGCGCGGAACTTTCACGCTCAACCAAAAACGATTGATCAGCGTAATTAAACCACATTATTGTCCTCTCAATATGTTTAATCTCTGCCGTTATCATTATCAGTTATCAGTTATTGCCACCAGCTGATCTGCAGCGTTTCTTTTTTGTACAGCTGGAAAAGGTCACGTTAATGACTCATTTAGGTAATAACACATTTGCATTCTTAAACAATGAACAGTTGAGCTTTCAACATGAAACATGTTTGTTAAAATGAGCACTGGCACAAACTCAAAATGATCCTTAACTGGAGAAAAGGAAGAATATTAATATTGCTCGTATGTGAAACCGCCTCTGGAAAGACTTTCTCATTGTCAGACAGAGCATAAGATCCCAATTAGATAGACCTCATTCCTCCAGCTCCCAAAACTGCATATCCTGCTCGGCTTCTCCTCGCTGGCCGTTCTCCGGATTCTCTCTGCAGTGGCCCTCAGGTCAAAGACACGACTGTGATAAAATGCCATGATGAGAACAGACAAATGTCATTCTTGTTAGTATTGAAACGTGACTTGAAAAGTAATTCTTGTTTGCGCTGCGCCGCCCTCCCCAGACATGCACAGATCTAGCCGACTTGCCTCAGTATTAAAAAGTAAATCCCTCCTTGACATGAACATGCATGTACACTTAGCCACAATGTAGCATATATCAAAATATGTGCAGCCATGCATGCACACACATGCGTGCACATACACTGGGTGGATTAATTTTAGGTGAAATGCCCAGGTTTTAGTCAGCAAAGTCAACAGTGCTGACAGCAAAAGGGCACAGCCACACACACACACACACACACACACACACACACACACACACACACACACACAGAACAGCGAGTCTGTCTGCTGGCAGTGTGCTTGTAATGAAGCAGAATTCATTAGGCAGATGTCAAATCACCGAAAGACAGAAGCAGTTTAGAGAAAGACGTATTAAATGTGAAGATGGTGCCCTGAGACTGGAGCCAGTTGGCAAAGCTATGAAAGAATAACATGTAACAGCAGGAGGAGTGATATCGATGTTAGTGTTTGTTCCTTGTAGGATAAAATTCACTTCTGACTTAAGGCCCATTTAGTTTTAGTTTGTGCTCAGATGGGTGGAGGCACTTCTGTTCCTGTACATATATTTAGACAACATATGGCTCCATTCTCCTTTCACTGTACCACGATTCTGTAGAGCGGTGACTTTGTTACCACCGTATTTGTTATGTCGTATTCAACAAGTCTTTGTTGTTTTCATATTTCGTTATCTATCATTGTTGTTGCTCATGTTCTGAGCATGTCAGCATGAGCCTTATGACGTATCTCAAAGTAATGCTGCACCTCTGACAGTTTCCTTTCTCACATACATTCCTCAGTGTAGCGTCGGGAGAAGTTCACGGTCCCAGCGCACGTCTGAAAACCGCTTTAGTCTTATTGCGCTTCTGGTGCGTGACCTCTAAATGTGGCACACGGATATTTAGACTGAGAGCAGCAGCGTCGACATTGTCAGTGTTACACCTGACACCCGGCTCATCCTCCTCAGGTGATTCAGTGACATCTTTCCCAAAAGATGGACCCGTTGCTCTGGGTTATACGTTTACATTTGCGTGTGTGGTGTTGTTGACGTTGTTGTTGATGGTGACCTTGGCCATTAAGGTGAACACGTTGGAAAAGCCTGTAAATCACTGTTCGGCAGCCGGGGCACGAAAGTTGTTGACACACAGGAAACACTTGCCACTTGAAAACAGAAAGCCTCTTACTTGACAGCATGTATTTTTAGCAGCCCAATCTGTCGCTATCAGAGCTGTTTTCACGAATTTGCCTCTCAAAACATGTCTGTCACTGCAGTGCTGACACCGATGCACTTTCTATGACCGTCATTTGTTTTCCCCTGACTTTACCACCTGTACACTGCTTCCATGAGGCCGAGCAGAAGAAGAAGAAACGCGACGCAGTGGGTTAGACTAAGAATCAGCAAGCGCGTTAGCTGATGATTCCTTCTGGACACGGACGATGACTAAAGCAGTAATCGGTTTCATTTGCTTAGCTGTGTGCCAAATAGCAGGGATAAATATGCATGAGCTAGAGAAGGAGTCCTCGCTCTGTGACTGAGCCACACAACAACGTGTTGGCAGCGTTTCAGCAAACTGCGTCTCAGCACTATGATAAGATGAAGCGAGATGACACAGAACGGAGCTACAGGGACCCATTGTCTGCTGTAGTTGACAAGAGCAGACTGCTTCAAATAAAAGGCTGCTTTGAGGAAACACACGTGTCGAACTTTCAAAACATCAGTGGAGGGAGAAATATTCACATCGTCTACATAAATTAAAGTATTCTAACCAAACTCTGAAAAACCTGACATTTGAACACTCTTGATCTGTTATTACATTATAGTTACTAAGGCATTAATATGCAAATGACTAATGTTGCATATGTTGGTAGAGTCTGGGCCAATTTCATCATATGTACTGATAGTTGGCCTAATCCGTACATGTGTGATTGAATTGTTGCTTAAGTGTCTGTGTCAAACATGAGCTTCGTTAAAGCTTACTTCAATGAAATTCAGCTGTGTTGTGATGTTACAATTGGTTGCGTCGTTTCATTATGAGTCTTGGACCCAGTAAAGCAAAGCAGTAGTTCACCATAACTCGGGAGGCAGAAATCTTTTAGAGACAAAACAGCGGGTTCACACACAGTAATAGCTGTGACTGAACGTACCGACAGGAGAATTTCTACAGTGAGCGAGTGTTTGCTCGTGAACTGATTACCCCTGTCTCCCGTTAGAGGAGACGCAGGACTACATGGTTATGGTGGGACCAAGGTTATTGACTGCCAGTGAGCTGCCAGCGCTGATGCCAAATTCAGGGGCTTAATACGTAGATTAAAAAAATCTCCAAGGCAAAGCGCCTTCTGCAACTCACAGCATGCAATTAGCAAAAAATAACAATGCCATGTGGCGTGTAATTAGCAACGGGGATCAACCTCTTCCCCAATTATTACAGCACCCTGACCCCTGCAAGCACTAAGAAAGTCAAGTGAGGACCAAGAAGGCGGCAGTATCAACGGAAAAGCTGTCTGACCTCAAGAGGCCCTGACCAGTGGAACTGCTAATAATGTCAACTTATGAAAAGCCCAACAAAAAAAGCAACAACAACAATAAAGAACTGGCAGCAATTTCCACGGCTAATAATGTTTAGGCAATAACGTGAGAGGCATTTGACTAATGAAGCAGTTTTAATTGTGCCTCCGCTTATAGTTAAATCCACTTTGGCTAATCCTAAAGAACCTTGGGCATATTTTCCTGGACCACATACAGCTGCTATAGCTTATTTCACATTAACCTCTCGTGCCCCAGTCACCAAGTCTAATGTCTTATGTTGACTTATGATTTTTGATGAAATTACCTGTTTATCCAACACAGTTTGTAGATATATTGATGTATTTGCTGACGGGCTCTGCACATCTACAGTACAGTACCTTTCAGTGCAGTCGATTGTCAGACCTCTGCTGTCACACGCGCTGCATTTAGCTGCTTCACACTTAATCACCTGAACCAGGAAATCAAACCAGTGGTGCGAGCAGGGCAGCAGCACACGAACCTGGCTTGAGAGGCGCTGGCTGCCCCCTGTTGGCGCCCAGACATGCAGGTTCTGTAGACAGAGCACACACAGCTGCACCAGTCTTAATTAAAGCACCGTCCTGGCAACGGCTGTGAGATTAAGAAGTCTGGGGACGGATTTCACCCTCTCCTTCAGCAAAGGGCCGTTTGTAGACGTTGGAGGCAAAGACGAAACTCCCTTGTTAGATTCTTTTGCTTGTAGCCAGCCAGAGGATTAGGCGCCTAATGTTCGTGGGGTGGAGGAATCCTGCAGAGCCTCCGTCCAAGAAAACGCCAAGTAGAAGCGCGGACTGAAATCAGTGTCAACACCTTTGAGAAACATAAACCACAGAGACAGAAAGTTTACAGCGGCTTGAATTTTCAAAATGAGATCCTTCAACTTCCATTTGCAGGTTGTTTAAAACGCTCTAAATCAATCAAGCAACCATGTATTGCTGTATAACTTCCATTAGCCCACGAAACTATTAACGTGTGACAGTGCTAAACTATGCATCTGCATTTCATTAAGGGTAAATGCTAAAAACTTGAACAGTTCTGAGCTATTTTTACTGAGGAAAATTAAGACAAGCTTGATTGAATCTGACATTATAATGAAATATCTTAGTATGGAATGATTTCAATAATGAATATTTATCTTTTCAGCCTTGTAATTGTGTGGCCTACTTCACATAGATCAGACTAATTGATCTTGATTGTTGATTTGATTAAATCTCTTTCAGGAAGTGAATGGAAAAGGATTTGTTCTCATACGCTTGTCATGTATTGCAGACCATGACAAACCTAAAAATAATGTGGCCAAGGCCGTGTTATATTGTCTTCGCTCATTTGTCGTCCTCAGCTCTGCGGAGAAAGTCTGACAGTTTCTCAATTTACAAGAGTGTGTAGAACTTTCTTGTAATGAAATCTAACTAGAGCAATCGCTCTATCGCAGCCCCTCGGCTGTGACTGCGCTGGAAGCCCAATAAGCCCAGATGACAAGAAAGCAGCCGAACTCTCTTCTGCTGGAAACCTTCTGCAGTAATAATAAGAGAACTTTTAAGAAATCAATATGATGTGCTCGTACTTGATTAGGGCCTCAACCTCTTCTTTTAGAGTTCATGGAGACGCGAGTGGAGGTTCTGAGCTGAGGGTCAGCGGCATAATTCAGTCATTCCCAGATCTCTGCGAGATGGCACCACTTACAGGGCCGAATGCTCATTCAAATAAAAGCCCACTGAGCCAACAGCGTCGCACACACACCAGCCAAAGACGTGGAGAGAGAAGAGGCAAGAAGGAGAATGAGAATAGCATGAAAGCTCGTTAGCAGTGGGATGGTGCTCAAGCTGCGTTTGTTCAATCAGGCCAATAATGCACATAGTCAGGGGTCACATTTTCAGTGATGTTCAGCTGAGATGAGCGACGGAGTGTCCTGCTGTCTGGCTCCATTTGAATGGCTGCAGGGCTTACGCTGCTGTCAAACCTCCAGAATCCCCGTTTCAATGGCTCCACTTGGACCTGAGTGAAAAAGGCTTTATTACTTGGAGTTGAAACCAACATCGCTGCCCTCAAGCTAAGTGAAAATGGGAGTCTGGAAGAGGACGCAGACAAGAGCCATTCACAATCAGCCCTGAGTGACAAGTGCCATAACTCGCAGATTCAGGAAATTAATTAGTGCACTTCGTTCATGGAGGGTATCATCACTTTGTTCCGTGCTACGTGATGTCTGCTCCCCCACAAAGACATCAGTGTTGTAGGGGATCACATCCAGCCATGCTGTCTGGCATACGTGTGCTCGGTTGGCTAGAATGACCCGTCAATCATTCAGATCTGTGTGACTAAAAGCAACAGCTAAGTGAAGGCGATTTTACAGCCTATGCCACGATTACATCACATGCTACCTGGGGTGAGACCAGGGAACATTGGAGGCGAACATGAATTACCTCAGGCTACATGACCTACTGAAAATATTGGTGCGAGAATCGAAGGAGTAATGGCTGTAACTTGAGTGTGTGACTAAAAAAATCAGGTGAGTCAATATTTAGCAAGGTGGCGTTTTGGACAGGTGTCGTTTGAACGTTAGACGCGTACAGACGCCCTCCACAGCAGGAAATCGCAGGCTGACGAATCTCATCCTGCTTAACTTGCTCAAATAGCGCCTGCAGTCCTGGAGAGTGAGTGATGGTGTATATTATTAGATGAAATGGGTCTGTAGTAGCGTCGCAGTGCGCGAACAGCCCCTTACAAAGATAAATGTACGTTTGAGCCATTAACAGGACAAGGAAGAAAATGATTGGATCAGGTGGGTGGGCGCCTGTGTGGCACAGGTCGGGAGAGCAGCTGGGTCTGAACGTTTCGACCCAGCAGTTGAAACAGCGGCTCTGTTCTTCTATGGCGCTTTTTGCTGGCACGGGTCACCGGGAATCAATACGAAGTTCTTCTGAGAGGTCACCTTTAACTCGTGTGGTAGAATGTTCTCCTGCGTGACGTGCCCCCCATTCGTTGAACCGTAGGGTTCACTGATCGTATGCTAAGGCCTCTGCAGTCACCAGATCCAATAGGGATTTAGAAACTTGTTGTTGTTGAAACTTATAAGCGCCAACTATTAATGCTTGTGGTTATTAATAACACAGCAGTGACTCTGGGGCTGCAGTTGTTGGTAATGAAAACTGCCTTGACAGTGATGGAAAGGATTTGAAAATAATATGCTGGGATGGAACTCTATTAATCTGACTTCATTATTTTCAAACATCTTCAGTGCAGTGTAAATCAAGCAAATATATCTGATCCAAACTGTAAAGTTAGTTGTAAATTTATTGCTAATTTCTTTCATCTTTCAAAGTAATCTGTTTCCCTCCAGTACCTTAATCCATATCAGCACTCGGTTTGTAAGCAGGGGAATACGGATGGATTTGTTTTGAATCATCAGTATTATTCATTGTCTGTAGCTGTAGTGATGCTCAGTGAGAGTCTAGCCTTACTTAACTGCAGGAAAAAACCCTCAGGTGACTCTGAGGGTGACTTAATCGCCTCATGCAAATCATGTAATTAATGTTCTTTGGCTCAGATTACATCAAAGGCTCAGTCATTTTAAGTGAAGTGTAATTGGCACAAAAAAGGTTCAAGACGAAGTGTAACGTCAGTAGTGTTGCGTGTACTATCATCATTTATCAAACACGCTGAATATTTATGCTTTCAGATGACGCTCTAGCGTTGTAAATATTCAATGATGTTCTGAGAAAATGGATAATGAAAGTCAAAGCAAACGAGTGTGTAGCGTAGCCCTCTAAAGCCATTTGCACACAGATATAAACTGTGCGTGTTGCGTTAATGAACAGTACCTGGCGTTTCTGTTCAGGCCGCTTTGATGGCTTCACTGGAGATGGGGCAAAAAACGCAGCAGAGCTGTGTTCAGTGGTGACTCAGCTTCTCGAGTATAGTCAATAAAATATGAGCTTGGACATTTATTTTAACAACACATCTGTTTACGAGTCAGAGCGAGTTGGAGCTGTTCATTATTAAGGCAGCGCTTTGAGTCCTGGTTCTGTGTTTAGTAAATGTTTAGATAAAGGCAACGTCTGTGTCTGAATTTGGGACTCGTCATTCTGTTTGCATTCATAAGAATCAGTCACTGTTTAAACAGTGCTGAATATATTTCCTGGCATCAACTGCTTATAATCACTGGTAATCGCTGATCTCTCTGTGGACATAGCTTTGTCCTCTCTGAAATTGATTTTATGTGTGTTTTCATGGCAACGTCGCGTGTTTCCTGTTTCCTCTGGTTGGCAGGTAAAACACAGCATCTGATTATGGTTCCAGCCTTGTAACAATTCTGCAACACATTTTGCGACCACATGCCGACATCCTGTACAGGAGAGGTTATTGATTAAGTCACTTGTGCTTCATGCTTCAGATAATACGTGTTTGTCAATGAAGTAAAAAAAAAAAAAACAACAAAAAACAAATGTCGTGCAAAATGGGCAACATTGAACAAGTCTTTTCACATCCTGTGTGGATCTAATTGGCCTTGTCTGCCTCCCACTGAGGCACCAGCTGTGTGGACTCTGTATATGCTGTATACCCCCCCGCCCCTACACACACACACACACACACACACACACACACACACACAGCCGGTTACATCTTAGTCATGTGCCGACCATGTACAGGTCACGCTACACTCTCAGCTTTCTGATTTCATGCAGTCGACCAACTCAGAGCTCTCGCCTTTACTTTCTATTTCTGTGTGTGTTTCTGCAGTTTACGCCACATTTACTGAATCTTTAACTTAGATATGTGGAAACCGTGTGTATCTGTTTGTAGATATGCATAAACTGGGCTTAAATGCTGACAGAAGAGCTGATGCAGGGATTGTGTACTGCACCATGTCATGCTCACAGTGCCTGGTTCCTCAGGGATGCAAGGCTGACTCCCTTGCTCCCTTGGCCTGCTATGACCCTCAGGCCACAGAGTGACACTAGCAGTCTCAGATGGGAGCATATCAAGTGTGCGCTGGAATATCCCAGGTGCCAACAAGGATGTAAGTGTCCTCAAGCGTGTAACTAGTAAATCTGTGCCGGGCACGAGAGGCAGCCTGTTCTGGTCCCAACGTCTCTTGGACCGTGTTATTTTTTAAACCAACACTACAATAGAATAGAAAACCTTCATTATAACCCATTCAGGTTTACAGTAGCATAGATTTAAGGGACTGACACACAGAGTGATCCCTGTGAAACTGAGGACAGAAGCCTCCAAATTCCCTCAGGAACCACTGGCAGCTGCGTTTCTCACAAAGAATATTTAAAGATGACTAAAGCAGGTCTTTACCACTGGACTCAAACCTTTGAGCAGTTTATTGTGCATGTAGGCCTAGAGAAATGACTGCTGTCGGATCGTAACAGGAATAACTTCCCTGGAGGTTTCAGTGACTTATAACGACATGTTTCACATGTCATAAAACCACCAAAGGCATATTCTGGCTCTAACCAAGTTCAGAAATGAAAAAAACAAAATAACAAATGCAGAATATTCACCATCAAGCTTGATTAAGGCACTTTACTAATTATATATCAACAAGAAGAAATAAAAACTTATTAGATCTCTCAAAATTAAATTTGCTCCCACTGCCATGTTTAATTATGGGAATGGGTAAAGGACATAGGGATTAGTAGTAAAGTTCAGTGTAGATAGAAGTGTGGTGGAAAATCGGATTTGTGTTGGGCAGGATGTTCTCTATGTCTTCAACTGTGTGGCTTTCCACATACAGTATATGAGCTTATTTGTGGGCAAATGCTGTATGGATTTTGTACATATGTGTGTTTTCTGTGCCCCAGGTGTTCTGGTTTTATTTTTTATTCATTTGAACTTATTTAAAATAGTTATGCATTGACGCCCGGGCCAGTCAATACACCGTTAGGCATTGAGAATGTCTGGTGTGTTGGTCCCAGCTGATTTGTGCCGTGGCCTCTGTTTGACTCGATCAGATGGCGAACGCAAATGTGCGCTGAAATAGTTTGCACAGACTATGAGTGTGATTCTTTTGGGACGAGGATTAGCACCTCCCTCGGAGGCCTCGCTTGTCTAATGGAGAAAGTTGGTCGTCCCATGCTGCTGCTTTGTGAGTCAATGAGTTTGAATTTCATTTCCCGACATGTCATGTGGGGGCAGTGAATCTGTGAGTGTGTTGATTAAAATCCAATTTAAATCCACAAAAAAAAACTGGGCCAAAGCCTCAGTGAACGATTTGTGATGGAGACATACATTATTCAAGTCAAGGTGATGACGCTGTCTGTTTGCTGCTGTGGCCAAAAGGAACATTTCATCACTCTGGAGAATACTATCGTGGCGCCTGAAACCAATTTCATCTCTAGGTGTCACTAAAGAAATGCAAAAATCTTATAGAAAGGTTAAGTCACAACCAAACACAGTCAAGAGGGATAAACCACAAATCACATCTAAACCGAGCGCCAACACAACGCGGTGCCAATCTACATGGAAATGCGTGGTTTGACGGGTGTGAGCCGTCTCCTGCTCAAACAAAAGCCACGGAAGGAGCACTCAGCAAATCAAACATCCCTTTGAGAAACTTCACTGCATCCACGCTGCTGCCTTAAGAGACACTCGACCTGGTGTGACATGACACAAAACAACAAGCTCACAAGCTCGTTGGATCTTTATTTCTTTATAGAGTCATTTTACCTTAGTTGACTGTGCTTTCCTCACCGTCGCCGTCTGATTAATAATCCAGTCAGGTTTCCTTAATGCATAAGCAACAGCATCCGACAAGGCAAAATTCCTTCTGTCCAACCACTCGACGAACAGTTTGAATCTGACTTAGAATATAATTTGATAAGAGTAGGCAAAAAAGCCCATTTAAAGTCTTGTACTAGGTTTAATCTGCCAACAATGCTGTTGCACAAATGTTAAGGGTTTTACTACCCAAGGTTGTGGGTTTTACCTGTGATTGTTAGAGTACAGAAAGTTTCCTATTAATACTCTTTGACTACTACTGGATAGACGATTTATCCTCGCCGTGTTAATTATTTAACTTAAGCTGTAGTGTTTAAACAGCGAAGGCTCTTTGTTATCGCTTGACGCCTCGGTGCCTCTTGGTTCCCAATAAAAAGCCTTGTTTAATTGTAGTTGCACCTCTGATGTGTCGGAGCCTTTCGGAGCAAGGAGAAATGAGTTCATAGATGGGGTAAGCTCAAAAAGCCGGGGGCGCCAGATTTATGGAAATCATCTGCCACAGAAGTAGATACAAAAAAAGCAACACAACATTTCCTGCATAATTGCTTGCAAAGGGCTGTTGCAGCTGTGTATGTCTGCCAGGCGTAGTGTGGAGTTACGCCGGACTTTGAGTCACCTCTTTATGTGATTGTAAACCTAAAAGTACTGTACTTTACTAAACTCTAGCATCTAAAACGCTGTTTCTCTGCATCCAGGTTCTGCTCCGGAGCCACACACCCGGCCGCTGCGTGGCGACACAGCTATCGCATGTCGGCGGGGCTTAATGGATGCACGGGCAACTGGTTCCACAGGTTGTAGCTTTATTAGACAGATTCAGGCTACACTCATTTCATTGTGTCAGCTTGCCCCAGAATCAGCCGCGTCATTACATCAAGGCAACTGAATTAACCATAACTCCACCAGGACGAGGAGGAGCGAACAAAGACGCCCAGAGCTGCTGCTCGCCTGTGAAAAGGACCATTGTTCACAGCGGCTCCCTGCGCGATGGACTGATCTCCAGTGAGACTGTATCAATTAGCGGCATCGGATGCTACAGCTTTGTAGTCCTGCCTCTGACAAAGATAGTGTTAAATGGAATCTGGCAGCTTCAGAAGTGTCCTTCATTTACCATTTCACTCTGTCATGGTTAATGATGTTTGTATACTAATGTCTGCATTAGTGAGACGATATCGACTCTTTCCGTGAGAATATGTAGCTGCAGTCATGATCAATACCTGAACTGAAGCAGTCAGGATTAGTTACTCAGCTAATTTTATGAAGCTAAACTTAAAAGCGGGTTCGCAGTCAGTCTTAATCAAACTGCTGATACTTTTAGGATTTGTTGAGCCAACTTTGTGTAAACAGCAACTAGATGTTGATTTCAGAGACTCAGAGTTGTGAAACGTGGCCTCATGCAAACTAAAGATGCTTTGATTACAGTGGAAGACTGTGTGTGAACAGTGAATGAGGGGCAGCTTTGAACTCTAACATTTGCAATTAACATTTCTGATTATGCTCCGCTACGACCCTACGAGCCTGCATCACAGCTTGTTCCTACACTGAGAAGGTTAACAATATACAGTATATTTATGACTAAACCACTGCTGCTTCTCTACTGGGTTTATGGAATCCGACTTCACTTGGAACAAATTTGAAGTCATGCTCGCAATTCATGTAGAATTAAGATTGCATCATGTTTAAATCTGTCAGTATTGGACTGGTAATGTTTTGTCAGACTTCAGGAAAAAAGAATTGATGGAAGAAGATTTGCTAAAAAAGTAAAAGCTGATGAACTTCCATTTGAACATTGCATAAGACAGTCGATTTTTTTGTATATTGCAAGAGATTGAATCAGGTCAGAAGAGGGTCAGTGTGATTGGCTGTGTCCTGAGTTTCTTCTCACATCTGTGTAAGCAGGAGCGACACATGCAGAGCTGTCTCACCATCTTGCTGAAAAATTCATGTGACCCGGTCGTGGCTCGATCAGTTCCCGCTGAAATATGACGTCTTGTGCTTAAACGCTTGTTTGCTGGTTTTCATGTGTATGGGGCTTATCGTTGTTGGCGCCTGTGAACGGCGGACACCTCTGAGGTACCGTCAGCCTTTTCCCTTGCCGATCTCTGAGCTTTGTCTTTTAAGTTTCCCAGCGTGTGTAAAGTCTCTTATCAGGACACGTGACCACGTTTAAGGAAAGAAAGAAATAAGAATGGACATTGTTGCTTGGACAGCAAATTTCTAGCAAATCTTCTAAACCCTGCTGAGAGCAAAGCTACCAGTGCATCATTACTGTTTAATGTGTTGGGCAAGCGGCCTGGTTGTCATTACAAGTGGATGTAAATATCAATAATTAAAACTCAGAAGGTCATAACAGTTGAGGTTTGTGTTTGCAGAACCTTTTAATATGTCCTGACAACACATTTCCCAACATGTGACACAGTTGATGCACTGGAAACTCTGAAATCCACCCGGCAAACATTGAGACATTTTATCCTCGTGTTCTTGGATCTTTGATGATGTGTTGTGAAGCCATGAAATAGTTGGTCAAATGCACCAGATACAGTAGCTTGACGCCCGGTGGCCTTCAGGAGAAGACGTGGACGGCAATCATCACTTCCTGGACCAGGAGCGGGTGCAACAATGGCTGCATTGGAACTTAAAGGTCCTCGCTTGAATCCACAGGGTCGTGGTCTTTCCTCCAGGCAGGTGGCTGTCGTCACGCGTCTTTTTGTGTGTGATTGAGTTCTATAGTGCTAAAAAGTCCACTTTCAAGTGAATCTCCAGTGACTGATATAAATGTCAGCAAAAACGTGCTACATACACTAAGGCCTTACGAATGAGAGGGAGGGATTTCGTTACCTTTTCTTTTTGTTGGACTTCCCACAGAGAACTGAGCCACATTTACTAAAGGCCACAGGACAGACATACATCTAAGAAGTTGAGACTGGATTAATCCTGAAAAGAGCTTAATGAAACTAATTATTGGATGTATAGGAAGCCACCACAAAAAAAAAAAAAAATACTGCTAGAGACGAAGTGCTGAGGAAAAGTCTAGTCAATTAAGCTAATGTGCCAGTAACCAACTGAGAGTTATTGTTGGATCTCAGTGGCACTGAATGGGCTGAGGATGGATATGCTTTATTACAGTACGTCTAAAAATAGCTTCAACCTAAACACGGGATGAAAGCGTCATTTTAAAAACACAGGTTTCCCATGTGGCTGCTGTGCGAGGAAGTGAAGAGCTGCTCTCCTCGTTGCTGGCGGTGGGAGAAAACAGCGGAGTGTGATTTATGATGTTAATCATTAGCATCGCAGGAGAGGGAGCGTGGAGACAAGCGGCAGGGCTTGATGGAGCGTGTCCCCTCTGCTCAATCTGCGCCTACTGGTGGCGCCACGCTGAGATGCTGTGTCCACCACAGTCTGGCGGAGCGAGATGGACAGCGGCGAGTCAGATGCTGGAGTCAAGAAGGAGCATCAGCCGTGAGTCCAGGATCACGACAGAACAAAATCTGAACCCAACAAGAAAGAGAAAAGACACAAAGGCCAGAGCTAATCAAGGAATAGTGAAGATTCCCTCCCAGCACTAAAATAACTATGGATTCCAGAGTTTCCTAAACGATCCATGATGAATGACGTCATCAGAAAGTGTCATCATTGGTGTAGGATTTAAACAGCTGTCTGAAAATATCCTTTAACCCTAATCAGACAGTATGGAGACAACAGCAGCTGTATGTAACCGGCTGCATGCTCATCACAGTAATCTGTGCAAATATAGCCTCTACTGTAAATATATACAATTATAGCATCTATAACTATATGATGGATGGATGCCCACCAACTCCCTGCCATGAGAGGAACCGTTTACGTACCCAAGTGTGATTCCAGGCACAGACCAAATTGGAAATCGGCTCATAGCTTAAGTTAACCAGCAGATCCCACTGTCGCTCTGCCACACACCAGAGAGGAACAAGGTCTCCATCATCCATTGGCCGCTTTCTGAAGCATGACAAAAGTTGTGGATTGGGGGCTGGTGGGTGGAGGAGAGAACGTTTCATATCACACAAGCTGTCAGAGAAGTTCAAAGCGGGTTTAGAGGGGAGTCAGCCTTCACCTTGACGTGAGCCTGTTGGCGCACACAGAACTGAGACTCCACCTGACGTCTCGCGCACGGCAGACATTCCCCTGTCTGCTCGAATGGCAGGTCAGATTGTCGGAAACTCCCGTCTGATGACAAGTTTTTGTTTTTCTTTCGACTGCTTCAGTGGAAGAAAACCGGCCACCGCGGTTGCAGTCGGGCAGTTCAGGAAGATTTGTTTCTGTGGGGGAGAGACGAACAAATAACCATTATGTTCATAAACAATGTGACAAAGATCATTTCTTTGCTGATTCACTGGTCAGAGGTTATTAGATACACTTCAATATCCAATTTCCTCGACCTTAAAGAAATCACATTAAAACCTGAAATGGATAAAATGTGGACAGACAAACAGACAGTGAAGGTCGATTAGATGTAACGACCCTGCTGATGGCTCTGGCTGTGAGTTTGCACATAGAAGCTGTACCTGAGGTCTGAATTACGCGGATGCTGCTCCCAAATGATCCATGGCAGCGTGCGCGCGGTTATGTTGCTTTTGCATTTTGCTCGATGGTTGATGGATGTGGGATTAAGCAGTATCATGAATCATATCAACGTTTTGCCAGTCACTGTCGAGATTTGTGCAACTAAGCCCGGTGCCTGAAAGCCTGTCATGTAAAAGCAGTGGGTAATATGGCAGCTTCTTGTGGATCGAACATTTAAACCCCACCCAACGTCTAAGCATGAAAGATGTAATGTAAGGACAAGTCAGCAAAGTGCTCTCGTTGCCAATTACAAAAGTGTTGCAACCAACACCGCACTGCACATGTGACGCACAGTAAGAATGCGATTCCTCTCACTGAACCTGCAGACAGTCGCACACTTGCGCTGGCGTCTTATTATTTCAAGCGGCTGAGCAAATGTCAGGTTTATTGTTGGCTGTGATTGCTTCTGTCCTCTGTTAAGTCACCCACACACACTCACTGCAGCCTCTCCCCATCGTCTACACTCAGCAGCAGCACCAGACATGATTAAGGGCTCAGACAAATCATCGCGGCTCTGACCATCGACGGGCACGAATCACGCAGGGATGCGCTTAACTCGCACCTGCCTGGACCCACACCAGCGACAAAAACAGATCTTTAAGCATGCGACAAACCGCGACCGCTTAGCTGAACGTTCCTGTTGATGAGGCCTGATTGTGCGGGCGACCCGCTGTGACGTCCGGCCGTGGGCCTGCTCGCATGCTTACAGTTGCAGTGCTAAGCGAATGACACGAGTAGGTCGTTGTGCCCTCGCTGCAGACGAGCCGCATGGGTAAACAAGTGCATCGAGATTCAGCGGAGCGGGGCCAACTCTCCAGAGGAATGGAAACAAAGTCAGCCAGCACTCACTGGCCCGGTTATTAGGTACGTTCAAGCCAACGCAGCAGCTCTCGCTCTTCTTCTTTCACCACATCAGAAACGTGATCGTTCTCTCAATTATTAGTCAATTCAACTTTCCGACCCTGTAAAAGCAGGACTGATGGCGGACTTGCTGTTTGTACAGATGTTCCTTTTATAGGGGACAGTGAGTCTATGTTCAGCAGTGATGTTGGCATCTGTGACTCGGGAGGTAGAATGGCTTTTTGCCAACTGCTAGTTTGATCCCAGCTTCTCCTGTCAGTATGTCCAATGGTCCTTGGGCAAGGTATTAAAGTCCAGTTTTCCTTCAGTGGGTGAATGACAAGCACCAGCAGAGTAGAATAGTTTTGTGTAAGTGCGAAGAAATTACCTAATTATCCATCCACTATCGAGAAAGCATTACTCTTTAATAAGTAATGGAATCCAAATCAGGTTGGTTTGGGTCAGGCGGCGAATACCGGCTTTATTAATCGCATCGCTATGGTAACAGACATCGCCTGAGACAGCGTGACCACGCAACTGTCAGTCAAAACCTACCGGTTCCCAATGGTATTAGCAATTTGCTGTTGCATAAATATTAATAAACAGGCTTTTAACTGTGAATTGTGTAATTCTCCAGTTGGCTTTTCACCGGAGTGTGGACAGACTAAATGTCATTTTTGGGGGGAATGCGACTTGCATTTTATAACCTCTAGCAATAAAGCCTCAGAATGTATCTTAATTGTTACCAGCTCGGCTCAGTGTTTAACAAATTGGTCTGTTACAACGTTACAGAAAAGTGTGTATGCACCACCTGAAGACAGGAAACATTTCACTGGCTTGATTACTGATTATGCCTTGATTAACAGGGAGATTGGAGGAGGTGTGTGTGTGTGTGTGGCATAATGTCAGCGTATGTGTGTGCCCATTTCAGTAGATGCCAGTGGTGTAATTAGCAGATGTGACACTCTCGGGTGCCTCTTGTACTTAGATTGCTTACTTCCTGCATCACAGGAGTCCCCTGGTTGGCATGGTGGCTGGCAGCTTCCCAGTGGATACAGAGGCTGCCAGTGCTTACAGCTTAGCCTCCCAGTGCAGGGTGGATGTCACATCAAGACATTTTGTAGACGAGCCACGTTTGGTGAGAGACACTTGTTGTGTCACCTTGCCGTGATGGCAGGTCCCCTAAAATTGGGTAAGTAGTTAATTAATGGATTAGAAATGTGACCATTGTGACCTTACAACTGGACTAATGCAAAGAGCCTCAGTCAGACCAAACTCACTGAAATCACTCATCAGTTTGAGGCTGGAGAGCCCCAGGATGTTTTATTGTGAAGTGCACGTCCTGGGCAGTTGAGCTGCTGTGGTCATGTTCCACTTACATTTTAGTTAAGACATCCTGGAGCAGACGCTAATGGCTGCTTGGGTACCACCACTATCCTGAGCATCTGCAAGTCGTAATCGGTTTGTTTACGCACATAAAGGTCTATAAAACTCAATGATGTTGATTCCCATTAAAGCAGCCCTGTATGTTGGTGTAACAAAACATTTACGGATGAATGATATGAGCACTTTGCTGATTACAGTCAGCACCAAGACAACGCAAACTGCAACCTGACACAGCCCACAGAGCCGGGTGGTGGATGAGCTACATGTCTATCCCTCGCCCCTTATTCATCCAGTGTCTTGGCGTTGTCTCTCCTGTGAGATAAGAGAACAAACACTGTCATGCAGCTCATCTGCAACCCAGGTGTCACTCAGGTTGCCTGTGCCGTGCGGCAGCTGTTAATCATCGTGAAGGAGAATACGGGCCACCAGGTGTGAGACGCCTAATCTATCACATCAGCTTCCTTTACAGCATGAATATGGAGATTCTCATTTAATCACGCCACATCGCGCTGTCACGCGGTGATCTCCTGGAAAACGGCTCTATTGAATTTCGAGAGAAACAACTGAATTGTGCCTGCCACAAACACACGCAAGCCACACGGCAGCTCCTTGGTTTTAAAAACAAGTTGCATGTAGTTTAAGGCAAACATCAAAGGCAGCTGCATGAACTCCGCCAGCTCAGTGACTCAGTGACTCTGTGCATCATCGAGAGGCTAAGAGATAATGGATATCCTAAACAGTCATGACAGAATCCCTCCATCCTTTGTCCTGCTGTGAAGAGTGTTCCAGTGTTTGGTGCATCAGCGGTAGAAGAGCTAAACGCTGCTGCTTCGGTTTGATAATGAACACCAACTGTCAGACGTGTCGTAGAAACTTTGCTGACTGCTCATTACTCCAATCCTAATTAAAAGGGAAAGCTGTGGTCGTCATTGTCAAACACTGTGGCAGAGTCGGTAACAGGCCTGTTCAAGGCCACAACGCACCTGTGTGGACATTAGCACAGCTGCAAATATTAATGACAGGATGCTGTTACAGAAGATGAAATGAAATAAGGAAAGGCTTTCAACGTGTCCCGTCCCCAGCCTAACGAACGCAGAAGCCATAGGATACAGCTTGACATGCAGATGAACAAAAATGAGCCGCGGATAAAAAGCAACAGAAAAGTTTCCTTCCTAGTTTGAATTACTTAATTAATTAATAAAAGTCCTATCTATCTATCTACCACAGATAACCAAACATAGAAATGAAACTAAAACACCACTATGATAAGGATGGATGATTTGTTTTCTCAAAGTTTATTTCAAAGTAATATTCCAGACTGCAAATGAGATATTTAATGACTATACTTAAACAACTTATCTCCACAGGCTTGTGCAAATATTCTAAATGCTTTTCCTTTAACATCTTTGTTCCATTTGATTATACTGTACATTGTTTGTTTGTACATTATTACTTCTAGCTGGTCAACATTTCCATTGCGCTTGTTTTGGGGGACTTTTGACCAAATGGCTGGAAAACTAGTGAGAACTAGAAAGAGGATGTCAGGCTGACTGGTTAATACAGGTATATAAAAACCCTAAATATACATGCATACAGGCGTTTTTGTATTATGTCGCCACTAAAAATAAAAGCAAGAGTCAGTAATTAGAGTTGGAAAAGTTTAGTACTTAATTTAATCCTTCAGGCAAATTGGTTATCTCAGATTTTGTGGTCCAGTTGATGGGCTGCTCTGCTTCTCTTCCCCGCTCCACTTCACAGCAACCTTTTGCTTGTACATCACAAGTTGATATTATTTGAAATATTGAGCCTACAAAACAAGATTCAGCACAACACTGCATTTTTATTTATATCGCCAATTTGAATTTCAAAGGAAACTATACGCTCTTGTTGTGGTGATGATTCACACACAGACGTTCAAGGCGGTGCAGATTGGCACCACTGCCTGGAGTGGAGTTTGACAAGTGGAAATAAATGGCTTTGAATGACATGGGGACAAATAGATCAGGGGAAGAACACTACCGGCTGATTTAGTTAACGAGTCACGGTAAATCTGCTACATGATAACAATATTACATAAGGGTTTTCACTGACAAAATGATGCTCGGTGAGAATTATAATGATCATTTCTTTGCCTTGCTATTACCGCAGCGGTCGCTCAGCTGGCAGGGCAGTTGGTTTCTCACCGTATGTGATGAGTCCTGAACCCTTGGCTGCTTCAAATGCATCATTTCCCCCAAAGGGATTAATGCGGCATCAATAATAAAAATAATAACATTAGTAATGAGTAATTTTATTGTTACTGTACAGTTTCTCAATCCTTTCTGCTCAAGAAAATGGACACTTGTCGTCCGTGGAGAGCACCTTGCGTCCAGTAATCAGTGAAGTGTTCGATTTTTACAATTTATATCTAGACGGATAAATACTGACTCACTTGTTGGTGCCAAAGCCTATAAAATCAAGGGTCTATTTAATCACAGTCCTGCCATATTAGTCTTCCCTTAGCCTTAGCCCTGTCTTGGGTGAAGAATGGCTGGTCCTGCTTAGGGTCATCCTGCAAGGCCTCTCATAAATTCCACCAGCGTTACCTGTCTTCGGGCACTTGCTTGATAACACTCATTATTGCTCAACGACCTGGAGGCAACACTTCACTTTGGGCCTCGTCACCTCCAGGCCAACGCTGGGGAAGCTCTGCTCCTTGCAGCTCATCTCTGGTTTGAAAAGCCATAAACTCATGCCTGACAAGTTAGCCAGGAGACAAGAATCACAAGCAGTGATTATTTGATATTGTAAAGTGAATTACACCCTCCACCATCCTCCAGAGGAAGGGAAGCTTTCTGAACGAGCGGAGGGATGTAACCAAGATGTGTGCGCTTTATGAGGCTCCTCAATCACACGGAGCAAAAGTGTTTGAATCTCAGTTCAACCCGGGGCGACAATGAAAGTTTGAAGTCTGTGTCAGTGGTGAGATGAAATTATAAAGGGGAAGAGAAAGGAAACAGGAGGGAAAAAACACCCTAACACTCCCTGTGATTTAATTTTGCCACTGCAGGGATCTTTCCAATCCAAAGTGATAAATTGATCGTCCGCGGATATAAGGGAATTCATAACTAAAGCATGAAGTGCAAACTGTAGACGTTAAATGGTGTTTCCACATGCTGCCAGGGATCAAGCCCCTTTTCTTGACGTAAACACTCCCCTCAAAATACTCACGCTAGTGTATATATAGATGCTCAACAGAGGGGAGAAGTCATTTCAATGGCCAAACAGAGCGAGGGGCCCTAGGAGGCTATTCACACTAGTGCTGATAGTTGTTAAAACCCTGTGTGCTTCACTTCAAATGGGTTTAGAACAGCTTGCGGATGTGAACAGGGCAATGGAGCACCACCATAATACACTCTGGGATGTTCACCTCAGGCAAACAGTCTGTGATGCTAAGCACCTCTCTCAAAGCTGCCAAAGAAAGTCCATTGATTTCTCTTTTTGTTTGTGGACTTGTTTCCATTGTGGGATTTGGGAGGGAAACAGAACTACTAAACCTCTCTGGCAGGAGAAGCTTCCCGACAGCCAATGGTTGAAAAATCAATGAATTAACATGTTCCTTTTTGTCTAAAAGCGGTAACTAAAACAAGGCTCTCAGGGATATTAGCAAACTAGGTCAAACTAGGAAGTTAACGTCCCAGACCACTGCACTGACTGATATCTGTGACAGCAACCGGTAAATTCAGATGTTTACAAGACATACGAATACTGTGAGTGCGCACGACTGTCGTCGTTTCTTTTTTTGTTTTTACCAAAGTGCGTCTTCAAGCATTTTCATGTCCTTGTAGTGACAATGCTTTTAGTGCTGTGTAATCTCACTGTCACGGCTGCCACTTTACCAAATTAAGAACACTTTCCTGCAGTCACACTGGTCTCGCCCGTCATCACGGACGGAGCTTCACCGCGGCACTCGTGACAGCCATTTAGCTCGCTGGAAGAGAAAGGAAGAAGAAGCCTGCGCTCGTTGTTCATTCGACGTTTCTCCAGAGACTGTGCTGAAAATGCTCTGCTAAAGCGAGTAAGCGGACGAAGTGGAGATTCCCAGAGACGAGCCATCTGTCGAGAAGTGAAAAAAAAAAAGTATTTTATCTTTTTGTGTCTGAATCTGGAAAAATAGTGATTTGCTCCGTCTACCTTCGTTAATGAATGTTTGCACGAGACCAGTCAAGTTTTATTGGTTGTCTAGCAGAAAATGCCAGTACATGAGAGAGTTACCGTGTCTGATAGACTGAGCCAGTAAAGGCAAGTCAACGTGCTTTTAGGCTAAGTAATGTCACGTTTTCTGTCTCGTGGTGAATAAAACAGCCGCTGCGGTGGCAGTTAAAACTTTAATCCAGACTTCATGACGTTGCCTGGGAAACGCCTTGTGACACCACAGACGCTCTGCATATATTTCTCCACATTCTGTGAGATGTAAATAAATGGCCTTAAATCTCCTTTAGACCATTTTCACGGCTGTTTGTCTAATCGTTTAGCTTCTTCTGGGCTGTAAATGCTCGTTGCCCGTGTGTCTTCTTGGGTCTGCGTCAGGCTCTTCTCACAGTTGGCTCCTGCATGGAAGAGGAGGCCAGATCAGATATTTGACCTTTTTTGCCCACAGAGGACAAAATGTCTTTGCATAAGTTATCATTTCAGTGTCTAATGGTGAGAAAGGAAACTTTAACATTTCATCCATTGCTCTGACTTCAAGGAGTTCGACAGAGTAATGTGTTTGACAGGTGATACTGATGAGATAATATTGTCTTGTCTTTACTTGATGTATTGGTAGAAAATTTCGGTGTCCGTATTTGTTAAGTGACTCTAGATTTTCTAGATTTTATTGCCAGGGAGTCGCCTTAATGGTCGTTAATAGGATGAAAACTGAATTCGACACTGCATCACGATTACTTAAAAACAGAGATATCGACAGGCCTGTCTCATCACAAACATGACAAACACTGCACGAGCAGGAAGTGCACACGGCCGAACCAGTCACAAACGCAGCTTGATAAGCGCTGTCTATAATATAGATGACGTGCAGGTTAGAGGTCAAATAAATCTGCTTTAGAGGCACATACGTCCATATGACTTCCAGCAGAGGTCAGCCCTGCATTACACGCTCCCCATCGCTGATGTGCGGTGCATCAACTGTCCCTGAACATAAGGCGATCAAAGTAATGCATATATCTTACAGAGTCCACACAGGGTCATTTGACCATCATTCAGGCCAAGTAGTCAAGCATGCGTGACGATATGAGGACCTTATCAACGCCAGTCATTGTTCCACGAGCCCAACTCCACTGGTGCACAGACGTTTGTGCTCAGCGAGGCCGTGAGTAACGGCACGCTCTGCACACGTACGCACGGAAGCTGCCACGTATGACCCTGCTCGTAATTCAGTCACCTGTGAAGTGTGAAATACAACGACCTGTCCGCCCTCTGTCCGCAGATCCGTGAGCCAGGCGTTGTTCCATGCTCATGCAAAAGGAGCTGACTGCGGCAAACGGAAAGTTGAGTTTTATGCTGATGGCTGATTTCACTGCCTGAATGTGACCAGATATTTGTCAGTGCGTGTTGTTTAGCTGGTCGAAACCTTCAGGTGTAATTTACTCATTGGCTTGTGTCAAAGCACAGTTTACTGGCTTGCTCATGGACTTATTCCTCCACCCACTGCTGATCCAAAATATCTTATGGCCGGATTAAAAGCCTTGCATTTGTCTATAGACTGTGGAAGTTTAAGTTAAGTGACGACAGATTGATAATTTTACAGACTTGCTAACAGAATAACATGTGCGATGTTATCCATATTCATTATTACCTTTCCTTCTATGGGTTTTTCACACTTCAGTAGTCTGACAAATAAGTCTTGTGCTGAAAGACTGCGTCAAGGGTTAAGGATATTTTGATGAGTGGAAGCTCCGGCGCTTACAGCTATTGGTGCTCCACGTATCATGGCAAGACAAATGTAAAGCGAGCTTCAAGGTAGCTTCAAGGTAGCTCATGTTCAAGTAGGCAGAACCTTCAGGGCTGGGTTTTCGTGCAAGAAATTGAGCATGTGCTCTACAGATTCATCTACAGTTGTGCACAGATTGCAGATATGTGTTCGTATTCCAGTTGTGTACAAAATCTTGGAAATCATCATCAGTGATGCTCATTATTTATATTTTTACACAGTCCATATGTGAATGTCACTGATACAATATGTTTGGCTCCTATATAATATTAAAGGCATGAACTCGATTTCACCCTGAACATGTGGCGGTGGAGAGATTAATGTTTAATTCAGCATTCCAACCAAACAGCTGCAAGAATGCAAAGGACACATTATCACTATTATCTGTAATACAATGAGTCAAATAGAATTATGTTACACCGAGATGCAGAGCCTGCAGCGTTATTGTCTCATTTCTGTGTTATCGAGCCAATTGCATAGTATCCAGGGCCGTCCTGTTTGTCAGCGCCATCGCGGTGCTCAAACCGGGAAAAGACGTATTGAGTGCAAGAAAATGGGCCCTTAGCTCAGAAAAATATGTAAAGAAGCGAGAGTGATGGCTTCAGAGCAACGAGACAGTCAGCAAAACTACAGCAATGAATGGGACAGAAGCTCCTCGCTGTCCTTCTGTCGCTTGGATTCTTTGTAGAATACAAAGAATGCTGGCGCTGGTACCGGGAAAAAGCAGCCCACGTAATCCATTATGCATCAAATAATTCAAATATTACAAATAATTCATCAAACAATGCGCGTCTCTCTTTAGCTCTTGAAAGATCTCATTCAGTAATCCGCCGGCTGAGTTGCTTTTTCCTCCCTGCCTGAGCCTTGAGAAGCAGTCACAATCAAAGGCCACTTTGTTCCTAATAAACATGGGTTGATGATTAAGTGCAGATGTCAACAAAGAGGCTCTTGTTGATGTAGTGACTAGCTCTAAATATGCCAGCCGAGGCTGATCGGTCCGCTCCGTAGACGCTGGTAGCAGTAGATTGGATGGAGGATTACAAACTGGGATGCCTGTTCCTCTCTGCCCAGCTGGCACACACAGGACACCACTGTCTTCTCGAGTAAATTATCCCACTTAAGCTACTCGAAGCTACCTTAATCTAGATTTAGTGGACACACAATAGCTTCGGCAAATTGTGCGTCACTATCTGCAGAGGCCTAAACGTGAAACCCACAAGGCTGCGTTTCTCGCTGTAAAGCCCAGTGTTGCCGAGATTCAACATCATATAGATGTCATCAGTTCCTCCTGGGTGATTTCTTCCTTCACTGTTCCCTTTCATGTGTGATTGACAGGTTTATTACTGGGCTGACGTGAGAGAATGGCGCCTTCCCAGCGGACCTGAAGTGTTGGGCCATCATGTTTCATTTTAACTACGTGCCTGTTTGTTGCGTTTGGGCCAGTGACAAGGTCACTTTAATGGCAGATGCAAAGTCAGACTAAAAGTCTCAGCAAAGCAAATAGATGCATCTTGTGATCGTTTTGTCACACGCACAGCCTCAACACTTCCTGGACCTCGCTCTTTTCTTCAAAGCAACGCCAAAACACTTTTGTGTCTATTTTTCACTGTTTTTTGTTTGGTTTTCAGTTCAACCTCTTCTAGTGTGAAGTAATTGTCGTGCTTTGAAAGATCCAGCATGCATTCAAAATCACTTCTCCAACACTGGGTTATCTTTTTCAAACAAAGCGCTTCCTTCAGTGCTGAACCGACGCTCAGTGAAGAGTAAAAGCCTGCTGCTGTACAGGTCATCTCCCAGGAGTAAATATGAGCAAATGTACGAGCATGAAACAGGATGATGCTCTGATCTGGTGCATGCTCGTTCAGCAAACCTTTGCTGGATGACTATAGGCAAAAAAGGGTTGAAACATAAACTGAATGCACCCTTTTGTTGTCAAAATGAGACATTTCCTGTCAGCTCTTAGTAATTATTAAAGGGTTTACGCGTAAACACATGACAAACAGATAAGATACAAAAATTGGCCATGTCCATAGTCCTGGAAGTGGCCTCTTAGCTGCACAGATGTGATTTAAGTGAAATTGTGCTTCATAGTGCAGACATATATAAACGTTCCTGAGTATACAGTCGAACATCGAAATCTTCCTCTAGCTTAATTGATTAGAGCTGCAAGATGTGAGAAAATCTGCACTATGTAATAACATTATGCAGGGTTACCATGGCGATGGATCTTAATCGTATATGTATAAACATAAATATGAATAAAAATAAATCTCGGAGCGTGATGATTACCTACAAAGACACAGTGCAAACAAGCAAGCAAAAAAACTGGAGCCGTTTGTAACCCGTGAGTCTGAGCGGACGGTCGAGCTGCAATTTAACTGCAGCATAAACTTCTACGACGGGACCCGACATGCTAAATTATTATGTGTAATTATTAGCTAAAAGGAATATCAAATGAATACAATTTGACTAAAACTCTAGGTTTCAGCGGAATCATGTTAACCTTGGAATGTTCAAGTTCATTTTTAAGCTGCCTTTCTCCCCTGAGCTTCCATTAAATCTCAGACTGGCGAATATTGTGTCACTTTCTCAGGAAGGCCAACTCCACTATCTGTCATAAGTCAAAGCTGTCACTGCAGCATGCAAATGTCCGTAGCAGCTCCAGGAATATCTGCAGGTAAAGCGTGTGACAATCAATGTTACAATGCTTCTATAAAACAGATGCTTGAACTCTGCCGTGACAGGAACACCCACATGTGGAAACATGGGAGCAGTAAACACCAGGCCGCTGTGGGCACTTGATTGGAGTCTGATTTCCAGAAACGCGTTGCTGGTGTAACAAACTCAGGGCGTTTACTTTTGAACTCATTGCTCCATACTTAATGTGTTACATTTAATGTGATGATGTAGGAATGAATGCATACTTTCTTTGCGTCTATTTATAAGGACATAGTGGTGAACAGATGCAAAAAGAGACGATGACCGGCGTGTTCCTCCGCATGGTTTTCTACTTAATCCACTAAAATGCTAATGTGGGACTGATCAATACCACAGTATATTTACTTTTTGCTGATGTTGCGATCGCTTGAAGTGTCAGGGGGTTGTGAAGACTCTATTTTCCCCAGCGAGGAAGCGAAACCTGCAGCAGACAGATAACGGAAGGACCTGGGTTTGTTCAGATGCTGCCTGATACAGCTGCACCAGACAACCTCAGAACAACCCGTGAACCATAATGTGGTAAAGATGTCAACTGGTAGATGTAAGCACGAAAGCCGCTCCCAGGCTTTTCTTGATGGAGCAAAAGCCAAACAGTTTTGACACCATTCACTTCAGCAGTCCTCTTTTTCTTCCTCATCCGTAATGGTGTGTTACAACAAGTCAAGGGTGGAAATGCATTGAAGCAAATGACAGCGAGGGTAGATAAAGTGTAAAGTCATGTCTCTGTTGACGTGACAGAGGGACACACAATGTGAGTAACTTCATATAACAGACACATACGTGAGAAAATATTAAGACCCTGGGTAAATTACTTTTTTTTTGCATGTTTCAGGATCAGTTTAGATGAATTTTAATTTAAATATCGCTATTTGTTATAGCTTTTTTTTAACTGACAAACTAATTTTAGTAATACATTTTTAGTTTTATTTAATTTTTAGTATTATTTTTTCAGTAGAATTCTGAAAAAATACGTTTGAAAAAAATACCCAAAACGGAGGAACTCTGTGTTACTGTATATGTTAATAACGTTTCCTAAAAACATTAAAAGCATATAACTGATTAGTTAACAAGCTGACGTTTGATTCTGATTCTTTTTAAACATAACTTTGTTATGTTTAAAGTTGGAAATCAAACAAATGATCTGGAACAGATCACAGAGAATGTTTTGCACACAAAGGAACCAAAGGAAGCATTGACACTGAGGTCCGTTAGGGAAGTTACCACTTTAAACACTATTCGTATTTTTTGAATGGTGGGTCTTGATTAAAAGTACTGTGCATAAGTGAACAGTTGCAGATATTATTTCAGCCACTTGGATGAACCACCTAAATGGTTTTAATCATCCGCTGTGTTGTAAAATCTAAAAATATCCCATATTAAGGGATGACTTGGTTCTACACGAATATTCAATCTCTCTCAAAAACCCTGACAACAGAAACGACTTCACAGACAATAAAATCCTGTCTTTCATAAGTGCGATATTGTCAGAATGTAAATGACCCTTCAGACACATTAGAAACGATGTCTTTATTACCCCGCTCCATAAAAGCCTGTGAATATTCGTCTGAAACGAAGCCAAAGACGGGATTCATCTCTGCATTTTGACCACCTTTCCTTAATTTTATTTTTTTTGTAGCAACTCAAAGTTTTCAATAGAGCCACTTTTGAAACTGATGGAGTCTGATGTAGTCTGTGGCCAATGACCCACGCAGGATTGTATTGACTGGAGTGAGGCTATTGGAAAGATGTCAGGCTCAACAGAAACAGTTTTGGAAAAGTGTCCCCTGGAGGCAGCCTGGGTGGCTTCATTAAAACTTATCATTTATGTGTTGGATTTCTGGGCTCACTGTGTTACTGTGGCAGCCGTGTCCAAGAACAGGGTTTTTACCAGATGGTTCCTTCCCCAGACACGAAATATGATGATGCAGTGCAAATTGTTGTCCTGTCAACGGAGGCGGTTAGCTATGAGGGCGTCTCTTAAGCGTTTTACCAGCAAGCTGACAAATAAATCTCCATCAGGTTATTGACAGCTGAGTGTGTTACAAATTTGCTTATGCTACAGTTTTCCACTAATCAATCTAAATACACTGGATGAGACACGGAAATCATTTTAGTTCCTCCCTCATTCTTTGGCCCCTGGTGTATTCACTCTGCCGTTTTAGTGAATTTGTCTAATTACAACACATGTATGATGTTGTTTTCCTGACTGAGGCAAAGTTATGCAAATCTACTTGAAAGGAATTTTACAGTTTCATCGTTTTCAAAAAAACATCAGCTTTTGTTCATTGCTCAAATGAACACGTTATTTCGCTGTGGAGCTTGGCATCGATGCGAGACCTGTGAACCTCGACGGTGTCTGCAGTGCTTTACAGTTTTAATCAGCAGTTCATCGTGTTTCACACTCACAGGCCACTCAATCACATCAATTGATTAATTAAGTGGCAAGGGCGCATGAGAACCCAGGTGACGGTCCAATCCCTGGTGACGCCGCAATAATCGTTAAATAAATGCTTCTGCGGGGGTCAGCGCGTTGTTGCATGCACCTACGTCTACATCTAATTAAAAAGCAACCAGTCTTCCCAGGCAGATGTTTCACCTCTGCTTTCTTGGTTTGAGGCGCACACTCCAGTGTTAAGTCAGCAGGAAGAGAGGGAGAAAAAGGATTTGTGCAAGATGGCATCATAGTGAAGCATGTAATACTGGCTAATCCTCCTCCGCTCATGCTACCGTGAGGCCTGCAGGACCGAGGGGGGGTGTGATTTGATTCAACCTGCAGCTGGGTAAATAAGGACCACCTGCGTGCTCGCCACTCATTCACTCTCCCGACCAGCATTAGCGCAGGCGGGAGCAGCTCTACCTGCTGACCAGAGTCGTGGCTCTCACAACGCTAGCGTGAAGGAAGAAACTGGTTTTTGACATACTGTTTGGTTTCTCCGTGCACAAACATGAAGCCTGTTGACAAGCAACGGCATCTTGTTAAACCGAATGAAAGATTGCACAGCAGGGTGCAACAGCGCATGATGGAGAAGAGATTCACATGCAAATGGGTTCTGTTCACCTATTTGTTGATTTATTTCAGCGACAGAAGTGAGACTCAGTAAAATGCCGAAAACCAGCATGTGGCACAAGGTCAGAAGAACCAGCTTGTACCAACCAAACTGGTTCTTAAAAGTATGTGTGTTCGATTATGGAAACGTTAGACTCGTTACATCAGCAGTTCCGTGGATTTGTTAGGAGCTGGACTAATGACGTGAACCAGCAGAGGATGTTCATTCGCTAGCAACACAAACCTTCTACAGACACTAATGGCGTACAGGCGCCTCGTTAAAACCCGTTTCAGGTCGTAATTTTAACGAAGCGTCCAGTCGTTCGGCCTCGGCAGCGCGTGAGGCAGTAACCTTTCTACTGCAATGTCATGTGGAGCATTTCTGAAGCCCTCTCATGTATTTAAAGTTAAACGTGACCCTTCTGGTTCAGTATGGAAGTCAGAGCAGGAGAACGAAAGTCAGCGTGGGCGCTGGGAATAAAGGCCTGTGTGTGGTTCGTGTGTGGACCAGCTGTATACATTCTCCCCAAGGGTTAATGTGCCAAATCAGGAACATGGCCGCGATGAAAGGGACCCTCACAGCATGTGCTCTCCTCCAAATCTAAACAGCTCCTCCCTGGCAGGCTGTGCCCAATTACTGTAGCGCTGGAGTCCGTGGGGCAGAATGTAGAGGTGACGGAAACAGGGGTCGCTGGACCGAATCCCACGGCATAACGAGTCACTCCGCCTCGCCTGCTGCTGCCAGCGTGCCCTTGATCAGCCCGAGTCTTTACTGTGATTCCATTTACAGTTTCCAGGAGTTCAGCCGAGTTATAAGCGTTGAGGAATCCATTACAGAGAGAAATCTATAGGTCAATTAAAACAATTAAAACAAACGTGTAACACTTTAAATTGCACATGCACTGCACTGCTCCCACCCACCCCAGAAACTCTGATAGCTGATTGTACCGGTCACTGTTATTTATCTATTATCTGACCACCAGCTCAGCACACACCACTGCTTCCACTTGGTTCTAGACAGTGAGCGACTGCAAAGGACCAACTGTGCAGCCAAGGATTAAACTTGACAAGATGATTGTTCATAATGTGTATTGTAATAGATTGGAAACCCCTGAAATTGGAGGGTTCTGTGATTTGTTTAATAACTTTGATGTGCTTCATACATTATTAATGAACACATTTGGTAAATATGCTCACAGTCTGCACTTCAAGGATGACTTGTTTGGTTTGTTTCAAATCGCTGAGGTGTAAAAAGCTTTTCTTTGCCCTCGTTGCTATAAAATACTATCAACTGTGCAGTGTTTAAAGCCACAATAATCAATATTCTTAATTAACAACGGAAAAATGAATCTGTAATCTATAAGGCTGCTCCATTGAATTTCTGTGAATTATTACCCAGCTGTGGAGGTCCCCAGAGCGGTGAAAGGGTATTTTTAGTCCGTAGACTCTGAGTTGTCTTGCAGTTGTGCAGCCGTGTCACAGACTGTAGTTCCAAGGAGCAGGTTTAAGTTGCTCTAGGATTCAGCGTTCGCTAGCGACAGAACTGCTGCAGGAGACTCGTCCAGCATCGGTGCAGGCTCGGAACGAGGAGCTGCTGGCTCAGCGTTCGGCCCATCATTAGCCAATGGCAGTTCAGCTGGTGTCAAAAGCCACTTTGTGGTTTTTACAAATAGGTTTTCACATTCACACACTAGTTTTCACTGAAGCCTGCTGGGCGATCGTACTGTGGACGTACACCGCAGCTGTTGGTGGACAGACAGAAGCCGTTTGGTGATTTGGCCAAAGGTCTAATCAGTAATTCAGCTGAGTACATGTGACTCTGTCTGTTGATTTAGTTTTGTACTAAAACAGCCACATTTAATAATTCTGCAGTCGTCAAAGAGTCACACGTCCTTGAACTTCCCGCTTGTTAATGAATGTGTTTCTCCAAATTATTTTCATTTTAGCTTTTCAAAGAGCCCTAAATGAAATAATGATTGCACTCAACTTCCATGTGCATTTCTCTCGGTTTACATGTGCTTTATGTACCTGCTGTACCAGGTCTAAAGACAGTCAGATATTTTATTTGGGGGCTGTGCACAGCCTCTGAACATTTTACAGTGGAAAACCTCAGAAAGTTTTTGAAGCTGTTTTGACACTTGCCTCAGTCCACAGGGGTTGAGCCCACTGAGTTTAAGCGTGGATGGATTCCATTTAAGATGACTGGGCTCACTCAGAGCCCCGTCCTCCGCTGACAGGTCAAATGCGTCTCCATTCCCCTTTAGTGGAAACCTTGGCGTGACCTTCTCCATACAACTGGCCTTTTAAGCGAACGTTCAATCGATAAGTCCAGCGTGTAGAGTTTGGGTTCAGGCTGATATATTGTGCTCGAGTCTGCCCCTCCTGCTGTCGGCTTAAACGTCCCGATCACTCCACCCAATCAAGCAGCTGTTAAACACGGATAACCACCACTGTCAGAATGTTGGGGTGCATGCAGACGCCACACAGCTCTGGGCTTTCCCACGCGAGACCTGATTTCACAATAAGACAACAGAGTCAGAACCAAAGCTTCATTAAAATACCAAAATGCCATCTGGTTGGTAGCAAAGTCAGTAAAGAGTAAAACCAACAGAGCGTTGACACACTCAGGCCTTATTATCTTATTAGCTCTGAGGTACACACACGTTGCTACATGTATGTGAATCATGGCCCTTAGTTGCAATCACTCACCAGTAAAGACGTTTCAAACGATGCCCCGCACATATTTTATCCGTCTGACCCTCAGGGCAGATGCTGACTACAAATAATCAATGTGATACCAGGACACTGTTACTTTAAGTGTAACCCAGCGCGATCATTCAGAGGAGACTTGTCACTGTGACCTCCAAGCCGTCAGACCCGACACACCCAGGACCAACCATTTGCATCAGGTCAGAGGCTTGTAGGTTGGATCTAAATGCAATTAAAGTTCAGTTATTTCTCACTCAATAAACTGTTTAGTAAAGAAGATGTACACTGCCATGATCATTTTGAAAGAACTATACTAACAATACACAGAGACTGTTTTACAAGAGAAAGCCTGAGTGGAAAACATCAAAACGATGAAACATATCCTCCCAGCTGAGGTGACACTGTGCCTGAGGTGAGATACTGTGCACCTTATTCTCTTTCCTCCTTCTCCTGACACGAACAGAGTCTGCTCTCGTTGCACATCCAGATGCATTGTCTCCTGATGCATTTGATCATATCGCTGCTGCCGTAAATCGCTCTCTGCCTCCTTCCTGGTAAATCATTTGACACATCAAAGCCCCTGAGGGAGGCTTGATCCCAGCGCGTGCTGCTAAAGTGTGAAGCCTCCCCACACACGCGCTCACAGATGGGTCACGGAGTAGCAGTCAACTATTTAGATTTCCTTTAAATGAAAATTGGGTTATGACAGGTACAGTCCTTGTCACAACGGATGCATCTCCATTTTTATGGCGCATGGGACTAGAATTCAGCAGTGGTGCCTTGTTATATGTGCTCGAAAGATCAGTTTGACAAAAGACACAATTAAACGCTTCATTTATGTTTAAACTGAGCTTTCAGGAAGTCAACAGCTCCAGGGTCGTTCTGGCGTCACACAGGATGTTAACAACAGTCCTTTTGTTTCGGTCCTGCCTTGTGTGACCCAGCAGCCTTTATTCAGACACGTGCGCTCGGCAACACTCGCATCAGTTAAGCAAAGGTGTTTTTTCGATGCCTTTCAGACGTATACCTGCACATCCTCTGTGCTCAGGATGCCGACGACGGAGTTGTCTGCTGCAGCTCAGCACCTCGTAGATTAACGGCCTCTCAGCTGTGCACATGATTGCTCGCTATTGATTACACACGCTTCTAGAACAACCAGCAAAACTGTACAATTAACTGTACATTAAAGTTGCAGCTTTTGTAAAAAAGAACAATACATGAGACATAACATGTCTCCATCAAGGCCCAGTCATCTGCGTCCGCATGATAAAATACGTGTGTTATGCTCAAAACCGACTGCACTGACAGACGTGCACAAAATCTAAGAAGGGTGAGGACATGCTGCCAACTGGCTCGCGTCCTAAAACACACCCCCTGCTGCGGCATGGCTCCAGCAGTGATTAAGCTAGCTCAAAGTTTTACAATATTATTCGCCTTGCTGTGCATGAATGTGTCCTGAAATCAATAAGGAGTAATAATGTTCCTCTGAGCTTGACAGAGTGGTTATGGTTCTGCGATGTCTTCTTTAATAGCTTATGTGTCATATATAATATGGATTAAACTACAGGCTTCATTACTGAAGAACGTGGCGCAGTAAATTCCGATGCGTCCGCAGGCCTCCATTAATTTACGCACTCATTCACTCAGGATGGATCTTTGAATAGCGTTGACCTGCAGGGCCCATGGCCATCTGTGGCCCCTGTCCACCCCCCTCACAGAGCGGGAAAAACCCCAGCTGCTCTTTTGGCTCCGGCAGAACTCACCAGGAGGAGTATTTAAAAATCCCTAATCTATCACTCAGCCGGCCCCGTCTCCGCTGGCTGGCTGAGAAGCTGCAACGATTTGCACCGTCCGTTCCACAAGAGAGACGTCGTTACTGCTTGGTTAATCTATCACAGCGGGAGGGAGGGAGGGATGCGAGAGAAAGTCATCGGGATCATCCATAATGATTTGGAGATTTACCGGGATCATATGTAAATAAGCCCCACAGTATCAAACACCAAAGACAGATTTCCGATCTCGCGTTGCCATCGTCTTTTTCATCACCTTTATTGTTGTTTCATTACATCATCTGAGCCCAGTGTCAGCGATCCCTTGCATCATCAGTTGTAAATTGTACAGCCGCTCCACGTGGCACAATGGCCCTCAGAGGTAATCGGACATCCCACAGCGATAATAGAATTAGCAATAACTATCAAAAATGTCCATGGTGCATGTGCTGTCGTAAACGGAGGTGAATGGCGGAATGTGTTTACATGGCAGCGATATTAGGAAAATTAACATCATGTATTTTCATTATTATGCACCGGTGGAGCTGCTGGACAATAACGTCCAGAAGAAAATGCACAGCACTCGCAGGTTCGTCTCGGCAGTGTTCTCAGCAGTGTGACCCGAGGGCAATTTTGTTATCAACCCTGAACAGCCACCATTGGTTTTCCGAGGTAATGAAGCATTTTCATGTCTGTGTACTGAGACGCTCTACATTTCCTCCCTCGCTTTGGTTTTAATAGAAGGCAGCCTTTGGCATGCTGGTTTAGGTTCCCCGGTGAGCTAAGCTCAGCAGTGGCAGGCGGAGTTTCTTTCACCCATCTGACATGTTCTGGGCTATTTCTTTCTCTAGAATGACTGTGACTCCCAAAGGCATTTCAGAAAATCAATGAGGTCTGTGTGGGGAAGAGAAGGGCTAGAATAACAGGGTCATTCTCTTTTTAACCATTTTGACGCAACATCAGACGAAGAACACACTGTCATACATACGGGTGACACCCGGGGGACGGAGAGATGTCGAATCACTGCATCAAACATACGTGGCAGCGTGCGATGGACCTTTCCATAAGACGTTTGCAAATGATGGTTTTGTATTGTATTTCATCCATAATCACCTCCCAACTACACTGTGGCATATGATTCACCTCATTCTCTGAGAGCCCTGCGTGTGTTACGAGGGCGTTGATGCAAAGAAAGAAATGTTAAAAAGGGTTGATCACAAAGGAGGCTACAGAAGAAAAGTATTGATTTTCGGTGAGACTTAACTCTTGCGGGCTCTGGGAGGATACTTCACCACAGGGTTCAAGCATTTTCTTTAATTGTCACATGTCCTAAAATGAAGACATGAAAACACCCAAAGGCCTGTGAATGAAAATAAACGGTCTTATTTCCACATAGACATCGTGTTAAGCAAAGCTCAAGAAAGATTTTTAAAAGCAGTCGTAAAAATCGTTCTTAAGCTTAAAATAATATCCAGGTTTAAGAACTGAAAACCTATCCCAAGCTAAGCTGTTATTCTTTTTTATGTCACACTTTGTTCTTTTCCAAACTTGTCTCATTCTTGGACGAGCCCTTTCATCTCTTTAATCCACTATCTAGCTAGTGTTCCTTGAACTGAGACATTATGGGAAAACGATGAATCCATATTAAAAGGTGATAGATACCTGTCTGCTGATAAGCAATAACCTAAATTCTATTCAATTTAAATATGTAAATAAAGTATGTCACCCTGTAATTATCTGCACAGAGCTTCTGTCTTGCTTTTCAGAGCCTGTTTCTCCTTCTTTTATGTGTCCATTAGTCAAAAGGAAAAGTATTATTAATTGGTGGGCATGTAAGGAATCTATTCAGCAAGTGTTTGGTCGAAAATACGACGCTGTCTACAGAAACCGTGGGGAATATGCGCATTAATCCTGTCATTCTCTGGGAGCTGGGGCCTCTAATGCAACTGTTTAAACAGTATTAGCCGGATTCCGCATCCGACTGCCTGTAACGGTGATGCGACGCAGAGATGCCCCCCATCGCGAGGGCATCACACAGACAAGGGCTTGGACGAGTGTTAGGGCATCTTTACCTCCATAATCTTCACTTACTCTCTAAAACAACGTCACTTTTAAAAGCATAATGTGACCGTAATGCAATAATGTGCGTACTGTTGCCGGAATGAATAGTGCGGTTCTGAGTTTGGCGGTGATGAAAGCTTCATTATGGCAAAGAACCTAAATGTATGTTAAAAGGCTTTGAGTTGAGTGCAGTGAAGCCGTAAAGCTGTAAATTCCCAGTTTGCATGTATTCTGTACAGCGTCATGCTGTAAGTGACGGAAGCATCGTTCTCATGTTCTCAAATGTATTCTTATGGTTATTAGCTGCAAATATGAAATGTTAAACAGACTTCATCCAGAGTTGATTGGTATATTTAAATCCAACCAGAATAACCCAGCTAGTAATTCATTACATTTGCATGTAAGTCAGCGACTCAACAAATATGCATACAATCATGTGGAATCCAAAGCCAGAATCATGATACTAGCATCAACAACTGGAAATGACGCTTCCCATGTGGACGGGCCAGGGCTGGGCTCTGTGTACAGTATGGAGTCATTACGCACGCAGCGAATGTGTCGTGTAAACAGGCGAGAGCCAGTAATTGCAAGTGATTCCCAAAAGTTCCGGCGTGCTTTATTTTCAGCATCGCTGCATTATTTCCTAATTATCTTGCTGTGCACTTAGTGGAGTATTTGGACGGGCGTTTGTCTCCAGGCAGCAGCATTGCAGTCAGTGTTTTCTTATTGTGTGAGGACCTGCAGGCGAGATCTGGCAGTGAGCGAGTGCATATGTGGTGAGTCATCCTCACGCTGTGGCTCCTCTGATGCGCCGCCGCACGTGCTCAGGCACATGGTGGGCTACTCTGGACCACAGGCAGCACCGTGTGATCTTTAAGCATGCGGCCAGTGGTGCTCCCCTCAGGTGAGCTGTGCTCTGTCGGCTTCAAGTGCAACCTGAGGTACGAGGGAAATGAATTTGCACATATCAGAGACAAATGCTTTGGTCACTCTGCGTATACATACATGTAGCAGTCAGCCCATAGAGGGAGAGGTAGAAGGTTTGAAAGGCATCGCGGTGGCTCAGTGGGACTGTCACCTCACATCAAGAAGGACCCAGGGTCTCTGTGGACTTTTTGTTTTTGTGTTCCCTCTGGGTCCTTCACCCTCCTCCCATATTTCAAAGCCGTGCAGGTCGGGTGTCCTGGAAACTCTAAATTGCCTGTAGCTGTGAGTGTGCGAGCGAATGTTTTTCTCTTTTTATGTGTTGGTCCGTGTGCCCTGCCTCTCGATGAGCTCCAACCCTTTGTCACCGCGAACGGGCTAAATGCTAATAGACAATAGATGCAGGCAAACTGATGATAATCTCTTAATAGATGATGAGCGTTAAACTTGCCAGCAGCATATGGAGCAGTTCAGCCAGCTGCAAGAGGAAAAACGCTGTGACAGGTTAAAGCTGTGATTAAACAGGATGTGATTATCTCCTGCTCATGAGATGTGCAGCTGTGTTGCTCAGACAAATGTAAAATTAGCTTTTTTTAATTTACTTTACAACCTTTACACTTTATTAGTGCTCATGATTTTCACCTACTATTGCTTTGCTTGTATTTTTTTTTATTTGGAGGCATAAATACATTTATCTACATATTATCTTCTACTCTAATTAACCCAACCTGCTGAAATATGATACATTAAAATAAATCCTGCCACTTTAGAATTATTTGTACTGACAATCTGAAAAGCTCATTAATTTGTCACTCATTTCAAATCAAAAGGACGCAAAAAGAGTCCAACCAAAGAAAAAAAAAGGAAATGTCAGCGGAACCGTCTCATAAGGTCAAAATCATGTTAAAAAGTTGCCCTTTCTCTGAGTTAGACGGCTCTAATCAATAGGCCTCCGCTGTTTGATGTGAAGTCTGTGGCAGGCACCGCTGCACAGTCAATGCAAATAAAATGAATTCAAAACTATGCTTGGAGGAATGTTCCGCACTGAGCTCAGTTTAAACAACAATCTGAGGTAGACTGTTCGCTACACGTGCTGATGGCCTCCTACCAAGGTTTGCTTTATGTCTGCAGCCAATCACAGCTGAGCAGCAGAGGCGAGGAACGGCTCGCTCTTCATGGCCAGGTTGTACATTAAGGCACAGTCAGACAAGTGTAAAGTATTTTCAGGGAATATTGAGCCATGAGCAACCGCGGAACTGACCCCGGCCTACGTGTTTCAGGAAGCTTTGTGTTACGCTGCCGAAACAGAAATGGAACAAGCAGGCAGCGCTGTGAATAAACCTAAAACCGTGTTTCCTTAAACGTTGATTCACATTCCCTGTTGATATCCGAGCTACGCAACAGCGACGGCATAATCGGAGGAAACGTACCTGCCTGTGCATCAGAGCGCCGTGCGTTTGTTGATCGTAAAGCCTGCTGCTCCCACCGCCACGACTTTCACTCCCACCCACCTCCTGCGATCACCTGAACCAGGATATCTGTGATATTCTCACACATGCAGGTAAACAGGATGGACAGGAAGTGAGGTTGGGGGAGGCAGTCACAGCATTAGCATTTCATTAGCATTAAAAGTTGTGCTGCCACTGTTGGCTGGGATGACGGGAAGGCAGCTTCGTCTGCCAGGATCTGGGAACATTACCCTGTCATGTTGGTTGGCATAGTCTGTGGCCAGCACAGCCTAGGACGGAATTATTATGAGTTTCATGCAAATGTCCCATTTTTTGGCTTTGAGAGTTGTGTGTTTAAATGTCTTTGTTGTTGATGTGACCCACAGGAACAAAACCTGCATTTTTTCACATGCGTTAAGGTATTTGGGGTTTGTTCAGTTCCGTTCATTCACATTCACAGTCATCTCAAGGCACTTTATGACGTAGGGTTCAAGACTGTAACGGACAGGACTGCAGCAACAAACATGTACAACTCTACTGGCCTAATAATGTAGCATTTCAGACATTATGGACATAATCCAAGTATAGTTAGAGTCACCTAATGTGACAATGATTTTTTATTATAAGAACTATCTGTGTTTGGACAATGTCCTAAAATTACATTTCCTAAATGTCCTGTCAACGTTTATCTGACATTGTTGCCTTGCAAATGTGACTTGGGGATGTTTTCAACCAGTCAACAACTCTTGGCTGCTTGCATGGTCACATCTTTACGCACTGACATCATTTGTTACTGGTCCTGGAAGGCACCGTGTCCCTGCGTACCCCCAGTCTGACTCTTCAGTACCTCCTTCATTCTCACGACACAGGGCACACTGGAATTCTCAGGATTAAAAAGCACAGTGGGTGGGAGAGCGGCATCGATATTTATCAAGCTCAATCAGTCGTTCTTTGAAGTCGGGGATTTTTCCCTCTTTGCGCTCCAGTAATTCTCTAAACCTTCAACTAGGGAACGTTAACAGAGTAGGCAGTCTCCAGAAATCACCTCTTTCATATGAGGCCATTTCAGACATGTCCTCCGTTCCTTTTCACCTGATGGCATCCTCTACATGTCGGCTTCATCATCTGAGTCGGTCAAGCTATCGACAGCCTGTCCTGTCTGGCTAGACTCTGTCTGTTCTATGACTTTGGTGCCACAGATGTTAATTGTCATCACATTTGGTACATTCACGTTGCCCAGAAGATGCAGGCAGAGATCAGAACATGTATAAAACCCTTGATTGTGCAATGATTTCACTTTTTAACCACCGTGTGAGTCTTCATAGCCTCCTACTCAATCACGCACCATCATGAATTCATCCTAAATCGGACACAGCGGGTATGTGCATGCAGATATTGATATTTCCTCCCGTCAATAAGGACTTCTGAAACAAAGGTGTGTGAAAGCGGTCTTCAATAAAACGGCCTCCTGGTCATTTCAAGCACATTAGACCGCGCTTGTTGCCATGACTACAGCCAGGATGAATTCCTGTCATGGATCAGAGCTCGGCCTGCTCTTCCGCAGACAGACAGGCAGGTTGAACTCTAATTTCCCCTAGCATGTTCGACAGGACCGAATGCAAAAATAACACCAACCCTAGTGGCCCATATGGCAAGTTCTGGGAGGACCAGCTGCTCAGGGCTTTCAAGGCCATAATCTTTATTTCACACCCTCAGTAAGCCATTTTAATTTGTGATGAGGGAACAGTGGTGTGGAGGCCGGAGGATGACTGTAAGCAGGAAGAGTCAGCCACCTGCGTGCAACAACGTTTAGATTCTTGTACTGTTGCCATCAGGAGATCTTTGACGCTGCATTTTGCTCCCTTGAACGTAGACTGGACTATTTCTAATATCTATTCCCTCCATTTACAAATCTCTAGTAAAGATACTGTACGTGAACATTTTGTTATCATGTCCTCAAAGCGAGGAAGCCTTTCACCTGTACCGTTATTCATGGAATGCTTCCTATGAATAGAAACACATTTTGTGCATATTAAAACCCTCTCTGGGTTGCATTAGTATTACCAAGGGAGGCTGGTAATTTGATTTTGGCTATGCAAATAGGAAATTTAAGTCAGTCATCCGGGCAGTAAAATCATTTACAAAGAACCTCGCCATGGCAATTTAGGAACAGGGCCACGTGTTGTGTGTATTACACACAACTATTCATGGTAGAGTAGAACCAGAAATGCCTTCTGTAATTGCTTCCATGTAAGAGTGACAATACTCTAACCTATCACTGGTGATATGGCTCCTGTGAGTCAGACAGTATACTGAGGTGGAACTTGTAATTGTGTAGCCATTTGGTGTCATTCCACAGGAAATTAACTCAGAAATTCTGGCAGAGTTGGTAATTCATTTGAAATTCTTGACTTAGGCAGTCAAGAAAGTGTGATAACTTTATATTACATTAAATAAAACTCTCACAGGCGTCAAGTGAAGTAATAATTACAGAAATGTCCCCTTGGAATCATTGCTACCTATAGTCAAGGTCCCCTTCATCACTGAACTATACATAAAAATTCACCCAGCATAGACAGAATTGAACAAGGGGAAATTAATTTCGCTCACAGTTTCAGGCCCACTTTAGGATTAGTGGTCTCCAGCAGTCGAACGAACACATGCGGTGCCAGTCAGACTTCAAACCAGTCCTTCAGAGGGTGATCCAAGGTAAAGCTCGTCCTCTCCATTACATTACACTCCTCCCGGGCCACGCTGAGACTGTGAGAGTGGCGTTGTCGGCTTGTGAGGCCTCATTACAATTCGATTTTGCATTGCTGATTACTTAAAAGGATGTTGCCTCTTGTAGTCCTCGAGTGAGCTCATGACAGCCACACTAGCGGCATCCCTGAGAGGACCGCGCGTTAGCGTCACAGCTGGCTGCTTTACCACTTCTAAACAAATGTAAATAATTGACAACAACTTTTAAATGGATTGCTGCAGAGTTTGTTCAGTTTTAGTTTTCTTATTAATGTATAATAAATGTATCATTAAATTGCATATTGCATTTGCGACATACACATCTATTGTTTGTTCATTATTTCTCTGCTTCTGGAAACTCTATACTCACGAGAAAACAAACACACTTTCTTCCTGTCGTTGTCTGTGTAGTAGATGCTAATAACACAATTACAAAGTGCAAGGATCTGCCCATCCATCCTGAACCCACATTCGCCTCTTACTAATGGACTGTCACAGGAAAACACACAAAGAGCCGATCAGATCTTTCATTAGCGGAAGGTTTTCGGTCTCCAGGAGGAAATGTTGTTCTGCTGTCAAACCATCTCTCTTCTCCAGGCTTATATTTGTAGAGACAGCTCCCAATTAAACACAGCAGCCAATGACACCTATCAAAATAACGCGTGCCAAGAACTGGCTGGAAGTGAGAATGCTGCAGCTAAATGTTTCGTTTCGACTTGTGATGTGGACAGAATGAGACGAGGCGATCTCGGAAGTCAAGGAAAGAAAAGGTTTCGATGAGTCGGTGTTATAATCTCTGTGCATATGCTATGCAGCAGGCAGGTATTGAATTAATTTGTAGTGAGACAAAACACATGTAAAAAATATGGATGAACTGATTAGCCTACAGCAGTCGGCCACAGAAATAATGACTTTATATAATAGGGACTGTATTCTGAGGGCCAGTTGAGGAAGCTTAAACATTTACATTAATTTTTTTTAATCAACTTCAACACACAAACCCAGCATCTGCAGGTAATACAGCGTAATGAATAAATCAGAGAGAAGCTTCAACTGTGTTTAAACTTTCATCATTTAGAAAACTTCTTCATATGTTATTTAATCAGTTTATCAAGCGCAGCCTTTTAAATGGGGAGGTCTAAGTGCGGCAGAGTCTGTGAGCTGATGTACGGCTGGATAAACATCCAAGGCCAAGGGTGAAACTGTTTGCAAAACAAACAACCAAACCTTTTGCTAACAAGCGTTATTTTCGCTACAGTATATATGAGATGACCTTAAAATGCTTCCAATGCTTCCGTGATTAGTGGCTACTGTGCAGTTGCTCAGTAATTCAGCCTCTAGTTGCTCACAATCCCCGAGCAGCGCGTCACGGAGGATATTACGCTCAAAGCTTTGCCAAACATCCGCCACTGTGGCGCCAGCCGCTGTGGAATTACGTGGCTTTAAAATTCCGTTCCCTCTGCACCTCGGAGCTAGCAGCATTATTCAAGGTTTATGCAAACTCATAATGCTGCTAAATTGCCTGAGCAAACTTAAGGTGCTTAAGTGCAGGTCCAATAATCTGCCAGTCAGGAAAACATGACAACACTTAGTCAAAAATCTGAATTAATCCTAATTTTGACTTTGCTTTGCTGGCCTGATTAGAAATAAGAGTCTCTTTGCAGAACCGCGACAGAATAAAACAGATTACGCTCTTAATCAGGGAGAACAGTGGGAGGCTATGCAAATAATTCAGCTGATCTTTGAGTCTGAATAATGCATTTCATAATCAGAAGTGGAACGTGAACACTGGTGGGACATATTGTATATATAATTTTGACTGATGGAATTTGCCAACAGCGGTAGCAAAGTTCATCAGCTGCTGGGCGACCTGCGTTCGCCGTTTTCTGCTTTGATTTATGTTTTTCTCTGTGGCAACAATATTGCCAGATGTGCGGGAAAGGTTTTGTTTTGTTTACAGAAAACACGGAAACATTAAATAATTTTAAAGCTTCGGAAATGATGTTGCATTCATGCTTATTAAATTGTTTTCCTCTTCCTGAGTAGTTTTCATTTTGCTGCTTCAAATCATGTTTTATATGCTGGAAAATTACACAAGCACATGATTCCGTTATTAAACAGATCCTGCAGCTTTTGTTTGGGTCAATAGATGCCGCATCAGAAATTCCTGGCAGCGAAGGCTGGATATTGGCTCCTAAGACCTGCCTAATCCATACAGCTGCACCATGTGAGGGCACATACTGCCGAGTGGAAGTATTTCTCCATGCTCCGCTTGAAGACGCATAAAAAAAACAAACTGTTAATAAACTTAATTTTATTGCAGTGTTGTACTGATGTGCTGAAATGATTTGGAGCTAATGAGAGGCATTTATTTTGCATTAATTGTCAAGTTTATTATTTCTCCGAAAGCCTTTCAGTTTTTGTTCCTTATTTATTGTGTTGGTTTGTTTTGGTCTATATGCAGATTAGATTAACTTTGCAATTACACACCATTTGGTTTGGCTAATTATTTCATGTGTGAGTAGAGAAGACACAAAGGCGGGGAGACGACGGGAAATTCCAGCTGAGGGCCTGAGACGCTGCAGCTCTGCTTACATCGCAACAAGTAAAAGAGCACATGTATAAATATAGAGGTGCTGTGGTGAACATTGTGATTTTCTGTGCTCGGCTTGCTGCATAATCATCGGCGTGTTTGGAACCTGACGGCTGACTTGACAGAAAAAATAATCATAGCTCAGAGCAACATCTAGGACTGTTCTCACTCATGAATATTGATATTAATTGCTGGACCGAGGGGGCTCATTATAATATTGTACAGAACCAGCAGACTTAGCTTTCAATCCCACCTTGTAGCCTCAAGTCAGAAATGTTGAATCTTAAGCATATTTAGACCATGTTTTGCCCAAGAAAAACGAGCGTTAAAGAAATACCCCTACACTCAGCTGCTGCAGCGCCATCCATCATCTGCTGTAAAACCAATTAGGCAACACTGGATCTTAATGTGCACGCTCACACGGCGGTACCTCGTACTCAACGTTAGTGATTCGTACTGCAGCTACCAATGTTCCACTTATTCCAATATCATCATCGGCCATGTCGAGATACAAGTCATAAAAGTGATTTTGAGTCTTTTTACTCTGTCACAAAGTGACCCTCGCTCCTCTGTCGCTGTCGAATAATGTAGAGATTAAAAGTAAGAAGCCCAAAAAGAAAAGAAAAAAAACACATTTCAAATCTTCGACTTAGAAAAAGTGTCTCTAAAAAATTCTAAAAGCTAAAACTGCAGATCAGACATATTGTAGTGTGGGATCTGGGCTCATGAAAAACTTTTTAAAAGAAAAGACGATTTCTGGCTTGTTATCACCAACTCGCATCTGCTTTTCCTGGCGTAGCTGAAGATGCTGACGGTGCCTGCTCATCGTAGTTCTACTGCTTGTTTCTACGAAAGCGCTCATACGTCGAGTGAATATGTTAGACGCGAAGAGGCGTCTATGTTCCTGTGAGCAACGGCTTGTAAAGGCTGAGTTGGTGGGCGTTTTTTGTGGCGGTGACAGGAAGCTATTGTCCTTCCCAGCATGAGTGACTGCTGATACGGGTGTTCAGTTACCTATGAAGACGTGTTTATCTGCATCACACAAGGAACGCGTTTCGAGGGTAAACGGATCATTTTGCATTGTATTGATAAATATGGCTGTGAGCGTTATCAGTCTACCAGAGGGGGACACACAGTGACACCAGCACGATGATTGGTTCTGGTCACATTAAAGCACTGATGTATGCATGGACAGTTTAGAACATTAAAAATCGTGTCTACATGCATATAGTTAATGCAGAACAGAGCCAGAAAGAAAACTGGGCAGAGGTAAGATATGGACAGTACAGAAAAATGAGAACTAGTCCAATCTCTTCATGTTTGTTCTGTTAAACTGCTTAAACATTTGCTACTGTTCAGATGGTAAAATTGTGTGATTAAATATGTTTGAATATTTTCTTTACATGAGGATATTAAACATCTTCTTAATGTCAACAGTGCTGTGAGAGGTTTTGCCCAAGCCCTGTATTCTGCACAGCTGTTGACGTTGCGTCAATCACGCATCATCCTGCTGAGCTGCAAATGCATGAACCCACAAAAATACGTGTCACTCTACATCTGAAAGTAGAGCCCAACACAGGAGCCATTGCCTCCTGTCAGAACAAGCTCTGTGTTGTTTAGATCCACATATTAAGACACATTCTCCCACCTTGAAGTTATAATATACAAGTTACCGCAGCATCAAAAGGTTCCGCCCTCTTCCTGACACAACGGCATCTCACTACATCTGTTTTGGAAAAGAAAACAAAATAAAATATCTTCAGCATCACTGCTTTAATATAACATTTGGCTGATATTTGTTTTTTTTTCTCAATATTTAAAATTATGATGATTCACAATTGACTTGTTTCAGTCAAATGTTAAAGTTGTTGCCAGGGTTGAAGTCAAAACATGCAACAAAACATTAAAGATTTAAACTGCACTTCAAAGGCTGGCATAAGTATTTTAGCTCTTCTGAAGTCAGTCAAGATACTCATGACCTTCAGGCTGTAAGCCCTTAAGTCATTCATTCCTTTTGACATCTGTTTTGCTTGTTGAATCTTCAGACATGTGCTCCTGGTTCACTTTTAATCATATAAATATCCACAAGCTTTTCAGGATTTGGCAAATGTCAATCTTTGATGTTGTGACGCACACCTCAGTCTACACAGAAGGATGCACCAACAATACAGGCGAACTGACGTCAGTCACTCTTCAGCGCGGCTGCAAACACTTTGAGTCCCAACTTTTCCAGACTGAGTGACGAGTAAACACGATGCGTGTCCATTAAGATTAGCGGCGTCCTGCTTGTTTGGCCCTGTTGCTTTAAGGCGTCAGACTCAGGTTTTAGATGCTCTGTAGGGAAACGTACAAAACAAAATACAGAAGAGAGAGAGTCAGTTTTATCCAGCCGGCCGAGGCAGATGGCCGCCCACGCTGAGCCTGGGTCTTGGTCTGTATAATGTAGTAATAGTATTTTCAGGTCCTGTAAGGTCTTAAGCCTCATTCTGTAACGTGCCTTTGTTGTTAAGTGGTTCTGTAGAGTCAAACATATAAAAGAAAAGGCTCAGATCAAGAATTAAAACCATATTTCATGTTGCAGTGATGGTTTCTTTTTCTGTGAGACAGCATGCTGCACACAGAATCCAATAAAGCACCGCAGAGGTTTTTTTTCTAACGTCTGCTGACATATTTCAAGTTCATCTTAATCTTTATCCTGAGACTAACAACCCGACGAATGCTCTTGGAGGAGCGGCACTAAAGGCCGTCACATGAGCATTTTAATATTATTGTAACTGCGGCTCATAATCTGAACACTGGTAATAGTTCTAGGTTGGGCTTTTACATTCAAATGAGCGCTGTATCTTAATAACGTCTTCATTTCCTCTCGCGGTCGCATCATAGGAATTTCACTGATGCACGTCTTCAGACATAGTTACAAATTTAAGAGCAGATAAAAATTTTAGCGAAGCTCTTCAAGCATTACAGGAGCGTAAGACGACTCTTGTGGAGCTTGTGTTGTTATGAGGACAAATCACAGATCAGAGCCTCCACAACTAAGGTCCAAAAATGTTATTTTAACAATCTCGGTGACACAACTTTAACAAATATATATACACACACAAGCAAAGTAAAGATTTTTTTGAGTTACCAGTGAAAGATGTTCTACAATCTCCCATGCTGCTGTGCCATACGGGTTTCTACCAGCGCTTGCTTATCTATGTGTAGTTTTCGTTCTCCCTTAGGGCGAAGACGGTGAAGAGAGACATTCTGTTGTTGGGAGATAACTTCTTTTCACATCAGAAAAGCTATTACTAAAACGCATGAACCATACATAGAAACAAGGACAATGGTCCATCATTGTGAGATAGAAAAGCTAAGGATTGTAGTTCTTGTCACCGGGGAGCTTTTTAAAGTTTGGCTTTAATAATTCTACATGATAAACTACCAAGGTTTAACATACATCAGTTGTTAGATTGTAGGTGTTGGGATCAGGACATTCAGAACAAGCTCCACAGAGCAGTCCCTCCACTGCCCAGTCTGCCTGACATGTAGTGCATGAGAATGAATTCCAGGCTGGATATAATCACCAGCGGCGCGTGTTTGTTTTTTTAGATCTCAGGAAAGTCAAATATTAATATTGCTATTTAATCATTTCTAACTAGACACAGCATGGCGAAGCTACGGCGAAGCAGGAACCCAGCGCGCCTCGGCGCTCTTAACACAGGTCTAATGCTTCCCTGAAGCACCGTACCACATTAGTTCATTCTTCTTCCTGTGTTTGTTCCCAGTCCAATCAGCGCATTTCCTTTTCTTTCCAGTTATTCCCAAACCTTTTATCCTTCTTGCTTTAAACCCTTAAACTAGCTTTTAATTCCCATGTCATGCGAAGGATAACATGGACGTCACCTGAAATAAACAAACACACAGCATGAGAGACTTGCTCCTCCTCCTTTTCCTGTTACTCATTACTTAATGGTTTGTTTTCTCTCTAAGTTAAATTATTGCACAAATGCAGGGGATGAAGCTGAAATATCGCTCGGCGCGAGCGGTTCTGCTCCCTCTGTGGCCCAAAGTGCAGGCCCACCGTGTGCTTGATGTTCAGCCACAGGCTAGTCAGCTGTTGGCCTTTTTTTTTCATGGCCTACTTTTCCAGCTAGGATGGAGGTCTTTGGAACCTCGGGATAAACCCTCCTGCATCTGCTTTGGTTCCCGCTCGGAGCCTGGCACCGCGGAGCTGCAGCTGCACGTTAACGCTGCGCTTCTCTACGTCTGAGTACGGCGCCCAACGGTTGCACTTGATCTCATGTCAGGCCAACGTGACGCTCATGTTGCGTACTGTTGTCTGGAAATCACGTTGCTCCAAAGAACGAAACACTTTTATAGTTAATAGCCGTATATTGTTGCAGTAAGCAATAAATGCTATTCTGTATCAGATTCTCTATGTTCTTCAACTCAGTGGATTTGTCCTCATGCTTCCTGCTTAAACAATCAAAATAAAGGATTAGTGCTGTTAGATTCACGGTCTGATTGTTTGCTGCGTCCACTCCTACTGCAGGAATAAACACAGGTTGACGTTCTCCTTTCTGTACGGCAGCAGAGAATCAGCTTGAAGCCACTGGTAACTAACAGGAGTAGAAATGAAAAGCTGTTTATCTGGAGGCTTGACTGTTGTTCACCAGCCGGGGTTCGAGTTCCTGTTAAAACAAACTAAACCTTCCAAAACCTGTTTTGTGTCATCAAGTGAGAACACTTCTGTCTTAAGGTCCTGCCTTGAAAGTGTGTTTACACCACTGCCACTGTGCCCAGACAACACACACATAGCAAACAATTAATGAAAAATTAAACAGCTGATCTAAAAATAGAGCTCCCTGGAAGTTGCCAGCGCTCCGTGCTGTCATCAAACAGAATTCATATTCTGGCCTGAAACGATTACAAATACTCATAAAATATGCTAATCACAGTTTGTGTCGTTCAGTGTGAAATGACCTCAAATATTAGTCAAGTGTTGGGTGGTTTGACTCAACTGGGTCTTCGTGGTCATTACAAGTGAGATGGACGTAAAGTGAAAACACCCGAGGTCTCTGGTGACGCCGACGCTACTGCGAGGCTCGTGTTTACACTCAGGAACTTTGATGAATTGGGAATTCTGCTTGACAAGTTTTCAATTTCTTCCCCTCCCTGGGATCACTGGGGGACAAAATACACATACAAACACGTTTTCAACACAAAGAAAAAAAGCAACAAGGCAAAGTGTGAATCCCATAAGGTCTGAAATTAAAATGAAGTGGGAACAAGAATCTGCGCATTAGACACGAGATAATGTGACGGCACATTATATGATATGATTTTTCTTTTGTGGCGCTGTGTTTATGATGCGGAGGGTACGGCCTTGGGTAATGTAGGGGAAACGCTGCCCTAGAGGAAATCCGAGGTGGAGTAAATGTCTGAGTGATTCAACTAATTCAACAGTGCGGCTGCTAAGCATTGAATAAAGGTCAAGTGAATGATTATCCTGTTGGTGCCACATTGAGCTCGGCAGCATTTTACCACAATCAGTGAACAGCTGATTGTTGGAGAAATCAAGGAGCTGCACAGCACATCCCCCCTCTGTCCTTATTCACTTATTTTTTATTTACATAGCGGTTTTACTCCGCTGCTCAGCGTTTATGAGAGCCACTAATGGATTGGTTTGTCCTGGCGTCAGATCAATCTGCCGTTCTCACTGACACACAACATTTGTTTTGCGCTTGAGGTGCAACAAATAGGAAATTACCCGTCAAGCGCGGCGCGAAGTATTCAGGAATCTGATCGTTCTCAGTCACTCGCATCCACTCTCTGTGATATGGCTGCTCCTAAGACGACCATATCAAATGAAGCGGCTCAGTATTATAGCGCAGGGTTGGATGACTGTCATCACACGGGCGCTGAAATAAATACATTCCATGTGAATTTGGAGAATGGAAATTTAATCAGTTGTGAGATGCCTGCTAGTGTTTCCCCATTAATAATGACTGGATTCAAAATTCAGACCTGGTGTCATTTATAGCAGGAAACCTGGAACAATGTCATTCAAACAGGCTCATGTTGCACCACGCTCCAGGTCATCGGCAGAGGGTTTACCGTAGGCTAAAAGGCCTCCCGACATGCACTTAATGCAACAAATGTAATGAGCAAAGGTCACACTGTTAATCTGCTGCATGAATCCTAGCAGCGTCTGCTGTCCCGTACTCACTACACGCAGCTCACAGAGCAGAGCAGATCATATGCAATCGGCGTTTCAGCAGATCAGTAAACGAATGCGTTTCTTTGCTTCTAATCTATGAAGGTGGGATGCTGGTGTTTAACAACAGATGTTCTTCATTAAGCTGCTGTTTGCACAGAACATCTAGCTGTAGGCTGTGACGCATTGAGCAAAGAGATGATTCCACTTATTGGATACACAGGAACAACAAACCCATTAAAAATTGTGGTATGAACAACGGTATTACAAGCCCAAAGGAGACGTTTTCATTAATATCATTAGGCATTTGGAAACCAACCAGTGAAACAACCAAAACACCGTTGGGTTGGGGGAGCTGATCATTACTCCACAGTTTGGTTGGTAAACCGAACCTGGAAGTGCTCACTGCAGGCAATAGCTCGTGTTCTCACGCAGTGCTGTAATCTCCTCACAGGGGAAGAGAGAGGCTATAAAATCCAACAGCCTGCAGCTGAAGCTTCATCAGGCAGACGAATATGAGTTCCCACTATTTAAAACCAATGGATTCTCCTCTGACAATATCAACAGGAACAAAAACGTAGACGCTAGCGCCGGTAAGGGGGTAGTCGACGACTGAACTACAGTAGTCATTTCCTGAGTGTAGAAAATGAAGCGTTTGTGCTTCCACAGTTCTTCCCAGCGTGGAAGCTCTTTATGGTCCACAGTCAGTCTCATCCTCGTTTTAATTATTGAGGCTACGGCTGAACTTCCACACGGTAGTAACATGTTTGACCATCATGAGCAGATGCTGATAAGTTGATTGACTGTACTAGTAGTAACATCCCCACATACGGTTTAATTGGTGTCACATTTGGGCACAAATACGTGTGGGTCTACACAGAACTAGCAAGTTTCTAAAAGTTTGCTTTCAGTTAGACTGTGTCTGTGACTTCACTGCTATTCAGTTCCTACAGATATCAAATTCATAAAGTAAATCTCGTATATGTTTGTGATTACATACAGCATAAAATGATGCTTCCTTATAAAGCATGACAAGTGTTCCCACGAAGGAGGATATTAAAAGTTTTCAGCAGGCTCCTCTTGACTTTAAGACGTTACTTCAAGACGCAATGTTCTGAAGATGAGTTTTTAACATTTTAAATGGCAAGAACGGCTCCTTCAAATACACAATTTTGTTTTTCATTATACCTTAGAAAAATGTTTTCAATAACTAAAGCAATTCAAAAAACGACTCGCGTGGCTTGTGTGTTGTTGACGCATCAGGCAGATAAATGCTCCATCTCAGTCCGTGTCAGGACACAGTGAAGTCACTTCACATTGTTTTTTCCACCTGTGCCTCATCTTAGCACCAAATGTGATTTAAACAACATTTAAGCCGCAGACGAACGTTGTTTTCCTCTGTGAACTGTGTGGTGCTCACATTGTGTTGCACTGATTTAGCGTCATTGTTTCCTTGGGTACGTTCAGTGCGATTTCAGACACCACATTTGAGGTAATATTAATATAATCATATAATTATATATTTAATTATATAATATAATATTATATAATTAGTTCTCCTGACAAGCCTCAGCCAGACCGTGGGATCAAACGTTAAGATGTCACAGTGCGGAGCAACACACCCCGTCTTCCATTAAACATAGTCTGGTTCCTAAAGAAAAGGCGCTTGACAAAGAAAGATTATATTAAATCTACCTTCACTTCACAAGAAAGTAAATCTAACACGTATGAGCCCCGTTTCCCACATTCCCAGGTTTCGCTGAATATGCTGATGCAATGTGATGGCTGGAATTTCACACAACACCAGAGAGGAGGAAATCTCTTCAGACTTCCATCAGACTGCAGGATTTATATAGGTGCTATATTTCAATAATTAGAACAAATTAATTAGAGCTAATTGCAAATAACACACATCCTGTTTTTGAAAACTTTTATCGTGGAGGCAGAAGTTTGCATCCGACTTTAAGCGCTGGGTTCAGTACGAGTTGTGTGGGGCATTTGCATAGCGTGCAGAGAGGCGCTCACTGAGCGATGGAGGCTGCAGCGTTCTCTGACTGCTTGGGAGACCATGCGTGCCGCTGCACCCAGTGGGAAGTTAATGACCGATGCACACTGGTTCTAGATCTCCGCCGCTGCTCTGCTCTCCGGCAGACGGGATTTCCTGCAGTAATTGGAGTTGACAATAGGTCATACCATTATTGGGGGAAAATGGCAGAAGTGCGACCACATAATTACATTTCTAGTGTACTTAGACTGTGATAGAAGCTTAACCTTGATTAGTTACCAGAAATGCGTGAGGAGTAGAGGTTTCTCATTAAATCATACCTCACTACTTTTACCAGGTTTTGTTAGATTCATGTTACCTTAAACAAGAAAAAACATTGTCAACATCTTTCTTTATCAATGTTTGGGCACATTTGTCTCTTTGAGTCGAGTCACTTGTGAATTAATGTTGAGCTTTAATTTCTGACTTTAGGTGGAGTGGAGTCCTCCCCAGTTAGTGATCGCCCTGTGTACACAAAAACACGGGCAGCCTTTAAGTCACAGGAAGATTCAGAGAATAAGGATTCAAACATTTGGTAGCACAATGAATAAAAACATCATCCTTCAGTTTGTGTGGCTCTTGATACCAGTATCTGTGTCTGTGTTGTTATACCCTGAAATCATCCACAATCGCACTAATAGCATGAGTGAAATACAGAATAATGACAAAAATTGCAGTAGCTTTTATTCAAAGGATATTAAAAGTGATAACATGCTGTTAAAGGCAAATAATACGTGGGATTTGAGCAAGGTGAAAGCACCCGGGGTAATGTAGCACTGTAACCATCAAATTAGTGCTTAATTGCTGTGAACGATGGGCTGCGGTTAATGTCTTCCTTTCTTAGCTTTACACATTGGCAATAATATATCGTTCCATCACATAAAGACACACATGTTCCTGGCTTTTGTCCTTTTTGTTTTCCCGTAAGTAGATATGTAATTAGTGAATGTAGCCACAGTTAAAGCTACAACATGCTGCTTTGGGGAATTGGGCCAGTAAAAACCTAATACTTCCTCCTGCCTGCTCCATCACATCGTCTGCCCGGCTCTTCAGGTTCTGAGTTCAACAGTCAGGAGACTGTGACCTTGTCTGACTGGTAGGTGCAAACCTCCTTCAAACCCTTTCAGGTGGGAATATCTCTGCGCTGGTCTCAGGCCGTTCCACCGGTCTCCTTTGACATCACCTCTTCATATCTGTACTGGAGAAAATTTCCACAGCACAACTTTAGAAAAGTGTTACCTACTTTACTGTGGCCTGAATATTTCAATTATTACGTCCACTGTGAAAACGATGCGCTGACGACATTAAACCCAGGTTTTCAGAGCTGTAGCCGCTGCGTCGCTGTCCGCGGTGCTGAATGCGCTTTCTTCTAATACTACAGTAACACATCAGGCTCTGTACACTTTGATAAACGCTATTTAAAAGCTTTCATTTTTGTCAAACACTGTACTTCAGCTGTCAAAGGAGCTTCACAACAATTATTCGACAATAATCGTACTTCTCTCCAAACGGTGTCCTGATCATGCAGTGCGATCATGAACGGGCCTCACAGACCATATTTATCAGTTTTCCAGAGCTGCGGTGCTTCTGAATGTGTTGAGAATATGTATGCACATAATTCAGTGGTGGCCATAGATCTTTTAGTGCCCAGAGCAGAATTTAAATGATTGGAAGAATATGAACAAGTACTTTACATACCTTTAAGTGAGTCATGTCGATGCATGTGGAACGGAGGTAAGATGCATGCGCAACATTCATGATTATGGGATGCAGATGCACAGCTGCATCTCAATGAAGAGATTTGCTGCTCCTGGAAATTCTTGGTTTTTGTCATAGCTTATAGAAGCCAGGGTCTAATTCTGTGGAGGATATTTGTGTTGTTGACTATTAAATAACCTTTAACATGCTACAGGTGCTCATCTGTATAATAAATGACACCCAGCATGAGGCAAATAGTTGAACTATGAAAACTGACCCTATGTTAGCCAGTGTCTTCTTACTGTGTACGGTATAGTTCCACTGTTTGGTTCTGAGGAGCATAACATTACTGTTATACCCAGACATTCGTGTTGACTGTGACACACCCAGAGAAATCGATTCTTCCACAGGAGCCTTGTTGAGATATATCCCTTCCTATGCGCTGAAGAAGACGGAGTGGTAGGTGGTCGCTGTATAGAAGTGGCGCACGGACATTAAACATAACGCATTGTAGCAGCAGCTGCGACTGGCATGTTGAACAGATGTTGCTCGTAGGGCTTCCTCTCCTGCAAACACAACGCCTGCAGAATAAAAGGCACTAAGCGTTAGGGTGCAGGCATGTGTTGTCATGGTGGACAGACCACTGCTGCAGTGATGATTAATTCAAGCTTCGCATACTTCACACACATCCATTTATTTATGACTTCAAAAAAATGTTGATGAAATCTAAACCAGTGACGATGCATAAATTGGTGTAACTACACGACTGACAGTCTACCTGTGCGCTTGACAAAGACGTATTGACATTCTTTTCCATGTCCCTCCTTCAAGCTGCTGCCGCATCGTTCTCGGGGCTCTTTTGTGACTCGGAGGAGTAATGATGCTGTGATACTGAGCAGATGCCTCCTGGCCACAAACACAAGAACTGATACGGCTATAGCCAGGAAACAGTTGTTTGAAATGTATCTATTCTGTCATTTTTTGTTTACATTATTTCTTTCACCTTCCCTGTATTTTTTCCAAGCTCTTCGCTTTTATTAAGCACTCACAGCGAGCGTAGACTGGTTCCTCCACTGCGCTCCGTTACAGGTTTCTTCCTGTATTTCTGTGGTGCATGCTCTTAATTCACTTTCCTGATTGTTTTGCCTTGCAGACACCCCCTGCTTGGTTATTATTCTGAACTTTTGAGCTTGCGTGCAGAAAGACCCTACGGCGCAGCCTCCCCTGTGTTTGGGTTAAAACTCGAGGTGATTGGGGGGTTGCCATCAGAACGCTGTAGCTGTAGCTGTAGCTGTAGCTGTACCTGCAGAGGATTTTCTTATTCCCTTTTATCTGTGGTGAGCTTTTGATGTATTTCAGACCTCATCATCCTTTTTGCCTTTTGGGGCTTTGTCAAAATTCTGAACATACATATCTTTTGATTGTAAAAGATGTTTTGTTTTTAAGTAAAAAATGCAAACAATTGAGATGAGCTTGTCCAGAGAACGTGTGCTCGGCGTTGCTGCCAGACACGCTGATTCCAGGGCCGTGAACCTGTAATGGGCTTACAGTGCGTTCCTGCCAATGTGTTAATCACTCTGAACGCTAAAGCACCTTGATTCAGGCTCTTCAAAGGTCAAGAACAGCAAAATGTTCACCCTCTATCATTACAGTGATTGTGGAAGTGTTACTTCCATCAACAGATGAGTCATTTGCTTTTTACCTTTTTATTCTCTTCAAACTCGTAGTAAATACCAGCGTAGAAGAAGCGCAACGCGTTCCTCTAATGAACACCTTTATGACTTTATGACAAAAAATCTATGAATTAGGTGATACATTTCTGAGGATTACTGGAACAGTGGAAGTTTGACAGAGGCAGGCGCAATTACACGTTGAGTCACTTTTAAATACATTTTCAAGGCACTTTATGGCCTAACTTAATTTGAAAAACTGGATTGGTGTTGGCAGGTAGTCCACGAACACATCCCCCTCTTCCCCTGACCTTGAGAAGGACATGTTCGGTGAGCTCTTGGAAATAGCTTTTGGAGAGTGACATTAAACTCACCTCCCTCTTCGCCTGGAAAAGCGGTGGTCTGATCCCCTCTCGTTATCCAGCGGAAGGCAGATAGTGACTCCCTGACAACACTGGGACTCAATTGCTTGTGCTTATTATCCTTTGGCATAGAAACATATCACGTCTTGCTTGCTGCTCAGGCTGACCTCTATTCCATCACTTAACCGCTGATGATAAGATGGAGGAGACCTGAGCTGACTTATTCATGTTCAGCCAATCGAAGGTGAATACACAGCGTGTCAGAGTTGCTGGGTCAATCATGTTGACATGTGTCAGTTGTTCAATGAATCCAAACAGTTCTGCTGAAGGTTACTTCTACATGTTCAAAATGTTTCTACCTCGTGTTTGGTAGAAAACTTTATTTTCTTAGCTTGACGGAAGTTTCTCATTTTAGCAGCCTGCATGAGTAAACATCTAAGGTTTCTTACTTTACCATTAAACAGCCAGCGTCACCACTGATGCTGCTGGCTTCGTTCAGCAGCAAAGGTCAGTGATGTAGTGTTTGGTGGAGCTATTCGATATCTGCAACCGATCAATGTTTACTCTTCATAAGACAATGTTGTTGAAAATGAGGAGAACGAGTGGCCAACATATTGTCTGATCATTCGGATAAAGCGCTTTCAAGTTTAAAATTTTACAGACAACAAGGCTGCAGCATGAAATCATCTTCAAGGCTGTTCAGTAATAATCTTTTGTTTACCCAGTTAATGTTGTATTTATTAGAATGTTTGCAAAGTTTTTACAAAAATTGGTTTTATTTTCCTGGGCTGTTTTCACCCTTGTTAGATTCTGCAGTTAATTTATTTCAAGTTATTGTCACTTCCCTGTCAATAATTTATTCTGTTATCTCTTTAATTTAACATTTGGTCCATGAGAAGCCAATTAAAATACATTTTGAGCGTGTGCTTAATGTGCTGTGTGGAAAAAGAAGACAAAAATTCTTCTTTTTAGAAAATTGCAGTGTGTTGTGGTTGTTTTGGTTCTTTATGGTGTCAGACTTCTCAGACACACAAAGGCTGCTAACATGTAGCATGTTCCGGTTTGTTAAACAGTGAAAGAATTGTTAGGTATCATTGTGTAAATGCAGGGTAGAGTAAACGTAGACACTGAGGGTAGTAAAACCATTTGTTTGTTCAAACTCAGACTTATCTATTTCCTTAATGTAACATATAGTGAGAGTAAAGCCGAGATGGCCTTGAGTGGGAGAAAACACTAACGGGAGTTGAGTTTGAAATCTTTCTGTCCGAGCTGTCACACGGACAAGCGCCGCTCACAGACTGGATGTGTGTTGTTGCATCAAATCTCCGTGCTGTCAGGGAACAAGGCTATTGGCTATTTGTGCTCCAAAGATGGACTGTGAAGACGGTCCGGCTGTCAAACGTGGCCAAATAAAGCGAGACAAGTTGCATCTGAGCGCGACTTGCTCGTGGGATCCTGAAGTCTCTTTGAGTGAGAAGGAACAGTCTTAGTTTGAAGCAACTCCGGGCTAAATCACACCCCACCGCTGCCACTCCGCACTGCAGCTGCTCGGGAACAGAGGCGAGCCTGTTCCTCTGCAGCTTCCCTTTTAAAGTGCAATGAGTGGAAAGTCATCCAAGCAGGGACGGTGACTGTGATTCAGAGGACACGCCTTCGTCCTGACAACACCCCTGCCTCATTACTGTATCCCAGGCGGCCGGAGGTTCATAGAAAGAGGCTCTTCGTGATACTCTCGGATTAGTTTCACAGAGAAATCTCCTTCATTTTAAACTAACACTAAGTTTAAATATCACATTCACTTCAAACACTGCTCCTCTTCATCCATTATTCACTCCCATAAAATAGCTTCTGCAGCAATTAATCACTCATAAGTGTTTAATCATGTGTGTTTTCTCTTTGGATAAACACTGTGCATTAGAGTTTCGACCATCGGGGCCCAACGTGATTAATGAGGAGGGGAATCTGTTTAGGACCTGGCAACACATCTAGATGCAGCTGCTTTTAATAATTGTCAATCACATCAGCTGCTTTTATCAGATTGACAATTGACACTTTTAATGCAGCAGGTGCAGGTGTTTACTCGACTGTATTTTACCTTAATGTACTTGAAACGTGGTGATTTTATTCAGTACAGGCATCGTTTTCCTCTTCATGCTTATTTTAACAGTACAGACACAACAGGACACTTCTCTTCCCCTTCTGTGATGTCAGGATGTGATGCATGAAAATCTGGCCTCCATGTGGTGAAAATACTTCAACCCCATTTGCTAAAACCACTTGAAAATTTCCACAAAATTAATATGTTTAGTGCCGGAGATCAAATTACCCACAAGTGCACCTCAGCATTTTGTCTTCGCTGGAGACCTGACATGACAGCACCTGGCATTCCAAACCTCACATTAGAAGCTAATTATGCATAATATGGATAATTAATAATAATGAAGTGTTCCTTTTACAATGTTACGATACAAATGGCTCAAGAACGCAGCATGAAATTACACAAGGCTGTGTCTATGCATGTGTGTGATTGTTGTAGCTAAATAATCCATTTTCCAGATGGTGAAATTTGTCACTCTCTATAATGTCACAGTCATGAAGAAGTAATTAAGAGCAGTGAAACTCAAGCATCTGATATATTGAAGCTGTGCTGCAGTAAACTTGATAACTGCTGAGGCGTCCACAGAGCGAGCCGCGTCCTGAGGGGAGCTAGCGAGGACTTGGCTCCAAGTCCGCTCAGACGAGGACCAGAACAGAGGGACTGATTGGTTTACTGAACGCGTTCCTTCCCTGGAAAGTACTGACAGGACACATCCTCTAAAGGATTTAAATAAGTTATTAGCACCTGATCATGTTATAGTTCTTGTCTTTATCTTGGTCATCGCGTGTGCAACCAGGCGCACTGCTTCTTCCTGTGTGTTCCCACGTAAATAAAGCGCTGCCAACGTTACGAACGCTGGCTGAAATGCTGACTTCCTTCAGCACCTCTGCGTTTTCCTTTAGATGACTGTTGGCTCAGTCTGGTTTCGCTTCACACCAACCTAACGCTGACAAATGACGCTGTCCTGTCAAGGTGGATTATTTATAGTTAGTGTACAGTACCTCTTGTGGGCACGGCTCAGTGACTTGATGCTCTGACCCATCTGCGCCATCTTGCATCTCAGCTCTCCGACTCATTCTGTCGCTGCTCGCCGACAGCAGCGTACCAGCGACTTATCTGGACCTTTGCTCCGCCGGCCAGTATTTATGGGCCTAACTGTATATATATAATCCATACACTCATGAAAAACAGGTGAATTTCTTTGCCTGCTTGAAAAACGTCAGGACTCGTACCTTCCTGTACCCTGAGCTTCCTCCTCTCCTCCCTGCTTAGTGTTTATTAAATCAGACCACATGAATGCTTTAATAAATGAGGAAATATTGAAATTCAGACATTCCTCTCCAGTCGAGTTTGTTCTCACACTCCTCTGCCCTTAAATTGATTTCACGCTTTTGTGGCTATCTGCATGGGAAATAATGTGCAGCATTATTAACTCAGAGACGGGTAGAAGGAAATCACAGTGGGGGACAGGAGGCTCTGGGCCCGGGCACCAGATAAATGGAGTCGGTCTGTCATCCGAAGCTGCATCCAAATCCAAAGCAGGTATTGAGTCTAAATGAACATTGTTCTGTTTGAGCTTTCTGTGTGTTTGAGAATGAAACCTGTGTTGATCAGCGTCTCTGCTGCACCAACCTCCTCTGCCCTCGTCAGCGCTGGACCGATTTTAATTTTCTTCTAACGACCCAGTTACTGGGGAAAGTGGCTGTAATGACAGTAGATCGCGTGAATGCAAACTGTGCATTCTGAGTTTGTGTGGTCTGTGTTGACATTCTCTCTCTCACGCATGGCAGCTGACTGGCGATAGCAAATCTCATACCATAGTTTGGCGTTCTGATAATTACCCTGCTCTTATAATAACAGGACGTGACACAGTCAGACTGAAATGGATTCACACAAGCCCCATTGTGCAATTGTACGAAAACATCCTTTGCTAAACACTTATACACAAGCCAGATGGAATCCTAGGGTGCAGCGCTCCTTTATGAAGGTTTGTGGACTGTTTTGGCCTCAATATACCTGCTGCTTCCTTTCCACTGACTAATGTAGAGGCTCATTCATTCTAGATGTTGGATCACAACGTGATGATCAGGTAATTATGCTACAAAACGGCAACAGTTCAGTAGCTGAGAAACCTAATTTTCAGGACACAGAGTGGATCTAGAGGAGATTCATCGCTGCATTATTGTTTGCACGGCCTAGTGGTTCTACACGAGACAACTAAAAACTAAAAGGCCGCAGACACGACAGCTTGAAAACACGTTGAGTCAGATCGCTGCCAGCTACTTTTTTTGGGAGAGAAAATCAAGCTCATCAGTTGCCTGGTATCACGAGGAGAATCCTTTGATGATGGCAGAGAAGCAAATTACACAGTTTGGCTTCGACTGAACGGGTGTGGAACTCAAATCATGGCTAAGACCAGACTGCGTTGATCAATGAGTCGAGCATTTGCTGCTGTGCAGTTCACGACGCACTTACTCAGATCCGTTCAGCAAACAAACAAAGGTGCAGACACAAACAAGGCGATTAAAGCCTCAAATTGTGTTTCACTGTGTGTGGGTTTATCTTTAGGTTTTGTGTAATCTAATATGCAATCATGCTGTTTACAGATGTAATGATAATGTTAAAGGCGCGTTTTCTGTTTAATTAAATGCTAAACAGGTTTAGAGATGCTCCCAAACTGAAAACAAGTCATTTCATTTAAGTGAAATCCTGCTTTTCCAGAACCAAAACGTGTCCCCAGTAATAAACCTGTCGTAAAATCTCGCCTTTCTGACAGCATCAACTTAAATATTGATAAAGCATAACCTTGTAGTTTAAACCAGAAGTATCGTGTGAGTGGGTGAATGAAGTGATGAAAATGTGCACTCACTGTTTCTGCCAGTGATCATAGTCAGGTAAATGAAAGACTGCAGTTTAGTTTGTTTTGTCTGGAGTCATGATCCTATTAACGCGGTCACATTACGCTAATAAGATCAACTGTAATCTGTTAGTAGGAACCCGACAGCCTTACAAACGCTGATCAGAGGAATTTCAGCTCAATCCTTTCATCTTTTCATCTCTTCTTCTGCTATCGCAGGTTAAAGCGCGTTGAGTAATTGTGTAGCTAGAAAAGGAATCTTTGCACTTGGGATGAAAACGAGTCTAATATTGATCTCACCTCATTCTCTGAAAGTAAAATAATGTTCTTTTTCCTAAATGACATTTCCCCGTTTAGCACACGACACACGACACGTAATCCTCATGTTCCCACTTGTTTTCTCTCCGAATTCCAGGACTTGGAACGGACAATCGGCTCCGCAGTGGACACAATAATCCCCGCGTCTGGACTCTCCTGCTTCGCATTCACTTCACGCACCTTCGTCTCCCCTGTCAATCTTTGATGCACCGTTGGCTCGGAGTCATTTCTCCAAACGCTGAACAGAACATGAGACATAAGTTGGGATCTGAAGAAGATCTGGTCAGCACCAAATAAATGCGTAGAATAAAAAAAACAACACACACGCAACCTTGCAATCTGGCACACGATGACACACAAAGTGCTTTTTAATCTAATAGAGAGCTTGTGAGCGGTGAATTAGTGTGTGTTCGCGTGTGTGTGAGTGGAGGTAGTAATCCTCAGCCTGGCATGAGCTGGTGCTGAGTCCTCCTACGCTCCTACAGGGTGACACAGACTCTCTCTGAGTGAATCCTCTCGCAGTCTTTGGCTTGTTAGCAGCGTCTCAGAGAATTTGTAAACAGTGCTGAGATGAACCCAGTGTGTCTGGTCCAAAGTTTGCTGCTACTCAGTGCTTCATGCTCCATTTGTGCATAAATATGCTCTGTGCACTGACCTTGGAGCAGCTTGACATGTGGTGCCTTGCTTAAAGGCAATTTCCCGATGGTGAAGAGCTTGTGTAACGTCACCGCTTGCCACCGTGTTCCTTCGCGACCAGCGCTAACCACGTCTGCTAAGATGCTTCCAGTTGCACGTTGGAGTTCGTGCACTTTCCAAAATGCATTTTTATGTTTCGTTTTTAATCGAGCGAGTTGTTTCAGGTCACAGAGAGACGGACGCATAGCTGACAGATCCACAGGACGTCATCCCGGGGAACTGAAGCGTTGCTTTGGAGGACAGCGAGGGTGAAACTGCCATGTTACACCCGTGCGGACATTCCTGGTGTTTCCTCTCGTTACCCTCGTGTGTCCTACTGTCCTCTCACTTTGCTGAACTGCAGAATCTCTGGGGACGACGGTAAACGACACTTCACTGCTGTAGCTCTACTGTGATGTCAGAGAAACATTTCTTTTAAAATACCTTAACCTCATGTCTTCTACAGTATATTCCCACAGGAATGGTGAGGAACGCTGAGGAAGCTATTAAATGTGTTGTATTTATTTCTGTAAAGCTTGTTCTTCAACTTCAAATGTTTTAAATGTGCCTTCGAGTGAATGAAGAAACTAGACTTCGTCGACATTTGCACCATGACATACACTGTTCTGCACTTTGTTGTCAAGTTGCTGGGTGCGGTCCTGTAGCTATGGCACAGAGCCACCTCCGCCTGCAGCCTCACGCCACACAACGCTGCTACGGTTGCTGTGGTTGCCAAGGTCACGCAGCCGGCGCCGGGAAAAAAAAGTTGTACCGTCGCGAACCCCGACAGAGCGGCGTGTTCATGAGCGCTGAGCCAGCCCCCTGCCTTCCACCCCACGGCCGCTGACCTTGCCAGCACATCTGCGGCCATGTTTGCATTTAAAAACACCAGCAGCCGCTGTTTGCTGTTGCACGTGTTTTTTCTGAATTTAATTTTGCAGATGCAGAGACGACGTTTGACAGCAACAGCTATGAAGCGTCCTCTGTTTGGAGCGATTGTCAGATTGATGCGTGATTGTTTGAGCATAAACCCTCCAACCATTCATTCTGTGGAATCTCCCATTTGGCTGTGAAAAAACAGGATGGACATATAATATAATATTCTTTGCATCAGCTACTTGATGCTCTTGTCTTGCCTTGATCTACTTGCGCTGCATAGCGACCACATTCACATCACGTATCACGTTTTCATCAATTAAAGCTCTCTGGCTTTGTTGTCACTGTCCAACACTGCAGCTCCGCTCTCTTCGGCTTCTTTTTGTCAGATGTGTTTAAGCTCAACTCTGCGACGGGACACTTTCTTTTGAAGAGGCAACGTTTGCATAACTTTTTAAGGGCAGGGCATGATCCGCTCTGTCATTTTATTTACTGAGTTCTCAATATGGAAATTGGGAATAAAGCTTCAGTAGTGTTTTTTTTTTGAACCGATTCATGTCCTGCTGTAGATTTCTAGAGGGAATACTTTTTGCCACATCCGATTTCACATCTCATCCAGCATTTCACAGACGTTAGTGACAGATAAGGCGTCTCAGATCACTCAGAAGGGCGAGAAACCCACACCTTTCCAGTCACACTTAAAAGCATCGCCTCAGGCAGATTCATGAAAAAAATTCAGTGTTTTATATTCTTTAGTGAGAAAGGAGAAGCAGCTCCTGAGGAGACGAGAACTGTAAAATACCTTTGGCAATTACTACAACACACAAAAATATGCACAGCTTGTCTTTTGACAAACATGTCACAGCTTTGAACCATAATGCTCGTAACAGCGATTTGGAAAAGAATGCCAAACATTTAGTTTCTTTTGTAAAGGAAGATAACTTAGATAAAACACGTTAGTCCCATTAGACTTTCAGAAAGAGCAGGTTTGAGTGTTGAGGTTTCAGTTTGCTGCACCGGCACAGACTGAAGTACAGCGATAACATTTTATCAGAAAGTCTTTGTCAGAGCCTAAACTGTGCACGTGGTGATTACCCGACAGATGCATCCCTTGCAGTCGCACAAAGCGCTGGTGTGTTAGTTTGTGTCGGAAGGCAGTGGACAAACGTGCACATGGAAGAAACACTTTGCACGAGTGAGAAGTCAAGGCGACAACTGGGATTAACACAATGAGACGTGACGCGAACACGAGGTCAAGCTCGGCCGAGTCGTGTTTAATTTCGGAATTCTCCACTTACAGGTAAGAGTAAACAGAATAACCCTGAGCATTTATCGTTACGAGCCATGAAGCCATGCATTCACTGTCCAAAGCAACGGCTTGACTCGGACTCAAACCTGCACGTTTGATTGTCCCTTAGTTGCCACTTCGTAAATGAAATCTACTGCTGCCTACAGACGTGGTTTGTGAGCAGATAACAGCAAACTGGAACCATTGCCACACGCACCACAGAAAACACAGCATCCTTCAAGGACATAATTGCATTCTTCAAAACATACTGCTATGAATGCAGAATTGGTATGCGTGCAGCTAATTTGATTTGAATTTCACATTCTGGCCAAAATGAAATCACTGAAGGCAGTTTATCTCCTGAGAGATGCCTCATTAAAGGAACAAGACTCAGATAAACCCTCATAAATGCAAATAACCAGTGAAAGGGAAAAGAACACATTCTGTATAATGCTGACACAATTAACAATGCTTAATGTTCTGGGGTGTGTTGCCGCTTCATAATTGTAATTGAAGTGTATGGGTTTGGCTTGGGCAATGTAATGCTATTCATTTAAGAAACTGGAGTTTTATTCATGAAGTAAACAAACACACCCGTCAGCTGATTGTTCTGTGGTTCATCGTTGCTCTTCATCAGAGAGGTGCTGTATGTAGCGGCACAGTCTGAACCTTCTATCATGACTGGCTGGCTGAAGAGGAGCTTTCATCAGACCAGATGTTTCAGACTAAATGATTCTTTACACCAGAGACTTTTGAACAGATGACTGCTTGACAGACGGTTTTAACGAGGTTGTGGAGCAACACGTCCCAAGAAGTGGCTGTAAATCGTCTTCAGGAGGTGTTTTATCTACCATAGGATCAGCCTCTGTGCAGTCTCCCAGAGGCGCTTTCAGTTCCCCGGTAGGTGACGTTCAGGGGGTGAACACAGCTGACTGGGCTCATTCCTTCAGACATTACAGTATATCTGCAGGCTGGTAACTGTGAACTCATCATCAAATGCAAATTGCAGCATGTCCAGAGATGCTTTTCCTTTCTTTCTTTTTTGTTCAGTGTGGTGTTTAGTCCTGTGTAACTACAGTACGAAGAGAAAAAGTCCAAACAAAGCTGCGACTTCTTGGATGGAGATCAAACACAGGTTCAAAGAATTCATGGTGAAACGAGGTGGGACGTGCAGTCCATCGCAAGTCGTAACCAAACGTCGTGAAGGATGTTTATCATTCTTCTTTCTTTAGCTGAAACGATTACCATAATAAACATCTACATAACATTGTTGAATGTCATCACACGTGAAATTATAGCCAAAAATTACAAAAAATCCAAACCAATAAAAAATACCAAAGGACAGAACATTGGCTCCTTGGTGTGTTCTGGGTTTATTCCAAGCCTCTGGAGCCCTACTGTTTTAATACCAGCTCACTGGGTCCGACATAAGTTTTATTGATTTAATTTGCTCCACTGGAGATCTGTAGAGGATTTGTACAGTAAGTAGATAAATCCTAAACGGAAATGTCTAAATGTGATGAAGATCTCTATCTGTGGCTGAAAGTGTCAACACAATTCATCCTTTTTGTTGGTTCCGTTTTTCTTTTCCAGAGCCCGTCCTTTCATTCCCCCAGCGAACAATACGAGCAGCAAGGATCATCCGTCCTCACGGTGCGCATTTCTTATGTAAACAGCCACCTACACACACTCCTCTGCCGTTTCTTCCGTAATTTCTGGATGTTAAATTCGAGCCGTGAGAAAATAGAAATCAAACAGAGGCTTTCTAAAGCTGCAGTATTAGACGCTGGTGTAATGCACTGATGCACCGTTCTAGGACAGATCAAGGTTATCTTGTGTGGTCTCCCTGCATGAATTATAAATAGGTGCTGCAGGTGTGTGTTTGTGTGCGCCTGTAGCTTCATAGACACAAACCGCAGGCCAAATTATCCAGCAGAGCTGAAGAACATGTTTATCAATCACAAGCCTGGTTCAGTTTAGTTTTAGTTATCAATCTAGTAAGACAATAAAAAAGCGATGCATCATATATATATAAATACAAAATGTTATTAGAACTCCAATATACGTATGTGATGCCTTGGGGGAGTTTCTTCCTCATGCCTGAATCGGTGAATGTCCATCGTGGGTGATTGTGTCCTGCTTTTCATATTTCCCGTCTGTGATGTATACACTCATTTGAATTAGCTTCACTTGCTTGACCTTTGCTTCTGTGGATGCCGTGACTCCTTTCCTCAGGGACTTCATTAATACAAATGTTTCTTCAGACTGTCTCCAGATGCTGCAGAAGGTTTATTAAAAGATGACTGAAGAGGCCCTTCAGACTATGATCAAGGAATCCTTTGTAGTTGTGGACAGTTTATGTCCTGCATGTTGTTCCATCAATTCACCAAATGACCATTTCTGCTAATTAAGAACCCTGTGACTCATTGATGACACAGAGGCCTCCTGTTCTTCTTAAAGGCCTGTTGGTTTCTAAACATGTAGTTTGTAGCAAAACGTACAGGCTGGATCAACCCGTAGGCTGAAGCAGATGGGAATCCACAAATACTCACAGTAATGTGAATCGCATACATGACTTCAGATTGCATAGCTCTAATCGGTGACGCATGTTGAACCAAACAAACCTCGTCCTATAAGCAGGAAGTGGTTTAGTCCTACATCGTACAGACCATCTGCAGTCTTTGATGGTGGAGGTGCTGCAGTCTTGGGTATTGTAATGTTTGAGATCATCAGTATTTCAATGCAGAGTAATATAATTTTTAACTTCTCATTTGTTCAATCTTCATTTTGAATAGTTATTTTGCCTCCTATACCACATGTTACGTTACACGATGCCTTAGTTGGCAGCATATTGACATCAGCTCGTTTGTTACAAAGGCAGGTTTCATATCTCATATCCCCAAATGGAACTTACTTATTTGCTCACCTTTTCTGAGTGGAAACACATGAACCCTGCACAGCTCTGACACAGGATTATGTAAGATGAGACAGATACCAATTCTGTCCCAGGAACGTGTTGTATTTGTACCATTGTTTTCACAGCAGTAATTTAAGCACAGTGCTGCATTCTCCCACTGTCCCCATTAATTTTACATTTACCCTAATCTTTTTGTAGAAGCCTTGTTTGCGGACAAGCGTAATTGATGGTAGAATGCAACGTTTTTTATTCTGCCCCAAGTTCAGAGCAAATGCATTTACCTTGCACAGATTAGTTTCGAATTAAACTTATATAACACACAGTCGAAGCAATCAGACCTTTCCCAGTAGCTCCATGCAACTCATTTCTTTGAGCGAGTTTAATTATCTTTAATGGCAAAGTCAGGCCGCGCAAATCTGGCAAGAAACAAGGTCCATTGCTCATAAATTCATTATACTGTTGGGCCTGAGTAGAAGGTGGCGCTGAAGGCGAGTAAATGCGTTGTGTCATTTATGGCCACGCAGAGAATGACGTTCGCTGGGGTATTTAACTTAGATAAGACGGAGGAGAAAAGGATCCATTGAGACAGAAATAATGAATTGTAATCAACCTGTAGAAGAACCAGCCTGCAGGAGGGACGTGTTTCGTTAATATTAACGTTCCCTACATCAAATGTGCAGGTGTGTGACGATGCATTCAGATAATTATAGAGCAGTAATTGTGACGCGCTGACACGCGCTATTGTATGAAATAGGAAGCATTATCTAAATAGTGGGTCCGTAAACCCTGGATCAGTTCAGACATAGACAGCACGGTTCCCCCTCCTCATCGGCTCGAGCGTTTCAATTTTTTGCTTCTTTATTGTGATTTGCAGCTGCTGACTTGCTGCACGCTCCTACGAATAACACCTGAGGGGCCGAAGCAGATGGTAGAAGAGCACAGCAAAGCCAGGAGAGCTTCTCTGTTGACGCGATCGCTCTTGTTTCAGTGGGCAGAGCCAGAACTCCATCCCCCACAAGTAACTTTACACCAGCACAGTGAAAGGACAAGAAGTGTTAGGCAGCCAAGCTAATCCCACACTACTAAGAGGAAGAATGTAATCAAGCAGAGTGTTTAGCCTGATGCAGATTAGCCCGTGTTCCTTACCGTGCAAGTTCACCGGGACTCTAAGCTCATTAGCCTCCTAACCTGCCCACAGCATTAACGGGCCAGTACTGTAAGTATTCCTGGAACGAAGAGGAGCAGGTGACATCTGAACCCACCTGCAGTTTACAGGTGCTGTTTACTGGTGATCCCGTCAAGCCCGGGTTCACGTTAGTAGCTTGGCTTCCCCCCACGTTGTACAGTACTTACAGTGTGAACCTTTTTACGGTTTGCATGTAACTTTTTTCCTCATTGCAGATGCGTTCTAAACTCATGCAGTACCCTGAACCGACTTGGACCGTCCTCCTCAGCTCTGCCAGGCTTTCACGTTTAATGACATCTCACTTAGAGATCATTTGTCTAATGTGCATATTTCAGTACAATCACAGCAGAATAATTACAATGTAGCTGAAATATTCAGTGTGGTAGATCCCCGCTGAACAACGTGTTTCTACATCCATTCATTTATGAGTCCAAAAAATTATTTTATCATTGAGCTCACTGCTGCTATTATAGCTTCACTTATTATAATTTAATATATGCATTAAACTCCAGTAAGTGTATCATTGGCCTTTTCCCTGATTTTACGTGGCACGTGTAACTGTAGCAGAAGGAGGTTCTACCTTATAGAGCTCATTAACAACAACAATAACAGCAACAAGAAGAACCTGTCTGTCTCTCCCCGGCGGAGCCCAGCCATTACTATCTCTATACACAGTATCCATGGAAACAAGAAAATAAGTTGGCAAAGCAGAAGAGGCCCTGGCACAAAGGACGGATTGTCAGGCTTATTTTACACATGCATATAAACCAAACAAAGGGAGTGGACAAGGAACACTCCATAACACTATCATGGCGTGATTCAAGTTAATTAAGAGAAGCCTTAGACCCCAGTGACAGGTTTAATGACTTATTCTTGAGGAGGCTAATACCACCGCTACTGGCGGGACCAAATGGCACCGATGTTCGTTTAGCTAACCTGAATAATTGACTGGGGTCTTCCACAGCCCAGGGCCCAGTAGTGGGTTTCAGTACTCACTCAGGGTCACATAAAGAAAGACGCAAGGTCACAGCCCTCCGTTGCTTAAAGACATAACTTTTACTTTTTAAATTAATTTAAAAGCGGCACTACTGCATAAGACCATTTTCACTTAGTGCGTTCCTGTTGTCAGGTCCAGACCAGCTTGAAGGACGCTGATGTCATTGTTTGCTTTGTAGCTTGGATGGACTAATGATTTGGAGTTTTTAGTAGCAGGATAGTGTTCGATGGTAAAGCCACTGCAAAAATAGAAAAAAATAGAAACTAAGACAGAGAAGCTATGTTTCCAAATCGTTCTGTTTCATATTCAGGTTCTGCAGTATGAAACATGGACGGCAGCTGAGGAACATTAATTTGGTCAGTAAAGCCTTCGGAGTCAGTAAATAAAATAACCATGCACAGATAAAATAGCTGTTTTGGAGGTGACTGAATAATTTATTATCTTGTACCATTTAGCCAGTACCATAGTGTTGATTATGCTGAGCCATATAATACCTGTAATGCTGTTATGATGATAAATATATCATTGACTTCTTTGAGGCAAACAGTATTTACTTTACTATTATATATACATTAAAACACCAGTTGGTACACAACAACAAGAATACAATAAGAACTTGTGTGAAAAAATGCTTCAAATGTAAAAGTTCATTTATTTTCTGATTATTTTAGTGCAAAAAGGAAAACACTTCAGATTCACCTTGAATTCCCTCCAAAGTCACGCTGTGTGTGACCGCAAGCAAATCTCAGCAAATACAAGCTGCACCTGTAAAAATGTGAGGTGCCGTCAAAGCGATGGACGTTTTCATCGTGTATTCGTGTCCTTGTGTGACCATCAGCTTAGTCACTTCAAAATGGAAACAGCCTTAATGTGTTATGTTGCATAAATAATTTCCCAATGCTCATGTCTGTTGTTAACTATTTGTAAGGTGCAATAACTGCCATGCAATGGCTGCACCTGTGCAGCAACACAAATAAATTCCATGCACATATTTGACTAAGCACATCGATTTTTTACTATTTCTCAATCTGCTCCTCTTTCAGTGCCTGTTTCTGACTGTACTTTCAAGAGGCTGCAAGCTGTCGGCTTACGCTGCCTTCTTGCGTTCAGAAATCATAGAGCTTTGAGTCTCTTGAGTCCTCCTTTAATGTGTCAAGAAACAAGTCCTCAGGTAAATTCACCCTCGGAGCACTCGGTCTCAGCAGTCAGATGTGTCACAGATCCTGCCAGAACAAGAAGTATCAGATTAATGTACAGATCCTTCCTCACTTCCATTGTTCCTCGTCGCTGAGCCTGAGATAACCATCCAGCAGCCTGAAAGCCAGAAGAGAAATTCAGGTGAAGTGGTGCGGCCCACATTCTAGCGGGCTCAGTCTTCCGCAGCAGACTGGAACTTCTAGGCTCTGCTAATGTTTGCATCACACACAGCCTCCGCATTCTACTTCTGAACAGGCTCACACACAATACCTGAGCCTGAAGACGCCCAAAGGCTCCCCCACAGAAGCTTTTCAGCAACGCCATGTAATCTGGTGCCATACCTGACGATAGTGACTGAAAAGACATTACAAACAACCTCTCTAGACTACACAGCGTGGCCCAAAAACCATTTTCTCGTCATTAGCTTGTCCACATAGAGTCTCTGGTGGAAAGTAAAATGCAGCACATTCATTAGCAGCACTTTGAATCAAATCCTCCAGCCTAGTGCTAATCATAAAGGGGCTGTAGCGACAGGGACGTACACCTTGACGGAGCTGCACACAGACACGAGTGAGTGTGTACATGTACATTCACAGATGTGAATTAGTCAAGTTGTTGAATAAGAACAAAAAATGTAAAGCAGCGTCTTTGTTGCACAGCAAGAGACCAAGAAAATTAAATATGTGCATCCTAGTCCGGTCAAGTGTATGAAGCGGAAAGCATCTTCCATGATTAACCGCTCATACCACATGGACGTATGCAAAATCAGCCCGTGTCACAAGCCACCGATGCAAATGCACAAAGAAAAGCTTAAAATGTGTTTGTGGCTTGTTCTACACCCAGTGTTGTCCTTTCTCCAAAGGCAACCTCTGAAAAAAGAAATCAATTACGGGGAACAGAAAAGGGGGACGCTCATTGTTTGAACTGAATTGAATCGAAGATCAGAAGTCAACACACCGGTGAGAGGCTTGCATTGTGTTTGTGCAACACGCAGAACCCACCTGCCAAACCTGCTTTTGTGTTTTCTTAGAAAGCTCCGCTCGGGTTTACTGTCTGGGATGTAAATGTGCTTCTGGGCTACAAACTTGTTTGGTTATTGGTTGTTCATGCATGTTGTCTTTAAAATGAAGGCGCCGCTATGACCTGTTCCTCCCTCCCAGCTGATGGTGAAGCACGTTTGATTTTATTATGCAAACCTTCGCCATCAGCCTACCTCATCACCCCCTATTTGTCCGCTTGCCAATCATCACTGTGTTTACTTTCGCTGTTACATTTATGCATTTTGTCGTTTTCCTCCCTCTCATGTTCGTTGAATCGTTCAGACCAGGGAAACAGAGAAGAAACAGTTCTACTAATGGTCAGTGGATTTCTGCACATTGATGAGACCTTTCTAGGCATAAAAACCAAGCTCTCTGAGGATCTATCTTCCCCTAATTAGCAGAGCCAACTTTTCTCCTAGCTGCTCTAATATCGTAATACACTGCACGTTTTTAATACCACGTGTCATATTTCAGCAGGCATTTCTATCTGTGGGTAAAACACACATCTAGCTTTGGCCCTTTCATATTAATTACTAGATAGTACTGCTACCTTTTAAAAGTAATAAGTGATCGACTGAGGATTGTTGGTGCATTTATGAAATACCAAAGCTCGGCACAGTTGCTGCCTTTTGATACAGTTAAAGTATAATTTCATCATGAACCACTGATTGCAAATTACGCACCAAACATTTCAGAGCACTTTGTATTCGTTTATAAGACAGTTGTGAGCTCAATGGCTGCTCTCGTGCTGAGTAATGCGAGAGGAACTGGATTTTCTCACCCTCATCGTTCTCCTTGTGACTCCTTTTAAATAATTGAAAGCCGAGCAAAGCTGGGCAATTCTGTCTCGCCGAATGAGGGAAGAGTTCTCAGTGGGCTCCAGCAGTGAGACTGTTGGAAAAAGCCAAAACAGCTTAGGTTTGTAATATCTCTACAGCTATGGTGGCGCCTTGCCATTGTTGAATCGCTCATCCCCGGGGCTTTGCAACAAAAAGTCACTGCTGAAGTATTCAACTGGTTTCTGACATCCAGACTACTTTTCAGCGAAGGATTTGGGTCTCACAACAAGAGGATTGATCACAGTCGCCTTTGAGTCGTTAATACTGATTCAGCATTTCTCAACCTGAAGCTGTGAGTTAAAGTCCTGAAGTTCGCATCAAAATAATTTAGCTATGATTTTAAAAACTCCTTTGAACAACAGGGAGTTGATCAAAGTGACAGTCGATGGTTTGTTTCCATTGTGTCCTTCCAGGGCCGTTGGTACAAACTGAGTTTATTATAATTCTGTCCCAGTTTCAGATGACAGATAAAGATTCTTTGAACTGCAACTCAGCTCCATAGATTTCTTCTATGGCCTCAGAACCAGTTTCAGGTTAATTGCCTTTAGGTTGTGAGGTTGTAACTGTGAGCTCTTAGCCTTAAATCTGATTCTGTTCCCCTCACTGAGCTGTGAGCAAAAGCCAAAACAGACAAACAGCTCCCAGAAAGCCTTAGTTATTGCTTCCCGACTCTACTGTGGGACTGTAACACAGTCCACCTGGGACCATTAGTTATTGAACACCACAGTCGTTTGGTAACTTAAGTTGATCAATTAGCTGCTGACGAGACTAAATTAACAGTGTCGAGACTTGGGAATTAATCAGCTCTGAGGTGTAGCCTCAGGACACTGCATGAAGGTTACAGTAGCTAAGAAATACGCACATTACACTGGATTTACTTGTCTTAAATGTACTACATCTGCTGTTGCCATCAAAACATTGGTCTTGTGGCCAAACTAGCTCTTTTTATACTTAAAAATTATTTTGTTGTATTTATTAAATGAGTTGACACTGAGAAAACAGTTGAGCAACCCAATACGGACCCAAGTTGCATTAAGAGAAGACTGGAATGTTCTGGTCTGGAGTTAAGAAGCAAATGGTTTCACCTTTGTCTGTTACAAACGTCTCCACGTTCATTAAAAAGAACTTCTTTTAGAAATTGTTCAATTTCAATTTCAATTACAGAAAAAAGTGACGCCGTTATAATAATACTGTGCTACAGACTTAATGTTGCTTTTGTCTATGTTTAAACCAATGATGACTGCAGATGTGCCAACATTTCTGATTCTGCTTCTCCAAATTCAATCTTTTGTGGCATCCGTGTCCTATGATGAACCTTTATCACGGAGATTACGCGATGGCAGGACACCCTGAAAGCCACCCAGACAGACAAAAACACAATATCTGAAAACAGATGGACAAAATAATGAGAAGTGATGCCCGTACTCACCAGCACACATCTCAGAACAATGCTGACAAATGGGAGCAGCAGCCCGGCTCTGCTGCTTTCATCAGATCGCGTCGTCTATCTTGCAATAGCACCTGCCTCAGCTGCCCCATCAAATTTCAGCAGCTCGCTGCCCTTGAGGCAAGTAGGCAGAAGCCAAATTATTTGCAGACTGGTTAGCCACTTCAAGGTGAAACAACAACTGAGCTCTCAATTATTTCACTGTGGCATATTCAGGCCTTGCACATGGGGGATAGAAATAGAACAGAATAGTAGGATGGATTAGCCCTTTACCTCCTCACCTACTTACCTTGATAATAATTGGCCAGATCACCTTGGTAAAACATCCGCCTGCAAATAATCTGCTGTCCCCTAAACTGGGGACAAATGATAGGTTCAGTACACACATTCGCCGGCAGTGAGTCGGTTTGACAGGGCTGCTAAAAAGATGGTTTTAATGGCAGACAGATGCAGTCTTCTGGCTGTCACATTTTTTGCATCGGGAACTCATGACTCTTTCATGGCGTTGTTAAATAAATAAGGAGGGTAGATTGAGTTGCCTACAGAGACGTGGGCTGTGGCATATGGCCCAGGCAAAAATGGGCCTCAGCAGATCGCTGTGTTGGACGGCGTCCTAGTGCGTGCTCGATAACTATGAGTCGGCCAAGACAGTAAGACAATAGCAAAGCAGTCAAAAGAGAGAAACACAGAAGAGTCAGGTGTCTTTTCTGCAGCAGGGCTCAGGGAGGTGTTTATTGACTATGCAGAACTGTGTGCTTAACATCAAAGCAACGGCTAAGTCCCCTCATGGGAGCCACACCAGATATAAACCCCTGAACCCAGAAGGATCAAAGTCTCACCCACTATTCAACTTAGAAGCATATTAACTAAATATGAATATTCTGAATATTGGTGTCATAACTATAAATAGGCAGCCCATTGCCGGAGATCAGCTCTGGCACCAATCCAGTGGTAATTCAGGAGTTTTGCTTTTGCTGGCAAATAAAGGTATATAGTGAGAAATGGCAGTATTCTAGCAATATTAAACCAATGCATATGTGTGTTTACATGTTTACATCTGTCTTTGTCATTTCTGAGTCATGGGATCCCGTTACTCATTGTGCGACGGTGAGGGTCACGCGGTGCCGTACGTGGATCCTCATCGGTCGAGCAGCGGCCCAGCGAACAGCGATGGCGTCAGGCCTGCTGCTGCTCGGCTTGTGTAGCAGCGTCTTCATCATTCAGCGGGAGCCAGTAAGAAAATAAACCCGTGTCATGTCCAGTTTCCCAACAGCCTTGAAAAGAAACATTCAGTCAACATCCTGCAGAAACCAAAACCTCCTCTCTGCTGAAGACTGTAGCTTTGATTTTGACTTTCACTCAAACAAGACAAGATGTTTCTGTATTATTTGGCATCTAGTTTTGGTTAGAGGAGGCCTTAGGGCGAGGGAAGTGTGCACAGTCACAGTAAATTCATATTAAAGCTCTAGCGATGAGTGGAATAATGAATTTATGCACCAGTGCGACTCTGCATTTAAGGAAAATGTTTTACACAGAAATTACATCATGATGTACAGCGACACTGTTTTAAGGTATAGAATAGTTTTGCATTTGGTTCCGTTTTGAATAAACCACTCAAAAAACGGAAACCTCCTCCTCGTCTTCCTTTTTTGTGTATAACTTGCCACGTTATTAAAGACATCTGCATAAAATAGTACATTTAAAAGTAAAACTAAGTGTCGTCATGTTGTCTGCCTTCACAGCAGTTGTAACATCAGTAGGTGTCAACGGAGGCCGGATAAATCAATTCAGCTTTCAGACCGAGTGGAGGCAATCTACTGTGGATTTGATCGTCTTTGTGGTGGTAGAAATAGGACAATGCCTGCAGATATTGAGGATCAAAACCGCTGACTCTGAATGATTAGTGATTAGTGGACAACCTTGAGCAGAACATGAGCAACAGCTGCCCCGGTCTAAGCAGGAAGCAGTGTACGGGCATATGCATCAACCGTTAAAAGCCCCACAAATGTGGTTTAATTTCTGGGGCTTGAACAAATGCAGCAGGCGTGTGACGCAGGTCTACAAAGGTTTGACTGACAGCTGAATTAAATACCTGCGTAGAACATGGAAACGTTACCTCGCAGACACAAAGGTTCAGAATAGACCTGCTATGGATATGAAAAGCTGCCAACCTCTCATGAGTAGAGATGTAACATCTAAACATGAATCTCAAGTGACTTGCTTTTTATTTTAGGCATCTAAAGCATCTGTTTTGTGACAGAGGCGCCGCCAACAGCAAACTCACACGTTTGTTTGCCCACATGCAGTGTTTCCCAGATGTCATTAAGCACATAGATGGGGATGAGCGCTGGAAAGATGTGTCTGTGTTTTCATGCTAAGCTGAGGAGAGGTGACTCCTCGTACAGTGTCAGAATCCATCAGCCTGCTCCTGACCTAGAATTTTAAGCACAGATTTAATAAGGGAAGAAAGAAAACAATTAATGTCTCCATCACTCCCCGGAGCTCAGAAGCCTCAAGAATAGCTTCTATTCTGCCTTTCTGCTTTCAATTCAGAAGATAAACGAGCGTGCTTTGATACAACTTGAGGGAACGAGAACGCCATAAGTCCCCACGGTATCCGAACCGAGGCAGACAGGGCAGCACCGTTCACAAAACATCAAACATGGTCATTTTCCACAACCTTTAAACAGCAAGAAATATTGGAGTCACATCCCCTGAATAAAACAGTTACAATTTAAAACAGCTACTGATGTTTTTGTTTTCCATTTATTTCAGTAATTACTTTACCAACGTTGCCTTTTTAAGATTACAAATGTTCCGTATAAATTAATAATATTCCCTATACATATCATAATGTCTGTGATCCTTTACTAATGGTGGTTAATTAATGTTTAAAAGCCAAACAAGCGAACTAGAATTTGCCTGTAAACAAGTAATTAGTGTTGAAATGTATGATATTAAATTAGTTTGAAGTCTCATCATCGCTGAATGAGGTATTCGCTCAAAAGAATCTATCATTAAGTTGCATTAAGTTTGGTCAGTGATATACAAAAATGATGTTCAGCCAGACATAAGCCTTAAAGGGTTTTATGCAATGGTACTTGTAACTGAATTGATCATCTAATTGGACTAATATTAGCGAAACCTTCCATGTTGTGATTAAAGCATAAATAAAAATACATGATTGCATATTTAAAGTAAGCCACTTAAATCAATACTGGTGCAGCCGGTTGGTTGAAGGAGTCCTACAGTTAATTCAATAGAATCACTTGAATGCACTGAATGGGTTTCAAGGACTGTGGTATAAATGCACCTGGATCAGTAACATGGCAAATACATCACGAACACAAAAGAACACTCGCAACAAAAGTTCTTGAAAAGCACAAACGAGTGCACGGATAAAAGAAAAGTTTAAAGTCACTGAATATCGTCTGGAGTAGTTAAATCTGTGATGAAATAATTGAAGGAATACAAAGTGGAAGTGAATCTTCAGGAGGTCGTCCTTAAAAACCGAGTGACCGCGTGGGAAGGGGACTACAGAGGGACGGCAAGACATCTGAGGCTTCTCTGAAGACGTTTCTGCGGCTCAGACAGGAGAGTTTGTACACCCAGAAAAATATGGCCTGGACTCTTCACCAGCCAAAGCTTTACGAGAGCTGCAAAGGCAAAAACAGCTCGTGCGAACTCAGCTGGAGTTGGCTCGAAGGCGTGTTGGAGACTCCAAAGACAAAAAGTGAACTTTTGGTCGTCAGACTAGTTGCTACCAAGGAAGCAGAGCAACATACGGTACAGACATTTATATTTCTGTCCCTTGTGTTTTTGAATAAGCCTTGCAGCAAATTAAGAGCAAACCTTTCTCCAGCTTCATATGTAATAAAAGTGTAACTGGTCTAACATTAGTTGAACCTGCAGACATCAAGAGTCATTATTGGGACTGTGAAATCCTTATTATCACCTAAAATCAAGATATGAGCGTGATTTGTTTAGAAAAGTCCATAGATTGTTTAATACAACATACCATATTCTCAACAATTCAACATCAACAAAGTTTTTAATTAAAAAAAAAAAAATCTGCATATTACCTTTATTGCACAGAACAATTTCAATGTATTCAATGTATAGATTTCTTTTTTAATCATTTCGTAAAAAGTTGGCTTGGACCACATGGTCATTATAGCCCAGGGTCAAAATTAAAAAAAGGAACAAGAGAAACAAAAAACAGATTCCCAGGATCACTTGGGACCAAACAAAGGCCAGGTACAGTAGCCACACTTTGAACGAAGAGAGCATTCATAATCAGCAAGAGGGAGAACCATGAGCCATATCCAGTTTTTTTTCCTTTATGCAAACGGATTACACCAAAGCTGCGTCAGACTGCTCCATGGGTGAAACCATCTGTGTCACCCCAGCCATCTGCATATTCAGTCCATACTTCCAGGCCATTACTGTGTCATTGTCTGTAATGTCATCCATCATACATAACGTCTGCAAAGCCCACCTGTCCACAGTGTGTTCTTGAAAAAGTAAGGCTGAAACCTCAGAATGTATATGCAGGACCAGCTGGGTGCATAATATGCAGCAGTTAGTTTGTTTTTTTTTTCTTCTTCCCACCAACAAACAATGCACATTTCTGGGAAAAAGCGAACCTACTGTATAAACAGATCCGGGAGGTTTGTGTTTCTGCATTTGGGGGAGGTGGGCATCAGCATGAGTAAATCATTGATTTCAGAAACCAATCAAGAAAAACAGCCAACAGTGAAAGAAATATTCTACAGCTTGACGAGCACATTGTATCAAAAAAGGTGAGCACCACAAGTTTCCTCAACACTCGGCAAAGTACTATTACATATATGTTTATGAAATGTAGTTTAAAAGGGCAGCGGTAAGCGCTTGTGGCATCGTGTTACTATGCCAGACGGACACGGCATCTATTGTTAGTCCAGAGGATCGTTTCAACAAAATCTCACATTTCTCCTTGTTTCATGCCCTCGATTCATTTGAGTATTTACTGTCTGGGCTACATCTGAAAACCTGGAATGAATGACAATGATAATAACAATTCTAAAATCCAATATTAATACATTTAATAGTTGGACTTTCTTTCTTTTTATTATAGTACAGCACTGCAAATTGATATGATGTCTACAAATAATACCAATTTGCTTTCCAATGTCAACATTTCACAGTATCGTTTCAAGGAAGTGGCTATCGCGTGCTGTGATATTTCACCGTTATGTATTTTTGGGGCAAACTCTGTGCGACAGATATACATTTGATGGATCACAGAACAGTTATCAGTGTGGGAAAGAAAAAGGACCATATGTAGCACGTAATATTCACAACTTTAACACTTACATATTGTAATTATGATATTCTTGAAATGCATCAACTCCTGTAGAAATGTGCTCATCAACCCATATAAAACACATTCATAACTCGACATTTGACCTTGGAAAAAAATAAGCAAACCAACAAAAAGAACAAACAAAATTAAAACAATACAGACAAAAACCAGCAATGGCCAAAATATGATTCTGGCTGAAAGTGTTTTTCTTTTCTGGTATATTTTTCCAGTATAAATCCACAGGAATATGAACGCTTTTCACAAGTATGACTTTCATTTAATGCCTTGTACAAACCACAAATGCTTTGTAGCACTGGGTATGCTTTTATTCCCTCTCACTTGAGAAAGTCAGGAACAGCTCTTCTTTCTTGTCCTTCAGGCAGGAAAAAAAAACATATTACTCTATGTTAACAGACCAGGATCCACAGGTTTGTAGGAGAGGAAAGAAAATGTCTTCATTTCCACGTGTCTTATATTTGAGTTCAAAAGTAGTAAAATCCATTAAATCATTTTCATGTTAAACTTGCGGGGAGCATCCACTGTGCTGCTGCTCATGCCAGCGTCTGATTTCCGTGGCACATACTCGATCTCGATGTTGTGCTTCGTGTTGCCTTTCCCTCTGCTCCAAAGGAATAGAAGCACCAGGCAAAACAAGACAACACCGAGAAATGATATGAAGCCCATTGTGGTAGCAATGATCAGTGTCTTTATGTCAAAGGGAAAAGGAACGTTGGCTCTCGTACCATTAGCACCAGTTTCTTGGGGCTGGTTGGAGATGAAGGCAAAAGTCTTGTTGGGCTGGTGCGGCCAGTCAGGTGAGTAGCTATGGATGTGCAGGTGAGCAAGAGAAGTGTCATTTCCACCTGCATTGCTGGCTATACACACATATGTACCATTGTCCTGAATCTGGGCATAGCGCACCTCGAGGGTACCGTCTGGCAACACAGAGAGCCTCCCAATCGTCTTGGTGGTGATAAACCTTTTCTGTGGGGACAGCCACATTATCACTGGTGCAGGATCTCCATCTGCTTGGCAAGTAAAATGAACAATGGCTCCCTCATCGACAAATTTCTGCTGGGCTTTGCGATCTCTAATCCTAGATTTGCGACAGGTGAAGTAGTTCGGCTGCAGAACATCCGGGAAGTCTTTGAATTCTTTGCCTTGGACATATTCAGGGGAGGCGCAGGTTGGCTGCTGCCTGTTGAAGTTCAGCCTCCAGCGTCGTCGGAAAACCCATAACAGTCGGCAGTCGCAGGCCAGGGGATTATCATACAGGGCAAGGGTTTCCAGATTCCCAACGGAATGGAAAGCGGACTCCTCTAAAGTGCTGAGAGAGTTCCCAGACACGTTTAGAATCTTCAGATAGTTCAGACCACGGAAAGAGTAGGGCTCTATCATTGCCAGCCTGCCTCCAACCAGGTGAAACTCCTGCAGACGTAGAAGATCATGCAGCTTATTTCCTTCAATGGTGTGGATAGGATTATACGAAAGATTAAGAAAGCGCAAGTAAACCAAGTGCCGCAAGGCTATATAAGGGATTGTTGTCAGATTGGCATTTGCAATGGTCAGGGATGTGAGATTTAATCCATACAAGCAATTTGGGGTCATGGTATCCAAAAATGGCCAATTGGCTATTTCCAACACTTTCAGCCGATAAAGCCGTTTAAAGGAGTAATCCCGTATGACATTGATATTGAGGTGGCGCAGCCTAAGAGTGATCAAACTGTGGAGGTGGGTAAAAGCCTCTGTTGGCACAGAGGACAAGTTGCACTTCTCAAGACTTAGGTGTTCAAGACTACTAAGGCCGTGAAAAGCTCGGTGGGAGATGAAAACCAGGTCATTGTCGCCCACCTCTAAAGACCGGAGATTGTACAAATCCTGGAACATGTAGTCTAACAGGATGACAATCTTGTTCTCACTTATGTCCAGCTGCGTGAGATTACTGAGGCCTGTGAAGACACCGAGCTGGATCAGCTTAAGCTTGTTGCTACGTAGACCCAATGTCCGCAAACCATAAAGGTTGTTGAATGCCCCGGGTTCGATAGTGGAGATCGTGTTTTCACTCAGCTCCAGGTGTTCCAGGTTAGGAAAGCTGGCAAACTCATCAGGGTTGATGGTTCTAATACGGTTCTTGCTGAGGTCCAGCAGTTTTGTCTCTTGAGGTATGCCCTCAGGGACCGTCAAGAGCTTCTTGCGGTGACACATCACAGAGCGCTCTTGAACATTGCACTCGCAGCGGGATGGACAGCCTGTAGTGGAGCCAGACAGCACGGTACCCAGCATCAAGATCAGGATGGGCTGCCAGCAAGCCACCAGGTAGCTGTGCCCAGTCGCTTCCCCGGCCGCCATCTTATCGGTTACCTGAGGGGACACAAACGTGGCAACACACTTTATTAAAAAATAAAACTGAACTGTTTTCTACATATTGACTCTAACTGACTCTGAGAGCTAATCAGTTACAGAAAATAAGTGAATTCTTCATAGAATGTAGATTTATTCAAACACTGACCACAGGACAAAATTGAAATCATGATGGGTTGACACCGCTGAACAACACAATGACTTAAAATGTGCAGGTTTCTGCTAAACTCAGCAAATTCACATTGCACACGTTGAAAATGGAAGACGCCAGTTTTAGCGTGTAATGCAACACTTCCCTTTTGATGGCGTGTTTATTTCCTGCCAGCTGGTTAGTTGAGCAGCCCTGACTGCTAAAAAGGACGCCTGTCGAATGTGACACAATTCCTAACAGAACAGAGAATATGAGTTCTGATGCAATATTCATGCCACAGACGCAAGATGAATAGGGGTGGGCAGCGACAAGAAATGAGGTATTTGCCTGCATAATTGAGAGTGCTGACAGTTCTGATTTCTGCATCATTCACTTCTCTGGACAAAGCTTCAAAAGATATTCCAAATTCCAGTGCCGTGCACGCACAGGATTATTTTAAGCCCATGTGACAAGGAGGAGAATGTGCTGTCCCTAGCTGGAAAACCATAGGCCAAAAAACGCCAGTTACCCACATACAGTATATCCTGCACTGCGCCTTCGCTGTGTCTGCTGTAGAATACCGAACATCATTTCCATTCCGCACCTTGCAGATAATCAATCAATCGGTGCTATCACTCTGATACGAAGTGAAGGAGCACAGCTTCAAGAGGAATTAACAGCATTTTTCAGGGAGTAATCCAATTCACATTGTGTCAAAGACATATGCTGAGCACATCTGTGGCTTGTTCTGATACCACCAAGTCTTTTCCCCCCAACCTCTCATCGCTTTCTACCTCCAGTCTGAATTTGCTGTGTGAGTAAAAAAAAAAAGAAAAAAGCTGTAGGGGGTGGAGCAGCAGAAGCAGGAGGACACAATCAAAGACGGATGGTGCCAAGTGGTGATGAATGTGCCGTGACTGTCACCCAGCTCATGCAATCCTTTACGGTAAAATATAGAGCAGGCACCGCCGGGGAGTCGGATGTAGAACGAAAAATACGTTAAGAGCAAAAGAACAAACAAATGAGACAGTTGTTTTATTTCGACGTAACCGTGTCTCCGCCCTTTTACTAACAATGTGAAGTATTACAGTATTTATAAATCATTATTATGATGAATCCTAATAACTAGAATCCATCTGTGTCAGTGTCTACAATAACGTTCATGTTGTCAATATGTACAGTTAATACTATTATTGAGCACAGACTCCAGGGACAAAAATGTGCTTCCGCTCGATAGAGATGTTTTCATTTGCTTCAGATCTGATGGATGAAAAAGTGAATTTTAAAAAGTGCATTGTCCTTGTTTTGCCTGTGCTGTGTAATACAGACAGCAAAATGAGTTGATGGTGAGGCAGAGATTAATTAGATGCAGATCTATCTCTAACACAAATCCAAATCAGTCCGTCATCTTCATCATCATTTTAAATGAATCATTTTGTAATTCCCATCGTTCCGTCCTAGTATGTACAGTAATATATATAAAAAGGAGGCTGAATGTCGTACTATTTAATCATCTCTTATAATGCAATTCCTTTTTTTGTCACAACATTTTATTATAATTTGCTGCCACAATGAAGTGTGAAAGAAAAGACAAAGTCCCTTCACGTCTAATTCACGTGCGCCTTCAGACATGTCTCTGGGGAAGCCCCGTCTGCATGCGATGCTGTCACAACGTACGCAGTTTTCAGCTCCTGCTCCAGAGTTGACTGCTAACTGGTCACGTTTGTTTTTCTGATTCACAGAAGACTAACGTGAAGCAGGATAACGCACAGTGTTGTGTAATATTACTGTTGTGTGATTGACAGGTAGTGGTGGGACCTGTTACTACCACTGTCAACAACACAACACTTCACTGGTGGACGTGACACACATCCAAACAGCAGTTTACTCAATTTCATTTTAACTCCGCTGAGGTCAGAGTTCACTTTCAGCATTTGATGCTTCTTTCTGTAATCAATTGAGCAAGCGATTCTGAAACAGCCAGAAACGATAGTCTATCCTGGATCAGTGATAAGCAGCAGAGCCTGCCATGCTCCTCGCCGCCTCCAGCCATACTTAATCATTCCCGCTCCTTAACCCACATTGATCACGTCGCTGCTGAGTGCTGGGAGATTGAGTGGTTTAGAGCATGGTATGGTTAAGCAGAACGAGTGGCCCTATAACAAGCCCCATTCCATTCGTCTGCCTCGCTCTCGCTATTGTGCTTTTGACATCCGTCACTCAGATGCTATTATGTCCAACTCTATTACCACTGACACCGCTGGTGCCCAATCAGCAAATTGGCCAATCATAATCCCTTGTTGGTAAAGCTATGGCTGCAGCTTCAGCAGGTTATAGACCTCAGTCAGGGATCTGATGAGTCCACGTGATAGACACACAAACCGGTACCTGAACCGTTAGAAATAAGACTGAAACATCACCAAAGCTTTAACAGGTTTAACATTCCAGCAGGATTCACGGTTCATGCACCTATGCCTTCTATTGCACACGGATTCCACAGTGATTATGAAGGGAGTCGAGTAAAGACAGGGACACGTGACGATGCGTTCACTTATTCACCTTCTTTGTTAATGATCAGTGTTATCGGTCCCTCACAGGCATGTGGTCTGAAAGCACTTCTTCATTCCAATCAGCACTCGAGTGAGCTCCCGGAGAATTACGTTAATTGAGGTAAAATGAGAAGGGGCCACCGCGCGAAGAAAGTAGCGATGGAGGAGAAATACTGTACGACAACACTGCACGATAATTGAGCACCCACTGGTCCAAGAACAGCAATAACCAGATCAATGAATGGTGTGTTTATCGCCTCCATGACAGCAAACGCAGGGAAATGTTGCATCATATCAGGAACTGGAAGGTTTCATGTGCTCACATTACGCTGGCATCAGTCACTGAGACGTGGGGTGTTCAATCAAAATTAAATGGACAATAAGTGAGCATTTATAAAATCTGCTAATTGGTTACAGTCACACTGGCTTTTTTGTCCAAGCTGCTTTTAGTATGTAGTCACCTGTATAGTGGATTAGACCCTAAATGTTCCTTCATGCACCAGAAGGTTGTTTTTAGAAGTAGGGAGCATTACTGAGCTTTAGTACCTGTCACAAAATGTCACCAGTGTTTAAAATATCATTGAATACTACCTGTAGTATTCTGTAAGGGTTGCTGAAGCCAGTACCGGCCGTCATTGGACAGGCTGCTAGGTGCCGCCGGGACCAGTCCCAGTTCATCGCTTCATCACCCACGGGCACTTTAGAGTGACGAGTGAACCTAACTCTGAACGTCTTTGGGCTGTGAGGAACCACAGGGGGAGCAGGTGACCTCTGGCTGACCGGTGGACGCGAACCCAGACCCTTTTAGCTGCGAGGTGACAGTGCTGACCACTTCCGTGCGGCTCCTGTTAAATACCTGTGAGCACACTGTTAAAAGCCTTTAAATCGCAACCTCTGCAACCTGCCAGGCTAATCCTGAAAGGACGCAGCTGCAGAATTTAATTTCGTGTACCGCTTGACAACAATGCGCAGTAATTCCCCAACCATATCTTCAATTGCACAAAGAACGAAGACAAAGACAGCCGCCGAGCTTACGCATAAAATTTCAATTAAACTTCTTCTAAAGGTGCTTATCAGTTCGGCTTCCGACGGCTTCGAGTCATGATGCAGCACGTGTATACCGACAGCCACAATTTTGGCAAAATCCATCTTAACCCGGGGTGTGTGACCTTTAGCACCGAAAGTAAGATCACTTTCAAATTGCTATGATGTCATCTAGCGCAGTTTCGAGAGAAAGGTTACCCCCGTGTCACTGAGAAGCTAAGCTGCCTGGTGGGATTGCTGGCTGGAGATGGGCCTGTGAAATGGCAGGGCTTAAATGTAAGCCGACGCCCGGCAGATGGACAGCAAAGCCCTAATCCAGACGAAGAAGCCGGTTGGCGCAACAAGGTGCTGAATTCCAACAGTGGCCAGCTGTTGTCCTGAGGAAATTCTGCCGTCAAACCTGTCTACAAATCCCTGTTTAGCTTCACCTCCAAAACAGCTCGTGTAGAGTTTCAGTCCAGGCTTTTTCATTTCGAATTCCATCACTGGCACAAAGAAGTAGTTATGATATAGATTATCATTATTGAGCAGGTGAAAAAGAGAAACTGTATTAAATTAACTGGAACTATCAACAGTCTGAGTTTTTAAATAGTAGAAACAAATTAATAATAATAATGGCAAAACTATCATTTCCAAATAGCCGACAGTGGGCAGAGATCAGCAGTTTAATGACTGCGGTTGTTAAAACTCTGAAAGTTATGTTCCATTCCTCCCAAGTTCGCCAAAGCTCCTAATTTGGACTTTTTTTAACAAGTGTGGTTTGGTGTCATGTTTGAGAGGGACTGTGTGTCCTTATGTGATGTTCCATCGTTATTAAGCTCATTAGCCCTGTATCCCCAGCTCTGTTCAGAGAATCGTGATTAATTTCTGGTTCTAAAGGATACGTGTTTTCAAAGAGGAACAGCCTCCAGAATGTCAGACTTTCATAAAGTGGATCCAGGATTTTGGAAAGAGTCCGATCAGCACTCACTAATGAGTCCCCACACTTCTTTCATAACATCTAAAAAATAAGGCTGCCAATAGTTGTTGGCGTTTTTAAAATGCAGAAAGCTGCACAATGCCAACTGAAACTAGACGATATTCACTGTATATTAATAATTTCTGCTATTTAAGTCATTATGTTTAGAGAGTCATTATGATATTGGTCCTACGTAGTGTGGGCTTCAGAAACTACACAGGTTCACAACTGCTCACTTTGCTCACTGATGATGACGGGATTTTGAATTATAAAGTCACTTATCTCTGAGGTAAACATGAATGTTGATTTTAAACATAGTAATCTAAGTTATGTTGTACAGTAATAAAAAAAAAGAAAAGCTGTCGCAGCTTTTTCGATTACTCCAGACATAATTGATCTACGCACCTTCGGGGGGAAAGTCAAATGTATTTATTATAGCAGCTGCAGTATATCTGGGGTGTTTGGAGGAAGACTGTAACTAAGCAGAACAGCTAGATTGTGTAAGATTGTGCTCCCCCAGAGAGAGAGAGCTGCTCGAATGGCGGTTTCCTTTCTTTCCTCCTGAGGCTGGGAGAACACGCTTCGCAGACAGGCCCACTTCTAACTCAAACTCACACACCCAGAACAGTTCCGTACGCTGTGTATGGCGTCGTCCCATAATGCTGCTCGGAGGCCAGATCTTTTAGGTCAGGGACAACTGTCTGACAGAGACTTCGGGATTTGAGGCGATTATTTCACAAGGGCAGACGGTTACACATGAATTCTTCTCCAAACACTGCAGGAGATGCCGACCATCACTGCTCAGGATCATCCCTTAGTACAGCAGAAAAATTAAGGAGAGACAATAACCAATGAAGGTCACAGCGGTTTAGATCTTACACAGGGTGCTGATGTTGGATGAGGGTTTTAGTGCGTGGGATGAACCTGGGATGTTCTAGTTTCAAAGATCGAGAGGCCAGCACTAACAAGGCCCCACGAGGTTGTTCAGAAAGTCTGTTTCCAGCACTAGGCAAAGAAATTTATATACAAGTCAGCAGCCCTCGACACATTTGAAATAAATTAAATAATAATAAAAACCTTTGTTTGACTTTCATCGGCTGTGGCAGAGCTCATTTACAGGTGTATACACAGCCTGACAAACATTCATATTTCTTGGATCTTGCTGTGATTACAGCATGAACATCTGATGACCATATGCAATGCCATCACATTTAATTACCTTTTTTCCAGACCATGCCTATGCTGGGGTTGGACCACGGCGTACAGTCTTCTCCAGAGTATCTCAGAGAGGGATTAGGATCTGGACTCTGTGTTGGCCGAGCCATGTGTGAAAATGATGTCTCATGCTCCCTGAGTCAGTCTTTCACAATTTGAGCCCAGTAAATCTGGCACTGTAATCTTGGAGTTTGCCATCGGACCAGAAAAAAATAGTTTTCTATGAATTCCTGGTCATTCAGTACATTCCGGTATCGGCTGACCAAATTATGTCGCTGTGGGACTGTCCAGTGAAAGGCTCTTAATTGTTAGCACAGAATGATGATTCTGACTATGTGTGATTATGATACGTATCAATATTATAACGTAACTCAAATGAAGTCAAGAAACATGTCACTTACATCATTACATTCATCCAGCGTAACATAACCGTTATAATCAGCTTTTCAATGAAAATAAAAAAAACGTCTTTTCCCAACAAGTGCTTGATTATAAATAGACACAGACGCTGCAGCATTAGTATTAATGTAATGAACTCAGGTATTGTGCAGCAAGCAAATGAGTTCAGGCAAATACACAAGTTCCCCTTTGACACTTTGATGAGCAGCCATGAACACATTTACTTATGTCATCATCCATCTCTTCTTCACCTACATGAGCCAATTTAAATCCAATTTTCATCCAAAGTAAATCCATCCAAACAACATTTTAAAATCAGATCCAGTATTCACTCTGCTTCGGCTGGAGTTTTTTTTTTTTTTTCTTTTCTTCTCTTCATGATAAACAGAACAGAGGTGAGCAGAGTAATAACACCAGACAAGGTTGCCAGTTCAATCCCTGTGCAAGCAGGTCACCTCTAGCAAAGCTCATCTCCAGCTGCTCCAACTGAGCTGATCTTTGGCCTTCGCATCCGGCGGTGACTGCACTGTAACGACGCGAACGGGTAAAAACTACAGCGAATAGGAAAAGGTTCAAAAGGATGTTTCATGTGTGGCAGCAAAAAAAATGCTGGAGTATTAGTAATAACGTCAGGCTAAAAGACACCGACAATCCAAACAAACAGTCCCCTTCAACTCGCTCAAATATCCTGCCCGTGCATCCAAACCTATTTAAATAATCCACATTTTTGCTCCGAATTAATCACGCTTGAGTGATGAGTTAATATTATGCAGCTAAACCAGGCCTTTACCTCTTTGCACATAAGCATTTGCCCAGACACAGTGGTGTCAGATTTAATTTAGGAATGACAGTACTTATGCAAATAAAAAGAGTCCTCCAGTAGCGCTTTGGGCCAAGAATCGTTCTTTTGAAAGGTGAAGACGTTAAAACTGTAAAATTCATCGTAAGAACCTACCGAATATCTCCACAAATTAATTCAAGGGTGGAGGGAGGATAAATGAATGTTTTGCAGCTGAACATGTTCCTGTTCTCACTCGTTTGTGAGTGAATACAGTACATCTTTCCCTCAGACAGATGGCAACTGCCCTCAGTGACGGTGGTGTTTGAATTTGGGCGATGTTTTAAGCTGGCTTATGAAACAACCGCTGCATCCACTCTTTCGTGTACAGTTCGACTGCAGGACGTGGCTTCGATGGCTGTCAAGCCACGCTGGCTCGTCAGTTCAGGCGGCCTACGCGCAGACATGCTTGCATTTCGCCCGGTTGCTCTGACCATCGTTGGTGTTCAGGGGCATATTGACTTTAATTGTGAATGGCATCTAACAGCTCTCCCCAGAAGTGTGGAAAAGGAAATGTCCCCTCTGCTTAGCCTGCCCTGCAGCTCACAGTGAGGGGCCTTTAAACGGAAACGAGCTGTAATTAATTGATAGAGAATTGACCCAAATGCAGAAAATGTGTTTGATTTGGATCAGAAGTTGGAGGACTCTGCTACAGTATGAGATATGGAGAACAGCGTAGACCGTAGACGAGCACAGCTGATGTATATGATGATTTCTATATATTTCTATTGCCATCTCAGATATCGGTGTTGTTATCAGCATCGCCCGTTTGGAGAGCGATTCCTATAATTTTCTTTGCTTAAAAATGATTCCCTTAATCACTTTCATGCAGCCGGTCATCTCTACAATAAAGCAGAATGTGTATGTCATTAGGAGAGTAAATGTTCAATATCATCACACACGGCCGTCTAATAGTGCAGTCTCGAATAACAGCAGCCGTTCCCATCAGGCGAGAATTCAATTCAGCGGATTCAAGTAACAATCACGCTCTCCAGCCTGTTGGTGGGATTATCGTTCTTCTTCATGGCCTCCCGCCTACGCGGTACAGTATACAGGTACGTACCACCTCACACCTTCGCTATCGCATCTTCAGTATGTATCAGAAAAAGAGACGTCCTTCCCTCAACCTTGGGGGATTTTTTTTCTCGTCTATGAAATGGCGTGTATTGCTGTAATACTTGCTTTTGCAGGATATCTGTGAAGGTGATCTCCCTCCAAGAGCCGGCGCAACAGCATCTTTAGCGAGTGACAAACTACAACTTCAACACAATTTCATCTTAAAACAAGTCTGACTTTATTTCTCCACAGACTTGATGTATGGCTCCCAAATATACACAGTCTTATATAAAACTGCCTGAGCAGAGTCACCCCAGTTTACTCATTCAGGATTCATCTCCTCCAGGAGCACGGGCTCAGAGGAAAACACTGTCTCATAAGTGCTTTATCAAAAACCTGGGTGCATTATAGGACCTGAGCATAAGCAGCCGAAGCTCTGAGGCAGATTGTGTTTCTGCACCGTTACAATCAGGGCGTTTTGTCTCCCCCTTCATAGAAGTATGAGAAAAGTCAAAAGGAAGATCTAACTATCCAGACACTGAGCTCACTTACTTATTTAACCAGGTGGAGCAGGAACAAAGGCTATTTGAAATTCATACGGCGTCGTCTTTGCATTAACAAACAGACTCGAGACCCGTGATAAAAAATGATTAATGTGAATGCATATGCAGATAAAATGGTGCCCGTTGAAGTAAACAAAGTGATCGCGATTCAAAAAGCTTTTCTGGCTGGGCAATTTGGGCAGCGAAAATGATTTGGACTATTTAAAGACCTTCTCAGATGGCGTTGTGCGGCAACAACAGCACGGCCGAGTAACAACAGAAGGCTGGTACGTAACCCAGGAACATGAAGTGAACTGGAACGCGCCGTGGCCCACGTGTAACTTGATCTCTAAGTAAACGTGTAATATATGACTTATTGAAGTTTCACTTATTGTGAGACCTGCTCAGCCTGGATGACAGGGTGCAGGAGCCAAGCCCAGCTGTCACACTGGATAGACGGGACAGGTAGCAATGAAAACCAAAACATTCCCGGTACTTTGAGGATGCAGGTGTCAGAGATCTGCCCAGACTTACCAGCACAAACTAAGCTGTTTTCTATGTGGTATTTATTTCACAAACATAAAAAGACTTGACACATCAATGCTTTTTCCCTCCACAGTCTTCAGCGCAGGCTTGGTCGACCCCAACATGGCTCCAGTGCAGAGATAGGGAAGCTTAATCCATGTCCTCTGAGAGATCGCCCAGAAAGATGAAGCCTTAATTAGCCAGATAAAGCCCCACATAATGACTCCTTTCATACAGACTAGGAAAAAAAAAACCAAAACAAAGACCGCTGCATACAACGTGGCATGGATGGGCTTGGGAGAGTTGAATGACAGCAAGAGATGGACCAAATAGGGGGCAGGTCACTCTCACTCACAACTCCAGGAGGGGAGCACCGTCTCATCTCGCCCAGCAATCCACCTGCTCCAAATTCCCTCATAAGAAGATTAGAGCAAAACGCTGACCTTCATATAATCAAAGATTACGTGGAGGAAAACAACAACAGTTTTTAAAGTGCTTAAGCAATAGCACTCATGGGAGGTTCGAGCAATTAAAGGCAAAATTACTTGTCTAAGCTGTCCTTGTAGCCGCACTTTCCCCATCTCTGGTTCCCTGCAGTGTGAGAGGAGGTCACAAAGATAGCGAAAAGACGAGAATCACATCTCACTAGCTCGGCTAATCCTGGGGGTGCTAAAGGGAACCGAATCTCACTTTTAGAAAGACAATCTAGGTATTTCACACGCCAGACGCAGATCAATGACAAGGTGACCCTGTATTGTAATAGCAGATGGCTTTAGGGTTGGCAAACACACTGCAAATCCCCTGTCAACACAGCTGCGCCCCTCAAAAGACGCTCAAGAATAATGCATCAGAGCGTTGTTCCTTTTCGCTTTCGGATTCTCCGAGTAATTCTGCTAAACCCAGTTTAAAACGGTACACTTGGTAAGCTCATATAGACTGTGTGAGGATTAATATCTCCTAATAGTAGAAAAACCTATTAAGATTCCGAGTGCTACTCGTATCAAAGCCCATCCAGGGCTCAATCTGCGCGGCGAGGGAGGGAGATCCACGCTGCCACTCACGCCTTCATTTAAGACAGCGACTGACTGACTTCTTCCTTTGTTTCTCCCCGGAGAGCGGCGCCTTTGTTGAAGCGTGCTTACAGGCAGACGATTATGTGGACACACGTTTTTAGAATTTCCTCTTTGTAGCCTTGTCATGTCAGTCTTGCTGTGATGTAAGTCGTATGACATTTGCAGAGGAGACGTAAGGCAGAAGGGCTCTGCTGTTTGTTTCAGTGTCTTATTTGTGTCGTCTTACACAGCGGTGGTCCGACGGTAACGCGCACGCGCCCGCCCGTCCACTGCACCTGCCCCCGACCTGCCATCTGAGGCTCATGCACCGGTTTCAGTGCCGCTGCCAACACGTCAGGAGTGTGCGCAAGGAAAAGACGAGCTGAAATATTGATTTGGCATTTGCATATCAACCACTGGTTCAAGATCAGGGTGAAGAAGGAGTGAGATGACTCCTGAGGTTTCTGTGTGAGACATCTGACCAGCGTCAGCAGCCTACAGAGCCTACGACGTTAAACCCAGGCCCAGCATTTCACGCATAGTGACATTAACGCTGGATTTCTCCGTTAGGACCGACTCATTTTGCTGACTAGGGTTAAATTGGCCGCACCATCCTCTTGCCTCCCATCTGATCTCTCTCCCCTCCCGATTCCCACAGGTTCCCAGCTACTTTGCACTCGTGTGGCACCGCGTCACTCACCAGCGTCCAGCCGGGTCAAATGCCATTTCATTTTCTCGCCTTTGATCGCTTCCTGGCTTTCATCAGTCTCACCCTCCACATCCACCCACACGCTACCTCCACCACGCCGCCCTCCCCCGTCCTCCCCCGCCCTCCCCCGTCCACCTCTGATTCAGAGAATGCGACTAGTCTGAAGTTTTTACTGTGATTCAGAAGGACCACATGCTGCATTTAGGTGACGTAGGTATCAATAATTCTGCCTCCCCTGACATCCCTCTCTCTCAACTCTTTTCCATTTTACATGCTATCATGCAAAGAATCACCAATCACTGTTCCATTTTAAATGCACCACAGCCTGCCATTTGATGAAAACTGATATGATTTGCACATCTTGTGGCCTGGAGGCTTTAAGACGCTGGTAATCCCAACCTCCCTGGTGGAGACTGGCAGTGAGCCTTTCTTACATGTGAGCCTCCTCATTGTTACGTCTCTCTCTTTTATCGATTCGCAGCAGAAGTGCTTTTAAAGATGGCCTCACGTGCGGCATTATTGTCTTCCTGTCTGCAAAACAGTTTTGTCTATGAACAGCACATTTTGACCTGGACCTGAACGAGTTCCTTTATTACAAATGTTCAGCTGAATGATTCATCATTTCAGTCATTTATTTGTGGCAAATACGCTGCATTTGCTGGGTATTTACAAGTCTAAAGAGCCGCTTGCTTTTCATGCTTGTTTGCAAATCTTAATAACTTGAACACTTTTTTTTGGCTGCTGTTCAGACTGAAGAAGCAGTTTTGACACAAAATGTTGGCTCTAAAAACTGGGCTCTGGATTTGTTATTATTTTAGGAAGTCATTAAATTAAGTATAAGCGGCAGCCACAATTCCATTTTGGTGATTATACGTTGAAGACAAGACGGATGTGACAAAATGGCAACAGCTCCTACAGTACATGGTTTGTCACATTCAAAAATAGACAGGAGGTGGTGTTTACATGCAGGAATACACCAGACGAATGGCAAATCCCACATAGCACGTTTTCCCCGAATGCAATGCATCATCTAAATTCAAAAGTAGATAATCCTCATCATAATATGTTTATTAAGGCATTTGTAGCGTTCTCCAGACTGTTGGTGGGATGATCGTTGCTTCTTCGTGTCTCGCAAACGAACATCCCTCGTGCCACCCAGCCGGGTCGATACCCTGAAATCTGACCTCGTGTTTCCTCCCTGCACTCTCGCGCTCCTCCATCGACAGTATTAGCAGTTCTTTGTTACAACGTGCTGTCATTCCTCTCTCGCTCGCTCTCTCTTTCGCTGCGTTGACAGCAAATGGGTGAACGAAAGCCGGACTGAGGGAGGAGAAAGCGAGGCAGGCAGACAGACGGAGAGGGCCTTTAGTGAAGTTAAACAGAGACAACGAGATTGAGAAAGTGAGCTTTTAGGGAACTAAAACCCGTCTGCCCCTCTGTACCGCAAAGCGAGGCCCCCATTGTCTTGACTCACATGATGAATCCGAACAGACTGACGATGGATAAAAAGCAACTGAACTGATGTGATGAAAGCGGGGAATAATAGGCTTGAAGCACATTAAAACATCTGAATTATAAGAGGATGCTTTAATTAAGGCATCATGAAGGGCTGCTTTTCTGTGCTGTGGCAGCATTTGAACAGTGGGCTCCATGTTCCTATTGAATTCTAATGGTTTTAGCAGCTGTTAATGGTGCTCTTTAAGTATCGCAGAGTAGCGGCGGCAACAAAACAAGCTCTGGACTTCAGTTTGAAAGGAATTAGCTAAATGGAGAGGATGTCAGGGAACTGAGCCGAAGATATCGCTCGAGGCGGCGACGCGATTCCAAATCGGGGAATACCTGTAGTAGGCTGGCTGTAATTGACAACGGACTCTGTGAGTAGAACCCCAGTCAGCCTACTAGACAGCAGAGAGCCAGCGAGAGTGCTCGTGTTGAACAGAAACATGGAACCCTGTGAACTCTGAATCTCAACAAGGTATTTTAACAGCTATTACGTCTGCGAGGTGGAGCGCTAACACAAATCTTGCTCCCACTTCTGGAAAATATCACACGCTCCATTCAAGTGTGGCTGCATAAGTGGCGCTGCTGTTGTCCTGCTATTGTGTTCTCCAGTTGCCACTGAAAAGGACCATTTCAACAGACGCCTTATGCAACATATTGCAACGCTGCTGCACAGTACTGACAGTCGCCACTGAAAACGATTGATTCGCTTGAGTTCCGCGTGCTTCAGTTTTATTTGCGTCCATCTCGTTCTCCCTGCGCTCAAATCCAGCCCGGTCTACGACACCTGTACAAAGCCGTCGGCAGTTGGTTAAACATTCGGCGACGTAAAACATAGCTTTAGGAATTCAAAATGAGCATTTGTAGTAAAAGCTTCGACGGCTGCCGGAATCTACAGTCCACAAGCAGCTTAGCAGAGCGACATATGTGCCATTCACACAATCATCTAAAGGACGGGCGTCAACGATTTAATCTGCCTGGCAACGCTTCCCTCTGCTGTGAACGCATGTCTCCTCCAGCGGACTGGTCACAATAACACATCCCCAACTCTGGACTGATAACTACAACAAGAGAATTCATGAGGGTTTATGGGGACGTGATTTCTGGCCGAGTTTGTTCATGCAAATGGTTTGTAATAAAACATCAATTTATGGGATAATGACAACGCTGGCGATGGTCACATATTAATTTTAAACATATTTATACAGAAGCCGTTTTCCATGCAGCTTGAACAGGGTCATGGCTCGTGGAGGTGCAGCATTCAAAGCATGCTTTACCACAAATCAATTTCCGCTGGCTGTTGCCATTTCAAAACCTGGTAATCCAGCTTTTCTTTGTGGACACCTTGATTTTTCACACAGGCATGAAAGGTGAAATTGCTCTCTCAAGGCACATTTAAAGACATTTCTCTCTAAAAACATGTTTCAGAATACCGTGGAGCAGATCAGAATTAGCTGGCCTTGTAGGAGCTTTTCTAACACAAGTCCTTCAAAGGTGAATCAACCCTACAGGCTAATGTGAACGCATGGCATTTAAAAACCGCTCTGACATTCGTTATTATAAATAATCCATTTATTGAATAGTAGGAATGAAGTACGTTTGTCTTTCTGATCAGTATATAAATACAAGTTGCCAGTTGTAAATTTTGTCAACACATTCGACAGCACATTTCTGAAATGCACAAGATCATCAACGACAACAACCTTTCTTTATACAGTGCAACACAGAGACAAATGATCAGCTTTGCTAAAGCAATATGATATATTTTGAGCTATGTCCATGCGTTTTTATTGTATTTTGGAGCAGTCACGATGCACAGCGGCAAAGACCAAAACGTCTTTCTGGACAGTGCAAAACATCAGGGGGCTATCACAGGACATTTCAAGGTTCTAGTAGAATCAATCGTAAAGATCCATATTCACCGTGGGAGAATCGTGTGCATGCCCATAATGTGAAGGAAATGCCATAAATGCTGCTCTGACAACACTTGCAGCTGCTTTTCTGGGATATCTAGTTCCACAGGCATCCGCCAAGGACAACTGCGACTTGTGAACAAGAGGCTCCTTCCTCCTCGCATCAAACCACTACTATGATCCCATTGCAGGCCTTTCATAAACATGCCAACCAGCCTCGGGCCCTGATGTATCAAGGCGGTGGCATCAAGTGAAATGGCAGCCTGGTCTTCTAAAAAAACAACATAATTGGTGTCCCGGGTGACAACTCTCAGCCCTGTGTCATCGTAGAATTATGCAGGCATCCATGGCCCCACAACTGGGAGCTAATAAACACCTTGTCGATGCAGTAGGTGTCGGCTTTACACCCAGGATGAGTGTCTCCAGGAGACATGCTAATCATAAGGCTGCGTTAGCTCGCTCGCTAACACTATTGGTCATTTCGTGCGCTGTGAGAGGCGAGCACTAACGTCACGGCCCACACCGGCTCCTCTGCCCGCTCTGCTGACAGGCTCAGGGGCGGCCATCTGCCTCGGGAGAGAGGACGCAACAGCAGCCAGACGTCCGGTTGGTTTCAACATCTCATCTCAGGGTTGTGAGCATGAACAGCCGCAACGCAGAGGTTTGGATTATTGCAAAGACGGATCAATATAATATGTCAGCATCATCATTTTACTGTAAGATGCGCCAGGGGTGGGCGGCCTTTGCTCCGTGTGTCCTGTAGCCTACTGTAGGGCAAAGAGGTGAATCTTATCGAGGATAGCCAAGGTCAGCAGCAGCGCATGTGTTTAATGAAGGCGGCAATGGAGCCTGGACAAAGAGGATCACACGTTTCAACAGCCTCTTGGCTGTTGCAAGGCAGCTGTGATTGAGTCGGCAGCATCCCCATCATCTAAGAGAGCAGCAGTAAGAGCTGACAAAAATAGGATTTTAAGCCAGTAAGTGAAATTAAACACAGTGTCCAGGTGTAGTGATGAAACAAAACACTTACTTTCATAAGGTCACCACAAATTTACAATTTAGTGCCACAAATATACTCAAGAGATCAAACAGTGAGGAAACAAATGGTGCTTTTGATAAGACAGAATAGGCGTAGATGCACCTATGCAGATGCCACGACCTCGCCCCTCTATCTGTGCGCCGTGGTATCTCCGAGTGTATCAGGTATCTATCATTTCAGATCGTGGCCAAGATAAAGCTGAGAGGATGCTGCTGCTGCTCCAGCTACGGGAGGCTGCTCATGTTCTATCTGGCTGTCCGCTCCCTCCGGCTATTTATAACCAGTAGAGCTACAGCACTTTATGAATTTCCGCAGGCGCAGCATCACACAATCTTCTGATACTGTGCCTGCGAACTGTTTTGGTGTGTCATTATAAGAAGTGGTGCAGGATAATAAAAGAAGCCACTATCGTATATTCTTTCCAAATGCCTTGAATAACAAACAGTCTGCGTGTGGCACCGTGAGCACAAGTTTGATTCGGTTTACGCTACATGCAGGTGCCATCGTTGTTTTCTTGTCAAAAACTAAAAATTGATGTCATTCCTGAAGAATAAATTAAGAAAAGTCTAGCCTCTGCTGCACCAGAAGCCTGGTTTGCCTTTATACACTGCCCATTTAACAGATAGCCATCTTTGCAGACGAATGAAACGGCATGGGGAGGATCACGACTGCCTCACACTCACACAGTCAGAAATGTTATCTCAGCAGAGTCCATACGTGGCCAAATACAGGCTAGATTAAGATAACATTTTGCTATTCCCCCCCCTCCTCACATACACTCCCGTCCTCTCTCTCTCTCTCTCTCTCACACACACACACTCAGTCGCGGGACAATTAAATTTGATTAATGGCTTAAGCCTTCGCGCTCCCAGACAAGCACCCGTGTGCGCAGAAATGGCCAGTAAAGGAGCTTATACAGCCGGAACGAGCAAAGATAACACATCAGTAAATTGATTTAGAATCTCCGTTTTTACCTGCAGAGGACGCGCCTAACCACACGGCCACTTTGCTTTTCTGTCCTGTCAACCGATCCTGCCTTAATCATCGCGGACCTAGAGGGGATGTTTTAGCCGGATCACACCGGAATGAGCCCGGAGGAGTTTAGTCGAGCCTCTGGTGAGGGCTAGTGTCGCAAATGGCACAGTAGAACGCGCACAGGAGACGCATTCTCCAAAGTACCCAGGGAGACCAGGCTTGAGCTGCATTGTGAATATCATCCGCTCTCAAATCTTGGCCTCAGCCCACGTTAAACTGCATCAGCATAAGCACGATCACTAAAACAGTAGAGCAAATGTCCCCATTTCTTTAGTAACCCGATACTCACCTGCTGTAGCCTTCACTGGATCCAAGCATCCTTTCGCATTTCTTCCCTACGGCAACTCCCAGCCACCAACACTCAAATTGAGACGCACTATCTCAAGTCCATCGCCTTGAAAGATAGCTTTCAAAAAGAAAGGGTGGACGAGCTTCCTGCAGATTTCCAATAAATACCACGGCGCCTGTACCACAGTTCTAAGATAACAGCTGTAGTTAAGACAGGCAACCCACACAAACGATCCTGCCTCGGTGCTGGGACTCCCCGTGCGCCCGGACTCGTCCGAGGACGAACGTAAAGAATAAGGAGGAATGCAAATGGCAGGTAGAGAGAGAACAACTCCCACGCACCGCTCCCGATACAAGCGCACAGTTCTTGCTTCTTGATGCAGTATCTCCCCAGCCTCGCACTCACAGCACTGTGTGACTGGCTGTCGTCAGTGGCACAGGCTGTCCGCTTGCTGGAGGGAGGGAGGGACGGAGATCGGCGGAACGCACTCAGCGCCGTGCCCCGCTCAAGTGTGTGCGTGTGTGGCACAACTGAGTGTGTGCGTATTTTGGATTTGCCTACATGTTTGACAGCTGCGGCTCATTTGCTGATCTATCCGTTGAGTCTAGGGCTTTTTTTTTCTTACCTCGCCTTATCGGTCCATATTTATCTTGAGAATTTCAGTCTCCCGTTAGCGCGCAGTCAAACATTTACGCGCACGCAGACGCACGGACGCGGGCACATAATATTTCAGAAGCGATAACATCCACTGTGAGGAACACCTCGCATTAGCACTGCGACATGCAAATGTTTCACGGACAAGCTGTTGGCAAGTAAAGCAATACATCCAGATGGAAGTCTGGGTGAGAGATGGGCATGGGCGAAGTAGCAGTTCCTCTTCTGAGGGCCTGATGGCACTGTGGGCTTCAGATAATGCAGACAAGCACACGCACACAACACTGCCTTTTTCAGGAGGCGGGCCCTGGAGTGTGCTGTCTCATACATATCCGAATCTTTGTCTCCTGTGATTTCAAAATGGGATCTCCAATACGATTAATCAAAGACTGCAAATGGTTTAAAAATCCAGCAGACAACACCTTCCACAGTGAGCTCTTGTCCAGCCACTGTGTCTGAGTCGATACCAGGCCTAGAAAACATCAGAGGTGTTTTTATGTAAAGCCAAATGTGATTAATGTTCAATTAAGCCAGTTTTCAACCTATTTAAAGTGTCTATTGAGTCGTTTCACTGCCCACTGTACATTGATTAACTAGTGTTTGTGGGAGGACAGCAAATCAGATGAATGTATTAAGTTGCAGGTGTCTGTGAACATCACAAACCTGCTCGATTACAAGAGGCCCCACTAGTCATTAGTCTGCTGCACATTGTAGAGCGGGAAGGTAAAGGTCGTCTCAGGCGCGGAGCCCAAACTCTGTGGGAGCTGATTGTCTTTAAAGGTAAAGCAAAGGCTGATCACGGATCCGTGTTGTACTGAAGGCCTGGCTGGGACGAACAGAAGAGTTTTACATGCAAAACGTTCCCAGGTTTGGTCTTTTTCCTGACTGCTGTGAACATTCATGTCTACTCACCCTGACAGTCTGACATCCTGGTCATTTTGGATGTCGGCCTTTTAAAGTTTCTGTCTGTCCCTGTGTGGCCTGCTGACTTGTCCTTCTCGTCTCCTCTCCCAGGGACTGGTTCCAGCAACCGCTAATTTATCTCTTCACGATAAAGTGTTTTGCCTTTTGATAGATTTTTAACAGGCTCCCAGTTGAAAACGGTGTGATTCTAGTGTTTTCCGAGTGGTTAGAAGAGTAACAGGACCCAAATTATCCTCCTTGAGTCTAACATGCTTCACACCATCCAACTCACTCACTGCATGCAAGTTTTTGTAGGAAATGCCACTAAAGTGTCAGAATGTGCCTCTGTTCTCCTTCCATCCTCAAGCTTCTCTGCTCAGACCCTTGGAGGAACTTAAACCACTCAGGCGTCAGAGCTACATGTGAATGTCATCAGCATCAGTTCACGCTTGGAGACAGCGCCTCTTACTGCGAGTTCACTATATTTTGGAATGGTTGCAAAACTATTCCTTAAGGGAGGGGCAGACTTTATTCTTTCCAGATCACTACACTATTACTGACCACATCAAAACTTAGACACAGATACTTTAAACTACAAGTTAGCTGACATTATATTTCCCTGGAGGATGTGACATTAAAGATTAAAAAACGAAAGGAAGTCTTAAATATCAGTGCCTGGCAACATGTTTAATCTGAGCATCAGCTGCTTTTTAATCCTTCTAAGTAAAACAAACAAACCTTTATCCACAGTGTTTCCATTGTAGATACTTAAAATCCAAACATAATGCAATGTAAAGAATATGAAAATGAGCGTTGGACGCACTTCAGGGAAGAGAGGAGAGTGGTGAAGTTCACGGTCTGTATTTGTGCCTGCCTCATCACCATCCTCCGCACTCTGCTAAGAGCTGCAAACAACAACAGCTGTAACACTGGATACCTCGTGACGCCATAGGCTTTGAAAGCACCCCATCCATAATTCATCTGGTCTGCTGTCTTCCTCACCACCGGCTCGCACGCTGCTCTTTACGTTGTCGTTAGGCTGAGTGTGAGGGGCTCTGTCACGCGGACACTTACCCTACTAGGCTTTAATTCGTGCAGTTTAACTTTGTTTCCCAATTCTCTTTTATTGTTCACACACTTGACATAATTATGGCACAGCCTCAGTACTGGATGTTTCCTCTGTTGAAATGTAGACACATTTTAAACCTAAGCTATGAAATGTGTCTGTGAGAAAACTTAATCTCCATCTTAAATTATTGTCGTTCTTTGCCCAATTAAACCCAGGTGTTCTGAGCGTTTGTTCTTCGCAGTAGGTGATAAATGAGAACATGGGAACGAAATCCAAATCTCTACATCTGCCGCAAAAGCAAAATGCACCCGTAAGGATAATTTACGCACAGATACTTGTTGTCTTTTTCATCCCTATGCACAATGTCAAATAAGTCACAGGTAAAGGAGGATTTAAAAAGAACGGTTAATACGTTGTCCAGAAAATGTAGAGCAGGTACAGGTACTATGACTAACATGCATTATACATGTTATACGGGAGATGAAGATGATCTGAAGATGACTCGACATGTTTCAGGAGCAAAAGGAGATGCTTTCTGTGCTAAGCCTGTTTTCGCAGCTATAAACGACAGCTTGCACCACGAGGCGACAGCAGCCCAGACGTAACATTGTACAGTTTTTCTCTCAGCACAGGATTTGGATAGCTCAAAGAGGAACTTAGCCAAGCTCTCCTGATGAAAACAAACATACAAAATCTGCTCTACAGAACGTGGAACCACCTTTCATGAAATAAACGGTAATCCTTCAAAATAAGAGAATATAAATGTTTTTTTTTTTCTTTTTGGAGTTTGTTCCCAAGCTCAATTACGTCCCTAAACGTGTCCAGTGTCGCTGCTACGGACGGTACAGTATGAGCATGTGCTGTATTTTCTGAAGGCTGTAATTTCAGGACCATGGAGAGTTTCAGTTACTAATTCAAAGCAGAAGAACACAATAGAAAATCCGCTTTCTATTCTGCTGAGAACCGCAGACATAACCAGACCGAGCCCAATAAGTGCACAGCCACAGGAATGTCACATTCTCCTTTTGCAGCAGCACAGACAGAACCTCCAGATGTAGTAGATCCGAATTATGTGCCACCGTGTTCTTTCCTCTATTTATCCCAGTCAACAACAAGAGCAGCTCCTCTACCTGCAGCAGCGACTTCGGCAGACAAAACTCAGACATTCTGCTCATCGACGCGAGGGGATTATCATAAACCTGAACTGCCTGGTTAGAGGTGCCAATACTTTGATGGCTTTGCAGGGTCTTTAAAGTTCAAAAGTACTTATGTCTGGCAGGAGGATGCAAAAGTTCCACATTTTATAAAGCTTATCATATGCGAGCCCCCAAAAGGTCTCATTTATTCATGAGGTAGACTAACACCTAAAATCAAAACCATTCACAGCGCAACGCCAGTCCATCTTCTGGCGCTCTGCCCCTGTGTGGCCTTTTTGGCGGTGACTCTCTAAAAGCCTCTGTTTTACTACAAGCCCATCCTCCTGACCTTTAAATTGAATATACTTTCACAGGCACTTATTATATTTCTGAGCTACTCTTGTACTTTCTTGTGAGGTTCTTGGCACAAACACCCTGCAGACCCTTTCTGCCTTCCTCTGCTGCCACGCTATGAACACAGGCACTCAATCACAGTAAAGTATTCTGTATGACACATTCCTGTCACATCATTACACACATCAGTGTGCATACAGAGAGGCAGCGTTTCATGAAGACAGATCAATGAAATATTAGTATGCAGTTCAGTAACGTCTGTACTCTCCCTACTCGCCGTAGTGCTACTGTAAAAGTCTAAAAGCTACTGTAGAATGATGAGAATTTGTAATAACCCCACACACAAACATTGACTCAGTCATTGTCACTCATTTACTCTGACTTATACTATTGTGCTGCCATGTGAAAAGTCTGGTGCAGTGAAAAAGGAGAGCAGAGTGTCTGGCAAAGCTGGAGGGGAAAACTACCCTCAGCGGGCGGCGAATTGCCAAGGTCCTGAGTAAGCATTGTAACACGGCTTGGAGGCAGCAACCAAATGTGCAAGGAATTGGATTTGGCATCACCGACATCTGCTTTTATCCTTGCAAATGTACACAAAGTAAAGATTCGACATTCAGCGGGCATACCCAGTCTGGTAACGTCCTCTCCTGCTACTGGATATTGTTCAGTGACTCCATATGGCTTAGGGGTTGGTGGTTTCACTCGATGACATCTGGGATAAAGACTATTTTAGTAATAGGCCGTTCAAAAATATAATGTTGAAAATGCGTCGCAGCAAAATGATAATGAACATCATTAAAACCTCTGAGACAGCGCTTCAATCTGTATGACGATTATACAGATGAGGAAATATGCACAACGAGCAAATAACTGCCCAGTGTCTAAGTGCTTATAACATGACAAAGGAAGTTTCTCAAGGTCATTATACAACGACAGCAAAGTCACAATGCATCAGAAACCTCGATGCACGATTTATCTCCAAATGACATTAATGAAAGTGAGTCCATCTGCTGTAGGTCACACCTAGCAGCTTTGTTAGCTAGTGGTCGTATGAGCCGCACTTCTCCGTCAGGGGTTTATCTTCCACCAAAAACTGTCCGGCTGCTGCTACTCAGCCTCGGTGCTGTGCAGGAAAGGCTGCAGTCAAAGATGATGCTCCCACACCACTTGCAAACACTGCTTTGGGCAGACTATCATTCCCATTAAACTAATAACAGTTAGCTTCTTATCTCACAATGTCTTGGCAAAGTCACTTCCACCCTTGAACAAAACACAATGTCTTGGAACGCTGGGGCTTAATCTATTGCTCAAGTCCAAATGGGGCTGTTTAATCCTTTGCAATTTGCCTTCTTGTATTCTACATTATCACTAATGCCTACTGTGTTTTTGAGTACACACATTTCTCTTTTGGAGGACAGTCATGGTCTGAACCGGCTTGTTTCAGCGCACGCAGATATAGATTCTAATGTAAATAAGAACAATTAAACATGTTAAGTCAGTAGAGTATGAAAGTAGATTTCAATCGGTTAAATTTACAAACAAAAAGGTGGGAGACTTAGATTCAGTCCTTTCACTAATGCCTGTATGAGGCAAATGTCCTTTGTTAATAGTAACTCTTCGGGGATTTAACTGTAATAACTGAAATGGTCAGTTTTAGGTAAAATAGGTCAGTGAACGTTTGAACCTACAGTCTGCCCAGCAGGGTGCCCAGGTTGCCGGATTAGCCACGCCCTTTCAAGGCACATTAAATGATTGCATCCATTTTCAATAATGCCATATCGTAGTATTATGTAAATGATCAGAAAAATAAAGCAAAGCATCATCTGCATAAAATAATCAGAATTCACAGACTTTTGAACATATTTTTTTTATTGTTATAAATATTTTTAGGTTCCTTTTGAATATACAGTAGCATTTAAATCCTCACATAATGATGGGAAATATGCAACTAACCTCACAAATTCACAGTGAATGCTGTAGTATGATATGTGACAAGTATTTTTCGAACTGAACTTTCTAGTCTTTATGAAAAAAAAGGAAAAAAAAGGCCCTTGGTTCCTCTTAGACGATCATTTGGTAAGTGTGGCTAAAGTGGGCAGAATTTTGATGCCTGACAGTTCTAGGAGGAAGACGTCTAAATCTGTATTTGGCTGCTAGCATGAAGTCCTAAAGGGTTTCTAGAATCTTTAGAGTGAAAGGAGCACCAGGAGTATGGCGTTATTCTTTTACCATAGTAAGAGCGAGGAGTGTAATTGGGAATAAAGACTTATGGAAGCGCTATTTAGCTGTCAGGGTACTGTACTCTGACACAGCCTGCAGGTAAAAAACTTTGGACGTCTTTTAGAAACGTACCAGCGGGACATTTTTATTTACACATAAAATGTACATGTGAATTTGAAGGAACAGATTTATTAGGCTTTTATAGCCATACGTCGGATACCATTCCACTTGGCATGTCTAGTCTAGGGACTATTCTTTCCTAAGGCAAGGCAATTTGCAAATGTACATTATTAACAGGGAACTATCTAACTATAAATCTGTGTTTCTTCAGAATTTTTTTACATGTTTTGATTAAAAAACTAGTCTTTAGGTTCTGGTTTCATCACTACTGTACATCTCTACAGAACTCTGGCCAAACTGTACCCTGAGTAGTCGCCAACTGTTGAGGCTATTTATTTCACATTTGGGTTTTTGTTTGCCACTAAGAAAAATATGACAAATGTGTTTACGAGCAGAGTTTTAGCCTCAGACCCCTGCAGATATTCTGCTCATGGCCTCTGAAACAATGGCTGCATTCTTATTTATTTCTTTTGATCTGCAGGGCACCATTCGTCGTCAGCGCTACTCGCCTGTCATCTCGGCGCGCAGACAACGGCTTCCTGACACGAGAGCTCCTTGTAAAAGATGCTGCCAACCCTCGATCTCATGTGCTACGCAGACACAAGTAAAGGCGTGTACAAAAAGTAACGCACGGCTGCTGCAAACACCTTGAACACAAATATATGTGCCTGCACACACACACACATGGACACACACATAAATCCAATCTGGCCCTGGATCAAAATCCATTCTTTTGTTTTTCAGACAGTAAAAGAGGCTGGGAGAGTGATATTAGCTTTGGGGTGTCCACTCACTCTTCACCAACACCACCATCATTCTGAAGGGTAGATAGATTTCAATCACTTCATAGGTTTCACCACGGCTTTAGTAAATTGTTGACAGCCAAATCCGTGTCCATCCGTTGAGTGATTGCAGGCTGAGGAAAGTCTAATCTTTTTCTCCTCTTCAGCCTCCGACTGTTGCTGCATGTACAGTAGCGCGGGTGCTGCATATCACGTGCTAAAGAGCAGCGTGGAACAATTTAATCATCATTAAAGCCCGGCCCTACGCTATGACCACAATACAATGAACCCATTTTACATCTCACAGAGGTTTCTCACCAAGATGTCGATGGTCAGCAGATTCTGCTGATGTCACATACATAAAAATGCTTATAGAAGCCCAGCGCCTCTGGCTTATTTTCCAGTGTCTGCACTCTTAATGCTACCCATGCATTTAATATTGTACCAAAAAGGCATGAGTCAAGGAAAAATAAGATAATGCATATGAGGTGCAGCTAAAAAAGGCCCCGTTTCACACAAAAACCAAGCTGGTAAACGTCCAGAAACATCTTGGATAAATTAAAGTATTAATTATTAATCTGTGGACAGAGACTGAATCAGAAAAGTAGCAGCTTGTCACCCCAAAAAAATAAAAAAAACAATCATAAAAAAATTAAGCAAACATACCCTGAACGTGTAGTAGTTTACTACACAGGCAATGAGTCCGCTCATTCAAAATTACAATGGGCTGTTTTAATTAAAATGAATATGTTCCACAACAACAAAGCATCAGGTCTGTCTAGTAAAAACAGGATGGAAAATAATGAATTGAAATTATTTTACAGTGTCAAAGAAAATAATCTCTGTGTGAACACACATCTACAGCTGGAGGAGAATGTTCCTGACAAAGTGACTATTCAGCCACATTATAACTATCCCAGGGGACGTCGACGCTGTGATTCCTTGTTGTTTGTTCTCTTTTGTGTCGCGTAAAAAAATAAAATCGCTCTCCCTATTCGTCGAGCATTTTTGACCCTCGCTGCGTGGCTGTACGCCACGTTATTCACACCAGGTTAATTGAACTACTGATGTGTAAACATACTCATGTCATTCGCACCGACATTCGATGGAAAGCCTCGTCGTGTTGTTTAAAACTTTCACCCTCTGTCTGAAACCGTGCTTCAGACGAGGCTTCAGATCCGCTGCTTTAAAAACATGCTTTTGTTTTCTTAGTAGGAAACAGGCACGTGGATACACGCGGCCCAACATCAGCATCACAAGAGCAAGAGCACACGAGAGCAGCCAGGCAACAGCAAAGAAAACCATTTAACCTCCTCAACCCGTCTAGACTGCAGAAGCAAATGCATAAGTGTTTGGGCATATACATTCACCCAGACACAAGCAAGCAAACTGTGGGGAGCTTGGATACAATATATACTCCATTCAGTCTGGCTACTGCATTGTGTCAGCACAATCTCATTATTTCCACGCTGTTTCTGAGGCAATCATTAGGTGGGGGAATGCTAGCTCTACAATTGGGTGGCTTTATTTGTTCCAGGTTTATGGCCGTCAGAGCAACGAATCGGCCTCTCGCTGCGTGTGAGAGGGAATGTGGGGGTGCGCAGGCCGCTCGGGTCGTCATTAGCAATTTTAGTGATGAAAAGTCAACATCCAAAGGGCTGATGGGACTTTAAATAAGTGAGTGAAGGGTCAATTGTCAAACAGGACCCTCGCTTTTTTCATCTGTTAATCAGACAGAGCAGAAGTAACCCACACTAAGCTGAGCTGAGCCAGAGCACCATGCAAGTTCCCAAAATCAGTTTACTCAGCATTCCAGCCTGCGTGTGCTCACTGGCATCGCCACAGTTCACAGTAATACCGGATGTAATATAATCAGAGCTAACTGGGCCCATTTAGTTTGTCAACAATGATGATGTAGTAGCAAGTCCAGAGGCTACTTCACTACTAGGCTGCACTACATCCACACACGTAGTAGCCAAGGTTGCTTTACGCGATCAACGGTTTTATTTGTGCAGGTCACATCTCCTTAAAAGTTAAGCTAATAAACATGCAGATGGGCTGGACGTTAAAAAAGCAACAACTAAATGATTTATTCAAACATTAAGTCTCTGAAAAGAGCTGAAAGGGCAAAGAGGAAGCTGCTACGTGAAAGCACAGAGGTGGTGAGTGAAAATGGGAAAGAAGGCGAGGTTATTGATTGCAGCACGTTCGTACTGATGTCTGGGTAAAATATGCTTCTTTGTGCAGCAACATAACAAATTCATGCGCTATATGTACATTAGCATATATCATTTTATCAGCTAGGGACGTGTGTACTGTACTACGCAGCACGCTGAGAGTGCTTCTCCTTCACATTATGTTCTTCTTAAGATTCTTCTTGGCTGCAACGGTCCAAGTGATTAATCCGACTTTCCCATGATTGATGTGTGCCATTATGATTCAGACATTAATTACATCCTTTTGCAATACATTCCCGTCACCATATACTTGGCAGGTTCCCTATGCTGTTCTGTGATTATTGTTTTCCGTTGCTCAATGGGAAGACCTGGCGTTTAGCCTCGGCGGAGCTATTAATGAAACAGTCCGTGTCTTGTGCTGCGCAGGGAAACCCCCGTGATGTTACTTTTCATTTGGGGAATCATGGCCGACGCTGATGGACGAAACAGTGGTTGAAGGTTAATTACGTGATAAGACTGAGGAGGGAAAAGCGCGTGAAGAGTCACATTTGTTTGAGTCTCCGTCTCTAGACCAAACCAGGTTCTGTGATTCTGATTCTGTGTTTAGTCAAATCCTTCCAGGGCTGCAGCTCCAGCTCCTAAAATATAAATGCAGACGTGCCCAAGCAAACTAATTTAGCCAATATAGGTAAGCTGACTTTGATTTTATAAGTTTTGACCTTTCATTGCTTTGCTTCATCAGACCAATTAGTTAAATACCGAAATAATTCTCTGCCAATATTTACTGTATGATCCTCACATCGATTCGAAGCGTTGTTTGTTAAATATCTGTGCTCAGTGTAGTTAAGTGATGAACTGCAGGTTTACGCTGAAGAGCCAGGTAGAATATCCTCATTTCGCATTTGTACCGAACTAAGGGACAAACCCTGTCGGTACGATTTAACATCCTCACAGTAAACAGGGGTTTCTACTTGATGGCTGAAGTCAAAGAGGGACTTGACGCCTTGGCAGGAATCTGAGAATTAAAGGTGAGACAGGTCACAGCAAGTACCCTACTGATACCAGAGCCAATAAATGCTTGCTGCTCTCAGCTGGAGACAAACCAGTGCCACAGGGAAGCAGCCGGATTAAAAGGTCTCCGGAACGATTGACAGGGCAAGGTGGGCTCAGCAAAGTGTCGACAATGACTCATGGCATGTCACCCTGCGTTAACAGCGGTGTGTAACACTGAATTTTGGTTGTGTGAGTCTGCTGGTGTGGTTTCACAGATGCCAAAATGTCTCCAGACAGCCTGCACTGGGTTTTATTTCATACTTGCCTATAAGAATAATGAATAAAGTAAACCTTGGTGGGACTGTGACACTGCATGGTTCTAAGTGTACCAAAGAGGCCGTGCGTTCACTTTCCAATGACAAGTGGTTCCCTTGTTGCTCCATTAGGTTGGAGGCTCATATTCAAGCAGCACAATGCATCAGACAGAGCCAACAAGGGCCTCTTGGTTTGACTTATGGGTCACCATCATGCAAATGCTGCAAAATAAATACGGTTTATGATGCGAGCTGCTTTCGAGATGATTGCAGAATGAGAGTTTCCAGAATGACGCCGTGAGCATTTGAAACTTTTAAACTTTCCATATTCCAACACAGCTGAGTGATTCATAAGGATTGGTGTGTACCTTTTTTCCTCCACTCAGTACACTCTCGTTTTTGCGTGATTTCATTTGAAATGGCTTCACCTGAATCAAAAGAAGACCTTGTGTCTTTATTTGCCACTGCATAAACCACTAATTACCACTGGCTCGCTTTAGGTGTCGTGACATGCAGGAATGGCATTGAAACGGGGGACGTGACAGAGGCAGAGCACTTCTGAATCTGAAGTAGCTTCTCCATTCTTGTGCTCACATTGCACGCTGCAGGACTGGAACAACAGACTCATGAATAGCACACAGCAGAACAGGAGCCATTTGTAATAATGATGGTAGATATGGTTCTGATAGTCATGTTGACGTTCGCCACCTGTGTCAATCTTAAATGAGACCCTATAACTAATCTCCTCCTTCCAGACGAAGCAGAACTGGCCTTTGTACCTCAGGAAGGTCTGGATGTGACCTTGCAGTGACGTTTGGCGCAGCCCCTTGAGTCCTACTTAGTACTTTACTGTTAAGGTTATTGACACAATGTTGTGGCATGAAAGAGCCTTGAAACAAACAGGCCGTATAATTGCTTTTGTAAGTAGGGCCGCTTGATGTCTTGAAGGTTCTAATGCAACTCCCATGACAACGCCGTTATCCAACGTTGCCTTCACCTTCCGACCACGATATACTCAGAGCTGCAGGTAATCACAGGTAGAGGAGCGATGGGCAGCTGCAGATCTGGGCCTGCGACCACCCTGGTGGATCTTTTATGCACACGTCTCATTGCTATTCACTCTGGTTCCAATGCTCTCATTTTTCTATTAAAGCAACGTGGCTTGAACTCTGTTGAGGAGCAGCAGTCGCCCTCACACCGACCTCCACCTCTGAAACGGAGAAAGAACCCGTTCTGCAGAACGACGCCCGACAAATTGCTTCTCAACAGGGAGTCAGTGATTGTTTTACAGTCAGTACACATACGACACATTAGTTACTGCCACTTGGTGCCTCGACGGGTTATTTGTCAAGCAGCTGGTTCATGTATGCCTTCATCGAGGCTGTATTTATACACTGGTTGCCAACTGAAAAGGCGCAAGAGAGTGAAGGCTCATTTCAACTTTAAATCGGGCATGATGAAGAATCTAACATTACATGTGCTATTAAACAGTATTAAACTTCACAGAGATCATATAAATCTCCCGCACGCAGGCGCCTTAGAGGATGTCGGCTACATCAGAGTCGAGGACCACACAAGCGTTTCCACACTGCAATTTACTGACTGGGGGTCTAATGGATGCTTCCTGTGATCTGTGTCTCGTGTCACTGCAGACAACTGCAGGATTCTCCCTGCTGCTTGTGTTCATCACACTCACTGCAACCAGTGCTGGGACACTTAGTCTCATTAAACCAATGCGCTGCTCGCTGTTACTCTCCACGCTTTGTTGCCGGCAGACAGAATAATTGGTGGCATCAATTAAGGTCCGCTTACCGTCCTACCGTGGCACCAGCTACACTTCGCTGCCCGTCAGGGTGGAAAAAGCACAAAGCGTGTCCAGGTGCACCTGAGCGAAAGTCCAACCCGTACTTTTGAACTAATTATGTCATCTACTTAGAGACTGGACTCAGAAATAGAATGAAATGTGAAAATCTCAGAATGTTTGTTCTGTTTCCGTAAAGCTGTGCCCCCTGCACCGACTACATCTACTCCAGTAAACAGGTCTGAGGAGTCCAAGCATCTTGCCATCAGGGTTACATGTGGGCCACTGGGAATGAAAAAGCAATTTCTTGACTTTCTCTGTCTCTGTTACTGTTCTACCCTTGACCTTGCGGAGGAGCACCTCTGTGATCATCGTCTGTTTTATTCCCACCCAGATACCGCGGCTTGAGAAAATGGGCTACAGCTCCGAGAAGCAATGAACAAAGATTGCGAGGCTGAATACTGCTTGTTGTTTTTCCTTTTTGTAAGTGTGTGAGAACATTTTTATTTTGACTCAGTGCTCGCATGTGACAAAAGCTTCATCGCCTTTGATGAAACTATAGAAATCCAGAAGTGAAAGCAGTCCGTCATAGGACGACAACTGTCAACTCATTTATTTACACAGACTTTATTTACCTGATACACACTGATCAGTCACAACAGTAAAACTTCTTAAGGGAAGTGAATAACACAGAGTGTCTCAGTTTTAGTGGCACCTGTCAAATAGAAGACTCGATTCTTGAAGTCAAGGAAAAATGGACGGGCACAGGGATGAGAGGGACTTTGAAAGGTGCTGGATGTTGATGGCTGGTTCGCTTCTTCAGACCACAGGTCTGTTAGTCGACAGATCTCTAATCAAAGTTGTCCAAGGTGGCGGCAAAACACATGCTGACCCTGTCCATCACCAAAATCTGATCTAGACCACGGAGCAGCGAAAGGAAGCGGCTCAGTCTGATCCATCACATTTTCTGTTTTAACCAAGACAAAACTGAAGTCAACTGAAAAAGAACTGACCCATCAAAATAGGTTGTGAGACAAGCAGCAAGTGGACGCATACAAAAAAAAACAAACACTGCCCCATCTATATAATGACAAGTGAGAAAGTATGAGCAAGTAGTTTGCCAAGCTCAGGGAATTTAGTCGAACGGGTCCAACATAATATGGCCGAACATCACACCAAGCCTTATACAAATGCCACTTGTAGTGCGTCATAGGTTTTGAGTTGTCTTTCTTGGGAAGGCTCTAGAGACAAACCACACATTTGGCAGAATGCTGCAAGGTCAAACCAGAGCCAGGGCAGAAACCATTATGTTTGGTATTTGTGCGCGGTGCTGGTGAGTCATGGGGGCTCATTAATCAGGTTACGGAAATAGCAGAGTTTGCTCGTGTGTGATAGAAAATGATGCGGTTAGTGGAGGTGAGGTGGGCACTGATTTCTTCTCTTCCTTCCGCTTCCTCTAAAAGCAGACTGGAAAATCAATCACGAGTACACGGCTTCCTTCTGTTGGCTGAGCTCCACTCTTCACTCATAGCCCAGCGTTTCTCATGCGCTGCCACACCTTTCCCCTAAATACACAAATACAAAGGTGTTCCAGCCGGAGTAGATTCAAGTGTCTCATCCGTGACGCGCAATCGTGATCAAACTGGCTTCACATGCACGGTGCAGCCTGGTGACCCATAAAATAACTAGATCAACCCATAACTAAAAGATAATAAGCTAAATCAAAGTGATAACTGGCCATGTGTCCATCAACAGCTCAGCCCAGAAACACCGTCCTCGACCTTGAAATCCCCACTGGCTCAATTATTGTAAATCAAGCCTGATAAGAGCATCAGCCAAATGTCAAAATAAAATGAACGTAATGAAAAAAACCATGGGTCATATCTCAGGACTTATCAAATCTGAAGCGGGGAGAAAAAAGAAAAGACTACAACCCTCTTATCCAGATTACTGCCTAGAGCCATGCAGCACCCGGTGTTCACAACACACGGATGACAAAATCAGCGTCGGCGTCGTGGATGTCGACATGGTTACTGCTCACGCTGAATGTCTTGATGTGTTTTTTTCCATTTCCTTTCTATCTTTATTTGGGATGCGACTTCCTGTTATACCTCACTGCACTTTCCATCAAAACTTCAGTTCATGAACGTACGTTAGATTTATTTCCTTGAATCCAAACTGTAACTCTGCGTTTCTTGCTAAATTGCATCAGCTCTGCTTCTCGTTCTCCATTTCTTGTCTATTAAATGCATCAATATTTTATGTAAGATCTGGTCTTAACCATTACGTCCGACCTCGAAAAGCTTGGTTGTATACTCTTTGGTTGAACGCTGTGTCCAACGATCTGAGGGGTCGTGACCTTTTCAAACGCTGATGGCTGTGCAATGGTCTTAACGGCAGAATCTCACCACACAGTGCACATTAAAGTAAACCTTTACAAGAGGAAGTCACTGCTTAACCTTGAACATAAAATGGGTTTGCAGACACATAAATCCAGCTAACCGCTAACTTTACGTGTGTGACAGCTCTACTCGGTTCAGCCCAGCTGCACTTCCCTGATCCTAAAGCTTTGCATCGTCTAAGATAAAGGAAGCAGCCACATGTGACTGTCCGTTGCTTTAGCGAACGTACCGACGCCTGCAGTCAGTTGATCCACACAAAATACAAACTATTGAATATCTCATTTAGAGCATCATCACAATATACATCATGCACGATATGGATTTAATTTCCAGGGAGATTTTAATGTCACTCTCTATAACGATGCATGTGAAACGCACATAGTGTTTTTACATTATCCAGCTGTGTCAAAGACACAACACACACACAGACAGAATAGATTCATTTAAACTCCAGCGATGGTCTTTATCAGGGGCTGCTTTCATGAATCAGCATGTTGCATTGACATATACCTGTGTGTATGTGAACGCACATCTGTTTCCATAGCAACAGCCCACAGCAAACCCAACGGTAAACAAAACACGTCAACGTGTACATTACAGGGGTCAGCATCAGATACAGCTGTGCATTTCAAACATTTGTTTTGGAGTCAACTGTTTGTGTCTTTCCCACTTTAGTCTGTCATGATATGAATCGTATTTGTGTTTAACACACAGGTACAAGTAAATAAAAATGTTAATCTGAGCATGAGCAGGTACATGTGGCACAGTGCATGTTGTGCTAGCAAAGCAATCATCTGCCAAAGTTAGCCCTCATACAGTAAATGCCTTTCTATAATAGAAACATGGCCCCTGCACCCCGTGAAAAGCTGACCTTGGGTTCCTGTTTTGTGCTTAGCAGAACGGATTAAAAGAAATCTTTCACAAACACACATTTTGCTTCAAGAGATTGGGGCCTATTTTGCCTCAGCTTCATTTCAAAAGTGCAAAACAAGACAACTTTTGAAATGCAATCTGTGGCTATTGACAAAAAGAGAGAATACTGTGCAAGGGACTGATTTTTCTCTTATCGCCTCCTTTTTGTGTCAGAAGTAGGTCGAGCTCAAAGGCAAACGAACTGATACTAGTTCTGTGAGAAGAAAGCACTTTTCCAGAAGTAAACTCTGGAGCAACACGACCTTCCTGTGAATGTCTCTCTTTCGCTCTCTGCTGCTTATTTATGCCAGAAATGTCTGTGTTCCAGTTGTCAGAGTAAACATAAACCCAGGACTACAAACCCCATGTTTTAAATATGTAAAATATATAATATTTTGAACTTCCGTTATAATTGTGACGTCACACTGAGGTATCCGATGCTGGACTGTCTTTATCCTCTCTGGCTTCAAAGCATTACAAATCTCAATCTTCACCTGATGTAAGCAAGAGGCGGGCGGAGTAGAATCATCAAACAAGCTTTACTAAATAGAAAAGCAGTAGCTATATCCATCTCAAGGTCAGTCCACATTTTCCACGCACAGCCATACAGAGGGAAAGATGTCAGACTTTAAAGTCAGACTCTGGGTGTCGGAACATTCAGTCAAGCACACGGTAGGTTTATGAAAATGGGTGTCAGGTGGGACATGTTTACAATTAAACGCAAATGATTTTGCAACCAATTAAGGTTTGGGCTGATTCTCCTTAAAGCTGAATGTAACGTTTTGAGGTCAGATGTTATTTTAACAACTTGAAAACCTGATCTGCTCCTCGAGGGCCAGTTGCTGCTTTCACATGGATACGCCTTGAATTAGATGCACATAATAATTTCAGTGCTTGGCTATTTGATATTCTGAATAGTGCGTTTTATGTTACTGACCTTCTGACCACAATTTCTTTTAAACCTGTTGCATCCTGTCACTTACAAGATGTTGCTATTCCTCCTAGCAACCCCAGCAGGAAGATAAAAACAGCGAAGCCCTTGATAATAGACAGTGTGCATTCAGTGAAAGCCTACATTACGCTGAAGCTCTGCAGCCAGAATAGATAATGCTCGGATAGAAATACACAGTGGCAGCCCTGGCGCATTTGACGCCTAAGGCACAGGGATGAATGGGAGATTTTCGTTTGTTATTGAGGTTAGATTGTGTGCGTTTTCTTTTGCTTGTTAAAGGGCAGGAATGCGACACCTCATGCACTGTGTGTTCACAACACCAACGCTGCGGAGATGAATGACAAACGATGGATGTTTCATCACATATTAAGACACAAAGAAGCAGTTTGCCGCATCCTTTCTACTGTACCTTAAGTGACCACTGCTGGTATTTATGCCATAGCATGGATGAGTGGAAATCAGTATTTTTATCCGTAGGATGAATGCAGCCTCTTGTAAAAAAGTCATCACAAACTAAGGTCCTCTGGGAAAACCTGCTAACCAGGAGGCTAATCACGTGTTCTGCACAAATGTTCATTAAGCTTATAAGAGAAACCTCACTACAGATTTTGCACCACAAACACTGTGAGACTGTGTTTGTTGGATTTAAAAGGTGATCGTGTTGTACAACTGACTGTACAGTAAAGGAACAGCAGAAGCTTATTATAATGTGCACGTCAAGTCAAACAAACTGTGATGTTTCCGTTCTGTCTAATCACTGCTAATCATCGTCATAACGACGGGTCCAACAGGCAGCTGCCATTACTCCCATGGTGCATTATAATAAAATGCAACTCAGTTGCACCTACGTCACCTACAACAAGTCGTGTATTATCCCAGTCAGGGTTGGATACAGTAGCTTCAAGTGATGATAAAAACGAGCCTACGGTACCTGACCTGAAGGCAGACGAGACAAGAACAACACAAATCAGTCAAAGCTCTTTAACGGTGTGTTACGTGTTGCCATTTTCCTTTAATCCTTCATTCTACTCACATCTTACTACTGATCACAAGTCAGAGACAACAGAGCTGGAAGAATCGAAGCACTCACGTCTGCGTTTTCTTGTCAAAGCAAATTAAAATCCATGGAGCGAGATTTTAAGAGTGTTGCTGTCAAAATTGTTGTTTGTTAAATCAGGTACAGTTTTGTCTGCGCTTACACAGCGGACCACCCAAAAATGACAAACAGATGAAATCAGGCAAATCAGAATGCGATAATCCAATTTTGACTTCTACTAAAACTAAAAGGTCCAACCGGAGAACAAATGTCTTTGATTGGACAAAGAACGGAACATTACCCTTTGAGCACGAGAAGCTAATTATGTTGCAGGTACTGAAAATAAACAGGCTGCTTCACTCAACTGTGCTCCGAGGAGAAATTCATCAATTCCTGATCGGGCAAATACAGTCGGGGTGTTTAACGGCGTGTACGGACAGATCCTGTGTTAGAAATTCAGCCTCTGGGATGGAAACCGTGAACGTAGACGTCAGCGCGGACTCCTTCACGGACTCTCTCCCAGAGATACCCTCAGCGCTACACTGCAGTCACTCACAGCCGTTAACCGAACGGAATTCCAGCCATGCTTTACTTTACATTCCTCCTGCGTCTCGATGACACGGATGCAGTTTCATGCAGAGGAAAATCTTCATAATTCAAAGGTCAAGACATGGGGGTTTTGTATGCGAGGTTGAGCGCAAGCCATCGAACAAGAACATTTCTCATTAGCGCTCGCTGAGAGATGTTCTTCATTGTTCTTATGCAAATGATGAATCATTTCTGATGCCGTACATGGCCTTCATCCTGTGCTGCAGAATATGCATCTGCAATCTTAAGGCTCAGCGCAACAACAATTGACGTGTTTTTCCCTGATGCTGAAGAATGAACTGACAACAGTTCGAGCTGGGCTTCATTACATTCATAGTAGATAACTTACATATACATTCATTGTATATGTCCATGATTTTTTAAAGGGCAATGTGTATAGATATTTGGGGAATGTGTCCGTATTAAAATGCTATGGGCTCAGAAATAGGAGGAAATATCCCAGTGAACAAGCAAGCGTAGTGGCTTTGAGCACCTCTGTTACACCCCTTTAAGTCACATTATTGTGTGTTGCAGAAAGTAACGGAGGAAGACGTTTGGGACATCAATCGGAAACCACGTATGGAGCTGTTGTCCTTATTCGCCCAACTTCAACGTGTTTGCTTTTACATGCGATAATATAGAAGCATATCTGTAAACTGTCACCCTATTGAGACGCCACGTTGAAAATGTGCCATTCAATCACAGGTACGGCGAGAATGTCTATTTCCCCTGTTGGCACCTTACGGCATCGCTGGAAATATAAAAATAAAACAGCCCCAGTCGCTGCCTGCGCGTCTCATACGTCTTCAGTCATGCAGAAGGCCGTCCATCAGTTTTACTGCACATCGGCTTCCTCTCTACGCAGCATCGATGACTGATGGCCCTAAGTGCAACTAGATAACTACAGCAGGGGATGATAAAAATGTGAAAACACACATCCAAGACAGGAAATTGGCCATTTTGGAGCAATTGACACAAAGGAGCTGAAGTGATGGCACTTCCTGTAATGCTCCTCCATAGAAAAGTGAAGATGTCTGCTTGTCCGCAGGCGGATAGTTACACTCCACTGGACTTTTTACTGAGGTACACTAACCTAATAGTGCTCATTTTTTCCTCCATAGCTCTTTCTTTCACTTCGACTGCTGCTGGAGTGTCAAACCCGAGAGAAGATGGTCATGGAAGAAGTTTCAGTCAATATCCTGGCAAATCTGTAGCAATAAGGATCAATTGTAACAGGGTGTGGGAGCGGTGAGCTATGATGGGGCAGCCTCATCAAAAGAGCTGTAATCCAACAACAGGCTGGTAAGAGCAGCGTAATGAGTGAAGTGAACACATGAGAATGGATCCGGTGGCCCTGCTGCACAGAGCGTTGAGAGCGTCAGTATATGAAGATTATTAATTTACAGTACAGCATATTATAACCCTATAGGAGCCATATGTACAGTAGTGCTATTAAAGATTATAATCATCTACTATTACATCATTAAAGGTTTAACAGAGCGCGTTTCCAACAGATATTTTTATCGATGGCACCAACCTTGAACAAATGGTCATATTCAGTTTCTCGTAGTTAAAGCCAGCAAGCAGTCCATAAGAGTGGGTGTAAAATCACTTTAGTTCTGATTAATAATTCATCTGTGTTGTCACAGAGCGTTACTGCGTCTAATGCCCATCAAATGGCTTTAATTTAGAGACCACAGTGCTCCACTGCTGGGGAACTTTCTCCTTGACCAGCGTAGAACAACATGTTCTGCTGTGACATTTGAAGCGGTCACTGGGATATTTGTGATTTTTGGTTGCGTATTAAAATTTAATTCAGGGGAAATACAGCTCACACTCCTAAAGGCGTAGATGTGAGTATTACATGTTTGTACAATCACCTGGTTCGTCCTGCTGATCAACAAAAGCAAATGTACAGATCATGTCATCTGAATCACGTTTACCGACTGTTATTCATGCATGTGGAAACTGTTACTATTTCACTTTAAAACGTCAAAACGCAGCCTCCTGCTCGAGACGCCCTCCGCTCAAAAGACAACGAATTCAGAGGGAAGCTTTTGTTGCCATGCGATGCAATGATGTTGACTGACAGCAATTTAGCCAATGAGATGCAGAGATCAGCATTTCAACGTTGGAAGTCTGTGTGCGACACGCGTGCGCTTGTTGACTTTCTGTCCGTAGCACTTTGCCGTTTCCTTCATCAGTTCTGTAGCTGTGCTTTGCTGCCGTGAAGGTGCGTGAGACAAGGCCTGCACAGCTCAGTGCGCCGAGGTTTGAGATGATTTCATTTTTCGCCCCACTAAAATCTGCACATGGAATTGGATCCGCTGCCTGCTGAGCAGCAGCGACTCGTAATCTGTCCGAGTGCAATAATACTCACAGGCAGTAATTGGTGACCTGCTGATTCCAGAGATCTGCTGGAGCTGCCTAGCGTTCGGAAGGCAGGAGGCTGGAGGTGTGAGGTGGCCGAGGTCTCCCCTTAATCCACATACCCTCGCAGCATTCTCTTCAACTAATCAGTCACCTGCGAGAAGCGAGAAACATCTGACTTTACTGACTGCAGTGCTGATGGGCAGATGGTAATTAGCTATGAAAATGAAATGTGTAAAAATAAGAGCAGGTTTGTGTGTGTGTTGCCATGCGATATATGTGTAAATACATATAAAATGTATTGTATGTGGTAACATCTATATAATTTTTTGTTGCTTTGTGAAAGTGCTTGGTTCAGTGTTATTGAATGTACAAAGAGTAATAATAGAATATTAAAAACAAGACAGACTTGACTATGGATTAAACCGTAAAATATTAATTTATGCAAGGTCTTAGATTTTAAAAGCCGTCTGCAAGGTTGTCTTCATTTCTCAGTATAAGTAATAGAGAAACGAAAACATCTTGAACACAGTCACTGTGTTTGGATAAATGCAGCGCACACGTTCTCTATCACTAATGCCTCGTTCTCACAATAAGAATATATTGACACGCGTTACAGGTCTTCTTTAGTTTTGCCTCTGGACTCACATCGACTGTATTTGCTGCCAATAATAACCACACGCTTCATTTCCCTCTCTGTGGGTGAGAGACGCTCAGAGTCTGCAGAGATCTCGAAAGCGTCTAAGGTTGCAGATGCCACATTAAATCTGTTACTTCATTACAGAAAACAGCAGAACTGTTGGTAAAAGTACTAACATTTCCAAGAATTGATTTTGTTTTAGAGACCTTTGAACAAACACCTACTTGGCCAATGAGGTTACACAGAACAAAAATAAAAAAATAAAAATTTAAACAAATCAGCAAAAGGCAGTAACTGCTCATTAAACACTCACTCGACTACATTTAGATGCGTTGATGCTGATGCCTTTACGTCAGAAGGGATGTACAGTAACTTCCTTTAATTTCCTGACTGGGAAAAGTCAGACCTTGGATCCAAAGCGTTGGCATCTGCGCCGGCGTAATTTGTCTGCAGAGCTGTTGGCAGTAATAGAGACACCTTGTTCTTCCTCTGCAAGATGTTCTATAGCTCATCTGCCTCATTACTGGCAAAACAATTAATTTCAATGCATGATATTCAGATTCTGATTATTTAGCAGCATCTGTGTTGCAGCGTTAATTTCACATTACGACTGATGAAGCAACAGCTGCAACGCTGAATTTTGAACACGGACGCAGTAGCTTGCTCTATGCACCAACTTCCCAACAGGTAGAAGTCACAGTAACATCTGAACGTAGTTACAGCTCAAGCAACTGACGAACACAAAAGCAAGAACATGAAACCGATGCTACGGCAGGTCCAACTAAATGAACCAGAACTCAGAGCACATGAACAAACTAAAGCTAAGTTACTCACCTACTAATAAAGAACTGAGAGAACCAAGGACATGCAAAAAACGACGAGAGAGAATCAACAGACAAACCACCAGCAAGTGAGTGAATGATGAGTCCTATTTACTGGACATGGCAGCAGGTGATTGAAAATGATTTATCCAGAAAAGAGGAAAAGGAAGCAGCAAAAGATGAGAAGAAGAGAACAGAAACCAACAAGAACAACAGCGCCTCCACTAGGCCAGAGGCCCAAACTGTGACAAACATGCTTCCGTTAAAAACATGACGGTATGTAAACACATCATTCATTCGATTTCTACATATTTGATTCATATATAAATTTAGCCACTACCTGATATATTCATTTCCTAAAAGCCTAAACTTTGTGCTTACAGGTAGATGGGTCTGTGGGTCTATCGGTAGCTTCTGTGTGGAACTGCAGACACTTCACCAGGCCCCGTCCTGGCGCGTTTGTTTCCTACAGGACGCTGCATGATCAGCCTCGATGTAGGTACAGTATTTGCTTTTCCTGCCCTGGGACTCCTCACAGCTGTATTTAAGCATTAATGGCATTACCTGCTGCAATAGCAAACACATTATGCTTGGCTTCCCTCCGATAATGTATGAGGAGCTGCTTGAGTGGAACCTGGAAGTCAGCTCCCGTCAACGCGGCTGCGGGGTATTTTAAGAGGGAAGCGGAGCCTGACGCGGGAATTGTCCCGTTGTTTCCGCACTTGAAAGCCGGCTCGGGCATGAAAAAATGACTCCTGCCATCCCATCACGTTGACGGGGCCGCCGAGAATAACGCGGCCACAGCCACCACAGTGCAGAGCGGGAAGCAGCTGCCGTGGCTAAGACGCGAAGGCGACGTGGCTGCTTTACTGACACATTATAGAGATAGCGTCAGAGGGGAGAAGAGGAATCGCAGAAGAACCTGGAAGCAGCAACTTCTAGAAGAACTTGGGGAAAATCGCAGCTAAGCGCACAGCTCACAGATTTAATCTTAATAGCAGCTGATCCCATACAGGAGACAGGACTGAGGAGAGAGGAGATGAGTCATTGATAAACACCGTCTGCACAGCATTTAACATTTCAACATCGGAAATGGACGACAGGGACCCAAACCAAATGGAAAACTGGAGCACCATAGACGACGGGGTCTCGTGGAAAAGTAATTTCAAGGGTAAGAGTGATATAGTAAATACCATAAATGTATACATAAGTGAATTATGGGTCAACAGCACCGAGGCCTCTGGGAATAAAAAAAATAAAAACTTTTCTCAGTTTCTATCATGTGCTAGCATGATTTTACAAATCATCTCCGTGAGCAGAAGCCTTTGCTACTGATAGCCTGGGACTTTCATTTCTTCCCCCTGTGTCTGTGACAAGATTAGGATATCTCTCCTTGTGCACATGGATGACTGACTCCTTGGGGCTGGTCGCATCACTCTTGCACCCCCTCCCTCCATCCCAAGGCAGCAAACATTTCTATTTTCAACAGGATTAGCTCTCACCACAAACCACCTGACAGGCAAAAGCATCACCCACATGGCACAGGCCTCCCAGGCGCCCAGCAGAACAGATCATGGCCTCGGTGACTAACGGGCATCCTGGGGAGTTTACCTTCCAGTGGCACGCACCGTGGGTAACACAGTCCCAGGCTCCTCACAGCATCTCTTAGCCCGCCTGACTGAAGCATTAACTACTAGGATTTATAAGCCACAACTTTGCACCTGTGCATAAACATGCGGGTGAAAAGTGCATGAAAGTACACATAAGGCGAAAGAAGCCTCTCTTCAGAGTCAATAAACAACAAATCAGCTTCAAACAAGCAGCACAACATCCTTAAGATGCTCCGACTGAAGGCCAATTCATCTGGTGCTTCATGTCATATTCCCAGAATGTTTGTGATGTCAGTACTACAGGAAGCTCTTATCATCATAAAGGGATAAACGTTCTGTCGGCACCTTCTGCGTTACACAGATCATTTCCCCTAATCTGGCCTGTTAATCCTTAACAATAAATTCCTCCAGCAAAAGGATCTGATGCAAAAAATAACACTTAGAGTCATTTTTGTGTTTTGAAATGTTGTCTGACGACTATCAGATGTTTTTCAGGGAAACGTTTTCCTCTGACAGCTGTGAAATCCTGAACAATGAGAATGATTCACTTCTTTAAACAATTAACACTTACCCTTAGTTTAAAATGACAACTGCTTCCATTCACTGAGTAAGTGAGATACTGTAGTGTGTTCTGGGGAACATGTGTTAATGTCCTACACACATACACAAACAGCACAGCGTTCATAGCTTAGGTGGGATCCATCCATTCGTCCATTTTCCATCACACACACAGGAAGGAACAGACCCGGTCGGCCCAGAAGGCCACAGTGCCGCCGCCAGTTACGATTCTAAAACATGGTTGTTTGCTTAGTTTTTATTTGCTCTGTCCAAATAACAATCAGGACACAGAGTTACCGCCGTCAGCACAGTGTGTTCTTAGTTCCAGTCTGTCTGCAAGTTTGAATATGCTGCAACAGTTTGATTAACGTCTGCGCATTTATTAAAAACCCTCAATCTGTGTTTCGACTTCTGTGACGTGGTTGATTTGTCCAGACCCGAGAAAAATGCTTTGGTTTGGAAAATCTGACATTTAGTCATCGTTTCAAACATGATATTGCGGATTGCACCGTAACTAGAATGAGTGAGGCAGACCATTCGTTTTCTCGTTTACTTGATGCTCCCATCACATCTCTAGTGGTTGTTTTTTCCAGGATTTCAGTTATGACGTCTTGAAAATGAAAAGCAAAAGTACATGATTAATCTATGGTTGAATTCTTCCATTTGTAGAGCAAACAAGCAAAGAAAATGTTCAGTTCCTTCACAGAATTGTGGGACAACTATATTTTATTATTAATTTGTCTTTATCTGACATGTGCTCAATTAATGATTTTCAGCTTTTAATGTTTCCATGATTTGATGTCCTGTCTTGTCATTTTGTGAGGTTGTGTTGCTGTTGACCTGCACTGACTAATACAGTTTTATATAATACACACAAACATTCAACCTCTCATGAGGCAATAAAAAAACCTTTTGACATGCAAAAGTAATTACGTGCTCCTCTAGCCCTTGTTTTTACGGTTCACGACTCCTGCCCCGTCAAGCCTCCAAATTCATTCCAATGGCTTAATTTAAAAGTACAACACAATCAAGGTAATTAAGGGGAACCTGGCAGAGTTTGGGCGACTATCAGGTTTTACGCCAGTGTCATCAAGGGAAAGGTGTTGCAAATACCGGCCATCAAATTAGTTCCCATCTCTAATTGAAGGGCAGCAGTTTAACTGGGACAGATGAGAGAGATGTCCAGGGAGCTGTGCAGGTCCAGTCTAATTAACGGAAAGGCAATTAATCAATTACTCATTTGTGAGGGGCAACAAAAGTCACACAATCTCATCTTAATTGTAGCATTTATTTGCTGTAAACACACATTTTGCCTTTGAAGGACGTAGACTGGAGCCACTGTAAAAGGCCCAGAGGTGTTGAAATGAATCATCGCATGTTTTGGTCATTTCAGATTTGAACTCTGTCATGACTCACCATTTGCGCCACTCCATGTCAATTTTTAGGTAATCCATCAAATAATTTCCTTCTCACCAGCAAATTAATCTTTAATGTATAATTATAATATCATTAAGAAGCTGTGTATCGCTGAAAATTGTGCCTAAATGGTTTCATGAATCATTCTGTAAAAAAGCCGCTGTGAATCTGAACACAGCAAAAGTTCAGCTTTTACCCAACACATTAGCGCAGAAATTTCTCAGGTCAGTAAGTTTGAATGAAGGCAGTCAGATAAAGTCGAAATGCTGTATTTCTTTGACATTCACGTTAATTGGCACAGATATTTCATTCTTAACATTTCTCCTGCTTTTTGTGCAGCAAAGCAGAGGAAATATCCTTGACCGTGTTGAGCTAGTAAATAAATCCTTCAAACTATTATCACCAAAAAAACATTCAAAGTATCTATTTACTTAACTGAAATAAAATCACTCGCTGAAATTTAGACACATTTTTTGTGTTATTTCCAATAAATAACACATAGTATCCAAATACACATTAGTTCTCAGGAATTGTCCTAATGATGGTCTGTTTCAAAATAACATTCTGAAATATGACTCTAAACCTTTGTAATTGCAATTTTGGCTTTTTCTGACTCATTTCTGTAGAAAGGCATTTACAATATTAAGTATTAATACAAGTTCAGGGTCGAGTTGCTGAGCTTTTGCTTAATATGTGTAGCATCCTTACCGCAATCATGAAAGCACCAGCATCTCTTTGAAGAGCAGCGAAAGACAAGGACAGCAAGTGTCTGTCAAAAATAGCAAATAGCTTCTGCGGCAGCTTCATGAGGATAAACACAGCGTCCTCTTTAGGGTTGGATCAGCAGCTGAAGCCATTTGCTGTGTGTGTTGTGTAATGTGTGACTGACGCCTTTTGCAGCTGCAACGAGCTACGTGCAAAAACCAGCCACCAGAAAACCCAACTGCATGGCTTGTCCACGCATTTAGCCGCTAGATGCATGTGTATGCTAAGGATCGGGCGATGACAACCATGCACAGTTCATGTTGACCTGCAGACCCGTCTTGAATATTAATTATGATGCCCGGAGACCCCAAGGAGACTCATTACGACTCTGGACCATTATTTCAGAGCTACGGCAGCTCGAACGCTGTAACCCCTGGTGCCCTTGTGCTGGAAACCTGATGGATTCGGCATCTTGAGATCAAATAAATCATCTTCATGATAGCGAATGTGAGTGAGCTGAATTTTAACATCTGTTTATGTACGATGGTAATTACAGTACATGATAAGACAGAGACGGTCTGAGCGGATCCTCACATGTGACTGACAGGCAGAAAAAACCAAGCAGCAGTCGCCAACAACCGCCACACTGCACCTTGAGCCTGACGGGATCCTCTTCAGCAGTCGGCTCCTTTTGTCTGCATTACTCTGACTGCAGCAGAGAAGCATCTGATGGCCAGATGCTGCCGTGACAGTACACGTTCTCAGGATGCGCGCAGGGCCTCACCTTGAATCATCCTCATCAACGGGGTCAGCACCATACAGCGCTTTGTGCTGACTCAGGATCACAGCTGGTATCACTCCATCAGCAGTGGCTCACTCTGATCTTCTGTTCTCCTCTTCAACGCTGATTATCACCTTAAAGATTTCAACATCAAGGACTTTCTCTTCTGTGTAAAGGAACACACAGAATGTGGCAAATTGAGCTATCGTTTCCCCTTCTCGTATTAATTCTGTGGTAACGCAAAGTGCAAAGATACACTGTTAGTATTCCCTCAGTGACAAGAGGTTTGTATTAGAGCTACACTGATACGTATTCATGCAGCACCAGAGGCGAAACAGTCAAATTTATACCCGGAGACGTTTAATTCAGAACCGGACTGAGAAGTGGTGCAAGGCAGCAGATGGTGAGACGACTGGAGATTTTGGTGCGAAACAACTCGAAATTTATTGCATGACTAACAAAAAATGCTGCCAACAGCACTTGAGCTTATTTCATAAGCATAAATGAGATAAGTGCAATGGAGTGCCATTTCAAGGTCCCGAGATTGATGGCGCATGTAAATTTGTGATTCTGTAACAGGTCCAACTCCGGCTTGGGCAGAACTCTGAAGAACAAACAGTCTGAATAAATTGGGGATTAAGAGACATTTTCATACTGTACATTTCTATGTTAAAATTTTGAGAAGGAAGTTTTTGTGGGAAAAACTTTACAATCCTCAACTGTAAAATGCAGGAAATGTTTGTCACTGTGTATCAGTGTTCGTTGTACTACATAAAGGTAAGGTATAAACATCCAAATCCTGTGGCCCGGTGGTGTCCCACTCCCCCCCCCTCTGTACGGGGGAACTAGACCAGGACCATGTCGCCATCATTATAATCATCCTTTATGTCATCACTGTTCTTCTAGAAGACTGTATTTCATCTTGTCCTTGTTCAGTATATTATACTGTATGTGTACGGTACATCGACCTCCAGCTGGGGTGAGGGTGGGATTCAGGGCTGCCAAGACGGTGAAAACATGTCCTTTCTTCAGCTGAATAATGAAAACATGATCAGCTCCCAGGTGACATGTTCATAAAGGTCTAAATATCTGAGCATGGTGAACTTCACAGCAATGACCCTGAATCCCACCCTCACGCTATCTCAGCGGCTTCATCTGCGATGTGCCACCGATGAACTGCCGTCACACAGGAATGAGGTGCTTGGTCCATTTCTTGCTCACTGGGAGATAAGCGCTGTCTGTCAGCTTGATTGACGTACCAGAGGAGGACAGCCTCTTCCACTCTGGGTAGACTCGGCTTGCAGGTACGCTAACGTAGCCGCCTGGTGGGCCACCGATGTAAACGAGCAGCACTCACACATGTGGCTGCTTTGTTTGCGACCATAAAGACATATGACGAGGCAGCTGGAAGGATCAGATGAACCAACGTGTGTATAGGATTTGGCAGAAAACGATGATCCAATTCATTAGTTTGAAATAAGATTTCAGTTATTTTTCAAGGAGCTTTTAATCTATAACCCACTGGCTTTGCTTGTTTTGTTGTGCACACACACAAAAGGGAAGCAAATGAAGAAAGTGGCACAGCAGCGAGTGGCTGCTGCTTAAGCGACTGAACAAATAAAAGTATAAAGCTTCGAGCAGGCCTTGAGTTATCAGCATTAATCTCAGCCATTATTTGAGCCATTTTTTTTCTTTCTACAGAAGCTTGTTGACTTCAAGGCATCACAAGTAAACAACAGACTGAGAGACCAACCATCACACAGAGAGGCAGAGCAAAAGGGCTCGACAGCGAAGGTCCACAAGCAGTTTTCCCCTTTAATTTGGCCAACGCGTCCCTGCTCAAACAAGACTTCAGCTAGTGAGGAATCACAAGAAGACCTTGTGAACATTTCTTTTAGCTGCATGTCTATTTTTAAGCGGCTCACATTAAGGAGGTTTGCCTGACGACTGTAGGCTTTTCAACCTTCCCAGTCGGGCTCCTGCTTGAAGACACTTAACAAGCAGAACCCAAAAAAAAGGGCGCAAGGAGAAAGCGTCCCGTACGTATTGTAGCTGTGGGCTTGCACAGAACTTCATACATCAAAAGCTGAAGCAACTACAGGTGAAAACCACGTGGGCTGCTTTGCACCTCCCTCTGTACGGGCACCGGCTCCCCGGAGGAGCCACGTGAGGCCAAAAGACACCGGCAGCCTCCATTTATCAGACGGCAATAGGAGCAATAACATTTTACCAAAGTACTTTTGTGTTTAGAAGACTGAAAGCTTGTCACAAGCGGTTAGTTACAGATGAGTCTTGTGATGCAGCTGCGCAACCAAAGGCTTTTCACGTTCGGTCGGACACCGATTTTATTCAGCAGCTGCTACAGCTGCTTATGTCTGATTGTAGTGTCTGTTTGTTCAATTGAGCACAACGAATTGTCTCTGGCGAAGTACAGCCCTGCATGTGAACACTACGATATTACACTGAAGCATTTAATTAATGTGTTTCCATATGTATAATTGGCTGATTAGTATATGAAGCAACAAACTCTCAGATTAGACAAATGGAAGTTTGTAAACACAGTCACTGCGGAGCCAGTGAGCTCAACGATGCCTCGGCTCAGTCAGCCACCAGGCAGCAGACCAGGAGCTGCCTAAAGTCAGGCAGGTGAGTTTCTGTCTGTCTGCATCACATCAGGGGTTGAGTGACAACCCGTCGAGGGCTTCACCCGTCTCCCCTCTGCCCCGTCTGCCTGCTCCTCCAGGCCGGTTACAGTCCCAGTCGACTCCTGCCTCAGGAGAAATGATGCTGCATTACTTAGCGTTTGGAGCAGCTGCTCTACAGTAAATCATTTACAGATTGTTTTCCACTCTCAGAAATCAGTGATATGTTCTAAATGGTGCTTTATTCTTAGAGCTGTGCCGCTTTTGTTTCACACCAATTTGAATGTGCTGTATGTTGAACGTTCTAATTATATGTGAACTACAATACAACAGACTCAAACACTGTTGAGCTCATGTCCCTAATTATTAAATGTGTTTTGTGTGGTTCCCTGTTTAATTTCAAGCACCAGTCAGCTCTAATGTAGCTTCGTGTGAACTGCTCTCAAAAATGACTTGATCCACTGTAAATTGTTCAAATGCCACTAAGCCTGATTCGCTTAGCTCTAAAGGATTATGAAACCAGTATGTTGTTATATTAAGTCATTTGACTTTGGACTCAACCCAAACCGACACTCGCGAGCCTACTAACACACAGCGAGGTCAGACTAACTGGATCCATACAGCTCCCGGTCACTGGGTTGGTGATTTGCCTGCTTTGTGAAATCATTGCGTAATAAATACAGTGTGGCTGATAACTGCTTCATACGCGCGCTGCCAGACTTTACGATTAGACCGGGAGACATTTTCATTCTTGCCAGTGTAACTGAACGGAAACGAGGGGCTAGTTTCACCCCAGTGCAACTTGCGAGCAGCCAAAACACGAGGCTGGCAGCACGGCGGCGACAGCAGGACGCTGAGGAGCATGTGGGGCGTGGACATTCTGCATGAACTCTTACTCCTCCAATAAAGTGATGCACAGGATGAATATCACTTATCCAGGTTGCTGTTATATCACAGACACCTGCGTGAGCTGGACTTGCTTGAGGTTATTGAGGGCGTTTCGCTGTCATTCAGAACGTTTGTCCAGGTACATCACCTCTTTGGAGACGTCACGTTAACACCTCAGTGTTGTTGAGATCAGTCGCGCTTTTGTTCACATGTCAAATCTTTCAGCTGCTTAGGAAAGGACATCAACACAGCCTGGTTGATGAGGGAACACCCCCTCTGCTCAGCGACTGGGACATGGACGTCTCCTTTCGTTGCTTCTTGTCCTTCAGAAGCAGATGGACCCCTGAGTTCTGCCCTGAGTAGCTGGCTCCCCTGTGCTGCGCCATGAATTTCTGAAGGGCTTGTTTGGTTGGTACAACACGACCTTTTCCACCTGTCACAGCTAAACAGGCTCGCGAAACACGCGTGTGACTTCCACAATATCTCTGGTTCTGAAACTAAATAAACAGCAGAGGATAATGAAAATGTAAATTGCTGAATCTCTCAATCAGCCCAATCGTCACCTCACATTCAACTCCAGCGTTTGAGAACATAAACACAGATGTGCTGCGGCGCTGAATGGCTGTCACTCACGCTCATGCTTAGCAGAAACGATGGCTCCAGATGCTCGTGGTAGATTAGCAAGCACACTGGTAGCGAGAGTCTCTACAGCCGTGACTAAAAATGATAAAACTACAGTAAGTTCATTTTCTTCTCATTTGTTTTACAAGTGGGAAACCGCATTTGTTTAAAGCAATAACAAATAAAAGGCAAATCTCGAGCAGATATAGCTGGAAAACATCTAAGAGTCCACCACAGTCTATTTCCTGCCATGAGGGACCTTTTACAGGGCTGTTCCTGGCTTAATTCAATGACACTGAATGAGATACAGAACGGCTTCATGGCCGTTCTGTTTACAGTGTATGAACAGGTACCGTATAAAACCAGGTCACCTCACACTGTGTTGCTCTGAATTCTCATTTCATTTTTATGATTCCCTCAAAGTAATCAAACACGGGGTGTTTTTTAAATAAGTACTAGTATTGTTTATGTTTTATATGATTACTCTTACATAAATATTTCTGAGCCAGGTGTAAATACTACAATACCCATGAGCCTCGCTGGCTGTCGCTGAGGAGAGAAGCGAAGTCTGTGCCAGTCTCATCTGTTGGCGTTGTGTCGATGGAATTGTGGAAAATACAACCACACAAATGCCAAAATCAAGCCGTTCATTCATTCGCTGGGACATTTGATTGAAATGAGAGGCGTGACTGGAAGCTCGGCCGCACACACATCACTTCGTCTTTGTTCTGTGGCGTTTGAGCCACACAAGCTCGACAATTGTTCGTGATGCACAAGAATTTAATTACTCAGCTAAAATCATAGCAGCAGATCCTTGCTAAGGCCGCCCTGACTCACTCCGGAGAGTTTTCAGTCCATCAAAGCCGCTCCCACCTGGGATGTTCAGGACAGAGCATCTCCATCCACTTCTCAGCTCTGTTGCACCGCATGACTGGAGCGTGGCTCAACGAGCAGGAGACCAAACTTCTGGGTTTAAATGCCGGATCCACCTCACTCGAGTGTCAAGCGAGCTACTGTTCTAACCGAGGGCAAACGAAGACAAAGCTTATCTGCAGTGAGCGAGAAAGTATCAGTAGCTTCTTTTAAAGAATGCAGCTTAGCTATGATTGAAGAGTTTAGTCCGATAAGAACTATCTTGTTACTGAATGGACGTTGCATATGTTAAGAGAGTCCCGTGTCTTTTATTCTTTGGTAATTCTTGACATTAAAAAGAGAAGAACAGGACTGAAAGAAGCGAACGCCTTCAACCCCCTCACAGCCTTGTTCCCTACTCTTCCCTCCTGTCTTCTTCTCATACTCCAGGGAGCCCTTGTGGGGATGGAAAGGGATATTTTTAGCAGGTTCCACAATCCCCCCTGTAAATAATTACCCTAGTTGCTGCTGGAGCTGCCAGCTCGTCGGACCGGATGAGCGCGCAGCATCAAACGTCGAAATAAAGCAAACGGCGTGGCCTCGCATCTGCACAGGTGTTTGTTCAGGGGAGGACGGGGGGCGTCTACGGTGGAGCGCTGACAAACATGAGCCAGCACATGAAATGCACTGCTCAGAACTCCGCGCTGCCAACATAACCCATGGCATTAAGTGAGTTTAACGCTACTGTAGCACACTGCAGCTGCACGGAACAGTTCCCCCTGATTTCACTGCTTAAATGTGCAGCCCTCCCAATTCTCGCAACTAGTCCCAAAGGCCTTTGCTGTAAACAGGAATATGCTTTTAAGCAAGTCGCCCGGATAAATAAGGATGAAAGAGAAGCAACTCTGAGTTAGAGGGTCAGCCCAAGTTCTGCTGCTCTTGTCTACTGTACCATGACACATCCACAGGGCTGCACATTAAAAATGATACCGTTGGGCCGGCGTGGGTATCGTTACCTGTGCTGTCCTTTTGTTTTTATACGGTTCCAGTAAAACTACTGAATGGATGTTTCCCCAAGGGTGCGCGGGTCCACAGAGAGCCTCTACTCAAGCTTATTCACTTTCTGACAGTTACCTGAGAAGATGGATAAGGCTCCTACAGCTATCTATTCAGCGTAAAGCTGTAGAGCCAGCTGCTGGCTGGGTTACAGTATAAACACTGAGGAGGCAGGAACGAGCTGGCCTAGATCTGCTGAAAGGCCACGGGAACACAGGAACAGGCAGATACTGGACGGAGGCACCGTTACCATCAAGCAAGAACAAATAGGGTTTAATCAAATGTAATCAAATGTAATGGGCAATGGAATTAAAGGGGAAGCCAGTGCATCTTTCTTCAGCCAAGTTTTGGGGACAAATGTGCAGCACTATGACTGTGAGCACAGTGTCAACGGACTCTCAGGGGCCCCTCTTCTCAGGCAAAGCGCAGCGAACCCTCCTATGGTAGTTTATTACGAGTGTTTGAAGGAGCTGATGCAATCCCCCCTCTGTGATGTCACTGATGTTAACTATCTGGCTTTTATCTTTTGTTCCGTTTTAGTGCCTTCGCTGTCGCTGCTGCATCGCCGCCTCATTTCTTCCCACCCGAAGCCTGCTTTCTTTCTCTGTGTGGAAGGCAGCCTGCTGATTTTAACATGTCCCCTGGGCCTGCATAAAAGAAACTGAATCTGGCCAAACAATGTCAAATCCTCCAGTGACACGTACCAACCGTGAACCCGTTAGATCAGATCAATTATTAGACATGCGGCATCAGTCATTGACTTTCAATAACCACTGCCAAATACTTGTCCGAAGGAATTTTCTCAGCTGTCTGTTTGAGCCTTCCTGAATCGAAGCGTTACCCAGTAAGCCTTGAGACAACCCGGCTCTGCTGCGCACAAAGAAATATTCTCGTGGTGGTTCTGCAGCTGTGACGCGGAGATGGAGATTTCGCTTGTTCAGGTTCACGCCTCACAGAAGTTCAGCGCACTCACACTAAAACAGATATTCACAACGGATAATTGTGCAGCAATTCAAAATGAAACATCACATTTGTGAATCCATTGTAGTTAAAGCTGTTTATCATTTGAATTCAGAGCAGCAGCTTGTTGTGAGCTGTAATAATCTGTACCCGTCACCTGTATTAAAATGGAAACAAATACTCAAACACTACTACTAACACTAACCAAACGTTCTCATCTCAACCCAACCTGCTGGACTCAGTCCCGCAACCTGCTGGTCATTAAATGTGCCGTTTCCTTCAAAGGCAAATCACATCAGAATATAATCATAATCATAATCATAATCGTCATGACTGTTTGCTACAACAACCTAATCACGCGTCGTGTTTAGTTGGTTGATTTGGGTTTTCTATTTAACTCAAGCACTTTAAGATCGCGTATCATCGTGGGATAATTATTGTGCTTCCGCTTTATCTTCACATCTGGACATGGGTCTGAGTTTAAAATATCACAATAATCATTATCCCATGACGTTAATCATTTTCTCATTTATTTAAAGCTGCTACACAAAGGAGCTAAGCAACAGGCAAGTGCAAGCAAGAGAAGTGGTTTAGTATCCTGCTGCTTCTAATCTAAACATTTCTGAAGATCTCTGCTTTAATTAGATTCTGTAATTGTCTCTGCTGTGAAAAAGCTACTTTACTGCTTGCATTAATTAAAATTGTGGATCCATGAGAAAGACGCAAAAGGAGGCTCTGGGATTTGTCTGGGATAAGGGTTGTGTCATTATTTCGCGTATGATATCCCATCCGCTCTGTGGGTCCTCGAATTTAATCTGTTCCTGGACCGGACAGAAAATAGGAGACAAAGCCCCGAATGAACGGCCGTGACGTCTCCTTATGCTGCTGAATGACTCTGCTTTTTATTTTCCAGTGGAGCAAAGAACAAACTCCTTATCAGGAAAACGCTACTGGAACTAAGTAGCACACTGTGGTTATCACTGACGTCAGAGCCGAATGTTTCCAGTTTCTGGCTCAATCAAACTGTCCGTGTTTTGTTTTCTGCCTCTGTTTCATGGTCTTTTGTTCTCTGACCTCGTCCCAAGCGGTGGAGGCAGATGGCCGCCCACCCTGAGCTTGGTTCCACGGCAGGTTCTTTCCTCTCCACTGTCTGCTGGTGCGGATTAGTTCAGCCTTGCTTTGTGTCGTGCTTTGAGATGGCCTCTTGTTATAATAACTAGTGCCCCATTAAAACAAAAAGATATGCAAAAGATAACTCTTGGGAAGACTATTACTTCAAGGGTCTCATCTATTAGACGGCGTCCCTCTTTATATTTTTCATCTTTCCGTGCTTTCAGCCGCAGTCCCTGGGCTAGCAGTAAAACCTTTCTAACCTTTCTTCACCAGGTTTACTCAAAACCCTCAAAGGGAGTTTTATGACAATTACAAACACAGGCCTTTGCTGTTCAGCTGCAGTGGTTTAAAATGAAAAAAGAAATTGCTCTGCAGTTCAACCTTTACTGTGCCTAGATGTGGCAGCATCGGAAAAAAAGATATTTTAATAATTATATGAACAGAAAAACAACAGAAGTGAAGGAGAGAGACGGAATGAGAATAGTTGAGATGCAAGGGGAGCATGAAAGATCTTGTAGGAGAGAAGCGTAAGTGAGAGAGAAGGCAAAGCGGCAGGAGAATCTGGTTGCGAAGCGCATGAGAGGGGGAGGTAAACAATGGAAGGATGATACAGAGATGGCACAACATCTAAGACTAGAAGCGGTTCTCTCGTCCCTCCTTTCCTCCCACTCCCTCTCATTATCACTGTGTTCTAGCCAGCTTCTCTTACTGTGTCAAGCCCAAGACAGGCCGTCGCCGTCGCCGTTGTCAGGACTACGTGCGCATGTGAGGCACATCCGAGGAGGAAGCGAGCACCTGTCAATCAGTTTGTTGGGAAAAGTGGAAAAAGTGGTGCTTCGTTAAAAATAAGCGCCGAGCTGGAAGGATATCCACGCGCTTGCTTAATGATCCAGGTGGTCTGAACAGTAAACAAGAGCGATGAGCGCCAAAGAGAACTTCAGCTTCGTAAGAGAGCCAGTGTACGAGGTTCACATTTACTGACATGAAGCCTACGTATAAGTTAAGTAAGTTAAAAATAGCTCGCTTTTTTTCTGGAGACAACTATGTTTACAGTAACAGAGGGAGGCTGGGCTACAAATAATCTGTGAGACGTCCACGTGCTGCGTTTCCTGACTGGGGTTACTTATAGGAAATCCATAAATCATTATGCAACTCACTTACTGAAAAATATGAGTAAATGAACTTTTTTTTCAAGCAACTTAAGTAAATCCTCTTAATGCTGCTTTTCAATTAGGTTGATAAAGAAGGAAATGAAGGAAGCCATTAAAACCCAAGTGAGAGTCAGCCTTGAATATTCGATTATATCTCACCTTGTCACTGATGGAAGAGAACAACTGAGAAAAGCAATGAATGTGTGCAGCCAGAAAGAGAAACAGCTTGAGGTGATATGTGTCTTTGAAACATTAGACAAGTCTGAGAGATGCTGGTGTAAACACTGCAGCGTCGCAAATGACTCATTCACCTACAAAATAAAAGCCTGCTGCAATGCCTGCGCCTATGAAATAAGATGGTTCTGTTTGCTTCTGTCTACCGATGAGTGGAGCAGGTATTTGCATACAGTCATCAGAGGAGGATGCTCTGCTGTTTCTTACTAAACCTTCACTTAGGCCAAATGGTTTCCCTCACAGCATAAAATTACTGCGCGTGATGTGTAAACATGGCACCAGTCCTGCTGATTGTCGGCTTCTCATTGATTTCATGGCGCGTCAGTGTGTGATTATGACTCAGATGCTTTATCGACACTTTTTACTCTGACCTGACCTCATACAGCTGAACTGTGTCCTTGGGTCATGTCATAACATTTACAGCTGCCGTAGAAGTAAAGTTTAACGGGTTGATTTCAGTCTGCTGTGATCTCTGACCTGCGACGGGGACAACGCTGCCTATTTTAAACTCGTTTAAAATGCATTAACGCCTGAAACAAATGACATCATAAGCGCGATTTGTCGTTGCGGATTCGTTAGTATATCGATGTTTTTGGAGCAAAATCTTAAAACTCTATGGATTGATATGCTCTATTAAAAATGGATCAACCAAGCCTGGTGACTGGTGAAATACTCATTTACAAATACAGAAGTCGTCCCACAGACATGCTTTTAGATTGGTTTGGCAATTTCAGCACAGATGTTTGTAAGGGTAAGAGGGATGTAGCAATAAAAAGCAGAGGCCCAGCAAAGCTAACGGGCTGAGTGAAACGCCTGCCACTGCTCTTTCAGTTGCAGGACAGCACCATTTTTATCTGAAGCCGTATCAACACCGCTATAAGGATCTCCTTCCTCTGAGGATATTGTGCTTTCCATCTCCAAAGCTGAAATGTAAATCAGGCCTTCTATTTCCTTTGACACCATAAGCATGTACTTGAGAGTAGCTGCTTGCTGTTTGTTAGAAAGACATTTCAGCTGCTTGAGGTTTATGCTAGTTGCATTTGACAGAGTGTGACTGTAAAGAGAAACCATCTAATCCATTTTACAACACACTGTGTAAGAGGTGCCTTGATTTTGTGGAAGGAACTCAGTTTAAAGCACAAAGCTATGAATACTATGTATTATTAGTTAGGAGGCCTTCCATAATTACCGATGCATCATCTATATTTGTGTACACACAAAGGCAAACACAGAAAATAAGAGCGTACTGAGACTGAACCATAGGGGGAGAGAGCAGACCGAGGACAGAGCAACATCACATTCAGATGTCTGTGAAGGTTCTCATTCATCCAGGTCAAGTTGTCTGAAGGTTGAGTCATGGCAACTGGACTTCTTCTAGTTAGTAGAAACGTTTCACCACCTATCCAGGTGGCTTCTTCAGTCTGTGGGAAGTTGGTGGAGACCACTAATTTATCCTCCAGTTGGGTTTCACTTAACACCTGTGAAGAATGGGCTCGTTATGCGAACAGAGGGGGGTGTGAGGGTAGTGAGTAGGTGTGAATCCTCAACTACCGTGACTCCTCCTACAACCATTACAGGGTCGTTAAGTGTCTCCTTTGTGGGGGACGTGTGAAGTGGCCTTGATCTTCCTGGGCATAGTTGAAAGGGCAGCATGGTAAATGGGAGACAAATTGTGTCTGAGGCCCCCACCTCTGTTGAGAGAGGGGCTGTTCACCTGGACATGTATGGCTTCTCTGACGCCTCGTTCAAACCACCTGTCTTCTCTGTCCAGAATGTGAACGTTGTTGTCATCAAATGAGTGGCCTTTGTCATTTAAGTGGAGATACACGGCAGATACTGGTCCTGACGTGTTGTTCCTCCTATGCTGGGCCATCCTCTTGTGTAATGGCTGTTTGGTTTCACCAATGTATAGTTCCGAGCACTCTTCACTGCATTGAACTGCATATACTATGTTGCTCCTCTTGTGTTTTGGTGTCGGGTCCTTTGGATGTACAAGCTTCTGTCTGAGGGTGTTGGTGGGTTTGAAGTAGACAGGTATGTTGTAGTTTCTAAAAATCCTTTTAAGCTTTTCGGACACTCCGGCCATGTAAGGAATGACCAGGTTCTTCCGTTGGCTTTGGGTGTCCGGCTGTTCTGTTGTCCTTGTTCTGGGACGTGACGCAGCCTTGTTGAAGGCCCATCTGGGGTAGCCACAGGTCCTGAGAGCTGCCCTTACATGCATGTTCTCCTTCGTCTTGGCTACAGTGGAAGTGGGAATGTTCTCCGCTCTGTGGTTCAGGGTCCTGATGACTCCTAGTTTGTGCTGAAGGGGGTGATGAGAGTCAAACAGAAGATATTGGTCTGTGTGGGTGGGTTTCCTGTAGATTTCTATTTCCAAGCCGCCGTCATTCCCTCTGATGACTGTGCAGTCCAGAAAGGCCAGTCTGTTGTTTTTGGTGTCTTCCCTGGTGAACCTGATGTTGCTGTCCACTGTATTTATGTGGTCTGTGAAGGTCTGTACCTCCTGGATCTTGATCTTCACCCAGGTGTCATCCACATATCTGAACCAATGGGTTGGAGCTGTACCTGAGAAAGAGTCAAGAGCTTTCTTCTCCACTTCTTCCATATATAGGTTGGCCACAATAGGTGACACAGGAGAGCCCATAGCGCAGCCATGCCTCTGTCTGTAGAAGTCCCCTCTATAGCTGAAATATGTGGTGTTAAGGCATAAGTCCAGGAGTGAACAAATCTGACCTGGGTTGAGGTTGCTTCTGGCGCTGAGGGTGCTGTCCTCTTCCAGTCTTTTCCTAACAGCTGTTAGAGCAGCGCTGGTGGGGATGCTGGTGAAGAGTGATGTAACATCAAACGAAACCATGGTTTCATCCAATTCCAGTTTCAGGCCTCTGACCTTGTCTGCAAATTCCTCTGAGTTTCGGATGTGATGGTCTGTGTGTCCAACCAGAGGTGCCAGGATAGTGGCCAAGTGTTTCGCAATGTTATATGTGACCGAGTTGATGCTGCTGATTATGGGTCATAATCAGCAGCATCTACTTCAAACCCACCAACACCCTCAGACAGAAGCTTGTACATCCAAAGGACCCGACACCAAAACACAAGAGGAGCAACATAGTATATGCAGTTCAATGCAGTGAAGAGTGCTCGGAACTATACATTGGTGAAACCAAACAGCCATTACACAAGAGGATGGCCCAGCATAGGAGGAACAACACGTCAGGACCAGTATCTGCCGTGTATCTCCACTTAAATGACAAAGGCCACTCATTTGATGACAACAACGTTCACATTCTGGACAGAGAAGACAGGTGGTTTGAACGAGGCGTCAGAGAAGCCATACATGTCCAGGTGAACAGCCCCTCTCTCAACAGAGGTGGGGGCCTCAGACACAATTTGTCTCCCATTTACCATGCTGCCCTTTCAACTATGCCCAGGAAGATCAAGGCCACTTCACACGTCCCCCACAAAGGAGACACTTAACGACCCTGTAATGGTTGTAGGAGGAGTCACGGTAGTTGAGGATTCACACCTACTCACTACCCTCACACCCCCCTCTGTTCGCATAACGAGCCCATTCTTCACAGGTGTTAAGTGAAACCCAACTGGAGGATAAATTAGTGGTCTCCACCAACTTCCCACAGACTGAAGAAGCCACCTGGATAGGTGGTGAAACGTTTCTACTAACTAGAAGAAGTCCAGTTGCCATGACTCAACCTTCAGACATCACATTCAGATGTAAAAGCACAACTCTCTAAAAGCTGACTGCTGCTTTTTTGGCCAAACACTCCCGCATCTGTTCTTATTATTATTTACCACCTGAAGGGTCGTGCACTTCCTGGAGTATTTTCATTAGTGCAGTTAGAAACTTCCGAGCCAATAGCCTGTCCTTCGTTCCCCGCGAGGTTGCCATGGAAACAGGAGAAGTGGGGAACACAGGAAATAAATTTATGTTTTCTCAGAGCACAAAGACTAGTCAGATCCTACGGTTGAGTGATTGCGTGCTGCAATTTAACAAAAAACGCAAAAAAGAATCAGGATATACACATAATTATGTAAATGTTTGCTGCTCCTGCTTAGATACGGTGTCTCATTGAAATCTTGTATTAAATGTGTTTTATCGTGTAATATTTCAGTTAACATTTGACAGTAGAACATGCTAAATGTCATGGGTGATTACAGAACGCAGCTGTGGGTACGGACATGGCTCAGTCCTTCAGGCTGGTGGGGAGCGCTGACGCTGCATGAGGCTTATCGGGTGTTTGATTACAATCTGCACACAAATCAAGATGAAGACAACTTCTCAGTGGCTAAAATATGATTCTTTAAAACATATTGGCTGAACCAGCACAGACGGACCTTACGTCTAATTCATCATTATGACGGACACAGGGTAAGAATTACACTCTGACACTTACTATTAATACTTACTACTAGAAGTGGTGGCTGAAAGGTCTGCAGCACAGTGGCCAGTGAACCTCTCACAGACAGGTACTTGAATCAAAGAAGTTATACTACAGCATGAAAGTGTCTGAGTGGAGGAACGGCTACGAGGTGAAGCTATTTTAACCATAACAAGTTTGTCAATCACAACCATATTCATTATAATAATCTACAATAACAAATAATAATAAACAGTAATAATTGGCAATAAGTACACAGAGCTCCAGGGCCACTTGATTTTAATAATATAAGACTTGTTGAGAGGAGATTCTGCAGCTTGTGCTGTTGGTGAACATGAAGTAATAAACTCAACAACAATCCTCATCTACATATGCACTGGGGAAATTCTTCATGTGTGCAAGGTTGAGCTGGACTTTCCTAGTCTCAAGTCAATAAATAATTGAAAAGCTGTTCTTGTTCCACAGTTTTCCCTCTGTTTGCTTTTGTCTTTAATTAAGAGGCTATGGACCCACTAATCCGGAAGCTCTGTGTCAGCGAGACCAAAGTCACACAGGGCGACGCGCGTCTTCCAAGATTCAACCCAACGTCTAATAAAGGAGACGCCGAATGATAAGAAGAGGGTGAAGATGCTCGGACGAACACAGCTGCGCTTCAGAAGCTACTCGGCATCAGGGACCTCGAGACGGACTGAAATCTCAATCGATTATCCTCAGCATATTATCAGAACAACTGAAAAAATTTAATTCCGCCTCTACTCAATTTATGTATATAATTAATAAAAAATAATACGCTGCTAATCGTATTAAAATGTTCTAATGGAAATAGTCAAAGGTTGGACAGAAAGAAACATTGTTATTTTCCAAACAGGCCTGTTCTGTAATGACACAGAGTAACTACAGTCCATGGAGCTTCGTGAAACACGGTGCTGCTCACTTAGCTTTGTGAATACAAGCAATCAATCCATGTACGGTAGCTCTGAGTGGGAAGATTCTTTTATCAATCAAAGCTTTCTTTGTTGTAGGGGTTGGCTGTTGGACGGGGGTCAATAGATGGAGACTATTTATATTTCTGTGTAGCAAATAAATAAATGCCTTCAACTGTAGCAGAAAATCTCTGGGCTAAAAATATGCTATTCCCAGTTCAGTGAACAGTCTCATTGACGATGCAGGAAGACGAGGTTTCCTTTACCTTAAGGTGAGACAGATAAGTGTGTGTTTGCAAGAAAAAACAAACCACTCTCAAAAAAGATTTCCTTTTCTAGTGAAAGCAATAAAACCAAAACGCTACTAAAACAAGAAAACCTACAGAAGGGGAGGAGGTGTTACCGTACTTCACCTTTGCACTGCATTTATTTACTCGTTTATTTCATTTTCTCCTGAAATGCGCCTTCAGCAAACTATCCCAAAATAAGGAATAGATTTAGTGAAATTGCTATTGATGCGTGGATGTGGTTGGTTCAGACCCTGCACCTGCATGTGAGGCTTAACCTCATTACTCATCAAAGTCATTGTTACAGTAGCTGCTTCATTGCATGTGAGAGTCTTGGACATAAACAGTTTCACATTGTGCTGATCTTTATCATCAAGTCAAGCAATTAAAAACCGATCTGCAATAGTCCAAAACCTAAAATATCAATGAAAAGCCGATGACGTGTACGTCTTTGTATTTATCAAACAATGTAAATCAGAAGTAACTCACGCTTAACATTCAACAACGGGCTCTTATAGCTAATAAATCTGCAAAGCAATCGTCCATTAGCTTTCATCTTCCCATACAAACCGACACTGACCTTTCTATTCGACCGTCAGATACGTGACTCTGGTCCATGTTGCTCAACACAGTTCAGCTGCCTCTGCCTTGGACCCTGTTCTGGCCGTGGTTCGTGAGGCAAGGACGAGGAGCAACGACCTTTCCGCAGCTCTGAGAAATACACTATTCGCACTGTTGTATTTGCATAACCATCTCTACCTGCACTATAATTAGTCCAATAACCTTGAGTTGGCCGGTTGAATGAGGTGTAACTAATTAGCTGCTTACACCTTCAGACTGGCCTGTGGAATGCTGGGGGCACAGAGATGTCTCCACATTTAATGGCCATAAAACCTCTCATTGGATACTTGAGACACTAAGTTTATGATGAAGTTACAATTACATGTGAAGAACTATAGCCTATGGTGACTTGGATCTGCTTAGTATAATTTAAACTGAAAACGATGCAAGGTCATACTCTATGAAAGCTTCATCTGGTCTCATTTTATTTGTCGTTACCGCCACAGACGGCAGACACAGGCAGGGCTAAATATCAAAACGCAAGAAAGAAATCATATACTGCAGTGTTACACTCACATTTACAGCTAAATTAAATGAATAGCATCTAGAATCAAACAAGCCTTGAAAGCGACAGCTCAAGGGTTGGAGTTTACTGAAACAAAGCAGCCACGAATTTCACTGGCAGCTTCGTTGGATATCATAAGAATTGAACACACAAAGACTTTCACCTGTGTGAAGGGGAAAGACAAGAAGATCGCTCAGCACTAGCCATCGAATCAATGCGCGAGGCAGCGCTCGGCCACGGGTCAGCGTGTACCGAACAAGCAGGCCTGAAACCACCCAGCCTCGGTGCAGCAGTAGACGTTGTGCCTTTTAAACGTTGCTCGTACTGCGGGAGATGAGCATAGTAGGAATACATAAATAAATAAGGAGCGAATGCTATAAAACCAGACTGAGTGAAACCAGAGCAAGCAGAGGCTGACTGCAGGTCATCGTGGTGGTGAGGCGCAGCATCACTCATCACATCCTCTGAGTCTGTGGCAGCAGTGGTAAGTGACGATTAATATTAATACCCAGACAAGTCCAAACACTCGAGCTGAACTGCTAAAGGGAATGATATAGATTTGAATACCACAAATGATGATTTTTCAACTCCTTCACTGCTGATGAAACGACTCCCTTCCACCCAACAACTGGCACCTGTGCCACCATGAATAACAACAGCTTTGTTGGGACCTCTAAGCAGCTGTTAACAGCTCGTGCAAAACTGGGACAGCAGGTAAATTGATATCATAAACCATTCCCACTTCAAAGATGGAGGAAGACGCAGAAGAACTGACGTTTAGGGACAAAGTCAAAATGGCGGGTTCATGGGTGCATTAATGCGCTAGATGACTCACACCTGGCTTTGAATACTCTGAAGATATTTTTGTCCTTTTTTGTTGTTCTTCTTAGTTATTCATGAGAAGCAGACAAGAAGCAGTGATTTGGGACACAAGTGTGTGATGTAATTGGAGAAGAGCCAAGGACAGAGCCCTGCCAAAATACATTCTACAGTTTTTTCAATTCTCAGTCTTTGCATTATCATAACCATACAATAATAGAAACTTCAGAAGTATAAGAGGCACAGAATCAACCCAAACTTAGCTCAAGTTTGTTCGCTGCTCGGATCTATTTCAGGCCCCATCATACATTTCCAGGTAACAGCTTGGTTAGTACCACTTCAATCTCTAAGTAATAGAAGCAGCAGAAGCAACTGCAATTTGCAGCTTACGTCCCATCAGGAAGAATTGACAGAAACACACAATATGTCTAAAAATAAAGAAATGCAACTTTTTAACTTGTATTTTCCAGAAATACTGGAGTAAGTGGTGAATGGTAAATATACAGTTTTAAGTCATGAATCTGAAGTATAAATGTCTGATTGACATAAAGCAAATGAATGTCTGTACATGTAAAAGGACGCTCACACTAACCTGTGCATTATTTTCTCCTATTATCTGCTAACTATGGCAATTTTGTTCATTTCCAACTAACAAGGCCAAACTTAATGACTACTGAAAATAAATAGCCGCTCTCAGTACTGTGTTTACAGTAAAAGACTTAACAACTCCCCGTGGCACTCGGCACAAGCAAAGCTGGAGAGAAACAACAGAAGGAAGCAGGGCAAAAATCCCAGCGGGAGACAGAAGGACTGCAGCACACTGCATTCAACAAACAGCAAAACTGTACGTTTTAGATTTCCTGCTGGAACCATTAATCAGTATTCTGCTTTCAGAGGATAAGGTCAGTGTACGACCAGTCTTCCCATAGAAAAGCCAGCGAAGCAGCGAGAATGACGCTACGCTGAGCATTGGCGAGCGCGTCTCTGCAGCAGGACAACAAACTGCTGGTTGCAAAATGACTATATTTTATATTAAAGCTCTTTAATTGTTAGTTTTTGACACTTTTGAGTTTTTAAACAAAATGCTGACAGGTCATTCAAATGAAAAGAAAATGACTTTAAGAAGAACACCTGGAGCAAAACACAGGCAGCAAACTCAGGACATTATCTTCATCATGGCCACTAAAGCTGTTTTATCAAATTCTGTTTGTATGTTACATTTTGCTAAACAAATATGGTGAAGTACAAACAATCGTACAGTTCACACGGATGTCAGTGAACTTCCTCATAAACAACTGCTGCTGTCCTCTATAAACGTCTTAGTGGAAGTACAGTCACAACTTGGATGTGTCTGTAAACCACATGCACCATATTTAGAGCTTCTTCTGTGGCTATGAGAGCAAAAACATTTACTGTACTGCATTTGTATCCAAAAGCAAACATAAACATAATTAAAGAGATTATTCCTACTTCAATGAGCAACGTTTGATGATAATAAGTCCTTTAATCACAAGAGCATTTTGCAGTGTTTTATTTGATTAGAAATGACTAGAGAACACATTTCAGTAGCGTCAAGAAGCACTTTAATTATATGTTGTATACATTTGTGATGTAGTTGTATACATTCTTGATGAAGAAACCAGTCAGATGACAGAATCCTTATCAAGACAACACACAACACAGAGCGTTTGATGGATTAAAACCTGTAATGGGGCTCTGTTCTGTCTAAATATAGACACCAGCGGTAGCCTGTTAATGCTTTTGTCTGAAAAGTGTCAAAATCACTAACAATGAGGCTCAGGATGAGCCAAATAAAAAAGGCTGCACTGGTTTTCTGCTGAACTGGTTCCCATAGTAGAAGACAGCCCATCTGTTTCCAGCACCAGTAAGAAGCGATGAAACTTTGATGATTCGTGTCTAGAAATTGGGCCACTGCAGCTGCAAGCACTCGCCACATGCTGTACAACGAGGAACTACAGTCTAGGTAAAGATGCAGGAAGGTACACAGGCACGAGATGAGGTGGGCATGAAGGAAATGAGCCAATGGCTGGGTTCTAATCGAAGCAAGCCATCAAACTATACTCATACATGTTTGGTCGCTTGCGGGGTTAATGGATTAGTTCACATTATGACTTCCTTGAGTTAACATTTCATGTACACGTGCGACTGAAAACCTCTCAGTCCTGAGCACTGACAGGGGAGACAAGCCTCAGTGCTGGTATTTCAGGTGTCATTCATCTCATTCTCTCCTACACATAAAGCTGAAACATGAAAAACAACCGTTACAGCTGCACTATAATTTATAACCACAGGCTAATTAAGAACAGAAAACTTTCATGTAGGCTCCAAAAGACAAGCTCTGAACACAGTACAGATGAAGATATGATAAGACATGAGACAAAAGCAACTATTGTAAGTGAAGATACGATGTTTGAAATGTTTCTATTTGAAAACAAAATCTGTATATCTGAACGTCAGTGGCTGCATTTACCCGATGTGAGCGAAAGGTCACGAGACTGAAACAATCAGCTTGTAATTCACATGTGCAAGAATTATGCTTGAATAATTTATGTGCCGGTCTGCACCGTAGAGCGTTTCAATTTCCTAGGAATCGCAGCCGCTGCTTTGAAACTGCTTTAAAACAAAGGAAGCCTTCGTTCCACACGTCTATGAGCCTCGGCTGCGTACGACCCGTCGCAGGTTCACCCCGAGTGGGAATGTACAAGCTCTAAAGGCAAGGCCTCAGCCGGCTGGCAGGTGTCAAGCCAGAGCCTTCTTGTCGCGAGGCCCGTTTATCCAGCCCCTCGCCCAATGACAGCTGCGACCAGCTCGTGCCGCCCCCTCCATGACCCTCTACAGAGGAAGAGGTGCCCCTCACCGATAGGTCCATTATCCACCTGGAGCAGTTTAACGGCAGTCACTTAAATGCAGCATCCACAATCCCAATCGTATAAATTCTGCAGGTTCACCATTTTCAAAGCGACACAAGCTCTTACATCAAGTGACTAAATGTGACTTCTCTCTCTCTTCCTCCTCTTCTAACTAAACCTTGAGGGTTTCATCCACTTTCTGCTCCTGTCGTAATGAGTTCTCCACACATTATGTCTCACCACAACATTCTGTTTGAACTGGAGACACAGTAGGAATTAGGGAGGCAAGACACACAAGAACGTGGCTTTGTGTCGTCTTTAAAGCCTCTGAGTCCCAGCGACACACTACTTGAAGTTTTCACTTGCACTTCAGCGAAATAGTTTGGATAAAAGTGACGCAAAATAAATATATAGTGTTTAAATATACAGGTTTTACTTCCACTTCCACTACAGCAGTACCATCATTTTGTTACTATAAATGTAATTGTAAAGCTCCAACATGGTTGTGCTCCACTCCCGTATGTCTTTATTCTCATAGGATCCATAATACTGTCCTCAACACAATAAGCTCAACTTGTCGCTCCCAAGCCCTTTCACAGACAGGTCACTGCCAGTTCTCCTGTGTCACTCCGCTCTCTGCTTGGAGGGTCTTTTCCAATTTGGCTTAAGGGTGGAAAGCTCACCTGAGCCTGGCCCACTTAAGGTCATTACAGCTGAAGTCTGCAGCTGCAGGGAGCCTGAACCTCCTCCGTCTGACAGCGTGGCCTCGTGATGAGTAGAAATGTAGATCACTAGTCTCGACGATTACCACCTAGAGCCGGCTTGTGTCACGATGCATCCAGACACGCACCTACACTCACTGGACTTAGAAATCAATCATAGTAGTCATTTTAACGCACAATAATAATAAAATCCTACTTTCACTACAAACTGCATACATGCAGCATAATTTAGGGTTGGTGAGCACCAAATACAGACTGCATAAGCTATCGGCAAATTTCTCCTGAGCCTCCTCCAAAGGAAAGAACCTCAGCTGTGAAACCTCAACCAAAAAGGGCGACATATCACAGACTGGCCTGTCAGTCAGACTCCGTCTCTCGGAGTGTGTCCCAAGTAAATAAGGCAAACGTGCTGAACACTGATAAACTTTTCATAAAATGCACAATATGACAGAGCATACTAATAATTAGAGGTGATTGTTTTGAAACAATTCTTTAACTTTCAGCTCAGGTTGAAGCTGATGACAGCATGAAAATCAGTCTATTATAACTTAAGTAAATATGAACAGCTGCCATGAACCAGCAGCTGCAGGAGAATAGAGAGGTAGACGTTAAACGGGGATGTCTCTACACACCAACACAGTTTGGAAAAGGATCTGAGTAGCAACGCGTGTGGGTGGAAGACGTTTGCAGAAGCTTCGGACAAGAAACCTCTTCAAAACCTTTTTGGTGGCTGATCATGAATGAGCTTAAGCTTGGCCAGCGCTCAGGAGGAATGTCTTACGCTTGAACACTGAGCTCAGTTAACATGTGTAGTGTGATGCTCCAGTCAGGACTTAACCCCACAACACATTAGCTGCACTGAACAGACAGAAGCGTCATAACCATGGACCTGCTGCGCTGATATTTACACTGGATGCCAACGTTCTCATGAAGTCAGAAGCTGCATTTTGCCTGTGAATGACCTCACGTGGCCCAATGCGACGCTCAGCAAGCAAAGAGAATTAAATCCCACAGGGAACCATGTTTATTTATTTAATTAAAGTTGTCAAATGCAAAATGATAAGGATGATTGTGAGTAAAGTGAATAAAGAATATAAGATAAGATCTCATAGACTTTTGAGGGGCTCATCCTGTATATGGTGCCATCTCTCACATTGTTTACTTAAACTCGACTTCATCTCTGAACTGAGTTTCCTTTGCTCTTGTTTTTTTAACCAAACCGTTAACGGACGTTCTTCGCTGAATGTCTGTTCTCAGTGAAGTCACGGTTGTTATTGAAACCACTCGTTTCCAGTGGATCAGACGTATTTGCTTGCTGACACTAACACAGATGCTCATTTGACCATGAAAGTGAAAACTCACTCTGTGACATATGACTTATTAACAATATGAGCTAAACTATCCCTCACTGGGAGAGTGATGCTGTTCTCAGTTACACAATCAACAGTTTCATAGCAGTTTGACCTTGACATGTTCTATCAGTTGAAGAGAAAAGCACAAAATGTATTGACTTAATATTTCACAGATGCAAGTAAACCCCTCCTCCATTTTCCTGCTGTGTCCATCCCAAAATAGAGTTTTGGATGCATCATCCATGATAATTAGAAATATTGGCAGCTTGCTTTAGCCTGCGTTTTCACTCTCAACTGATTGTGATCATAGAGGAGACCTCGGCGCTGGGACACGGTCCAGGAAAGATGCCGGTGGGAGAAGCACCTCTCACGCAGCTGTGCTTACGTCATGAACACTTTTGAGTCTGAAATCACACCAAAACAAATAAATACTATTTTCACATTTAATCATGCTCTTATTCAAAGCGATCTGTGAGTGTTAGAGTTTTTGAACTATTCATCAAAACTGGCATTTGAAAGAAATGCGTGTTCCAGGGCATCAGAAGACTGAGATCCGTCTGAACTAAATATATCATTATTATTTATTTACCTCCAACCGTGTGTGTGTGTGCAGAAGCTATTTCAAGATTAAAAAGTGCAACACTGCAAGCAGCATATAAGCACAAATGCTTGCCAAGAGGCAGGGACACGTTGGCAGCTACGCAGCACGGATCAGGAAGGCAGCATTTTAATAATGACCCTTTGTAAATCATCACCATGCTGAGTCACTGACATTTAACATTTTCAAAGGCTGCGTGCACATGGATCCTGCATACAGATGCTCTGAGCTTCCCTCACCGCAGTCAGACAACCTGTGGAAACTGCAAGAAACACCCTGAGTCACAATTTTCATACTGGGGTAACTGACCTACAAAAGAAAGATCGACTTGGAAACCATCAAATCACTTTGCCTAGATATCAAGCAACGCTCAGCCGAGGTTGTTGTAGTCTAGCGGCTAAAATCTCTCACAATCCGTTCATTCATATTATAAAAAAACAAATATCTGAACTAACATTTGGGATTTCCACCGTCTGACCTCCTCCTCCATTTCAGTCGACAGCTCGCTCCATGTGCCAGGAAACAAAGAGAATCTATCGAGCTTCAACCCAGAAGTATTGTTTTTCCTTTTACTTGGTGATCAGTAATGGGCTGGCACAAGCAATTCCAACAAGACTAAGAGGTGGTGCAGCGCCAGAGACTGAGAGCGAAGGGGATTTAACACAGCAAGGCCACCTCTTCTAGCAAAAAAGGAAAGCCGGGTTTTACACAGAGCGGTGTTAAGATTCAGGAACGCGCTTCAGGTACAGTAGAGTCTGTGTGTGTGCATCCCTCACTGCCTGCTTCATTGTGCTGTAGGAAATAGCCCGATGCTTCCACAAACAGCGCGGCCTCACGCTGGCCTCCATCGTCTGCTGCACACAACGCAAAGATTTCTTGTTGTGTCCTGGTAGTTTCAGTGACCAGGTGAGGCTTCGTTAAGAACAGGAAGGGGGACGGAGCAGATGAATGAATGTTAATCCTTAGATCGGTTTGAAAAAGAACAGCAGAAATTTATTCCACTTTGAATCAATTTTTCATACAGGCAATGCATCGGAAATAAAAACTAGGGCAACTGAGGAGGCCTTTGATAAGATTTTGTAGAACAACAGAACGCACAAAAGGCCAGGGAAGGGTGAGAACTTTTCTAAGACTAATAGAAGACATGTGTTGGCTGAAGATTGCATCCAAATGCAGGAGATAAAAGCCATTCCTGAATTATTTATGCAATTTCCAATTTATACCATTTAGATTGGCTCAGCCAGTTGGAAAAATGTAGACAGGGGAAGAGAACAAACATTGCTCTCTCATCCTTCACGAACAACTGCTGAGTAATATCCTTAACCCCCAACCGCTGCACAGTACAGTTGTATTCGACAAATCCCCAATGTCGTTGTGCGTAAATGTGTGGAGCGGCGTGCTGCTCTTAAAAAGAAGCACAGGTGTAATAACTGTAGAATTAAATGACATGATGTGTAAGAATAACAAAATGTGAAGAACAAAATGTTTATATTCATATATACATTTTATTTTTTATAGTTTATAAAATGATTGTTCAAATAATTAAAGTAAACATCATTAGGTTTTCCATTTATATAAACTGTGTGAGAATGGAGTTGGGACATAGCATCGTGTTTGAAGGAGTTCCTCGAGGTTCTGTGCCTGGTCCTCCATCCTATCATCTCATGCCAACAACAATTTAGAAACATCATATTCAGCTGTACTGGCTGAAAAAAGACATATTTCACACGCACTCCTGTTTATTTTCAACCTTGCCACCCAGTTTAGTGTCAGGTCGCATTTGAGACTGTAGTGACTGTTCCTACTGGATCGCTGTTGTTTCAAATGACATATTAATGCTTTGTGTGCCCAGTTTTCATCAATGAGGGAGACAATACCTTTAAAAATTAAATGAAAGAATCCCATTCCTCCCCCCTTCCTGTATCCGAGGTTCATTAGCTGTGGGTTGTAAAAAAAAAAAAAAAAGGTAGCATTCGTGTGTATTTTGGACTCATTAGTGGCAATTAGCTAATCGTTGCCTCACGCTTCTGCATCATTCAAATCCTTCTTAGATCACTGGTACAGTAGCCACTGGCCACAGCTGCACCAAAGCTTGTTAAATTGAACCATCACAGAGTTGGTGGATGTTACGGTTGAGGTTATGAGGTGGTCTTACATGTATTTGGGGGATGATATTGGCCATGTGTTATTTTTTTCACGTCACGCACTAGTGGCTACACTCAGATCCACACAGTCACGTACATTAACTACTATATGGACACTATTAGCTGTGAATAGCTGTAACAAATAGGCCAGATTCATTTCATGCATCACGGTTAATCACAAAGCCGCATCGGTAATAACCATCATTATAATAACCTTGGAATAATTGCCTTGAAAGTTAAGGAAACATGAGTGAACTTCTTGGGTGATGGGCAGCGTCGATGCATCCTGGCCGTGGGTGGAGCGCTCACGGCCACTGTGAGTCACTCTGGGATGCAAGTCATCCACTGCATGACAAGCCTTCGCTGCAGTCGAGCAGGGTGAAAATGACTCCTGCTGGCCACACTAATCCACATCCGGTGTTGTGTGTGTGTACATGTGCCTGAGGCAGACTGAGACAGAAAAATGGAGGCTCCACTTAGCTGCCAAATGAACTAATCAATTACCAGAATACCTCTACTTCAAAACACAACAAATCAGCCCAGTCTAATAGTTATGCATCCGGGATACCTTCCTGATTCAATCTCCTATCGCACTAAAACCCTCATAAAAGCTTCACTAAGTAAACTCAGATCCATGCAGTTTATTTTAAAACCCTTAAATCTATACTGGATCCAGACTTTCCAACACGGCTGTTAAACCGATGAAGAATTAAGACAGTGATTAAATGTGAATCCCAGATGAATTAAAACCATTCGATAATTTGTCTTCGTATACAGGATGTTTCGCAACGAATATATAAGCTCTGAAAAATATACGAATGCACTGAAGCGCGCAAAACTGCGGCTACATCTTCCCCAACCTCTGGAAGAGAATTCTAATGGAAACAAAAGCAGAGGGCCTGCCCAAGGTGGGGTAATTTGATTTATCTCTATTTTCCATTCTCCTGTGTTATCATGGGTTCTTCTCTAAAATGGGAAATGTGATAAATATTGATGTCCGTTTCAGGAAATGCAGGCAGGCATGCGTGAGATGAAGGCTCCGGCCTATCTATCACATTTTCCTTTGGCGAGTCAGGGTGTGTTTGTAAACTGACCCCCTTCCAAAAGCCTATAAGCCCCAGGAAGAGGTTTGTCTGCCTGAAGCTCTTTGTGCAGCTTGTTAGCGCTCTTTCGTCCTCTCGTCTCTGGCTTCCTGTCATTCTGCCGTTGCTGTATTCCACCAGCTGTCGCTCTCTCCTCCGCGTTCGACAGCGGCTTCCACCACCCTCTCTCCTTCTCTCGGTTTCCAGCGTCTCTCACCGTCTCCCCGCTCACTAGCTGTCTCTACTTCTCTCCCCGAAGAGTTCGACAACGGAGTGAGATGAACAGAGAATCAACGAGACGGCAGCGGAGATCAAAGGAGCGGGGCTCATCGAGCATTCGGAGGCGACAGAAATAGCAACGTCAACTTTGTTTCTCGCCTCCAACAAACAAAAAGAAGTAAAACCTGCCTCTTTCATCGCAACAATATTTAGAAAAGACGCAGCCAGTTAACTTTAAATCATCTGGATTCAGAGCTTGTCAAGTTATCCAAAGGCCCCTTCGGGTAGTCGGACAAATCACAATGGAAGCTAAATGTCTGCTTCCACTTGAGCTAAGGTGCCTCTGCACGGATGTGTGAGGATGTACAGACGAGCATCCCAAGAAGGAACCCGAGTCCCACTTTGTCGCATCACAGCAAATTCACATGCTCTCATCTCCTCCCCGTGCTGTGAACAGAAAGGCAGCACACACATGTGAATACACATCCACTTCTGCACACCCTCCTACCACATTTACCTTAATATGACAAAGCAGCTCCCTGTCAGAATTCACAGTCGCCCAAAACACGCACTGCCGCTGTCAGGTAGACCGTGCAAAGTTGTCTCTAAGGGATCGGAGCTGAAAATAACAGCAGATCAATAGCAAATACCAAGTGGAGCATTTTTCCCTCCAGCTTCTGACAGCATGAGCATCGCTGCTGGTGTCGGCACAGATGTCTGTTCCCTGCCTCTTCCCCTGCAATCGCCAGTCAGCCCGTGCTCAATTCTTTCCTCTCTCCATGTCCTGAATAGCTTGCTCCGCTTCATTTACCGGCTCCCCTATCCCATAATGAGTACAGCTTGCACCTGTCAATATGTTATGAGAAGTAAATCAAGCAAGAAGTGCAAGTAAGGGACACAGATATACAGGAAGAGAGGGAGAAGGAGGCAGGAGACGGATGCCCTTACCAGAGCTGGATCGGAGGGAGCCCAGAAGCTGCTTGCTTCATTCCACTGTGGCGTCTCATTAAATCCAAGATACCCGGGAAAGGATTGAAGATTCCATCGAAACGTTCCCCTGAGAGGAGGAAAATGAGATTCTTTAATGGGAGGACTTTGGAGTGTTGTTGGAAAAAAAATGCGGTGAACGTGTAGAAGAAGAAGGATCTGATATCCGCATCCAGAACACTTCACGAGTCCTGTCTGTCAGCAGCGACGCCACACGTGTGCGCACACGACACGCGATTCACACACATACGCGCGCACGCACACACTGAGGGTGTATCCTCCGTTAGCCGAGGCAAGACGACGGAGGGATGCAGACGGTGAGAAAGAGAGACACAGGGGAAGGGAGGGGGATCCGGAGAAAGGCAAGGTGGAGGGAGGAGCCGCAGTGCACGAGGGATGGGAGGAAAGGAGAAAGAGAGGAGGGCTGTCCCCATCCTCCTTATGCTGCCCTCAATCTCAACAGCAGGGTGGTCAGGTTAAGGAGTTAATGCAATTATTACAAGTACTGCAGGTGATGTTAAACAGACGCAGGGACCACTGCTGCTAAAACTGTTTCTGAGAGCTGGGAGTCCACAAAGCTGAACAGCTGTGAAGACCAGGAGGCTGAAGCCAAGACCTGAACACTCCCATAAATCACTTCCCTTGCAGCTCTTATGAACATAATAAATATCCAGCCTTGTACAATCTTTACTTGATTTTTCCCGTCTTATCCAACCAACTCTGTGTTGTGCACTGCACAACATTTCCACCAACACCACGTGGGGCTTTCCTTGGCTGACATGACTCACTCCATATAATCCCACACTGATGATTCATGCTCTAAGTCAGCGAACATTTTGAGGCAGAGGTTAAGAGTATGGGTGGCATTAAGCGGTCAGGACACCCCACCGCCGCCGCCGCCTTACAGACGGGATTAAGGATCAGCGGTGGATGGATGGGAGGCTCGTGGGTAGAGCTCCGAGGATAGATCTGCTTTTGGTGGATCCCTGGATGTTAGCAGAACTTGAGGGTGTACTACAAGTCAGTTACTGTACTCTGCAAGGTGGGAATGTTAGTCAAAACTAAAGGAAATGTATTCTCCATAAACACTTAAAGCAAAAGCAGCGTCCTCAGCAGATACGCCGTGGCAAGCTCCTCCTTTCCCAGCAAGACCAAATTTACTCACGGCTGAAGTTTCCTTGAGTTTGTTGCTCACATACCGACAATCAAAAACCTGTGTTTAGCTCAAACAATATTTAAAATCCTGTGTGTGACACACACTTTTATTTTTATCAGAGTAGGAATTTTACCTGAACTTGTTATTAAAGTTTTCTTTTTTGTACCACAGATTGTTGTTGTAAGATTATGTTCAAAAGTGAAGTCACAATACTCTGCGTCTCCCTTGCGACTTTATTGCTTTCCCATATCTAAACCAGATTTTTATTTTCTACTGCATTCATATCCTGTCATATCCAGCTGTGTGCATTGTTCTCTGTGGCTGTGTAAAGCAAATATATCCTCATAAGACAGCAAGCAATAACTTCAAAGGCTTTTTTATTTCAGTTTGTATACAAATACAAACTTATAAATATTTGTTTGAATGTCTCAATTTCTCTTGACACTTAATATTGGACAGGGCTTTTTATTCAGCGAGTAGTGAATAAGTTTGTGAGGAAGTGGTTTCAGTTTGGCACAAACATGACAGTTTAGTTTTACAAAGTCTGGACGCTGAGACTGGTACAGCGATGGTAAAAGACACTATTAAAAACATGCTGCTTACACACGATCATCCTGAGAACCTACAGTGCAGTAAAGTCAATATCCAAATATTGTCCTGGTGCAGCCAAACCAAACTGTGATTCTAAACCGTTACGATGACAAAATGTGTGCATCTGATTCCAGCTAAGACTCTGCACCACCAGCGTCTAGCAAACACTCACGTGTTCAAAGCGGCCAACTTGCACTGTGTGTAAATATTATAACTGTTATAAGGGTTTTGTGGAGCATTGACACATCCACCCTTATTTTAACAATCTACTATTTGATAGTCTGGAGCCATTTTATATATAAGTCTTTCTATGCAAAAATCAACATACTCTTTAATGAATGTTATAACAAAAAGCAAGGGTGACGACGTTTCCTTTGAACAAGATCGTGGTCAGACTTGTCATCGTTTCTGCCAGTGTGCTGTCTGGAGGATTGTGCAGATGGACCTGCATCCCGCAGGTCTTTGGCAGACTCTGCTCTCGCTGCAGTGATAACCTCCGTAAATTGATGTTTTAGAAATAATGGCCACGGCTTTGTCTCAGCCTCAGCTCGTGTGACTTTAGGTATTCATTAGTTTACTGCTCTGCGGTGTGGAAACAACCTATGTTCTAGACATCTGGCTGAGCTAATTCCTGTGTCAGTGGCTCAGCTCCCTCTCATTAGCTTGACCTCTTACCCTGCAGTTTTAATAATCCACAATATTACTACCCCTAGTGACCCATGCATATTTATAAAGCCCTCATTATGCCATCACTCAAAGTAATCATTATCGCGGGGCCCATTACAGCAGATTTTTGGCACTAAGCACTGCGGGACTGTTTTTCAGTAGACACAGCACAACGAGTGCACGGCAGACTTTTACACACTGGGAGATCACAGGTGGCACCAGAGAGCGACAGAATGAACCTCGCATATATGGTTCTGCACAAACAACAGCACATCACAGCAGATTATACAGCCCGAGGTAAAACAGGACAGATTCATGCCGTTGGTTGGAGTGACTGTAAACCTGGACATTTCATCTCTGGCCCTGAGTCCTTCACATACTTGCTTTCCAGCTCAGTAACTCCACTAACAACGCTCTCTCCCTGGGCTGCGTTTTATGTTTGCTTTACTTGCTTTTAGCTGCGTATTGATCGCTCGCGTTCCTACTGTTGTCTGTAAGTCAAAGATACGACGAGCATTGGTGCTGCCCAGATGCATCCCGCTGCTCATATTGTTCGTGTTCGTATCGGCGCGCGTCGCCTGATTATGCCTCTGATTTGAGTCCGTGCTGTTGTGCTGCTGTTGGATCGCTGTGATTGGATTTGTGCTGTGCTTGTTCTCTTGCTATGGTTGTTGTTGTGCAATACTGTGTATAGTTTATTTGGAAGTCTGATTCTAATGGTTTGGCCATAGGTTGCAAACTCTTGAACTGCAGACAATCCTTCCTATTTGCTTGAGTAAATGCTTTGTTTGACCTGTGAACCTGTTGTGAAAATAGTTCAATTTAGGGTCAATTTTGTTGCGTACACACATAGATAAATATAAATATACATATAAAGCAATGTGTACTTTAACAAAACGTCACAGAATTTATTTTAATGACATGAAGAAGCGGAAAAGTCTTTTCAGTGTTCTCACAAAGATCATAATTATCCATAGTAAAATAGAGATGTAGTAACTTTACTTTGAAATTTCCTGTCTTACAACTTGCTGTAAGTTGCAGATAAAAGTCAATTAAAGGAGGATTGCCAGCTGAAATATGCCACCGAAGGCGACTGATGTCTTTAGAACAGGGACTGAATTTTTCATTAATTTTCAGAGAAATAAAGGCTTTGTCAGGGAAGCTCTTGGGGGTTTTACCTGCATCACAATAGAGAGACTGATTCCGTGTCACACACGTTGCCGATCTCTGGCACAGTGGAAGTATTATGGCTGTTTAGCAAATGTAACCGTCCGTCTTCTTTACCAAGGTCGCAGTGGTCATCCAGTACAATGGAGCTGGACAGATGAATTTTTCATGAAGATGAATTCATTCAAAGGATTTAATGATAAGCACTAAGCCTTTTGTCACATGCTGTAAAGTAGGTTGTGTTTAGGACATAGTCGTCTTTTTTACTTTCTGTATGCGTTGCTCCATCATCAAGAGAAGAAAACGGACCCATTTACATCAATGCATGACACACTGTTATTTAAGTAAATTGCATTTTTTCATTCTGTCAACCAGATTCCGACGTCTGGTGATGGTGGTCGTGACTCTGGGCGACCTGCAGTGGAAACTTTCTCCTACTGTTCAATTTTGCTGCCAAGGATGTTGCAATATGCGACCTCCCGTGCCCTCCTATGAATATTTTAAAGCAGAAGACATAAATGTTGAAAAGATTATGAAAAAGTGAAAATCCTCTCCCACTGTTAGTGGCTCAAAGGTTCAGCTCTGTGTCTGCATCAAGAAAAACACTTGCATTATTAAAGCTGTGCACTGTGGCGTAAATTTGTCTAATGTAATGCAAATTAAATTAGACAATAGCCCTTAGCATTCACAATGCTCAGGCTTGATATATTGACCAACATCCAGTCTCAACCTTTATTCTGTAAGTCACAGTGGAGGAGAACGGGAGCATGTTGGATTTAAAATTCCAGCCTGGATTTAAAAGTATTATACTGTTGTGAATCTTTATTCTGTGGAGTAAAACTAAACATTAATATTACTAACGTATTAGCAGATTGTGTTAGAGGCAGTAACTAAACTAGTTTGTGTATTTTTGGTGTTTGCTTTTCACTGCTTTTCAGTCCTTCACCACAACTTTATCCTCCCTCATCCTGACTGACTCAAAGGATGCTGACTGTGCTAAGGTGTAATGGGACCATCGCTATAGAAACAGCTGTGTGTTATCGCTTTGAAATGAGTTAAGCGGCGATGCTTGGAACAATGAGACTTGTAGTCGCTCTCTTTTACTCTGTTGGCATCAGACAGCGGGTGAGATATAACTGGGAAGCTACTTTACCACCACGTGTGTTGCCAGGATTTAACTGCATTCAGGTAAAGATGTTTAGTAATCACCTGGGTCCTCTCGCAGCCTTCACACAGCTGTCAGTCATTTGGGACCTTATGAACTACCTTGGAAGAAAGTAGGTCAGACGGCAACTGAACTACTCCGAGAAATGAAGATACTGTTTCTGTAATTGGATGTTTCTGTTGAACTCATCACTTTTACTTTGAGAAACCAAAGAACATAATTCCAATCACCTTGTAAGCTGAAAGCAGAAATCTAAAGAGCCTCATATATCAGAACTTCAGCAAATTAAAACGGGGAAATGCAAGATTGTGAAGGTTCGAGGATGACAAGGGAGCCTTTTATTTAATAACATTCCACACCGAGACTTCACCTCCTTCCACAACGTGCTGAAATCAGAATTCACTCAATCACCAGCTGCAGCAGAGCAAAATATGAGAGTCAGACGTGGATTCGATATTTTTACTGTAGTAGCAGTGTTATTCAGAGCCTTTTGAAGAGGGCTGGTTAATGTGGCGCCAGCGTTCATTCTGCTGTGCCAGCGCCAGAGGATGTCTGCCTCTGGGGACTCACTGTGTGTGTGTGTTTCAAAAGCAATGCACTGAGCCTGGAGCCATTCCAGACTCCCAGACGCACACGTGTACGTCCAGGAGCGCCAACATGAATGGATGAACGCTCTGGCCGATCGTCTTCTGGGTTCATGGGTTCCCATTGCTCCCTAGTGATAAATGTATTGAGCATCATGTGACTGAGTGAAGTCACATGATGCTCAAGATTCCGTAAACCAAGTAGGTCTGTGAACCCAAATACACGCCAGGGTTGCGCCAGAGAGCAGAGATTGTGGCTTAGATAGGTACAATTTTATTTAAGATTGTTCCTGTTTAGAACATCCAATTCAAAGCGGTTCCAGCGTCAGGTCAGTTAAACCATCTCCTGAAAGCGATAACTGGACAGGCACCGGTCCACGTGCAGGACAACAAAGCAGGGACCGTTTCACGGCCTCGAACCACGACTTGAGTCTGAAACGGAGTCAGAACAGCAGCGGCAGAGAAAAGTCCGTTTGTGGCCGCTCTTCCCAGGGCCAGAGAGCAGCAGAGCCAATGGAGGCTCGTCCCTCCACTCGCCGGCCTACAGTACATAAAACATGGTTAAAACAGGTGAAGTGCGACCAGTGCGACGGTTTATCCTCAGATTCTGAGCCGCCACAGCCCAGGCCAACACCAGTCAAGCCGATCGCTTCTCACACATGCACTCAAACACACCTGCAGACTCGCCTGGGTCTGATTGAGTCATTGGACTCCGCTCATGCGCGGTGGTGAGTGGGAGGAGAACCTCCACTCACACACGTGGAAGATGAGCTTTAATGGCCAGTGCACGACGTCTAAGATACTGTAGGTGGATGGAGGATTCGCTGCCTGGTGTTTCTTTTGATTCGATTTTTGTAATGCAAAGCACATTTACTGATGCACACTCTAATCCAATCCAACACAGCAGCTCTGCCTCCAAGTCTCCTTTTACAAGGTTATAATTTCTCAGCTGAAGCTGTCAGGAAGGTGATAATTCTGCTATATGATTATGACTGAATTCATTGTGGGTGCCGGAGTCGTAGTGGAATGCTTTGTATTAGGAGGTGATCGTCATAGTAACGTCCCCTCTTTCATTTTAAGTATGAAGGAGAAAACTTTAGAACCTTCTGCTAATGTAATGCACCTCCAGAACGAACCAGCCATTTCCAAATCCGGCAGGTGCAGCACATCCGGCTCAGGCTGGGAGGCCAAGTGCCTCCATCGGTTGAGGTGAGGGAATAGTGCCAATAGTGACGGGAACAAAACAAAAGATGACAAAAGAATCCCGCTCCCACTGTGACCTCAGTGATCAACAACTAGGAACTAGGACCAGTCCTGTCCTGGATCGGACCCACAGGTGTCCTCGATAACGTTAAAGACGATCTCTTTGCTGGTAACACCTAAAGCAGGTGGATCCCCTTAAATACCTGAACGTTACGTTATTTCTCTTATCACAGCCAAAGAGAGCCGTCAGAGTGGGGATAAAGTCAGCTTATTCTTAAAGGCACCCTTCCCTTTAATGCTTACAGTGATAACTGAAGGTTACCCGCTGAATGGAGCTGCCATGATAATTGACATTTAGTGATGAAATGCCTCACACAATGAATGCTAAAGGGAGAACTAATTACTGCCTATCCAAGTGTCAATAGCGTCATCTGTTCTCTTCTAAATGTCAGTTTTACATTGAAATGCTGGCGGCGCGGCTGCCAAGCCCTAATGGCCGGTCGCTGGCAGCGCGAGCTCTGCAACACACCGGTAGGAAGTGACGGGCGCTGCGACGCCAGCCATCCCTGGACATTCTGAGACTTTCTGTGGCGGCGTCATGGCTGCAGCAGGACGCATGGGCTGCTTCTAAACTTTAACCCAAGGCGACCAGAGCAAAACATTTAAGAACACGCTTCAACACACGCTTCATAAAGCTCAACCCGATTCCCTTCGCATCCATGCTCGTACCGGAACGCCATTTATCCCGGGCCTAATTGCCAGAGTGTCACTATTGTTGCGCCGTTGGATTTGTCTCCTATGTGACCCTTACACGAGGCTGTCACAGCTAAGGTCCTGATACTGATTACCAGTTGCAGAAGGGGTCGCTGCCACCCTGGTCCTGGAGATGGAAGGTCGGGGCTAATCGCAGTGATACAGCGAACACGTCGGCGGAGGGAACAGGGTGGATGCCAGGGCTCGTTATGCCGGAGTTCGAACTGGAGGAAAAGTAGCAGCTCTTGCTTCCTTGTCATCTCAGCAATAAGCTTTTCCACTGCAGCACAATTCAAACCACACAGTAGACACAGGCTGTATCATCCAAATAAAGCAGGCATCCGTGGATTCAAGAGAAGCTGGCAGGTTGAAACACTAAGTGGTTATAATATTTCATTTATTTTTGATTGGCTGCTCTTTTAACCACCATCAAATTGCCTTTTTGTGTCTCGGCACAGCTTGTGGTTAAATACAAAACCAAGTCAGTAAGAAGCGCAGTATAGTGCACATGCTAATGGGCCGCTAATCGCTACGGTCGTGGTGGGAGAGCCCCCTCGAGGGTCGCGCCTGCTGGCACACGGAGGGAAAACTGACAGTACCACCTGATCTGGCCCAGTCCTTCATGTACCAATCAATTAGTAATGGCTTCGTCATTATGAGCTGTACAGAAGTTGACTGATAGAGGTCAGCTGTTCACTGGGGTCTCACCAGGTCACAGTCAGAACTAACAGTAAGGAATAATGAATAATACCAAAGTTATTCAAGTATGAGCATCAGTATCCACGGTGACAGATGTTTCCTGCCATCTGCGTTCGTTAGCACCTTTCTTCATGAACAGTATGACTTTGTTGTGAGAGGCCAGTTGGAATTCATCTGTGTAGGAAGGGATCAGGGAATCAAGACAAACACATGGCGTGACCAGTGTTTAAAGGACGAGCAACAACAGAGTCAAGAGAGTTTACGCTCGCAGACTGTTCGCAGACACACACTGGCTGTGGGCCGCTGACCATCTGCCTCCGTTTCCCCAGCCTGTAAAAAGCACAGCACGCCCAGTTAGCTCCACAGATTATGACGACTGTGGACAAAATACAGCGAGTACCTGCTAAAATCTGTTGGGTGCAGGTTGTGATGACAATAACACTCATTATTATTCTCTGCAAGCCAGGACTCAGTGTGCTTGCTTTTTGTTTTTCTTTTTATGTTTTGATAGTTAACGACCGCAACTGAATAATCTCATATTTATTTCATGCCACGTAAAATCGTTCTGGACGTTGCACAAATATTACGATATTATTACCCTTCCAGTTGTACGTTGAGTTTAGGTCATTTTCACCACCACAATTACTGTAGATGTTTAGGCTTAATCAAATGGATAAATGCTGTTCGGTTCAATCATTACTGAACCGTTTCAGCCATTTCAAACAGATTCTGAATCCAGGTCTGATAAAAGTGGTTGTAAGACATACATTCAAACAGACCCACATCACTGTGACATTCAACACGCAGGGAGCTTGCAGGAAGCCAAACTACGTGTCTCAAGGGATGACATGCGCCAGAACCAGACAACACGGACACAGACGTGATGCGATGCTCTTCTTTTTCAAAAGGCTGGATTATTAAACACCTGACCCAGTTCAAAAACGTCGCAGGTCTACGGAGGACTGTACTGTCTTTTGGATCCCCCAGTTTTGTTGAGCACTGTAGATACATATATAACATTTTGTCACGGCGCACCCCTCTCTGATCTAAATGAGTTTTGAGGAACTAACATCTGGCAGAGAATGAGTTTGATAATGCTTTTAAATATGGGCGCTGCAGAAGCATTTCAGCATCTGTGTCTGGTGATAACTGCCATCATCACAAATCTAACAGTAATTTAAAGCCAAGACAGCTGTAAAATGAGTCATATGTGACATTATTGTTCCAAGGAATAAAAATCGAAAGGAGACCATGTGCAGCGCATGAGATTATCTGTTAAATTACCTTGCAAGTGCAACATACATCCGTTAAAGCATAAGCTAATATTTCACTGAGCATGTGTAAGAACATGCTTCTTTACAGTGGTCTCCTTTATTCAACAGACCGAGTTAAATCACATTTTAATGAAACCGTAACGTTGGTCCAGGAGCCTTGTTTTGCTGTTTGTCCGCACCTCGGCAGCTGGTTGTAAAAATAAAAAAACAAGGCTTTTTATAGTGGCTACACTTAATGGAAATCCACCAAAGCCCTCATTGTTCATCGGGGCTCTATTAAGCTTGCGTAATGATGCCGACATACAGAAAAGCATTATCATGTTGGCTGCCGCAGCCAAGGAGCTAAACAATGCCTGTAAACTTCTGTGACTGCTCTTTGCCTCCTTAGGGGTAATGAGCCTGCCATCGCAATGAAAGGCCAGTGAATTAGCCCTCTGCCTTGCTTTTTAATCAAGCATCAGATCAGCAGCAAATTGCTCATCACTACCTCCCCAATTTCCTCAGGCTTAATTATTTAGAACTTTGTTCATCCGATGAACTCTGCACTGCCACGAATTAAAGAGTAAAGAAATAGCACATTGACAGGGGTCAGGTGTGACCGTGCCACATGGCGCCTGCTGCAGCCACTTGATCCAATTATTGCTAATGACACGAACACACCAAGAAAAGTCTTGTGGTTCACATTAACCTGAAATAAGTTTACAATAGATTGTTCCTGAGGATTTTGACCGTCTGCCTTTCAATAACTCAGTAACATTTGTCATGTTGCTCTTCATTTCATACACAGGTAGAAAAGCGGCGGTTTCTCATTCCAAACCAGCTCTCAGCAAATTAAAAGCTGTTTTTCTCTGCTGCCAACTCTTCCGGTGCCAAATATCACTTTAATTAAGTGCTTCCGCGTGTTTAGAAAAGCAGGACTGAAACTTCTAATTCAATAATTGCAGCTGGGTGCAGACGTCGTACTAACATGTTTATAACATTTATTTTTACAGCTATTGTGAAATGTCACATTGTGGTGACAAGCGTTTCTCCCACATCAGGGAGTGTAGAAAGGGAAGTGATCTCTTGTTGTGTTGGTGAGTTTGACAGTAGCAAACACACTCTACGGTTTGATTCTCTTTTTCTCTCAGTGTCATTTCTACAGCTGATTATTTAAAAGATAATTATGCTTAACAAACCGCCAACAAGAACTGATCCAAATGAGGCCAGTCATTCTGGTCTCAACAAACTATTCAATTGTTAGTGGCATTCACTTTGTTTTTTATTTTTTCAACTAGAGTGTGAGAGAAAAAACGAAATCTCAATGAAAGAACGCATTCTATGCTTAACATTTGCATAACAATCCCTGGCCTTTCTCTGACATTTAATATAGCCTATGAATTATAATCAGCCCCAATAATGAGATGAGAAATACCAAGTGTGTCAGTAAAAGGTTTGTCTCGAATGAATCGCAGGCTCCCCCCCAGATAACTGTGCTTTATGTGTCCCACTGCAGGAGGCTGAATGGAACCGTTCGCTCTTTAAATGCAAGCGTGAACTTAAAGGCACAGTCCGCGATTTGCTACACGAGTCTCTCCTGGCGTTTTCCTTCGAAAACATTTTATAACTGCGAGAAAGCAAACAGCTAAACATTAATACAGCTCTTCAAAACTGCGTCTACTCAATCAATGCTGGGAAAACATGTGTGCAGTGATACTGAGCAGGTGTCTGCTCTCTGTCAGAAAACCGCAGCTGTGTGACTCCTACCATGCATAAAACTGGAGGCAGCTGTGGGGTTGTGTATGATGGACAACTTTATGAAACGCAGTCGGCGTTTAGTGGGTCCCTGGCTACTTGGTCCAAGTCTGTGATCGCGGTGGATAGTAAATCAAAGGCTCGGAGGCTTAATCAGAGGCTTAGTTTTAGTCATTAAGTCAACCATTTTATTTAGTTCACAAAAGATAGTTGCTGTTGTCCCAATCAAAACAGATTCAGTATGTCAGGGAGAATTATAAATCCATTAGAAATGTGGTAGACTGCATCCGTGTGGAATATTCTGACTGTCCCTATAACGTCTGTTCAAATACAACATTACTTTCGGAAACATGAGAGAAACACCATCGGTGAAACAGAGCAGTGTGTGGAAGCAGTTGTCTCCAAAATTCAAATGTCCTCAAAACATTCCAAAGTTTGCTTCGTGTAGTGGCTGAGTGGGAAGGTCAGTGACTATTTTTAGCCTGGACTCACTTCTTCCTCTGTGACTATATTGCATTAGTATTTTGACTGCTCACATCTAAAGCTTTAACCTTTAACAAGAAATCAGCTATTTGTGTCTGTGACAAGAGAAAATATGACATTAGACCTCAGATTTGCTAGACCTCATTCTTACTCTACATCATATTTTACTTTTAATAGATAAACCACTAACAAGCGACTTTGTCTTGTCCAGTTTTGTTACACAGGGAAAAAACGACAACACAAAAACCCACAACATTATCATTTCAGGTCTTCCTCATACATTTGTTTGTGTTCATGCCGCAGGCTCAGCAATCCATCTCTGGTGGCTTGTTCCACATGCAAACTTAATCGAATCACAAAACAAAAGGAGCAAAGCTCTCCGAGAGCTTTTGTGTAATTGAATTAAATTCCATTGCGCAGGATGATATTTTTATTCTGTGCATTGGATCTTTTACAGAAATTGTTGGTGCTGTGGTTTCATAGTATGCAAGTTAAATAGAAACGTTAGGAGGATCGTTTGACAAAGTCTGTCTTCCTGATGAGACAGTGGCTCTTTTTTTTTTATGGATTGGTTTCACAGCATGAGATTACGTTAGGAAATAGTTTTCCCTTCAGTTTTATTTCAAAAATCCACTTCAGCTTTACTCTGATCACAGAAGCAGCAGTGATCATTAGTCGTATATTCAACTTGGAACAAGAAGGTTTGTTAATTGTGACGGCGCGTTCAAATACACCTAACATGGGTTTTGGTCAGTGTACTTTCAGCTAGACCCTCTAAAGCTGCTCTGCTTTCAATGGAGTCACACGTTCATATAGATTAAACATCCATCTCGCTGCCACAGTAAATCCAACACATCAATCACGAGCAGCTCAAATGTTTCTTCATCACTCAACCACCAGAGTTTAAAGACATGTGTAACTTATAATCATAGAATTAAAGTCTATGTGTCTCAGTTTATGACATTTAATAATTACTTTGTCAAACTTACAGGACACGAGGCTTCAATAAAGCACCTGTTAATTAGCTTTAGCTATGTTATGTGTATGTGTTAGCAACACCTTGTGTAACACAACTGCTCTCAAAGTGTGTATTTCTCAACTTGCTTCCTTGTTAAACAGAACGATGAGCGCATCCGTGAAAATACGGAAATATATGGCGCGACCTATCAGTCCAGAGCCGTAAAAACATGCTCTGGGCGCATATCACCGACTCCCTGACACTCATTTCTTGTTCAAGGTTGGCTGTGAAACAAACCTGCGACCTCCAGTCAGAGCACAGTTGCTGTCATCCTCAGAAATATGAGGCCATACTATGTCAGGGTCTGATAAGGATTTGGCTCCTATTCAGACGTGAGAAAGCCGTAAACACCGCATGACACGCTGCTGTAACAACAACACGACCGGCATATTTTAAAACTTCATTACGCCTGATACTTGATCGCTTTTAAATTAAATTAAATAAGCTCATCCCTTGTGTGCCCAAGACAGGTTAATGGAGACATTATTCAATGGATGCCTCAGTTTGTTCGACATCACAAACACATTTTTATGTCGTCTCATTTTTTTCCGATTAAAAGCATTTTGCATCACAACTCCGTTAATGTCGGTACAAAGGGACCAATAGTGTTCATTTAACGTGAGAACACATAGTTACACCCACTGTGTCGTGGCTACAGTAAGTGGCCTGCGGCGCGTTTGAGCTACAGGCTGCTCATTGTGTTCCCATCGCCACAGTGTCACAGGCCTGAACTATCGACAACAGACTAGATTAGTGGGTACCTACCTACCAAAGCCGTCCTTGTTTCGCTTGACACGAGGCCGACTCCGGGACCTACCGGGCCTCAGTGTGTAGTTGAATACTAAGCCGAAGGAACAGATTGTTGACTTACAGTTTTGTCTTGTCATCATTTCCGTCTGCTAGAAGAAATGACTGCAACCTCGACTCAGACTATTAATCAAACTTCCTCGCACAGATGACGCGACAGTTCAAATGTTCTTTAACGTCATTTACATTTACGTATTAAAATAAAGTACAGCAAAATCCTGCTCTACTCTGTAAAGTAGAACATCTGTAATAATAATTTATTTTCTTTTGCAGTGTTGAGAACAGAATAATTACATTTACTCATTCGCAAAATAGCCGTATGACACTTCATTTTAGCAAGGCACAATACAAAACCCACCGGTACTTAGCCCCTGTGCAACTTAAATTACACATTCATTACTCACAATCAATCACCTTTAGTGCTTTGCTGGTGGATAATTATGCACTTTAATATGTTTTCATCATGGCAGCTCTTACAGCTATCACTGCTCTGCAGGATTGTAAAATCAGGTGCACACCCAACCAGGGAGTCCTCGTTTATCTGCAGCTCAAATAAAGGCGCGGCGCTTCATCAGAAATTGAAATCAGCAGCCCCGCCGTTGTATAATGTCTAAGGACACGCGTAAAGCTGTCACTGAGTGAGATCTGCGCGGTTTGTGAAACTGAGGAGAGCCGACATGTGCTGTCACCCCGCGACCGTGATTGACGAGGCCTTGTTTAAAGGTGCTCTCTCCTGCATTTTCTCATAAGCTACTGAAATGCATGCAGCTACTGACACAGTTTTCTAATCACCCTGGATCAGACGCAGGCAGCTTATACTTGCTTATCAGGGCTGCTGTTGTTCTTTGGAGCTGCCCTAGTTTCAGGCTTTAAAAATGCACAAGTGACACAAAGTACACATGTAGACAGCTGTTAGATTATCTTGAATTAACGCGTCTAAATATTCGGTTTATGTCTTGGCCTGTAGCCATGTTTTTATATTTGCATTGTTGCTGCTGAACAATTATGTTTGGCCTTACCTGGAAATGCTTTACTCCCACCTTCAGCGTACTCAGCGTATCATCGCTTGTTTATCAGTGTAAATGCACAGAGCATATAAACTGACATACATGAAGGCAAACGAGCCTCCAAGCGAGTCTGCGGTGGTTCGTACTCAGAAACACCACACTGTACGTCACAGCTCCGCTTGAGATGTGTTAATTATCGAACCGAGGAAGAATGCAGCCGTGTGATTAGGAGCCCGGTTATTTCAAAGGCGATGAATTCATTTATTCTCCTGTGATGAGCATCTTTGGGCTGATCACTGCTCTGTCGTCCTGTATAAAATGATTACTATTCTATATGATTACACCCTAATGCCATTGGGCCCCTTTCTACAGATCCACTGTATCTTCATAATTAGAGTTATGAGACCAAAAATGCCTGTAATGTCCCATTAAACTGAGAAAACAGTTGCTAATTAGCCACAGGTTGCTGTGTTTGTCTGTGTTGTGTGCAGAAAGACACGATGACCCAGTGCGGACACCAACAAGTTTCAGAAAGTCGAACACACGAGTGGTTATTTGTGCTTTGCCACACAGACTGAATCAGCACAAACATGTTCTTTACACCATCTAAAACTACTCATTGACTACTTCATTGTGTTTACCAATCGAGTACATGGAGCTGAAGGTCAATGACTGACACCCAGGACACTGGTCAGCGAATCCTGACACACACGCTTTCAACCACTGATCAGGAGACAAGATGTGAAGCTGGAATAATCTGGGTTTTATCACTTCGCCTTGTTCACCATTTCATGAAAGCAGGCATCAGCAACATCTTGTTGCCATAGTTACTGACTATGAAGAACACTCTGAAGAATACGCTTGCTACACACACGTATATATACAGTATGTACATAGTTGGCCGTACTGAAATGAAGCAGAGTAACAGTGATGCAGGTTTAACCGCAGCAGCGTTTTTGCTCACTGTTCAAAGAAAGCTAATTAAGGATTAGACATTGAAGCTGGGAGTAATAGAAACGCTCAGTACTACAGCTCTACAGAGTAACACAATAGTTACTCTTCAATTTAATTAGATTTTACACAATCAACTGCTTAATTAAGCTCCACAAACCTCACCTCTCATGCTCTAATTAATTAGTAGTAGTTTATTTAGAATAAGAATGAAGTCAGGTGAAGCGCTGTACTGTAGCCGCGTTTACATCATCAGTCGCCACTAATGCAGCCTGCCGGCCCACCTATGTGCTGTCCATGAGATTAACTGTGACAAGGTTTTATGTTCCTTTTGTTTAACGCTGGCAAGGACATGCAGAGTTGATTTTGAATGTTAACTGACTAGACTGTCACGTCTGCAGGCAGCTCTATTGTCAGGCCTGGGATGAACAAAGATACCTGTCATATCGCCATCTTCTTGTTTCCCTGCTAACCCCAATAGGAGGTGAAGCCTTGTCCCGTTGTGATTTTCTTGCACTTTGCCGTTGATGCGTGCGACTTGGAGCCCTCGTGCTCAGGATACCTGCCATTACGCTCGATAAGCTTTGAAGTAAGCTTGAGGATCATTTCAGAAAGAAGTTTGTTAGAGTGAAACACTGATTTGCGTGTCAAACGTTCAGCTCATCTATTAGGAAGACTGCACTTACTTAAATCCAAATATCTGTTTAATGAGAGCTCATCTCATCTGGAGAACAGAGGACGTCTGGAGAATCAACCGACCACCGCGGCCAACAACAAGTCACGGTGTAACAGCTTGTTTGAATCAAACAGCTCTGCAGCACTTCAGCTGCAATGGTGCTCGTTACAAGTGGGAATGATTGCACCCTTTCTTACTCCGTGTGAAACCTTCAAGTAGATTTCCATTTGTGCACATACACACATGCTGCAAAACACACGGGAGAACAGTGGCTCCCGCAGGAAATAACATGTGACCTTCCACCTTATTGCTTGCAATCGATGACTAACAGCGTTGCCTTAGTCTCTACGACAATTGAGGCAATTTTTCTCCCACACAGCCGAAGCCTTTTTCTGCAGGGAGGAAGGCCTACGTCAGACACGCCCGGGGCTTGGGATTAATGCTCGATTGTCACAGTTAGTTAGTGTTAGGATTTCCAGTTTGTTGCCAAATTATTTATTTACTCTTGTTTAGTCTCCTGTAGAGATATGCAAACTGAAATCAATGGTGAGTTTAAGGGCCACAAGAACCAATGAAGTTGTCATAAGCTATACTCAGCTTTATAAAACACTGTGAGGATCAGGTCATATTCCTACGTATCTTCCCTGTGCGTCACGCTAACACAGCTTCAAATCAGCTTGACACTCAACTCTCGCGTTCACAGTAACTTCAGGAGCAAAGGATGTGGCCTTCTGGCACCGACAGGGTCTGCCTGCAAACTGACAGCAGCAGCACATATATATTACAGTGATGCATCACTTCTAACTGACTGCAACTGCTCAGGTTTGCAGATGAGTGCAGGAGGAAGAGCAGCGTTCCCTGCCCGTCTGCCCACAGTAGAGGGCCATCTACAGGACGCTGGCGCCAGACAGCCCTGGATGAAGAGATTCAGGAGAGCACATCCAAAGGCCAATGGAGACAGATGGAAAACAGGGACGCTCGGACAAGCCCCCCTCGTATCGCCTTTGAAAACATGCGAGGTATTTTTCCGCCTGTCATCGCCCGTGGTATAAATTACTGCTTACTCAAAGAAATGTCATGCAGCAGTAAGAGAGATAGATGGTTCGCATGCAACACTGTCCCCATATCTGCGTTTGCGATATTTACTGAAAATTACTGTGTGTCTTGCCCGGAGACCTCGGCCTAAAATATATCAACAATACAAATGCCTGTGCAGGATTTGTTTAGCTGTGTTACTCTATCCACGGGTTTTAAATTACAGTATCTAAAAGCCTGAACAACCAAGAATTGCTAAACCAACCAATAATTCACGGGGAATGCAGCCTAAATGGTTTGCTGGCACACACGAGCCATTTTCAAGTGATGCGACTTGGCGCTGCCTCTTGCCATGGAGACGGGCCTGATTAGCATTATGGTGATGGATCAGAGGCGTCATCATTTAGAGGACCTTTGATAGTGGTGCACTAGGATCCAGCGTCCTCTAGCTATATCACTGCCCAGCGCAATGTTTTGACAGCACTTGACCTTGCAGTTGCTTCTCAGAGAAAATAACTCCACAAATCAACAAGCTCTGCTCTTTTCGCCTATACAGTCAATTTGGGAGTGTAACCAACAAGACAGTGCTGTGCCAGTTTTCTAATCTCCTTTACTGCAGGGATTAGTAATGATGGATTGTCGTTGCCGTGGTGTCACACGCTTTTCTTTGCATTCAGCCAAGAAATCTCTTTCATCTGAACCTCACGGTAGACATTTAGTCGAGGAAAGATGATTCATCAACAACGTTGACACGTCATTATTTGTCTTTACACGACTCTTAATGGGGAACTAGTGGCATCATTTTGTCAGCAGCATCATGTTTTCAAGGTAGGGAGCAAATGTTGACCCTCTACGTTTCAGTCACCATAAAAGTGAATGTGTGACGTAGAGTATCTACAGCGAGGTCCACAGAAGGTTCTGCTTCAACCTAGAATTATGAGTCCATTCGTAAACTAACCAAACTGGAAACCTAAAAATCGAAGTGCTCGTTGTTCATTGTTCAAATCAGACAGTTCATTCGTACACAACGTCTCAGTTTAATGTTTGGCCATGACCAGGGTCACTGAAAACGCATTTTGCTCTCCTCAAATGTTAAATTAGTGGTGCTCTGAGAACCATCATCTTTATATCAATACACCTCAGTACCGTATAAAGGATCACCCCTAAGCTCAACACCTGACATAAATCATTCACGCTTCTTTGGTGTCAGCAGTGCCACAACACACCGACTAGCCATACTGAGCAAGGTCGGTAGAGGCAAACCAGAGAGTCCGTGGCCCACGTACTGGACATGAACCAGCAATAAAACTTATAGCTGATGACAGAGAGCAAGTGAGGAAGTAAAAGAGAAAGAAACACAAAGGCAGTCAATGACGGAGGTGGGAGGGGGAGCTGAAGCGAAAGAGAGGTAGACGTGAGAGAAGGTGGATGGGAGGGACTGGATGCTCTGGAAGTGAGCGACGCAGACAGATAGGATGAGAGCGAGGGAGGGGAGAAGGTCCGTTATCTAGGGAGAATGGCAGTTTGAGGCTGCCTGTTCTGCAACGCTGCCATCGACTTCTAATGACCTAACGCTCTGCCAGAAGAGGCGGAACCGGCGCAAAAGCCAAAAGAGCAGAGGCATCCAACTGGAGAATTACTGACGGGACGTAAACAGCACAGGGCGGCACAGGTGCCGACTGATCGGGCTAAATGCGAGCTGATGTCAGAAAAAACCTTCAACATGTGAAGACGTTGACAAAACGTAATATTCTGAGCACTCGAACAAATATGACAGTAGCCCAACTGAAATACAACCACCACAGGCAACGATTAAGTCCTGCCTGTCACAACAACGTTTTTAATTTAATTAGGACCAGCTGAGGAGCATCTGCTAAAGATGTGGACGGGTCTCAGATGCTTCAAAAGCTAAAAGCCTTTTCCAGAACATTACAGAAAGCATCAAACAGAAGACAGCTATAGGGTAAAGTTACCGTAGCAGCACAAGCGCAAACACAAACGTTGACGTGCAAATGTTTTTGACTGTTCACGGGGGTGACAGCAGTCGCAGTTGGTAATTAAAATCCCTCGGCCCGTGTCTGTCTCGGCCACGAGGGCCTTTACAGCAGTGGGCTGACGGGACTGCTGCAAATAACTGATGGAGGCGAGAGAGAAGTGCTGAGTGACAAGAGTGGCTTTTCTTCTGACAGACACCAACCAGCACTGTCTGCTAGCGTTTTACTTGCATGGCTGATGACCTGAAAGAGTTTCGCTTTGCTTTTGATAGAGTCAAACTTGTAAACGGATAAAATATTAGATCAAAATAAACTTGTATAAGGCTGTAAAATGTCTCTCCTAGTTTGTAAGTCGGGTTGAACCACGAAGGCTCAACTGCATGTGCTGCGATTGAAATCTGGACCGTGTGGACTTTTCCAGTTTTGGAAAGGGGTTGTCTACACCCATCATGCAATGGAGCTTTAAATCTCTCCACTAACTTCTTCAGCCTGTCGCTGTTCTCCAGGTAATTAAATGCCTTCACCAAACCCGTCACTGGCCTTCAAGTCTTGGGTTTGAGAAGCAGGTGGGTACTGTAGAACTGCTCCTCTCTCCAAAACACAGATTTGAGAAGCTGAACACAATGACAGGTTCAGAAGAAAAAAAAAAATTCTATGGAATAATAATAATAATAATAATGCAAGTCCGAGACTAGGAAACGCCTCCGCCAGGCCCAGGCTCAGGGTGGCGGCCATCTGCCTCATGCTTTACATGCTTACAAGGTGATAAACATCGCTGCCACGTCCGTTGACAATATTGACATATTGATTTCAGTCCATGTTGTTCTGCTGACAAGAGCCCTGAATGAAAGTTTTAATGAATAATTAAAACTGGCATCACACACACACACACACACACGGGGGACCGGGCCCAGTGTGACAGTTGAAGATGCCGAACATTATCTGAGATATCGTTCATGGGGCCAGACAAATGTCCAAAACACTCGTTTTTACTTCCAGTAAGAATAATTGGGTTTGTTCATTTTGTCTGATTCAGTTTGATTCATTTTGTTCTGAACTGGATCCCACCCAAGACGTGGAAAGACACCAGGGCAACAGGCGGCAAGACACTGCTCACCTGGTAAAGCAAGGAAGCCATTGTGGAATATAGAGTGGATTTTAATTACGCTGCTGCTCTAGTTTTCACTTGAACAGAGGGCCATTAATTCAGAGAGACAATCATGCCCCAGCCCTGTAAGCTTCCCACGAGATAAAAGCACATTGCTTTGACGATGTCAGCTTTGCAATAAAAGACCTCATGCAGCACATTCAATGAGGAGCGACACATTTGTGCAATTCTGTCTGACAATGAGCGCATAACATTATCCACAGAGTCAATCCCATAACAATTCTCCGTGTAAATGAGCATGATTGCTCTTATCAATATGATTTCGGAGAGAGATGCCATAAACACGCTGCAGCACAATCTAAACGTCGATCTGGTAAATTATAGTAAGTGACAGCTTCAGTTTTTCTACTTTTACATAAATATAGATATATTTAAGTATGTCTTGTGTTGTCGACGTTTGTATTTACTCTAAGTTTGTAAGTGCACAACAGAGCAAACCTATTAGGAGGCGACTGTCGTACGTTTGGTGTTTTCCAGGGGGTTTAAGATCAAAAGATTGAGAGATGAAAGTTCAGGATTGCAGCTTTTTTTTTTTGCTGATATTTAAAACTTTCCATATTAAACGTCAGAGACGATATCACCTTTTGTATCGCATCACCCACACTGGAAGCGAGATAACGCAAAGTACAGAAAACGTAGTGTTTGTTTGCAGATGTGGATGGTGTATAAACCAGGACGTCCATTTATCCCTTTCTAAGTTGCTAAGTCCTAAGAGGTGTTTAAACGACACACACTCAACTGTCCAGATTAGTTTGAGAAATGAAAGGAGTAAAGTCTAAGATAAATGTGTGATGTGTGTAACCTTAAGACTGTGGAAACAGTAACAAGTTTTAAACAGAAATCTAAACCTGCATAAAGTCCTTAAGAAATTTGAAGTTGAAAAAGTTGAAATAACTGTAGCCAAGTAAAAGAACAATATTTTCCTCACATTGGCAGTTTAAAAGTAAAACTATAGTTAAAATACTAATATTGCATGAAATCTCACGTAACCTCTGCAACATCCAAAGCAAAGACAAATAGATGTTATTTCTATTACATCCAAAGTAAAAGTTAAGTCTGCACTTTCCTTTACTGCTGCAGTCAAATGAAATACTGTCTGCAGGTAGAACAACTCCTCACACAACATGGCGGCTCATGCTCTGACCTTTTACTCGCACCCAGTAAGTGTTGAGACATCAACTGATGAATGATTTGGAGTTTTCTGCCAGGATTAGGACGTTAAGACCATAAGAGAAGCCTGCTAACAAGAATCTAAGGTGGCATTTGACAAAGATAAGTGCTGGCAAAACCTGTCTGGAGATACCATCTGTGGCCTTTAGAAGTTAAATATTAGATTTGATGCCAATCACTGATGTTTTTTCTTCTTTTTCTCAGCCAAGATAAAAAACAGGATTGTTGTCTTTTTTGAGTAGCCTTTCGAGAACTCCTCTAGTTTCTATCTCATTATTTCTCTAAACCGACTACATGGTGACCGTACGTTGTATTTGTGGCAAAACCACTACACCAAACTTAGAATCTTAGACTAGGTAAAGGTTTTCCAAGTGGTTTTCTGGCAACAGGTCGATCGGTTGGACAACAATTCAGTGAACAGGTTGTTGGTTAGATTAACGTGTGTAGCTGGCGTTTGTTTGTCCATATGAATATCGAGTCAATACATGTCCGTGAAGATTCTCATTCATTCGCGTCATCTTTAGTTTAACATCTTCAAAAACTGAAGGCTCCATGAAAATATAACCTACAAATACAGACACAAAGACCTGCATGGTGCTGTTTGGAAGGTCTTTTTCTTATACTGGATATCTTGGCCTCATTAGGGTCCTCTATCACCACCATGCTTCAGGGAGAGGGAGCGCTCTGAATCAATTACAGCCGTCCCTGCGGCCTTCCCCACCACAGCCTGCTGTGGGCTCTGGTCGCAGTGACCCACAGCCATATGCTAATCAGACTCACATATGTCGCCTGTGAGACAAATCAGAGAGGCCGGAGGACTGAAAGGACAGGGGACGCTGCTTAGACCGGGATGGGGCGTGCTGGATAAGAGGCATGTCTTTGGGCTGCGGCATGGAGAGAGAGAGTCGGGGCAGTGACTAGGACAGTCTGGCTGGCAGCGCACTGCCAGATGGAGTGACTGCCTGCGGACATTCACACTTAGCAGGAGACTAGCGCAGAGACACTGGTGCCAGAGAGCATCCGAAATAATCCAGTCCTTGCTCAGCATTCTTTCGATCATGAAAATAGTCTAATGAATATGGTTGGAGCCAATATCTGTCCTCAGACTTTACAGGGTGAGCGGTTATACAAATGATTGATTGACTGATTGGTCCTTTATGATCATTCATGCATTTTAGCTATAGAAAGCACGCGTGCAAGGTAGTAGACTGAAGGTCACTTGATCCTCGCTGGCCTCAGTCATAGGTCCTGCCCCACATGCTGTCGTGGCAAGACTGAAAAGGTCCTGGGGTCAAGCTGCACGAGCACACCTCCATCTGTGCCAGTGTTGGGACAGGTTCTCATCCAGCTGCTCAGATCACGTCACCTTGAACTCTTTCCCGATAGATCCACAGTCCTAAGCAGACGACCTGGTTGGTAATGTGGAATAACAAAACCATTTATATCACTTAGAACTGATTGTTTTGAAATTGGCCGACTAGCAGATGGCCAGAATGTTCGTCCTCACAGGTTGGAGGTGAACAAGACTAAAACCTGACCCGAAGCCTTCCAGCTCTAGAATTAGGGGGAACTCTTCACAATGACGGGCTCAGTTTTTGTGGCTCCAAAAATGGCTCCCAGCAAGTTCACTAAGTTCAGATCTCTTCTTATTTCTGAAATTGAACTTCAGTGCAGGTTTATCGCAGGCATTTAAGACGTAAGGAACTCAGCTCCCAGCCTCCACCTGGTGCACAGGTTGACGGCAGTGTCCAGAAGCGTTAAGCTCACACGTCCTTATGCACTACAGTATTGAAATCAGATTCGTTTTAGGAATTACTCACTTCTACCTGCTGCATCTGAGATTAACCATTCAGGTGAGGGTGGCTACAGTAAAGTGGGCCGTTGTCTGCCTTAAACCACAAAAGTCCAAACAACAGTGTAACGCGATAAACTGGATGAATGTCTTGAGTCTGGTGTTGCACATCTGGATGCCATTAATCAGAACCAAGCATCCTACAGAAGCAGCTAACAAGACAAAGTATTATCTCCTCAGTATATAAGATACGAAGCACAGCACACGTAGACTTACTGATATCCAACAAACACACACGTATGGATAAATCTAAAGGTCAGAGCAGTGGGTGAGGTTTCTTTATCTCTCTGAATAACTAAATATTTGACGAAATGCTTGATACAGTGCGTCAGGTTTTCAAATACGACTCTTTCTGCATACTTCAGTGTTTCTCAGCTGACTTATTCAGTCACAACTGATTCAGTCAGTAAACTTGTCTGTGAAAAAGCATTAAATTTGACATTTACTAATGTGTGTTGTTCACAGACCTAATTATGTCCAAGGTTAATTAAAGTCCATCTTATCATGCTGCGGCCAAAGAATGATCAAGAAGTCGCCTTTAGCGGCTCCTGCAATATTTCCTATTTGAAGTCTTGGTTGTGTAAGACACATAAAAAGAGTTCAAAGCCCAGGCCAAGGAGAGAGACTGCCTGTAAATAAGCCATGAGATTAAACCAGTTTACCTCAGTGTATCCTGCAGACCCTGTGCTTCAGCTGCAGACATTTGATACATAATGCATTTCCTGGAGATCCACCGACAATAGAAGTAAAGGTGCATTTTCAATACATACTGAATGTACAACTGCAGAGTTATACAAGACTTTGTGTAGTCTGGTCCGAAGTGGAGAGTGTGGCTGTGTCTTGTTGTCTCTTGTTGCCTCTTAATGTATATTTTGAATGGTGGTAAACATTCCAGTCATGATTTGTTCAGCCTGCCCACAACACTAATCCCTGAAAATAAATGTCGTAACTACATGAAGTGGTGTCGGTGGTTCCTCACCTTAACCCCGATCGACCTGCCACATCAAGCTGCCTCTAATTAATTAACACTCAAATGAAAACACTGGAGTTCGAAGCCTGTAACTGTTGTGTAGCGGTAACACCCAACATGTTTACATTTTATTTTCTGTTGTCCTCGTTTCCAGGATTTCACCCTATGCATCATTCACGTTATAATTACACACGCAGACTAATTACATGTTATTGTCGTACGCCACTGTGCAGAAATAGCTCCCGATGTTTAGAACGGCACAGCCCAGCGTGGTTTATCATTTTATAAGTGGGTAATTGTACATTTGGCTATGATTTGTACTTATTACATCAATGACATAGCAATAATTACAGTAATGCCCTACCAGTGATTACTGCAGTAACTAATGATTTGTCTCGTGCGCCGTCCTGCTCTTTGGCACAGTCGCACTGCTCATTCCATAGGCTATGTAGCATTTAATATCATTTTCAGGATGGAACACGGTCGACTTCTTCTTTCTTCTGTTTAATGACAGTCTGATTTCATGCGGAACAGGCTAAGCTCGGCCATAGTGCAAAGATGAATAACTGAAATCATCTCATACCCTTTATGAAAACACTAACCTTGATTTTCTGAATTGCAACCCTATCGGTGAATGCACAGTCTGATCAGAGCCAGTCTATGACGGGTTCTGCTGCAAGGCCTGCTGTTACCGTAATTCCCTGCGCATAATGGTGCATCATTTTATTTGGAAATAGAACAATGGCCACACTGTATGGAAATACAAAGCCTTTTGCAAACACACAATTCTTGTAAACAATGTGTTTTCCATTTCCATAGTCTACACAATAAAACGATGCCTAGGCATCTTTCACAAGCCTCCAAGCCGTGGAAAGTGCACAACTCTCAGCCGCCTGACTCAGCAGCGCTGAATTGTGCTGCCTCTGGGTGCTGCAAACTGTCAATCTCACACTGGGTAACATCTGTCCTCTGCTGACACACAAAATGACTCTGCTCACATTTATTTCAGCGAAACAGCAATGTGAAGGGTAGATTATGGACAGATAAACAAGCGAAGGAGAACCACAGAAGAAGAGTGTTACATCATCAAAATACGGCGGCCATATGCTCCGGTGCGGTAAACAACCCGCAGATAGTCCTTTAACGTGCACGAGAAAAGCAGTGAATGGGGCAGAGTTTGCACGAATTGGCAAAAATGAGCAGTAGTAGATACAGGTAAGGAAGGAATCTACTGCCAAGCTCCTCAGGGTTAGTCGCCATTGTTCTACTGAGTTTCACAGTCATACAGTACAGTCGCATAAAGTCACACGCAGCCACTATTTTACAATAACAATAACAAAACTGTGCATCTGCGAGAATACATCTGCTGGCGGCCTTATCAGTTCCTGTAAGACAAATAGAGACAGCTGTTAAGTTTGGTTTTGAAAACAAAACGTCTCGCTTTTATTGTTCAGCTCACGAAGTTTGATGAAGTGCAGTGGGAAACAAATGCCCCGTCGCTATGATGGACAGGAAGGAGATGCGGATTAAAACATGGAGCAGGGATCCAACAAATGATCTCCTCACGTGACAAGGTCCATCCTAAACCTCTGTGCAGTCAGGGTTCACGGTCTGTGCTGCTCACTGTCACGCTCTACTGATTTGGGGGAAATGGGAAACTTGTAGCATTTAAGTGAAACAAGTCAAACAGAAATTCTAAACATTTTCATTAGCATTTGCGCTTTACGCTAAACTGAACAAACACTGAGATGATTATTTAGCCTGTGACCTTATTTCCTGCTTTAGTAAACAAATACTGCGAATTTCATTTCACTTGATCCTGCGTTTTCTATTTCGATATTAAGAGTCTTGCTTGGATTAAAGCCGTGCAGGGAAGTGATCATGAGGGAAGCCTCTGAATCAGCAGGATGCCGTTCTACCCAGAACCCTGAGCTTAACAAGCCTGCAGCGTGATTGACCCCGCGTTCACCTCATCACCGCTGACTTTCATTAGGGCGATAAGTGCATCAGGGCTGCATTACATGCTACTCCAGCAGGCCCACTGTGCATCGTTGTTTTCGTTCCAGCCTCTATAATTAATTGACCTTGATGAGCGTAGAGATGGATACTAATTGGCCGGTTAGGGATCTCTTAGACTTCGTGTTTCAACATGGGGATGACACATAACATTTTAAATGCTTAAATAATGGGAGTTAAGTGCTTCTATGATGACTGTCTGTCCTTGGTAATCCTAAATATTTAATGTAGTTCTAAAAACATTTGATTGAGTATTGGTGAAGGATGCTGTTGTCTGTGGCAGGTACAACTTCGAACCATGATCACAGTTACTCTACAGCATATGATGATGAACAATATCAACCACTTGACCATAAAGTGTTCAATGCTACTCAATTTACGCTATATTTGAGCTTTTATAAAATGAACAAACCCCAGACAAATCTATGAATATTTCAATATCCTGAAAAATATTTGCTGTGCTTTAAAACTTCACACTCTCAGAACTGGAAAAACAGATTTAAACAAACTCAGTGCAGAGACATTACACATTAACTTATTCTGAACCTTCTCTAAATGCTGTTTGAGGTCACAAAGTTGGATTAAAACGGCAAATGTCTGGAAAGCTGCAATACAGAAATTACAAAAACGAAACAACCTTTATTTCAATTAGACTTTTTCTGGTGCCTCGAATGTGACCTAACATTACTTTAAGTACAGTGAACCTGTTGTACAGCGTGGACGTACCTACACTAACACTAGTGACGCATCCTCTGTAAACAGTTGGCTGCTCGACATGCTGTAATTCTTCCTCTTCAGTCTCTGTAAATAGCCAAAACCTTGTGAGAGTGTTTTGTCACAAGCTGAAACGTGCTCGTCCATGTAGATGAGGCCAGGCTGGCATCCAGTCCTCCCTCCGTGTGAATCTAAATGCAGCAGCTGCTGACTGACCCACTGACTGTCTCTTTAATAAATCCTCAGCTTCACCTCTGGTGCAAGGCTGGGCAATCTCCCGTTCTTTTTGTCTTCCTCTAATTAGACACATATTAGAAATGCAGTGAGAAACAATCTAATTAAGAGGGCCTGACTCAATTTGCTTGTGGAAAGTTCAGCAGTGGAGGTGGAGAGAGCGAGGGTGAAGTGCTGAGAGGGAGCCTAATCTGAGCCATCGCTCCGTTTCCACACCAATTAACGGCTCTGCGCACACAGACACGCAACGGACAGGCAGACGTGGGAAGCCGCACCCTGTCATGTTTGTTTATGGAGCACGTCTTTGTCTGCATCCTTACGGATAGAAACCTTTCGAGATTCACCAAGCTGTAATGGAACGAGAGCAGCGATTAATCAGCTGGAGCTGGGCTATCAGCGTAAGCAATTCCCTCTTCTCCGAGTAGAAACAAAACACACTGACAAAGCAAATATATGGAGATTAAGTCATTTATCTTCAAGCTAATTTGATTTAACTCTAATCGTCTTTGAAAGAGTTTGTGGTGGACTGTGTTTATTGTTTTTCTTAGTATATATATATATATATATTTAATTGAATGTTTTAGTACTGTATGCTCATGATTGCATGCTGATCATTTAGTGCAAGGCCTCCAGGACAGTCAGTCAGAGTCAGATGGCAGAATCAGGGCTGGGCTTGAGGAGGTTCCAGTGTGTACGCTACATGGTAATATATATATATATATATATATTTATACGTATACACACAAATCCTCACTTTTGTCCACAGACTCCAGCCAAGTTCTACAGTCAATTCAAGCAAAATCAAAGCAGAGAGAAAAACTGATCACGATTTAGACTTACATACAGTTATTAACCTTTTGAAAGAGCTATAATTACTGCCAAGGGGCTTTATTTAACGTGCGGCTGCAGTAATAAACATTTTGCAGTGTGGCCGTATTATATCACGTTCTGATACTAGCACGCATGGTTCATTCACACGGTCTTCAATTCTAACGTGATTCCCAAGTGTCCATACGCTGTTCAGAACAAAAGCTCTTTAGAACAAATGTGGCCTGTTACATTAATTGATTGACTGGTAAATGTCCCAATTACTGTACAAATATGTACAGTAGGTAACAGATGAGCTCAGTAAATGTAGTTGTGCTTTACAGCCATGACCATCGTTGACTCAGGGTAGGAGGAGACAAACTGAGGATCACCGTGGGAACGATGTTGAGAGGCAGCGCCTCATACATGAAGTGATGCCTGTACGATAACCATCATCCACCCGTGCTTTAGCGGCAGTTATCCTGCCAGTGTCATGAAATTTTCATTACAGTTGAATCAGTCAAATGTTATTACCGCTGCCAGCACGGCAGCGTTTTAATTTGATTGATGAATTCTGGGATTCGCATGACACCAACTCTCTGAGCTCCACATCCTACTTAGCCATTCTGTGCTTCTCTCAGTTTCATGCCCATTCGGTACCTTGAGAAAAACCTATAAATAAAAGTCATTATCATATTCATTTCCACACTGCTGCCTCCACACTGTAGGAGGGACGAGTATTTAAGAGGTGCAATCAATACAGAGTTATAGCTCCAGCAGCAGGTAGACCAGGTTAGTTGGTTTCCTGGAAAACAAAGATCCCACTTATTTATTTGTTTGTTTAATATCTGGATCTCCGTTGTACTATGGCAGTGGGTTCATTGATTTTTTTTAATGTCAAGTATGTCAAGTTAAAAGCATCACATGATCCTTGAAACAAAAAATAATATTGATTTTACAGAACAGTCCCTATATACGAGTAGGCTACGAGTGTGTTTCACGCTAAAGATCGATGCTGCTTTCACTGAAAGCAAAGGTTTGAAACACTTTTTCAGTAGAGAATTGCATGAATGCAATAAGTAACGTTTATTATTAGGACAAATAAGTGATGGTGCCAGACCATCAGACCTCAGTAAGTTTCATCCATTTTGGCACCAATTCCATTCACAAGGAAAGAGCCCAAGAAACAAAAGTGTAATGGATGGACTGTCTGAAGGTCAGTGCACTGCCCGCTAATGGGTAAAGCTCTCCCCACGGTGTCACTGAAGAAGTCCCTGTTCAGGAACAGTGATTTCCTACAATGAAGCAAAATTAGGAGGAAGCCAGCGGCAACACAGGGGAAAGGAGCTATAGGCTGATTTTTGGTCTACAATGTGTTGTCACGATAATCAGCCAAGGTGCCTCAGAACAAGGTCGACGTGTGCGGCACAGGAGAAATCCTTGTTCAGAGCCACAACCTGAACGACTCTCGAATGTGTAGCCTCACGCTGAAACATTTAACTCCCCCGCTGCTTCGCACATGACAGCGTCGAGAAAGGCATCACACAGATCTCCAAGGTCAGCGGACGTCAAAATGCATTTCCAAACACAGCCAAATAATTACAACAAAACCCACAGACAAAAGCAAGTGAATGCAGAGGCTTTACATTAAGCATAAACAAATACTAAAACTGTAAAGAGACAAAAAAGTACCTGTACTAACATAAGTGAAACGTTCACAGGAAACTTGGACTAAAAACACTGAAGATGGTGATTTGCTCATTTGCTTGAACGCTCATTTACCTGAAAAGGCGCAGAGAGAAACATCTCAGACTGACTTTTCATCTCTCTGCTGCATGGTTGTATGACAGGTGAGGAATACTGAAGCCGTCCCACAGCTTCTGAGACAAGACAAGGATTCACCGGTTTTCATTTAACCAAGTCAAATACAAGAACATGATACGTGAAAACAATCGACAATTGACAGCTAAAAGCCATTTAGCTGCAGTTCAGGCCCGAGCGACGGCGCCACTCAAGCAACGGCCGAAGCCAGTTGTGGCATTAGAAAAGTGGGTGGGAACAGCTTGTGTTGTGGAGACAGCAAGCAGGAGCGTTAGCATAGGAGGAGAGCTCCGGGGTTTGATAAATGAGGCTGCGTGGCGGCTGCAGTACTAAACTGCTTCCCTGCTCAGCTGCGGTGACAATGTGATTAATATTTGCACAGCATTAAGCTAATTTATCATGGCCACGTGCAAGCCTATGGGAGAGAAGACTGTCACATGGATGCCTGCTAGAGGAGAGGAGAGTGGGTTTGGCAATGGGAAGCAATTAGTTCAAGCCAGAAACAAACAAATAAATAAGTAGGAAATTCATATCTGCCAAAACAGGAATAGCAGAAAGGCTGCGACACCGCAAGACGCTGAATATCACTGACAGTCAGCGTCAAGTATGTGTGTGTCCAAACGCCTGTGATTACTGTGTAGAACAGCAGTGGAAATGACAGGAAACCGCACAGTGCCGAACAAATCAGGATTTTAAAATTATAATAGGCTTGTTCCTGCTGGGGTTCAAGTTTCTGTTAATGTGTTTAGATCCTTGGTCAGAGCAGTAAAGTAACTGCACAGGACATACAGTACACAGTATGCACACACCAAACCCAGGGAAGGTCTGAAGGAGGCTAATGGGCTCTGAGTGCTTCCTAAACACAGACGACCTAAACTTGTAACCGGCTCTTAATGGCTCCCACACAGTGTCTCCATAGCGACTGCTGACACCACGACCTCTGTAGACAGCGTTACACCTCAGAATAAAGCCTACGCTCCGTGGCAAGCGATCCTGAGGAGCGAGAGGTCCGTGTGCGCAGTGGAGCCGCAATGTTCTCTAATAAAATAATTAGTCAAATTGGTTAGTGAGCAGCTGATAAATTGCTTAACAACAACAATTTAAACTATTTTAAAGCTGTCTACAAACCACCGCAGCTATAAAAACCCCTCAAACTGTCAATGAAAATGAGTTTGTGAGTTCTGCAGTCAAAATGCTCTATGCCTCTGGCTAATGGAGGAATACGGCCAGAATTTATCATTCAAAGTAAACGATAAAGTATTCAGCAAAGAGCTATTGACTTTTAACTTGCAGCTTGTTATTGAACATAAAGATGAGGGGAGAGTGTGTTTTTCGGAAAGCGTTCCTAAAGACTGTTGAATTGTTGTGACGCGTTTGTGTTTGTTCCACTGGACATCCCGCCAAGAGACGTTGGTGTCCAAGCAGTTGTGTTACCTTTTCCTCTTCAGAAAAACGTAATCAGCTCATGATGCCCCGGGAGCCCGAGAGCAGCTCTGGCCTGCGTCTGCTGTGGAATTCACATTAGACTGAGATTCCTCTCCTGCAGTGCAAGGTTTCAGTATTCTGGGTCTAGCTCCCTGCTGCACACACACAGGCCAGGCTGCCACTTGGCAGGGAATCCGCTGTCTTGGTGAGTATCCAGTATTAAGATGCTACTGCTGTCAAGGGTCCCTGGAATAGAAACCAATAGCCAGGGCAGTAACTCAGCCTTTAAGACCAGCGCCTTGTTTAGGAAAGTAATCTACCCCCAAGCTGCTGCCTCATTCTACTCACGATACATCATTGACAAGCACTGGCACAGCAGTGTTCACAGCAGCCTGCCTGCCCAGCGCCGCTCGGCTTGGCCTTGCGGTGTGAAGCCCAGTAGTCCGCGTTCGCTGGCCTGAGGAAAACGCAGAAAACACGTTGTTCCGTGTAGCGTAGCCACCAAATGTGATTGCACCTTTCATTTCCACTTTGAATCAGTTCTTATGTGCAAACTGCACATTTAGCTTTGCTAAAACTGAACCAATCAATCACCGTAACCATGATAACGAAGATCTTTTGCCATCTACTGGCCAACAATGTCAACCAGGAGAAGAAGAGCGGCTCCACCAAGCTGACACTAACGATGAGCGATTTTACCAAACTGAAATTCAGTTGTTTACTGTTATGGAGGGGTTTCATTCGTCTGCTGTATTAAACGTTTCTGAAGAAAGCAAAGGGCTGGAGTAGAGCTGCAGGTCTACAGCCACATCCGATTCATCTGACCCGGAAGTAAAGCACTTAGTTTCAGACAGAAGCTTCTGAATAATTAAGCACAGCAAGGGCAGCTGCTCCGGCATTCATTTAAAAACGCACCAAGCTTTTCCTGTCATTACATTATTTGGCTCTCACTGTAACTTGTGAAGATACTAAAACGGTGCCGTGTCACTACTCCTGTGGTGAGCAGCACTGATCATAGACCGTCGATTTAAATGATGAACAAGTGCACAGGAAGAAGACAGATACGAACACTAACGCATCAAAGGGCTTCATAATAGTAAAATAGGCTCATAACGTAAAATAGATAAGTAATAAAAGAGCAATGACAACAGTCAAAAGCTAATTTTATTTCTGAGTTGAAAATGCAGCAATTTTAAAATACGCTCGCAGAAACTTCACTACTTTACATTATAATCAGGAAGCTATGCAGAAGGAGAGCAGCCGTGGTAGCGGTCCCCTGGGATAATGGAGGATGTTGCTTCGTTGTCTGTGGTGCAGAGACATCGATGAAAGCTTTGACACACACACAGACGCTGGCAGGGTTTTTGGCACGTACATCAGTTGTGACCTCTGGCTAAAAAAATATGGATGAGTTGATGAAAATCAGTGTCGTGACGTGCCGCGTCACATCCAAAGGGGTTAACAGGCATCTGACAAAACACTCCAGATGGACACTTGCCTGGCATCTGACAGCCTGCGAGTCAAGATCTAACAGCAGCTGCATAAAAAAAGAGGATGTAGCAGGATGCTGACAACTGGACCACAGACCTCATCTGTCCGCAGCCTGGGACGCTTTCACTGCAGCAGAACTGGGGCCAGTTCATCACGCATGTGACGTTCACTCCGTGTAGCATCGAGTTGGGGTATCGGGGCTGTAGCAGTAACAGGGGGGTGGGTCTGTTCTATTTCCTGCTTTTCCACGTAAACAGAGCCTCCTGTTTGAAAACAAGTTCACTTATTCAAAGCGTCGAAGAGCCGAGGTCCCGCCCTCACAACGTTTGGTTCAATTACATACCAGCAGACACACTTTCAGGCAGAATGCTAATAAGACTGGCTGCATCTAATGAGCGAGTCTTGTAACCAGTCTGTGTGTGTATATCCTACGTCAGGCCACTAATCTGCATGACTCCCACAGCAGCCGCTGCTGCCAGTGCATCGCAATGTTGACCTAACTCAGCATTTTGCATCAGCAAAGTCCATCAGTCAAATAATAATGCATGCAAAAGGAAAACAAAAGTCATGTTTAAGCAGAAACACGGTTCAATGACAAAACGAAGATGGTAAAACACGACTTGCGCTGTACACAGACGTCCACCCAGAACAAAATAACAGCAGCGCTTACAGTATTTCCATGTTTACATCTCACTGACGTTAAAATGTTGCTGTGAGTTACTGGCCACTGTGGATCAGCATTAGGAAGCGTGTTCAAACCTGTCCTGACTCGCCGCTTCGTCCTCTTTCTGCACCAGAGCCATCAATTTGTTTTCATGTCTTGTCTGCCAGGACATCAAGGCGGTTTAGCATTTTGGTGGAAAATTCTATTTGCAAACAATTATGTTCAGTATTGTGCCGTTCAAATCGTAATCACTGCCGCTCTATGCTCCACGCTGCCTCTGAATCGTACTTGTAACAGAGCATGTGCCATTTTCTAGGTGCTTTTATCTAAAGTGCCTTAAAATATCACAAGTGCTTTCGTTTTCTGTTTATGTGGCCCTGGTGGGTTTGAACCGTTAACCCTGGATGTGTTTTCAACATGCTCAACTAATCAAAATATGTAGCATGTCGTGCCTGAAGTCTAGTGTGGCTTCCAGCCGACGCTCCAGTTTGTGTATCAGAGATTAAATTCAGTCTAACCTAATTTTCGTTAAAAGGCAGAGGGTGACTGGAGCATTCTGCAATATCGCAGCTGTATTCTGTATGAGTAAGAAACTCAAATACACTGTACAGGTTCTTAGCTGTATCCCTTTAACAGAATCCCTCAGGTGAAAACACCTTTGCTTTGTAACACCAGTTGTTGTGTCACGTTGGAATAAATGTTAGAATAGAGATCAAGAAAAGCTGCAGAAAGATGGTGAAGGCAAAAAAGGGTAAAAAAAAAAAAAAACATCAGCTACACGACATAGATATGACGATAAAAATACCAAGGGCTGCGTCGCGATTTCTGAGAAAGCAGGTAGAGGAGACTGGTGACTGCAAAAGACCTGCAGCGAGACTTGATGCTAACGTGCATGAGTAAGGTGTCAACTAAACGCTGAAGGTGTCTACGCTAGGACTCTGAGACGCACTGCAGACCCACGCGCCCAAGAAAAGTCAGCTCCGGTTTGTGCAACACATGTAAAGAAGCCGCAGATATGTCTGTTCTGTAGACTCCAGTAGAACATTACCGAGCTGTGGACGTGTCACACTTCAGAGTCCTAACGGGCCTGAAGGCGTCTGAACTACTGCTGTCACATGTGACTTTGATTTATAAAGTCTGGTTTGTTTCCTTTTGCAAACATCAGTGCTGAAATTGAAATATTAACAAACTGTTTTCAGTGAGCGAGCTCTTCGCTCTCCCAGCACCGCCTGCGAATGCTGTTTAATGGAAGTAATCGTCGGCGAAGGAGCTGGGCTCCTGCTGCAGACTGTGTGAGTCTGATATGGCCTCAGAGAGAGCATCAGAGTCCCTGAGCTGGGGTTTCTCTGTCAGCCAGTGATCCCTGCAGCCCGCCGTAGGGCCTGTTGGCAAGAAAGTTCCCAGAGCTTTCCACCTGCAATGTCACGTTGATTACACAGAGGGAAGAGCAGAGAGGAGGTCACTGATCACATTTGCTCCCTCTTGCCGGCTGGTTTTCACTTTCTGCCTCTCCTGCTGAGACCGTCCTTCTTATCTGAGCCTATCGGAATCAGAACTTGCCAACAGAAAACAAGCCAGAAAGGGTCAATCCTCTCGATTCCAATTGCCCACAAGGCTTAACACATCTGTCAGAACCTACCAGGGATAGTTGAAATAAGGGAGGTTGCCATGCCAACGGCTCCACCACTCGTCCTGTGGGAGGGAAAGAGGTGGCGTCTTTCTCACCATGCAGCCGGAGGTCGTCCAGCTAAAGCTGCCGGACATTTACAACCAGTGATGTTTTACCCCGTACATGGAACTTTTTGTCATAATGGCCATTTTCAGCCTTTCTTTGTGATTTTGGAAAGATCTTTAGGCCCAATTGGATGTGAACAAAACAAGAGACGGGAGCCTCTGTCATTACGGGTCTTTGTTATCCAGGTTCAATAGAACAACTCTCAACGAGCTGCAAGTAGACAGTGGTCTTTCCACTTCTGTGCGAGAGCTGAAAAACAATGCCAGGCGCTACTCTGCTTGGCTGATCTAAGTCTCTTGTGCTGTGTGTTTCTTCCTCTAATTGGTCCAACCCTCGCGCTCGGGCTCTCGATGGCTTTACGTCTATTGGTGCAACCAGAGGACGGCAGCGATGTGCCGAGCAGGAGGTCGGCTGCACAGGGAACCGGTGGATTTAGGAACATCCAGAGAGCGTAATTACCAGCAAATCTGTGCACACTGCCATCATGGTATTGGGTGGACGGGCATTTGTTATTGGGTGGCGAGAGCAGGAGCAGCCTCATTAACACTTCTCACCTTTGAAGTAAACAAGTCAGACGAAGCCAAAGAAAAACACAGGCAGGAGGCGCACAAGCAATTAAAGCAGTATTTAACAACCATTTGAAAATTAGGGATGTTATTTATAATCTTTTATTTTACGGCTACTCCTTTCTGAACGCTACGCTGCCAATAAAAGGCTGCTGGAGAGTTGTCTTGATCCTTTTCGTTCTCGTTGAGATGACCCCAGCTCTTTTATTTAGCTGAGTCAAACATCACTCTCCCTGTGGTGATTGTGCACTTGAACGTTGTCTCGTGTGTCTTTGCTTGTGCTGTCTCAGCTTTACAAAGCTCGTCTAAATACAGAACAACAACAAAGAGTAGAGGCCGTCTTTTGTGTAGCCCTGTGTGATTATAGACCAGAACCGATAACAGTTTTCAGAACTCTCTCATTTCTCAACTGTGCCTCTTAACAATATAACGCCTTCCAATCCCACCTCCCTAATAAATTAATTCTTTTCTTTCACAGCAACTACTCCAAGATTCTATCATAATTGCAGTTTGTTTATCTGTACATGTAAACCTCCTCCATCAACTCTGTTCTGATGTTGTACATAGTTTCCGAGCTGCCCGAGCTGCTGTGGTAATGAACCTCTGTTGTCGCTGTTTCTTTCCAACGTGAGACTGATTTGAAGAAGTGTGTTGTTCAGGCAATTAGTTTTACGCTGTTCTCCAGGGGACCCTGCATCAGAGCATCGGTGGTTGCAATTAACATCTTGTGACTCAATGTTCCCTTGTACATTTTTAATAAATCCATTATGAACGTGGTTGTAGGTCTTGCTCATCAAATGATGCTTATTGAAGTGGTACACAGTTAAATATAGTAGCAAAGCCTAAGGTTTACTCACAGTATTTACATATATATATATATGTTGAAATGAAGATACATAAAATGTGCAATTATTAGTTAGTTATACCTAACAGTAATGAGTAATGTAAACTAAGCCAGTCCACATATTTCTGACTGAAGCCACACTAGGACACACACGGCTCAGAGACTATCCTGAGCGTGTCCTCTCCTACTCTAATGAAATTTTAGTCTGCGGGTTTCATTATGGCGACTGATACAAATGGCAGCATGGGGACATCCCCGACCCCGACCGATTCTATCTCACCGTTATCAGCCTCCTCCGTGAATTTCTGGGTGAAGGACACGGCAAAAGGCTGCAGACAGTCATTGATCTGACGCCTTTGACACGAAAATGCAATTAGAAGCAGCCACAACTTGGTGGGTGGTTATCACAAAGCAGCGTAGCCGCACATTCAGACGTCTACATGGATACAAACAGTAACGATTATTTCCTAATTACTCAGGCCTGGTTCCAGCGACTTCATAGCTGCATGGCTATCAATTATAATGAAAGGTTCCTCGTTTCATCTATTCAATATATGTTGTGATTGTTGTGTTTTTTCATTTAGGGAGTTCTCCTGCCGTGTGCTGGTACAATAGGTTGTACCATGTGAGAATTCACCAGCTGAAATGTTTAGGTGCCTAATTTCATTACAGTGATAAGACTTATTACTTTAGAAATCATTTCTCTCTGGTAGCATTTTATTAGAATAACCGCAGGGAATTAGAACCAATTTTCCTGATCAGCTTTAGTTTATCAGAGAATTTTATAATAACACATTCAATGTATCATTATTGTGGATGCATACATTAGGTTGAATCTAAAGTAAAACTGAAGCTGTATCTTTTGAGAGAATTTGTGAAATAAACACATTTTGGGAGGAAGGAGCGGCTCCGTTTTCTCCTCCTGTACTAAAAGTACAAAGCCACAGCCAACAGCTACTTAGCACAGAAGTCCAACCCGGGGAGATTTTGGCACTGAGCTGGCTCGACGTTAGGGGTCACACCACGGAGGCTCCTGGCCTTAGGTTGCCTGTGACAGTAGCAGGCATAGCAGGCGTCACCCCCCAGTAGCTGGGCACCTGGTACCTCGCCTTTGAACTAGCTCCAGCCTGACAGGCCCCAGATCCTCCGGGTGCAGGCTTGGACCTTTATGATAGGTCTATTTTAGGCAGAAACATTTCCCCCACCTTTTAACTGTGGTAATTGTTAAGAAGGCCAGCAGCACATTGTTGAAAATGATATTGTTCTTTTATCATTAACTTCAGCTGTGAAGGAGCCTTTTTATAATACAAAAATGTGAAATCAAAACATGAACAGCCTCACACAAAAAAGAAGAGTTTTTGATGAAGAAGAAGGAGAAAAAGACGTTGATCTCGCTTTATTCCGTGACCTATTTATTCCCCACTAACCTGGTTCTGTGCCTTGAGGGAATCCTGCACCAGGCTAAAAGCTCATTATGTAAAATGTCAACAGCGATGCATTTACCGCACGTCTCTTTTGCTCAGGTTAAAGTTGGAGCTATGGTGGAATTATTAAGTGTATAACCTAAACTCTATGACAGTATGCTTAGGAAAGGTGAGCAGGTGGTGGACGCAAAAGTCTGAAATCATTTTACATTATCAGTTATCACCAGCCATAATATGCCCTTAGTCAACAAGAGAATTCAAGTTAAAGAAGCGTAACAGATATTTATTTTGTAACCTGCTATTGATTTTGCTGTTGTCGCGTCGTGGAGGACTGTTCCGCGGTATCAGACGTGGTGAGGTTTAAGGGCGAGGGCAGCATTGTTTACTCACGCTTCATTAGCTTTTCGGAAGGTGGCTTTCTCGCTTTAGGCTCCCTCACGCTGAGTAATTCTTTTCCTCTTTTTACTACCTGCAATTAGCCTTGTACATTAAAGTGTTTGCTGATGTCTGACTAATAGCAAGTATCTAATCACACCCTACCAAGCAGGAGGGTCTGTTCTCAACTAGGGCCATGCTGTGTCGCGTGTCTCTTGAAAACACCCCATTTATTAAAGTCAACCTACAATAAGACAAAACTAATTAACCAACCTATTATTATCACCAACACACAGCAATACAGAGCGAGTATCCATCCATCTGACGTATCCATGTAACAGATGACGTTCCTATTTACTGTGAAGGAACATCAACACTGGTACTGTACCAAACAATGGACATGAATAATAAAATATTCTACTTAGATAAGAAAAAGGGAAATAAATAAAGGGTTTCCAAAATGCTCACATTTTATGCGGCACATAATCAGGTGGTTTTGATTTCTACATTAAGGTGACTCTGGCTGAGCAGGTCTCTGCTGAGCTGAACGGACCGACTTGGCCTATATACCAGCTAAGGCTCATTAGCCACAGCCTCAAACCTGCGACGGACTGGGGAGGCACAGAAACACAGATTTCTCCTGGTGACAGCAAGACAACAGATTCCCACCAGAGCCACAGTGGCTCTCGCATTTAATTGGACTTATCCCGACTCCCTGGCAGAATTTTTTCCTGATGGCCTTCCTCGGTTGGAGACACAGTCTATATTTCAAAGTCTTGTGTGATTCTGGAGCTCAAATCCTCCCCAGAGGCAGCTGGAAGTGCTGCCCTCAGGCTACACAACCTCGCGGCGACTGAAGGGAACGAGTTGGGACATGCGTTACCACAAAATACAGTTTGTGGCGTAAAGCTGCATTTCTCTAACTACAAACGTGTAAATTTGCACAGTTTTACATCTTAGTCAGGTTCCATTCGTCCCAAAGGAGCTGAATATACAGTGGAGGCAGTTGGAACCTTTGTCAGTCACGCTCTCAAACTGGAAGGACCCTTTCATTGTGATCACTAGTTTTATTAATAGATCAGACCCTAAGCTCCAGACAGCTGCGTTCTATGCGAAGTGAACTTTACTTGGCTTCATTGCTTCTGTCGATTTAGTCCAAAAATAGACTCAGCAAATTAGTGAAGACGTGTTTCAGGTGTAACATCAAAACAATCTACTGTAAAATCAAAGCTCTCTCCAATCATTGCGGACATTGAGCCTAAAATGCGAAAGGTCTCCCCCAAAACTTTGATGCGTTTTTCTTTGGCTGCTGAAGCTTAAAGTTTAAAGCAGGTTTAGCTTTGTATGATAATGTTAATTCCTTCAGGTTTCATTTTTTTATCTTTGCTTTTGAAAATTGTTTGTCATTTCCAATTAAACAGAGCCAACAATCAAATTCTATCTGACAACATTTCATGTAATATGGAACAACTGTTCCTTTGCATCTCTGTATTAATGAAGTTCAGAGTGAAAGATGTCCCCTGCGCTTCTCCATCTTGTTTAATCACAAAGCTCTTTTTGAATGTCCCAAAACTGTTTAATAATCCAGCAATTATGCAACCTCATGAATCTTAAAGTGCCTGCGTCCCAGTGCGCTGGAGAAAATCATCACCGCACACTTTCTAAGATTAGCTGCTAATGAGCTTGAAGGTTTCCAAAGTTCAGAGTGTTGCAAAACTACGACCCAAATTTCATCCTTGACCGCGAGTAGTAAAAACCGCATCAACTGTAACTGTATGCATATGGACCCGTTAATATACTATAAATATTCATCAGATTGTCCTTGTGCCGCACCAGGCTGCACATTCTGTCTGAGCATCCTACAAAGCGGGGAAATGGATTTGAAACAAGGGACACGCCTGCCACTGAACTCTGAAGCTTCTGCAGAAGCGAGGCAAGATCATTTTATTCCTGCTGGAGGTTGGGGAGCAGAGTGCATACTGACAAACCGCTCAGTCAGCAGTTATGGGCCTATGTGGCCATTCAACTGCAATGTACAAGTATTTAAAGGCGCACTTTAAATGTAGTAGTGAGCCGCTGCTGGGACGCTGTCGCTTTTTCAAGGCTCCGTTTTGTTTATCACTTTGTATATCAACAAATCTACTGGATTAAGATGCCTGAGCCAAAACATGTTCTAGCTGCCATCAGCAATTTTTTCAACTTTATTGTTTTATTGATCCTGATTTCACAAATGACTTTCAAAAGTAGAGGTTCCATTAACTCATGAGTGGCAAGAGTCAGAGCAAGCGAATGCATTCATAAAAACTACACGGTGCGACTGGTTCAGACACACGATCCAGCACAGATGAACCGACTGAACCGTCAGCTACATAAACACTAATTAAGCCAATTATAAATGGAGAGCAGCCGAGCAGGCGACGGGGTCGGGACGTCCCAGGAGGACGGATACAGCTGTGGCTGCAGAGCCTGGACTCACCTCATCTTAAACATGTGTGCAGACACTTCATCGATCACTGCATCAGTGCATCTCATCGGCCTGATGAGAAAATTCAAATAGCACTTTATGATTAAACATCAAATATCAATCTTGAATGATCAGGCCTGGCGACATGCATGATTCTATTTCATATGGATGAGCAAAAACAAACACTGTTGATGAGAACATGCAGACAAACAAGCGTCAATAACGCGCCTTAATTAGACCAGAGCAGCCAAAACAGAGCATGATTACCATCTAATTACTGAGCTCGCAGTAAGACGTCAAAGCGCCAACATTTCTGATGCTACTGTACTTTTTATTTACAAGAAATTATGCAAGATACTGAATTTTCTACTTTGGAGACACATGCGTTTTCACAGTTAGGGTTTATACTAGAAAATAAGGCGCCTTGATATTTTAATCTTGAACATGTGCCAACTCAGCATTTTCCTCCATTTTCCATTAACAAAAACAAATGATGGTACGACACATTTATGTCTCAACGGGGAGAATGTGGCTTAGTAAGAATTTATCAAAGTCATGTGCTGGATGATGATGATGATGATGATGATGATGATGATGATGATGACGATGTCTCTCTGGGATCTAATAAAAGATTTGACACAAATATAGAAAAAAATTATCTACATTTCAAGTCACACAATCATTTTTCCAGATGCATCAGCAAATGTTACTGTTGATGTGTGTAGAAGAAAGCATGAGAAACAGTTTCTGGCTCTGCTTGAAAAATAATGTTTGTGCTTTGAAATTAGCCTGATGTATTTTTTTGGGGGGGGGGGTTATTATTAGCAAGTAATCATTGCATTGGCTGAAACAAAACAGATACGTACTGTTGAAGTTTGACTCTGGATTTAGTTTCTAGGCTCCTCAGATCTTCAAACTTAAGGAGGGAACACAAAACCACTTCCTTTGACTTTGTACCTTGGGTGATGTCATAATTAATAAAAAGCTCCTGTTGAACATATCGATGGTAACTAAAGTAAACAGACCATCAGGGCTGCTCCTCCTGCAGAGCTGCGTGAGGGTTAACCTGTGATGGAGACAGTTTGTGAAGAAGGAACGAGCATCGCTGACGGGGTCTCCTGGAGTTATCTCTGGAGCTACGTATCGCTGCCTTGTTACCAGACGAGAGGGAAGCGAGGTGCTCAGGTCTGTTGTCTTCTTCTATTTTCAACAAAAGTAAACAAACGTTCGAGTAATTGGTTCCATTTGAAGTTGAACACAGGGGAATATATGTAGCAGGTCTCTGACAGGCTGCATGTTGCTAAAGATGCTGGAGGTTTGTTATTTTCTCATATTGATCTATGTCACCTGTGACTTAATTTACTTATTTACTTGTAATTGTTATCAACTGTCACTTCAGTCGTCTGTTCACCTAAAATCTCATATCCTGAAACATCACAGTGATCCTTGTTCATGGCTGAAACTGGCAGCAGCTGCTTCTTCGGGCACCTGTCAAATCTGCTTCGACCTCTGATCTGCATTCATTTAAAGGCCTCAACACCAGCTGAGACACAGAAGCTTCTCTGTGCTGCACCCGCTGCATCTCATCCAAAGTGAGGACGCACATTCATCACCGTTCTACGCTCTCGCAGCTAAACAGGCAGCAGCGTTTTCTTTACGTCTTACCAATAAGACAAAACAGATTATTTCCCCGTGAAACTTACAGCACGGACGAATCAAATTTGCTGTGAAATTAATTTTAAAGTGTTTTCTGTTTGTAATTAACCACGAGTCTTATCGTGGGGATGAGTGTCTACACTCTCTTCTCTAAGATACCTGTTCTGTGCTCTTTGTGAGAAGGAGCTCAACGCCTCTGAGATGGCACTGGAGGGAGTTCTCCAAGGACGGCATTATTTATTCAGCAACAGAGAACCTCTGAGGTTATTACCTTGTTTATACCAAAGCCACTTCCAAACAAAATTGCCCGTCTATCCAGAGAAATGTATTATTTGCACATTGTTCAGAAACAATTCTGTCTTTATTGCCGTAATTTTTCTTTGAGACAACAAATTGATTTTGAAATCTGTAGGACGATCAGCTTACAGACCTCACACGGTTTTACAAGAAATATAAACACAAACCTCCAGAAACAGTTATTCTGTCAGATCAACATCAGTTTATTTGCTCATGTAACATAATGTGTAATAATCAGAACTTTTTCTTAGTAAAACTTGGACTAATAAAAATCACATAGGTCCTCGTTTTCTCCATAAATATGACAATTGTGTTTCTGCGCTCTGATCAGATTCAATGTCAGAATTGGTCAAATACACAGAACAGAGTCCGAAAGCCACAACACTTTTATACCAAAACAATAACAGCCTTATTACTGCTGCTGTATATTTACAGCTTGATTTGAAGACAAAGAGCCTGAACTAGTGGCATGACAGGTAAATGCGTAAAGCTGACAGCAGTGGCAGCTAATGATGGTTCCGTCTCATCTGCTCGTGGACGGTCTGCACTCTGACCCACAGGATCCAAGTCCTAGGCTGAGGGAGGAATCACACCTCCGCTGCTAATTGCTGTAGCTACAGCAGCGCGCGCTCACAGCGAGTTCCCTCCTGCGCCAGCCTTGACTGATGTGCTGAGAATTAGATTCTGTCACTTAAAGACCCACCAGGGCGACGAGCGACAGACTTTTTAGGAGACCATGACAGAGGTCCAGCCCTGTGGTATTTGAAGGAGGAGAATGAGGTGACTTTCAGTCTCTGGCTGCATGCATGACTGCTGCTGCAGTGGACACTGACAAATACTGAGGACTGTAAGGTATAGAACCATGAAAGTGCTGCGATGCATATGGAAACCGTTGCCCATCCACAGAACTTCCTCCTAAAAGCCCCTGAACAAGCATAGACCACACTTCTTCTAACGCCTTCACAAATCTTTGTTCAAGTTGTGACACACTTCTACAAACATACTGTACGAATAGCGACGTGACTTGAAACGAGGCACAGCCTCCCTGACTGAAACACAAGACTAAAGACAGGTTTCCCATCGCTTCCGTTTATCTAGCTGAACCCTGACAGCCAGGTGCATCTGCGACGGAGCGGTCTCGTCACAAACTGCTATGCGTTCGTGGGAATGCTAACTCAGGCTTTACATGCATTAATACTGACGATGTGGATTTACGGCACAAAATCCTCTTGTCTACAGAGGAGAAGAGGACGATTGTATCTGCTCTACATGCTACACGGGCCTCAGAAGATCACAGCGCTGGGTGAGCATTAATATTGCTCAAACGTACAGCTTAGCTGGAGATGCACGGACAGCATGACAGCATCTGAATTATGTTTTTACAGAACCTTTCAGGAAACAACCTGTTTGGTTTCTTTCCTGCTGTGAGATGAGATAATATTGATATCATCAGTGCAAGTGCATTATTTATGGAGATGAAATGAGGAGATATTTAGCCCACACAGCTCGTGAATCTGGCCAGTTTCACCTTAGGCTGCAGCACAGATCGCTGAACACGTTTCACAGCTCACTGTACAGGTGTCGAACCTTGAAACGTCACGAGATTGCACATACCGTAAGTCAGTGCGTAATCGCTGCGTGGTTTGCTGTAGCATCCATGTGAGGGCCCAGTTAATTATTTCGTCCAGGGGTGGCGAACCCTGGGAAGGGGTAGTGATGGCATCCGGTAGGAGCAAGCGCCAGCCTCCCCAAGAGGTCGTCGAGCTTTGAGATGGCAGAAATGAGGTTGGTGACCTTGAGTCTTTCAGGGTTAACATGAAGATTGCAGCAGCTTTCAGTATTTTCTTTGCGTTTCCAAGGCAACGAAATTGTACCTAATAATAAACATCTGCTAAGTTGTTACGCAGTTAATCTAACTAGCTTTAAAAAACACCTAGTATGACAGGTATGGAGCGTAATGTATGTAATCATCACGCAGCTCATAATGTGATCACTTTTGGAGCCTTTTGAAAATGCGCCAGGCTAAGTGGTTGAAAGACGTGTGCAAATATAAAAAAACACCTTGAATTCAAGTTCAGAAACTCTGAATAGTTTGTCTTCAGCTGAACAAACACCACATGCACAAAAATCATCAGATGAATTCTTCAAGAAATATTGACTGATCAAATATAATTAAACCAATGTCAAGACCGAGATTAGTCCGGGGCCTCTGATTCGGAACTGATCCCAAACCTATCACTTGTTTTCCTGACACACACCCGCAAAATGGAAATATGAGCCTGGCTTCTCAAGGAAAGTGGAGGCTCCTGGTCATCAAGGAGCCGGGGAGCTCGGTGAGAGGTGTTCACTGCACAGACCATTTTCACATTCCTATGGCTGCCTCCAAGTTGATGAAACTACTGAGGAAGGAGCGAGAAGCCCCCTGAGCGTAAACACGTTGCATAATAGTCACTTTCTTCAAAATGCTAACAGCCAAAGAAAAGGTCCGAGCAATGCAGAGCTTCTCGCATGGAAGAAAACAACCTTTAATTTGCATATTGCATTGACAGACTCAGGCTGTTCTTCAGGACTGTATGATAGTTGTACCAAATGCAAGTATATTCTTCTTTCGTACAACAGAGTAAAATATATAGGCTTCTTAAAACAGGGCAAACTTTAGTTGTGCTGTGAAACGTTCTTCTTCTTGGACCTAATTAAAGGTAATTAAAGAAACATGTACGTGCTCAGGTTTCCTCCCCGGTTAATCCTCTCAGTGATTGACACCAGACCCTCAAACCTCAGGCTAAATAAAGAGCTTCAGCGGTGCCGTGCAGGGCACAGGTGGGGGTCATTCACTCGTTTTATGTATTATAGATGGAGTCGGCGTGTTTGTTGTTTACACCACATTTCATACCTCCCCCGTCTGCGCGTTACCTCCCCGCCGAACGTCTAAATGCACCGATTCGAACTATTGACGCAAAGCGGGGAAAAATAGCAGACGTATGGATCACACGCCAGACTCAGACGCAAAACATCGCTGCCTCGACACTAGACGCTGTTTTTATGACAGGTCAACTTCATTATTGATTGTCCATAACCTCGTGAAAGGTTATTTGAAGATGCCTGTTGTAGACGTCGTCTCTCATCTCAGGCTGATCAGTGCCATCTGTTCTTGATTACCTGCACTTTTGAATATTAATTGTTACCTTAGTCAAGTTTCCCTGTTGCCACACATCCTCGGCTCTGCCCTGCTGATCACTTTCTGTTTAGTGCATTATGTAAAGTGTCTTGAAGGTGAGTGAAGACATGCGACTTAGTTATGGCACAGTTTTAGCATTAATTTTGTTCAGAATTAGAAACTTGTGTGTTTGACAAGAAGCACTAAAAATAATCATAACTATACACACAAACATGATGGTGATGAAACAACCACAGACCGTAGGTGCAACATCTCTGAAACGTTGCCAAGCAGGACCTCGTGCAACGATACGCTCGGGGTCCATTAGCAGAGGCTGCCTGTCCCTCTGGTGTATGGTCTTGGTTAAACAGGGCAGCCTCCTACTATCTTCAACCAGCAGACGTGCACCGTGTGCCCTGGCTCATTGTCAAATCCACACAGAGAGCCTCTTGGTTTAAGTAATGAGAGTGGTGATTGAATATTTAAGCACCTAATGAATTTCTCTTTTCACATGGGGGAGAATGGAGCAACTTGGTGCCACTTGGTGCTTGAGAAGCGCTGTGTTTCAGCGCTGGTGATAAAATGGACGATAGCGCTTTCTCACAATGGGCATGACATTCAGGATTACGAGGTGTTCAAAGGGGCAGCAGTTGTCATAACTGCTGGTAGCTCCATGATAAAGGGATATGAAGGGATGGACTGCATCAGATATAAATGACAGATGATCAACAGATCCAACAAAACATGCAAAGCGCCTGGTCTGTATCGTGTTGCCAGGGAATCTGAAAAGGCAAAAGAGCATGAAAGTAGGGTCTTCTCTGCAGCTAGAACACCCAGAGACCCACAGCCGTTACCTGTAAACAACGCTCGCTGAAAGGGCAGCTACACTCGAGGCAGGGAGTTTAGAGAGGCACTCACATGCTACATCAGACTTTTTGTCCATGTGCACGGACATAATGGACTGAACGGTTTTGCAGCGCGACTGAGCCGCCAGAGACGCCGCTAAGCTCCGGTGCCACTGCACCTGCGTAGTATCTGCTGAGGTCTTTAGCAAAACCGAGCTGATGCTTGTTTCCGTGGCAGAAGCTCTGAAATGTTTACACGACTGCCTGAAGACTGATTGTATCCCTCATTAAAACCTCATGTTAACTTGTCTCTGGTGCATCTTCTCTCCGCTCAAACGCTAATATGCTGTGGTAAGCACTCTCCTGCTGGATGTGCTCCTGAGATGAAGATTTCTGCTTATTAAGATATGTTCAACAAAATACAGAGGGAGGCAAATCCTAGCTGTGACTTCAGGGGGATACCACTAAATCTCAGGTATTACGCTTAACACCAGATGCCACAGTTGCACAAAAGGGACTAAAAACTCTGTCGGAATCGGTGATGTAACATTTCTGCTGATGCTTTGGGAACGAAACTGGAAAAATCAGCAACACTTAACAGGTTGTATCTAAACATGCACATTTCACAAAGCTACTGCAAGGACGCATCAAAAGCCGGGAATCTTTCAGTGTTGGACATAAACACTGTGCACAGCATGTGAGGAGCAGTGAGTGGGCAATAACTGAAATGTGTAGGCAATGCTACAGCTTTCAGTACATGTCTGACGGAGCACAGTGAAGACAACGGTGCACAGTAATTACCCAACGTGCTGCTTCAGCCTCCGCCGAAGGTTAAAGGAAAGAGGTAAAAGGTGTTTTCTCCTCAGTGCTGGAAGGCCGATCATAAGGAGCGGAGCCCCTTCTCTCCTCAGATCCTGGTGAGTTATCTCTCTCCCCAAACAGTTCCTCCAATAAGCCGTCACGTGACGTGCTCAGTCCGTGGAGCAAGGACAGGAAGGTGGAACTCAGCATAAACTGGCTGATGTTAGATTCACATGGTAAAGTTTGCAGTTCAGCTCAATAGGTGCTTGAATCTCTGGCGTTGCCTGTTGTGTGCCCACGTCATCTGTTCCTGCCCTATTTAACTTGGAACGCTCTCAGGAGAACCACTAAATGCTTGATGGCACCACTACAGCGAACTGCGTTCAGCGCGGCAGAGGGAATACAAGGGTACAACACAGGCAAAGTAAGGATCAGTTGTCCGGCGGAGTGTGTTACGCACAAAACCCGGCTGCATTGTGACAAAGTTTGGACTCGAGAGTTAAAGAAAAGTTGACATTCTGACAATAAAGGCAGGAAAGAGTCAAGTCAGTGAGTTGTGGATCTAGCTTGTTTGCAGATTTCCACGGCCTCACCTCCACGAACGGGACACGCTGTCAAAGCCCCACATGGAAACTGTTCAGACTCAAAGGGCTTGATGAGCAGTAATTAAAGATGAAAACAGTACAAATATCCCACTGTCTGACTCACCCCATTAATTTTTAGATGCCAGAACTCCACAGCAGTTTTATGAGACTGATGTTGCAGCAGCGCAAGTGAATCATAATACTCTCCATAAAGTCAGCATGACCTTCAAGCTCCAGTGTTCCTTTTATTTATTGGGCCACCTTTGTTTCCAGATTATCTACAACACTTATGAATCACTGGAGTTGTGATGATGTCCCAGTCCATTTACTGACAGATTTCCCATTTTATGTCTAAAGATGACAGTGTTTGTGCTTCGCCAAGCGAGACAGAGGCTCAAACTTATAACATAGTCCCGACAGGCCCGGAATCTTTTTGACAGGACTATTATCAATAGAAACACATTTCAGATAAGCCCTTAAAATATGTTTTGAATTGATTTCTTGCTCGTCGTTATTTTGAGAATTAAAGTGCTGCATCACATTATCAAATAAAGTTGTCGGGTTATTCAAAGTTTATCCTGTGAGGCTAGATTTAAATGAAAGGGAATATTCATCCTTTACTTTAGGAAACGTGTTTATGTTCTGCTTTTAGTAACACAACTTAGAAAAGCCCGATTTACATTCAACCACCCCAAACCGTGCTCTGTTCGCCGGTCATCTACCAGGACACCCCCCAAAAACACAGCGATTACAGCACAGAGTTATCTGCCAGACGTCTGAGTGACTCTACACTTGCCTGAAGCCTGAAGAATTACAGCTTAACAGTGCATTTATGGATAACATGTATAAAATTGGAAAGGCTTGTCTTTTGACTCCTGGTCGCTCACCTCGGTCACATCAGGACGGTTGAGGTGATGTGGGCGGTTGGATAAATGACGCTCAGGGGAAATGAATCAATTATTATCCCCAGCAGCTCTGAGTGGCAAGTTATTAATCAGTCCAACATGCACCACTCGCTCATCAGATAAGTATGAGGCTGGAGTCTGTTTCAATCAGTGCACTTGCAGCATTATTATGATGGGAGGACCCTAAGGGTGCAGATAGAAATGTGCTGGCATGGAAAGCAGCTGAGATATTAGACGGCTAATAAACAGCAAGCTGATGAGCTTTACGCCGCGTAAGCTGAAGTACCAGAGCACTCGCACTTTACAGATCACACACAGCAGGTTGCTACTTGTCCGCTGAGGCCTAGTTCTAGTAGATACTGTACTTACAGAACCATAGCAACATTTAGAGAGCAGGGAAGGTGATGGCAGCTGCTGTTAAACTGCAGGAGATTCCCAGGGCTTCTGGGAGATGTAGGATTTAAGTCAAGAGATCAGATGCCCAATCAATCGGTCAGTCGCCAGTTAGCGTGACAGAAAGTCACACTGACGTGTGCGGCAGTAAAATGTAGTGAAGCCTCTGCGTCCGGTGACTCAGCTACTCAGGGGTCAGTCTGAACCGACACACACTGGCATTAAAGTGCAGACTGTAACAAAGTAAAGGTGGCCTGACGGAGACGTTCTGCGAGGGAAGGGTTGCGTTAGGTCAGCAAGGCACAAAAGACTTTCAGCTGCACACCGAGCGACGTGGCCTCACACCAAGGAGACAGATCCACATGAAACTTGACTCACTGAAGAGAAGAGCAAACCGCTCAGGTTCTACATGTCGACGTTTTCTTATGCCCCAGAACATTTACTTTTCATTGAAGCGATCTGTATTTTTCATTCTGTCATTACACGTGTACGTTGTGACACATTGCGACAGTCAGGACTGGTCTGTAGCAGCCGTACTGGTGAGAGGTACTTCTAATACGCAGCCCATGTGCCGCTATTTGTGGCAAATCACACGTCCACACACATTATATGCAAAGCCTGGAAGTGAGACGAGATATTGTGTTGGGCGCAGATAGCCATCCTCACGTTGACTGAGGCATCTGCAAGCGGGCAGATAAAAGACACAACTGGATGTGGATCCAAAATTCTCCACAGAAGGATGAGCTCTTACGCCGGCCCTCGGCGGCATAAGAGCTTGACGCCGATGAGCCTTTCTTCCGACAGACATTTGTGCCCAGCTCCGTAATCCCCTCCATCCGAAAGTTCAGCCTCCGTCTGCTGGTTACAAAACTGCAGAGTTGTGCAAAGTTTGAACATGCTGCTGTGCTGATGCCTTTCAGATAATTTACAGAAAGGAGGTACAGGTAGCAGAACGAGGGGCTGATAAACACGCTTACTACAGCTTTAAATGCATTATTTAAATATCGGTTCCAGATTTGTCATTTCCCTTCTTTCCTTTATTTTAACTGTTCAAACCCTAACCTACAGTATGCGAGTACTTGTTGGATGAGCTGCTGTCAGCTGGTGTTTGAGGGACAAACCTCACTTCTCACTCAAACTGGATGGTTCTGGTGCTTAAGATCCAAATGACCATCCAGACAGCACCTGCATGACTGCTTTTGGAATGGATGACTTCGAGCGGCTGCGTAAATTGGCATTTTAGAAAGATACGCGCTTGTGTCAAGGCTGCGTCTTTTCCTGGGAAGTCGCTGGACACGATAACGCCAGGCCTCATTGTGCACGTGCTGCACTATAACAAGGCCTTTCCATCCACAACAAGGCGCCAAGCTCTCTAATGCGTCAGCGACTTCATCTTCTGATCTCAGTTCACGAAAGGCGAGATAAAGAGAAAGACGAAACCTTTAAAAGAACTATTTTCGCGCCTTATTATAATTGAAACGTGACTACATTCAACGTGTTGATCCTCAGTATTGACCAGACAAGTCAAACTAACTGGGCCATGTGACAGGGAGCTTTTATCAGCTTCCAGTGGAGCTCTGGGCTCAAGCAGACGCCCACTTGGTAGCAATCTGTTAAGTTAAACCTTAACCTGGAATTGACTAAAACTCAGAACTGCTGCTATTTTCAAAGGACGCAGATAAATCTATCATACAGTGCAGTACAGTATCACTGGTGAGCAGGCTAAGCAATGTCCTGTGCTGTGAGTCTCACCGCCATCTTCGGCTCGTCCGTAGGCCGGGGTGACAGCCGTTACGGATGGAGGAACCAATTACTTCTTTCACACCATGTAATATTTATGAAACACTTAGCCAGCGGTCCAGAGGTTAATATTTCATTCTCAGATAAGACAGAAACTCACACCTAGAATACAAGTTGAAACAGACTCGCCTCCGCTGCAGCTCACACTGCGAGCAGCGTCTCACTGGTCGAGTCAATGTCATGGAACGCGTTCAAGGGGTTTCCCTAAGCGCTGGGTGGGGCCGCTGTTACTGTACATGGGTCAAAACCCAGGCTGGCGGTGGGACATCGATTCCAGTCCTTCTACTGCCTCAGGCTCGAAGGAGAAGTGCAGACTGGTTGCTCAATAAACAATCATGCCAGAGACGGGTGATTTTCAGCAGTAATTACACTTTGTTAGCGGCGGCCTGACAGACGTGGGTAAATTGCTTTTGTAGAGGCGACGTCAGGCTTCTTCACTGTACGGTCAAATCCTTATCTTTCCTTTCACTCCGGGTTTCACGCAGCAATTAGGGGCTAATCAAATGTGTGCGACTCGGTGTGAGTTTGTGACGATCCACTTCTTGACATTGCTACTCATGACTGACTGTGAAGTTATTGTGGCACACTAACAAGTCTGGCCCAATCCTACAAGAGACTTTTATTATTAGACCTCTAGCTCTTCAACCCTTAGGGGCTCATTAAAAATTCCCTTTGCCACAGGTTTACTACAGTTATTTTATTAAATACAACCAAATATTTGGAGCCTCAGCTTCCGCTTTCTAGCACCTGAACGACCGGATGGGCTTCCTTCGAAGAGATATTCATGCTCCCCAGAGGATGGATCTTGGCTTTTCAATAATTTACCTCAGACTTATCTCAACCTTCTGTTGTTAAGATGCACAAAAAGAGATTCTAAAATCTTCATCAGGTGTCTTCTCAACCCCAGCATCATAGCTCTAGCATCTAGTTCACTGACAGAACATGACGTTTGCTTTTTATTCATTTTATCCAGGGGCAAACAGTAAAGAACATCCACAGGATTTGATGAGGATGTGTTAGTCTGACATTTAGTCAACCTTCGGTCGGGCGCTTCACTCCTCTCTGCCATGTTTTGTCGTGCACACGCACTTTTAACAGAAGCTGTTTAAAAGCTGGTTTGGTTTCAAGAGCAGATGCACACAGCGGCCGTAGAACAGTTTGAGTCCGAGCGCAGGCTTTTTTCCTTTGGACTCTGGTGAACATGTGGCTGCTGATTTGACTGAAACTCCCAAACCATCTCATCCATCACACGAAATGACAGAGGAGCCCTCGACATTCACCACCATGACACTTTGCAAAACCATTATTTGCTTTCTCTGATCCAAACGAATGAAAAGGTTTCTGACCCATATTTGCACAAACTCATATAGACACAGTGCATTTCACCAAGAAGAGGACTATGACCCATCAGACGTCGAGTCCTCCGTGACCTGCACGTTCTACGATGATTAGGAGCTTATTAAATCGTTTCCATTTCAGCGGGTGGAGCTTATGCTTTGATAACACAGAGTGAGCACTGACGCGTCGATGTTCAAACTGTGCTTCGAAATAAATGTGTTTATGCAAACAGGGCAGCTGTTTAGCTCAGCCCCTGTTGATAGTATCTGCATGGATCAGCTGTCAGAACCACACGTTATTACTGATCCTGTGTGTTTTTTATACATATTCATTCTAGACTTTCATAATTATTTGCTCTATATCCATCTACTACACCTCTATATTGATGATTATTCCAACTTTTACCGCTCAGTTGAGGATGACAACTTCAGTGGAGGTAGCACCACTGTGACGCCCTGACTTTAATGTATGAATATTCGCTATAATTAACACTCGGGTTGGTTGTGGGTAAAAATATCTTACAACAGAAAACATTTTGATCTGCCTCTCGCTAGAGGGATTACATGGTAGTATAGCGATGTAATTTGAGTGGAGAGAAGGTCTCAGTCAGGCGGGATGAGTCACTGCATGATGGGGGGTCAGGGATTGCAGTGATTAAACTGTGCTCAAATGCAAAGTCATGTCAGGAGAACTGATGGATGCCACAGATGTTTCGCTCTCTCAAGTCACACCCTGCCGAGCTGCAGCACAGAAACGAGGGGTCGGCTTAGTGCAGATCACACTCACACTGAGCTACGTTAGTCAGGGAGGAAGATCATCAACACGCACGGCAGACGAGTATCACTGTAAAGCTGTGACCTCATCACAGTCTCCGATTCCTCACGGTTCTGATGGGACACTGCTCTTTTTGGGAAAACCTACCAAATTAAGCGTAATTAGGAAAAGTAGCATTTCCATCGTACAGTATATACAACTGGAACAGTGCGAACTGCCCAGCAGCCTTTAAGCCCATTAAAACGTGAAATCCATTTTGACCAGCGGACCTACTTACTAAGCCTACAAGGGTCGGACTGATCCAGCTCGTCTCCCGTAGCTGGAATGATTCGCAGGATAATCATCCTGAGAAACATCACAATGAAAGAGACGTTGCAAACCGTGATGTTGTTCTTCTGACCATGCAGCCATGAGAGCGGGCTTGAGATTCTGCTTCCTGTGGAGAGATTGATCAGCTGCTGCTTTCTGGCCTAATAAACAGGTACAGTGAGAGCAGCACTTACAGTGTTATTCACTGCCAGGCAAGACATATCTAATACGTAACAGTTAGCTACAATTCAACAACTAAGACGTTTTATTGCCTTAAAGCTTCCCCTTCAGAGGTTCTTGCTTCAACCCGTCTCCACAGATGGGAAACTTTTCTGCCAATTTATTATTCATTGCATCTTCGGCCGAGGGAAAATTAATTCCTAACATGACGATATTTGCTAAGGCATGAAAGCAACCTAATTTTCCTTAATCTCAATAGCAGCAAAAAAAAGCCAGTCTTACATCAAAGAGCTGTGTTTGTTTGCTCGGCCACTCGCAGTGACTTTGATTAGGTCCACATCAACCCCTGGTGTGATCTGCGTGTGATCCTGACATGTCTTTGCTGTGCTGAAAGATGCTGTTCCCAGTGACATGGACGCGAGTCCTTTTATTAGTGTGTTTTGCTGCTTCCAACACATTCACGCTTTATTGATTTGACCTGTTGATTGTCATTATTGGCTGTTTCTCCTAAAACAGTAGAGCTTGTCCTTTCTTCATCCCCATGTTCTGCCTTGAAGTGATATTCTACATCTACAGTAAGTGGCCAATCTCCACACAACCAGAAAATCAGGTTCCACGGAGGCAGTGAGGAGGATCCTGAAGTGGAACAAAGCTCAGGTAATGAGCGCTAACGCTTACGATGCGCAGTCATGACAAACTTAGCTCCTAATCCCCGGTCTGTTAAAAGGGCTTCAGCATGACGTCTAGAGGAAATGTGACCTGCTGGTGTCTGTGGAAACCTGCAGGTAAGTGATTGCAGTGAAAAGATCCCAGAAGAGCTTCACTAAATGAGACGGAGATACTGAATAAATATTTGCGCATGCTAGAGGAAAATAGCATGAGGTAACACACATCCTTTGAATGACTATCAATTTGTATACTGTGCTGTGAATTCTCCAGCAAATAGCTGCATGAAGCTGCGTTTTGCATCATCCCATCTAGTCACTAGATCACTGAACACTCATCACTGTGTAATAAAGCTCCATCCACAATTTAAATGCTGACAGTCTAAGTTCCTCCAAATATTTATTATACTAAATTATTAAATTACGTTCAGCAGTTATGGCTTTGTTTTCTTTTTTCACCGCTAGCCGGTGGCGTATAAAACCATTAACTTTGGTCCCCTGCTGCAGGCTGGCTGTCTCATGCCATATATTCAACTTTCCTCTTTAAGTCTACTCGCCCTTCTCCCTCTCTGTCATTCCCTCACACACAAACACTTCGCCCCTCGTTCCCGTGCACACGAGGCTCCCTCATCCCATTTTTTGGGAGAGAATGGGTAATTACATAAACGGCTTTCAGCGAGGCAGGAATTAGGTCCCGGAGAAAGTGATGCTGTCTAATGTTGGCACATTTCTATCACAGGCTGAAAAATGGGCTCATGAGTTTCCCATGAAAGGAGCAGTGAGTCTGAATGAACATGAAAGAGGAGACGAGTCACATCATGTATGAGCCATTTTGTTCCCATTTGTACAGTTGATCTCAGTGATTACACTGTAGATTTGACATTATGGTTAACAAAGGCAACACTTTGGTTTGTTGTGTTTACGCGTATGCAACTGATATTCGCTAAAAAACAACTTACTGGTGGGGAAAGGTGCAGATACGCGTGTGTTTTAGCGCAGCCGCCCACTGATCTGAACCTCGTTTGTGCTACATGCAGGATCCGTTCTTCACTGAATTATTTCTCCATCATTAAGAAGCCCCTGCACCGATCGCAGAAGCCTGACTAATTGAAGCTCTGTGCCTGCAATCACTGAACAGCACTCACACACTTGTGAACAAAAAAACAGAGACGGAGGTAATAAGAAAGACGAAGGGTCAGGAAAGGAAAGAAATCATTTTTTATGAAGGGCCCAGACACCTGCAGGAGCGTTTTATCAGTCCGTGGACCTTCTGCAAGGTGCGTTTCCTGAAGATAAAATGTCACTGCTCCTCCATTGCGGCTGAGTATGGGTGTCAAACGAGACGCTCCCGGGCCGACAACGAACGTGCTCCAGCTGGATGTACCTCAGAGGCCTCCCTGGTCTTTACACAAAGCACATGCACCGGGTTTTCAAGGCACTAACACATGCTCAATATTTAGCTTAATGATTAAATATTTTATGTTATATTCAGGGTGACAACAACTATTCGATTCTAATCTTCCAGCTACACTTCAAATAAACAGACATGGCCCAACTACAGTGTGTCACTGGTCACACAGAAAATGTCTCTTCTTCTTTGTTTTTAAAATAAACCTACTTGGAATAATGAACAACCCTCAGGGGACATTTAGGGAGGACAGAGCTTTGCTGTTCTTAGCTCAGGTCTTTCAAGTGGATGATAGATGGGTATTAAATCTACACAGTGTGTGTCTGGAGCATCAGGCCATGTGGTGGCATTTCCACTGTTGGTGTTTGCAGCTACTGGAAGACAGACCTACTGTATCTGACTCTGCCTATCTCTATCTTTTAAATGTCTGACTGCGTGCCATCATTTTCAATTACTGGAGATGCCATAAAGATGTGTAGTTTTAAGACCAGTATCAAATGCAGCTGTTTGTGAAACATAAGGGCGGCAATAAAAACCACAGCGACCCCATCAAAATGCTAAATCGCAAGCAGTAATAAGATATTTATGACAGTTTGACGGCTGCTCCTTCAAGTCAAAGTTAGTCACAACAGGCCTTAGCTGCAGATAAGATCTTTCATTAAATACAATGCCAGTCCTCTGTGCTGCTCATGAAAGGCAGCGTCAACAGCAAATCCGCCATTAGACGCGTCATTTCAGGGCTGATAAGTTGTCACAAACTATTCTCCACTAGCAGACAGGAGGCACCATGAAGGACAATCTGATCTGAGCCACCCAAGCAGGTGGCCCAGACAAAGGTTGTCTGGGTATGTGCATTTAGTGGAAAAAAGACAATGGATCCAATTTCTATTCTACTCCCTTAGCATTTCTTCAATTAAATTGTCAACCAGCATCTCTGCCGCACAGACAGACCTCGGCAGTGGGAGCGGAAGTGCATCAGAGATAGAATCCAGCCGTGGACCTCAGCCATGCGGCGTTATTTTCGCCCCAGAGCCAACCTCTGTGATACCTCTGTGAAACGACACACAGCAAACCAAACCGGGGATAAGTGTTAAGAGGAATTACCGAATGAAAGAAACCCACTAACTGATCTGACCCAACGAGCAGCTGACAGTAGCCTGGTCCAAAGAGAAAATGAGCACATTCACTGATATTTGTTTGTCATTGTCGTCTATATAAATGTAGAAATGTCCTTTATCTCCTGTGATATTCACTCTGTGTGGGGCTTTGAACTCCAGCCTCCCTGAGTCAGGCAGTTTATTGTGAAGGTTTTCGTGGATGCAGAGTCAGACGTATGTTTATTCATCATTTATTCGTTGGCTTTATCAAAGAGCAACAATACTAACCAAGCGTTGTGCAAACAGCAGCATCACTGTGCGTGTTTATTTCTTTTAGTCACATTATCAATTGGCAAAACAAATTGCTGTACTGTCACCAATAAGCAACAACAACTACTTACTCAGGTATTTCGTACTGCAGGGAGCATTTCATATGAAAAGTCAAGCTGTCAGTCTCGCCCGGTTTCAGCGCTGCCATGCTGGAGTGTCCTTGAGCAAAGTTCAGAATCCCAACCAGCTCCAGGAAGGATGTTTTGCGTCTGAGTCTGACCTCCGACCTCCCTGCGGAAACAGAAAAGTTTTTTAGGGAGGGCGGGGGGTTCAGCTGAGTGCCAAAAACAGCCTGGGGAAACGCTCCGAACCAACATGAATACCAAATATCTCAGACGCAGAGTGAGGAAATAACCTCAAAAGACTTTGCAATGTGCTGGTGTTGTAGCTATCAGTCAGGAAAGTTATGGATGAGATGAGACAGGTGAAACTCAGCTGACACAAGGCCAGCGGAGTGTGCACGTGTTCCCTGAACACAAAGACTAATCACATGTATACTGTTAAATAATGGAAATGCACATGAGACAGAAGGAAGCTGCTATTTTAGACCACAAGCTTTTGCCACACAGCTCAATCGACTCATGACCTAAATGGAGAATTAATTAAACCCTTAATGAAGTCTATACGCAGGCCATTATTATAACAGGCTGTTTGGAATACTAGTGTTGCATGGCTGGGCCCAGAAGTAGAGCATCAGCATTTGTGCGAGTCCACAAAAAACAAAACAAATGACATGTCACAAGGAATGAAGCAGGCTTTCCTTTAAAAGGGCTGCACAAATAATCCAGCTGACTTAGGGTTTGCAACTAAAAATGGGAGAATGAGAGATGAGAGCGAAGGGGAGAGAGGAAGAGTGAGGCACAGATGGAAACAAAAAACAATAAGGGCATAGTAAAAAGCAGCAGGTAGAATAGAATACGCCAGAATATTCATGTCACACAAGTCATGACTTTGAATTCAGGACTAGACCCAAAAGATGGTACAAAGTTCCACAGAGACACTTCATCCTTCCAGGGAATTACGAGTGAGGAATCCTTTCCCATCTGGATTAATCAGTTCTGACAGAATGAAAACCGTCGGTAACTTGTGGCTTTGCTTCCCTAACTGGCCTCGGCTCCAGTTTCTGCTAGTAACTCACTCCTGGGGAGTCTACAGCAAACTGCCTGCGGTAACAGCGGAGGAAGGGGCAACAGTTGCATCATCGTTGGTGAAGCTCACAGCTGACCAGCGCTACGGCGATGCTGGAACTGCACAGGCGGCGGTTTGTCCTAAAAAGTGATGCTAGTGGAGAATAAACATGGAAAGTTTGAGGGGAACAGCAGCTTGCGTTTCAATAACACATCTACAACCACGACACACAGTGAAATACATAACACTCAGGCTGTGATTAACTAACAAACGCAGAGGTTTCCATTTTATACTGTACAACTATTGGTCATTTTCTGTATGTTAGTAACTTGGTGCAGCAATATGAAGGCAGAAAACAGCACTATGTCACTGTACTGACTGTGATGAGGGAGAGTCTCCAAAGCTGTGCTTGCTTCTTCATTCTAGCTCTTTGCGTTGCTGTAATACAGTGACCTGCGAAGCGGCTGAAGGCTCGTCTGTTCGTTCGTGGTTTCACGCAGTCAAATGACAGCAGTGGAAAGGAGCTGATCCTCTGTCTCCTCAAAACAGTCACAGCTGGTTATTTCCAGGCTGTCGCTCTCGTGCGTCCGGGGACGAGTTGAACTTTTCTTAACCTTCTGACGAGGAGACTCGAGTCGTTTATGCAGTTGGTGAAGGATTTAGTTTGGATGTTCTGCGTTCGGGCTGCGTCTGTATATTTTAACTCTGAGCCAGAAGCATGTGGCCAGAATGAGCCATTGTATATCGGCCAACACTTGCCCTTGTGGAGCTCTGATCAAGGCTTTGATCCAAATTGGAGCTGGCACATCATAAACAGGTTGTCAAAAGGTTTTACCTTGATTTTGTAATTCTGTTGGAGTCTCGTCCAGTCTTCAGTCAATAAATTAATTACATCCATTCAGTGGAGTCTGTTGAATTCTGGTGCTGCTCACTGTCTCAGTCAATTCTGCTTTATGTTCTGCAAACATCTGATTCTAATGTGGACATATTGCACCCAATTCTGATTTTTGTGACAGAGCCAAAAGGCTTTTTTTTTAACTGCCAGACTAATGTGATGAATAGGAAATGATGGAGGAGGTTCAACTCATTTTTTGCACTCACACAAATAATGAACAGACTCCCACTCAACCCAAAACCGGCTGAAGCTGGGTGGTTAGTCAGCAGCATCCACGGTGGAATGATTTCTCTTCTTTTGTTATAATTTGTGGATTCGGAGGTAGGGGTTGAACGGCTAATAGCTATTTTCCTTTAGCTCTTTGCTTAACTAACTACATTTGAATTGGCCATTAAAATGCAAATGGTTTCATTAACTGAGCACAGGGGTGTGCTAATTGCTGAACACAGCTATTGTGTTTGCATAGGTAAATAAAGAACCTGTTAGTGATCATAGCACTAAGATTAGCACGCGTAAATAATGACCGTTTCCATTTAACTTCGACTATGAAAACAAACTATGGGATCAAGCATTTGCATGAAAATGTTAAATGGTATCAATTTGCACATTGTGTGGCTCAGAGATTTGTATTGAGTTAATAACTCCCTTGTATTGATGACATTTTAAACTGTCACAGTCATTCAGCAGAAAAACAAAACCTGCTTCATCTTTCTTGTGGTGGTCAAAACTTTCAAATCTGATCTGTTTTGTTTTCCAGATCAGTGCTGGTAGGAAACATGAGAACCTGCAGGTCAGACCTCCACACGCAGAAAGTTCAAACCGTTTACTGGCTGAAGTCTTGCCTTGCTGGGCCGCTCCAGAAGATATTCTGCGTCAGATCGCCTCGAGTGTCCTGAATCACCCAACCTGTACTGGGCTTCAGCTGGAAGACGTCCACCATCACCGGGGGCTGAGCTATAGATCGGCTGGAGAAATAATCGGGCAGTTTGCACAGCGTTGGCAGACGTCTCCACTCATGCTCAGGGACACTAGTAGGTTTAAAAGCACAGTCATTGACTATTGACTGAGTGGAGACTTGACTTGCTGCTACACATTAAACCCTCAAATAACAATAATGATAATCTCCTTCATCTTTTACAGTAATAACAGAACTGTGGTTCCTAAAATCTCACAAATATTTCCTTTGTTTTTTTAAGGCGTTCGAGGACAGTACAAATTTTAATATTTATTTTAAAATTCAATAATTCAATAAATACACACATTCCAAGAAGAACAACAAACAGTCAAGTAGGACGTCAGAAGGGGTCAGTGATAATGTTAACTGGTATTTCTTGTAATTTAACAGGATTAGTAATAAAGTAATAAAGAAATATTTTTGTGTTCACCCCCAACACAATCCACCTAAGCACCCAAGGGTGCTGCCAAACTCACCGACAGTAGATTCCATGTAGGTGCCTCAGCTGAGGAGAACAACATGGGTCCTCACTGGAAATAAATGTGGATGCAGTCTGAGAAGTTAAAATGTCATTTTGAATTGCACCTCAGGGAAAACCCGAGCAGGAAGACAACATCTGTCTCACAGACACAGTGAAACGCTGAACCCTGGCTTCGTGCAAACCTGAGCAGAATTAGAAACAGGCCTGCAGCCACTGAGGCTGCTGAGCAGGTAGAGGCGAGCCCTCCATCAACTGAGAGTCAAATTAGGGAGGAGGGGCAGCGCGACGGAGGAGATTGTAAGGAATGCCAAGTAAGAGGCTTTAGATTCTGTCACCATCTCACTCACCAGCGTGGTATCAACGCCTCGGGGACTGTTATCACACATGAACTGTAATGACACTGTCGAGCTGACATCTTCTATTCAAGGGAAAACGATGGAGACATTATAAAGCTATTAGTGACTCAACAGGTGAAGCTGGAGCTCATCACTTGAACATAAGCACTCGCGACCTGTAGCATCACATCATGGAGATCAGAGAAGCAGACGGTTTTGTAACCATAGGCAGATATTAGTTTAGCTGAGGTGGCTGAGTAACTGACGGGCTCCTGGCGGTTTCTCGTATCCTTCCTTCAGGGCTTTGCTCTTTGGAGATCATTTGGTTTATTGTTACGAAATGTTACAAACATGGAAACAGGAAAAGGAACAAAAGGTGGATTCTACCGTCAAACATCCCGTAGTTCGTCACGTTTCGGTCTGGATGGAACAGTCCATGCCTCAGACTGGCAGGGGGCCGCTCTGCCTGTACCACGCAACCAGGCCTTGTGTTGCTATTTAGCACATCTTCCTACAGTATCTTACTGTTTCGATTGGAACGCGTCATGTTGGCAGCACAATCACAGCACTGTCGTCACTGTTGTTACACTTAGATCTGGCTCCCAAGTCAGTACGACTACGTACATGTATGTATGTCCAACTCTTCAGTATACATTTAACTTTTCTGCCACGAGGCTGTTGAGTCTTGTGGTTTAAAGTTTTAATTAATATCCTAATGTCACATATGCATCACTGGCAGCATCTGGACACACGCATGACCTCTGAGGTAAAATGTGGGGTTTGCATTCCGCCTCGAGCCTCCTCATTTCTGTTTTAAAAGGCTTTTCTTGTGAAAGGTGTCCCACCTACGTCACTGTAACCCACTGAAGATAATCTACAGTGGCCATGTTCATGGAAATGGACAAACGTGTCACTGCTGCGCAAACGTGTTGTATGTGTTTCAGCGCTTTTTCGGACAGGAACACAGCTGCATGTCACATACGACTACAGCACAAACCCCACTTCACGAAGGGGACTTTTTCTAAAGTTAAAAGAACGAAGCAAACATCACTGAAAAGTTGGGATAAAGCCTGAAAAGCCTGAAAACCACACGTCCATCAAAGCAGAGCAGACATTTTGTTATTAGCGTGATTCGTATTATTAGGTGGGTAAACAGAGTAACAGGGTTGGCAGTGACAGAGGTTCAACCCCACATGAACCTTTAGCTTTGCTTCTAGCCCAGTTCAACCGCAGAGGCTATGAAATACGACAGCGGAGACAGGCACTGCCATGACCTGTGAATCAAGCTCTCTCTCCAAAAGGTGAATTATTCAACAACAAGAAGAGGAGGGGAGGAAAGGTGCACTCGCTTTAACGAACGTCTGATGAGCGCTGGAGCTCTCTGCCTCCCATCCGACCTCCTACGTGCACACGCGGTTACGGACCAACGTGCAGCAGAGGAGCCTGCGCCTGGGTCCTGCTGTGAATTACGACAGCACAGACAGCAGCCGCCCACCAGGGACTGATGAAGCACACGCGCTCTGATTAGCCACCCATGTCTTCAGTGGGATTAAGTTAGCGGAGCTGTGCCATCACCTGTGTAGGTGCGAGGCTGATTTACTCAAATCTGTGCATGTGTGCGTCTCGTGGGTGGGTGAAGTTGCCCGTGTGCTGATGAATGTGTGGGATTTCTTTTACGGTCAGTTTTAGCTGGAACCCGTAAAGCTGCTCAATTTGCAGAAACCTTCACGTCGCGACTGATTCAAACTTCTGCAGTTGTTACTTTTTGTCTAAACTCCTCCAGTGAAGTCTGTTTCTAAAAAGCCATGAAGTAATGAGACGCATTTAAATAACGATGCAGTGACACTGAATAGTTTTTGTTAGTGTGCGAGAGGGTAAATGTATATCAACTTATCTCCACTGCTTGGGGAGTGAGTGTCGTACCGGAGCAGGATGCAGTAGCAAAGCACTGATACCTCACAGACTGGGAATGCGATAACCAAATCAGTTAAAGAAGTATTAATCAGATTAGGTTATTGGTGAAAAGACTACGTTTGTAGTCAATCAGTTTTAAATTAAAGCTCACTGACCTGTTCGGGGACGATAATGACCTTTGTAGATTAAGCATGGAGGAATACTGATTGGTGCCTAGACTCTACTCGTGTCTTCCCTGCACCAAACAGCACTAAGAACTCTCCAGGAATCCCAGTTATTGGAATAAGATTATCTGGGCGTGGTTGCCGCTTTATTTGCCTCCAGTCATTCAGCTCCAAATACTGGCCACCCAACCCACCAATCCCTCATCTGAGACCCCCCTCAGCAGACCCCTCACCTTTGATAATGGCTAAATTCATCAGCAGGGGCCGCCAAGGTCTTGAGGGCACAGCAAATTGAACAGAGGTATCCTGCTCGGCCATTTTTCTCTTCATCTCCGGCGGAAAGCAGCAGCGATTTGTCTCGTCGCCGTCACTGGCTGGAATTCCAGCACGAGGGTTCTCATCCTGAGGTTTCCTCCTAAAGGTCTAACGGCTGTGTCTCCACGTAACCCATGATAGTTCATATATCCCTCTTAGTGGGTAAGTCAATTCATTTTGCCTGTATAGGAAAAAAGGGGTGTGGTTCTCATCGGAGTAATTGAAAACCCAGCTTCCTTGACTGGAATCTACTAAACATTCACACTGTGAGATGATGGCTGGACTAACTGGATGGGGACCCACAGGTACAACCCACAAGACAGACATAAATAGTGGATGAATGAAATCAAAACGGAATAACAAACAGGAGAGTCTAGATAAATATAAACTAAAAATTACTGCTCATGTGCAGTCACCAAATCTGCTTTATTATCAAAGTGAGCAGCTTCTTGTTTATCAGTGGCAGCCACAGGGTTAATGCTGCAGGTACGTCACGGACACATCCTGGAAGCTAAAGGCGTAATGTGGGGAGTGTGGATCAGCTGGAGCACATCCACCGTCCAGTTCGGACTGTTAAAGGATGAGTCGTCTCGTTCAGAAAAGGCCCAAACAAGGTAAAGAAACGGTTTTGTCAGGCCTCAAAGCTCACTGTAGTGGTAGCAGTAGTGACGGTTTAACTGCGGGAGCCATCAGCGAATACTTTTTAACTTTGTGGATGCACGAGGGCTCTTTGCAAGCTGTTCATCAGGCCTTACAGCGTGAACGTGTGTTCAAGGTTCTTTACGTTTGTCATTTCAGTCACTTAAATGCTGTACGTTCATTTGAAAACGGCCGTCGACAGCGTTACTGTATAGACGAAGCCGATATCATTAGCAGCCCTCTTTGGATCTATTTGCAGGATGGCACAGCAAGGATTCTCAGATTTCTGCACTGCATGAGCCTCCAGCAATCAGTAGGGGGCTGTGAACACAAACTGCCTGCTGGTGGGTGTTTCGAAACAAACTGGCTGTTTGTTTTCACAGTTGTTTGACCATCAGTGAGTTTCATTAGTTATTTTCTTTTTTTGGCAATAAAATAAATATGACCAACGCTAACAGACACCAAAATATCATCTCACACTAATTAATTTCTAAAAGAACAGTGAATTGAAATACACAGAGGAACTGTTGGCTTGAAACACACAGGCCTCAAGCAGATAAATCAACTAATACAACGATTTGATAGAAATGTACCATCAAATCTTTCACAGCTGTCTTTTGTGCATTTCTGCTTGCGCCACTTCGATACGTCCCGTTCGGCTTCGTTTCACGTTTAAGTCCAGCAGCTCAGCTTCATGCTACCTACCTTGACACTTGTCATAACATTTGCTGTCTCAAACTGATTTTTTTCCATTCTGACATTAAACAAACAAAAGCCAAAGCTTGAAAGTAAAACACTTTGACATTATTACTCCGCCACACAAAAATAAAGGCTCTGGTCACATAAATGCTTGTAGTCATTTGTTTATGAAACCTTTTCAAAGACTTCAGTGGGTTTTTGCTTTTTTTGTCTGAGTCTCCAACTGAACGCTTACCGATGACCATCACTGGGTGCAGCCTCATTCCTCAGGCCGAACTCATCCAAAGTCTTTTGAGTCGATGACCGTGACACCAACACAGACCTCATCTTGCAATACCATTGATGGGAGGAAGGGAACAAGCGAAGGAGAACAGAAGAAGAGCTGTAAGAAGCGGACCCTCGTTTTGAAAGGGTTCAGAATATCTGCCGGGTCGAGACGAAACGCAACGAGGTCCGTGTCTGATCCCGACTCTCACGCAGATCCATGTCCAAAAGGTCGTATCTTGCCATCTGAACTCTGGGAACCATTTTACGCCAGTTGCCCAAAAAGGCTTTAATTGAATTATGCAGCGCTACAGTCAGTCTTCGCTTGCTGTTATCATTTCAAACTACAATTTGCTGCAAGCGATGAGCATTAAAAGCATTTTTAAAGAGCTTTTCTTTATCTGTCCCTACACTAGCATTACAGTACAGTAGGTACATTGGCCTTGTCCACCACATAGCGAAATGTATTAAAAGATTAGGTAGAATCACAAGCTGAAGTTACAGAAATCCCTGCAGCGTCACGTCGCAGACAGGGCCAAGCTTTGTGACGATCGGCTACGAGGAGGGCTACAACAGAGGTAAGAAGCGAAGGTGTGCAGTACTGAGGGTGTGTCAGCTTCCCGGAAACCTTCTGAAATGACTTACACTAAATGTGTTACTTCACTTCTATGCCTTTACTGATAGACAATCATAATTAGGAAAAACCCTCAAGGTTCCACCAGGAACACAAACACCTTGATTAATGAAGCTCAAGCTCCGAACGCCTGTATTATCATGGGAGACCCGTATAATGTATTGAGATCATGATGGGGTGGTTGACGGCAAGTAAGCTCAACCCCTAGAGAGGTCGTTTAAAAAGTCCTGCAGGGGCGTCTGTAATTAGACACCTAGCTAATGTGCTAATGTGATTACCTTGAGATTAATACAAACGAGAACTTATGAGAGGAAGATTGTTCCTTTGCACATGCTGGAAATCGTTCTTTCTGAATTTTTATGAGCCTGCTGAGTTTTACGTTTCAGAGCTGAAACAGTTTCAGTAATAGCGACATTATGCATGTCAAGAAATCAGTTTTTTAAAACACTGGATTTCAGGCAAAGTGAATTGACCCCAATCTACACAGCCAGCACCAGTAATAATAGTTAATATGGAAAAGGAACAGGTGTAACACATTCACCATCTGCAAGTTGAGAGGCATGACTTTCCATTAGGATTTTGTCATGGAGCCAAAAACCTTATCAGTTTCAGTGAACAAGCCCTGAATTCAGAATGTGTCTTTTTTGTTCAGCTGTGTGACAAGCTGTACCGCTCACAAGCTGCCACATCTCCGGAGATGTTGACGCATCCAGAATCCGAAGGCAGCGTTTTCTGTGGGGGCAGTTTTTTGTTTTAACACACTTTCAGCGCGATGAGCAGCTCTACGTACGTACACGTGAACCTGCAAATGGCCCGATATCAGCTCTGTGTGCAGTGATGGGGCTGAGTCACAACAAGGTGTGTTCAACCGGTCCGCAACCTAATTTGTCTGCAATTAAACTTATTCTCAAAGTGACGACAAAACTGTGAAACTGATGCAAAATGAAATTATTCTTGAATGTTTTTGATAGTAATCTATTATACATCATAATGCTTTAGAAACTTCTCTCAGAACTCCTGCAATCAGAAGAGTTAATTGCAAAATGTAGCTCACTAGAGACACTGGCTTCTTTCATAACACGTTTCACTCCGTGGAGGACCGTGGAATCGTTGCAAATCGATGGCAGGCAGGTCTCAACGCTCCTGGCGGTGGTCCGTCCTCGTGGCTTCTCCATTCATAGTCCAAGTGATATGATTCAACCCCAGCTTCTGGATGACTTTAAATTGGGTATTGGGAGACCTGGCCAATAATCTTGGATCAGCAGTCTTTGAAGGGATGATGAGTCTAGCCAGGACCTCCCCGCTTCCATCTTAATTCCGTCTGAACTATTTGAAATAGATCCCTCAATATTCTGTGTGAGCCAAGTCTGCTGTCTTCATTGCGACATCCATCTTTAAAGTTCTTCAAAGTCTTCTATCAGGGCGCATGCCTGAGGGACAGCTCACTGCAGGCTCGATGACCCACATATTCGTCGCTGCCATCTTTATTCACTTTGGTCTCCTGCTCTTTTCTCTTTCCATTTACCAGGGCCTCTGTGCTCGTTTACAGGCTGCTATCTCACAGGCCATCCATCATTCTCTTTTGTGCCGTACAGTGACTTTGTGTTAATGTATTTTCTCAGGGCTCCTCAACAGTGTTCCCTTACTGGAGGCAGCTATCTGTCTTACAGAACTGGGAATTTGTATAACAGCAAAACCTACCAGGTCCATCGCGAAGTCAATACTGTATCAGGAGTTTTTTTGGAGACCTGCCAACAATAACAGCAACTCACAACTCCTGTCGGTACAATACCCAGTATATAATGTGCCTACAGTAAGTTATATTTCAACAAAATGAAAAATAAATTCAATTGATATAATTTGCTTAATCGTTTGTTGTGCTGCTTGTTCTTTCTTTCTCCCAGCCAGTCAAGGCAGATGGCCGCCCACCCAGCGTCCTTGTACATTTTATGTGACGCTTGCCCTTCAAAACAATCACAATTATTTCAGTTTGAGAGTCACTACTAACCTCATTACCTATTGTAACCTAGTGTTTCAGGGATGTCTGCCCAGAACGCTGGGCAAAACACGGTGGAGCGAAGCAGAGCAGAGAGATGAATGGTGGGGGCAGACTGGATTGATTCTTAGCTTAAAGGACTGGTTATTACTACATTATTGAGGGTCCTTACATATCTGTCACAGCAGGTCTTGGTCGCTACCGCTGCCTCTTTTCGTTAAACATGCCGTCTCAAATTTCACCCTGAACGTCAGCACACTGCAGGAAATCAGGGCCGAGATGTACAACCCTCGGTCTGTGGAACGAATGTTCTCCAAAGTTCAGCTAGGAGTCAACGAAAACTTCCACCAACCTGAAACCAGTTGCTTCAAACCTGTAAGAAGATCAGCTTCAAACCCCTGAACAGCTCCTTTAAGGTGCATTTATGAGCTTTAAGGTCATGGGGTAAAACTAAAAACAGCATTAAGGCATCGTGTGTTTACAGCGTCTCCGTCTAACACGTTGCCAACTTCCCTGAAAGACGCTTTCAGGGTGACTTTAATGATCATTCGCTTTCCTGTTTCCTTAAGAAATGCTCCATACTCAGAAATGTTCATTTCCAACCATTCGGAGGATTCTCAGTCTGTACAAAAAGTACAAGTCAATATTACTTCATTCACTGCCCTGAGTCCTACCTGTTCAATAAGTAATTTCACTTTCTGACACAGACTAATTTTAACAGCGGAGGAAGAATATCTGAATGTCAGAGGTAATAAAAGAGGGGCGGAAGCATGTGTTTGAGGTGGATGTGAACCTGAACTTTTGTGTGTGTGTGTGTGTGTGAGAGAAACACGAAAGGACAATTAAACATTAGATTAGAAATATTACTCATGACATTTTGAATTATGATGCAAACAATAATGGAAATGCGGAGATGGATTTAAAGGGCAGCGCTGAGCTACGTGGGTCATGACGCCGGTTTGACACTGAAGCTCCTCACATTCTTACGTTCATGTGACACAGGCATCATATTGAACAGAAGCGAATGTGGCAGCGACCCCTCAGCATCTGTATCATGTGCCTCTGGCTCTAGTTGACTCGCTTCCTCGTGACTTTGCACCTTTTTTTTGGTTCACAAGTATAAAGAATTGGTATAGTGAGCTTAAAGACTGACAGGACGATCCTAGCTGACACACGCTGCACATTAGAATCCGTGCATTAGACTCATACACGGGCGCTTTTAAAACATACTACGGTAATAAGAACCAAGCAACCAAAGAAAACCAGCCGGATCAATACATACTTTAGGTAAATCAAATGCCATTAGCTCTGCAGCAAGAAGATGGAAAGGAAGTTTAAGTGCTTTGACCGGCCAGTCGCAGCATGAGCGCAAGTCAAATCCATGACTACACAACAGAGAATAATCCTATTAGACGTTTAACTGGGGAACCAAAGGTTTTTTCGTGCTAAAACTGAAAAAAAGTTTATTAAAAAGATGACATGTAGTGATGTATGTGGACTGGTATTAAGCACTGAAGTCCTACTGGTGAACTAGTGCAAGTGTCCTTACAGAACGGCTATTGCTCCACTTTCACGCCTCGCTTCCTGAATGACTGATCATTTCAGGGGCATATTAAACTCTATGGTTTACAAGCTCCAAAAATGACTTTACAGCAGCTCCGTGCTCCAGCCATCGCATCATAGTCTTCGTGCACTGGGACGTGGATCATGTAAACAGGCCTGAAACATGACGTTTCAAGCAAACTGCTCCTGTACACTACCTGCACGTTTGAGCTTCAATAATCGTTAACACGCTGTCACCGGGCACGCGTCCTTATTTTCACAGAACGTCCACGTTCCTGTGTGTGAGTGTGGGGGGGTTATTGATTTTTTTACCAGCGGTTAGAGCGTGTTCCTGTCTCACTAACCAATTGAAAAAGAAAAAAATTCTACGAACACTGCACAATGGAATGGAATCCAAAATGCACCAAGATGCTTCAGATGAACCACCAATTTAAGGCTGTGACGCGTCTCAGTTTGTTGCGTTGTTCAACATTAGTAGAGTCCATTTTTCAACCTAAATGCAACGGAAGGCTTACAGCCATTCACAGCTCCCTCCATTACCAACCAGTGGATGCTCAGTTGTAAATGAGGCTTTTTGTCACAGCTGCTTACTCGTGCCTGCTGACGGGTCTTGATTTGGTGACCCCCGCATGTCAGAGTATGACTTCAGTTTTTCTATTTGTAAATATAAACAGACTAGAACGTGGCAACGCTTAAATGAGACTGTTTTGTTGTTTTCTGACTCCCTGTCTGTTCGCTTTGGGATGGACAGCTACTATTAAAGCAGTTCGCCAGAGCGAAAGATATTAAGTTCCCGTCTAACACCACTTTCATGCACTCTCGCTGTGTTGTGCTGGGCAGTCGTGCAGAACCTGCTCACTGAGGCCATTTGAATTGCATCTCCTGGGGAAATGTCTAGGATCTGTGTGAAGCCAGTCACATGAGTGGCCCCTTAGTCTTCTACCTCTAATGTGGCTGATACCAGTTAATATAATCTGTTCTTATCGATGGCATAAGTTGAATAACTAACATCTGTGAAAGGTCTAGTAGTAGACCCACAGTAAATACATGCACGTAGAGGTAATGTTTCTGCATCAACTGAATCAGCCACGTGTGGACATGATGCAACTTAGTCTGTGGTTTTATCATTTTAAGCAAATTCCCCACAAAAAAAATGAACTAAAACAATCACGGGCCACTAGGAAGCAAATGAGACTGTTCAGTTGTAGTACAGCATGTACAGACACGAGTCTATCGCAAACATACAGCTTCAGACTTCACAGTCTGTCCCTTCTCACCTTCACCCTTTCTTGGGACTTTCCATTGTAATTTATAGAAGGAAATGAACAGCAAGTCCACCATTTACCAGCCCGCGTCCACCTTTAGAAACCACAGCGGAGCTGAATCCATGAGCGGTGTGGCGGAGTCACTGATTGCAGGCCAGGACAGCACAGATTGCTACCTGCATGTGCAGATGGTGTCGTGTCAGTGACTGGACTTGTTTCTTGCTCAGTGTGATACATGTTCTCAACAGGCACCGGCGCCAGACACATGAACTTAAGGAGCAGGCGGAGCTCGATCAGATTAGCCGTGGCCCGAGAGCCAAATGGCACCTCCGGAGCTGCGGAAGAGCCCGTTGTGCCGCTGCACCTCAGCGATTTCCTCAGGAGATGACTTCCTCCTTCTGCTACTGGATCGTACAGTTAATCTGCATAAAAATACAGACTCATGTGGCCTGGTTTGGATTTTGATTCTTCCATTACGTAGAATGTGAAGCCAACAAAAAGTCAGCAGTGTGGCCTGACCTTTGAGGATACAAAACTATTTCCACCCTCCCCACATCCAATGTCAGACTAAATGTAGGCTAAACAGAGATGACGATGAAAAAGTTATTTGGCTTGACAATGCAAGAACAAGTCAGCAGTGCCACCACATGAAAAGGCCAGCGAGTGCACGTTGGGACCATTAGTGTTGCTCTTTGACTTCACACATGCTCAGAGTCAACTCAGCGGCTGGGCGGGTTCTTCATCAACTTGGAGATCAACAGCAATTAGCCTGTATAAGTCAAAATGCTGAATTCAGTGACATGGTCAAAAAAAAAGGTCACAGCAGAACCGTCCCGTAGATGCCGTGATCTGAATGACAGGTCCTGGTCTAGCACAGAGTCAGCTCATGTCAGGTTATGCAAAACCAAGCACAGATGACTCACCAGCAGCTGATACTGACATCCTCACAGGCCAAATGTTCTTCTTAATCACTCGAGTTAAGAGAAAGTGAACTATGACATTTTCTCCACTGAGATGTGTAATATACTGTGCGTCATGTCCCTGCAGAGGCCAGAGGAAGCGTTTCAGGCTTTCGTTTCCTGATCAATATGAGCTCGAACCCCTCCTATGCGCAGCCATATTACTTCCTCTCTCCAGCTGCCTCAGCTTTACATTATTAAACTATCGGTCTTCATCACTGCATTTTCTATGCAATAATTCACCCTTATGTGATTTCCCTCGCATGCTGCAAACAGGTATAATCATTAAACAAAGGAAAAATATATCGCTTTTTTTTTCTGAGGCCTTTCAGGAGAAAAAAAATGCCATCAGAATGATTCCGGGGCTGCGTTGTAACAAATTACTCTTGGCCTCGGCTTTGACTTGATTATGAGTGACTTCTTCCAAAAGAGGTGCAAATTGAGAAACAACATTACTGGCAAACTAATGCACTTCCTCTCAACTATGATGAATTGGATAAAAAAGGGTCTGTATCTAAATTAAAATATCTATATTTATACACCAATATAAAACAAGATCTGGCCGAGATAAAAGTGAAATTCTCCTCGTTCTGCCTTTATAATAAGACATTTTTCCACCTGCCTCACACAAAATTGTTCTATAAACCAGGGCACCGACCCTTTTAGTGGTGGGCACCGTTGCTAATAACGCGTCAGTCAATTCCGGGGCTGCCAACAAACAGCAGCTCTTAATTACCATCATCTCCTGTCAGGTCTTTAAGACACTGTGAACCAAAAGAGTTCACATCCAGGCCCAAAAGGCTCTAAGCAGACAAAAAGCAAGAGGCTTTGCCTGCAGCCCAGTCAGTTTGCTAAAGTTCCTTCCAGCGCAGTCTCAGGAGACCCGTCTTTACACCAGCACGCTGGACAGGAAGGCTGGAAGGCAGCAGTCCAACAGCAGGATCGCTACCTGCGCTCTTGTGCATGAAAACCAGAAAACACAAAATGATCTCAAGCAGGCTACTGCTGTGAATGTTTCTGTCCAGACTCTCGGAAACTGACCCCATGGGGTTAAATGAGGACCAGTGTCCTCTAATATGACCAATGCTCACAGTTTAGGACAGTCGGTTGGTGCCTCCAAGGCCACGACCCTGATCCAGAACATGTGGCGAGGAAGTTACTGTAGGACAGGAAAGGCTTCAAACACAGGTAACGCTGTCAAACGCTGCACGCGAGCTGCCTCCAGGTTTGTAAGCTAAGTGCAAACTTGGCCAGACATGACCTGACTGGGCAACAATCAGCATTTCTGGTAGATGGCTGATCGGAGAAAGACAAAAAAATGAAAAACAACAGGTGATGCTTTGAGCAGAGTGCTTTCCATCCTGTCATTGTGACACACCCACCTCATCAGCATCCGGGTACCAAGTAAACAAGACATCTGTCCGTGGCTTCTACAACTACGACTGCTGAAGCCGGGAAACAAAAGGTCGTCTTTGTAGCTGGATGCTGAGATGTAAACCCATACAATAGTTTAACATGTTGGCACAGTTAACAGTGCAGTCGCGTGCAGGCACAGTGGGACGGCCGCCGGAGCAGCATTCAAACACGCAGAGAGAGAAAACAAAAAGTGCTGTTATCAACAAGCTTCACAAGCTACAATGATAATAACAATAAAATGTGATTCTGAGCAGTTTTCAACGTGTTTATTGTAGGTTTCGTTTCTGAAAGACAATAAACGAGGCCGTTTTCATACAAGATGGAGCGATAGCTCAGTCTTCGCTCTGCGCTCAATTGATATTTAATGTTTTTCAAGTATCCTTTTAATTCTGTTTTTATCACTTAAAGGTTTGGCAGTTTTTGAATGAAAATGCAGTTTAATCTTTTGTTGGGAAAAAGCCACTTATTGGCAGTCCCCAGAGTGGTAATCAACAAAAATCCACATGAGCACAGGCAATGACACAAAACAATAGCTGGCAGACAGGCGTGCAAGTGTTCAGTTGTGGGGCGAAACGCCAAGTGCATGACTGAAGGGCTGGTATTAAAGTGAGCCCGTTCCAAGCAGCAGCTCACACTGGGAGGAACAAAAATGGAGGCAGCATCTTGAATTACATGCTGCACAATGGTTGGAAACACAGACCAGAATCTCCAGCAAACACACTGCAGGGGAGGAGAAATGAGGAAAATGTTGACTGTGGCCCTGTTCCCCCTGCTCCTGACGGTAGTTTGTGTTTCTGATGTTGCTTTGCATAAATTAACATGACAGAGCCACACTGTTCTGCCACAGGACACAGTGAAAACACGACAACTGAAACTGACAACACAATCACTCCTCTGACAGTTAAAAGTGTTAACTGGACCTAGGAATCAGACACGGCCTGCGCTGAACTCCTCTTTTATTTTATGCCGCATCTCAAGGGAGCTACGTGTAAGAGAAGTGCTGTAGGAGCCGCACACAATATTAGAAGGCGGAAACATTGTGTAGCATGAATATATTACGGCGAGAAGAGAAGTGACATAATGGGGCTACAGTGCGTTTTGCCTGGTTTAGTGTCCCTCACTAACCGGGGCTCAGGTTGGTCGTAGCAAGAAGCAAGGAGACAGGCATGGCAATTCCCTGTGTGTCTTCAGCATCAGCCAGACTGGAAGCAGGATTAAGATTTCACTCCCATGCACAGAGCGATTTGGTGCATTTGTTTCCGCTTCATATGCAGCCACATCTGACGGCAGGCGAACGCGCACGTACACTCGGGAGATGAGTCATCTCTTTATGAATCACATTGTCTCATCTTAAACGCGTGTGGGTATTCAGCTAAAAGGGGGGGGGGGGGGGGGGGACATACCATAATGCATTGTCATACTGTACTTGTCGAATTCTGGTTCCTGTAAATGTTAAATGCACTGTTAGCATAAAACATGTGGTTGGTAAGTAGATGGAAGAGAACCTGAGTCTCCAGGATCATGATGAGCCAGGAAGACCCCCCGTCACCCCTGACAGGGCTCTTTTACACAGCTATGCTCCAGGTCTGCCCTGACCCCTCACCTCTCCAGACCTGTTATTTATATTTACACTTTCATACACGTGTTGTGTTACATTTACATTTTAGCAGCATTTTTATTGAGCTGACGAGAGAACGTGGCCTTTACTCTAAACGACGCGTAAAGCTCTGATTTACGTTTTGGTCTCTACAGTAATGGCTGATATTATGATCCCAGTCTTCTACAGAGAGCACAGACAGGAAATGCTAGAGTTGAGTGTGACAATCCAAACTCGAGCTTTTACTGTCTGACACGGAAACACGGGAGCATGTTACATCGTTTCAGCCAAAGGAATATTATTGGCATCGGTGCCAATAAGATGCACCTGAACTCACATCACTGGCTCTTTTCAATGTGAAATATTTAACTTATTTCTACAATAACACAAGATGTGTACTTGAGAAACTCCTGTCTCCAGCATTTCGACAGGCTTATACTTCATTTTGAAGCCAGATCTCTATTTAGCACACTCCCTGGTGCCTTTTCTACCTCAGAATTATGAAAGCACAATGCCGTTGCTCAAGAGTCCTCACAAATGCATTTCAATCTATTCTCACAATTCATTTACGAGATAGCAGAATGCAGCTCAATGAACACAAAAGCTTTTATCAAGGAGCAGCACATAACAGTATCCCTGACATGTTCCAGTCCTCCTGGAAACTCGTGTCAGAAACGGTGAAGACACAGTAACAAACTCTTTTTGCTCATAGTAGTCAGATAATAGAATTCAGCAAAACATATTTTCCATCAACATCAGACAATCTGTTATTTTCTTTTCAGTTACGAAAGGATTTTAACAGTCGTAATAACAACTGTGGTTAAGACCGGTTCATTTGTGGCCTTTTTTCGTCTTTATTTTTTCCTGGAAGTTGTTTTTTCATTATAGGGAAAATTGAAAATGTTTTGTTTGACCGTACACTTTGTTCGTGTCCATTTGTTTTCCATTGTACAGTTTAAAGACTGTACTTTTAGTGGACAAATAGGCAAAAATATTAAGTATTTACAAGTAAATATTCTGGAAATAAAGGGATGAGCTGAGGTCCATACCCGACTCCACTGCCTGGCAACTTTATTTCTTCTGACTGTAACTGTAGCTGAACATGCAAACATTCCTCTTGTTCCCAAACCTCTGACAGGACCAGTGACATTTAGAATAATTAGGTTCCATCTTCCATTTGCGCCACATTTATTACCACACTGTGAACAGCTTCACACCTGTGCATTCATTCAACGCCTCAACTACCGGACCCAGAGAAACCATCCAAGCGGACCAGTCCGCTTACGCTTTTACAGGCGTCTCAGCCCTTTGAAGCATGCGATCAACAAGGTGCTGAAAACCTTCATGGTAATGTTGCTCCTCGCTGACTCAATAACATCCGTTTTTGTTTCTTCGGATTCACAGCAAACACTTTTGCGCACGCAAGCCCCAGAAACCCAGAGGCCATCAACGCACCGTCACCGTGCGAGGTGTGTTACCCAACATCAACAAGCGCCAGCACGCGGACGTAGCGAACATGCATATTTAATTCACAATGAGGCTGCAACAGCATCTACGCTCATTTACAATCACGCCGAGGCCGAACTGCCAGCCGTCGTTTTTTATTCCTGCCCCCGAGTTGAAGCGGAGCCTCTTTTCATTTTCACCCGTCAAAGCCTCAGTCCCATCCATCCTTATTCGCTCCATCTTATTTATCTGGTGGTATTGATTTTATACATGAGTGAAGAAATGATGGTTTCTAGTAAGTTGGGAGAATGGCTCGGAGTTCCATCTTCATTCTGACGAGTCATTGATGTTGGCTGCGGTGGTTGAGATTCTGGAGAACTTTTATTAGTTGGCAGCGTACGGGCAGACGAAGGCCTCCAGATTTGACTAACTAGCTACGTATGAGGTGCTTAAGTTTGAATTACTACCGTTATTTGCAGGTAGAATGTGCTGCAGAAAGTCCAATTTCTGTTGATTTGCCTGTGAATTGAGAACAAACAGGTTCTATGGCTGCTTTTTAGCGAGTCTCCCATAAACTTAAGCAAAGGTCTCCTAGATACACTGAGCGATTTTTAAATTCAGGGGAAGAATCAGATAACACCAGCTCACAGCTTTAATTCTTATGAGCAGCACAAGGCTAAGAACCTTGACAGAAAGTGGCTTTTTATATTTCCCACGTACATGAGTCTCTTTTTTGTTTTCCCCTCTCTCTAGATAAACACTGGATTAAAATTCTTCCATATCCAAACTTTACAGTAAATGAATTCATGCACAGCCAACACACACACAGGGAATTACATGTTTACCCTGTTTAGACAACCATGAAAACATCTAACCAAACAGTTAAAAAGCAGATTTTGTTCCAGCGTGATGAATGAGAACAGGGCATGTGAGGGTCTCTGGCTTGTCACGTTTAAGATGCAGAGGATGGTTCTACACCCAGAGGCATGCACTTTGGTCAGAAAGCGAAATCTGTGTAGTCTGTCAGTTAAATTTGATCAGACCCTGAACCTACGCAGTGCTGTCACAGGCAATAGATTCGTGTGGGATTTGGGGTGTGAGGGGGGAACATCTGTTTCAAAGCAACCAGGGGGCCGTGCTTGTGTGTTTGACCTTGCGTCAGCAAAGTTGGCTGGGGCTCTGTTCCGTGGACAACATGTCGCCGGTGGCGTAAACAAGAGGAAGTGATGCTTAAACGCGGCCTTGGTGCGTCCAGAAAAGAGCAGCGTTATCCCACTGAATCACTCGCAGACACACTGCTTACGCCTGTGCCTGACGCACAAATACACACGAGTTAACGCTGCAGTGCTGACTTCCACATTCGCTTGCCTTGGGCCTCGGAAGGAGCGCTGGAGCCGCCTGGCTTGCATGAATGCAACGTAGGGTCAGCCTTTAGATATGCAGCTGCTCCCGCTCACACATCCCACCCACTCCGAGCTGCATGCATATGACAACTGTGTTCGCTTTCACCATGGACACAAGCAGAGCAACGTGGTGCACAAGCATCTGCGAATGCAAACGAATGCAAAAGCGTGCGCTCGCCAAAATATACACAGAAACGGAAGCGAACCGAGGTTCTGCTGGAGCTGTGCTGCCAACATGCTTTTTTCTTCTGTGGTCTGCACAACAGCGGCCTCTCTCCTGGAGATCGTCTCCATCACTGTCTCTCGCTTGTCATCCTTGCTCCTCTCCCAGCCGCTGTCCTCTTTTGCTCTCTCGCCAAGTCACTGTCCGTGCTATTCTGTCTGCTGTCTGCTACGTCTCGTTATCCTGCCACTTCTGTCCCCGACTCTACCCCCCCACCTCCTTCTCTTTCTCTCAGTTAGCTCCCAATTCTTCTCTTCCTCTGTCTGAAGTTTCTCCCACTTGATTCTTTCTCACCTCTCTCTCCCAGCACTCTCCTTACTGTCTGTCACAGGCAGGAGCTGCCAAAGATTTTGCATCCCTGCAGCATCCGTAGGAGAAAAGAGGAGGAGGAAGTGGGAGGGGTGTTGGAGCTGGTTCTGATGTTGGCATCTGACTGGCGCAGGAAGCATCCAGCTAAGTGGAATCAGATACACTGTGCACTTCTGCAGTGCACCGCTGATCCTTCTCACCCCAATGTCTCGCTCACTGCTGTCCTACAAACGTACATTACAAATAGGACGATGCAAGAACATTTACATACATGTAGCTGACAAATGTACACACAAAGGCTTTTCAGCATTTCCAATAGCTGGGCTACAGTAATTACCGTTTAAATGTGCTTATAGTTACGAACAAATGCAGTGCAGCACACCTTGCAAAAGCCCGACTCTCTAGTAAACAAGGACAAAGAGGCATCAATCAGCCTCTGGATCCTGTAGCGTGAGAACCCAGACAGGCATCGAGATCTGCATGTGCTCCTACAGCAGCGTGGCTTCACACACTGTGGAGCAGCTCAGGCTCACAATAAGTGTCCTTAGCTGTGACACGAACAAAAGTAAATATGCCTCGGTTTCAGGTCGCAGGCATCAAGCTCTGTTTATATTTACTGAAAGAAATTAAAGTAATCGGTGCAAATATTGGAAATATTTTGTCATTTTACGTGATAAACCGACGTTTGTATTTCATTTTTTCCCCACTTCCTTTGTCATTAGAGCCACAGTATTTACCTGCCTACCAGGAAACCACATATTTGTAATGAGGCGGCAGTAAATCACTCCAACCTAAATGTTTGCTCCCTGTCTCTTTATCACATTTACTTCCCTCTCTCAGTGCAGCCCCCCTGCTGGCGCTTCCATCCGTCTTCAGTTTCACTCACTACTTTCTCTTCTCGTCCCTTTTTTCTACACTAATCTCCCATTACCAGAGATGCCATGTTAGAGAATGAGCGTTCTGTCTGCAGTGAAGAGCCCGGCTGCATCCGAGACGGACTCTTTGAAACGTATATATCCAAATCTCCACCACACCACGCACGCACTCTCTCAATGCCACTTACAGAGCTATACATTTACAGAGCAGTCGATGGGAGGCGAGCTCTGTTTATTCGACTTATGGAAAAACCAGGGAGTTTATTGAAGCACAATGTGGCCCCCTGGTGGCAAGCGAGGGTTTCCTCCCTTCGCCTCCTGCCCAGAGCTCTGCTCTCATTCTGTTCGCACGGTCTGGGCTCGGACTGTCAAGTACTGTACGGTACTGGTCCAGGGAAGATGCTGCACATTGAAGCTGCAGACGTCCCGTTGGAGAGGCAGATGGTTTGTCACGTCAGACTAATTACTGGGTGGATAATAACGTTTGCAGCATGTTGTTGGCTTCAGTAGTTTCAGTCCAGATTATGACCTTGTGGTTGTGAGTAGTTTAGCGGAGGCAGCCAAATTCACCAAGGTCAGTACAACTACTCCCACCGTAATCCCAACCCTTCACCATCAAACCAGCCCAGGCAGCTTTTCTGTTGGATGATGCAGACGCTGTCAGCTGTCTAGAATATTTCAGATTCAAAGCTTCTTGCCAATACACAATAATGGATGGATTGTCTTTTAATGTTTTGTCATCGGTTACAATAGCTGAAATTCATTACACTAATGTCAGAGAAACAAATTACTTTTAATGCAGTCGATTCCTTTAGCACACATCAAAAAGAGCAGCACCGACTGAAGCCGTACAAAAGATCCAGCAGCCGACACATGAAAAAGCTATTTCTCTTTAAAGAGCTTTGAGGTTTGAAGGCACAGTGACATAATGAAACAATACGTCCACAGAGGTGGCCAGGCAGGCTTCCGCGTGTCGTTCTCATCCTCCCTCAGATGCTGAGGCAGGATACCAGGCTCTCTGCGAACGCGAGAACATTCAGGCCGGCGACTGTGAGAGAAACGCCAAAGTGCAGAACATGTCGTTACACAGATGTCACACGGAGCCTTAACAAGCCGGAGCACACACACTGAAATATCTGAAACGCCTCAATATGGAGTTACAGGAAATGCTCTGCCTTAAGCTAAAGCACGGCATCAGCGTCGGTCTACGCGATCATCGTGAGCCGATGGCCAGCTTCTTGGTCCTTGGAAGTTGTTTACAGCTTTGCCTAGTTTCCCCTGGTTTGTGGCACAGTGAGGGGTCCTGTGGGTTCGTTTCTGTAGCATCACACACAGAGGCTTTGTTAAATGAGTCAGCTCCACAGAAGGAGAAACATACTGTGCACGCAAGCACAATTTGGTTTAAGTCAACTGGGAACCGTCCAAGACACTACTCATAGTAGCTAAACCGCTTAAAATAGAAGAATCCATGGCTCATAGTCTACGTGGTCACAGATGATCCATGACTGAGCTTTGCAAACTTGAGTGTTAATTCTTCATCTTAGCGCTTTGGGCTGAGGTCCTGTACGCTGGAGCTATGGAGCGGAGCATGTTCTAGTGTGTCGGGGAGGCGAATAGTTAACCATTTACCACTGGAAAAACTGCTGCGGTCATTATTTGTGTAGCTAAACAGATTGCTAAGACTGGGACTTGAAAGACTGGGTTACGTAACCCATCTGCTCCCCTGCTCCAGGATGTTTGCTTTTAATTGTTTGTAAATTATGTATTTATGAAGAACATACTGTACGAGTCTAAACCAGGGTTTGACATAAGGCCAAAACTCATTAAGGCTGGATTTGACATGCATCATATTGAGTGTTGTTATTGCCACGGCGAGCTGCAGATGGGAGAGTTGAAGCGTCATGGGAAAAGGTTTGAACTGCAATGGGTAGAGGCCTAATTAATACGTTACTTAAAACATACAACTATTTACATCTCAGTGTTGAATTCAACCCAGATGGTCAGCTACCGTGCATATAACAGCGGAATCTGAAGAGAAAGCAACCTAGTGAAGTCATTCATCTCAACATCAGCTCCTAGCGGCGGAGACTCATGGTCCTCACACTTAGTGACTTTTCTGCGTAGCCTAAAGCTAATGAGCGTCTAAAAGCTGTCGCTCCTGCTTTTAACGTTGAGTTTAGTTGCATTCAGTCCATCAACAGGCCCAGCTTCTGGGTTAGGCCAAGCCACGAGGCACATCCCCTCCTGATTTTACCAGCATTTCCATAATTAAAGTCAACATACACAACGTTTCAAACGCTGCAGCCAGAGGCTTTTCTGTTCCGTCCATGTTGTCCTGCCTAGAAAGGCCGTGAATCTCTCACAGGGCAATGAGCTCACATCAGCACCTACTGCAAAGAAGACAGGAATTTCATTACATGCCTGTCATATCTGGGCACACAACCCTACACAGAGTGTTCTGGCTCCAGCTTCAGACTGTTGACTGTCACTCACCCCACCAGTCTGATATTACCAACTGAGCCGGGCTGTCTTGGCAAATTCAGACCAACTATGATGATAAGAGGGATCATAGGGCCAAGACAGTGAGGGTCTGTCTGTGCCTTGTTGGTCCAGACGTCACATCTCAAGTCCTTAGATGAACTGTTGACTTTTGTACATTGTGAAACTTGATTAGTTCAGTGATGATTATGATCCTGACGGGTTCAGACCTAACCTGAGACGTAAAACGTTACTTTGCTTTGGGAAAAGGAGATTCTCAACCATGCATGATCTCCAGGTAAAGTTCTCACTGTTCTTAACTGGAATTATCAGTTGTCACCTGGAGCTGACAGTGGGACTGATCCTCTTCCCAGTAAAGGCCAGTTAACGATTAACATTTGTCAAGCTTTGCTGCACTGTTATCGAGTGTTCTTTGAACTAAACACACACTGCGATGACCAACAGCAGGTGTTGTAATATGAGAAAGATGTGGTCATTACATAATAAACTCAACCTTATACTTAGCAGCCATTACTTTAATAAGATATTTGCTCAGTGTTCTCCATTGTCCTCTCAGTTTAAATAGTCTAAGTCTAAATAGCTGGGAGCTTTTGATAATATAGCTGTCATTCTGAAATGAGTTCATTATCCACTCTTATCATGTTAGATGTGCGAGGAACGGCAGTGCCTGAGACTTAACTTGTTCGCGTGAGAAGCCCAATTTTATTTTGCCAGAATTCAATACCGTCATTTAGTGCTTTGGTCCCTCTCTCGGTTCTACTAATCCTTTTTACTCCCACACTGACGGCTGAAAACCAAGAGCGAGAGGAGGAGGCAGAATGAGATAGAAAGCAGATGAGAGCATGTGAAGGAGGTCAGAGGGAGAAATGAAGTCAGAAGTTGGGAGGGAGGGCAAAGGTAAGGATCCAGGGCAGGAGTGCATCGGCCAGAAGAGTGCGAAAGAGAAGTGAAGGCAAGGACAGAGGGGAGGAGGCAGCGAGGACAGAAGGAAGACTTGGAGGACAAGAGGGGAAAAGGTGAGAAGTGCTCAGAACAGATTTCCTACAGCCGGCATCACGCAGCCACAATGGCTCCGTTACCTTCTAGACCTAAGCTTCACCAAGGACCTCTCCACGATCAGCTGTCCCTGAGCAGATCCTCTCACTCTTTTCAGCATCCTCCTCTCAGATTCTGTGATATTAAGTTGTGTTTAACTGCAAACACTAACAGAAAACCTTTCCAAAAGCGTCAAATTAGGAAAGAGGTGAGACGCTGTCACGAGCTGGATGTAATATGTTATATGACGCAAGATTTAATAGGAGTGTGATGGGTGGGGTAGGGACCAATGCCGTGCGAGTCGAGGCTCAAACACATACCGTCCGTTAAAATCCTTCGTGAAATCCCAGCTTCTCAAGCAGCTCTTTCTTTTTTTTGTCCAACTGTGTAAATACAAATTGTTCAAGCTGGACAAAGCAAACAACGTGAAAGCGATGCTGCGAGGAGGAGACAGAGCATGAAGATGATATCACTCTATGGACACAAATCAATGCAAAAAATGACACAAATAAAAGCTGACATGATGTCTGCAGTCTGAGTAGGATATGGAGGAGCCTCGCTGCAGATTAAGTATTGATTCGTTGTCCAGTTTTACATTGAGGTGCTGCGTTGGTGCTACTGGTGAGCATTATTAAACAGGAACAATGCAGCTTCACCTCCAGTGTAACCGGATGATCAACTACATCATGACATTGGTGGAATTATTGAAAACAGAGTCTCATTTTTTTACCATCCGGAGGAAGCGAGCTCAGATGACATTCGCTGAGTCTATAAGGCTACTCCAGGGATAATGGGAAATTGCTCATGAAAGTGAAAAAAATGCCTTGAATAGAAGAAGGAAAAAAAAGGGGCCAGCTCTGCCATTACAATAGTCTAGAGGCAGAGAGAAAGTAGGGCGAGAAAATGAGTGTGCATGATTAAAGATTATCTGCGACCTCAAATAGTCAATTCTAGGGGGTGGAGGAGGGTGGGAGACGGCGTGCCATCTTGAAATTAACAACTCCATCTGATCATCTATATTTGGTCTGTCACGCGCAGTAGGTAGAGCTGAGTCTCGCGTCTGTCTTATCTTCCGCTCGTGCAGCTACTAGCAGCACATGGCCCGTGCTCCAGTCTTCGTCCCTGGCAGACGAGGAAGCAGCATCCCCTCCTGCCGGCTTCACGGCTGACTGGCCGCCACTTGCAGCTTTATTTTGTAGTCTAATAAATAATAAAGGTCTGATTTCTCAGAGGGGCGTCTGCACACGGTGCACCTGGACACCGTGCATGTCTGTTGGCAGGCATTTAAAGGCTCCTGCCAACACAACTCGCAGACGTGCAATCGCTTCCTGCCACGCACAACATCATGTTTAGATGAGAGAGGCGTTTTGACTAAAGAGGCGCTTTCTCCTCACGGGACCGTGCTCATATTGTTGCAAAGCTGAATTCACACGCAGCTGAAAGTACTATTTCATCTCTGTTGTTCCCTAAAAATCACAACCACAAATTTTATAAAGCTAATGTCCAGGAGGTCAAAATCGCTAGGTTAGGGAAAAAAAAGCTGCAGCGACAAAGCTCAGTCAAAGCCACCGTCCTGGTTGCTAATGACAAAACACAGGAACCATCAGAGCAGAGGCCCAGCTTCCCATTTGGGGATAAATCCTTCCTATGGAGACGGGAGTAGATGATTGGACGGGTCCAACCAGAAAAGATTGAGGCAACTCTGCTTGATGCTGATGGATCCCATCTGTCTTGATGAACGCAGGGTTCGCATTGGACGAGCCTCTCACAGCAAACATCCAGCCTCAGGCGCTGCTGCGTTATTACACTCAGCCAGTTAGGTTCACTGCTTCCCAGGTGCTACTTCCTCAAGCAATGGTGTCATTTACTTTTTGTCGCGTGCCCCCCCCCCCACCTTTCTCCTCGTCGTGTCCTTCTGTGAGCCATTTCTCGCAGTGCCCAGGACGACGAACAGACGGAAACATACTACGTTTAGCCGCGGTTATGTAGGTGGAGAAAGCAAGACTGATGGCAGGAGCATTAAAATAGAAAGAGCTTGAGCTTTCGCACACTTCACACAAAATGTCGCATGTCTGGTGACTGAACTGCATCCTGTTCTACTGAGGACCCTGTCAGGGTGGAAATGTGCATCTCCTTGATGCATTTCGCAGCAGAGAGTCTATAAATAATAAACCCTCTGAGAGGCTGCGGTACAACAACAAAACATGAAATTCAGGCTAATATTCGCTTCACATGTTCCCAGCACCTCTTAACAGGAATGCTGATAACGCTGCGTCGCGGAGGAGAGAACACGAACCATGAAGCTACGGGACACTCAGCATTTGTCGCCAATCAGACCAAACAGCTGCTGGCTTTGCTGTCAATAGACCAATCTGCAGTTGCAGCGAAGCCGATGTAATCGAAGCTAAACTACGTAAGGCCGGTGACAGCCAGGTGACGCAGGCTGGACGGACACGGCACCGGACCGGGCGAGTTCACAGGTGCGGCACAGTCTGGCTACTTCTTCATTTTCCTGCTGACCAGGCATCAGTACTCTTTAATAAGATTCATTCATCTTCCCTTCATGCTCGTTCTGCTCGCTTCTTTATTGGATCAGACTGCTGACGGCTATTATTCCCTGTGGAATTTATTTACTCACCATTTAGGCAATATTACACTCACTTTGTATCAGTGTGAAGCAGCTGCATATTATATTAAGTCTGGAAACGTGTTTTAATAGCTGGATAGGAGATAAGCGTGTTGCTAGAATGGACGGACTCTGCAGACATGCTCCTGGAGGCTAGATGAGGAATTATGCAGTAAAACGCGAAGCACTTTGAGTGATTAAACACAAATCTCAGTTCTGGTCCACATTAACGAACAGGCTGCTAATTTCTGGACTGCTGGCGTGTTCTCTCAGGGCATTTCATCACGTAGGGCACCGGGTTCAGCATAACAGACGTTTACATACCGAAGAGAGGAAACGTGCATCCGCAGTTAAAGCGGCTGCTCTGAGAACACGCTCTGAACATGGAACAATACAAGCATTTCCTCTCTTTACTGGACTTCTGCACACGAACCAGTTCACACTGTATCCTGCTCTTCAAGCTCAAAGTTCAAATATGTGAACTAAGAGCTCTTAGGTTTTAATTATATCTCAGAGGACGACGACGTTTTCCACGCTCGCCGTTCTCCCCTTTTAATACAACTAACGTGCTGCGTTTCGACATCCAGATTTAACCAGACTTTACTCCATTGATCGGATCGTGAACATGCCGTGGTATCTCTGGATTGTGGGCCACAGAAAGCCGTGTGGTTTGCATCCTATCGGTGTCAGCTGTAGCTGAAGGCAATGTGAGGCTTCAAAAAAGCTCTGGGACTCATTACCAATTCTCCCTTCCAAAGAGGGATTAAATATTATTTATAGGGCAGGGGGTTGACTTAAGTTCACTTCAATTGCTTCTGCCCCTGTTGTCAATCTAAATGATACGCTTGCAGGCGTGAGGCCTTTATTGAATGTATTGGAGACTTTGTATTCTCCATTTTGCCGCAGGAACTCCGTGTGATGAGCTTCAGCCCAAATTACTGCCTGCACGGGGAAGCAGATATTTAAATTGACTGACAACACGCAAACAACTCAAATCCATCTGTGTCCATCTATATTCTGATATGCACGTAATCCTCTTAATGACTACGGATCACTTTGTTTTAGTTCATTCAAAAGGCAGCATTAGAAGAGAATAAAAGCTTCCCACAATCAAAGGGAGCCATGAAACGACTTTTTATGTCTTAAGTGCTCGTCTCAACACAAAGTCAAATACAGCAGAGTTTTTCCTTCCTTCCTTCACCATGGCTCTACCCCACCTCAGCCATTTGTCTGAGGTTATGGTGCACTAAAACACACTCCAGTGCCTCCACTGACCCTGCCCAGCGCCATAGATCTACATTACAGACTTGCTCCTGCACAGGCTGTCTGTATGACTGATTCTGCTGTGTGCCCCCTCTTCTTAATCTCACAAGGGCAGAAGAAGTTCTTTTAAAGATTTTGGAGGGTGTTACAGTAAAGTTCTCGCTCGCAGCTTTTGATTTGTTGATGAAGACTCCAATTAGTTTGCTAAACTTCATCAAAAAACGAAATCAAAGCTCAAAGTTTTTCTAAAAGATAAACCCAAACAATGACTGATGTAATGCATGGAGATAGACGGCTTTGCTGTTGTATCTAAACATTTATCGAGCCCGTTTCAGAGACTGAACGATAAGGCCAGTAATGTCCTTGGGCACAACCAAGTAGCCCCGATCCTTCAGAAGATCACACAGCAAATATCTCATCAGTGTATCCACGGTGGAGCCTGCTCTGCCGAGCGGCAGCATGTAATTTGAAAGGTTTCCCTTTCATTAGCCATTCTGCTCATCACTTAACCATCGGTCTCAGGATTCGTCATCTGCTTTCTCGTTAGAGTCCAAATCCTTTGTCACACAGCCGCGGCTACGTGAGCGCGTGTCGAGGCCGCTTTTTAAATGTTGATTCAATGGCAGCAGAGGATATTGATGGGCTGCACCCAGACCCTGTCAGAATCCATTTAAGTCAAAGGGTCTTTTGATGTCTTCTCCACAGATGAGGTATGGCGTTATTACCTCCTCATCACTGGCTCCCCAATGTGTCTACTGTCAGAATGAAGAAAAAAACGTCTCACTACAAAGTAGCCTTGGAAATCTCTGCTCCACTAAAAGCAATTCCACCGTGACGCCAGCAAGGCTGAGCTGTGCCGCGTGAAAGGTGTCAAACTGACTGCTTGACACAAGCCATCGCATTTCTGATGGGGTTATTTTCCCAAAGATTTACTCGACAGCACATGTTGTCGCCTTTACATTTGTTACCCAGCTGGTGCCGAGCTCTGAAGTTTGGGTAGGGTGATACTCGGAAGGGTTGTTTAATACGGAGGCGCGCTGTTCATGACAGATGTCAACATTTTAAAAGACAATTTTGGCCCTTTTCACACACTGTAACAGCTTGAAGAGCATTTACTGCACATTTGGAATATTAAACGTCTGAGTAAAATAATAACATCCTATGGTCTCAACACACCCTTCCATGAAACAGACCATCGTGTCGGCTCGTGTCTTATGAATATCTTTACAAAACATCCTTTCATCTATCTATTCCACCCTAAACAGCTCTTGCCTTACACAAGAACACGCGTTGTTGAGTCAAATCTTACCGAAGACCATTAAACTCTTTTATGTACTAGGTCACAGCTGTCCGTCAAACCGCAGGGAGCGAGAGGAAGAAGGGAAGTGAGAAGCCTGGGAGCGTTCAGGGTGACTTAGTCCTCACCACGATGAAGGGACACTGACAAACCTAAACTGGTTTTGTTAAGGGGACTTTGCTCATTGCCTCCCTCTGTCAGGCTACAGTATACTACTTACTATTCAACATCTGCCCAAGCGTGAAACAGTCTGTACCTGTCAAACTGTTTCAGTCATTACAAATATCAGTTTATGGAAAACAAAATGCGTCATGACCCAGAAAAACCTGCAGCTTGGTGGCAAAACAGGTTCAGCCAACCACAACCACCAACACTTCAGTTGCTGTGATGTGTTCACGGGACGTAGAGGAGCCTCGGATTTCAGCGGCGTTGTTTTAGATCATGTCGTCTGTAGGCTGATTTCTGTGAACTGTTGACTTAGTTTTTCTCTTTGAGTGACAGCTTGTCAGATGTGGTCTTTAAAATGACTGATTGAGTGGCTTTTTCTTGTATTTCATGCCAGTTGCTTATATTGTATTCATCCATTTGTGATATTTGCAGTATGGCACTGTCTCTACACCACTAGTGTCCTTCTCATGTCCCGTCATGTGACGTGAATCATTTAGACAGTGTCTCGCTCTTGGCTGCTGGGGTGTAAAATAGTGAAAGACTTGACTATGCTGATACTGAAAACACCATGTTGTTGTTTTTTTTATTTACATGAAAACACTAATTGCAGATTGTGGATGACTGTGTTCTGTTTACCCCCCAAACCACTAGATGGCAGTGTTGGGTATGTTGCAAGTTGATTTTATGCTAAATTTTGAATATGGTTGTTGGATTTTTTTTAATATACGCACTTATGAGCCCGTAGCACTAAAATATACTGAATTGTAAGCTTTGAGACATTCTCTGTAGTCGGTATGATGAGGCAGCCTGTTACGCAGAAGAAAGTCATCAGACCTTGCAGCACAAGATCTGTCCAGTCCAACTAAAGGTTACTAAAAATTGTTTCGCTCGCATTTTCGACTCCGGTCTGCACTGATGTGTGGCCCTAATGAGATGCCATAGTGATGATGGTGCATTTAAAAGATAACACTTTCATTAAGCTTAAATAAATCAATTTAGGAAGGCAAAATTAAAATTACCCAGCTATGAACAATTTGAGGCATTTCCATATTAGCCGCCTGTAATTAAAGTGAAATGTAAAACCAGTTAGTCACGGCTCATTAACGACATGGAGCCCACTTGAAAGTTTAGTTCAAGGAGGCAAGTTTAACGGAGATACGCGCAGATAGGTACGGTAGGCAGCGGAGACGGCATGGCCACCTCCGCATCGGGCTAAGTGGGGATGATTTGCTGTGATCTGGAGGCAGACCTGGCCGAGCAGCTTCAGCGTTTCCTCTCTCTAAGACAGCGTGAAGCCATGTTTAATACCTTTTAATGCTCTCTAGTAACTACATCTAATCCCACACTCTTAATTTCACAAATTCCTGTTTCTCATGAATCACTGACTGCTTATCCCTCAGAGCCATTTCTTCCTGATGAAATTAAAAATACTGTAAACACTCGTCTGTTTTGGTCATACAGGACGTAACGTGTGCCAGTTGAGCGTTAACCCGTTTGTTTATTTCCAACACCCAGGGCACGTCTGTGGCCAGCCATGCTGGAAGGACAGGAGCGGCCCGAGAAGGGAAACGATGCGTTAAACACCAGCAAACTACTCACTGTATAAAACGCAAAATTGTTAGTAAAAATGCCAGAAAGGATGATTGACTGCGCACAGTTCTCAGATATTGTCTGCAGGTTTATGACGGTGAGCTCCACAGCTGGGAAGAAGCAGAATCAAACCATCGTTACAGAACGGACGAGAGGATCCAACAACACAAGCCTCACAATACCCACATTTTAGACAATGCGGTGAAAACTGACTTATGAAACCTCATTCGTCAGCAAAGGAAAAACGGAGCAGGTGGAAGTGGAAAAGCTGCTCAGTGCCAGACTGGGAGACGCTGAAATTCGTCTTCTCGTCTTCTTTTAATTGCTTTCTGCTTCCTTTTATTTCACCCACTGGCAGATAACAGGCACAGCTACTTCTGCACCGCTGTGAAATCTCTACCGCTGTGAAACGTCTGCAGTTCAAAAGTACGATGTTTTTCCCTTGTGTGTACGTAAAACACATTTCATCATAAAGTAATTTAACATGAATCACATCCACAGCTTTTGTTATGAGCTACACTAAAGCAAAGATGTGGCTCACGTCCAGTTCCTGGACTGTTTTATATATTAAATCAAATCAAACTTTATTTATAAAGCACCACATCCCAAAACAGCGCTGTACAGGTAACAGCAATAAAAGGTGGAATAAAAAAGTAGTTAAGAACTAACAGGAGTAAATATATATAACTTTGTGAACTGCACCCGTCGACTTCACCTCCCATGTCGACCACTGCTCTACAGAAGGACACTCCACGATATATCGAGTTTATATCCAACTAGAAGTTCCATAACCTAACACACAGAAGTATTCAGAGTAGTGGGACCTAATGAGGAGAAATTACAATTGACATGCTTTTGCGATTAGGTGCCTTTTGAATAAACTGAATTTCAATAAATCCATAAAAAGCAGAGCGGAGTAAAGCCTCGGTGCTAGCGCTGGGATTATCGGCTACAGCTCTTCAGTTGTGAGGAGCCAATGTCAGATTCTGTTTCGTCTTTCTGTCAAAAGTCTAATTTGAACTCAAACACTGAATCTGCCTAACTGCCCTCTAGACAAAGTAATAAAGATCTGTGCCGTGCTGTCGTTCTGTGTTTTGCACAGTTTAGCCCAAGGGCTCAGAAAGTCGTCGTTCAGCTGTGAACCAACAGCCTTATTAAAATCTCGCTCAAACACCCCGATGAACCTGGTCATGGCCGAATGCCTGTGCAGAATCCGAGCGCATTTAAAGTCTGTTTCCTTCATTTGTGCTTCCTACACTTCAGTAGATGCAACATTTACCGTTAGATGAGACGACGCCTCGACCAGCTGCCGGAGCCAACGCGCCCAAACCACATCCTCGTTAAAGAGGGTCTAAAACACATTTCACTCCAGAGGACTGAGAGCCGGTCTGGGCGGCTCGTCTGCCGCCTGCAGACGAGACAGGTACATGTTTGTTGTGCAGACAGCAACGGTGTCAGGGTCTATTGATTTAGCAGCCAGATCCCGGCATAATCAAAGCCCATCCCAGAGGCTGCACCATCCCTGCTCCACTGCACTCCAATCATATTTGTGCTTGATCACATCCCAAAGAGCTTGTCACCTCAGTGTTTTGTGACACTTAAACTCAATACATACACCCCCAACTTGTAAAATGGAACTTGACCTTCTTCTCCTTAGGTAAACTGCAGGCTTCAGTGCCTCCGAATGAGACGCTGCTGTACCCAGGCATGGAGCGTTTATTACCGCCGCGCAGTAAATTCATCGTATAATAAGAGCTTATGGACAAGCAGCCGCGCGGTTATCGGCTGACATTTGTCACAAGTTCGCCATCGTGAAAAGAGAAAAGCTGAGTAATTAACAGCATATTTGTCCAGAATCATGAACGAGTTGACTTGGTGTGAGAGCAACGCAGGAGTTTGTGTTTTTTCATTAGGTGAACTTGTCAATAATTCATTAGCAATGTTAACTATGAATGGCGGCTGTGCAGCTGGCTTTATTCTGAACTAGGCCCTCGTATTTCTAATTCTCAAGCTCTGGATGCATCCGTGTCCTTGCTCTGTTTGCTACACGGTAAACATTAAGTACACGTCACCTGGGAATATGGAAGAATTACCTTTATAGTGGAGGATGTGGAAACGAGATTTGTTAAGTGTTAGCTCAAGCTGTCTGGAGTGTTCAGCATCAGTGAGCTTCAACCAATGGAAATTCCTCAGAGACAACACAGTATCTCTCTCCTGTCTATCCAGCTGCCCCGGACAGGCATTATTTAGCTTCAGCCGCCTCGGTCTGTCCTGCCTCAACCCTTCCCCTGACTTTTGTAATCCACTCTCACATGTCTCCTGCCACGTCTTCACATTCAAATGCGAGGTGCTCGAGAATAAGAGGTTCAAAAGTTTGGTGCTTATTTGACATTGTTGTTGTTTTCTCCCCTCAGGCAAACGCAGCCCGTTGGCTCGGTACATATCAATGAAGCAGCGCCGCGGCTCCGTCACGGTGCAGTGAAATGGAGCATGTCACACATGGGCTTAACCCTGGAAAAGTAATTGATTGATAGATGGCTGGACGGATTAATGGCAGACAGCATTCCACCAGAGACTGGCTGGCAAAAAGACATCTCAGATAAAGGGTGTGCGAGTCGCCATCCTCGCGAGCTAGCCCCCTTCCTGTCAACCTGCATCTGGCTGGCGGGGCAAGTGATTGATGCCAGCTGTCAGTCTGCTATCTGCTCTGCCTCGTCACCCCTGCCGGATGCCACTTCCGCAGCGGCAGGGGTCCGTCTCCCTGTCCGGACAGGTTTGACAGAGTAGATCCGCATTCAACCCAGATCTCAGGCACCCAGTCGACATCACCCGCCCTGGCTTCCCCTTCCAAAGCCCCACGCCACAAACGGAGGCGTGAGCTCTGGCAAGAAAGATGTGGATATAACCTGACGGAGGTGTGATCAGCGACATTTGGCCGTTCAAACATGCCCCAGCAACTATCGCACTGTACTTCAGCTGTGGGACGTGAAAGATAACAGGAGAGTAAGGCATCGCTTTGCTGCAGATCGGCTGCAAGTAAATCTGCTCGGACGGTGACTCAAAGGCTTTGAATGCCTTTAATTAATAAGTCTAAGTAAGATCACAGGCCTCAACGTTGACTTCAAAGAACGTGGCTTTACTTTCATTTTGCGAGCGGCCTGTGGGGGAGTTAGTCCTCCTGACTAACTGACGCATGACCCTGCGCTTACAAAAGAAACGCAGGGAAACACAGAAATCATCAGATACGACGACACACAGTTAGGGGAAGCATCTCTAATCAGACACTGGAGGCCAGTGAAACCATCCCCTACCTGCTGGATGGTAAACATTAAAAAGAAAACATCTGCTCGGGTGTTAAATGAAAGTCAATTTTGCACATTTATACGACTCGGGAGGTCTTTGCTTACCCAGCGTTTTGCATACTTTTTAAAAAGTTTTAATTTTCTCTGCATTTGCATTCCCAGTAGGAAATGACATATGTTCTTTCTAATAGCAATCTTTATCACATACCTTTAAAATTTTGCTGGTATGAATCATTACACTTGGTTTACCATCTGTTTTGTAGCCACATCGACCTTGTCAGCCACACATCTACTTTGGCTGCCAGATGCCCAGTGGCTGAGAGCCACACTATTAAAGCTCAACATCTCACAGTAGAACAGCTTTTCCTTTACTGTATCCGTTAGCAGCGCTCATCCTACAGAAACCTCCCTTAGGGCATCGTGTGACGATACAGTGTGTGAGTGACGATGTAGTGAATCACTGCAATGCCTTAATGAATTTGATGATTCATGAAATGGATTTTCGATTACCCGTTCGATATTTCCATACCATCCATTCTAACAGACTTACACACTGCATCGTGATTAATCTACCGTTCTCTAACTCCTGGCCGTCCAACTGTGCACAGACTAGTTCTGTTATGCACAACTAACAGTATAGACTGAACAGACCGACTCATTCCTCATCTACGGTTGCGCAATAATTAAAAGACTAAAGATTCTATACTTCCAATGGGCCACAACCTGTCTCATCCCTTTTCGTTTAGCGAAGCGATCACCATTTTTTCCTAGATTAATTAAACTGATGAGGACAATAAATGGCTGCATATACTGTACAAGATGCAAAAAAAAAATCACCCAAGTTTGCAGCCATGTGTAGCTTTAACTTTACCAAACGATGAATGATACAGTACGTGCTTTAAAATGAACAGGGAGCATAAATCTATGTTTCAGAATCAAATCCAGCCATTTATTTAAAGGCCTCCAGCCCTGATGCTCTAAATAGCCAAATGTTAAGCCATACAGATCCTCACTAGACTCGGTTAGCAGCAGATACGTCTGCTTGTATGTGCAGGTTTTGTCGCGGGGGATTAAAAACATAAATATGGCTGGGGAATCCAATAACCGTGTGCAGTGAAGGAAGAATATGCATCATCTACACCTCGCAAACACAAAACGTCAGCGAGCACGGCTGCAGCTGTAACCTTGACAATGACAATAATCACTATTAAAATGGAAATAATGACGACCCTGCCCAGCGGGATTACCTCGTACGATCCGTGCAACACTGTTGGAATGGCTGAAATCATAAACAGGAATACAGGAGAGCAACGTGCGATTGATTACCTCGTAAACATATTTTATGGAGTATGAAATGCACTTCCAACAGAAACCACCGATGCCCAAGGTGTAGGGATATAACTGAAGCCACAGTAAAGCCTGAAAATTAGCAGGATTGCTACATTAGCATCGAAAGTGGCCGTCGCATCGAGTGCTGGTCGCTCAGCTCATGTCTGTTCGTTACAGGCTGCAGTAGGATTAAACCAGCAGCAGCTAAATAATAGATCTAGCATCATAGTCGGCGCCTTCGGGTGAATCACGTTTGGCCTCGAGGTCGTCATCACAGAAGAGTCATTTTGGTGCTGCCTTCCTCATCACGTGCCAGATGTGGCAAATCAAAAGTAGGCAGGGGCGATAACCGCTTTGCGTTGAGCTCAGCTCCATCCCTGTGCTTCGCGTCTTTGGGCCTTATTCGCTTGTGCTCATGCTACTCGGGATATTTTTGACTTGGATTATGGAAACCGAAGCCGATGAGCTGTGTGCATGTGTATCCGCACGAGCGTGTGAAGAGCAATCTGCCAACAACGCAACCGCTGCTTATCCGAGAGTCAATATGGATGAAATCCCTGCATCGGTGGCTATGGCAGGAGCTTTAAAACCCAAGTCTAGGTCTGGTGAGGACAAGATGACGTGGTGGTACAGGAGTCAAACACAAGTCACATGAGCGTAAAAGCCGAGCGCTTGCCCTCACAGACCCGAGCGGAGTGGACACACAGCCTTCCCCGTCCTTACACCCAGTGCAGAGGGGGGAGGACGGGACGTTTGTTCTACTAAATCCTTTCACACAAGGACTAAATGATGCACACGTTACATCAAGCATCGACTGAAATGGCTGCAAATATTGAAGCTGATATTAGTCTAAATCTGGATTAGATGTATTGTCATGAGAGACTAGTGTGATAATCAATGGGAAAAATCAGTGTTCGCAGTAATTACAAGTGCAACATATCACAGTTATTCTGTTAGCTCAGAGAACTGCAGAGGTGTCGGTTCGTTTATTGATTTTATCGTTCGTCTCAGCCACAGTATCCCAGCGCTGCTCTTAAATTAATCTCTGCTTCATTAGCAGGAAGAAACAACTTCCTCAAAATAAAATAGACTATATTGCATAGATCAACACTGCAGATCATTTATGTATTATACAAAGAGAAGAGCTTCTTCAAACTTAAAGTACTCGGTAACCCGACAGACACAAGGCTACATGTTTTATTCTGTCTTTCCACTCTGCAGAACCTGCTTCTTCTCTGCTTGCACTGCACAGTTCAAACGAACGTCCGTGAAGAAGCTCACTTCGAACGTCTGCGCGGAGCCTTCGGCCCGGTTCAACGAGGCTTATTCAGAGGGCAGCTGTCTTCTCAGTGCCTGCGATTAGAGAGGACGAGAGGTTCATTCTACAAATCAAGCATTTGGTCCACGTCTGCACGGGGACACTGAACCAGAACCTCTGACGGGTTCTCCCTGAACATCTGATTCACAGCCATGTTTTCCATCACAGCTGCCTCCACACAACACCTTGTTTAAATGAATCCTATAGTTTCAATATCTATGTATAGAAGCAGTTCACCCTATTTTGACAACAACCATAATTAATTCTAACCATAACAATATTTGCCTGAGCCCCCAATGACTGAGTATGTACATTTTACGATTTGACTTCAAGCAGCGGACAAAAAACTGGGATGAAACACAAGCTAAACACAGCAAAACATGAATTAGCAGCATTTTAAAGATTTAACATGACAGTAAATAACAATAAACACTAGTCATACATCTGTTGTAATGTGGCCAAAGTAAAACATATTTATAAAGCTTTAAATTGTGGAGAGCATGTTGAAAATACTGGAGATTAACAGCTTTGGTCTAATTTCTTGCTGTAAGAGGTTCGCTAATACGGTTTGCTTGGAGCATAGGCAACACTAAACTAAACAAAAATCATTTTTCACATTAAATATGTGAGTGTGTGTGTTATCCCCTTTAAAGCCATCACCCAGAGACAAGAAATACTCCATCAAGCTGTAGGGAATAGTACGACTCCCACACTCCCTGTGCAGCATTGAGAAGCCGTCTGATCTTAATTGGCTTCTTTGGCTCCGTGTCTGCGTTGCCTGCTCAGTCGCTAACATTCTGACCGTCTTTCTCTCTCTCCCTCAGGCATCGGGAACACGTCTCCTGCATTTTCCTTCCCTTGCGCTACCTCGCTGTTTGGTCTTGTGTCTCACTTGCTGGCTTGACTTCCCTCTACGGTGATTCTGAGCGAAGTGGAGCCAGAAACCACTTACCATGATCTGTCCTCTCTCGCTGCCAGTTCTGACCACAGAGGAGCATTAACTTGCTCTTCCAACAACAGATACTATTTGGATGCCCACTGTAATGATTCCAGCCGATGTCTTGATTCCACTCTGCGACTGCGTTCGAACGTATCGGTGAACGTGGTGATGAAACATTGTGCTTTTAGAATATTTGATCAAAAGGAATTGTGTGAATCTGATTTTCAGGCCACATGCAGGACTTTAGCCCAAGGTTTTAGTTTGAACTACGTTGTTTTCTTAAGGAATTGAACAATGACTTCTACCTGTGTCTGCACCGTGAAACCACCAGGCTCGCGTGAAGTCAGGGGAACAGCACCCGACGCCACCGTGCCAACATCACTGTGCATTCTGATGCAGCGGGGCACCGTGTGGAACGAGGAAATAAAGCTCACTCAGCTGTAAAAACTCAAATAAACCTCCTATGTGTCCCAAACGTCAACGGAGCAGCTGCAGGCTAAACTTCAGCCAGGTAATAATAATAACGGGAATATTGTAAATGTTAAACATTTCCTATCTGCTAATTCTCTTTATATCGCCAGCATTCTGTGGCTGCTGGCTCCTTTCCATCTGTATGTGCAAACCCTCATTCATGTAACTTTAGAACCACAAACTTTGTTTTTAAAGCTAGTTTAAAATTAGCTGACCCAGATAAGAAATGAACGTGTTAATAAAACATGCCAGGTTCCCCTTCTTAAAGCGACTCTTTCCTTCCTGTGGGTATCAGGTGATTGACAGGAAGTAGAGCGTAACGTAATGCACACACCGATACAAAACGCACTCAAGCACAACAACATAACACACACCAGCAGTGACAAAGCCAGATTTGGACTTGTTGTTTGCTGTGATAACGTGTCCAGAGAAAGTTGTTTGCTACCGTTCGTACTGTACGACAGTGGAAGTCAGCAGAAGCTTACGCACCAGAGAAAGAGGCCACAGGAAGCCTGTCACATAGTTAAAGGGCCAAATGAGAAGAAAGAGGAGATTTTGTCAGCATTAACTCATTTATATATTTCCATAAACACTCGACATGATGACTCTTTCAGCAAACTAATATGAGAACTGCTGTTCAATTCCCTGTTGGCTCAGCTGCGCAATCAAGAATTCACAATGTTACTTAATGTATTCATAAGGCAGAAAAAAAAGAGTTTATTCTGAATAAAGTGGAGTAGAAATTTGTAAAAGAACAAAATATTTCACATTCTACTAGAACCAAAAGTACAAATGCTCCTTCACACACATTTTCCATTTTCCTATTGTGAACAATAACTGAGTGAGGAGACCAACCTACGAAGAAGAAGAAGAAGAAGAAGCTACAAACGCTCACAGCCCAGGTAAGTGAATGTGGGTCGTCTGACAGGCCTGTGGAGAGCTCACAACCTCAAGCTTGTGCAACCTTAGCCCAGCTAGAACACAACAGAACAAGCAGGGTGTGTTTGACTCACCTTTACACATTTAGTTTCTTCAGTCATGTGTCCTCAATTTGTCATCTGTCAAGGACAAGCTCCAGAAATCCGGCGTCTGCTCCATCTCACAGGAAGAAATCAGCCAGGCTGGATCCTGTTTCTGTCTGTCTTCTGTTCAGTTCTGCTACGGCACCGAGGATCATCACCCCAACCTGGCACATGGTTTAACCCACAGGTGCCTCCACCCAGTGGTCAGGAGGCGCTGGTTCGCTGAGCATCTCAAATAAATGCTACTATCTGAACCTCGCCATGTTTGCTCTGCCTTCACATGTGCAGACTGACGTTTTTTCTGGGTTTGTATAAAAGTAAAGTGTATAAAATAGCATAAAATATGCTCAAAGACCAAAATAAATACAAGAGTAACATTGTAACTTAACAGCGGTTTGTGTCCATGGTCCAATTAGCACATATGAATCCAGACTTGCTTTAAACTGATCGGGTGGAATCAAGGTGAGGGCTACTGCTTTGAGCCTTTTTTCCTCTAGGCCACACATTTTTCATTTAGTCAACCATCAGGGCAAAGCTTCCACTAACAAATATCCCCCAAAAGATCAGCAGATTGTCATGAAACTGAGTGAAACAGACCCAACGAACCCCCGTGAAGCTGGAGAGACGACACCTTCCCAGCCTGTCACTCCCGGAGCTTTGTTCTTCACGCCATCAGGCAAAACTGTCGACTCTGTCCACAACTTCTCAAAGCTAATAGCTTAAGTTGCACAAAATACCCTGAGGACCATTGTGATCCCAAGAAAACTGACTCAAATTTTCCCACAAACATTATTACTTCAACCGTCCTGTTGGTCATTTTGACCTTTTCTATTCCTGAAATTATGCCAGTAATGAACAACAAAGATCAGACAATGTTCTGCTCATGTCTTGATCGCGTCACATTCACAGAGTCCATCACGTTCAACACTAACGTCTCTTATTTTCCTCATCCTATTTACTGACATTCTGTGAAAGACGCTTCCAACTTCTGCCTGATCAGTTTTAAGATAGAGTGATGAGATTTAGGGGAACATCTCAGTTTGCGTGTAGAGCTGAAAATGGAGATGCAGCAACGTGTTGCTCCCACAGCTGCTGGGACGACACGTGAGCTGTGACTTGCAAGGACAAATCTCCTTGAGACGAAAAGACGACGCCTTCAGTTTTCACTTGTTTCTCGCTTTCTTTAAGCTGTGAAAGAAAAGTGCAATCTGTTTCAGCGATTACCGGCTGACTCACGACAGCCTGCCAGCACTGAGGTGTGGGACAGACGCAAGACACTGTTTTACAGGAGGCTTTTCTCCAAAATCCACAGTGGCATCGTCAAACAATAACAATCGAGACAGCGCAGGTCTGTTGTCTGTTACGTCTGCCGCCACGACACGGAAACAATGTAGTTTGACTTTTTTCCCTGCCGCTCAGTAATGTTTACATGAGCGGCAGGATGTTAAATGCCTGCGAAAACACCTGTCATGTCAGGGAGACGCCCAACTCGTGGCTTCATAACCAGCCCTAATATGAGTTTATATTAAACGTCGGTCGCATGGGTTTTACAGCCTCCTGACGCCAGACAACAGTTTAATGACTTTGGATGTTTTGCACCTTAAGAAAACAGTCAATAATCAGATTCAGTCAGACAGCAGTTGTCACTTAAAAGTGTGTGAGAATTTAAATATTAATTTGAATGTCACACTGGATCTTTCTACGGTGGCGAATTATCACACTCTGCAACTGTGAGAGACGTTTTCAGCCTCAAGTCTTAACAAAATGAATTCAGCTTTAATATTTAACCCAATAAGATAATGACAAGTGGACGATGACAGACCTTCATTTACCACCACAATGGATATAAAACAAAACCACCAAATGTACCTTTTACATGATGGGCCTGTGTCTGAGCCCATAGAGAACATGTTCTTCCACTCCCTCATTACTTCACGACAAACTAAGCTCATGAAAGGTGAAATCTGACCCCAGGTTTGAGATGCTGTACGGCTGCATGACGCCATAAGAGACAGATTAACCTCAGATGAAGCGAAATCCAGTCAAGCTGAGTCAACAGTTGTTAATAATAATAATAGTCATTCATCTGATCCCGACCCAAACGCTCTGTCCCAGTGTTTTATGAAAGTTGAGACACTTTGTCTAAAATGTGTAATTCCTAAGAATGAATGGCATATTTTTGTGAAACTTCTTAAAATGACGCTTTTACACTTCAGTCACATGTTTGTGTGTGACTTTAAATCCTCTGCGGTTGTGTTTGAACGCATCTGGTAAAAGCTGTCCCAACTGCACGCTCCGTCCGAGCCCGGGCCACTCAGAGAGACGTTTGTCTTCATGCAGCGAGATACACTTTCCTCTAAAAGTTTGGAAAATGTCACCGTTGTCAAAAGGCCAGTGTAGCATTTGTCAAAGCTTTGTATGTAAATGCTGAAATGTCACGAGGTCTTTGTGGCTGTGCGTCGTGTGCTGTATATAGACATTGTCCAACCTTTTCTTAATACCAAAAAATAATTTCTGAACAGTCGAACGCTTTGGCTGAATGCCTGTCTGTTTCATTATGAAGCAAATGATAGGTGCTCGTAGCGTCAGGAAGCTCAAACAACAGCTAATATTATTAGAAAGCGCTAAAAATGAAATTGGCAAACCTGCAGCTTTGAAGAGGTGACAGAGAGGAGGTCAGGCAAGCAAGGGAGGAAAGCAGCCAAAGCCGAGCGGTTGAGTCATCTCCGTCAGGTTCGGTGCTTAAACTCCTGACAGTCTGATTGCAAATGAGCTCCCATTAGCCCAGTGTGACGAGCTGGTTCTCAGCAGACCGGGTCTGGCTCACAGCGCTGCCTGGTAGCGGACAGATGTTGTGCTTTAAGCAACAGCTCCCCCTTTAGAGCGCGGCCCGCTCCAAACTCTGGATCACAGAAAATGCAGGAGGATGTACGGCCAATTAGTGTCACGTCTGTTGGACTCCACGGGCCAGATGTGCCCCGAGGAGGAATTTGGACTGTGTCCACTTCCTTCTGTGCTTCCTGAAACAGAGCAGACAGCCGTGGAGATGAACGTGCACGTCTTTATACTGACGGCGCTGGGTTAGGCAGCAGCCTGCGAGTCTGCACAGTTGTTGTTATTGTTGCTTTTCTTTTTCTGTTTTTGCTGCGTCGAGCTTCCGTTCAACCTCTTGTTGCAGATGTGTCATGTGGGCTCACTCTTACATGTGAGGCGGCGGAGGTCACGACAGCGCTCTACATGCACAGCAGCCTGACTGGGTCCGACGTTTCTGTGCATGTTGCCAGACAAGAATAGTTCAGTTAATGAATTCCAGTATTATCGCTTTCCAGCACAATAAAAGTCCCAGGTGATAGACGTGTCACAGCAGCGTTTCACGTCGCTGGCTTATTATTAGCGTGATCCTTTTTCTTCCAAACCTGTCTTGTCCCTTTACGCTCCCTGTCTCCATGGCTTGAAGCGGAGGAGGGAACATGCTGGAAGTCTTCCAAACATCTGGGAATTTGCTCTTTTGCTTTTCCTACCAGATTGAAATGTGGACCTTGACCCTGAACATCCAAATCACATTCACGGCGTCAAAACATTCTTACGGGAGATTTATCCACTTTTGGTCCACGGTAACACAAATGGATTTCGGTGTCAGACACCTCTTCTGTCACTACAGTACCTATAAAATATGTGCCCTTACTTTTACCTTTTTCATGAATAATAAAGTGCCAGCGCCAAACCTGCAGGTCAGCTGAGCTGCTGCTGTCAGTGGTGGATGTGATAAACCACAGAGGGATTGTACCACACGTCCGTGAGCCATGAGGACCCTTCACATGAGAGCACTTAAGCAGTGGAGGCGAAGATGAAAGTCGGTGTGCATTTATTTGTATGAATGTGTCACATTATCAGGCGGGGAAGGCAAATTTATTCAGGTCCTTTTCACTGGCAAAAGTAGAAATAACACTGTAAAGCGACTCTGTAACAAGCAGACGTGTTTTTGTGCTGCGAGCGTCTCAGCCATGAAAATGACGTTGTGCTGCATAATTTAGCCGAAACTTCAAGATGTCAGACGTTTGGGTAGAAAGGAAGTAATACGGATTATGATGATTCGTGTCAGCTCGCTTTGTTTGCGTTTAATAAAGAGGATGTTTACTAATAATACTGAAATGACAAAGGACCAGTTAAACAATTACACTGTCTGACCATTACTGCATTTGAAAGCCAACATGCTAATTTAAAGGCCAGTCGATCTCACAGCTCACGTCCCAGTTTCGTCTGTACCGTTTGGTTTGCAGACCTTGTGAGAAGTCGGAGCTGGAGCTGGCACTAACACACAGACCTTGTTGATGAGAGCTCCAGGGCAGAACATGGCTTTCATGTTACCCTCCTGTGAGCTTCCACACCGCTCATACATGTAGATGTTTTACCAAACAGCATCTCCAAATAGGCTCGTACCTGTCTTTAGTCTGCCTCGTCCGTGCGCGTTTGATTTGGCGGAGTGGGGCCGCATCCGCTCTGGGGAAAGATGCTGCACAGCTGAATGCTGTTGGAGGACGGTGGCCATTTCACACTATTCATTCAAACGCACAATGCATTGCAGTTGGATGGAGCTGACTTCACGTTCAGAGCTGCAAAGAATCCTGTGAGTTAATGACTTTGAGATTTATGTTCTGTGACACGGTGCTTAACAGCGGAGCCGCAGTGACAACGGTGCATTTCTACGTGTATGACACATCTGTGTGTGTGTGTGTTAGAAGCCACACAGACACACATCCGCACCTATTTTATCTCTATCTGCAAACAAGATCTGCTGCTGAGTGATGGTTACGTGTGTGGTGGTACTTAAAGAACGTAAACGATCTATGCTGCAGTCAGTCCAAAGGAGAAAACAGCTTCTCATAGCCTCTAGTCTGGCTTCTTGATGTTTGTGTCTACAGCAGGCAACTGAATCCCAATAAATCACAATCCAAATAAAAGAATAACACCAAGCAGCTACAGAGAGCAATTTCTGCCTGTCTGTTCTCAGGAGGCAAATAATGATCCGGCCCTTTTCTCTCCCCTTGCTCTTAATTTTTTCTTTCTTTTGAGATCTCAAGGCAAGGAAAGCAAGGATTAACAGAGGAATTATTGACTGGTTCTACTTTGAGGTAAAACCGCGGAGGCCGTCCATTTGTCTCCAGCTTGGTTTTATCAAGTGCAAAAGTCCAGCAATTACTTTCCCCCTGACCTCAGGGAAGCAGGCTCCTATAATCCTTGCTATTGTGCGATGGAAGTGGTCTCCACGCGGTCGCTCCTGCTTACATTAGAATGCACTGCTCATGTTGAGGGAGGCCAGCGAGATCAATCCACTCTGAAAGCAGAGGATCGCGTTCGCTGCATTCAGCCGTCGACGGCTTCTTTTAATTAACTGGCGGCGCGTCGATTACTGGGAGTCTGAGCGGTTTAGCAGCTGGTTGCGTCCCGAGAACTGCTGAACTAGTCCTCAAGCCCAACTTCCTCGCTACCGTCCATTTACTTTACTCTTCCTCTGTGATAAATGACGCCTCTTTGTTTCAGGCGTGAAATGTTGGTGTCACAAATGCAGATCGAGAGGGTTAGTGGCCGTCGGAGGCCGTTTATGGAAGCTGACTTTTAAAAGACCTAATGCTGGTATAAGCCTCTGCCACTAATTTGTTCGGTGAAGGCCGTGGCATCGGAAGCGCAGCACAGAGCCATCTGGACCTGCGGCCGCCTGGATGGGCCATCAGTGATGAGCTCTGCTACTGTACCTGAGCCAATCAGCATCTCGTGTGTCACCCACGTCTGACTTTCTGCTGGACTGAGCATCGTTCGTATTTCTGCATGTGCTCATGACGTCGCATGTCCGCTGCTCATTGCTGTTCTTTGGAGAATGAAAGGCAGCAGTGCCTCAGTGTTTGCTTTTTGTCTTTGTTCTGGCATCTGTCGTTTCCTGTCAGCGACACCGAACCGAGTGGTTTTCATTATTTAGATTGTGCATCTCTTTGATGAATAATCGTTATCATTTCACTTCTTCCTATAAAAGCGCTTTTCTGTCGCCGCATTCGACCTGTTTGTTTCATTTTTATTGCATTTGGCTCGCTGGTTCTCTCTGATTCCGCCTATTGGCATTCAGTGGAGAATGCTGAGTGAGTAATAAAGTGCTTGTGAGGAGGAACGTGGAAAACATATGCATCTTTTCAGGACTAGATCAGCTGCCTGAGTCTGGATATGTATTCTATAAGGGCATAGGCGGGCGCCAGTGTCAGTACGTGGGCGGGAAGCTGAGCAACATCCTCTCACTTTGCTTTTACTTACTCAGTGTGTTTCCTTTTTAATTAGAAACTGCTCAAACATTGCTTCTATTCTGTTGCTGTTCTCTTGCTTGTTTATTTTGGTGCAAACTGTGAAATTAGAGAGCTCTCGTTTAAAATGCACATCTGAAACTGGACCAAAGGCCAGGCTTTAGTACAGAGCGAGCTACGGTAACTTTGCATTAGTCCTATTTTAGCCCATCTGAAATCAGCATCTAAATATTGCATTAAGAGCTCAGACCCGTTTGTGGGATAAATTTGGATAAAGATTTTGTGGGATATGAACCAAACAAAATGAACCATGTGCAACACGTCGCTGAACAAACTTTATTTTGTGACATCTGTGTCACCATGGGCGCTTATGGGTTAACAATGAATTTTTAAGGGCAAAATGTGTCAATTCACAGCATCGACAGTTGAGCAGAGAAGAGCATGACTGCAGCGTTTTCTGGCAGCATGTGAGGCCTTATTATTGCAACAGAAGCCAGGAATCCTTAATCCACAGGGTTCTCAGTGGGAAGGAAAAGCTTCTTGAACAATCCTCGTTCTGGGAGCCTGTGGTGAAATCCAGCGATCAGTCAACCCTGAGCTCCTGAGCCTCCTGAGGGCTTGGGACTCAGACCAGTGTTTTACAATGGCCTTGGTGCAGTGAGGAGCCAGAGGAGTGAGGAGGGGAGACCGACAGACGGGGGGGGGAGAGACAGCGACAGCCAAGGCCTGATGGGAGAAAACATCATAATTTACAAACACTGGCCCGACGTTGGTGTGTTCACAGAGCTGGCAGGACTGACACCCACACACAGATACACGTCTGCACATAGTGCGCCTGCATCACGTTGGTGCATTCGTGTCTGGGGAGGGGAGCGTTTTTAGGAACAAAACAGCTTTTCAGCCTTCACGTAGATATCATTCAAGACATCAGTGTGTGACAGAAGCCCACAGGAGCCCATCTGGTTCATTTGTACAACCGTGATTTAGAAACTATTCATGCCGCATTGTGCGTGCATTGCTAAGGTACTTACCAGAACCTCAGGCATCACTCTGGAAAGGCGCATTGTTGAAATCTGAATGGGCTGCCACATGGTTTTGCACAGCTAATAAAATAAGAAAGCCTTTGAAAAATGGACAACCTTTCGCTGATTGATTGGTGGCATTAAAACACGATTCACTAAATGTCACCGAGATCATGAACTGCGGCGAGATTCGGATTAAAAGGATGAAATCTGCCGTCTTTGGGGGAGCAGAGAAAATCAGCATCTACTCATTCAGTTACTGTTTAGTGATAAACATGCATGAACTCGTTTTATAAGCACAACTCACAGGAACACAGGAAATAACTTTCCTTGTTTGTTTATATGGATATATTCATTCCATTAGATTAGATGTGACTAAGCAAAACTCAGAATGTCCAGTTTCCCATAAAACAGATGTGGTGACTCATGTGCGCTGCCCAAAATAACCTATTCATGACCGGTGGTCATGAAAAGTCATTGGATCCTCCACCAGAGGGCAGTGCTCAATGCTCTCTTGACCTCGGAGCTCTGCTTGACTCCCTGGCGGCTGCATCCTGTCCCACCTACTCACTGGACCCGAGAGCCGTGTTTATTCACGGCCTATTTATGACATCAATAAAAAAACAGCCAGTAACTGCTGGAGACGTTCATTTCTCCAATAGATCGATCGAAGTGTGCAGCGGCGTTACGCGCTCTAAAACATCCTGTTTCTCACAAAGCCTAGGATGTGCTTTGGATCAATGCCAGCAAAAGAATACCGGGTCAGAAGACGCACAGAAGACGGAGAGGGGTGAAATCTGAGCAGAGCACAGCGAGGCAGGTGAATGCGAGTCTCCAGCCTCCACCAGGGCTCCAGGGTGGAGGGTCATCAGGTCATTTACGCTTCTCACGTGAATGATGAAGTTACTGTTTGAATCAACGACAGGCGTGAGACACGGGAACGATTTTATAAAGTAACAAAGTTTAATGAGAGGAAAAAACGGAGCCTACTTCCAGTCTGTAGCTTCTCCCACTTTGTTTTCTCTGAGCGCTGACAGGTGTAATGGTTGGTGTCTCGCCATCCAGACCTTCGGTGCTGCATACATGTGTCTTAGTAAAGTACGACTGGCATCTCATTTAATTGCTGTGTGAGAAACGTGTCCAGGTCAGTTCAGTCCACATGCAGACGTCATCATTAAGGTGCAGGTTTGCTTATTTTCATGCCTTATCAACGCTCATTCTTTCCTCAGCTTATTTTTTGCTGCTGCCTTTTTGCTCAGTTACGTTTTCTCGACTACGCGACTTGTTTGCTTCCAAGCGCATCAGCCGAGCTTCTTTTTTCCTACCAACCTTGACTTTTCAGCGTTAGTATTCCTCCTCTTGTGCAATGTCCACACTTGTTGATTATTAATGAATTAACTTTCCACGTTTCCATGACTTATTTATTAGTTTGCCTCTAGAAATGTTCATTCATTCAAACCACCAACATGAGGAGAATTCCTCACAACACTTAACCTTGTAAAACAAAAGCCTTTGAAATGTGCAAATTAGTTAAAGTGGGTTTTTTCTGCTGTTTGAATTGAATATTGTACAAATGACGTTTCCTAAGCAGCTTGTGATTTTAGAAACATCCTGCAGTGCATTACTTATTAATTTCATGTGAGGAAATCAAAGGATGGGTTCTTTTACTTGGCGGTCTCATGTGCCTTGACTGTTCTTTTATGGCTGTTTCATTCGCTTCCTGACTCTCTCTCCAAAGACAACGAGCAGCTTCACATGTTCTTTCTTCTTCGCGCCGCATGTTTGCCGCGTGAAAGCACTGTGATGTTCAGAGCTCAGCAGGGGGCCCAGCGTTACGGTAACAGCGGCGTCACCCTCCCGTCCTCCCTCCCATCTCAGTTAATGTGCCAGCAGCGAACGACTGACGCGCTTCTCTTTATCAAGTGAAGCGGCGCATGAGATCCAGAATTCCGCTTTGTGTACATGCTGACTCTGGCACTCAGCTGATTGTTAGAAAGATTTCTGTCCCACTCTGTCACTCTGATCATCTGTTGGCTTTGACGCAGGGAAAATCCAGTTTTAGGCGATCGGCTGTGGTGTCACGCTTTTCAATATTATGCATGCATCAAAAATAAGATTAGGAACATTTTTCCTGTAACAAACCAGGCGTCGTTTAAACTGAAACTCAAACCAACTCTGCACCGACTGAACTGAACAAAGAGGAAAATACAGTAAGCTGAGCTGAGGCTCAGTTATCATTTATGGAAACAGAGTTGTCTACAACATCAGCGTTTTCTGGCAAACAAATCCATTAATAATAATTTAATCTTCATTTTCATGCATCTTTGTGTGTGTTACCTGTGGATCCATGCAACCAGGATGGAGCCTCAAGGTCAGAAGGCTGGCAAACCGTTGACAACCTGTATTAAGGGAGGATTAATCCAAGACGTATCATATACTAATGGAGATTAAAACCTTGAAATTAAGTTTACAGCAAATGCCAAAACACATTTTTGGGCTGCAACTATTTGTCATCGTGTTACTGTATGTTGCTTTAAAGGCAGTGGGAGGATTTGATTGACAAGCTTAATCCTCTCGCTTCCTTGAGCAAACATCAAGTGAATTATTAAAGTTGAAAAAAAAGGGGACAAGTATATAAGCATCATTAATAAGCAAAGGAAACACAACATTACACGCGCACACGCTGCACATGAGTCAACCATTTCCCGGTGGAGTCATGCGTCAGCTGAGGTGAAAAAAGCAAATTAAGTTGACGCCGCCAATGGACTGTCAAAAAAGGAGAGTAATAGGCTTAAAGCAGGAAGAAAGTAACTCTGACAACTAATGTCTGCTAATGTCGCAGCACAAAATAGAAGCTTGGAAAATGATATTCGCCATGCTCGATTTATTATTTAAAAATGTTGGCTGCTGGTCACTGGGAGTCCCTGTGAAGTTAAAAACTGTGAGCGGCAAGAAACACACTGGGGCGAACAAGCCCAGATCATTTATTGACTCCAGTAATTCTTACAGTTTCGTACGTCATATTACTGCCGTTAACATTGTCATCCGGCCACAGGCTTAAAACATCTCTTCAATCAACACCTTTCTGCCAAGTTAAGTCTGTTAATCACACATAGAGCCACGTCGGCCCGAAGGAGAGAGTAGCTTTAAAGAGATTTATTTGAACTGAACCATAGTTCAGAGCAGGTTGTCAAGCCTTTGGTTTGTAGAAGGGACGTGGCTGACGTTGCACCAGTACAGAAAGCTACACGTATTGACAAAGACTTTTAAATACTTAATACTTAAATACTTTACTTTTCTTGTACTGTGCTGCAAATACTGACGTCACCAGACTTTAGCAGTTTTTTTCCAGGCTATGTTTTACTTCCGCCGTGAAGTTTCTTTTTGAATGGGAGAATAAAAGCATAACATCAGTCAAACAACTGAACTAAGGGAAAATGAGACATTATACTGAAAGTGAGAGCAGTCATTTCAACTGGCTCTAAAAGGTTCCATCCCCTGAATAAAGCTAAGAAGCCATTATAATGAAACTGTTCTACTTTCCCACTGTACGCCCCCTGATACTACCAGAGCCCTCTGTGAAACCAGTGGAATATGGATCTTTTTTTGCATCTTGAATTCCTGTTTGCACCTGGTTCTGCTGCCCCCAAGCGTCTAAAAGCATCTGCAGTGCAGCTTTAAAGGTTTTTCACCACTACACTCTCTCTCGTGTGATGTTTGTATAAGGGGTCTCATTGTTCTGATCTTGTGTTCCACCACCACAAGGATTCACATGCACCCCGGGAGGTTAATGCAATGCAAATTTCATCATAAAATATAGCACCGTGGCTGTACAAGTAGACGCATGTAGGAAGAAGAAGAGCTAATACTGGTGTAAACAAAACAGGTTTCAAAAGATTACGAGGTGGAAAATGCCTTCAACATGCTTTTAAGCCTCGAGGATACGTATAATAGCTGAACGCAAACAGCCAGGGCTTGTTTACATTCAGCTAATAATGACTCCACAGGACCCCTTTAATCAAAGCACGCCCATGCGTTGCTAAGCCATAGCAATGGGTTGAATTTCATCAAGTTACTTTGAGAGAAGCAGGTTCACACACGTCGACTTGCATCATCTGGAGCTGACGGGGGCACTGGTGTTGCAAATGACATAAGACTGCCTGCGCTGCCCACTCATATCAGTGGGTGACGTCCCTCCAGGCCAAATGATGCATCCCCAGGGAGGTGAGAGTGGATCGTCGGTGCAAAGAGGGAGTCTTTTAATTGTGGCTCGTCTCACGCTGAAATACCCAGAGGAGCGTCGGAAAAGGCCGCCTCCAATAAACGGCGTCGTGTTACAGGTGCCGTGTGTCCACCTCAGACTGAATCTGTTGCCAGCAGAGGTGCTGTTGAATCAGGAAACACAAGAAGTTGTGCGCAGACCATTCATTGATAGATTCAAATGGTTTATCACATTTCACACGCCAGCTAATTTGAACATCATTTCTGACGAATTGTTTTGTCTGGTGAAGAGAAAAAAAGACTAATTGAATCGCACTGGCTGCACTCAACAGTGAATCCGCTTTGTCAAGTTATTCCTCACATGAGAGGAAGTGTTTTGAAAATTCTAATTGTATTCCCATTTCAGCTGTCACAAGGAACGAGGAATAATTTGCCAACCAGTTGAGTGTGAGACAGGTGAAATTGAACGTTGAGACTTTTAGAGGCAGCTCGAAGTTTAATCGCAGCATCCAAGCAAAAAATGTTAATCCTTGAGTGGAGTTTGTGCATGTTCATTACAGAAAAGATGAGAGTAAAAGCCACGTGGAGAACAATCACTAACAGCCCGCACCACAATTAAAGCCTCTCTCTGACTACACTAGATAACTGGAACAGTAAAACTTTTCTATTGTCGCTGTCGTCTCAATAAAGCACAGATAGCGAATATAAATTCAGCACAACCCACCTCCACTCTGCGCTAAAGCATGAGCTTAATTAGTTTCGGGAGCAGGTTTGCTGAACAAAAACATAAAGAACGGGAGACATTGATCAAGAGAAAGGCTGGAAAGATAAAACGCCACGAGACTTGGACAACCTGATTTGTCTTTAATTAAAAGTAAAGGGTTTATCCTTGCAGAAGGCAGCTGCTGGTCTCCAAAGGCCACTCCAATTACTGAGCGAGACAAAAGGACGAGGGAGGCTGTGAATCCAGAAGTGGCCAGAGTCTGAGGGAGCGTAGGAGGATGTGCCTTCCATGTTTGTTGTGGCCCAGAAGCCACACATACAAACATATATAACAGTTTGTGCACTTGTGAATGGATAAGTGCAGGGGCGAGAGGCAGGATGTGATTTTCTGTGTCTGGAGGGGGTGGGGATGAAAAAGGGCGTCCCTCTCGCGGGCCCTCCCCAGCCCTGCCCCTTCACATAGAGGAGTATCTTGTAGCAGGTCCTAAAACTGGAAACTCATTCAGTCCCTCCTGAATGGAGCGTCTTTAACGTGAGAGTGAAGGACTTAACGTTCAGCGCGAAAACATGAGAGCCCTGCGTTCGCTCGTGGTGGGAGCCTTCCTGAGCCTGCTGCTCTCCCTCCCCAGTCCGGCCCATGGAGGTAAGTGCCTGTTAGTGTCCTGTACCCTCTGTGTACAAATCAAAGTGTGACAAGCTGATGAAACAATGTCTGAACCTCAGTGGTGAAACACCAACCTGCAGACGCAGCAGAGAGCACCGGATGTCTGTGGTCCACACCGTCTCTCACTGTGAAACCCCTTTCTTTTCTTGGCCGGAGCTCATAGGGGAAGTATGTGTCTGACCCCAGTCCAAGCTCTGACACTACATCTGTCAGTTTTTCCATCTGATGCTGCTTTTTTTCCTTCCAGTCCTTTCAGTCTGTGCCTGGCTGTGTGTGAGTGCATTTACCTTGAGAATGTTTGCATTGAAATCGTGAAGTTGAAGCTCTGTGTGCTTTGGAGGTGAGCTGAGGTCCCTCTGCCGGCAGCCATGAATGGCTCTTTCAGTGCGAAGTGCACAGTGCAGGCAGAGCTGCTCCTTATCCACCCAGAGAGCAGAGATGAAAGCCTTCGTGAGAGAAAGGGCTCAGTAAGGAAGTGGGAGACGCAGCGTGTGCGTGTGCAAGGGGATGCTGGGCAGGAGGCCCGTACAATGGCCCCATAGAGGGGGAGGAAAGTTCCTGAACATATATCACACTGAAGATGCACCAGGTCGCGTTGCCCTTATGTGTTTGCATGATAAGAAGCTGTAGCTGTGATTTCAGCACAGAACTGTGCATATGGCGAGTTGGCAGGATGAGCCTTGGTCGTCAGATCTTCAAGCTCACAGCAATTAAGTCCAGGCAAGCCTCTCTACGAGTGTCTCACCGGTACCTAAAGTGGAAAAGCGACTGGAAGGAGGAGTGTCGCCGTGTTTCAGTGGCACGGAGTCAAAGCTCAGCTGGAGAGGAGTCGCCTGCCGTCCCGTTTGCTCACTTCTGGACAAAGCCCACAGATTAGCAGGACACCGACACCTCCACTAAAGAATTAGCTGTACACCGAGCATTCGTTTCGCTGCTGGCGTTGACACAGCATTTGCATGGATGGTGCTGTGCATCGTTTTTCGGTGGAGGTAAATGCAAGTTTTCCACTAATCAAAGTCATGGCGAAGTAACAGAGGAAAAACTTTACGGGAGAACAATTTCTCCTCATATAATTATGTGCTGGCGCTACCCTCTCTGCCTCAGCGTGAACAGCTCTCACCCACTGACCCTGGAGAACAAGATGCTAATGTTGACCAGATGTACCAAGTCACTGATTAGATTTTGGATCTCATGTGCGCCACAGAATCCCTGGCACAAGCTGTCAGGGGACGCTTTTCCCGGGTATCAAGGGAGCTTTGCAGAGGGTTTGATCCCGAGGCTGTTACGAAGTCCAAACGCCCGGACATCCGTGAATTTGCATCTTTCAGTAAAGACGCACTCACCTCTGTAGCTGAAGTGTTTTGAATGAAAGCGCGAACGCAGCGCACAGGGACAGCGACGGACCACTTTCCCGAACTTTTACGCCGCTGTGCTTCATCCGCCCACGTCACAGCCAGAGGAACAATTATGATGCAGCACGAGCACAGTCTCATCAAGTAAATCCTGTCCTTTTCTCTGCGGTTTGAATTAATGAAGAAAATGAATTACGTCCCGGATATAGTTTAGCTTTCATGCTCGAGAATGATGATGGTGACAGCAGCAGAGACGTCATGGCCAGCAGGGCTCTGTTCAGCAGCCACATGAGGCTCTTCCCTTAAATCGGTGAATGCTGTCTTTATCGCGGCTCTATCGGAAATAGGACGTGACATGTTCCTGTTCAGCCTGCGAACCGGCGGCAGCTCTGCGTCTCCTCCGCGGCATTAAAGCTGCCCCTTAACCACCACTTTACCGAGCTTTGAAACCTTAGCAAGGCAGTTATTTCCAAGCCTTAAATTGCCCTGCGCTGCTGACATGTTGTTTGGTTGGCCTGGTAATAGAGCCTGTTTCCTATGTTTTCTGTCTGTTGATAGAGACACACAGTTTTTAAATGAGTTTGGAAGCCTGCTGCTCCTGGGGAAGCCACGTCTGCTGACACTCCCCTCTGTTAGTCAAACAGTGTGAAAAGTTAATGACTTCTTTCTTGCCCCATTACCAACCTTTCAGCATCTTTTGTTTGTTGTCTTTTGTTTTCTGAAAATCCATTTATAACACTTTGCCATCGCTTAAAATATAAATGTGACCCGACAGATGAATAGACAGGCAGACAGAAGAAATGAAGTGAAAACAAAGGTCCTGTCCAGCTCTACTGACAGAGCTAATGATGCTCTGTGTGGAGAAGCAACTACGCTGCAACGTGAACACAGTCATTGTCTTGAATTGCTGACCTAACACATAATAAGGCACCACATCTACTACAAACACGTCTAATAGTTTCTGCACATGACAGCGAGCGTTTCAGAAATTTCTTGCTTCTGAATGTCTTTGCATTTTCAATTGCAAAGCTTAATGAGGGGATTTGCATCTCGAGGCTGCATATGATCCCGCTATCTTCCCTGGAGTGTGATGTCACTATGGCAACAAGGAAAGAAATAAACACGGAACGTGAAGCGTTGTATACAAGGTGTCCGAGTTGGCAGAGGGGGTGGTGTGACGACAAGTGTCATGCATGCACAGATGAACTGATGAGCTTATAGTTCTGGTCCTGCAGACCGACTTTGTGACCGTCTCAGTTTGAACACAACGCAGTCCAGAGCCCAAATGAAATGGGACATTTGGAGTAAATCCAAACAAGAGTGTTTATACCTGCCTTGCAGAGCGTTGAGCCACCGTCGGCTCCTGTTCTGCACAAAAGCCTCATCATGTGTCCAAATGGCAAACAAGTAGTTTAGGTGTGAGATTGTTTCAACACATTGCTTAGAATATATGAGCTATTACGACTGAACTGGAACAGCTGTGTGCATTTCTTCCAAAACTTCCTCTGCTTTGGAAGGTCTTCTGCTCATTGACTGCTCTTGTCCTTTTAGCTGCATGAGAAGGAGTCTCTCATAAAACCAGCGAACACGAGGGATGTTCAATATTGATAACGCCTCTAATATGATATAACCTCGCTCACTTCTGCCTGCCTGATGTTTTATCCTGGCATTTTGAGAAAAGAAGTTTCAGTGAGTCAAGGTTTATGAACTTTTTTTTTCTTTTGAATTCTGGCCCCAGGCGAACAACATTGCAGGAATCCAAAGTTGGCTACGCGGGCAAGCTGCCTCGCCCCGCTCTCCGCAGTCAGGGTTTCATGTCTGACCTGCCGCAACAAGGTGGGCAGCACGTCTGCCCAGCGATCCGGCGACGCTCCTGGAATAGAAACGATAGCTGGAAGCGCAGCTGTTCAATCACAGCGAGGCGCTGTACTCACACAGGGATGTCAGCTAAAAGGCGCAGGAGCCTAAAAAGCAGAAGAGATGTTGGTCACTTACTAAAGGATCTTTGACCTTTTTGGATCTTATTTTCATGGATTTGTCCTTTAGAAGCAGCCTTAACAGTAGGAGTAGTAGGAAAAGTTACTGGTTTAACATTAGGACTGTGTGAATAATCCAGTATTGTACTAGAAATTGGAGTGTATGCAAAATGTTCATGGCAGTGGATCAAAGTTGAACCAAAAAGTTGTTTACCCTTTGTCTTTAGTTTTCCGTCTGAATAAATCTGGCAAACTACACAACTCCTGATTATCAACTGCCCCAGGCCTCCAGACTCTCAAGGGCCCCAAAGGCTCCATGTTCTCGCTGCTTGATCGTTTGGGCTAATTTGTGGTATTTGTGGGATGGTTTTCTAATACTTCATGCGCTACCGCAACACAGTGTCACAGGTTTTGCATTACAAATTCTCATGACCCTGACTCGTAGACGTATCCAAGGACAAATCAAGTTCAGTTCCGGCCGGATTGTGATAATATAAAACAAATTCCTTCATGTTTTAAAAACAAATTGCTCGTTATACCAAGCGCAGAAGTCTGAAAGTGACACAGGTCTACAGATGAGTCTGCCTGGCTTTTACTTTTCCTTGCATTGTTGTCACACTAAAGACTTCAAGCACAGATCTCAGTGCAGTTTATTCTCAATGTGATGCAAGAACATTGACAAAAAGACACGTCGCTCGCCTCGAGGGCGATATACTGCCTGGCAGATGATCTTTCCCACATTACTCTCTTTGAGGTTGCTGGCTGTCAGGGGCAGGCTGCTCACATTATATTTTAGGGCCATGGTCTGCTCACGGCAGGCAGACAGCCCACACACATACCCTGGGCGTGTACACAAAGAGGTCCTGTACATAAACACACGGCCAGATGCAGTCCTTAGGTGAAAGGTCATCTCACTGTGTTGTTTTAACCCCTTCCTCGTCAATCAGATAAGTGGGTAGAAGGGGGCTTTTGCAGCAGCTTTGTGATGAATGGTCTACACTCGGATTTCAAGTCTGTAAGAGGCAAATCGAGTTTCCTCCTTGTGTAGGTAATTAGTGTATTTACCTTGTCGCCATGCAATTTAAGGCACAATTGTGCGGACACAGTCTTACAAGAGCAGCAGCACCAAGCGGACACACTGCGTAACGAAACGTTCAAACGCAGACGTACATTTTATACTCAAACGCATTTTGAGCTGAAGTACAGACAGTCACCCAGGACCCCCGGCATCCATGAAGATTTAGACGACGATCCATTAGAAACGATAGAACAGAGCCGCGCTGGTCGTATAAGGAGAGACATCAGCCTGCACATGTGTGTCTTTGGCCACAAGCTGGAAAAGCTCAGAATGATTAGTGCAGATTCGATTTGGGTTTTGTGTATTGCTGCAGATATTCAGTCCTTGAAGCCTCAACTGACAGGATATGGATAAGAATAAGATTGTTGCTGATTACTACACATCGCAAATATAAACACTGTAAAATCAGAGTTTATTTCAAAAGTTCCACCTGGTTTGATACCGTCATGCATGTGAGGACACCTGCAGGACCACAACGGGCCCTGACCATTAACAATCTGAGCGTGCGTTATGACCCTGAAACAGACAGGCTCATATTTTAGCCCCCGCTGCATCAACTGAACCGTGTGTTTACTTTTGATAAGAGCTGTTGGGGGGTTTAGTGCCCGAAATGAAAACTCCAGAGAAAATTCTCATCATCACAGAACTGCCAAGTTTTCAATAAGCAGGAATTATGCATGACCAGATGTCTCGATACGAGTGGCCTCTATGGGCTTCTGCCTTTATTTTCTTTTTTTTTTTTGAGAGAATAGTCTGATTCATCATTCTCTGTTGGATAAAAAGGAATATGTTTAACTCTGCCTGTCATTGTTTCTCTTATTGACTGAAAATACATTTTCTAAAATAAATGATTTCTATGGAACAGCTTGGTTTCTCAGATATGTTTTTTTTAAACACTAGCAGACAATAGAAATCCTGCAACATCGTATGCTATTAATTATTATCTCAATTCGATTTAGAACAGTGAGTCTTTTGTTGAAGTTAAATGATGCCCTCACCAGTGGAATCGGGCTGAGGTGGCCAGTGGGTAACAAAGGCTGCAAAGCCACTGGAAAACCGCGTGAATCATGGGAAATATTTCCAGCCATGAGCGGCCTCATGTGAAACGCGTTAGGAAAGGCCTGGGGTTTCCACTCCAACATCTGGAGTCAGCTTGGTCAGCTAGTAGCCAGTCGAGTTGTCCCTCGTGTGTTTCTTGCCTAATATAGACAAAACAACTGCGGCGAAAAAATGCGGGCGCGTCACAATTAGTCAGCTCTCGAAGAATGTCCAGATCTGAGGTAGAGACCAGCCTGAGCAGATGTGTTTTATGTCCTGTCACTTCCCAACTCCTGCAAACGTGGATCTGTTATTTAAACAGTAAATCACATTTGGTGGATCTTCAATATCTAATCCCTGCAGTCTGATGCGGTTCAGATGTAGGTTTACTATTTTTACATGTCCAGCGGAGACAGTAGCCCGCACATGAAAATGACTCACCCACTTTATATAGAGAGAAATCCAGTGAGAGTGCGGGGGACTCCTTCCAGCCCAGAGCGTTGTGTGACTCATGAGCACAAGGCTGCGCTTGTTCATCATGAGACATCAGACTGCAAACTAATAATTTTTTTGTGCGTCTAATTAGTTCTCCTTTGTGCAATGTTTTTAGCCCTTGATTCATGATGAGGGCTGAGTTTCGGCCACGAGTTGCAATGATATAAAAAAATCATTTTTACTTTCCGCTGTTTGAAGACAAAGTTTTGAGATTCTGACAAACACCTGACACCTGATGCACCACTGTATGTGGAATGTGAGTTCATCTTCATTATTTTCCATGCGGATGATTTTGATTTGCGTAAAATAAATATGAGAACCTCGGTTTTCTTCCGAACGACTCGTCTCCCGCTCTGTCATTCCCACATCGTGACAGCGGGAGGCTGCAGTTATCACAGCACGCTGGCGTGAAGGCAACCCAGCGCCCGCCCTCCCATCCTGCTCAAAATCTTCATCAGCACCGTCGAGGGACCATGAAGTGTAATTTGACGCCAGACGGCCTCATTACGGCCTATGTTCAGGCAAACCCTGGGCTGGGGACAGCACCAGGCCTGGGATCTGGCAGATAAATACAGCTCGACGTGGACACCAACAGAAGAGCGCGTCGCTTGGAGTTATTGCAAGATGTGGAAATGTGGAGGAAAGGAGATCCCTGTGTATGTGCTGTGGCTCACACAGATGCCCAGAGTTAAGGGGCCGGAGCAGATGTCGTCATCTCGCTGCTTCATAGGCTTAAAATAACCAGAGGAAATAATGAAGTTGGATTTGACTGACTGTACAGACTCACAGTAGCAAACAACAGGGAACAGCTGCACAGCGGTGCCGAAGCAGACGCCGCTGATTCGCCGAGGCAGACAGCCGAGCTCCTTGTGCAATCATGTGTTGAAGCTTTCACACAGTTATGGAAAAACAGATGCTGGAAGTTTCATGAAGTATTGTGAAGTGAGCAGAAACTCGGTTTCTAGAATGTGCTGTGATTATGGCTTAAACACAGGACAACAGTTGGGACAACAATGTCAATATTTTGAGATGAAAAGAAACTACAAGAGTACAGTTCCCCTAAAATAGATCACAGTGCATTCTGGGTAAATCAGGTGTCACACAGTACCACCAGTCTTGCTGTACATATATTATTTGTTTTAAATTCATCAAAATGCTTTAACCTCCTTCCTAAACACATGGAAATAAATTTGGCTCCAACGGTATAAAATCTCTACCTGTTGCACGTTGCTACATATTTCCTCACTGAATAAAGATTGTTGCCTCAGAGCATATATTTATTTTTCCAGACTTCATTTCTATTTCATAAGAACGTGAAGAGAGCTTGAAATGATTTCGTGCTTGATTAAACAAACACAGAAGCTAAAAACTACTTCATCTTTGAGAGAAACAAAAACCACCGACAGCAGCGGCTCGACGCAGCGAAGTCAACAAATGACCGGCCAAACCAGCAGAAATGCAGATGACAGGAGGGATGAGGCAGGACCGAGAACAACCCGTATTTTAGTGGCCAGCTATGCAATCTGATGTAACACGCTGTGCCAGACTCGGTCATGGGAATAGGTCTCTGGGGAAGGCAATGGATGGAAGAGGGGAGCTGACCGGTTGTGACCCTGGAGCGTCCTGTCACTTTACAGCCAGAAACGCATTCCTGAGCTTCTCTCTGCGACGAAGAGGAGACGCTGGAGGTGTTGAAACTTTGCTGCCTGCTTTTTTTGCATCTTCTGAACTCAACCGAAGCTCGCGACGTGTTCAGGTGTCACACTCCTCGTGGCTTAGTAGCATCGTGTTCCATTCAACAACCTCCACAGCTCATTTGCAGTTTCTACACATGAGGATACCAATAACAGCTGGGTGGCAATTAGCTTAAGGCGAGCCTGAGGGAGAAAACGAACGGACGTATTTCACTGGCTGCCTTACTCTGCAGCGCACATTAATTTATTATAACAATGAGCAAGCTCCTGCGGTGTCTGTAACTGTAGATTTGTGCAAAGCAAAAGCAGCCAAGTAGAAAGAAAACCTACACAGTAACAACAATTTAGTCTGAGGAAGATAAAACCTTTGAGTTGCATCCGCTCTGTCAAAGGCCGATTGTTTATTGAGTTGACTGATGAAAGGAGACACCTTTAGGTTTGAGTTATGAGTCATCATGGATGGGGAAGCAAATGAAAGGAGGGAGACCTGGGTCTCAGCAGACAGTGGCAGAAGTCAGAGGTTAAAATAGAAATCCAGTAGCTGGAAGGCCTGTTTGAAACCTTACACATTGAATATCTCCCTGTGATTAGATGTCATTGTCAAATTTCCTCCACATAAAATAAAGGTTTTCCACTTCGCATCCAGGCATCATGGAGCCAGCTATAGGACAAACGCAGAGTGAGATACGATCAGCGTAGTTAGAGAATAAACAGCACTAAGCTGTTCTTCTGCCTCCGCAGCAGCAAAGATTCGCCTTCGGTGATTCCTCATGTCGTGTATTTTGGTAGAGGTCGCAACACTAAGTTGCACAGCAGCTGTTGTTGCAGAGAAATCTCAGTGTCATCCAACACACTGTTACTTGTGAGCGCAAATATTTTCCTGGCAACTGAGAGTGGAATAGCTGGGTTCACCGCTGCGCCAAAGCGTGGATTTCATTCCCAGACATTACCGAACATGGTTGTCAAAGACAGAGTCCGTGGTGTCGTTTCAACGCCGGATGTGGAGAATTTCTGCTTTCCTGAGGCATTTCGGTGATGAGTAAATAGGAGAGATCTTAATTATGCTGCTCATTGAAGGAAAGTAAACATCTCATGCCAGTAAAATGAATCACTTTGATAACAATGATTGAAATTGCACGTAATCAGCAATAAGCCTGAATAATGGATCATTGATTAGGCCTAATCATGAACATCCTATTAGTGGCTGCACAATCTGAACACAAACAGGCTCAACAACTTGCAGCACGCTGAAACCCTTCCATCTCCTCTAACGGGAAAACCTCTGTGTCTCACATAACTTTTCTCTTTTCGCTCTTCAAAAAGTAACCTTTGCAATATTTCAGTGGAAACGTTCGTCCTCGTATGGCACCAGAGGCCATGGTGAAAGGTGAAATCCAGGCCACATTCCCACAAAAGCGCATGTTCTGTAGGTTTGAAAAGACCTGACGCGATACATATGTCGATGCGTTCGCAGGCCAGCATTCCTCAGCCTTGTGTTATGATGCAGGGAATCACATTCGCTGCATCTTCAAGTAGGGGATGAAATCTTAAACAGCTGCGTGAACGTTAGGACTTTAGTTTTGCTGGATAACATCTGCCGTACGCGACTCATTGCTCTTCCACATGATGGATCACAGCAATGCTTTTGAATTATAAACCCGCATCTTAAAAGTCTGTTGCACTCTGAAATGTCACACGCTCTCACTCGTTGTTTGAGTTACCTTATATTCCCTGGATCAACTCTGACAAGTTGAGACCTAACTGGTGGAAAGCATTAAATCGTTCTTCTTGTGCTTCTGCAGCATATTCCTGCATCTTTTCTCGTGGCACCACTCCCACCACTGAAAACGCAAAATTCCCCAGATGTTTGTGGTTTATTATGAACAATGTGTAAAATAAGAGCTTTTACTTTGTAATCACGCTATTTTTACCGCGTCAGGGCTCTGCTGCAGTTTCCATATGTGCTCACATATTCCGTTTCAACCTCTTACATATGGAAATGTGCTTCCAGCCTCGTGGTGAGGTCCTCGCTCAGATACAGTACCTGGAGCAGCTCAGACCTCCTCAGGCCACTTCTGAATGCCAGTCATAAACTATTGATGTCTCCATCTGAACTCACTGCTGACTCCTGAATCACAGCCAGGTCACAAAGTTCCTGTAGAGAGAAAAGAGGGACATTTCAGAAATATGTACAGAAGCAGGCCGAGTTAGAAAGTGTGAACATGTGTCACTTGTTGGAAGCATAATAGACTTATGCTCTGACCTTAGGGACAAACTAGCATCGTAGAGTTAAAGTATCTAGAAACGCTACGGAAGCAGTGAAATTCAAGTTTCCGCTTAGACACGTGTGTGTATGTGGAGGAGGCTGTGGGGATGCAGAGCTGGATGTTTTGTAGCCAAACCCAACAGGACCAGCCCCGGACACGCTGCCGCGCCCTCCTGTGTCGGCTCGTAGCTACGCAAAGGTTTTCATGAATGTAGTTCTGTCCATGTTAGAAAAACAATAACCTTGTTATGTCCGTGTCTCTTAATGAGCCCACAGCCTGTGGTTCTGTGGCCTCACAGTAATTTTTCTCTCATTTCCACCTGAAACTGTTGGAGTTGGACATGCACAACATGAACCACAACATCCTTTGGAATCAAGACGCTGAAGAACAAATGAACTATTGTATGTCCATGGCTTCGCTCGCATCCAGTCTGTTGGCTTGGATGCAAATATTTTTATGAAAATGCATCATTCACGCGTTCTGTCTTTTGCAGTGCTGGGCTCTGGATGCGTTTATTTCCTTGGGCCTTTATGCTTCGTGACTCAAGCACATGTGCAGAACATCTGAATGCCAGCTGGTTGGTATTGGATGTCTTTGGCAGGATTATCAGGAATCGGAAAAGCAGCAGACATACATTTGGGCCTGTGAAACTCAATTCCTCGACCTGGTTTAAACTCTGATCAACTACTGTAAATGTGCTCATAACTAAAGGACAAATTCATTGTGCACATTCATGTTCACATCGCTTGTGTATAGTGTGTGTTCACCAGGAGGCTGCTTGTCCTCATCACGCTGAATTGTATAAGTGCCTTATTGTATGTTTCCCACAGCTCTGAGAGCATAACATGCTGTTACACTTATGTAATTTGGTTGTAAATGGCTAAAATGCTTGAAGCAGTTATGCGTTGTTGGATGACAGCGGTGGCCGTTAGCAGTCGTTCGGTGCTGCAGCTGAAGCCAAGGTACTTTTTATTCCCTCCCCGCGGATCAACAGAGCAGCACGAGTCCGTTGAGCTGTCACAGCTGAGTTTGTGTGTGTACTTAGTTTAACAACAGCTTCTCATTGACCGTTGACTGTTGCAGTTCGTGCGGCCACATCACATAAGTGACGCGGCTAAAAATAAAAGGCGTTATTAAGGTCTTATGACGCTGCTGTCGCACAGAGAGTGACGCTGTTGGAAACAAGACCAACGCCCTGACACTGTGCCAAGGCCTTCTGGTGAAACAGCAGATCAGAAGCTTTCTTCCCCAAAATACATCTCTCGCTGCTCACCAGACAATCTCCTCATCCTACTGGGTACACAGCGCACCTCCTCTTTGAGTCTTTCTTTCCATTTGTCCTCTGCTGCCGTTAGTCAAGTGTCGGTTGGAGGGCGTTTTGAATACACAAAGGCTTCTTTTACAGTAGCCGCCTGAAAAATACGTTTTTGTGCCATTTGTTCGGTTTGCTTTTTTGGAGGGAGGCGGTTTCCTCCACAGCCGGGATCGGATTGGATGGCCCCTCCCTTCCTGGTGCCCAGAGCCCTTTTTTTTTAAGGAAACCTTCTTCTCTGCGATCCAAAACCACGTCAAAGCTTGGCAAAGTTAAAGGACGAACACAGTATAAACGTATAAACACATTCCATGTCATGAACCGCATGAAGCAGCGCTGGTTGCGCACACAGCCTTGTGTGTTTGTGTACTGAAATGCATGTGTGCAACTCAGCTTTCCAAAGTTCTGTCAACTCAGGGCAAGGCTCCCACTTTGTCTTTGCTCACCGCGCCCTGCGTAAAGCCCAGCAGTCGCTCGCTGTCGCTTTGTAATCAACAGCTAAGTTTGATGACTTAGGAGATTGGTTTAAATATAAATTATCTTCTGTGTGGTAGGTCCTCGTGGCAGGTCGAGAGGATGGAGACAGAGACAACTACTCAACTACTGCTTCAACATGTAGCGACGCCCGGCATCACTCGCATGTGATTAGAACCGCAGTTTACAAGTGTAACTGCTCAAGGGCACCTCGCCGGGCGCGTTTATTGTGGGGAAATTTAGGAACTCAAACCGACATCCCTGCAGCCGCACAATCTCTGGCTGGATGCTGAGGTCTTTCATTTGTCATCCATTCGCTCGTCTGTTTGCTGATGTTTTTTTTTTTTGCCTGAATGGATTGAATTGTGTGTCACTGTCTTATTTAGGGGATTCGACAAGAGCAGAAAATTTGCAATCCCCGTGTGTTTATCTAGGAGCCTTCTCGTGTGTGCGGCCATCTGACGCTTTAAAGCAAATAGATGAGTCAGGCAATTTAAGCTTCTTACTTCTGTTTCTGCCAATTCGGTTCCGCTGGTTTATTTCTAACCATATTTGCATCATTTGTTGTTGCGTGAAAAAGTATTTAACAAACCTGTTTGCCAGAAATATGGAGTAGAAATGTACATACTGAAGAAATGTATCTGTGATGGCAACCACGGTGTATTTGGTGGAATTACTTACTGTACAGTACGTCCTCCCAGCTGAATCAAGCCATAAGCCCTCATAGTTTATGTGGGAATGCTGGAAGCCACGAACCGCTATGTCAGGTCATGTTTAGATAAAGCTACCATGCAGTTGACATTAGGAGATTTAAAATAGCAGCGTTAACAACTAGAGCAAAATACAGAGATTTATCTGAGCCAGATCCAGTACCGCACCCTTCACATGACTCAGAGACAGGGACGGAGAAGTCACGCTGCTTTCAGGGAACTGCCAGTTACACGGCAGAGCTCTGAAGCCTGAGACCACGTTTTGCAACAACAGCGTGTTAACTATTAATTCTGTTGCCATCTCTGGGTACTGGCGCATTATTCAATTAACTTAAGTACGAACTATCGCCACAGGTGGGCAGCCAATATTCACAGCACTGTGGCTCTTTTTATAGTAATTCCATTCAAATGAGATCACAAATGAGTTACCTGAACACAGGAGGCGGCAATGTTGCCACAAATAACTGTCATTTATTTGTTGCCACAAATAACAGAATAACTCAAATAGTGCAGATGGGTTTTTGTGAGACTAATGGAGATGAGTTGGCCTTTCTGGCCTTTCCCTACGTCTCGCTATTAGCATATGTTGCTTGGGATAATCGTTGCCTAAAAAAGCAGTGAGTACAAGCAGCCTGCCCATATTTAGTGTTTTTAATTTGCCACTAACGCATCTCATGATCCCTTAAAGTCAGTTAAAACCGAACCATATGCGTTGCAACATCAAACCCAGCCAGGGCGGGCTCTCACGCTTTCTGCCTTTTCTGTTCCACTTGTGCTTGTTATTAAGACTTGGGTTAAGTTCGGGTGCAGACACTCTTACAAATTGGTTCAAAGGCATCGAGTGAATGAAAGTGAGAAGGCTGCAAACCCTAAAAGAGATAGAAATGATATCACCCACACACATGATGGGAAAAACTGCTAATGAGTCTTTATGAATGTCTGACCCTAATAAGAGTATAATCATATTGGGAGCTGTGAAATCACATGTTCACCCATTAGCCACAGAAACACGCTTCTCAGTGTCTCTGATTAGTCCAAGAAGCTCCCAAAAGGGCCGTTAGCATGCGCACTCGAGAACGTATTTAAATCCAGAGGATTTTAATTACCCTCAGATAGCTTTCAAGTGGGTTAGCTTATGTTGTTTGGATGGAGAATTAATGGTTCTTTAAGCTGTTTTCATTTCATCTCCAAACTAGAGGAGTAAACATGCAGGCGACAACAGTAGGTGATTTCAGTGGCTTCTTTTAATGAGGAAACATCCCAGACATTAACCGCATGGAGCCCTACTTACCCCAGTCGTTTGAATATCTTCTGCTTCTGACGATCAGCTGATTAGGTGATTCAGCGGCTGAATTTAAGAAAGCGTCTCATTTCCCTGTTTGTCAAAGAGTAGACGTGCTGTGACAGATGAGGCAGAGAAAACTATAGAAGTATCATTGGTTTGTCTGATGTCTTGGAGGAGCCTTTTTACAGGAAACGTGTTGCCAGCTCGACAGATCATGCAGATCTGTGAAATACTCGAAAAGCTAATCCTCAGATTTATGGTTATCACATCCGCTGGCATGGAATTTGATCTTCCTGTGAGGCATGAGATGTAACATATGCATGAGACACATCTGCAGATGGTTTAGGCCTGTTCGGCAGGAGGCCTCCCGTCCCTCATTCTCCATGCAGCAGAGGTCAGAGTATAGATGACGCCAGGAGAAAACGGAAAGTTGAAAGTCAAACTCTTCCTCACCCACAATGAGCCAGATGGAAGTTAATGCGCGATAATTCCCTTTCTGGACAAAGCCCAAGTAGTTGAATACTGTTCAGCCAAGCAGCCAAGTCAAAATGCACGTCCCAGACGCACGTCGAGTCTCTTTTTACACAAACTAAAGTGCTGCTGTGTGTGGGCCAGGAGAGGGACTTCAGCTTTACTTCACTTCAACAGCAGCCCCATTACACACTGTGTGGCTGTGAATGAGCTGAGAAAGTCATACATCAATAGACATTGATTAAAGTCAATCAGTGTGAACAGCAGCAAAACCAGGCGAGATGTCATCTTAAAATATCAATTTCTAATTGGATTAAAGTGACTATAGTGAAGCTGTGTCACAGAGGAAGGTCCCATTTACTGACTGACCTCACACTGATTCGTTAGTGTGGCTACGGAGAACATTTTGGCAGGCGTGACCTCACAGTCCGTAATTTAACCTGCGTTAGAAACGTTGCATTTGTGTTTGTTAGTGTTCAGACGCGGACATCTGAGCATATCAGCTTCTGAAAGGTTCAGTACGGCAAAACATGCGTCCTTCGTTTCACGTTCGCTTTCTAAGTTAATGTCGTATATAAGTCCCTGGCGTCTGTACAATCTAATCCAATACAGAAACAAATTCTACTTGTACAAGGTTATACACAGTATATTAGGAGACGCTTCTACTGTTTGGGCCAACGTATTAAAAATGAAAGACACCCAAACATTATAAAATGACATGAGAGGAAGGGGCCTAGATACAAATGAGGCAACATAACCCTGGTTAGGGATAAAGGATAATTGAGTTTGGTGTTGGTGTAACTGAGAAGTTGCATCTGAAGTGACTGTCAACTGTCAACCCCACAGAAGCGTGAACTTGGTGAAGCAGTCTTTGCTTGATGAAGCGCCACAGTCGGGTTTGCGCAACTTGGTTGCGCGGCTTTGAACAGGTACGAGTGAGATGTGACGCAGGCTTTGGGCCAGTGAACGTGTGATGTGTACTTGACCTGCAGGACGTTTGACACACGTGGCAGCGGCGCCAATGTCAGCCAGATGACGGTGCGTTGAGCACATGTTCATAAAACATTAGAAGGGAAATGGAGAAGAAAGGAGGTGAAGGACAGGACATTTGCTCCAGAAGGGACCATTATGTGTAATAGCGTGGCACACTTACGCTCATCCGCAGGGAGTAAGAGCAGAGGAGTAGACTCTTTAACGAAACGCATTTGCATACGGTGGAGTATTTTAAACAGGGTGCACTTCACTTTTTGTCTATTCCTGGAACAAACTAACAAACTGAACCATGAGCTGATGGGACTCATTTGATTTGTGCAATATGTAAAATATCAGCATATATATATATATATCTATATATGTCACAGGGGGTTTACAGGAATAAATGAAATTAATAATCTGATGAATCGCTGCCACTGTTGACAGCTTGCAACAAACCAGAAAAGTTCTAACAACAAACGGTAAATGGACCACTGCTGCACGGAGGCGGCATTAAAAGTTTCTACGTACGTATTCCACACTCGCACTTAACAAGTAAAACCTTTCATACAATCAATACCGGGAATTATCAGTTGTCTGGACAGACTTTTAAACCCTGAGGGCTTCGTGTTTATTTTTTCTCCATCATGTCAGAGTTTACAGTAGCTGCCTCTGTCAGGTTTTGTTTTGAGCTACAGGCTTTTGTGAAGGCGAGCATCGATTTCAGGCACGGCCTTTGTTTTAGACAGCGACTCCGTCTCAACGGAGATTCTGCCTCCAGCAGTGAATAGAAAACACATTCCTGACTTTGCCTTTCGCCACTGATCAGTTCCTCGGCCCTGCTGATGATCTCTCTCTCTCTCACTCGATCTCATTGACACCGTGTTTCAACACTGTGCTCTTCCAACCTCAGGATTCATCAGAGTCTGACAGCCTTGTCAATATTCCCCAACCAAAGTGGGCAAAAAGCCATCTAGCGTCTCGATGAGATGAACAAATGTGCTCATAAATCTAAATATAGTGGAGGAGCTGTCGGTATTGTATGTAAAACTATGTGCAGTGATGCGGGTATTATGCACAAAATCTGCGTAAGCCATCTGTGCCCTCGGTGCGTCTTATACCATCAAATTACTCACCCGTGTGTGGCACTTTCATTAGTGCACATAATGCTGCCATGTCCGGATTAAAGATTAATTTTGCCTACCTGATGATAAATGATATGCTCACAAGATGCACCGAGATTTGGATTAGCAGATATACTTTGACAGGTTTAAAGAACATGCTCAGGTGAATATTAATGGATGTGAGTTTATAGACTGACTCTCATTCCAGGAAGGCGAGCGCACGTAACACACTGACGCCTTGAACGGTTGAGACTTTCTGAAGATTGAGAAGTGATTACCAGCGTCTCGTGTTCAAAGAACCAGAGTCTGTCTTTGTTTCCCTCTGTCCCACAGGCTCCGATTCGCTCATAGACGGTTTCCCTGGTCTCTGCCGAACGCTTTGATGGCGGTGATACGCCAGAACTCACGGCTTTGCGATGCACCGTGTGCGCCTGTCCTCCGTTCTGATCGTCGCGAGGCGCAGATGGCCTTGAGTGTTTAGCGTGAACATTAACGCAGATGAACCTCGTGGCTCGTTTTCTGTACCGACCAGGAGCGTTTCCGCGTCGGGCGGCGCCTTGGCATCCAGCTGTCAGTCACGTGCACCGCGCTGGTTTTATACTGGACACATGTTTCGCTAATCAAACACTTGATCAGTGTCTCATTCCGCAAACAAACGCTGCGAGTGTTGACAAGACAGAAGACCTGTTGTTTTCCTCCCGTCTGAAGATCATGGGGACGGGCTTCATTGCCCCTGAGCAAACCTGAAGGCTCGCACAACTCGTCCCAGCATCAGGTGACCTAGTGTTCTGGCAGTACGGACGGATCTTTGACGATGGGCGAGCAGCTTCACTTTCAGCGCACAGATTGGTTCTGTTAACCTCCAGAACCGGCCCCCTCCCCGGTCAGCCTCACGGTGAGCGCTACAGCTCGCGAGGAAGTTCCATTTGTCCACACTTGGCTGTGAAGCACATGGTTGTTTCAAACAAAACGATGAGCACTTAGTTGACTAAGCCATATACGTTTGGGGGGTTAAACAAAGGAAGATTTTGAGCAACTGCTCTCAAATGAAATGAAGAAATAACACTGTAATCAGTCAGAGGCAATGGGTTGCATTACACATAATTACATCTGCTGGATACACGGCAGAAGTGGCTGGAACAACAGCCCATTGAAAGCCTGCACTTGTTATCATCTAAATGCAAATTAGACGTAATAAGGACCTTGTCTGTCTATCTGCTGAAGTTCTGAGCCAACTTGGAGGAGCAGCAAAATGAAATAACGCAGTGTGATGTACCTCTCAGTCTTCCTCTAATGTTTGTGGTGACTCCCCCCCAGTCGTCAGGCACATGCCGTCCGTTTCTCTAGGTCTTCTCATTCTCACATTTTGTCAATTCTTATAAAGATTTTTAAGCGGCTGTCTTTGTCGGAGGCGTCCCTGGGGCCGGTGCGAGCTGCAAGTGTTTGGTGCTGCTGAACTTGACTCGTGACCCCTGTCAGAACGTCTTCTCTCTTAGGACCTTCACACAGGAAACCAAGGAGACAGTTCTCAACAGAATAAAAGCAGGCACTGGATTTTTGTTCAGAACGTTAAGACAGCCTACATGTGTCTTTTCATTTGAAGAATTGCTCACCATTTCTGTCAATAGCACACTTTGGAGACTTTTCCAAACCACAACTGCTTTTACTACAATCCTTACCTTGACCTTTTGACCCAAGGAGGAGCTGAAGTAGAACTACCGCACCCTGCTTTTCATCCTGCTGAAGCTTCAGTCTCAAATGTTACGGCGTTTCCAGTGTGTTGTAATAGCTGCCAGGCATCACGGAGGTGTAATAGCGGGTCCGGGCGGCTCATCTGACCACACAATCTGCAGGAATGAGCAGGACTAATGTGATGAATTTGCTATCAGCAGCTGCTGGCAAAATCCTGTGACGAGCTGGACGAAGACAAGGATTTTCGCTTCTTACGAGTCAAATGAAAGCCGACGCAGGCAGATTACGCTGCTACATCTCCACAAAGCCCAGTCGCTGAAGGACCTGAGTTATGTTCAGCAAACAGTAGCTTGTGTTACAGCGCACGTTGCCCCGACGCCCCCTCAGGCTCGCTGCGGTGAGCAGAGTGGCTGCTGTCAGTGACGGATTTGGCATTGACACCGAGTGTGTTTCCCTCCTCGGGCACTTTTGTCACCACACGTTTAAAGCGTTACCACACATGCGCCACGAGAGTTCAGGCCTAAAACAGTCGGTGCACGTGCTGTATGTGAATACAGTTACTTTCCAGGTGTTCGAATGCAACTGTGTGGTGCAGGGCGAAAAAGCCGTTCATGCCCTGAATCAACTCTCTATAGGAAGCTTCAATAAACCATTTAGAGCCTCTACGAACAATCCTAATACCTAATACTAATTTGTACGACTGCTAATAATAAACTCAGACACAATAAGTAACAGAGACAATTTGGGTTTTTTTGCCAGAAAGACATCTGCAAGAATTAAATATACGTCTCACATCTGAAACATTTTCCAGCAAACCTATTTCATCTTAATCTAAACCCAAGATGTGCAAATTGTGGAAAAATGGACTGGATGTAGTTGGAGCTGGAACACTGGAGCCTTGTTGAAGCTTTTTACGCAGCATTCCTGGCCTTTCCACGTTACAGGCTGTTTATTTTGGGCTAAAAATGGCGGGTAGAGAAAAAGTGCGAGTTGTATATAACGACAGGAAAGGGAGCGGAGGGGGTGGTGAGTGCTCCTAGCTTGTCCTGTGGCAGGGTAGACAGGGTGGGGCGGGCTGGACCTGCTCAACGGTAGCCTGGTGGAAAATGGAGGGCTGACTCAGCCGGCAAACCGAGGACGAACAGCTGTCAGGTCGCTAGACGTCTAACTCGTGGTGGAGAGAGGGTGTGTGTCGGTGTTCAGGGCCGTTAATATGTGCACCGGTGTTTATGTTTGCACCACGTACTTCTGTGTATGGGTGTGTGCACTGCAATGGTTTAGAGTAACACCAGCTGATGGAAGCGTTTAGAGCAAACATCTGCATAAGAGATTTATCTGGGTTCCTAAATTCAGCAGAGTGGCGTCTCCAGGGTTTGGGGCAGTGTGGGGGGATCAGCGTGAGCTGAACAGGGTCAGTCTGCTGGCGTGTGCTTTCAGCTGGTTTTCATTATGGAGCTAATGTGACGCTCTGATCGCAAACACACTCTGACATTGCAGACCCAGGTTAAGGCCGGATATGGGTTTTGGGAGGCCCCTTCGCTGCAGCTTCTGTATCACAGTTTCCCTCCTTAGTGCGCGGCGAGACTGGGGGCCTCATTTATGGAAAGCTCCGATGTGCTCACGGAAAAACTGTGCATGGTATGAAGCTTGAAACCGAGGTGACGAGTCCTGTCTCTAGACATTAGAACAGTGTACTTGACTCATTTATGGACGACCAAACCAGAGTCACATTGGTAGCACCAATATCACATCACAGGGTATCAGAAAGTGGGGTGGGTTTCTCAAAATTACAGTTCGGTCACTTTTGGTGGAAAGAAAATTGCGTCTGGTATTAGTAATTGAAGTGGGGATACCACGCAAGAGGCTGCCTTCGCCAAGGCCACTCAGTCAGGCCACCAATTGTTCAATCAAGAGGCAAACTCTACATAAGTTGACAGTATTTATCCAAAATGGACAAATATGAAAGATAACAGAGAACATCTGGAGCCAACACAGTAGTGAAGCCCAACGTGAACTTGGTTTGTTCCTCAGCTGATCTGGGTTTCAGGTCCAAACCCTAAATCTTTTCCCCTGCGTTGATGTTACATTGGAATGATTCATGACTGTAAACTGCTACTCAGCAGAGTGTTTTCCAGCCCAGTGAAAAGCCAATGTCATGCTGATAATTAGCGGTGGAGTGAATGATGCCTGCCCTCGTATTCATAACTGCAGTCATGAGGGCACTCGGAGTGAAGCTGAATGGAGCCATTGATGTGTCAGAAGTGACTGTTAACTAAGAAAAAATCAGGAAGAGAGCAAACATGTAGACATGACTCCTCCTTGCCGGCGCGTGTCATGGTAGGAGTAATGACACCAAATCACAGCGCTTTCAAGTGCTCTCTGCTCTTTATGCACAAAATGGTGAGAGTTGCAGCGGTGGCTCAGATACTCTCAGTGTACCAGGCATAGGCACGAAGGAAAACCCAGAGTAACTGAGGATGAAAACCACAACCACACCACATCAAAAATGGGCGTTTGATTGTGTTTCTTGTTACCATCACAGTGCGTGCGTTGTCCTATGGACCGTGAACGCACAGCGTGGAAGCGGACGTGAGATGTGATTGTAAAAAGAAGATTGGGTCGGGTCTGGGCACAGGTTAGGGTTCGGTTTGAATAAACATGGTGAGAGTGACTAGAAACGTTCCTTTAAGGCTTAAAAACGAGCGACAGACACGACGTCAAAAATCATTGTCTCAGTGTTGGAGCCATTCTTGAAATTGTCTCAAACCAGATCCACTGCAGGAAACAATTTCCCAAACATCTCAAAATATCCCTACGGACTTCTTAGCCGGTGTTGATCCGGTTCAGTTTGTTCTCAACATGCTGGGAGTTACTGTGGAGCTCTGGAAATCCGACCCAGCAGCAGTGCAACGTGAAAGCAGTGCATTTGTTCTGGTGCGCTGCGGAGACTGTGGCTTTGACTGGAGGAGGACACGTTTCGAGATTCAGAGCCAAAGACGGATTTTCAGGGCAGTACTCATTAAAACAGTGTCTCAGCGAGAAAATGAAAACGAAACACCCCATTATTAAAATGAAGAAGCGTTAATTAAAAGGGCTTTAACAAAGGCACCAGGTGGAATCATACTTCTAATTGGTGGCCTGAATTAAGGAACAATAAAATCATTTCCTTTAATTAGCCGTGCTAATCAGCGGAAGCGCTCTGCTCTCCACTTCTATGTTGACATTGTACATATTAGAAACTCAAGCGGCTGCACTGTGAGCTCATTTGTTGGAACAAAGCAGTCTAGCTGGCGTCTGCTTTCAAGTGACGTAGCGCAGGAAAATGAAAATCCCTCCTTTAATCGGATTCATAAGTGCATGTCAGGTGTAAACGAGCAGACGTTCTAGTGGGATGAACTGCATGGCTGTGCAGGTCTGCCTCCTTCCTTCCTGTCTTCTGCCGTGACGCAGCCTGCTAGACGCTCCTCGCATGGTGAGACCTCACGCTGGAGTGTTAAAATGTCCTTCGGCTCAGTGTGCAAACGGCCTCGCCTCCATCTGATGGAAAGCAGACCAAGTCACAGCTACATGTATAAACAATGACCTGTTGTAGCGCTTGGTAAAAGTGAGCGTGTGTGGATAGAGGTTGGAACAGCATTGGGGGTCAGTTTTCTGATGTCTCAGGGGGATTATGTTAACAGGACCCACCCACTGGGACGTTGGTGGTTGATGGCTTCCGTAGCTCGGCTGGGCTGACACAGACGCGCTTTGTATTAGCCAGTCATAAAGTACAGCAGAGCCTGAGTCGCCACAATGCTTCTGTTCATGGCCGTGTTTGTCTTTCTGTGTTTTTGGCTGAATGAGGTCATCAGCCCAGCGTCATTAGACGTTCGGTTTAGAGCGCTGACGACCGTGAGCCGCTCGCGCCGTGTTCCGTTGTGTAGTTGTGTAGAAAACCCGACAACGTCCTGGTGTGTCGTTCATAAGTGCTGCACCACGTCACACCTTTGTCGGCTGATCGTACTTAACGTGAAATTAAAATGCAGCCAAAGTGTGACGGGAATGTTTTGAGTATTGCAGCTGTGCAGACCTGAAAGAAGGGTTCAGGCCCCTCTAACCTTCCTGATCCCACCGGGACCTTTTCTTGCTCTGTCGCATCTCACTCCAGCAAAGTAAATGGCGGCAGATGCAAACACGTCTGTCAACGTTCTTTTACAAACATTAGTTCTACGTTCTGGCTTTTTCCTACATCCCTCAAAAGAAGTCTCACGCCTTTAGCCTCAATCTGTGCAGCAGCCCGGCTTTTCAGACGCTCGCTCCTGTTAACGGCACAAACCCAGACAACACTGAGTCTTTCACGTCTTTATTTTCATGCGTTCCGCTCTATTCTTGTGGGTTGCTTTTCGTGAGCTGAAATTACATTACACTGCCATTCTCCTTTCACAGAGAAAGGTTGTAATTTTTCAGGGGGTGCTGCCACCCCTTGTCTGTTGCGTAAGTGCGAGTTTAAAAGAAAAGAGCCTGAAAAGTTTTAATTATTGCCGGGGAGGAGGCCACCCGCTGCGGCTCCACAAGCCCCTGTTTCTCTGTATTGTACCTCCTCGCTCTGACTCGCATTGGAGCGCCTCAGAGGGATTCGGAGGTAGATGGGGATTGGAAGGTGGGGGACAGGGATGCTGTGTTTGCTTTCACGCTGACACAGTCTGGCCTGAGAAATAGCCCCATAAAACCTGTGAAAGCGTGTCCCGGGTGCCTGAAAAGTCAGTGGTGAGGAAGAGGGAGTCGGGGTACGTCGAGCTGAGGCGCTGCTCTCTGCAGTTTGCAAAATCGTCTTATACGGATGTACTCAGATTCACTGACGAATGATTGTGTTAACGCAATACACATTCTGCCGTAGTTCAATTCCCTGTTGACCTTTTTCAAAGGTTTCCCAAAACCGCTCCCTGGCCGCATAAAGCTATGCTCAAGTGCCTCAACCTAATCATAAAAACATCCATCATCCATCATCTTTTAGTTGCTTCAAGACCGTGTTGCGTTGCATGTGTGACTATTTCATGGGAAACTAAAGAAGGACATTGTCCCAGACTTTGTTCAGACGTTTGGTGATTTATAATAACAAACAGTCTCAAACCCAAAGATATTTAAGTCTCACATTTCAACTGAACATTGTTTGTGTTATTGTATTTATCTGTTGGCTGCCAATCATCTACATTATTATTGTCGTAACAGGTTCCTGATGGAAGACTTCTGGACGTTCTAATCTATGTTGACAGGAATTACATCTGCATACATAACTGGAAAAATAATGTCTGTCACAACTGCTATTGACCCTTGTGGGTAATGTAATTGCTCATTGTGTTAATGACCGTGTTGCCATGTGGTAAACGCTATTAGGACCATAAAAGCTCTGCAGTTCTGTCTATGGCTAACACCACCCTACGCTTGGTGTAGTTATATCCAGAAGCCATTATGCCCCGTTGTAGTAGCCACAGCCCAGTAAAGGAAGAAAGGCGGACGAAACTACTATTTATAGTCGAGCTAAGTGTGGTTTAACCATGGGTTGCGTAAGTAGGTGGTTTGTTTGGATTTCACGCAGCGTTACTATGGCAAAACCGGAGCAGAGAAACACACGCCGGGTCCTCTTGCTACTGTACAGCAATAAAAAAACGAATCATAGTTAAGATCCCTCCAGGTCGCTGTGCGTTTAAGGACTATTTAGTGTCCAGTGCAGTTGAGGCAGATGAATCAAGGCATCGTGGGCACGGGTAGAAGTCACGGGATGTGTCCGATCCTCCAGCAGGTCTCTCTCCCCTGTAGCTTCTCCAGGCATGTTCCTAGATGGAGAAGTGAAGGAGGAGGAAAGGGACAGAAAGACAACAGGGTAATTCATCTGATCGTCTGTGTACGAGGGGAGGACTCAGCAGTCACTCGTCAAATTACAGCCATCTGCGTTGGCCCTGAGCCCAAGATTCTGCTTGACATACAATAAAGTAGTGTGAGGAGGGGTGTGGCAGCTCAAGGCCATCACAGACTGTGCTCTTAAGTAGGTAACGCTCCATAGCTCCAGTTTACACTGAGGGAAGATTGTTAAGATCCCGTCCACATCCTGCGCAAGACCTTCGAATGCAAATATGGCCGAGCACGGAGAGGCTTGCGATGGCCAGTCCGATTCGGATTCTCCTTCATAATGATCTTTCGGATGCACATACACATGTTAAGCAGAGTGTAACAGAGCAGGGCATGTGTGCAGATAGCCTTCTGAAAATGTGCTTTTCTGACATGAGGCCTATTCTATACAGGGCTTTTCACAGCTTAGCTGAGGAACTAATGAATTCCAGGACCAGGTACACTGCAGAGACTAAAGCTATTGTGTGGATCATTAGAAAATGTGCTTCTTTTCCTAAAGGCAACAGCAGCTACCTGAATTCGAACCAGAAAATCCCCTGGCAGAATTGTCTTGGCATCGCTCTCTCCTTCAGCCTTTTATCCCTCTGCTCAGTGAACAATCCAACAAAAGCCCGGGTTTAAGAACCATGGAGCTCATTGCGATTTTCTTTGTTAATGCAATTGCCCGGAAGAAAAGATTCTGTTCCCCCATTTTTCAGTTTCAGCCTGAAGGCTCTGGAGCAATTAGCGCTAGTCTTTCATTTGGTATACCTTACCAAAAACTCTCTGAACAGTACCACAATAGCCTGTAGCGCCGCTTCAACAGCAGCCTCCTAAAAGCAGAATTGTGAAAATAAATGATATAGGACTGTGATAATTTCATTCAGTTCAGTAATACAAATGACATTTGCATGTTCGGCTTTGCTCTTATGTTGAATTACCAGGAGGGAAATCATGCTTTAGTTTTGCTTTCTCTAAATCCTGTTATGTTCATTTGTTAGCGTTCGTGCAGCGGGATTTCAAAGTTCAATGTGTGATATTGTCAGAAACATTTTCCTGTGATATTTATTTCTGAGAACTACCAACATGGCTTTTCTGTGGCAGCAGGAGACCAGCGCCGTGCAGCAGTGTGTGATCAAAAGTCTGTGTGTGTGTTTAGCCCTGTGCTGGGGCCGTACATCATCGACTATGTTCAACAGCCTTGGAACAAAAACCAACTGACAGACGCGTAGCTGCAACGATAAAAGCTTTGCTTTTGTCCTTGCTGACTTCAAAATGATTTCATGATGTTTGTTGCCGAACTGCTGCTGTGTGGAAGGACGCGTTTACAGGACGAGAACCCAAAGAGACAAATGTAACCTTCAGTGTTTAAACGCTGGCAGCCTGGCATTCATGCAGACGTAACACAGACACGGGCGGGTTGGGGACACACACATTTCATCTCACATGGATACTTGAGAAAATAGCATTTCCATTTATAGCGATGCATGTGAACGCTTCGTGTCTTATTTTCTCCACTTCTGTTTTCTGACTCGGTCGCATCCGAGAGATTATTCTTTGACATTTTTCAAATCCTACAAGGCGAGTGGGCACTACTGTTGACTCTGACAGAACATTTCGGCCTCGCGATCTCACAGGAATGTTCCAGCTTTGACACAGAAACGTCTCTCTCTTTTTCTGCTCCACTGCTCAGATATTCCAAAGCATTAGCATGGTGTGATCAGAACACAGTCTTCTTTGCTCTTCAATTTGTGCATCTTGAACTATTACCCTTAAGAGGGCGAGTGGGTGGCTAATGGAAAGGCCTCGCTCTATATGTCTTGGTGAAAGCCGTGAAAAAGCAGTGCTGAGAGAACCGGGTCTTGGAGGTGGTCCAGTTTAATTTCAGAGCATGTGCACAGGGAAGTAATTGACTTCCTCTGTGGTTTACATTTTGTCAAGAGCACAGACCAAGGCAGGTGGCTGAATCTGCATATGATTGGAAGTGAGACAGCTCGAGCCTGGGAAAGCCTGCACCCCAAGACTCTATATGCCCAGAAAACCTCCGCAGGGGTAATGAGCGATGTCTCTGTGAGAGAATCCTTTTGAGGCCAGAGCTCCTCTCAGCTAGGAGCAGCAGGATGACGGCTGATAATACAGAAATCGGTCTTGAGCAACACGCATTGTAATACGAGAGTCGGACGCTTCATACATTCATTCATTTCTGCAAACTTTCAAATTAGAATTCCCAGAGTTGCCAGTCAGCAGTCGTAGCGTAAGCTTATGGCAACATATGCATGTTTTTCTTTGTGTCGAGCAGCGTAGTGAGTCATGTTGCGTGTGCAGCTGAGGACTGAAAATCGTAGCACTACAGCACTTTCTGGTGCTTTTCAGGCCTAGAGACTCGGGTGAATCATAATTTCTACACCGTGATATGCGCTGACCGTTTAAATGATGAAAGCTAAGGTGCGTTTGAGCTCTAGGCCATTTCTTACGCCGTATATCTTTGTACCTTCACAGAGTCGTACTTTGGGGACAGCTCCTGCAGTTTACAAACCGTCCAGGATGTTTCCACATTCCACCTGTCCCTGCAGATCAAGACGGGCCGGAGAAGTGGCCTGCTGCTCCTGGCTGCAGGGATGGAGGACTACCTGTTCCTTGAGCTGCAGAATGGGAAAATCCAGGTAAGAGCTGTGAATGAGGCTGAAAGTCTTTCAGTCAGTTAAAACTAAAATATGAGCTGAGGTAGTAGGTGCTAGGAAAACAGTGCTTGTTGATAAAATTATAGAGTAGTGGGCTGGAGGCAGCGGCCTTAGTTACTTCTCTCCACAGGAGAAACTAATATGAGAAAATGTCCATAACGAAGACATTTGCTATCATGAAACTTCGTAACAAAATTTCTTTCAAGTCAGCGTTAAACTATATTCTCAGCTTCTTGTTCTGTGTCATTTTGACAGAGGATAATTACACGTAGTGAAAAAACTCATAAACGTTGACACGTTATGGGATAATAACTATTGATTAAAAGATGAAGGTTGGTTTTGTTTGCTTGAAGTTTTATCTCTTTACAAGAGAGCAACAAAAGGTTTAAAGAAGATTTTTGCTGACTAACTTTGTGTTGTAACTTTGTGAATTCAAACTCATTTAAAGTTTCATACTCAAAAACTCCAGATATGTTAACCGCTGAGTTCCATTTTTATTTTTTTATTTTTTTTGTATGTGTGTTCTTTTATATTCAACTTTTAATAACAAATGACTGAAAGGAATTGTTGCATTTTGAAAGTACAATGCTCCTTGATACATGAGGTCTGGCTTTGTCCAGCTAAAAAATTCACTGACCTTCTGAAAAAAGTTGCTTGAATGTAAAAGCAGAAAAATGAACACCAGGTATGTGAACACAGGGATTCATGCAGACTTTACAGAAAGAAAGATACCGTATGTGATAGGAAACCTGGGATATTAGACTCCACTCAAACTATAAGATGCAACAATACAAATACTTAAAGTGTATAGTGCGTTTTCAATGATGTTTTCCTTCTCCTCTAGGCACGAATGAACATGGGATCCGGAGAGGTGACGCTGTCCTCACCCCAAGCAGTAGTGCTGAACAATCTCGTGGAGCATCAAATCTCTCTCACACTGCGAGACGGACAGCTCACCATGACAATTGACGGGGGCTCTCCGACATATGTTCCGGTGAACAACGATGGCGAACAGCTCAATATCGACCTGGGCGTTTGGATCGGAGGAGTGGGAGAGTTGGACGTTCCCTACCTCAGCAATGCCATCCAGCCTTTCCGTGGGTGCATCTCTGAAGTCAAGTTTGAATCCCATCAGTTTGATATTCTCAACAAGGCGTTTAAACAGTGCTATGACACGAAGGAATCCTGCAGCAGCGAGTTTGAGGCTGCCGACGGTGAAACAACTAGTTTCACCACTCCAGATTCCTTCATATCCTTCCCGACCTGGAGCGCGGCTAGCGGTGCTTCGAGGACGTTGGAGTTCCTAATGAAAACCACCATTGAAGATGCTTTGCTTGTTTTCCACCCTGGTCAGGAGTCAGACTTCATTGCCGTCGGTGTTTCTAAAGGCTACCTGAAAGGTATGCTGGATCTCGGCAGTGGTAAGAAGATGCTGGAGAATACGCTCGTGCAGCTGGACGATGATCAGTGGCACAGGGTTAAAGTTCAGCTCAGTCAGGAGGCTTTCTCCATTATAGTGGATAGCCAAGCTTCTTCCCTCTCTCTTAACCCATCGGAAAAGCTGGACCTGATTGGAAGCTTGTATTTAGGAGGCATCCAGGGAAAAATGAAGGATTACTTTCGTGACAGTGGACCCTTGCATCTGGTAGAAGAGGAAATAACCGCTGAATCCTTCATTGGGTGCTTGGGAGAAATCAAAATAAACCAAAAGGACAGAAGCCTGCAAGATGCTTTGGTGACCAAAGACATTCATGTGAAATGTGAAGGGGACGACTATGACTATTCAACCGAATATGATGTCGATGCAACTACGACCTCTCCACCCATTCACATACGATACGGTGATGTAGACCTGACTGAACAGCATTGCTACCCAACAGACGACTCGCCAGGCATTTTCAAAAACGTCACAAAGCTTCTTGATGTCAACCCGTTGTATGTGAGCGATGGTGGGGAAGCGTTTCTTGATCTCAACAACTTACGCCCTACGTTCGATCTTAGTGCTGTAGGAATGCAGCAATCTGACATTTCATTCACTCTTCTGAATGATCCCTGGTATGGCCTGGTCGATATAAACGTTAACACGAAGCGCAATCAGAAGTTCACCCTTCTAGATGTCATCGATAAGAAAATCAAGTATATGCATGACGGAAATGAAAGGACCACAGATCAGATCCGACTAGAGGTGGTTGCTCACAGTAATGGCTACCTGCCAGAATGTCTAAAAAGTTCCCATGAGTACGTCCTGCCAGTTGAAGTTCTCCCTGCCGGTGATATAACACCAACTAGTGGGGAATTCATCATCACAGAACATGGCAGAACTCTTTTGAGTCCCAGCCTTGTCCACATTATGGACTCAGACACACGTTGCAGTAAACTCGTCGTCACTGTGGCTTCAGAACCGTCCGTGGATGTTGGTTACTTCGAGAATGGACAACGACCTGGAAGAAAGATCTCAGAGTTTACTTGCAGGGAGTTGAGAGATGGGAATATTTACTTTGTACACAGAGGGGGGACGCCTGCTGGCATTATGTTGGAGGTGTCTGATCGACAGACCGTGAGCTATAGAACTGTCTTAAAGCCGTCTGTGACACAACCCCACATGACTATTGTCACCAACACTGGCCTTCTTTTGTCACAAGGCAGCAACTCGTCAATAGGTGTTCAGAGTCTGGCCGTCCTTGCTCACCCTCGTAACGGGGATGTTATGTTTAACGTCACACAACCCCTACTATTTGGAGAACTGCAGATTATGACAGGTTACGGAACGTACAAGCAGGTTACAACTTTCCACCAATCTGATCTGGATCAAAGCCGCCTTAGATATGTCAGCACAGACTCAAATGACCAAGAGGAGACTGTGGTGGAGAGGGTTCAGTTCGATGCCCACTTAGGACAGTTCTCCCTTTGGAACAACACCTTCTTGATAAAGATCATCCCTGCACGAGTGAAAGTTTCTAATCTGGTTGCACTCGAGATGGAGCCCGGCAAAGAGCAAACAATTAGATCCACAGAGCTTCTGGCTGAAGTGAAAGGGGAAAACCCAGATCCACAAACTGTAAAATACATTCTTGTCAAACCTCCAACTCTGGGTAGTCTCCATGTGTCGGACAAAGAGCTAGCTGAGGGTGACACGTTCACTCAGAAGGACATCTTGGACAACGCTGTTATCTACAGGACGCGTGTGCGGAGAGCTGCAGGAGGAATCGATGAGTTTCAGTTTAGAGTTTTTGCTGATAGCCAGTACTCTCCCCTGTACACCTTCCCAATTAACATCCTTGCCAGTGCAAATACCACTTTGAATAATGAGAGGTTGGTTGTCTTGCAGGGTGGCGAAAACACTCTGAACAAAGACTATCTTTGGTTGCAGACAGAAAGTTCAACAGATATTGTTTATCGAGTCACGCAAGATCCAAAGTATGGACGGCTGATAAGAAACTCTCCTCCTGGCTTTCCTAGATTTGAGGGTGCAATTAAAGTTTTCAGTAACGAAGACCTCAAGCTTGACAGACTTATTTACAAGCACGATGGCTCCGAGAAAACCAGTGACGAGTTCCATTTTACAGCATATAATCAAGGAGGTTCAGACAATGAGGAACTACTGAGTGATGTTTTCAGAATATCGATCCAGTCCAAGAACGAACACGCGCCAGTGAGGGTTGTAGATAAGGTGCTGAACGTGGTCCGTCACGGTCAGCGTCTGTTGACAACTGATGTCATCAAGTACAAGGATGACGACTCTGGTTTCAATGACTCTCAGATTGTCTACGCTCGCGAAGGAATCCTCTCTGGCAATATCGTGTCAACATCTAATCCATCACAGCCTCTTTTCCGTTTCACACAAGCCGACTTGCGAGATAAGAACATTCTTTTCATTCACCACGGAGCAGATCGGGAACGTTTCTCGCTGCAGGTATCGGATGGCTTCCACAAGACCACCGCTCTTCTGCAGGTCCAGGCGAGTGAGCCCTACCTGCGAGTGGTGAACAACACAATCGTCGTCATCGACCATGGGAGCACCAAGACCCTTAACACCACCCTTCTGAGTGCTGACTCTAACATGGACATCAGAGATGACAGCGAAATCAAGTTCCAGGTTACATCGCCACCCAGTGATGGTAGAATTATTGTGAGTGGGATCGAGGCTTCAGCTTTCACCCAGGAGGACCTGAAAAAAGGTGTTGTGTCATATGAGCATAATTACGACAGCCTGAGGTCCAAGGACTCCTTCAGCTTCGCCGTCCAGGCTGGAGGACGTTCAGAAGAGGGCACATTCAAGATTAAAATATTTAAGCAAGGCTACCTTTCTGAGCCTGAGGTGGTAACCAATGAGGTCATCATTTCCTTTGAGGGAGAACACTCCATAATCAGCCCGCAGCATCTCAAGGTAATGCTGTCGACTCTGAAACCACAGTATGTCGAGCAAGAAATTTCTGTTTTACTAGAAACATTTGTAACAATTAATATTGACACTTTCAAATAACCTGCTCAACCACTGTTTTTGTACATGTGTCTGTGTTACAACCACATGACGCAGAGCTACACGACCGTGGAGTTGCTGCTTTTAATCCAGTTTACGTACTAAATTTCAGTTTATTAAGTGTTGAAAACAGAGCAGTAAGTATCCCCCCCGAGGAGCTTCCTGAAGCCCACAGTAATTTAGAAGATGAGTTCCTGCACTTCACCTTGAAAGCAATTAATGATGCTCAAATTGTGGGTCCAACCTATTCCCTGTATATGTATCTCAACTTAAAATAGACTGAGGAACACGGCGGAAAGTGAAATATTCCTTGAATTTCGCACTAGTGCACACATTTTAGGTCTGCACTATTGATTGGAGGAGGAACCAACACCCAGGACACAGACGGATGAAATATGTAAAGAACAGTAGACAGACTTGACAGAATGGCCTTTAAAAGCAATAAAACACTGACTTGCCTTCTGGGAGCCTGTGTGTCCTCACTGCGAAGAGGAAAGTTGTGAAGGTCTTCTGAAATACTGTCATATGCGAGCATGTCTGCAACACCCCAGGACTCCAGGCTCCAGACAGTTTATGAAAACGCTTCAGAGAAGGGTGATTGTAAATCTGCACGTCTTTAAAAGATGATGAGTGTCATTACGTCTGTTTTTGTTTTCCAGTTTGTCCTTGAGTAGTTAACACTGCACTGTGTCAGTGTACAACAGCCCTAAAATGCATGAACCACACTGAGCCTGGAACGGGAAGCGCCACAGGGCGTCTGATCCCAGATGTCAGGTCTAGTCGTAGCTTTGCTCTACTCTGATTCCTACACCTACTGCTCGTTTGGCATGGAAACACCCTTTATTTTCTTCATTTGTTTGGTTGCCAACCGTTGCAGGAGAAGTTGCATAACCTTCTAGTTCTTCTTTTTTGTTTCAGTCAAGCGTTTACAGTTTTGTTACTTGTATTTATAGTAACTTTGACTTTTCGGCTCAAGTGACACTGAATGTTCTATTGTTTTCTTATGGATTTGGAAACTTCTCCAACGTCTCAAGCCAAACCATTAAACCATTATTCTTCTATGAGAAACACATTCATTTATAAAGATAAGGCACATTTTCATTAGTGTTACTGTAAATCAACGTACTACTGTACAAGGTTTTTCACTCATCTGCATCTAGGAAAGGACACACGTGATAAAGGATGCCTTCGCTGTGTGTTTCGCCTTAGCTCACTATTGTTCTCTTGTTTTTCAGGTGGAGCAAGCTGATATTCTGCCCACAGAAATGGTGTTCACCATCAGAGAGCCGCCTCAGCTCGGCCACGTGGTCAAGATGACCAACAGTTCCGATTCGCCTGTACTCGACTACATTCACGCCTTCACGCAGAGCGACATTGACGACGGGCGCATTGTCTACGTGTCTACATCCATCCAGGTTTAGAGCCATTTCACTTCTCCAGCTCCGTCTCAACGAACCCACAGCCTCTGATCATTTTATTACAAGTATGTGAACAACTGTCTCTTTCAGGGAAATGACGCCTTCACGGTGGACGTCAGTAACGGTTTTAACACAGTGGAGAACCTGCAGATCTCTGTGAACATCGTGCCTCGGCTCATCCCCATCCAGATCTTCAACTTCACAGTGAGGGAAGGCCTCAGCAGTGCGATTGATGCAGACATTATCAACATCTCACATCCTTTCTACAGCACAGCAAGCATCGACTTTATAGTGGAAGATCCGCCGCAGCATGGGGAAATCCGCTACTTGGAGGGAGACGAGCTGACTTACTTCACATGGGAAGAGGTACAAACTGAAGCAACATCTTTAAATATAGACATTTTACCGGTTTATCATCCATCACAAGCAGGATGATGGGAAGTTTGCTCACGTCGTAAAACAAACATTTACGCCATATGGTGTTTCTTCGAACAACCTCAAAACCTACTATCTACAGTACAGCTACGTGTTTCGGTCACGAGTATTACAGCTCCACATCATGGAACTTTCCTCAGTTTCCACTCGACGCTGCTTTGGATTTGTTGTGTTGTACCCGATAGAGAGGGGAGGAACGATCAGGGAGCTGCTGCAGCAGTCGCCTAGTCTGGTCTCCGTGTGGTTCAGAGGCCCCAGCTTTAGGAAAATATTAAAAATGCATGAGTAGTTCCTGGTGGAAAAACCTCATGCATTCTGAATGGACCACATAGTTTAGTAGAGATGCTCAGACACATATTTTATAGCTCATACATGCAGCCCTGGTCTGCCTCAAGTGTGCTGAACCATTGTGGAAAGACTGACGATGCCTTTGGGTCGCCTAAAGCCAAAATCAGCTGGCCCGGTATATTCCTATAATAATCATATGTGAGTGCTCGCGAACCTGCTGTGATTTGCTGCTGCCAGCCTCACTCATAGTGTGATGTGAAAATCCCAAAGTGCCACTCAGACGGCGTAGCACAGCTTAGTTTGGCAGCGCGGTGGCGAAAGGGAACACGGATGTCATCATCTGCCACTATGGAAATGCCACCAGAAAAGCTCTTGCTTCATCGCGCTTCTCGGAAACTTTTTATGTGTGCACAGTGTGTACTGTTCTTCTGTTTTCCTTTGCTGTTCTCCCACAGACTGAAACGCAGTCAGCTCCCAAATGAGAACCACATTGACGACTGAATGTCCAAACTTCAGTCTGCACAACGTTTAAAGCAGACTCTAATTTTTCCAAAATTAAAGTTGGATGCGTGGGACTTTTTTTTAGTTCTATTTCAAGCTCCGCTGGGCAAGTCCCCCTTGTCCCGGGGAGCGGACGCTGGCCTTACTGGTGTTTTGCGATATAGTCATCATTTGGGGTGTGTTGCTGTGGTTATGTAAGTGTATGGTAACATGGGGGGGTCTACCACAAGAAAGTAACACTGTGTCTCATGTGGACCAGATGTGTCACATGAGCATCAAATCTGTGTCAGACAAAATATGGCATCGATTTACTGCAGTCATGAAAACTAAAACCCATTTATTAACATTGAGGCAGATTCAGTTCCCCATCAGGCCTCCTTTCGTTTTTCCATCTATGAAAAACTATTAAACTTGACTGATGTTTTTATTTAATGAACGCGTTTTAGTGTCAAGTCCACCCACAGGCTGATTGTCTCAGTGGTATTGATGATGGGGGCCGTTATTCCAGAAGGATGCCAGGCACATGGGATCCGTATGGGATCTGATTGGCACTTCTGAAGCAGATCACTGGCTTCACACATCTCACTGAGACGCATCCTCTGTCTCAAAACGAATCAGAAGATTAGATTAGCAGGCCAGAGTTGGCTCCAAGAAGAACAGCGTGGAGCAGAGCTGGTCTGGCCCCACCACAGGTACTGTTTTCCATCCAGCTCCCTCGGCACAGGATGAATGACTCCCCTGTGCATCTGGTTTCCCTCAACGTTTAGTCAAACAAGGGAGATTCTCCTTGTTTACGTCCCAAACCTTACGACCTGATTATTGTCCTTATCTCAAAAAGTGTCATACCAGCATCTTATACAAAATACAGATGCAGCTCTGTCAGAAGAGCAAAGAATAGTTTGGCGTTTTAAGGAATTCACATATTTACTGTGTCGCAGACAGACAATAAATAAATATGAAGCTACAATTTCACATGTAAGGATACAGTTACACGAAGGTTAGCAGAGAATAAAGACTGGGAGAAATGGGAAACAGCTGGTGTGGCTCTGTCAAAATAATTATAATTAGAATAAAAACAATTCTTTCTAAGCTAAGCTAAGCCACTGCTGGCTAATCAGGGTCTAACTGTCCTTAACCAAAATAACATTTCATTTATTTCCCATTATCCTTCATTATCCTCGTAAGACTCCCTGGGGTGGCATCAGTTTATGCTTTTAACTGTAAATCCAGTCTTAGCCTACACAGAGCATGACTGTGTTATCAAATGTGTGATTTCTCATTTGAAATGCATCCAGCAAGGCGACGTGTTTGAATGGAGCTTTATTGTGAAGAGCATCTTAGTCCCGTTGGGTTTGAGTGTTAAGAGACGCAGGCGTCCTGTGAACTTTTATTCCGCCCTTTACGCTCGCTCAGCCCTTCCTCATTTTATGACGCGCTTTGTGTTTGCTTTCTGCCAGTCAGATGTGATTGGGACTGTTTCTGTCTCCTCCAGGTGAAACTTGGACACATCTTCTACATGCACGACAGCACAGAGACCACAGAGGACAGTTTCACTCTCTCTGCCACAGCTTATGCGCTCGATCGCCGCAGCCTCCCCGCCACCATCTCAGTGACTGTCACACCAGTCAATGACGAGCCCCCGATGCTGACGCGTAACACAGGACTGGAGGTAATGTGCATTCGTTCATCCAAAACCTGTGTCTTCACGACCATGTACGCACAGATAACATTTAGACCTTTAGCTTTTATTAGTTTATTAGTCTTACCTGGACATAGTCGCTTTGTCGTGTGCAATATGCCCGAGAAGAGAACCTGTTCCACATCTGCACAGGTGATTGACAGGTTGTAGGCTCTCCCACCTGCTCCAGACTTTGCATGATTAGTCCGATGCACAAGCCACACGAAAAAATGAAAGCATGATTAATGGCTTTGTTATGGCTGATGAGATTTTGACGCGTTGAATAGAGGTCAGTTTCTAAAAACTGCCACCCAGCGCTTTATGCTTAAGTGCTTTATTCTTGAGTCTTGATTTTCTAATTGATTTCCTGCCAGAACAAGTGTGAATTTCATAGTGTTTAGCAGCTCATCGAAGTCCCAGCAGATATGAAGACACAGAACCTCCACTCGGACCCTCTACAATATTTTATAATAGCGCTTCAAGGATAAAACAGGTCTGCTGTAATACGCTGTAAATCAGAGCTTATATAGATTTACAATTTAAAGAATGAATGTAGTCTGAACTGTGAGCGAACTCTGTAAACTTTACACGGGTCCATACCTGAGACTTTCAGCCACAGCTGCAGCCCACCAGCACGAATCGGGCCTGAACTGAGGATGAAATCCACTTGACGGAGGCAGTACAATGAATGCAGAGATTTTTTTAACTTAGACACTGAAGGATGCCGACCTCACAGGCGATGACGCACGATGCATCAGTGCAGCAGTGGCCTCCACAGCGTATTTGTTTTTATAAAGAGCCATAAAATACAAGTGAATTAGCATATTCTCAGCTTGAGTGTTTCAAAATGTGGACAGTGACTCATTTTAGTCGCTTAACCATAAGAGGCTGATGATTTACTACTGTATGGAGTCCAGAAGCTCAGGTAAACACAAAGCAGGGTTTCAATAGCTCTGTGCTGCGTTGAATCTACAGCAGGTTCCCGTGTGTGAGCCCTGCTCTCAGTCCGGTTTACATTAGTTGTTAAAGAAACGTTGTGCAGGATCAGCGGAGTGTGTCCTACAGTAAGGTCGGCAGTCGGAAAAAGCCAGCAGTAATCAGCTCACAGAACTGGAAACCAACTGTGTCATTCAGCCCTCCCTGCTCTGCCTGCGGCTCCGCGTCTCCGTGGCAACCCGTATTTTTGGAAATCCAAGATGGTCGAGGAGACCGCGGCTTTCTGGCAGCGTGAGGGCGGCATCCAATCCCTGTGCCTCCTCTGCTGCGGCTGCAGAATGTAACATAATCATATGTGGATGTCTAAGCCACACAGAGCCGGTCCGGCCCGGCAGCGCCTGGATTGATTTAAAGCAGGAAGTGTGTGTGTGTAGTGACCTCTGCAGCAGATGATCAGACACTGTTCAAGCTCACAGTTCGTCCCATTTGGCCACAAAGAGAGACACATCTGAGCTTGATTAGCGTTAGCGGTACGTCTCTATCGTTCCCTGGCTGCCTTCCTTCCATTTGCTGTCCTACTAGGTCAGTGTGATTTTTTTCTGTCCTACCTCAGAGTTTTTGTGCCATTTCCATTTTTCCGCGGGATTATGTAACTATCAGCACACTTTAGTCATCAATGCCATATAAGTGGCCGGTGAGTGATAGATGAAGTGCAGTCATTTCAGTTTATCCCTCATCAGAACACAATGAAAGGCTGTGCGTACTTAAATACAAAGTGAAACACGCCCCTGTGTTCTTTCCATCATGGCAACTACAGCTCCCATCATCTTTGTTGCTGTTGATGTTTTTCCTGTAGTCTCTCCAGCTTTACCTCCCACTTCCTTGCGTTAGGAACACACCAGAGTAACTCCCACCTAAACCAGCCAAGACTTAGAGTCACCTTAGGACACCGCACCGAATGCACCCTCAGAGTTTCAGTCGTCTAAAAGGCGACAAGTTGTCAGCAAACAAAATCACTTGACGGTTGAAGCGCCTTCATTACTGGCTCCAAATAAAATATCAGCTAGGTGGTCGATTTGCAGCCCATCTCCTCAGGTACTAAATGCATTGATTGTTATATAAACCATCAATTTGCAAGGCCGTTTTCAGATTATCTGCCCTAGATTGTCTGGGGCCTCACCGGGGGTTTAGAGTGGGGCGATGTAGCCATCTAGTGTTGGGGATCGGGGACTGCGCTGTAAAGAATAAGAATGATGAAAATAATGAAAAAGACCATCTGAACTATCCATTGTTGTCAGCTGTTCACCTCTGGAGGATCAGACGGTCACACATCTTCCCCTGTCTATATTTCCCCACGTGGGGACTGGAGCTTCCTCGTGTACATACTCGCTGCCCTACATTAGCCTGACTGTGCTTTTTGAGTTTGTGCTCCCTGTCTCTGGAACAAAGGGCAGCCGTGTGCACCGCCCCCTCAGGTTCTTGTTAATGCTGACCTCCAGTGGTTTAACCCGTCACCTTACTTAGTGCACATGTCGCTGCTCTTTGCAGTTAAACAGGGTGAACAGAGCATTTCTAAAGAAGCCAAAAAGTAGTAGTGTTGGATACACCAGCCACAACCGAGGGTGTAGATGGTGCTGTTATCACCTGAGTCATCTCTGCAGGAGCATGTCCACCGCTCCCAGAAACAATATCATCCTCCCGCGTTTGGTGAGGGATGAAACAAAGCAGCTACTTTGTCCTTGGTGCTCAGTGGATGGTGGGTGATTTGCCTTGAGGCACCTGATTCATTTCCACCCTCTACAGCAGAATCCAGATTTGGCGCTGAGTGTTTGGGTTCTGTTTCCACTGCTGTTCTGAGGGTGTGCCCCCGGACAAACCGCGAGACGGAGATATGAGCTGTCCTGAGGACGCAGAGCCTCCCCGAGGCCTGATTTCTGGAGCGTGTTACCCTGTTTGTTGACGTAGGCTGATAGGGTGCAGCTGTCAGCTCTACCCGAAATAGCCCTGCAACCGATCAGCGCCTTAAAATGATGCAGAACCATCGCTTCCACTCGGATGATGTGCCTGTCTGCGTCTGAAGGTGACACGCCGCTTCCTGAGCTCGCCAGGCAGCTCACGCCCATCCTGTCGCGGCGGCATCTGACACACGAGAGCTTGTTGTCATGTTCCTTTGTGCTGAATTTCACCAGTGTGACAGTAGTGAAGACGTCGGCTCTTGCGATACCAGCGTAAAAACTGTTGTCCTGCTTCAGAGATTTACTGAAGTACACTAGCAAAACCAGAAAGGTTAAAGCCCCAGAAGTAAACACATGCAGAATGGCTGATTTAGACATTCATGGTTATTATCATGTTGCATATACAGTAAATATATCACTTGATCGATAGAAACCTGGAGCCTGTACTTTAGGCCTCACTGTCCTAATCCCTACTTTCGAAGGTAATGGCATTCAATTCCAAGACAACTGGACACGTGGACAACTTGACTGCACTCATGCAACTACTTTCAGCAAAAATATCAGAAAGTTTTCTGCAACAACATAAGGTTCAAAAGAGTTTTACCACCCACAGCTGGTGCGTGATCTCACGTATACGGACGTTACGAGCCCATATATGACATAGCATGAATTTCTATACACAGACTCTGGGTGAGTGACGCCTGAGGCATCAATATCTTCATCTACCCCCTTCCTCCCGCCTGAGGCTTTTGGCTCTTCCTTCTGACTGCTGAGAAAAGAAGGGGAGCAGAAAGTGAGAGCGATGGATTGGTTCCTCTCACCGCAGAGAACCCTGGGCTCAGTCTCCCAGCTGATTCCAGCTATTTAAGAATGCCTTTCTGGGGATGCGGCCCATTTCTTTCAATTAATGTTCCTTTCAGCCAGTCGACCATTAGAAGTCCATTAAAGCCCCTCTACCCGGAGAGAGCCGTTCACTCTGCGCTGCCGTGCTCCATCTTTTGATAACAGGAGCGTCTTGGCTGCCACAGGGACATAATTAACCTTTTGAATTGTTACTTTGGAGGTGGCTGTTGGTGGGATGGATCCGACCTTGTTGTCAGGCCTGTTTTTTTAATTAAAGTTGATTTCAATTAAAAATGATCTATCCGTCCAACTATATAACGCGTCCTCTAATTATCTCCCCTGGCCCCCAGCTTAAATTACGCCCCTGCTACGTTACCCAGACCTGATGTGTCCATCTCTGCCTCTGATATGTCACAGGTTCTCGCTGGAGAGGAAGCTGACATCACCTCCGGCATGCTGACCACCGAGGACGCCGATACCCCTGCAGAGGAGCTGGTTTACCACGTTGAGATGCCGACCAATGGCATGGTGACGCTGAGAGAGGCGCCCGAGGAGGGCGTCCTGAATTTCACTCAGGCGCAAATAAACAAAGGAGAACTCATCTTCATCCACGAGGGTGAGGCCGCCAGGAAAGGAAAGCTCAAACAAATCAATCTGACAATAGAGTTATGCTTTAGAAAGAAACAAGAACCTAATAATGTCGCGTTCGTCCAGGTGAGGAGTCTGGCGGGTTCAGTTTCACCGTGACAGATGGAGAGCACACGTCTCCTCTCTACCGATTTGTCGTCACAGCGAGGCCCCTCACCATCACCCTGGTAACGCAGGAGGAGCTTGTGGTGTTTCCAGGTACGAGGCCAAAATCAAGTGGGATGAAAAAGAAACCCAGTGATGAGCCATTAGTGTCGTAATATGTTTTTACAAATCATTGGTCATTATTCTGCTTTGTGTGAATGTGAGGCAGGTAACAAAATACAAAATATCATTATAGCTCGTTTGTATGGCTCGAAACTGCTGCTATAGAAGAAACAAACAGATTAAGGACATTTCCGTTTTACATTAATAATAATTGATATGCTAATACTTCAAAAGATTATCCTTTAGAGACTACATCCGCTGAGGTGAGTTGTCTCCCCTGCTGCAACCACCAACGTTTAAGGCCGTTCTAAACCCACAGGAACTAAGCAGCTCATCACGAGCTCCAATCTGGGAGCAGTAACCAATGAGGATGGAAACGAGATAAGCTACTCGCTCGTCCGCCCACCTCGTTTGGGAAGACTCATCCTGGCCACCGATAAGAACCAGTTCGAGGAAATTACCCGCTTCTCACAGTCGCAGGTGACTACTTTTTTTGTTGATGTTGAATGTGTGTGTGCGTCTGAGATGTGGGAGAAATCAACTAATTGATCAATGATCCTTATTAACTTGTAATTGTCAAAATAGCAGGAGAACGCAAACATTAAAACACAAAAAGAAAGAAGAATAAACAAAAGAGGTTGTGTGACGTTTAATCTTTAATCCGTTTTAATTGAATCATCTCTAATTTCAGGGACAATATCCCAAAGCAGGTTTGTAGTCCTAGCAGTCAGTGGCTCTCCATCAGACAGAGAAACAGGTAGAGCGGTAGACATAACGTCTCTTTAAAACATGCCGCTAATCCTGCTTTGAAGCCGCCTGAAGCTGAAGAGCCACGACTTTTCAGACTTTGTTAGTCTGAAATGAAAGCCCTTAAAGCTGCAGCGGCTGACGCGTCTGAATACCTCCGCTCAAACGTGTGTTCCCATAGTTAGCGCTCGACACATACAACATACGACACATACAACACATACGAGTGAGTGAGACACAACAACTTGTTCTGCTCTTGTGACCAGCAGGGGGCCTCCGTGAGCGCAACTAGTCCTGGTGCTGATGTTTAGATGATCAGGATTGGTGGAGCTAATAACATTTAGTTTTTAGTTTTTACTCGACAGATAATTTGACTCTAGTCCTGTGACTGCATTCCTTCGTTTGCCTCCATTAACGTCTTAGCTGCTGTGTGAAACGGACGGAGCAGATAAAATCAGAAAGCAGCAGATTTAGCAGTTTTCATTTTTAACCCCCATTTAGCAGGTATAGTGAAAATCCGTAGAAACATTGAGATCACATGTAAAAGGGGAAAGTAAGGCACAGCGAGGCTCATCACACTGAAAGGCCTTTGGCGTTCAGTGGCTCACGCCTACGTATTTTGGCCGAACTCTTAATTGGGATAAAACTTATGATTACAAAAAGCTCCTTTGTTCATCAAGTGTGACTAAAATATAATTTATTATCTACAGTATAAAGCAGAGCCACAGGCCGTTTACTGTCAGATCAAGTAGAAGCATATTATATATTTCAAAGACATAATATTGATGATATTTAACATTTAATGGTGCTGTAGTCTTATGAAAGCTATGAAAAAGTGAAGATTGTTTGTTGCCAGAGTAAAAATACGCAGTAAACTCTTCATCCAACTTTATCCCTTCATCTGAAAATTGATCGAAATTTTAATGAAATTGTCCAAATTCCTTCCTAATTGCTACTGGAGGAAATGTTCTCCATCTCATCCTCTACTGACTTTTCCCCTGCCACGCAGCTGCAGGCGGGGGCCGTCTTCTATGAGCACCAGCTGCCCGAGGAGCCTTTCTGGGTGGTGAGAGACTCCATAGAGCTCACTCTGTCGTCGCAACCAGCCTCAGACGTCCATCACGTCCTGCCCATCACCGTCTCATACTACGCCGCCCACAGTAACATCTCCTCGCAGCTGTGGAAGAACAAAGGTATCTTCAGTATCTCTTAAGTACTCATTCAGCACATCTAAGTCCTAAAATGCTTTTAAGTTGTTTTTAAACATTCAGAAATTAACTTTGAACTGTGAACGTGATGGCGTTTCTGCTCTGTTCAGGTCTGGATATTGTGCAGGGCCAGAGAAAAACCATTGACGACTCGATTCTCGATGCCTCAAACCTTCTTGCCAGCCTACCTGAGTCTGAGCGAGGAGACACGGACGTGGTTTTTGAGATCAAGCGTTTCCCTAAGTACGGGCGCATCGTGCTGGGGGGTGAGGACCTGCCCCGTAAAGCCCCAACCTTCGCGCAGAAAGATGTATCTCAAGGAAAGCTGGAGTATCTTCACGATGACTCAGGGGCCTCATTTGACAGCTTCGCTTTCAGGGCTCGACTCAAGTCTGGTGGTCATCGGGCAGAGTCTGTGGTCCTGGAAGAGATCTTTCAAATCGCCGTCAAACGACGAGGCTCTGACGCACCCGAGCTGGTCACTACAGACACGCTATTGGAGGTTCTGCAGGGCTCCGTGACCGTGCTGACCCAGAAGCATCTTAACACCCAGGATGAGGACAGTCCACCAGATGAGGTCAGCTTCAGAGTGGTTAAAGCTCCTAACAACGGTCGACTAGTTGACTCACGCACGATGGACCCCATCTCTGAGTTCACACAGGAGATGGTGAATCGGGGTCAGGTGGGTTTCTACAGCGACGGCAGCCTTGCAGGCAGCTTTGTGGAATTCATTGTGTCCGATGGAGAACACCGAACAGAGCCGCACACGCTCCACGTTGCTGTTTTAGCTCGCACCCTGTTTCTCGACAAATCTCCAGAGATCAAGGTGAAACAAGGAGATGATGAGACCTTAGTGAATGAGGAGATGCTGAAGGTCACAACTGGGGGCCCTGTTGAGGAAGACATCCTGTACAAGATCACAAGTGTCCCCAAATATGCAGCTGTCATGGTTGACCGGCAGCCCACGTCAGCGTTCACCCAGAAGCAGATCCGAGAAGGACGAGTGAGTGTCCGCTTCGTCAAGTCCACTTCACCTCGGGACAGCGTCGCATTTGTTGCCCGCAGTCGGGCCGCGAACGTCTCCTCTGTTCTTAACATCACAGTCCAGCCTCTGGCCAACATCGCTAAGGATCCTCTCTTACCCCAGGGTGCCCTCGTCCAACTGGACAGGAAGCTGTTGGACGCGACTCCTCTGGCAAACAAGACCAGAAGCGCCGCCACCTTCAGCGTCATCCAACAGCCACGAGGGGCTCGTGTTGTGAGGTACGGAGGTGCCGATGCAGGTCGGCCAGTGGACACATTCAGCCAAAGGGACTTAGATGAAGGCCGTGTAGCACTGGAAGTCTTAGACGGGTCCTCTGGGTCACGAGGGGGTGTCAACAAGGACGAGGCCCGCTTCCTTCTAAAAGCTCATGCGGTGCCTCCTGCAGAATGTGTGCTGTCCTTCCAGACCGGCCCTTATAATGCCTCTGTGGCCTACCCTGCCACTCTGCTCAGGGTTCCCTCAGACGACCCCTCAAAGAATGACCCCCATGCTTCTCCAGCTGGTCCCCACTGGAGGGGCGACGTGGACGCCACCACTCCGGCACCGCCCGACTCCAACCCCGATGGGAGACCGCGTGTTTCCCGGCGCAGCAACTTCTGGTCCATCCTCATCCCCATCCTGGTAATCCTCATCCTCCTGCTGCTGGCCGCCGTCCTGGCGTACTACCTGATCCGTAAAAACAAGACGGGCAAGCACAACGTCCAGACGGCAGCCGCCAAGCCCAAGAACGGAGAGGTGGCCGGCACAGAAACCTTCCGCAAGACGGACCCGGCAAATAACATCCCCATGTCCAACATGGACTCCAAAGACACAGACCCGGAGCTGTTGCAGCACTGTCGGACAACGAACCCCGCCTTGAAAAAGAATCAGTACTGGGTCTGAGACACTCTGCGGCGCAGTAAGACACAAAGAGAGGTGGATCCTCAAGTGTTCAAACTTCCTCAAATCATTCCTGTCAGTATTATAGACCTCTTGCCACAGTAGTTCAAATGAAACTAGTTGTTGCCACCATTGGTTGTTATTCTTGCTTATTTCAACAGAACTGTGGACAAATTCTCAGGCAATGAAACACTGAATAGTTATTGGCCAAGAAAGAGGCAGTTTCTTAGTTTATTTATTTTAGTTTATTCAATCCTCATTGTCAAAGAGCACAACTAAAGACATGAACATGACCTATGTTTGCAAAATAGTTTGTATGTGCTCTGTCATTGTATTCCATGTGATATCATAGGCCGATATTATTAGTTTGAGTGCATAAATGATGTAAACATTTAAGTTTAGTTTTTGGATCATCTGGAACGTGTCCGCAGACGTCATGAAGTAAATATGTGCTGCGTTGTCGACCGCCTCTCAGTGTTTTAATGCTGCAGTTTTATGCTGTTCTCAGGGCTAGATTCAGTTCAAAGGACACGATGAATTGAAAGGTTTTGGTCTTCTCATCTAAAGTTAGACAAACAAACGAACAAGCTTATTCCACAACATGTTAAACTGCTACTTCCATGACTCCACAGGCCTTTCAGTATTAATAAGCACGTGCACACAGCTCAGAGGCGTCTCGTCGTCGATCGTGTGTTGTTTTTCGACACCTGCTTGTAAATATCACTGGACTGGCGCAGCACTGACTTAGCTAGTGGACCACAGGCAGGACTGAAGTCACTCCACCTCCCACGTCTGCGTTTAAGGATTCATTTAACTGTTTGGTGCTGCGGTGGGACTGATCAGTAAAGAGAACCTGTTCACTTCCAATGACGACGCTGAGAAAGTCTAAGGAGCTGTTTTTATCTGAAGCATTCCACATGTAAGCTGAGTATAGAGGATATATATTAGCTTATTAGTTTTGTATGTTGAGACTAAAAGGACTGTTACTGTAAACAACATGTATTTTTTGTCTTTCTGATATGTCGCTGTTGTCTGATTGTAGATTGAAGTAACTAAGCTGATGCTGAAATCCTAACTTTGGATCCACTAAATCAAATTTTGCTGTACATTTCTCTTGTCATACTACATGCTGATAAACCGTCTTCTTCGTTTGTCATATACTGAACATTTAACAGCTGCTTTGCATATTCGTGGACTTCGAATCTCCTTTTTTTGTCTTTTAAAAGCAGGAAGCGTAGGTAGAGGCTTGACGGCAGCACAGAGCTCAGGAAGGAATGCGTTTCCAGTGACGTTATTTCTGTTGGGTCCCTGGTTCAGGGCAGCGCATCCCAGTCCTGCAGTGATGCGTGGGATGTGCCGATGGCCATGTCGCTGCTCCGTTTCCTCCAGGTTGACTTCATCCCTATGTGTCACTGCCACCGCTCATTTTCTGATTATTTATTGTTTCATCCCCCTTCACGAATAATAAAACAGCCGCGTCAGAGACGAGACAGTTGTCTGTAAACTGCAGGTGCGTGTGAATTCTTTTCAGTTGTAATGAAAGTTGCAGTGTTTCAGTTCCTGAGCAGTAGCGATTAAAGCTGCAGTTCGCCTCTGGCTTGTTCTCAGCACTAATGAAAATAAAGATTTCATGCAACAAAAGCTGTGTTATTATTATTATTAGTAGTAGTAGTAGTAGTATGTTTTTCCAGGATGCTACACATCATTCAGAAAAAAGTCCTATCTATAAAGGTCTATCTATCATTGTCCACCAGGTGGCGATAGGATGCCAACAGGCTTTGACAAGCCTCTCTCCAGCCGTCACTCTTTCCAGTGAATGGCCTTTTCTGTTCCTGACGGCTGGTTTAACGCGTTTCTGTTCTCCTGCCGCTTCCTGTTTCCACACACGCGTCTTCATGTGTCATGGTCGCCGAGCTGTGGAGTGATGGGATTACGAGGTCACGGGGCTCACGCTAAACTCAGTTAGTTGTTTGAAACCACAGGTGAACTCTGAGGAGAAGAGAAGCTGGCTCAGCGCATTTACTGAAAATAGCTTCATTCTGTGAAATAGAGAGTTTGTGTCATGTCTGTGGGAGGAAGGAGCTGGTTCCTCCTCCTAAGGCTGACTGGACACCTCCTCTCCAACTTATCTGCTGATGTATCAGAGCTGGATGCAGTTTTTAACCGCAGATTTATTGGTAGGTCCCGGTTTCCTGCTTTCCTGCTGGACTTTCACGTGTCTGGTGAGTGGAGCTGTTGATTGTCATCCAGCATTGGTCTGGAACAAAACGACTCCTCCTTTCTCCCAAAACACCAGCAGGAATGAAAACACTCCAGGCGAGGAGGAGGAGCCATTCCGGAGATTCCGTGAGGACAAATACTTGAACTTTTTCACTGAAAACAAAAGAGCAGAAAAAGTGTCACGTTTGATTTTAAACTTCATTTTCAAGGCACCACACATCCAGATGTTGGCTTTTATCTGTCGATGGTGGAAAGATGATTCATCTGCTTAAAAACATCCCCAGCACCATAAAAACCTTCTGTAACCTGTATTATTCTGCAAGCAAAGCATTAAGCCATTAAGTCAGCATTATTTCTTGCCTGTTTGACTCTCGAAGCATTAGTTTGCTTCCCAACCTTCAATAAAAGCCTGGGCTGAGTTGTGTTGACCTTGGCCTCAGCTCTGACTCTGAGTCAGTTTCACTGCCTGTTTGCTTTGGGTTTTTATCTTCGGACTCCATCGGCTCTCGACGTGCACTTTGTGGCCTTGTAAAGCACAAACTTGTTTCCATGCGCGTTGGCTGTGCCTTCGCCGCGACATCGCTCGCATGGATGCAAAAGTCACGACCTCAACATAAGACTTAGTTGGATTAGTGGTGACTAAAATCGTCTGCTGAGTCGGCGTTTCTCTGACGCTCATGCGGTTGTCCACCACTTCCTGCTTGTTCTTATTTTGGCAGCATGTGGAGCGGTGTAGGGACGGCACAATATTCAGCCTTTCAGATTTCTTTCCTTTAAATGCACCTGCTAAGGAGTAAAGCTGCAGCTTCAGATGTGAAAATGGACGCGCTGAGGAGCATGTTGGTGACCGGTCCTGCGGCAGCGGCTGCTGCTGTCACTCCTGGAAAAGACAAGGCCTCTCAGTCAAGACGCAGACAGCTGGGACGGACAGAAGGTCATTGTGTGAGGAGTGTGTTTCCACATATGTGTGCATGCAAGAGTCGCTGTCACCTTTCTATTGCACCATTTCCTTCAGTCCCGTATTGGTGGAGGGGAGGGATCAACTCACAGGGTGACATCATTAGCACAATTTCATATTTTAGCTGAAATTCAGTTCTTGCTGTTCATCTTGTAACCAGGTTGGAGGTGTTATACGTGTGAAAAATAATCTGATGGAACAGTTGAAGGTCTGCAACCAACCGTTGCGGCCTGTGTTTACTTCCTACACCGGAAGCCTTTGTTAGTTAGTCTTCGGTGTGTATATTATGTTTGCGTGTCCTCCCACGTTCGTTCTCCCTTATCCCTCCGTGTCCCTTAGGAAGCAGAGTATGAAGCAGTTGAGAAGCGCATGAGAGCTTTAGATTTTCGCTGAAAGTTCTCATTTGTTTTAAATTTGCTTCGTACATGAAGGTGATTCTGTTTGCTGTGGGCCTGGGTCTCCATCCTCTCCAGCTGCAAACTATTTAGCAACAAGTGAGTCAGGAGTGATTCAACCACGGCTCTGTCTGCTTTGGTCCTTGACCAGCTGCAATGACTGGTCTGTTTTACTGGTAGAACGTCTTATATTCCCTATAATGATTAAAGGGAAACGTGTTTTTCCCAGCACGTCTCTTCATCCCACTTATTCAGAATTTGAGCTCTGTCGTGCAGATAAGTGTTCTGCAGAACTATCAGCGGTTGTATGTAAACAACGCTGCACAAACCACCAAAAGTCCTCAAAGACATAGATCCCAGTAAATCTGCGTCAGCGAAGCACACATCTCGAGCTGGCAGAAGAAACGCCACAGATTAACGACACGTAGATAAACCAGGCCTGCACACACACAGTGAATACAGTAAATCCCCTCATGGGGCATTTATTTACTGGTGGACTAAAAAGGTTTGGTTTTCTGGCCACATCAGCAGATCTTGGTAAAAAAAAAAGAAACACTGGCCAGATGTTTAAAAAACAGATCCATCAGGTGATAAACTGGAATCTTCTCGAACTCTATTCCACTTTTTTGTCCTCTTATTTTTCGACGGTTTCGGTGTTGACATGGGTTGGAATCAAATCATGTGACTATATTTAGCACCGTCTTCAGGCTCTTCCCATTAAAACCCAGCACCGCAGCAGCTGCTTTCTACTGAATGGGAGTTAATTCATTTCACATGCTTCGGACCCCCACTGGCGAACCTCGACAGCTTGCCTCTGGAGTCATGGCAGTATTTGTCTGTTTTGGACCAGCAGAGCAGATGATTCCTCAGGTCCAGCGTCGGGTGACACTTTCCCCCTCGTCTATGATAAATGTGGTCACAAAGCTTTGTTACTCCCACCGGCTGGAACGCTATTGTTGTGGAAATGTGTGTGTTTGTGTAATAGGAGAAGGGTGGAACAAAGTACAGACAGAGCCAAGACCAACACAGTGCTGGTCTGACACTGGCCCCCACCCTCCTTTCATCCCTCCCTCCGTGGCACCTCATCCTCTCTATCCCTCTTCATCATGGACCAGGACTAAGAGCCTGGATGGGGCAGGAAATCATCGAGGTGGGATCTGAATGGTGTGGAGCTCGTCCTCCGCGGTTTGCTGTGTCGCTACGTGAAGCAGGGAAACAAACTGAGGGAGGTTTTGCTAAATGTTTTGCTTCTCGCTTTCTATTTTTCCACGGGGAGAACTTGTGCAAGTCCTCCCTGTTGATGTTGGAGAACGAAGGCACCCCACTGTAACGTGACCACAGGAAGTGATCCTGAGCCGCGTGAGCTGGTAGTCACATCAGCTCACACACAGACCAACTGGGAAGTTATTTTAAGGGTCAACGCCTCTGGAAATTCACTCAGAGCTGCCTCCACTGCTTTTCACGCAATGTGCAATCACAGTTTAGATGGGAAACATCCAAACCTACTCAAGGAGCATGTTGCTGTAAATACTAATGGACTAATGGACGGTTGAAGAAAAACTCCACTATGTGTGTTTTTCCATCATTTGTCAAAGTGTGTCTCAAAACAATATTAACCACAGTAATTAATGCAACGTTTGAAACAAAAGTGAACGCATTTAAATAAACACCAAGTTTGAAGGGAACAAGTTATGATGGAAAAGTGAGACTGAACACGAGACAAAGACAAAAGGAATTAAAAGGTCAGGATTAAATTAAATACAACACCTCCCCAGGCTCAACAAACAGCAGGAATGCGAGTGGGCGGACGTTTGTTCGGCTGTTGTGGAATATTAATTGGAATCTGCCTAATTGATGGTAATATCTGTCACAGTTTAGTCTCCAACCACAGGCGGCGGAGCGACTACGGCACTGAGCTGGAAACCAAAGGGAAAAATGTTGGCATGACTCCACTGAACGGCCGAGCCAGGAGGTTTTTCCTTATCTCTTCTCTGTGATGCGTGTTTGAGCTCAGTCTGGTTTATCTGCTTACTGTGTGATGAACTCGTGGTAGTTGATGACCATCTGCAACCTACTGTAAATGTTAATGTTATCGGCCTAATAATGAAAAGGCAAAGCGGTACCACGGCTCTGCTCTGGTCCACAGTTATAATAATTATCATGTGTTCATCCAAACCGTTTTGCTCTCACCCTGTGTGCCGACCATGTTGACTAGCTGTTAGCTGTTGTGTGTAGTGATGGATGAGTTGGCCACAGGGGAAACTGCCTCATTTCTTTCCAGTACGAGATATCTGCCATTTTCCCAAAACAGTGTGAGAGAGAGACCCGCTGAACATAAGCATGAACCTGCTCTGGAGGCAGCGCTCGCTGTGCAGCCGGGAGCAGAGTCCTGGCGTGCGCTCGCCTGTCGTTTTCAGTTTGCCGTTTCTGCCGTAGTGGAGGAGCAGGCGGGGGCCGTGCTTTGCATTTGGGGATTTCAAAACGACTTTGTGGCCAACAGTGAAGTTAGAGGGCTCATCTTGTCACACCACAGGTGGGATTCACACAGGGCCCCAGGAAGGCAGGTGGGTTCACTGCTATGTTGTTCATGTCTGTTTAAGGCAGCAGACGCGTAATTAAAGTTACAAGTTGCACCTGTGTTGTTCCACCTACGCCAGGACCAAACGTCTGCTGTGAAAAAACTCCCTTCTCCTCTCAGGCCTTGTAATTAGCCAGTTGGCCAGATCGCCGGCTGTTCCAGTGGTTTAGCCTCTGTTTGTACTCGACCGACTCCTTCCTGTTCTGGGCTTATACCTCGTTGCTCCACTTCTGGATTGATTTGTTTCCACATATCCTTCGCTAGACACTAATAGAAGGGGAAATTCTGGTTCCTGTCAACCAAGGTCACAGCAGAGCCACTTCCCAACAACCTAGTTTAAAGTGTTCGGTTTGTGGTGTTACGGCCCAAGGCCTAGTGTATGTGGTTATGTGTGGGTTCGCTGCTGTGTATGTGTGTGTGTATGTGTAACCGGCAGATCACCGGAACATCGTCCGATTGGCGGAGCGCGAGCAGCAGTGTTCTGATTGGCTGGGTTTCCCTTTTAAAAGAGACAGCGGTGACAGCGGCCCCGGGCCCGTCTTCTGACATTAGCTACAGCGACCTTCCATTTGTTCTTTCGAATCCTCCTGTGCGGCCTTGTGCCTATGTGTTGTAATATTCTGTTTATTTGCAAAGTAGGGGTGAGCTGCCATTTTCTTTGTACTGCGTTTTCTCCTGTTTATCGCTCAGGGAGTCAGGACTAGCTAACTGTCTTTCTGTTCTTTTGTTTTCGATTAGGGCTTAGCTAGCTTGTGGGACCTCAGACACTGTTTTGTTTGTTGTTTTGGCCTTGGCTCACCCTGAAGAGGTTTGCATTGTACACTATATATATATATTGTCACTCAGGGTTGTGTGTATACATGGTGTGTACTGTTTGGGGCGTGGGTTTTTGGTGAGGACTGAGACACAAATCGCGTGTTACGTGCCTACCTAGACGGGGACGTAACAGTGGTGCTTTGAACCAACGTAAACATGTTGCTATATGTTCATATGTTTGCAATGTCACATCATCTCATGTGAGATTGTACGACTTCCACGATTGAAACAAAGACTTTTAGTAATTGTCACTGCAGAATGAATTGACTGCAAGACAAAAGGAAAATACAGGTACATTCAGAAGTTCATCGTAATGTTTCCGTTGTAGTTTATTTAAACAAGTAAGATGTGAACGTGTGCTGTTTACAGTAGCTGTCATAAAACAACCAAGATTTTACAACAGGAAAACATCAATTCCAGACAGATCATAAACGATACTGAATGTAGAAAGAGACGAGGCAGAAAGGAGCCTCTTGCATCCAACAGTTAGATAATCATTTGTGTGGCTCCCTCTTTTATTCAAAGCAGGAATGTTGTTTACAGGGATTGGACAGCGTTTCAGGAATGTGGACTGTGTTCTGAGGAAACGACTGTTGTCTCCAGAGGGAACTTCTCCAGTTCGGCTGTGAGCTCAGAGGGGAAAGGTTGACAGGGACCGGGCAGCTAGCGTGATGATGATGATCATCATCCATAGAGGATGAAAACACGACTGAAACAGGGAGATCTGTACCATCTGATGGTGACGAATTCGTCTTGGCAGTAGCAGCTGTGTCAGATCAGCGAATGCTGCATTTAAGTGTAGGTGAGGAACGCGTTTGTGTTTATTCGTATGTGAGGAACGTTGCATTTGTTCAGCCTGATTTAAGTCGTCTCCTGTTCACTCATGGTGGGCTTATCAGCGTCTGTGAAGGAAGCGAGTCTAATTTCCGCAGGCCTTAACCCCCCGCAGAGACGCTGAGCAGTCGGTGGCTAGATGAGAGCGGTGCTGGTTAACCCGTTTGTTCCTGTGGAGTTCTGACAGTAACAGGGATGAGAAGATCAAGGCGCAATAGCACCGAAGGAAACTCTCAACTGGAGACTTTAATTTCTTCCACATTTATTGTTTGAGTAGTTGTATTATGTTTTTATAATCTAAAACGTACTGACATAGCAACAAACAAAACAGAATTAAACTTTATGACGTCATACAGTCTGAATGTTTCTCATTGCAAATGTAACTTGCATTAACCCCCTCCAATCTCTAGCTTGGTATTCCTCTACATTTGACGTGAGGTGTTATGGCCTTCAGGAAATTTCCAATAGAGCACTAGATTTGATTAGGTGGTCAAAGGTCAAAGGTCAAGTTCAGCTTGACCAGGGTGACATTTGTCAAGCTTTAACCATTCGAGCTTTGACCATTCAAGCCTCTACTTTATGCAGCACATACAATATGTAGAGAATCTCATTTAAATGTTATCATTTGTGTTCAGCACTTTGTGTCCTGCTGAAATTGTTTGCAGGCCTTGTGTTTGTCTAAATAGAAGCCGAGACGTCTCTTTGTTTTCCCAGCAACCCAGCAGTTTCCACAGCTACCTCATGTCTGTCTCGTCTGCCTTCCGAATACCTTCGCATTTCACAACCTCGTTATTTCCTGTGAAACAAGTCTTCATGTGACGTCGTGCTCTGCACTGGAACCATCCACCCGCAGCTCGAGCCTGCCTGGGCCTGTGGCGCTGAAGGGATGTGGTCATTTTAAAGCGGCGCACACCAGCACACGTAGACGTCTGAGAAGTACCAGGATTACTGTATCCCACGTTTTCCTCCCAGAGACAAATTGTGTATCACCAGAAGCACAAGGATTCCTCACTGCTTAGCTCTTGAACGGCTCTGTGTTGTGGCAGCACAAGGTAATTAGTATTTACTTCACCTTTCTTAGGTGAAACAGTGAGGGGCTTGTCCTCGCCTGCGTTTTGATATAAACAGTGAAATACTAGCTCACAGGGAATCACCAGCGGTTTAGGACCGTTGGCATAAATAAAGCATGATGCCGTTTCCTGTGTGTCGTCTGTGGAGCCAGGCTATGCATCAGTCTGACCTTTTGGCTAAGTAAGCTCACACTGGCTCAAACTGAGTGGACTAGAGGGCAAAACTGATGAGTAGGTGAACTGACAGGAGTTTGACTTGTTAGCCAGTGAAGACCACCATCGAGGCTGTTGTGGCCTGAATAGCTCCACTGAAGAAAAACAGCAGTCCAGCAGGAAAACTCTTCACTGGGACTTCCTGGAAGAATGCGGAGGCCTTTGGGATCCAACCCACTGGAATGTTTTATTCAGACGAGCTGCTAAAGCCCAGGCAGACCTTGCATTACGGGTACCATAGAGTATTTATATCTGTACTGTGCGTGTCAGATAAGTGATCGTGGGAAACCAGCCGAGGACAAATACTGGTATCCTGAGTCCAGACGTCTAACAGCTCTGAAGCATCTGGTTCACCTTTGGCCCTTATCAGCGTGTAGGTGGAGAGAAATGAGGCAGAGGGCAGATAAAGAAACGTGAAGGAGCAGAAGAAACACCACAGAATGGAAGAACTGCAGTCAGCTACGGGGGACGGCGCCTCAACACAAGAAGAAACAACTACCCAAACAAAACAAGTCAAAACAAACAAATCATCATAGTTGGGTCGTTTATTATCTCTGAAGTGTGGAAAAATCATTTCCATATGTGAAAAGCCACCTCGGCCCCTCAGTGGACTTGCACTTGGCTTCTGTATACTCTGTAACTGTTGGGTTTCCTCTCCATCCTTCCAATAAATCAGTCTGAGATGGACAAACTAACTTTTCGATACAGCTGTTATTGTCCAAAATAAAAGTTTAATCAGTACAAGCACTCTACTAGTGTTTTATTTTGAAGGCAACGTAAGCTGGAAATGTCTACAATAGGGATGGATCGAGATAATTATGTGTTTTTCTGCGTAAAACTGAATTTATAACTTTGGAAATAACCCTGGAAATGCCTAAAGTATTTTCTTTAATTACAGATTCTCCATCTAAGTGAAATCAAGATAACTGCCCGCTGAGACTTCCGCAGCCAAACGAACTTCACAGAGGCACAAAACTGGTTTGGACGCTGTGACTCTGGTCCCTGCAGCTCAACGGGACGAGCGGGAGGAGGAGGGATTACCAGAGTCACCGTGAGTGTGTTGATCCAACCATCTGCTGCCTTGGTTTCCTTCAGATGCTCGAAGACGAGGCTGTGGAGTTCAAGTCTGTGTCGCCGCAGCCATTTAAGTGTCTGGTCATCCGTGGAGGCATCGAACTGTGCTGAGCTCAGGCTGCATTATGGGCTCTGGGTACGTCGTGTCCTCTAAGGCAGCATGTCCAGAGCCTGGTCTCGCAGTTTCCCTCCCCAGACTTTTGCAGACATGAAACTTCTCTCCTTCACTCGGCACCTTTTATTTTTTACAGACATCTGCTGGCACCCTTGGCCTTAACGCTTCTACCATGTGCTCCTGCAGCAGCTCTGCACTTTTCCCTTTTCACAAAGGTTTCATGGATGAACAGGAGCTGAGGCAGCAGGACACCTGAGGCAGGTGACACCGACAGCTCCAGGGGAGCTACGCCTCCACATACGTTTAGTTCTGTCGTACAACTTCCATCTTTGCACCATGACAGCGTTCCCTTCGTGGGGAAAAGAGGTAGTTAGCTCAGACGGAAAAAGCCTCAAAGAAGGCAAAGTCGACTGGTTTTTCTCCCCCGCGCACACAAACGTCTGCGGAGAAGAAGTGCGCTGTTAGCATTGCTCTTTCCAAGGTGTCAGCTTACTGCCATCGAGGCCTTTTCACGTCACTAATACTCGGTGAACATTACACACGCGTGTAGCAGACAAGCCGCCTGCTTTCACCAGTCCCATTAGTGCAGTGATTTATGCTGCAAACCCAGCTTTTTATTATTCTCTCTCAGTGAATTTGACGATGTCTCCTTTGTGCACATATCATGACGGTGATATCATCGTGTCTCTCCGGCTGCATACCGCAACCTGAGAGAGGCTGGAACATTACCCTAAAACCCGGCTTTGACTTCAAATGGAAACATCTGGATTTCCTTTTAAGTTTAGGTGAGGTGCGTCTGTGGCACACGCTGAGACTGTTCAGCACAGTTCGGCAGCTGGGATCCTGCAGCATCCCTGCATATGCCTACACCAAAGAAATGTATGAGCAAAGTAACATGAACCTCCAGCTTTTAAGTTAATGAACTGACCTGAAGCAAATTCACTTACTGTAAAACTGTGAAGCATCGCTAGAGGAAAAGCTCCTGGAGGAGAGCGCAGTGGTTCAGTGTTGTCTGACCTTGGAAGGCGAACGCGAAGCTGAGGCCTCCACCGGGTTTTGGTCCAGTTCTATCTCCTCAAATCAACATATAGAAGGATCCTTGAGCAAAACCCTGAAGCGACTAAAAGCTAAATGAATGCATGTACAGTTTTTATAGCGCAGTCACTGTTTTCAGTCTGTGACTCAAACACCAACTCTGGCGTCACCGTAATATTGAGATAATAGATGAATTGGACAAATAAGACTTACATATTCCACATGCTCGTGAAAACAAAAGGTTTCTGAATCATAATTACACAGATGACAACAACAGAGCGATCAGCATCATTGCTTTTATTAAATTTGTACGTCCCCTTCCCCCAAATCAAGTGACAAATTACTGAAAACCACCATCTGTTATTTCAGAGACTGAACCTAAAGCACAAAGCGACTCACCAGGTCACACGTCCAAGTTACGCAACAGTCACTTGTGTGAAATACCTGGCACCTCATTTATGCAGCTTTGAACAGGAAAAGCGAGTCAATGCGACACCTGGCTGCTGCTGCCACGTTTTTATTCTTTCATTTACGCCTCGTGTGTCTTTCTTCATCCCCAAACCGCTTTGCCTTTGGTGTCCAGGATAGTTTCTCTGTGGAATGTCTTCGTCTTCGCTCTCAACATTTTTTACTGGTAGACAAGACTCAATTACAAACCCACAGAGCAAATGTACTTTTACTAAAACAGAGCAGGGTTAAAACGGAAGCCGGCTAGAAAACACCAGACTTCTTTGGTCTTGGAGAAACTGAAAAGAGTGCAAGTGGAAGATTGAAAAGCAGAGATTTGTTGGAAATAAACCCACATAAATAAGACCACACTTAGACAGCAGAGAGCTCAAGGCTCCAGATGTAGCAGTACCAGTAACACTCGGATCTGAGACACAGAGCTGAATCAGCACGTCTTTGTTATGAAGGAACCGTTACAAGGTTCTAATATCAAATTCTGAACAGCAGAAACTGCTAAATAACATTTTTAATATGCATTTTCCTCTACACCGATGAAACATTGAGAATCAGTGTCACTGACTGAACCAACTAATTGAACAATGGGCCTTTATGGAGAAGTGTGACGAGCTTACATCCCCACACTCCTTGAGGTAACGCTCTGAGCTGAGTTTCTAATGACGCCTCACAACTGGAATAAAAACTGTTTGATACACGTTTTATTGTGTTTAAAGCTCCTCGCTTTCTTTCAGCGTTTCCTAAACTTGTGTTAGACTCTCGCAGCACTTCACATCGACTCCATGTTGACCTTCGCGGCTAGAAAGCGAATCTCGATACGTTCATTTAAGCTGAGTTCATCTGAATGCTGGTTCATTAGAACTACGTGACTATCCACCACACAGTAGCACAGTAGGAAGACTTTGGTCTGGTGTATGGTCGAACACATAAACATGACAGCGCTGCTCTGATTTTGTCTCTCAGAGCAGGTTCATCCACTTTAACTATGAGACTATGATTCATATTAGTTGGTTAAATAAACCTGCTGCTACATATGAAGCTGTTTCTCCTTTGTTTGCGTTACAACATGAAAACGGGAATTGACCGGCACAGTTATTGACTCATCATTCAGTCACCGACACTCAACCATGACCCAGAACATCTATATAAACATGTGCAAACTTGTGCCTAAACAAAGAAACGTCCCAAAGCCTACTACACACAAATGGTCCCAGCACCTCACACCCTCACAGGCACTTATGAAGAGTCAAAGCGGAGTAACGCCGCATCAGTAACATGTTGCAAGGTTAGACAGGTTTCAAGACAACCAGAGGGAACTGCCATGAAAGTGACAGTGAAGACCTGAGCTAGTTGAAGGCAGAACGGACTATGAGGAACTTCCATCTTACAGATAGACAGAAAGACTCATTCACACTTTTTGATAAAAAAAAAGGAAGTTGATGGGGACGACTTGAAAACCCGTTTCATGGCTTTAAAGCGTTCAGCTACAATAACCAAGTGAATGTGTGAAACCAATAACTTGACTTTATGTTACACCTTAAATTATGTCAAATAAACAATATGCTTCGATATTGCCTGTGTTATATGTATTTCTGAATTACAAGGTACAGTAGGTACAAAAGTGTGACTAATAACGACTGGTTCAAAACCCTGCGAGTCTTTGAACTGAACCCATCGTGACTAACGCCCTTACATGGTCTCTTCCATCTTCGGTTCTCGGCGTGAGGGGCAGCAGACCGGTGCCTTCACAGACAGTCGTACATGCGCAGGGTGCGCTCCAGTTGTTGGACCACGCGCTGGTAAAAGGCGATCTGCTCCCTGAGGTAGGCCTGCATCATGTCTTTGAAGTCCACTTCTCGCTGCTGATGGAAGTGGCTCATCTCCGCCTGGAGGGCAAACCCGACCGTCCGGCAGCGTTTCCTTATGCCGTCGGCCTCGTCCTGGTCCATCTTCCCTTCGTCGCTCATCCGCTGGCTCTCCTTCACCTTGGCAAAGGCCCCTGTGTTAGGTTCAACAACAACAATACTTAGATGAACCTAAAGTGAAGTACACTGAATTATTCTAGATGCTACAGATCCTTTCTGGGTTCTTAGCTGTGTGTGCAAGAGAGACAAAAGGAGGAAAGAGCTGTCAACTCAATATTCACATCTCAGACACCGTGAAACCTATGAGTCCGCGCCAATGAGCTGTTAGTGACAAAATGATGTACTGAGTCAGAAAGAAGCTGTAAAAAACCCCTAAAATAGAATTTATAGTCTAAAAGCGGTTCTCAGATTTTATTGCTTGTTGGTCGGGCGTGTGACTGTAGGATGTGTGTAGTACAGTACGGTTTGTGCCTGTTCCCCACAATTTAAACCCTAAAGCTGCACATTTTATAGGCAGAGAAGTGAAAATGCCAAAGCTCTGGTTTCACGTTGAAACCGCATTCACCCAGACTGCCATGACGTCATTTTCCAAGCGGAGAACATGGCAGCTTGATGGCACGTCGCCACGCTGCATGTCGCATCAGATTAGCGAGTCTCACTCGAAACTCACAGCGATTGCGCTCAGAAGCGTGTGCATGTCGTGTAGCTACATGTGCCACTGGGTACAGGTCTCATCAACTGTATCTGTGACTTCATGCTGCTCTGGATTTCCTATGCAGTTCCTGGCAGAAGTGTGGGAAAGCATGAACAGCACTTTCAGCCTGTTCCAGCAAGGAGGCGTGTAGGCTACAGTCTGTGGCGCTGACCTACATTCATGCATTCTGTTTTCCACATGAGAGGAGAGCGTGCATCACCACATACTGTAGCACGTCTGTGGGACATAAAGGAAAGGCCCTTGGATGAATGTGGACACGAGCTGTAGGGGGTTAAACACAACATTCCTGCATCTGCTAAGCTAAAACTCAGCACAAAGAAAGCTTTACTCTCAAACACACTCGCCATTATGATTAATAATATAAAATAAAACTCAAATCCCCTTCAATTGCCTTCTGCTCCTCCCAGTTACCAAATGCGGCCAGCGATCCGTAAAGTCACCAGAGTTGTTTATCTTTTCCAACCAGACTGGCTACCGCGTGTTTTACGGCGACAGCTTCATGAGTCTGTGCTGGGTGGAAATTAGAGCTCGGTAAAAGCCTAACGAGGGGGAAGAAGCAACGGATGGGAGAGAAAAGGACGAGTGCGACGGGGATCTGGAAAGACAAAGCCTTTAAGCACCATTACAGCATCAATCAGTGACTCGACACAGGCCTTAAGATGCATCTTGAAACACACCAAGATTTGTACAAGATTTAATAACAGAAACTATTCATAACTATTTTGCATATCTGGCTCATATTCACACTTTATGTGTGAATATGAGCCAGATGAGCAAAAGAATGAGGATTGTTGAGATTAACTATGACCACAACCCTCCGGGTGAATGAACTTAGGCATCTGCTAAATTCCCCATTCCCACAGTCGTCCCGGACCTGAGGTCACTGCAGGACGGGGTCAGGAAGTGCAGCAACTGCTGCAAATCCACATCTATCTTCTGTCCCCTTGACGCATACAAGCAAAGTGAGCCTTTAGGACACTTGTACAGGTTTACGGCATGTGTGGCCGAATGGATTTTGTTATTAACGTTTCACATCCTGTATGGCTTTTATGTGAAGCCTGCGGTATTCTGCACTTTAATGCTCTGAATATTAAAACATCTGGCATTTACAATTAATTACATCGTTGTTCTTGTTTAATTCTTGAGTGGAGGTATCCTCAAACTGGAGTGGAGCCTCTTCAGCCTAAGTAAATGTACTGTGCATCAGCATCAGCTGACCTCTACGCTGAGAATGCAATTAATCAACAGAGGAAAGAAGACGGCTGAGATTTTACTGTTGCTACGTCTCCATTCAGGCAGCAGGATGACAACATGCTCGCTGTGCTCGTCAAGGTTTACTTTTCTTAGGAGGTGATTAGCCTCCTTATATTCCCAGCACAGCCCTTCACCCCCGTGAACTGAAATGACCTGACATAAGCTGTCTAACTGTCTCCAGTTAGAAAAGGTGCTGCCTAATGCTTCACAATGTGCTCGAGGTGACTGGGTTTATGTGGGTGTGAGAGAGAAACCGTGCTGGGTTAGTTTGAGAAAGCGAAGCCACTAGTATGTAATGACTTCACTGCTGCAGCGCAAAGCACACAACACCCTCATTTTCCTTCAGGACAGAAAAGTGAGTAGGAAAAATCTTTGGCAAGTTGTGGCACGTGTTTCAAATCCAAGACAACGTAGTGTGACTGAAACGGCACAGTAATACAGTGATGCAGTCCAAACTAGTCAAGGGCTCATTAGCGTAAAGTGATCTGAGAACGACTCTCAAGGATTCTCAACATAGGAAGAAAATAAATTCAGATTTCAGAGCAGAAAAATGAAACAGGACAAATGAAGCTTGTTGCCACTAAACACTGAGAGAGAGAGAGAGAGAGAGAGAGATGTTGGTGTCAAGCACCACAGTGAACTGGTGAAATATTTGTTCTCTGTTGACAGTTTGTCATGATTCAACCGGACATCACTTCAAAGAAAGACACAGTTAAAGAGGGGAAGATAAATGCGGGTGAAGAAGCAGATGGAGAGAGTGGGTCTAATTGTTGACAGATCCTGTTTAATGTGACATTTAAACTAAAGCAAGGAAACAGAAAAGGGGCAAATGAAAGGAGAGGAAACCGACAAAATTCAGGCACAGAATCAGAAACATCATCAAACAACTCACTACTGGGCAGATCAGTGCTGACAGCAGCCAATCTGATATTCACAGCTGAGGTTTGTGTCCTGAGCTGGAACGTCAACACATCCCATCTCCTCTGTCTATTTATCTTCAAGCCCACTTTTTACTCGACTTCTCATCAGTTCAGGGAGGAGGAATGTGCAGAATCACCCACAGCCTGCAGCCTCCGCCTGCACGTGGAGTTACACACTACAGCACTTTATCATACGACCCGTCCTCCTTTGTCCAACTGTAACTCACAGATGTCAGACATGAAAGCTCCGGCGGCTCCAAAGCTCACATTGAAGCTTAATTGAAGCCACGCAAAGAGATGCGGAACAGACGGTAAAAGAAACCTTCATGTCAGAGATGTTGCTCCAATAGTTGGCTTATCAAAACTCTCTGATCATATCAATGTTAAATTCATTAGCAGCTCTAAGTACTATATGTTAAAACTATTTATGTTATCCCTATTTGGCTGGAACTGGATAAGGATAAAAATACTTAGCTCAAATATTAAAATGAGCTTTTTTTTTTAAATTGAATAAAAAATCAATATTATTTAATTCCTTATTTTAGCTTTGTATTACTCCTCACGCTTTGTGACCAATGAACCTTTCTGTTCTGACTGCACTATCTGACTGTGACGTTACAGTTTTGTACACTTGTTATGCTGTGGAGCAGCTGTTTCATCCCCCCTGTGAGTTGGCCAGGTTACATCTGTGTAATGAAGTGTTGCAGTCCATAAAGAGAACAAGAGAGACAGTGAATGTTAATAACAAATAAACTACATCTTTTAGGTCAGAAAGAATGTCGTCCTTGCAGGCACTAGAAATGCATCCATGGAATGTCGTTATCCGACCTCAGCAGGCGCACGGCACCGCATCACCAAATCAGTCAGCAATGACAACAATGTTCCCTCGTCTTAAACGTCGTAGTTGCTTAGTAAAGTTCGAACAACAGCAACACGACACAAGAAAAGGTCAGCGAAAGTACTGCTAACAACCCCCCCCCTCTCAGGGCCATCATCACCGTGCCAATCGCAGGCTTTGTGCCGTTACCGTGACAACCACACAGAGACAGTGAAACACAGGCAGTTTAACTGTAATTTAACTGCACTGGAGGCAGAAACGTAACAGAGCCAACGCTATTTAATTAGGAAAACTGACCAATACATTTGATTTATTTTCCATTCTTTAATAGCAACAAGAAGGACATCTATTGATTCTTCTACTTTCAGAGGTTTAACCATGCATTAAGTAACAGGTACAATAAAATATATTGCCAGTTTATTACAGGTTAGTAATTCTGGAACTAAGGAAAACGTGGCTTCAGCTTCAATATGCCAAGGGTCAAAGTTCGAACGGCCGACTCTGCAATTAGTTTTCAGTCTCCATTATCTCCTGGGCCATAGCTAACATGTATAAGAGCATCTCAGGCCACAAGCTCCTTCACCTATAGTCACAAACCTCGAGCAGTGAGTGAGTGGAGACAAAGAAGGAGCTTTAGGGAGCTTCCTCTCCTCCATACAGCGACTTGACTCCACTTTAGAGTCAGGAGTTTAATGCAGAACAGATCCAACTGCTGGGACAAACCTGAGCCTGCACCTCAAACACTAAAACGCTACTTGTAGAATTATGACTCTAACCATCATAATGACAATAATTTGATTCTCTGTATGAGCAATTGCATGATAATGAAGTAGCACAAGAAATGTGCCTGTTTCTGCTTTGCTGAACCAGTTCTGTAGTGGTTAGCGCTGCCGCATAACAGCGAGGGCCTGGGTCCTAGTGCCAGGCCTGGCCAGGTACCTTTCAGAGGAGTTTGTGTTCTCTGTGAAACAGCAGATCACTGGGCCAGCACAGGCAGGAATAGAAGCGTGTGGATAGACAGCATGCGCTAGACAAGGGCCTAGCCTTCGTTAAGACTTCTGCGTAAGCAAACAGGAGAGATAAAACAATTCTCCTCCTCCACAGTCAGCAAATACAGTCAATATTTAAAGACAATCCCCAAACTGAAGCCTGGTACCTGCTGACAATGCAGTAAGTTCTTGTGTGTTGCAACCAGTGTAAGGAATGTTAATCAGTAACATGCTTGTTAGATCACTTAAACACAACATGTGCTCCTGGTCAGGCCTTAAACGCCTCACAAACATGAGTATGCAGGCAGGCACCATCTCAGAGCTGAGCTAGACGACGTGTTATCAGGGCAGATACAGGAACGGGGGCATGTGGGAGACACATTCCCTCAGAACTTGGCAACAAAACGTGTACTTCCTTCAGAGCCATAGGGTCTGCATGTGGTTTTCTAATGTGTTGCCATATGGAGGACAACTAACCTCTTGACCAAATTAAAAGTCTGGCTGGCGTGAAGGCGTCTCAGGGGATCGCGCTCATTCTCAAACTGAATGGGCTCTGCTGTAAATCACTGGAGGTTTTAATGCAGCGGCCACAGCTGAAGGGAGGAAACACTTTCTCTACTTCGAACAGCACAAAAATCAGTTGAAAAGCTTTTGGGAAACTGTACCGCGTCCTAACACATTTGCCTTGACTTTAGTCTCTGACTCCACTGTGTGTTGAAATGAACCCACATGTTGACGTTTGATTTGAAGCAGAAAGAATTGATGGCCTTGTTTGTTCTCCATAACAATGACAAGAACCGTGTTTTTCTTCTTTTGCTCAGTGGCCACAACGCGTCATTCTCTGGACACATCTGAGTCAGTCTAGAACGCACACAGAGCCACCGCCTCACATGTCATCTTACACAACACATGGAGTGATGTGACACCAGGAGCCGGTCGCTTTCACTCCATTGTGTAGCCCTTTGGCCTTATTTAGCGCCACAAAAGGTGGTTTTGTCTCAGAGTAGTGCGTCAAATGCAGGAAAGCGCAACACCCACAAACACGAGACCTGCTATAATTCCAGACGAATTAAATAAAATAAATTAGAATTAAATATCCAGAGAACGCAATTAACACACGATCAGACTGATACCAGACCAGCGCTGACTAGTTTATGGTTGTTATTGAAAGTAGCCACGACTCATTCAACAGGGGATAGTGCAGCACAGACCAACATGTAACTAATGCACAGTGTTGACTCTCACAGGGCCTTTATTATTATTAAAACAACCCAGCATATGAAAGAAATTAGTCAAATTAAAGACTAAAATTCTCGATTCAAATGGGATCCAGGTCTGGCTTTCAGATTCAGTATTGTGAGACATTCAACGTGCTGCAGTGCAGCTTTACTGCAAGAGTCCAAGCTTTGGGGCCAGACTAGATTTACTTTCAGTTTTACTAAAAACCAGGCGAGTATCTCAGACCAAAAATTCTTATGTGGACATTTTTATAGGGTAACAGAAGGGGAAAGTATTAGAATACGCAGGCAAATGTGAAGAGGGTAAAAAAAACAGGGGAAGCTTTCGTGATAAACTGATCTGCAGACGGAGCAACAGCAGAGACCAGAAGAGAAGAGAAGGTCTGCTGTGTCCAAGCAGAAAAAATGTGAAAAGAGATGCACAGAGCACACCCTGACATTTTTCTGACATTACTCAAAACCCTCTCCTCCCTGCGCTGGTTTTATCAAGGCCACATGCAGTCGCTGTCCGCCACCACTTTGAACATTCCTGTAGTTTACATGCTCACCAGGACACATCACTGAGCAGAGATGAAGAGGAGGAGGAGCGGCACCGGAAAAGGCTGAGCTCAGCTGTGTGTGTTCAGAGTGTTGGTACAGCTGTATCGGGTTCGGAACAACACAAGTCGCGTCGAGGTGAATTATGTGGATCAGCAGGGGAGAATCAAAGAAGAACCAAAATACCGCTGCACACCTTCTGCACGTGTACAGTAGAAGCACACATCCCATCAAACCCATCGAATTTCATATTTGCATGGTGTGAAACAAATACAGCACAGACTCCTCCTGTAGCTGTGCTGCTTTTATTGCAGTGCATCACATTATAAGCTGGCAAAGACGGTGGTGAATTGGACACGTCAGGTTACATAATACGTGGCCGTGAGGGTTAAGTATTATCTATTTTTCATAAATAACCATGTTTGTTAAAGGGGAACTTCACCTTCCTACCCATGTTACAGTTTAAGAACATAGAACTTCTCTATTATTAAGTAACACAGTGAAAGCTGGACGTTGGCTTCCTCTGTTTTCACTTCTTCCTACTGTATGTTTAATCAGGTTCCTCTAAAGTGAAACGTCTGGTGAAGTCTGTACACACACACCACGTAAGTATGGGCAGCAGTAACAGTAGCACAAATAAAGCAACACCTACAACATTCACCCCTGTGAGTGAGGTGGAATAAAAAAAACATCATAACAGTGTTCATTTAAAATCGGTTTCAAGACAAACAGTTTTGTTTTGTCATTGTGGTGAACTTGCCCTTTAATGCAAGTCTGTATGGTTTTGATTTTCTCCTTTATTCCTGGGTGGAGTGATGACTGTAACTAGCTGAAGCGTATCACCAGTGACCTTTGTAATAACGTCCCCCAGCTGTTTGAATGAGATAATACAATTTACCTGCGCATTATTCCTGGCTGGTAGCGGCCTTTTCGTTCGCCCTGAACCAACACCATCGAGGTGATAGAGTTACATGTTTGAGATCTGACACGATGCTGATATGGCAGCGCTGACTGAACAGCAGATAAAGCCAGAGTTTCAGGCCTACGACTTAATGCAGTAGAACGTGTTTGTAAGCAGCGAATTTCGGCTGAAGGTATACTCACTCGTATACCTTCTCTCTAAGGTACAAATTCAGCATCTGCTGCTGCTGCTGAAAACGTGAATCGGGAAATGAGGATAAAGACGTCAACTACATTAAATGATTTGCTGCCACCAAAACTAATTTAATAAAAAGGGAATTTTAAGGATTATTGTAAATCAACTGACTACAAGCTCAGTCTCACTCATCATCGAGGGCTGGAGCATTTCCCAGCTGCCACTGAGGCGAGAGGCGGGGGAATAACCCCTGGACAAGTCCATGATACACAGGAACTGACAATTCAAACTCATTTCCCTATTAGCAATCTATAGTCTTCAATTAACTTCACTGCATGTCTGCAGTGTGGGAGGAAGCCGGAGAACCTGGAGGGAACCCACACTGACACAACACTCACTAGAAGCTCAGTATTCAATTTCACATTGGTGTCATTGTTTGAAAGGGGATTTTTAGGAAGTCAAGCATGCAGAGGTTACGAATATATATATCTATATCACAACTAGTATTCTGACCTATATGACATTCTCTGCCAATGCTACTCACATGTTCCAACCATGGTTGTTGGTTTAAAACTACAATAAAGCTTTTGCGTGAAAACGAGGTATGTAAAGTTAAAATCCACAACAAAAACACCCAAATTAAAACATCCCATTAATGGTTGGTTGGATTCACTGGTTACTATAACGACTATTTCCAGTTGTCCAATTACATTAGTGTTGTGAAAGTTACTGCTAAAAGAGAAGGAATGTGCTGGTATGTGGGTGTGTGTTGTTGTGTATGTGAGTGGGTTGGAGCAAATGGCCTAAGATGCTGTAGGCAAACACTGTGACCTAACATTCCTTTCAGACCGTTGCTTTAACATACTCGCACTGTTCTAGTTTAAACGATGTGCGTCTTTGTGATGAGAGAGAGACGAGATGCAGGAGGACAAACCTGGGCTATTCTGTCAACCACAGCAAAATAACCAGAATGTGCCGATGCGTCACCAGCAGTCTGCTCCCCTTAGCAGACGCTCGGTATATTATTCCAAACTGTTACTGAAGCCTGTGCAAGACTTTTTCGAGGTAGCGGCTTCCTGTCTTAAGGTTAAGCTTAGCAGAGCAGGCTACAAGACCAGGAGAGGCAGACACAGTAAAGCAGATTTAGAAATATCAGCTGCCTACGGAATATGAGGTGACCAAAGGTACATTTGCTATTTCGCTTCCCATCTCACATACTGAAACTACTCATGCAAGTTCTTTACCTTTCTGTAGATGAATAATGTCTGGGAAGTTGGCAAGCAGGCCTTGATAGAGCGACAGCTTGTCCAGCATGTGGAAGAGGTCATACTTAGGTTGCTCTGCGAACAACTCCCCAATGTTCTCATAAGTGCGGCCTGTGTGGGAAATGGCATTATTGAGGGCTTCTGAGGAGTGGGGAGGGTCCAGCATGAACGCCTGGCTGATGGACTGGAAGGCATTTCCCAGTCGCTGGAACTCCTTCCTGAATCCGCCCAGGTGTTTACGCACCAGCTCCGAGGCGACGTGGGTGAGCTGCATCACGCTGTCGTCCATTTTCTTAGCGAAGGCCTTAAAGGTGTCGACCCGCTCTTCTACATCCTGAAGGTCCTGATGCTCATTGGGGATCTGCAAGGTGAGCATGAAGTGGGCTCCCACCATCTCGTCCTTCTCCGCCCGCCTCTTGCCCAGTTTCCACTGCTTGTCTTCAGCACACATCAGAAAGTGCTCAAAGCCTTCGTACTGGGAGAGGACCGGGTGACTGGTCATGTGGTTCATCCACAGTATCAGCCGTCTCTTACGCTTCTCGATGAAGTCCTCCTCGAATCGCCCCGTGGCCTGCTTCTCAGGCAGGTGAGGCACAGAGATCACAGTAAACTTGTGCAGCAACCGGTTGTATAGCCAGTCAAAGTGTTTGTAGCGCCGGTACACGGGTCGCCCGATGTGGCTCGGCGTGACCCGGTATGAAATGTAGGTCTTGATGCCTTTGAACTTCGTCTGTTTTGTGGGGTCTTCTATTGAGCAGCAGAAAGGCTGTGGGTTCTCTTTCCACCGGGGCCCCACGGGACCCATCTCGATGGTGTACGACTCAGCTATCTTTGCCATCATGGGTACATCACCCAGAACAAACGCTTCTACACCTGAGCGGACAAAGCTGGAGAACCGATTCAAGTTCCTGCCCACCATGCTGCCTTTCCTGGAGCTGGAGATGCTGTCTTGTCTCTCCATGTGCGGTTTGGCCCGGTAGTGCACATTGGGATTGTTGGACATTGGGCTCTGATGGGCATGTCCATTGGCCCCCGGGTTCCTAGTGTGGTCAGCATCCTCCACTACTGTGGACCTGTCGTCCCAGTCATCCCAGTCGTCGTCATCTTCATCATCATAGTAAGACTGCTGCAGATTAGGAGGTGTATTTGGTAATGAGGGGAAATAGGAGACCTTTCCTAAAGAGCTCGGGGGGCTGATGGAGGAGTCAGTCACGTTTGAGTTAGAGCGATTGCGAATAATTTCTACATAAGAAGCTGGAAAGAGACCCCTCTCCCCTCGGCTGTTCTCCCCCTGAAACCAGCCGTCCACTGAGTTCTCGTCAAAGATAACCAGCTCTTCGTTCTCCTGAATACTGATCTCCTCTTTGTTTTCACTTAAAAAAGTATAGAGGGCTTTGGCTTTCACTGACATGTTGATATTCCAGTGGATCCCAAACCAAAAGATTCTACATGCACGTGCGTGCTTAACTTATCCTGCTGCTACTGCCTTCACGCATACTGTGTTGGAAAACATCTGACACTAGCGCACTGTAATATTTAAAGTCATCTCAAATGACATGGCAGCTGTTGGATCAGGTGTGCAACAGCATAAGATGACCTGCGTAAATCTGAAAATCTGATACCTAATAAACGCAAGACTTCGACAAGACTGTGTTCTATCTGCCAAAACAAAAGTCTGACAAGGGCCTAGTGTGAATAACTCTCAGCCCATTGAGGCTATCGCTCTACAGTCTAACCATCTACGTTACATCCAAATCTCAGAAACCCTTTAGGCTATGAAGGCTCTGTAACACATTAACTTACTAATAATACAAAAACACGCCCCTGCCTCATCGCAAACCCAACAGGTTGAAAAACAAAACTGGTTTCACCAAAGAGCTCGTCCAAAAGCACCAACGATGGCTTTTAATCCCTGGAAACTGTGCTGCAACCTCGCGTTGTTCGCCCCTCAGACACTTGTTTCTCATTACGGAGCTTGGGAATTAACGTTGGTCAAAGCATTTCGAAGACGAAGTGGCCTGACGCGGAGGAAAACAGAGGAATGAGTAATGGTATTCCTGTGCATTTGGAGCCTGCTCCGCATTCCCTCGGTCTCAAACTTGCTGCGTTTTCCTTGTAAACAGGTCCCTGCGCATCTTCAGTCGATCCTTTACAGTCACAAAAAGGAGAATCGGCAGCCAGACGATCTGCTTCCACGGGACATCAACACGCAGCTCGGTCCAATGTTATTTCTTTGGGTTATTCTTGTGCGCGCTGCGCCAAACTAACTCTTTCCGTGACGTTGGGCTTGGACAATTGAACGCAAGTTGGTCTTTTTTTCACGGGCTCCTTTATATTGTTTGAGGAGAAGCTGGCTCAACGACGCCCCCGACAGGAGAAACAGAGAAAGCCACAAAAGCAAGGAACACAATGTGATCGCCATTCACGTGACGATAATAATGAAGTTGGTTGAATTTAGGTATATAAAAATAATTTATTGTACTTTCTTGTATTTACTTCATTTCTGTACAAAGCAAACCATGTTTTTGGTGCAAGTGATGGGTTGACAAATCATTCAAATCTATAATTACGTGATTTCTTTCACATTGCCTGCAAATGCATTCCGGAAACTCCGGGCAAGGTTGCGGGTGTTGAGCCACAGTGTTGTTAGAAAACCTTTAAAAGGCCGGGGTGCTCGTCTTCATGCAAGCCGTTGTTTTTACGAATTAATCACTAAGAAGCAATAGTTTGTTCATACTGCCAATTATGTGAAATTTCAAGATTGCTCACCAAAACAAAGAAACTCCGGGTAAGGTGTTCATGCTGTTGGTCGGCCGACTAAAAGCCGCCCCGTGGTGGGAAAGATGACGTCGTGACGTTGTGGCAGCACCATTCACCACCAGCCTCTGTAGATGTTCGAGGTAAATTTATCCAGTCAACACTGACAGAATAATCTACTCGGGTTTTTGTTTGTACCCGGGAATGATGCTCAACTACCAGAAATGAAAGCGGTTACTTAGCGTTGGTGAATTAGTGTCGCCACAGGCTGCATGGTCCACAGCAGTTATGCTAGCAGGGTTAGCGTGATGCTAACTAGCCGTTGGGGTTAACGTTAGCGGCCTTTAGCAACGGTAACGCTTTAGCTAAAGCTCTGCAGCCCTTCAGCAAACTATATACACATGAAGGGTCCATGTGTACTTTATGTTACAGCTTGATCATGTAGGAAGATGCAGCTCATGGTTGCCTTTGTCTTGTTGTTCACCCCGTTCAAGCACGGATCAATTAAAATAACTGTAGTATTTGCATGTATACACTTTTACGGTAGTTTACAGCAGTAGTGGCATAAACTTTTTAGTTCACGTACAAATCCTTCTACTCCTGCGCGTCTGCTCATTTAGGGAACCACCACCTTCATATATGTGAAAGGTTTAGTCGCCAAATGAGATATTTGTTTTCAGTGAATACAAGTAAGTACAGGCCCTGCAGCAGCCGTTTAAAATGAAGACTTACCGCCACTGTTAATGCATACAATTCATCAAAGCAGTCTTAATACACAAGGTCATTGTTCTTATTGCGTGTTGGCAACCAATAGTGGGAAAAGTCCTAGATGTCAGTATATGCAGTATAAGAACCTTTTTTGGCCTCAGGAAGGGGGTGGTTCCAGGAATATGGTAACTAAAAGCCTATAATGTTGTATAACGATTGCCTGGTATTGTTTTGCAGAGTCCCCATGGATGCCCTGACCCAAGCCCTCTCAGCCAGCTTTGCTGTGTCCAAGGAGCACAACAGTACAGCTGCCCCCCACCCTCGGCTGGCTCAGTACAAGAGCAAGTACAGCGTGCTGGAGCAGAGTGAGCGACGGCGGCGCTTTCTTGACTTGCAAAAAAGGTAAAGGTTGTGGAAAGCAAACGTGTAAACCTGTTTATGCGAACATATTCTAATCTAATGTGGTTTAATTCACAGAATTGTCATAGTTTTGTTGTAGTGAAACACAAAAATAAGACACAACATTCTTTTTAATATTTGTATTATTATTCTGAGAGGCTAGAAAGCGCTGTGTGCAACTAAATTCAACTCGTATACCTTCTCTCTAAGGTACAAATTCAGCATCTGCTACTGAAAACGTGAATCGGGAAATGAAGATAAAGACGTCAACTACATTAAATGATTTGCTGCCACCAAAACTAATTTAATAAAAAGGGAATTTTAAGGATTATTGTAAATCAACTGACTACAAGCTCAGTCTCACTCATCATCGAGGGCTGGAGCATTTCCCCGCTGCCACTGAGGCGAGAGGCGGGGGAATAACCCCTGGACAAGTCCATGATACACAGGAACTGACAATTCAAACTCATTTCCCTATTAGCAATCTATAGTCTTCAATTAACTTCACTGCATGTCTGCAGTGTGGGAGGAAGCCGGAGAACCTGGAGGGAACCCACACTGACACAACACTCACTAGAAGCTCAGTATTCAATTTCACATTGGTGTCATTGTTTAAAAGGGGATTTTTAGGAAGTCAAGCATGCAGAGGTTACGAATATATATATATCTATATCAAAACTAGTATTCTGACCTATATGACATTCTCTGCCACAACATTCTTTTTAATATTTGTATTAATATTCTGAGAGGCTAGAAAGCGCTGTGTGCAACTAAATTCAATGCTTTTTTCATTAACACATTCAGAATAAACCACTGAAGCTTTTTTCTCTGTCACTAATCTCAGCAAACGGTTAAACTACGTCAACCATGCACGGCGTCTGGCTGATGGGGACTGGACAGGGGCAGACAGTGATGGGGAGGAGGACATGGAGAAGCAAGAGGATGGGGAACGGGAACGAGATGGCAATGCAGAAGAAGAGGGAATGGAGGTTGAGAGAAGGAAACTGCCAAAACATTATGCAAATCAGGTCAGAATTTGATGTGCTATGACCCAGATATGTTATTCAATATAGTTTCAATTATGTCCAGCAGAGGGCGCATTCGATTGATAATTACAGACTTGTTCTGGCTCTGGATGAATGCAGAAAGGTTTTTACATTATCATTCTTGGAGTCTAAAACAAGAGAGAGTCAAGCAGAGTCTGTTAACAAAAGCTTCTCCTTTTCTTCAGCTGATGCTGTCAGAATGGCTGGTGGATGTGCCAGCAGAACTGGACACTGATTGGGTTATGGTGGTCTGTCCAGTGGGGAAAAGATCTCTCATTGTTGCCTCTAAGGTAGGAGTATGTCTGTGCTCTTCTATAGTATCACATACCACCTTCTTTTGTTGCAGTTGTTTATTTAAAAAAAGGGGCAATATGTGTGGTCAGTCTCTGCCAATTTTGATGTGTAATTTTCTGTCTCTGATCAGAAGTTTTACACATGGACTTACACATACAGGATTACTGTACAGCTGTTGTTTGCAAACTGAATTTCTGGCATTGTGGAGAGTTGTGCTCGGAAGGAAGAGAATGTAGTCAGAAACAATTGCACCTTAAGTGGCTTCCTTTATTATGATGCAGTAAATATGTAAACTTGTCCATGTATAGAAAGCATTTGAATAGTACACATTACTGCAACAATGTAATGCTTTGGTAAAAGTGTCAAGTAAATTTAAATTTAAAAATAAGACTAATTCAAAGCAAGTGCCAGAGATAGAGGCATGAAATGAAAGCTAATCCAAAAGACATGTTTTCTTCATCTGCTTAAACGAGGCACTAAAGCCTTGTTATCTGTAATTATTTACCAATTTACCCTCTGGGGTATATTTAGCTAAATGCTCTGTTCTGTGACCTACATGGTTTCAGTCTCTTTTCCAACAAGTATTTGAGACACAAATGAGAAGAACTGAACTTATGTTTTGATAAATTCTTGAAAGTTTTTTTTTTCTATTTTACTTTTCTTTACTTTTTCTTGCATATGTCTTGATTTTTCTGGGGTATTGTGACCTGTTAAACCAGTCCCTCTCCCACTTCGCAGTGCACCACTCTTGTAGTCTATGAGTAATAAATAGGCTTCAGACAACTCATAACTCCAGTACAAGAGGCATGTACTGCAATAATGGCCCCAGACCACAGTTTCCCATCTCAGTTTTACTAGTGTCGGTGACACTACACAGGGCTGTGATGCAACCTAATCTACAATATCATAATGACTGTACAGCTACTCATGTTGGTGACATTATTTCAGACCTTGACCTCACTAACGATAAATCTGTGAAAAACCACAGCCCAGTGCTCTCCATACAAGAACTGGAAATTCTTTGAATCTGCTTCTGGCTTTGCATTGATTTTACAATTGGTCTGTATGACACACTTTGTGTGACTAACTCTGTCAGGACTTGGATGAATGCCGAGACCACCTGCACCAAAATTCTGATCTTTGATGCTCGTTCTCATGAAGTTATGGTAAAAGGTGTTGTATAGCGCTTTTCTACCGATCAGAACTCAAAGCACTCATTCACCAATTCGCGCACACAAACACACACATTTACACACCGGGGGCAGCTTAGGGTTCAGTGTCTTGCCCAAAGATACTTGACTGAAGAAGCCAGGAATCGAACCACCAATCCTACGATTGGTGGACAACAGCTCTACCTGAGCCACTGCCGCCCAGTTCTAGTGACTCCATCCATCCATATGTGGGAGCATTCCCTACCTGTAGGCATATTGATGAGATGACCTCATGAATAACCAACTAATTCATTACTTGAGTGAAAACAGATAATCAGTTTTTTAACTCAGTCCATACATCCAGCAGCTATCCAGTGTTCCTTTTCTGTATTGTGGTAAGTTGCCCTCTTCTCATGTATTGTCTCTGTTTCTGTCTTGATTCTCTGAAGGGTTCTACTGCAGCGTACACTAAAAGCGGCTACTGTGTGAACCGTTTCCCCTCCCTGCTACCCGGTGGGAACAAACACAACTCTGCCATGGGAAAAGGTAGGAGCGCCTGTTGTATCTCATGCCCACTGCACTACTGAGTGTTTTATCAACAGGAGTAGGACTATAACAAAATATCAATATACTTGTCACCATGAAACAATATTTCTGTTGATTTAGTTTTATACCTGTAAAACATGTATTTTTGTAAATTTCTAACTCAGACTATACGATCCTGGACTGCATTTACAATGAAGTGGATAGAACGTACTACATACTGGACGTCATGTGCTGGAGAGGCCACCCGGTCTACGACTGCCCGGTAAGACTGGCTTCTAATCCTCCAGCGATCCAGGAATGCTTGTCTAATTGCATAAGTAGCACAGTCTGGGGCACAGATGTGCTTCTCTGCCATGTTGCGCATCTCATTGGCTCTGGAGTATTTTGTTTACACTGCTTGTTTTATCATCAACAGACCGAGTTTCGGTTCTACTGGATTCAGTCCAAAGTCCAAGAAACAGATGGCCTATCAGAGATCGCCAAACGCAACCCAGTGAGTAGCAGCACTAGTAACGGAGCCTTTCCACCTCATGTCCCATTTTCCTTCTGTGTTTCCTGTATTTAGTAATGTTGCATTAAGGTTTTCTGTACCGATATGAGATGAATGAAGCCCTGAACGTGAACTTCCTCAGCAAAGTGAGACCAGGCGAATCTAAAGGCAGACATCCACTGCCTAATTGTGCACCAAACTGATTATTACACACAAATCTTTAGCATTCTGGTGCTCTGAGGAAGCCTGACTGACCTTTTAATCGTTACTGTTTCTGTGGGCCAGTCCAGTAGGTTCTAAATCAGGATTAGTCTTAGTGGAGTACACTTACTTGGAAAGCTATTTCTCACATATGACAAGAAGACAAATTGTGTTTAGAACTAACAACATGTTGCTCTGCTTTTGTTTAATCGAACAGTTCCGGTTCATGAGCCTCCAAAGCACAGACTGCACAACAGAATCGATTCAGAAAGCTCTGGCAGCCGAGTACAGCTTCAACGTAAGAAGAGATTTCTGCAGACACCTTAATCTGCTGTTGTACACTTAAACGTTTACTCGCATAACTGCTAGAAATGCTGTGACGTTTGCTAAACGTTTCAAGCGTCTGGTTTGGTTTTTTTATCACACTAAATTCAAAATTTCTACCTCCAGGTGGATGGTCTCCTATTCTACCACCGGCAGACCCACTACACCCCTGGCAGCACCCCTCTAGTGGGCTGGCTTCGTCCATACATGGTCACTGACATCCTGGGCATAGAGGTTCCCCTAGGACCCCTTACAACCAAACCTGAATATGCCAGCCAACAGCTCCAGCAAATCCTGGAACACAAAAAAACATCAAGTGAAGTCCGCCCTGCCAACAGCAGCGGAGGCTATGAGTTAGAGTACCTGTCCACCCCGAGCCAGGACAGTGGGGACTCTGTGAACTATTTGAATCATAAGCCCATAAGGGAAGCACACATGGAGATCTAAGTGGGAGACCCAACAAGATGCAAATTGCTAACTCCATTTCTGAGTGGTGCCAGCCCACATATGGCTCTTTAGAATGTCTGCTGAATGGTTCTGCTGTTCTAACCAATTGCAAAGCATGGCTAATTCTAATCCGGCAGTGCTCAGGGCACCCTCTGAGTGCAGATTAGTAGAGCTATGCTGTGTATGTGTTTTTACTTTGGTAAAACCTCCAGTGTGTCATTTACATGTAGATGTGCTCCAGCAGCAGGACCTAAAAAGTTTTCTTCAGAATGATCACAATGCGGTTCACTTCTGTAACACCAGCAGTCAACTACATGTAATCAAAAACAAAAGTGACGGTTGTGTCATGCGAGAGACACTGCAGAGTTCAGCACGGTCAAATGCCACTTTTTAATGATTCCTACCCTGTGGAAAATGCATTTTTAATCAGCGCTTTAGTCGGAGGAATGGTTGAACTTAGGATGCATGCAAAGTTTTGCATAAAGGTTTCTGACGGGAGTGCCGTGGACTTTTATAAGTTAATGTTGAATCTAAAATGTCAAGTTTTAATGTGTATGTTTCTAAATAAAAATTTTTATTATTGAGCTACACTTTTATCGACTAATGACAGCTTTCATCCTCTGCAGTGAAGCATGGTGGTGCTTGACAGAAAGATGTGTGGAGCTAAATACACAAAGATCCTCAAAGAAAACCTGCTCCAGAGAGCATGTAATCTGAGGCTGGAGCAGCACTATATGCATCAGGTCACTGTCATGCTTAGAGCCTCCCAGGTTTAAACCCACATTTCCCTCACAATCTGATGAAAAAGTGATGGTGTGCAAAGTGTGTAGTCCTAGGCGAGAAGAAGTGAAACTACCTGCTTCCAAGAAAGGCTTCGAAAAAGTACAAGATTTAAGTTGATGATGCAGAAACTTCTATTGTTTGTTTTTGGTCAATATAAAATATAATCTACAAGTATGAATACTTACTGAAGCTGCTGTATAATCTCTACTGAAGCTAAGTTAATGGGTCCTCTGCACACACATTATGTATATGCACTGTCAACACAACTAAGTAGCTGATGTTCCAGTATATACTGAGACATGACTCATACTGCTGATACCAGCTCTCATCAGCAGAATTCACGAGCATCTCTTCCCCTCTGCAATGAGCTCAGTGTGCCGTTTGCGTAACTGTGAAGAGTGGGGCGGAAACTGTCAACAGGAAAAGAGTTTCTGGCAGGGCTGCGAGCGTACTTTTAGTGACCTATGCAAACACATCCTCTGAGAAAGAACACAAGATCGGTGCCTCGGGTTACCAGAGCCTGGTGGCGTGAGATGCTTTGCAGACTCTTAAAGGGCAGACGTTTAAGGTCTTTAAAGCTGAGGTGGTTTTGGATTTGGTGCCCAAAGATTTTTAACTCAATTAGCTTTAGTGTAATTGCAGGTTGCCGAGGCAGCTTTAAAGGAATCGTCTTATGTAACTGTAGATGGCTGGCAGTGAATCGATCAAGTAAGCGATTGTTCAGCGATTACCTGGTGTGTCACCAGGTTTGAACAAGGACCTTCTAAACTGCACATGCTGACATTTAGCTCACACTTTACAGCAGAGCTGCTCTAAAATACAAGCTCAACGATCCACTAGCTTGGCTGTGGACTAAAACTACTTTTACATAGTTAGCTTGAGACATATCTGTTATCCTAGTTACAGATAAGATGAAATGACATAACAGTACAGGCCTTTGTGCGTGACCCCTAGAGAGAGCATGTATTTCTTTCCAGGAAACGTCAAAATAGACGTTGGAAATCTGTTATACAAAGGGTAGAGTTGTATTTCATTAACAGATAGGTTGTGTCTCATGTTTGTGCCAATGCTCACTTTATACAGTGGAAAAACACTAAAATCGCTATTGCTCTCACCACCTACACGGAACATCAACAGGTGAAGACAGCGCGATCACAGCTCTGCTGTGGGGATTGTTTAACTCGTTCTGGGAAACGTAGGAGATCGCTAACTGAAACAGAACAAGGTGCACTATGCAGCTGAAGGAAACTCACCACACTGACAACACCTCATCACGCCACAGTTCTTGGAAAGCAGAGAGACTGACTATAACAATAAAAGATAGCAGATTAGGAGTTTCGGGTTCTGATGATTTTTGTGCTTATCTGCTTTTTGGTGAGATTTCTTTCTGCCTAAATGTAGACAAGCAAACTGAGTATCTAAAACTGTTGATGTGGTTTGTGATTAAACAAGGTTTTGTAGTTCATCCTCTTATGTGACATTGTGCAAACATTTAGTGTGTATTTCTGGAAAAAAGAATTAGTGATATGACGCTTCCAGATGTGCAGTATTTAGAAACAAGGTGTTTGAAAAAACACAGTTGATCAGCCTTTTTTTTCTTTCACATTGCCACAAGCCTAAGCCTATCAGAGGGAGTTGAGTCAAGCATGTGGTTACTGCAAGAATTCAGGTATTAGTCAGCGACACCGATCACTTTCCAGGAACTGAGTACCTGCCACTTCACAGTTACACTTTTCAGAATGCTCTCGCCCTCTCACGCATGCACAGACCAACATGCACGGTCTGATGTCTATGAAAACCCTGTCACAAGACTGCAAATTTGTGTTTTTCCTGAAACTCTCCAGCACCTGTTTAACCTCAGGGGTTGGTTTTAGTTCCTGGTACACGTTTATAAAAATGTTATATACAAAAGTGAGCTGGATGTTGAATTATGCATCCACATTCATTCATCTGTATTTTAGCAAACGCATTTAGATACTGTTGTAAATATCAGACTCAGGTGTTTTATTTATAACTGCAAGATGTCAGCTGTTGTTGAAACCAACCAGATGTCTAGACAGTACAGTCTGAGAACACTAAACTGGAGGAAAGGATCATACTCAGAGGCTTGGTATGCCTCTCCAGCTTTTACTTGTCTGGACATTAGGTCAATCAGGTCTTCATCTTGTAAAATCCTGTGCTGTTTTGGCTTGACATGACGTGGGCAGGGCTCTGGATTTACCAATCGCATGTCCCCAAATTGAATGATGTCAGCTTGCTTTATAGGAAGTCTATTGTTGTCCACTCCCTTTTCCCTTTTGCTTTCAAGCCAGATTTTCTCACGCCTCATTGTTTACATTTCACCTATTGTTTTTTTTTCGTGGGAAAAACAAAACTGTCTGTGAATTTCTCCAACCTTTCCCTGAAAAAACATTTCAAGTCAGAGAAACAAACAGCCTACGTGTCTCCTGGTTCATCTGCAGGTACAACCCACCGCTGTTACCGCCTGGTGGAATTAAAGTCGGTCCGTGACTCTGCATTTCATCTCGCTGCACACGAGGCTGCGTAGCCACAGACCAGGGTGCCCAACAGTGAAACCACCGGGCTCGTAAATGTGGCCGATTGATGTCTATCCAAGACGACAGGGTTAACATTACATGTGTTTCTAGACGCTCTCACATTCTCCATAGCGTTATGTTTCTTATACAGTCTACACACACGCGTAATCACTACCTTGCAGGAATCGAGCATCCTGACTGCACTGAGCTTTAACAGCCCTGCTGCCTGTAATATTTGCTGGGGAGAAGTGCAGTCTGCGTGTGGCTCATGTTACACTGCCTCTATCCGACTGCCTGGTCATCTCTGTTTCCTGTGATGTCATTCAATTCCTGTAAAGCGCTCTGTATTATGATGCAGCCGGGGAGAGCTTCACTAATTAAATTGCTATTCTTGCAAACATATTACGGGAGGGCCTGCTGCTATTATTAGTTATTTCCTCTCACTTCATTTGATGCATCAGAGCACACGCGAGCACTGCTGCACTGTAGATATTACCAGAACACATATGAACACACTGTATACAACTGTTGTACTGTACCTACAAATACAGACGATGTCTCTCCTCTAAAGTCTTTATCCTCATATATGCTAATAACCAGCATGTAGATGCTTGTGCTACAGTAGGTTCCTTATTTTGGTTATTTCAGTTTTTAAAATGTGATCAATGTGGTCAAGTTTTAGTGGAGCATGAAGAAATATTCTCTGCAAATCTCTTAGTATTTTATTTACAGATTAAAACACAAAGCCTAAAAATGTACCTTGTAGTTTTACAATAATATCTTGTAAACAAAGAGTTAACTGACTAGATGGGGGGGGGGATCCTAAAAAGTTTAAAAGCAAGAAAACCGCTAACGCTGTTCATAGCTAGGAGCACTAGCTCAGACTGCTGGTTGCCTGGCAACACCTTGACCCGAGGCACCGTCTGGCACAATTATAAAATACTTTTACACGCTAATATTCACACTTATTTGCTATAACATATATATTAATAAGCCTAGATATACTCGAGGGCAATTGTTTCTTTTGGACTGAGCCAGATTAGCCACGTATTTCACTAGTACGCTAAGCTAAGTTAGCTTAGGTTAACTTTAGCTTGATGTGGGAGTGTGATCAAGTTTCTCATCTAGTTAGCAGTTAGTGGTTAGCGGTTAGCTCGCTCTTGGTAAGAAAGTAAATATGTGTCCCAAGGTCAAACGCCTGCTTTAAGGTAACGCAGCTGTTTATGCGTGTATTTATTGCTGTACAGTGTTGTTGCCTATTTTAGGGTCGCTGCTCAGGCCAGATGCGAGCGAACACGGCACATTGTGATTTTCCTGCCTGGTTTCCTATTTTTATGAATGAAGGCGGGGGTCAGGGAGCTTTTGTTATTTTCTGGCCCTAACCACCAGGGGGTAGAGCAACATGCAGCTAGAGAAGCCTCCGATCTCTCCCTGTTCTAGGCTGCGTGTGTGTGTGTGTGTGTGTGTGTGTTTCTCGCCCAACATAAAGGCGACGTCCAGAGCTAACCGCGTTCAGTCCGTGGCATGGAGGAGTCAGCGGGCAGCTGCAGCCCTCTGATCCGCGTAAGGTTCGGTGGATGAGCCGCAGATCGCGGTCCGAGCCCTGTTACCACCGAGTCGAAGTGAAGCCTCGTCGCCCCCCCCCCTTTCCTGTATTATCGGCGAAATCTGATACAACATCAGCGGCTTTATCTCTAGTTCGGATGACAGATTCAGACTCGGGCTAATTAGCCTCCGCGCTTCGCAGTCCAACAACACAAAGCGGAAAGAATTGCCCAGCTCTCGTCGCAGCGTTTCTCATGCCGTTAACTTGCATCGACAGGGACAACCCCTAAACCCAGTTTTTACGCGAGGGACAGGCTCTCGGAGATCTCCGTCATTCTCCACTTCATGAACAGGACGCGTCTCGGCAAAAGGTGATCCGAGAACTAACTGGGACCATGGCAGCTACTTTGTCGGCGGAGGAGGAACAGGTAGGCCCTAATAGTTGTGTTTACACGCATTCCTGTCTGTCCTGCCGCCCGTACTGTGCCAGTGCTGGCTCGCCTCTCTACCTGGGCTGCGTTCGGCCCTGGCGGCGGCGGCGGCGGCGGCGCGAGATGGTGGATTTGTTGCGAAACGCTCCCGAAGGCTGAGCGGAAACATTGTATCGATTTCTGGCGCATTATTGCTGTCGTTGCATCACCGGCGGTTCCTCTCCAGCGGCCGAGCAGGACTGTTGCGAAACAGGCTGAGATGGCCTTTAGCAGCCTCCACAGATGTGAAACAATTCGTTCCGCGTCGTGGAGTCGCTCGTTCGCGGGCACGGGTCGTGATGTTACGCAGGGAAACGCGCTGGGCTGGTTTAGGAGTGCATGCGGTAGAAACGTGGCCGAGGCTTTGCAGCTCGTAGTGTGGGGGTGAAAACATCTAAGCATCTCTACCTACACTGGATGCCCAATGAGCACAGGCTCCAGTTAAAAGATTCATATACAGATAGTGTTGAGACTGACACACAGATGTTAAATTAAATCACATTGGTGGACCGTCAACTTTAAAACATTAATGAAGGTGGCGTTTCTTCTTGGGCTGCAAGATGGATTCTGTTATATATGTGGGACTATTACAGTGGTGGGCAGCAGCGTGTAGAGGATTAATCTGTTTGTGTAGCGCATCCAATCTGTAGTGGATGAACAGACCAAAGAGTCAGTCCAACACTGGCAGAGAAGATAAAACCAACAGACACTGTTTGTTCTGAACGGAGAGCATTTATCGTGGGTCAATAATGATGTGTACATTAGCTACTTTTTGAATGGTTTTATACACCTTGTTCCTCTGTGGGGCACATTTTCTGACCAGCAGAAAGCCTTATCTGGCTACTCCATTTCCTGTGTGAGCCGTGGGGTTGGGTGTAGTGTGTGTGTGTGTGTGTGTGTGTGTGTGTGTGTGTGTGTCAGGGTGGCTCTCTCGGGGGTATACATGGGTGAAGTGGAACTTTATTCTACGGGCAGCTGTTAAAAGCATTTCCACTAGACTCGGGGGAGGGGGTATATATTCAGAGTGCATGTGCGAGTCTGTCATGTGCTTTAGAAAAGTGTCTGTGTGTGTGTGTGTGTCTGTTTTGTGTTGCATCTACTCCCAGGAAGCAGTGGAGTGAGAGAAAGTAGGGAATAGAGAGATAGTGGCGCTATTGACTTCCTGTTTTGGTATTGACTAGTGCCAAATGGGACTTGCTGAAGTGAAGTGAAGCAGCTTGGCAACAGCAGTCCTGCATTTGTCAACAGATTAGCATGACATCTGTATTTAAATAGATTTGTAAAGGCAATGTCAAGGGCAGCAAAAAACTGAAAGCAGAATTCTCAAATACTATTATAATAAAACAAATCGTATTAGCCCTGTCTGCAGGGTTAATGTATAAGCATGATGCTGGGGTCACTGGCTTTACTTTACTGTTCAAAAGGATTTCTTCCATCTCAGACTTTAATACAGTCACCCCTACAGTGTGACACCCTCTGGCTGGAATGTGAATGTAACAGGAAGTGTGTCTGCTCTGAGACCAGTTCTTGTACTGTATAAAAGATACAAAAAGTGCAGAAAGTGCATAATCATCACCCCAGTACTTGTAAGTGAAGTGCAACCATTCATCAAAACATTAAGTTAAATTGCGTTACCTATTATTTTACTAGTTAGGACTAAATTTTAACTAAAATATCACCTACAGTAGTATTATTGATGCGTAGCTGTACCCTTAGGCTGCTTCATACAAAAATGCCAGACATTGGCTTCGCCTGAGGGTCTGTGTCCTGTCTTTGTTTTACATAACGGCAAATTGAATGTAATAGGTTTGTGGACCTTTGGTTGCACAAACAGTGCTTTTAAAAAAGTTGTTTTGGAAAAATCTAATGAAACTGAATGTGAAATTGTACAACACTACACCAGTGATCCATTAGTGTCTGTGAGGCCATGTTCTCAGGCCAGTGTGTGTTCTGAAATTATTTAGGTTGTAATGTGAGTGAACAAAGGAGAGATTTTGGACACAGCCTTGTATCACTGTGGTAGTTTATTTTTTTCTGTCATGCGATATTTCTGTCAGTGAGTTTTCTTGGGAATAACCTTCCACCTTCTTTGGTTTTTTTGGATAATTTGGCCAAGAAGCAGCCTGAACAGTGTCGTACAAGTTAAGGCTTATTTCAGAAAAACAAACTTAGAACATTTATATGTATTTAAGTCTATTTAGATTCCTGTCCGGTTAAATAAGCCATAATTAAGTGTTGTACAATTAAGATTAAAGAAGTTGGAGGAAAAGATCTCCTGTGATATCAGTACTGGAGCAAGCAAACATTTACGTGTCCTACAGGAATAGAATAATTCACTCCTCCTCCTTCCACTGCAGTCCGGTGTGCTATCATGAAAACAAACTGGTTCATCCTCAAATTCCTTTCCGGCGGATATGGCCCCTAGTGCAGAAAAACCAAACAAGACCGGCTTCTCCAGGAACAGAGGGTCACTGCCTGGAGCTGGCAAGCTCTCCTTAAAAGGCCAAGAGAGAAAGAGCAGCTGTCAGACTATTGAAACTTGGAAACCTGAGTGTACCTGACAGCAATCTGACAGGAAGTTGTCTTTGGCCATCACTGAAGGATTAGCGCTTCACACTGCAGCGACAGAGAGCTGACAGCCCACGTTCGATGGGATTTGTGAACTGTCTGATAAAAGATTTACTTTTTTTTGTATTTGTTGTCTTTTACCTCAAGTGATGTGTAAACCAGCACTGCTTGAACCAAATGTGGTCAGTCTACTCGGAGAGATGAGATGTATTTTATAGTGCACTGAAGAGAATTCAGAATAGCACTGCTTCACATTTTTACCCCTAGATTTGGATATGAACCAAGTGCAGCCCTGTCAGGTGCAATCATCTTTCATCCCTTGCATGTTAAACCATCTGAACAGGGCAGAAGCTGCAGGCCCTCCTGTTTGAATGCAATGGCTTTCCTCAGAGGAGACAGTGGCATTCTGTCTTCAGGCTCGGTGCTTGTCAGTGACCATTTCTAAAGAATTCCTAAAGAGCCGCGGACTCCCAGAACTTGACTTCCTGTCTCCCATGCATGCTTTACCGCTCCTCTGCCGGAGCAGAGAAGCGGAACCCTGTGTTTAAAGTGTGCGCTTTCATTGCCTCCTCTGTCGCCTTCAGACAATTCACTGGGTGCTGACTTGTTAACTCTGTGGGTGCTGGGGGTGGTGGAGGGGGAAGGAGAACATAGGGGAGATCCGGAAGCTCTTGCAAGACTACACGCAGAAGTTATCCGCTAGATGACTGGAATGTCTTCATTGTCCGTAAATTCCATATTCAAGTTTTGCAGCTATAGAGGACACTGAATACTTAAATAAAATATAAACGTGGCTGAGGCATAATACAAAAGTAAATACATCAGATTAGGCTATGTGTTAGTGTAACTAATCTCATGGCATTAATAACTGTCCATCATTGTATCCGTTTTCACTGCTTTTCCCTGCCCCTTCTCTGAGGTTCCCTCCTGTGGTTGCAGCCAGATTTCACAAGAAGCTAATTACTATCTTCAGCCTGGAACACGGTCGATCTACATGCATAAGCTTTACCATCACAGGGCTTTTCCAATTATCATTCTTACTATAGAAGAAGGTTCCTGTAACAAATTAAATCGAAACCCCTTTAAATTCTGTTGCTAATGACATCCTCTCACCAAACATCGTCCCATTTCCAGCCAACAACTGCTTTGATACTGGTTCATATTTCAGGCCTTGACTATTAAACCTCTCAGTATATTTCTTAGTTTTGAGGCGTGACTGCCTCTCTATTAGTTTTCCACATTTTATAAAGACTGTGAACATACTGTAGGTCACTCTATAGTAAGAATGTAAATGCTATATAAGTTGTTTTTTTTTTACTTGCTGGATTTTACTGTATAAGTTTGAAGTCGTTACCCAAAGATAGCTGTGGTTGACACATGAGATGAACTAGCAAAATGACTGCACAAATTACAGTTCACACTCTTCATTTTGTACCTCCCTGTCTGTTTCCGCTCAGTAAGCAGGGCTTCCCACCATAAAACGACACACAATACGGTAAATCTCTTGCAAGGACACCAAATTGTGTCAAATATTCTGGGAAACGGTGGGCCGCACTTCCTCTTGGTCCGTAGTCACATCACAGCAGCCCTGCCCTCAAGACTCGACCCCCACTAGTTTGCTTACAGAGCGAACCGATCCACAGAGGAGCCGTAGCAACAGCACTACATGCGGCACTGTCACACCTGGAGCAGCGGGGGAGCCACGTGCGGATGCTCTTTGTGGATTACAGCTGTGCGTTCGACACCATCCTCCCACACAAGCTGGAGGACCTGGGGCTCCCACATTTAACCTGCACGTGGATCAGCAGCCAGACAGAGAGTCAGAGTAGGCCGCCACACACCCACGGCCCTAAGTCCGCTGCTCTACTCCCTCTACACACACGACTGCACCCCTGTCCATCACAGCAACACCATTGTAAAGTTTGCTCATTTCTGACGGTACGTTTGGTTCACCAGCTGCACAGTGGCTCAGAGGAAAGCTCCAAAGGGTCGTCAACACTGCTCAAAGGATTGTTGTCTGCCCTCCCCCCACGCTGGAAAACCTACACAGCTCCTGCGAAAGAGCTCAGAACATTATAAAAGACACCCTGTCCACTCCCTGTGTGAACTGGGACGGTACAGACTATATAAAGCACGGACAAACAGACTCCAGCACAGTTTTTACACAACTCTGTTAACCACTCTGACTGCTGCTAAGAAGTAATGCACAGAATTCAAGTCTGTAGCAGGATCTATGCAATGTTGTGGAACAGGTGCATGTTAATACTCTTTATGTATTGCCTGTGTGTGTGTGTGTGTGTGTGTGTGTATGCTCATGTGATGTCTTCAGCTATATTTACTGTTTATTTATTATTATTTTAGTAATTTTAGCACTTAATGTACTGACTGAAGAGCACTTTAAATGTCATTGTACATGCAACGATAAGGACCTATATTCTAATCTTGAGGAGGTATCAGGTTTAAAGCCTAGTTTAATTTCCTTCCTGTTTGACCCTTGGATTATGAGTTGACCAGTGATGTGTCTGTTTCAGGCTACCAGGCAGTTTCTGGAGGAAATCAACAAGTGGACCAGTCAGCATGGAGTTTCTCCTCTGTCCAGAGAGTTGGCTGTCAAGTTCCTCATGGCTCGCAAGTTTGACGTCCTTCGAGCCATCGAGCTATTCCACAGTTACAGGGTAAGGAAAGGTGGACAGAGCCACTGAGATGAACAGGACAGCTGCTTATGTATACACAACACTAGAAAGGATTCAAGTGATGCTCCTGTATTTTGAAAATATGGGCGACAATTATAGGTTAAACTGTGGTTAGCAACACCTTCCAATCAGTACAGAGACTTTGTTGCTGTTTTAGATTTTGCACAGAATATTTAGTGTTTAATGTGGATGTTTTAAACTAAGCAGGTGGACAGATTACATTTTAGGCCGATCCTAGATTTGTAATGAAGCCAGCTGAGTCTAATGTCTTTAAGTAAAGGAATCAATGATGAGCTGATTTATTTCTCAGATACAAATATTGTTTCTATTAAAAAGATGTTTCCTCATTTGAGTAATTTATATTCAGAAAAATACTTATCTGCGTCATAGCTCTTTTCAGTTTCAGTCTTATCAAAATAATCCACACCCACACTGGAACAGTTGGTCTTGTTTATCGGAGCTTTTCTTGCTTATTATACAGTACATCAGTCAGGGTTTCCACTAAAGCATCTGTATTATTTTTGTCATTTGGTCCTTTTTTGCACATTTTGTCATTTGGTCCTTTCAAACATACGCTGCATGTCCAAAATCCAAAAAGATTTGAACTCACCACACAGCAGAACTGCAGGTAGATCTTGACAAAATTTGGAGCGTCCTTACAACAAACAGCACAATTACACATGGTGTTTTTATTGAACACATTTCTTCAGAAGCCTTAGTCAAGCAAGAGATTGCCTAAACAGATGCACCCAAAACCTCAGGCCTAGGGCCAAACGCACTCGCACACAAACTCACACAGTGAATTAAACATTAAAGGGGTATTTTAGGAAACAGTCTACAAGCTGTTCAGCTGTACAAAGAGTTTGAAGTTGATCACAAAATAGGTACAGTGTTCTCAATGGAAATGTTGACTGGTTGGTGTGGCTGAGGTTATGAGGTTTGCATAAATAAGGGACATTAGCAAAGTTTCACAGCAAAGGACGTGTTGGCCCGCAAGTTAAAACACAGTGATAAAAATGAGACATGTTTGCAAAGACAGTTACAATTTAGCTTCCCTGCACAGAAGCTTCCTTCCCTCAAATGGGGTTTTTGAACATTAAAGGAGTGTAACAGCTTCTCTCCTTTAATTTCCAGTGAACATTGCTGATCTTCTTCTTTTTGTTTCCTGTTTATTTTTTATGCTCTTGACCACCTCCCTGGGGAGAACTGTAGAGTGAAACAAGCTAAAGTCGGAAAACAAGTGGGCCAAGCATTGGAGTTTGTCTTTCAGCCATTGGTATCTGCTTTAGAGTTGTTGAGAACTCGCTGTATGTAAATGAAGCAGAACATAATCTAATGTAACAGACAAATACCTAGAACTGCCCATCACTGATATAGCAGTGGATGATGATATTATGATCAAGCCGGAAAATTATCATCAAGATAAAACCATCAGGGCAGTGGATCAGGCTGCAGGTTTCATTTACCGTATGATCTGCAAATAACATCTACATTCAAACATAATTAAGACATTTTCTTCCAACCCAGGTACTAACTGCCATCAGTTTCTAAGATATGATCTAGTTTTGTCCCTAAATGGTCTACAATGCTCTATAGAGTTCATTCCGGCCAGGCCTGACATGCAAAACGGGATTAATCTGCTCAGATCTCTTCCAGTTCGTCCAACGCAGCAAATGGAAAGTTTCCAGACCTCTAATGACCCAAATAGCTTCACCAGGGCTTCACCACCTACCTTTTAGTAAATTCACGTCACTCACCTGGGTGGGTTCTTATGCAGCATTAAAAGTTGGCTTCCATGAATGCAACTCATTTATGAATGCTAACCATGCGACTTTGACTAGGATTAGTCTTCCCGGCCATGTCCCAGTCATATAACTGGGTTTAATGCTGCGTCAGCGCCAGTACAGAGGCCGGGACAACTAATTTGTCAGAACAAACCGAGTGGGAAAGTTTCCGTTGCTTGTTTGTTTGGGGGTTGTTCTATAAACCGGCCAATCTGGCACTCAAACAAAGGTGGTTGATGGTGTAATACTTGGCCTAAAATATTTCTATTGTCTCTTCTGCTCTAACAACCGTGCGAGTAGTTTCAATCAGACGTTTATTGGAATCGAACAGAGCTGGTTGTGTGTTTAAAAAGCTGATTCTTAGTGAATTAATGACAGGGTGTTAGGGTCACAAACAATGTTACAGGGAGCCAAGGATGCTCACATATCTTAACTATAACATGCAACTTTCTGTGTGCGTTATTGTTTCAGGAAGCCAAAATCAATACTATTTTAGCATCTTTCAACTTCGTGTTTTGCTCTTGCTGTACGTGAATGACACTATGTGCTCGTGTCAAGTACCTGCCAACGTCCAACTGCAGTGAAATGGAGCAAAGAACCAGAAGAAAACCTCATCTTTGCATTAAGTAGCAAAACCATGAAAATCTTTTCCTTATGGTTTGGTGAGGGAGAGGCAGTAGAGCCGTCATGGGGGTTACTCCTGCGAATAATACTTTTAAAGCATGTAGTATGCTCTAGCTTCCCTTGATCCCATAGTCGCAGTTTAGACCGTTTTGCGGTTCGTGTTGTATGTTGGTATTGCAGCGAGGCATCAGGTCTTTCTGCAGCTCTCTGACATGACACACGTCAGACTTCAGCCTCAGGAGGAACCTCTACGACTGCCTTCCTGCATAATTGTATTTCATTTATCTGATTTAGCGTCTTATGTGCTTTTCCAGTTCTGTCTTCCAATACCAGTAATCGAATTGGCTGAAATAATATTGAACGAACAAGGAATGAATGCGAAGCCAATAAGTGGAGGAACCTTTCATTAGGTCTTATTGTTCAAATGACAATTCACTGTAAGAGGTTATGAGGGTATTATTTTGGTTTCATATCATGTGATCCCAGCTTAATCACTGGTTTTTGAAAATAAAATCACTAAATTAACCTGTGTCTTTTGGGACTTCTGTCCCTGCACATTCATGTAACTCCCACACACATAATGGAAACCTTACAGACAGGAAAATAAAGCATGTAGTTCTCCATTGTTCATGGGGAGGAATCCACCTCGGTTTAACAGGCTGTTACAGTAACTCCATGGCCTCGCGTCACCTGCTGTGGTCTCTCTTTCAGGAAACGCGTCTTAAAGAAGGAATCGTCAGACTTCAGCCTCAGGAGGAACCTCTACGCTCAGAGCTGCTCAGTGGAAAGTTTACTGTGTTGGTAAGAGTGTTCTTTGTACGTCCTCCACATTTGGCAGTAATTAAATGGAAAACTGCCGTCCGTTGTCATATTTCAGAACAATGAACTAATAACACAGGTGGAACCCTATAACATCCTTATTATGCCTTCACTAACGAGCACATTCATCTTTATCTTGGAAAAAACACAACAAGGCAGAGACCATTTCACTGTAACATGTTCCTCAGGGAAATTTAGCACTTGGTGATCTCTGTATAACCATTAGAGAACCAGATGTGTAAGCACTTTAGATTTGTGCTATGTTAGAAAACACATGTAGACTAAAAATGGTCGGATTTGTGGCATTTTGTTCAGGAGGAACCATGGACTTAAGAGCCACAGACAGTCTGCAAAAGCCGCAAAGTGCTGAGACGGGCATTGTTGGTTTTGCTTTTGACGGTTCGCGTATAAAATAACAGCAGCCTTATCTTTTACGGTTTCATTTTCCAGACCCATATTCAAGTGTTGCCATGTCCTCTGCCATATGTGGTGTACTTGAACACACCTTAATTCTATTTAATACAGAATAGGATTAGTCAGCGGTGACAAAGCCAACAACCATGTTTCTTGTGCTGCACATACACAATTTGCCATTGTCTTAGGATGTTTTTCTTTCTTCTAAAGCTCACCTGTCAATTTGTTCTATTCGACTCCTTCATAACTAAGTTAATAGTATATTAGTGGTCCTTTTGCGGTGCGAGCTGCTGATTGACTTAACATTAGGCCAAGCAGTGTTGATTTTCCAGATAAATTTAGTCTTTTGTCAGCCTAATCACAAAAAATGTCCCTTCTCCACTGCACACACACACACACTCACACCTCTGCACACACTCATGGTCTCTTGTGTTTCCCTTCCTCCTTTCCCATTGACGTGCCACAGTGGCATTGATGCTGCACATCCTCTTGTCTGACGTCTGAGTTCTCCAGGCTCAGCAGAGGGCTTCATATCCTGTCTGAGGTATTTTTAGCCCCATGTCAGAGAACACAGGCTTATTTGCTTACAACAGTCAGTTCCAACCACATCTTTGGTTGGTGACTTCACTCAAAATAAATCCTCTAGTTTTCACGATAACAGCAGCCTTGACATGAAAAGTATGGTCTTTGTCCCCTTCAGGGTAAAAGAGCCACAAGATGTGCAGTAATATTATTGACAAACTATTCCTCCCACTGACTTGTTGACAGTCCCTTTTGGCAGCGCTCCAGTAACTAGCATGCGACTTGTGCCCCCCTGTGGTCATCTTTCATCCTTCGTTCTACAGTTTCCATTTGGCTTTTCTTGTTGTCACCGACGTACAGCCCCTGTAGACGACAGTTAACGCAGTACAGATACATTTCTTAGGTTAGTGCAGGAAATGAGACCTGAAATTTGAATGTGTTGTATATCTTCAGAGTGCACGGGATCCCTCCGGGGCCTCCATCGCCCTGTACACGGCCAAACTTCATCATCCCAACAAAACGGGCAACCACGTGGTGCTTCAAGCCCTCTTCTACCTCCTGGATCGGGCTGTAGAAAGGTGAGGAGCCTGGATTTGACAGAAGCTTCACATCTGGTGAAACTAAAAACCTTACCACTAATAAATCAGCCCATTTACTTCCCACTACATTTAGTGGATCCCCTCCAGAAAACCTAATGTAATACCAAAATGGCAGGCAACTGCTGTATGCCGCCCCCCCTTGTGTTTGAAAAGCAGTATGACTTCCTACGCGTTTCTCTTCCCCTCTGCAGCTTTGAGACCCAGAGGAATGGCTTGGTGTTCATCTATGACATGGCAGGATCCAACTACACAAACTTTGAGCTGGACCTGAGTAAGAAGATCCTCAACTTGCTCAAGGTTAGAAAGATGGACAGTGTACTACAGTACATAATCAAGCCCTCGTGGGCCTCAGTGGAAGGGAATGCAACAGATGTCATTTGATTTCTGTAGAAATATTACAGAATCTCTTTTCTTATACTATTTGTTATATCACTTCATTGTCCAAAACCTTTAAAAGACTGAAACCAGTCCTGTTGAATGTATTTGTTATAAGCTGTGCTCTCTCCGTCCACCAGGGGGCGTTCCCTGCCAGATTGAAGAAGGTGTTGATTGTTGGGGCCCCGGTTTGGTTTCGAGTCCCCTACAATCTGCTCAGTCTGCTTCTCAAGGAAAAACTGAGGGAGAGGGTAAATAAAAAAAATCCTTCAATTTCTAAAAGTTTGATTCTACATCATTCTCTATCATTTGGAGATACTAATTCACTCTGCTCTCTCACATCTCTGGGACATGTAAATTAAAGTAGAATTTAAGTTAAATAACCCTCAATTATATTATGATGATTATCTCCAGGTTCAGATGGTAAAAATGGCTGAGCTGCGCCAACACCTTCCCAGGGACTGTCTCCCTCAGCACCTTGGCGGCTTGTTGCCCCTGGATGCTTACAGCTGGAACCAGCAGCTGCTGGCAGGCCAGAATGGTAGAGTGGACCCAGTGGATGAGCTGGTGGGCATTCCCTTGGAAGAGTCATCCATCCACGTACCTGGACCTGAATCTATGCGCCCCCAGGAGCTGCTGGTGCTCCTAGGCAGGCTTCAGCGCTCTGGTATCCATCAGGAGTACGAGGAGCTACGCAGGGAACCGCCACCAGGAAGCTTCCATTGTGCACAGTGAGTTTCTCTCCTTTAGGGTTGACATTTGTAATAAAGGATCTGCATTTGTTTCACAGATGGCTTTGTTACTTACAAATGCATTCATTGATTTAGGGTATTTTTGTAATATTTTATTTTATATACTGTATTAATCCCCCAGCCTCTGCATTTGAACCTATGTCCTGAGGAGAGCAGTCATTTATTCTAATATTAAGGCGGATTGTTACGACCTTTTAAGTGTTATTATAGTAGTGTTTTAGGCTAATTTGGCTTCCTTGTTTATCACATGCATTAAAGAACTTTACTAAAAGATGTATCACACAAAATATTATTGAATGTGTAGCATAGTTAAGAGGCTGTGGTAAGCGTGCTGATTGTATTATTTGCCTACAGAGCAGCCTACAATCAAGAGAAGAATCGCTATGGAGACGTGCTGTGTCTTGATCAGACAAGAGTTCGTTTGAAACCCAGAAGGAACGAGGTTGGTGCTCGATTCCTTGACCCAGGCTGCTTCTCGTGTACTGGATGCATTTGACTCAAACTAAATCATTCATTATTATTTACTGTATTAAACATTTTCCAACATTCACCTAAATTCTGGATATTCATAACATAAATTCCAGTTGCTGTGCATGGAGCCGGTAAGTACCTGCAGAATTTATTTTAGTGTGAAGACATCCCTGCGGGTTACAAACGGTCAGCACCCTGCGCTTTCCAGGGTATCCAAGGATTATCACTGTCACTCAACACTATATTTTAGATGAGAGGCACAAGATGAGTCGATGAGCCACATGTGCCAGTTTCAAGACTTCTGAAGCCACAGTGGAGGAATACTGAATGTCTGTGGAGATACCTGAGCAGTACAGTGTTGTCAGATTCTTCCATGTACTGTCTCCACAGAGATCAGATTACATCAATGCAAGCTTCATGGATGGCTACAAGCAGAAGAATGCATATATTGGTACCCAAGGTATGACGTCTAATTTCTAGTGCGCTGTATTACTTAATGAACATTTGATTCCTAATTTTACCTGCACCGTACCTCCCACATGTCATTATTATTTCTTAATCTGTTAGTTGATACTTGCTGTATTTATCCAGGACATTCTTTTTTTCTGGGCCAAATTATAATGCACACAATTATTGGGTCATCGTGGCATCTCGCTTTTTCTGGCATTTGGTTGCAGTCATACACACATTTGTATGTGTACAAATATGCATTAGGGCACATTTTTCAATTTGGTTCACCCTTCAGGATTCTTTCTGGTGATTCTTTTAAATCAAAAGGCAAAATAAAATGGCAGTTATTAAAAGTACAAGCGAGTTGGACAAGCAGGCCAAATTAGAGGTTAAAGGTCTTTAGGAAGAACTGTGATCGAAGGTAATGTTCCCTACCATGTCAAATGTCTCACTTTTCCAGGCCATAAAATAAGATCAACTCCGTCGCCTTTGACCACTCACTCATTTCTAAAGTTTTATTTTTGTTTGTTTTCCATCCTGTTCACCGTGTAGGACCACTGGAAAGGACGTACGGTGATTTCTGGAGAATGGTTTGGGAACAAAATGTCCTTGTCATTGTCATGACCACCAGGTAAATTGAGTTCTGTTCATAAACAGGGGGGCAAAAATGGTATGTTGAGTCAATGAAGATATAACTTTGCAAAACCTGTGGCTCTGTGCTGTAGGACCGACGAGGGCAGTAGGAGGAAGTGTGGACAGTATTGGCCTCTGGAGGAAGGGGGACAGGAGGTCTACGGCCATTTGGCAGTGGTGAACCAAAGGGTGGACCACCACACCCACTACAACCACACCACGCTTGAACTGCACAACACTGAGGTACAACCAGCAGCTGCTGTAAGAATGCAAATCACAAAATGTAGTCGGCGGAAAGTTTGTGGATCTCAAATTGCTATTGTGAGATTCTATTAGCTGTCTTTGTTCAGGTCAGATCAAAGCCGTACGAGCAAATCCAGATGTTCTCCTACTGAAACTCAGCCTTCTCATCATAGTTTCCTGTCTACATATGAATTAAATTAACGATACAAGTGTTCAGCAGAGAGCCAGGCAGGCGGTTTCCCCTTGCTTCCATTCCTAAGCTAAGCTACTTGCCCATGTGCTACAGCTTATTATTCAGAGCCTCATATTTCATTTTACCCTTGAAGAATGCACATTTCACAAAATGTCACACTGCCCTTCCTAAATATGTTTTTCTGATCCATTCAGACGTGTGAACAGAGGCAAGTGAGTCATTTCCAGTACCTCAGCTGGCCTGACTACGGCGTTCCCACCTCAGCTGTGACGCTCATAGACTTCCTAGGAGCCGTGAAGAGGCAGCAGAGGAAAATGGTCAAGGCTTTGGGTCTTCAGTGGACAGGCCACCCACTGGGACCCCCTATGGTGGTCCATTGCAGCGCAGGGATTGGGAGAACAGGTGAGATCCTAAGATGTGTCTGTCTGGAGATCAAGGACTCTGGTTGTACACCAAACCCCAAGCAGAAAAGACTGTAGTAACAAGTATGTTTAAGTGTCCCTGCTAACTAAGATCTGTCCTTGGCAGGTACCTTTTGTGCCCTGGACATCTGTCTGTCCCAGTTACAGGACGTAGGCTCACTAAATGTGTGCCAGACGGTGCGACGCATGAGAACACAGAGGGCCTTCAGCATTCAAACCCCAGACCAATACTACTTCTGCTACAATGCTATTCTGGAGCACGCCCAAAGACAGGGCCTGCTCCCATCCAATCAGTGAGCTCCAGCACCAATCCACGAGCCCTGAGCGTTTGACACCTGATCTGTTAACTCCGAGCCGTGTTGTATGACCAATTAGTGAATCCAGGAAAGTAACTTCCTCACAGGCCTTTCTTTTCTGGCAGACGGTGACGTAAGACAGTGACAATACGGATGCTCTTGATATTGTGGCTGCAAACAATGTGATGTTTTCTTTTCTGCTGGACATATCTCAGCAAATACATGGTAGAGTGGACAAACTGCTTCAGTGCTTTGCAGCTTTGTTGTGCGAGTGGTCAGGTACATTGAGGTAAAGTTCATTAACCTTTTGTTTATTTATTTTAAAAAGCAGCGTATGGACATGAAAAGAGCAATTCACCACAAAATTGTCACAATATCCAACAAAACTTTACCAGTTTTAATTTCCTGAGGCTTTTATGACTGCAAAAGAGTTAATATTGTCATTATCCACCAAAACGTGTTACTTGACCCTAATGACTGTGGAAATCCATGTTTTTGGAGCCAAATTAATTTGCCAGGCATTTTCAACCATGAATAATAACTCGGTCCGAGACATGAGATCAACACCAAGTAAAATTTGAATGTTCTGGCTGGGATGACACCTGGGTTTCCAACTTGCTTTTTGAGTTGTAGTTTTCACAGGTTCAGTTAATTTAAGGTGGAATGATCATCTTGACACACTGCTTTATTATAAACAGGAAGTCTAATCTCCACTGACGGGGTAGTTTTGGCACTTCCTGTCCAGTAAACCGTATCGTTATGGACATGGATGGTACGAGCTAGGTTTGCATAGTCCCAGGCCGTCGCGCTAAACACAAGGAGATGAACTCACTCAACCTGTTGCCAAAAGTCTCTTCCCAAGTAGTTGTTTCACTGAGGCTGCACGATGCCTGAGTGGAGATGACTGAGGGGTAAAGCACATTCACAGATGTCACTGTAAACTCCCTGATAGCCATTTGATTTCTCGTTAAATTATTGTACATATGAGTTTTAGTTTGTATTTTTCTAACGGTCCAGTCCAGGTCCACTGAAACCAGACGTTTTACTCTCTCAAAACAAACGTGAGATTTCCTGACTTTGTCTACACTGACCAGTGTCCTCGGCTGCCTTTTGCTCAATAGCAGTGCCACCGTGCTTGTGGGAATGTACCGCTGAGCCCACCGCACACCTACACACCTGTCCCGAGCAGTCCAAGCTGCAGTGACTATGCGACTATAGCATACATCTGTGTAAGTCATCGGTTAAGACCTCATGAGTAGTGCAATATTTAGTCTTTTTGTTTTGACACATCATGTCGTAGCACTTTTTAACTATTCCCAGTGTGCTGAGATTAGTCATTGTGGCGATAGGATGAGATGACACAAATTGTAGTAGTAGTAGTCCACATTTCATGCAGGGATAACTAGTAATACCTAAATATGACTTTTGGGCTAAATATAAAAGTTAAAGTAGAGCTTTATTGGAAAAAAAAACAAGAGGATTTTATAAGGAAATCTGAAATGAATGGTGGACAAGCTGAATATGCATGAACGAATCTGTGCCTACGCCCTGGAAAGTCCTTCTTAGGCACTTGGGTCAGAAATATGAAGTTTCATTTCATTATTGCTACTTTAAGTTCTCTAGACTGTGGTTGTACTCAACGCTTTCATCTGGTCCCAGTATCTTGTCATGATTGGAGTACACATACAAATGCTGAGTGTCTGTGTGTTATATGTTGCATTATATTGTTGCCAGGTGAAAAGTGCATCCTTTACTACAGAATTCATATTGAATTTGCTTGTAGTGAAGCATTTTTAATTCTGCCATCTTCATTCACTCTGATTTGAGAATTGTTTCCTTTCAATAATGAATTCAAAACGTGCCCGGGTTTATTTTTCTATTGTATTCAACAACTTTTTTCATATGATTACCCAGAATATACAGTTATCTACATTAATTTTATATTTGTTCTGTTATAACCTATTACTTTATTATTTGTATGATTATTGATTCAAGCTATACTGTAATAAATACAAACGGTCAATGTGTACCTTTGTGCGGGTTGTTGTTGTTTTTTGGCTGATTTAGAACTGCCGTGCTATTAGATATTATATAAAATCTTCCCAAGAATAGTATTAAAAAATGTATTTTTTTTAAGTACATTTGCACAACACTTGGGCAAATTGCTGTATTGCGATAAGTCTAGGGGTCAGTAGACTCAGTACGGTGATAGTTGCTAAGAACCACAACTTAAGTGCTTGTCTGTCACTGCTCCAAGGAAAAACCTGCAGAGCACCCAACAGCTCTACGCTCATAGTTTGGGAGCCAAATTAAAGAGATCCTCGTATTTGAAAAAGTCGTGCATTGGCCAATATGAACAGGTTTCTGAATTTTTATTGCTATTGGTCTAGACTCGAAGTACAAACCTGCATTTAAACTGTCTCCCATCCTCACTAAACCAAATTCAACTCCCTACCAAGCCTGGTAAAGATTAGCTGTCGAATGAGGGACCAAAGCATCGCTGTGCTGCTCCTTAACTGCTGCATACGCACAACGAGTACAATAAATTTACTCCAGCGAGACTGTGGCGTTTACCGCCACACCAAAATCAGCAGCAACTGAAATATGAATACCCACAAAATGATATGTGCTCCCTGGGTGCTCAAACTCTGCTGACTGCAGCAAAGGGGACATTTCTTTCTCAACAATGCTTATTTTGGGTGCGGTATGATGTGCTCAGGGTCAATCATCACTCTGTAAACTGCAGCAATAAAGTAACAAGACTAACACTGAGTGTTTGCATATTCCTCTCTTTTCCTTTATGCCAGTGTGTCTCAGTGGAGCACACTTAACAGATCATTACAGCAGTGTCCTTGTGTCATCACAGTCTGTGAATCCTACACCTAATGGTACAGTCACAGACTCAACTATAACAGACAGAGTCTTCTGCTCTTCTCTACCACAGCAAAGACGCCAAATAACCAAACACCAGACCTTTACTGTAAACTCACTGCATATATAGGTGTTATAGCATATATATTGTAATTTACAATACTGTGCAGTTAATAGTAACTAACTGTGAATCTGATGCCCAGTGACTGTAAATCATTTAGGGTGTTGATGTTTAATATGGCAACTTCTGAATAAAATATCAAAATGCATATTAGATTTTAAGTGTGATCTGTTTGAACATCGTAGGACATTTTTAAAGCAAAGCTCCCAGTCTGACAAATATGAGCATTTTCTTTGATGAGGATAAACTTACAACATGTGGAGTTTGAACTGCTTATGTTGTGTCAAATATCCCCGTGGTTTCTGGGAGCTTGCAAAGAGAAAGCTTTAAACCCACCTGACTCCCGTCTCCAGTGCAAAGATGTTGAGTTTCGGTGACTGCCATGCCTACTCGGTTTTCATCTGATGGAGACAGGGCTGTTTCGGGACGCGTCCTCGGTTTTAGCGGGTTATATTCAAAACAAAATGACGTGTACTGTAGGATGCGCCAATGCCAGCGGAGGGGGGCGTCTCCAACTATTTTGTTACAAACACGAATCCGGAGTAAGGAGTCTTTTTCCTGGGTATGTAACAGCTGCTTAAACTAAATCATATTTACATTGTAGCTGCTTTGGCGAGCGAGCTGCTTATTCTGCCGTTTGCAGAGTGTCTGTGGGCCAGTTGCGCCTTTTGTGTGGTGAAATGCATTGAAGGAGGGTTTTGTGTGTGTGTGCGTGTGCGTGTGTGTGTGTGTGTGTCCGTAATCGGGAACAGAATGGCCAAAAACATAACGTGGTAGATGGCAAAAAGCCTCGCCGTCGTCCTTTTGTCCGCCAGTAAGCAGCCTCTTCGGGCTGTGCGGTGATCCTTTGAGCCAGCCGCTGTCTGGAAGTCGAAACATTTTGTCTGCAGTGTTGTGTGAGCATGTAACGCTTGTTTGCAAATGGATCGGCTGTGGTGGAGGTGGAGGGGGGTGTTGTAGTGAGATGGCTTAGACATTTTACTCCCCACTGTTGGAGTAAACAAAGAATATGATTTGTTAAACGCGCGTTCGGGGACACGGGGCTGTTTGGGCTGCGTTTTTTGGATACGCGGAGAATGGCGTGGCTCCGACGCGCCGAGGTTCCCACACGGCGACGCCGTAGTTCCCCGTTTCGTTTGACTTTGGCATTGTTAAGTAAGGGCAGCCGGATCAGCTCTGGCCGCCTACTAAAAGGTGCAGCGATCCCCGCACAGGCCCTGCTCCACCGTGCCCAGGGTCGGTTACCACAACCCGATGCGTTTTGCGCCGTGAACCCTTTTGTTTGGAGTGTGCTGCCTGCAAATACCCACGTCGACCGACGCTGCTGCCGGAGTGTGTTATTATGAGGATCTCCACAGCGCGCTGTCGGACGTTTTGCGCCTTTTCGCAGAACTTGAATTCATTACTTGCTGGACATAACCAACGTTGTGTTTTGAGGAGTATCGCTCTGGAGAATTTCTGGAGACGGCCGTGGACTGCGTGCGTCTGCGTGAGAGCGCTGCAGCCTACGGTCGCTCCTGAACACTCTCCCTGGGCAGGAGGGAGGAATCCCGGGCTGGGGTTGCAGCTCCGCCTGTCGTGGGCGAGGGTTTATTTTGGAAGTTCCACCTTTTGGGGATTTGTAATGGCGGTTCCGTGCGACCATTGGCTGCAGTGGCCACAAAGAGGCGGGACACAGGCGTGAAAGCAGAGACCCGCCTGCACAGTCACGTGTTGCAGAATCCAGGAAGTGGCTGGTTGCGTAGCTACATCATGGATGTGCTGAGAGCTGTGCACTGTTGCAACACAGCGTTAATCTGCAGCTCTCCCATCATATGTAGTTGTGCTATGGACGAGCGCTCTGTTGCAGAGATTCCTGCCATATGTACAATGACGCATAAAATATGGTTCCGTTACCGGCAGTGCCAGAGCAGTTATCACAGTTTTGTGTGATAATGCAACATTTTAATGTATGCACACGCTGGGTATTATATACTGGCTAGATATTCAAACTGATAAAGGCACAACTTTATGTTGTCATAAAATGATGGTATCAAGTCACCTGGATGACTGAGATTCTTCACCAACAAAGTCCGAGTTACTTTGCCTCCTGTCTTACACATGTATGTTTAATTTTGCGTTCTGGTGATGTAAGCATGTCGCCTCACAGCTGTGTGTCTGGGTGTGAATCCACCAGTGGTCCAGTTGAGGGGACTGTGCAGGTTCTCTCTGTGTCTGCCTGGGTTGCTCTGCATACTCACACTTCCTCCTACAACTAAACACTTGCCATTAGGTCAGGTTAACTGGTCACTTTAAATATTCCATAAGTGTGAATATGAATTCTGTGTTGGCCCGGTGGGGGACTGGTGACCTGTCCTGGGTGCACCGGCCTCTTGCACGTTGACACCTGGGACTGGCTCCATCACCTTTAACACAATCACTTGGATGGGCTGATGTTCTAATTGTTTTGTGGGTTTAAGAAATTTATTACAGGAAATTCATGTTCTTTATTATTTTATTTGTCTTCTTAGAAACTAACTAATATTCACTGTTGAGAATTTGTTTTCAGAAAGTTGTTAAATTTTCTGCTTAGAAAGGTGCTCTACACCTCTGTATTCCCACAAAACACTTCCTGCACATACTGTACCTTTAAAGTATTTTTAAAAAAAAACACTCTAGACATCTGCTCACACAGGTGAACACTTTATTTTACAGTGCCTTTATTTACTATACATGTCATTTTCTATAGGTTATTATCATAATTTCTGATGTAACTGGTAAACACTAGGAAATATACAACAGAAAACACAGCTATTATGTACCGACTAGACACAATCAGTTGTGTATTAGACAAGAGAAACACACACACACACACACAGTACTGTGCAAAAGTTTTAGGCAAGTGTGGAAGAAATGCTTTAAAAACGAGAGTGTTAAACATTTATTTTCACAAATGAACAAAATGCAGTGAATGAACAACAGACAAATCTAAATCACATCAATGTTTGCTGTGACCACCCTTTGCCTTCAAACAGCAGCAGTTCCTCATGGTTCACTTGCACAGTGAACCAACCACACATCCTCTGTGGATGCAGGGTTTCTCACCTCCTTCTGTCTCTTCATGGTCCCAGACACACTCTGTGATGCTGAGATCATAGCTCTGTGGGGGATTTGTTCGCTCAGTTTGCATTTTGTGAATTGACAGAAATAAAGAATTTATTTATATTACTGAAAGCTTTCTATGTTTACAGCGTTTTTTCACACCTGCCTAAAACCTTTTGCACAGTACTGTGTATATCCACACATTATGGATATTACGACCTAATGATAACGCTTTGATCAAATTATGCACTGATTCAGTTTATTTCACATGCCCAGTTTGTGGTTATAGCAGTTATACTTGCAATATAGCTACTAAGTCAATTAAGTGTCTCAATTAGTAGAAAAACGACAAAATTCTACAATTAACAACAAAAAAATAAATACAACTATCGGAAATGCATGAAAAAGAAAAGTAAAGCCTTTACCAATAAATATAGATTCACTTACCATAGACAGATGAGCACTGCAGCGGATGCAGCTCATCTCGGTTTGTGACTAAATGGAGTAAAATAGTATCATTATTGCTTCGGTGAAAGCATTACGTTGAATGTATGCTGCTACCCTTAGCACCGACGTTTATTAAGTGCTCAGTCGGACCTGTTTCGCCGAGCGTGTCCACTGCCTCGGACTTTATCTGTGTGCTGTAATATAACCGGGGCATCTCTCACTCTCGGCTTTGTGGCGCTTCAACTTAAAATAGGCGTGTTTGATAACTGTGCCACAATTTCCTGATTGACAGCTCGAACTCACCATTCAGGCCCCCTGCCCCGCCCTCCTGCGGATCCCAGGACAAACCGACAAATCGGTGTTGGACATGGGCGGGGTCACGTGGGAAGACACGCCCATCCCGCTGCTAACCGAACGGAGATTGTTTTCCTCTCGGGGAGATTTTTTTTCACTTTGCAGCATTCGGCTTTAGTTGTTTATTTTACGATCACACGCCACTGATAAGTTGCTGTTCCACCTGTACGTCGCCTCGGCATCTTCTTCAACCCGAGGTGTACCCGTTAACCCACAAATAACGGATTATCAAAGCACCATCTGCGAACTTCTGCCCGCTGTTTAGGAGAGAGGGGTGAGTTCAGCTGAATTCATTCAGCAGGCTAACTCAGCTAGCTGCCTACCCGCCGTTAGCAGACGTTATAAGTAAATATACTGGAGATCGACGCTTCTTTGCTTGCCGTGCACTTGTAGCTGGACCTGATATGGGCAGTTTAATAAACCGATAGTTAATTCTCGCTACAAACAGTCTGCTTCGGCTAATGGTTTAGCTGCATGTGCTTCCCCGCTAGCCTCGGACGGTTCTCGATGTTGGACTACTCATGTTGTTTACATTAGCTAGCTATCTAGCTAGCAGCTAACTGGCAGCTCGCCACCCCTTCGACAAAACAAGTTGCAGGCGAAGTTATGAAAATCACTGCTTGAAAACGCTCTCAGAGCGAGTTGACGGCCAGGGCGCCAACAGGTCGGATACTTTCAGCGCTTACCTGCTGGACACGGAGTCGTTTGCTGCGCTCCTGCGCCATGCTCTAAATGGCGGGCGTAGGGGCAGCGTCGCGCTGTAAGTCGAGGTCGGTGTTTGTATTGCTAGGCCGTGGAGGGACGCTTCATGCAGCGGGGCTCGGCTAGCGTGTTGCAAGCATAGGGGCGTCTGCTTGTACGTGACAGTAACGTTACTGAGCTGAACAAACGGTGGCCGAGCTGTGAACACTGCCGCCTGGCTTTCTCCTGCCTGCGGCTGAGGGTTGGCCGGTGAGCGGCTCCGAGCAGACCGAGCGTCACTAGCCGCAGCTTGACAGTCACCGGAGCCACTTTTGCCCACTGCTCTGGGTTTGGGACGTTATTTAGTCGTCCCGCGGGTTAGCAGCTCCGTCTTTCGGTCAAGCCAGTCACTAACGTGACGAGGAGCCGCTGCTGACACGAGGAAGTTGTGAATGGCGAGCAGAGCGACTCCCACGGTCCCACGGCACCTGTTTGTTGCGGCGGTGACGTCGGTTGTCTGCGTCTCATTGGCTGCGAGGTTCACATTCAGTTAATGGTCGGTGGCGTGAGGCGCGACTGCAGACGCGCGTTTCACTTTCATCTAGAACAGCAACAGCAGAACCCAGCACAACACACAACAAGGAAAGAAGCAAACTGCGAAGGTCTACGGGGGCGTGGTAGGAAAGAGGTACCAGAGCTTCAACGCGTAGATCCCCCCCAGTAGACTTTTCAAGCAATTTCAACTTTGTTAGTGTAATATAGACTTTTGTTTGACATTTGTGTTCCACAATAAATCATATAACAAAACCCAGACACTGATCCAGTGGCTTCTCGTGACTTCAGCCACTGTAAAATAAAATCCATGTGCTGTGTGTGCTTTATTCCCAGGTCTCTTAGTTCTCACAAATATGAGGTCATAATGAAGCGGCGACTGGAGGATCAGGAAACGGTTTTTGCGTCCCAGCAGCGACGCCTCGCTGGCAACGCGGAGGCTTTTCAGCATCGCGTCTTGGCCCCAGCTCCAGCCCCAGCTGTGTACGAGGCCGTATCTGACAACATGCAGCCCACAGCAGGCGTCCAGTACTCTGTCCCCCAGGGGTACCAGGTATCTGTCTAGAGTTATCGGCTATCGGTCGGTTGTGCAGTTGTTTGAACCCTTTTCTTGCATGTGATTTAAATAATAGTCCTATATGTTATCTTTCTGTTGCACACTCTTGTTGATCAACCATTCTTTTTTTTCTAGGTTCCTCCTGTGGCCCAGAATAGTGGCGGCCATGGCCACACACCCAGTCCAGCCGTCCACAGTGGGTCTCACCACCATAGCTCAGCAGTCCAGTCCCCTGGGCCTTCAGTGATGTCAGGACATGGCCATACAGCCGCTCCTCAAGCATCGGTGCAGGGCCAGCAGCAGTTCCAGAGGCTCAAGGTTAGTGGGGTACTTTTAGAATCTAGTGAGTTAATCTGTTGCTGGTTTAAGATCTAGTTTAGATGTTGATTTATAGTGGCATTATTCTCTGTCTTTGAAATATGCACTTCTATGTCCACAAAGACTAACTGTTCATTTTTAATTATTTCTTGTTGTGGCATTTTTACTAAAAGAACCACTGCCAGGAATGAGTGAAGAAGAAAAACAAAGTGGCATATTGATGAAATTGACTTTCGCCTTTTCTCTCCATAAGGTGGAGGATGCTCTGTCTTACTTGGACCAAGTGAAGTTGCAGTTTGGCAACCAGCCTCAGGTCTACAATGACTTTCTGGACATAATGAAAGAGTTCAAGTCTCAAAGGTGAGGCTCCCTTCCTTGATACTGTGAGCCCAAGGCTGCACACACAACCGCTTTTACACTGTTCTGTTTGAGACAAGCCTTTTTGGAAATACAAATTACCAGAGTAATTTTCCATAAGCTTGGAATGAATGCTGCTATTTCAAACAAAACAGTATTGCTTATAAATTCACTTTGCCTCTTTCTGTGTTTCCAGTATTGACACTCCTGGGGTCATCAGCAGAGTGTCACAGCTTTTTAAAGGTCATCCCGACCTTATCATGGGATTCAACACCTTTCTGCCCCCGGGCTACAAGATCGAGGTCCAGACCAATGACTTGGTCAACGTGACCACACCCGGTCAGATCCACCACATCTCCCCACATGGCATTTCTGTTCAAAACATCCCTATAACAGGAGCAGCTACGCAGCACCCAGCGCAGTTACCATCTGCTGCAACCACCACTGCTCCACCACTTGTAACCCAGCCCACTCCTCCCAAAATGAGCAAGGTGAGAATCAAATGCACACTAGGAAGTGACTGATTTGTTCTTACCTTGTGTCAAAGTTTCATTTAAGAAATTTCAAGTGATTCCTGGTGCAGCGTGTGCTTTAACATCCGTGTTCTGTGTTCCCATGTCCTCTTTAGCCCCAGGCCTTAACGCCGAGCAGCCAGAGTAATCCGTCCATCCCTGCGTACACTTCTCCTCGGTCTCCTCCAATGCAGCTCCACCCACCGGTGAGCGGGACCCCCACCGGGCCACCCATGCAGAACAACCAGCCTGTTGAGTTCAACCACGCCATAAACTACGTGAACAAGATCAAGAACCGCTTCCAGGGCCAGCCTGACATCTACAAAGCCTTTCTGGAGATCCTCCACACGTACCAGGTCAACAAAAGAACATCTCATTCTGCAAGTAACCATTGACACTGTTATTAGTATTTTTAGCCATTACTTTTCACTAATCTTCCGCCTGCTTTGTACAGAAGGAACAGCGTAATGCAAAGGAGGCTGGAGGGAACTATACGCCTGCTCTGACAGAGCAAGAGGTCTACGCCCAGGTGGCCAGGCTCTTCAAGAACCAAGAGGACCTGCTCTCAGAGTTTGGACAGTTTCTCCCTGATGCCAACAGCTCAGTGGTGAGTGCAATCTTAATTCTTAGCAAGTAAGTCCTTGCTTCAGTTCAGTTGTACTCTTAATCATTTTACACAGATGTATTTTCTCACAACTGCAATTGAACCTGTAATTTAGAGTTCATGTATTGTGTTACTTTCTCTGTAGATGTTAAATAAGACCACAGCTGAGAAGGCAGAGTCCGTACGGAATGACCATGGTGGAACTGCCAAAAAGCTGCAGCTCAACAACAAACAGAGGCCCAATCAGAACGGCTGCCAGATCCGTCGCCATCCAACTCCAGGGGCCACACCCCCCATCAAGGTACAGTACACGCAAGCAGCTCCACATCCCGCTGAGGCTGAAGTGCTGCGTAATGTGTCTGTAATTACACACGTGTCGTTGTTGAATGACTTCATAATTGTTGTGCCTCTTTGTTTTCTTTTTTTTCTCGGTAACGCCACAGAAGAAACCCAAGCTACTAAATATGAAAGATTCCTCTGTGGCAGATGCCAGCAAGCACGGGGTCAGCACTGAATCTCTGTTCTTTGAGAAGGTCAGCGTCTCTTGTTTTTGTTGATTTTTGTAACATGCTTGTTTTTATCATCATGGAAGGACTCTAACAAAAATCCGCAACTATTCAAAGGTTCGTAAAGCCTTGCGAAGTGCAGAGGCCTACGACAACTTCTTGCGGTGTCTGGTCATCTTTAATCAGGAGGTGATCTCCAGGGCTGAGTTGGTTCAGCTGGTGCTGCCTTTTTTAGGGTGAGTAGTGTTACATTACACAAATCTGTCCATATATCCCATGTCTGAGTTTTCAACATATTCCTGTCCTACAGAAAATTCCCTGAGCTGTTCAACTGGTTTAAAAACTTTCTGGGGTATCGGGAAATGTCTCACATCGAAACGTACCCCAAGGAACGGGCCACTGAAGGTATTGCCATGGAGATTGATTATGCTTCCTGTAAGCGTCTAGGCTCCAGTTACAGAGCCCTGCCTAAAAGCTACCAGCAACCCAAGTGCACTGGTAGAACTCCACTCTGCAAAGAGGTGAGTGTGGAACACATCATGTTGTAAATGCGTAACGAACACCTCTTCTCCACCGTCATCAACGACAAACGTGGAGCTTAAGGTGAATTCGGTGTTTGTTCCTGTGTCCAGGTCTTGAATGACACCTGGGTCTCTTTCCCCTCCTGGTCTGAGGACTCCACGTTTGTCAGCTCAAAGAAGACTCAATATGAAGAGCACATCTACAGATGTGAAGATGAGCGGTTTGAGGTGAGCAGGAACGTTTTAGATGTCTTTTTTATACCTCGTAATAACAACTTTTTCCTGGTAATGATCTGTTTGTATTTCTGTCCCAACACTGTCTAGGAACAGAACTATTACATAACAGAGAAAAAATATTTAAAAATCCCGAAATAATTATATTAACATAAAGTAAATGACATCCACTTGTTTTCCTTTCCACAGCTGGATGTAGTACTGGAAACCAACCTGGCCACCATCAGAGTCCTGGAGACAGTACAGCGGAAGCTGTCTCGTATGTCTGCTGAGGAGCAGGCAAAGTTCCGCTTGGACAACACGCTGGGCGGCTCGTCGGAGGTTGTGCACCGCAAAGCCATCCAGAGGATATACGGGGACAAAGCGCCCGACATCATCGACGGCCTGAAGAAAAACCCTGCAGTTTCTGTCCCCATCGTGTTAAAGAGGCGAGTGTTAGACCAAGGCCTGGCCAGTGTTATCTCTCTGCTCTCATTCTGACAAATATACAGCCTAAAGCGTTTTAAAGTGTCTTCTTGCTGTTTGTGTGCTCACAAACTGCTTGTTTACACGGGGGCAATGAGATTACAACCACAGCTTATGAACCCATTAATCCAAACAGGGGGAAAAGGCATCACAGTGTAGAAGTAGTGGATCCAAATGTAGCTCCTGGGAATTACTGTGTTTTTTGGTGTGGAATCTTCAGAGCTGTGGAAAGATTTCTAAAGAATTTGCTCCTTAATGCCTAAAATGGATCATGCTGCAGCAGATGTTTGCACCTCGTTGTGATAATGCAGAGTAAACAGGATTCAGACACGGAGTGTGAACTGGACTTCGCTGTCCTGCTGTTCTAACCAGGTTAAAGACGAAGGAGGAAGAGTGGCGGGAAGCGCAGCGGGGCTTCAACAAGATCTGGAGGGAGCAGAACGAGAAGTATTACCTCAAGTCTCTCGACCACCAAGGCATCAACTTCAAACAGAACGACACCAAAGTGCTTCGATCCAAGTCCTTGCTGAATGAAATCGAAAGCCTTTATGATGAGGTAAATTCTTCCTGCTGTGTCTCTCATGGTAAACACTAACCTTTCACATCAGCATCTGCATTTCTGCATTAAAACCACTGAATTTGTCTCTGCAGCGTCAGGAGCAGGCGTCTGAGGAGGGCGCCACTCCACCCACAGGCCCCCACCTGACGCTGACGTACGAGGACAGTCAGATACTGGAGGATGCGGCGGCGCTCATCATCCACCATGTCAAGAGGCAAACCAGCATTCAGAAGGAGGATAAATACAAGATCAAACAGATCATCTACCACTTCATCCCCGATATGCTGTTCTCGCAGCGGGGCGAGCTCTCAGATGTAGAGGAGGAGGAGGAGGAAGAGGAGATGGATCTGGAGGAAGGCGCTTCCAAAAAGCACAACGGCGTCCCTGGCAGCAGGAGTCCTTCCAAGTCCAAGTTGTTGTTCAGCAACACAGCGGCGCAGAAACTGCGAGGATGCGACGACGCCTACAACCTCTACTACGTTAACAACAACTGGTACATCTTCCTGCGACTGCACCAGACGCTGTGCTCACGTCTTCTTCGGCTGTACGGGCAGGCAGAGCGACAGATCGAAGAGGAGGTGAGGGAACGAGACTGGGAGAGGGAAGTGCTGGGATTCAAGAAGGAAAAGAGCGACAATCCAGCCATCCAGCTCAGACTGAAGGAGCCCAGTGAGTAACAACAAGCGCCCCAATGCATTCTCACTCATGATCACAGCTTGCTTACATTTAATTTAGGATTAACTATTTCACATAAAACATTTACACAAGCCGCTACTAAACATGGGTCTGACAAACAGTATATTAAGATACTTATTATACTTATTGCGATTCTACGTATTTCTCCCCTACAGTGGACATTGAGGTGGAGGATTACTACTCTGCCTTCTTGGAGATGGTCAGGAACCTGCTGGATGGAAATATGGAGGCCTCGCAGTACGAGGACTCACTGAGGGAAATGTTCACCATCCACGCTTATATCGCCTTCACGATGGACAAACTCATCCAAAGCATCGTCCGGCAGGTAAGATGTGTTTTCTCCACTACGCACTGCAGGTGTTTTTTTTGTTTTTTTAACTAAACACCATTGATCTCTCCCCCTGCAGCTTCAGCATATTGTGAGTGATGAGATCTGCGTCCAGGTAACAGACCTTTACCTGGCAGAGAGCTCAAACGGCGCCAGTGGAGGAGCCCTGTCCACTCAGCCTACCAGGAGCTCTGCAGAGAGCCTCTACCAGAAGAAGGCCGAGCAGCTCATGTCTGATGAGAACTGCTTCAAGGTAAATAAATGAAGAGACGCCTCTGTTGGGTATGGCAAACAAATATCAGGGTTACTTAGCTGGTTTTAATGCTAATACAAGCTGACTGTAAGAAAACCGCCTAGAAGTCTGACTCTGGAGGAAGCAGTAGCACAAATTATAGCACTTGAGAGTTGATCTTGTATACTAGCACTGTGTGAAGCTGCTTCACCTGCAAGCAAAGTTCCCTTTGGTCTCTCTTCATTCTTACTTTCTTGTAGTTTTTATTAGTGTAGATTTCACTCCTGCACCATGAAACCTCACTCTGTTGTCCTTTCTTCTCAGGTGATGTTTTTGAAAAACCGAGCCAAAGTGCAGCTCACAGTAGAGCTGCTCGACACAGAGGAGGAGAACTCGGACGAGCCCATGGAGGCTGAGGTAAGAAACCACGAGCTCCCACAAGAAGCCGCTCGGGTTTCAGGTTTACATCCACTTTCCCCCATTTTTACCCAGACACAACCTAGTGATGGTCAGTGAGTAAGTTATGCAAATTCCCAAATATTTGCCTCTGGAGATGAATGGTTTTTAATTGTTTATGACGCTAACAGGTTCAGCATCTCATTTGGCTGCTTATGTCCTTATTATTATTATTATTATTATTACATATGTATATTATAATTTAGTGTTTCATCTTTACATTAAATATACAGCAAATAAAAGTTATCTGGACAGAAGCTCTGCTTTTGCTGTGGAAATACTAGTAAGGATCCGATGCTGGTGTTAGTGTTTATGTGTCTGTGCCTTAATCCTTTCTTGTGCTTGTGTTGCATGTGCAGCGTTGGTCTGATTATGTTGGACGATACTTAAACCCAGATTCCACCACACCTGAGCTGAGGGAGCACCTCGCTCAGAAGCCAGTTTTTCTTCCCAGGTCAGTTATCACATATTTGCTGTCATCATTTATCATCAGTTAAGGTGTGAATGTAGTTCTAATCCCATAGGCAGAGGAATAATTAAGCGGATTAATTTGTATTATGCATTACTTTCAATTTGAAACTTGGACGTTAATCCTGTTCAGTAATCGGTTGGATGTGATGCATTCTACTGCATCTCATTAGTCACTGTCGTCATGTTTGTCTCTACGCCGGGAACCAGGAATCTGAGACGGATCCGAAAATACCAGAAGGGCAGAGAGCAGCTGGACAAAGAGGCCTACGAGGGCGGCAAGAAATCCCTAGAAAAAGAGAAAATGGAGTGCATGTTCAAGCTCAACTCTTACAAGATGGTGTACGTCTTCAAGTCTGAGGACTATATGTATAGACGCACTGCCCTGCTGCGAGCTCACCAGGTAGCTACTGCTTTTTCCCATGTCATCGTACCTAAAATGTCACAAATGTATTCCTGTCATACTTGCTAGCTCTGCTACTGTAGGTCCCTGTCCCCTAGTCTTTATTGGCTGTGACTACTGTGAACATGTCATGGAGCTCAACCTTGTTTCCCCCAGTCACACGAGAGAGTGAGCACACGGCTGCACAAGCGTTTCCAGGCCCGGGTGGAGGCGTGGGTGAAGGAGCACGTCAGCAGGGACATGGTCGCCGAGACCAACAAGTGGCTGATGGGCGAAGGGCGGGATGGCTTACTACCCTGCACCACCAGCCGCCAGCCGGAGGTCCTCCACTTCATGAACATCAACAAGTACCGCGTCAAGTATGGCCCACCCAGCAAGGCGCCGTAGCTGAGGCGGCAAGAGAGACACTGAATTCTGAGGGGTGTTTGGTCTGAAGTTAGGCAGGAGACAGGTCAGGAGCAGAGGCAGGATCGAGGGCTTATTAACATGTTTTTAAGGCCGATGTGGGAGCACAGTTAAGTGAGCTACCGTGTATGTTGCACCCAGGGCGGCAGGATTAATGATTTTACCAGCGTTTTTAGCTGGGCCCACTTTTTCGCAGGGCCTTTGGTGCCAAAACTTAGGAATGGTCATGTTCCGGTCGCAGACCTGAGTTCTTACCAGCACTCGGAGCCACGTCTCAAACAAACCTTTCAAGCCTTTTTGGTCAGGGCTTAGCAACATGAACGATGAGCCTGTGAGCGATAGAGTGGTGCTTTTTGTACTTTATCACAACGGAGCTTCAGTTCCACTTTTGACTGATCATTTTGTCTCAAGCCATCAGAGTAGGAGCTCCATCGAAGTCGATCCATACAGGGATTTATTTATGATAGTGTTGTTCTACAGTATCCATGGGAAACAGTATGGGGACAAGTGCACTTATTTAGTAAGATGAAAATGTTTCAAGTATTTTTGTTTCCTGGAAAGGAAGGTTCAGGAGCTCAGTGCAGTCTGAGAGACCTGGTTCAGACATTCCTGTGTTACGGCCAAATCACGATTATGTACCTATCACTAGAGGGAACGAGGGTTACAGCTCCTCTTCCACACCACATGGCAGCATTATTAGAAACTGTGCCTGAGCTCCAAACAGTACTGTCGGGCTGACATGGGGCAGCGCTGTTGCATCAAATGTACAAACTAACCAACGGAAAAACTAGCCTCACAGCACTGTTTGGACTCAGACTGTAAAATTGTATAGCTTGTGAATGTCAGATACTGACATGTATTCCAGTGTACGTGTGACGTGTATATATATATATTATATATAGTTCTATTAACACAAATGATCCTTGCCGCCCTGGAAGTCAACCTTTTTAAAACGCCCTCCGCCAATACACCAGCTTGCACACACACACACACACACACACACACGCGCATACACTCGCATTCTACAAGGCCTGTCCATGTGCCGCTCATGTTGTAAATACCCTGTAAATAGTCTCAGACTTTTTATGACAGATGTGTGTTGTTGTGCTAGTTATACTTTCCAAACTTACTGTGGACTTTAGTGATAAATGGCTAAAGTTAGTATGTATATGAAAAAGACAAATGCAAGACCATTTATTACGGTTTTTACCAAAGGGAGTTGATTATAAAAATAGCTGTTTCCCCCCTTTGTGTGTTCCTTTATGTCTTTTCTTTTTATTTTCTGTAGTAAAACATGGAAAGGTAGAAATGTATCCAGGTCTTTCAGTTTGTATTTGAAATGACTTTTTTTTTTCTTCTGACTGTGACGTTTGGTTGGCAAAAATCACTGCCCCCTCTTTTCACAACTGACACCGTCCGTGGTGATGGTGGGACTCGCTTTCAAAGTTCATTCTTCAGATCAATGGACTCCAACACAGTCTCACCTTGTGATGCACGTTCCCCTCCCTGGATAGATTTCTGCTGCGAACATCACCCCACACCGTATTTTTGATAATGGAAGAAGTCACATGAGCATGTCTTTAGTCCCTTTATTTAGCCTTATTTAAAGTAATAATAAAAACAACATTTGTAGCCTACAGAGCCATTTGAGTTGAGTGTTTATTCATTCACGTCTTCATCTCTTTTTTTTCTGCTTAAAGAGAATCTTTTGTTGTCCTGTCCCATTGCACATGTCTTAATAATTAAAAGAACTTACGTCACTACGAGTAGTAATAGAGCAACGGCTCTATTTTTTTCTACAGTGTAGTGCCAGTAACCAGAGCTGATGAGGCATCATACATCTCACATCCTCTGTCAAATCTGTGGTCTTTCATCAAGTCCAGAGGGCGCTCTCACGCTTCCAGTGATGAAGAGCTCGCTGCATCTTTCACATGGATCAATGGAAGCGGAGGCTTCACAGCTTCATCATTTGACGTTACAGTGTTTAGCAGTCGTCTCTTGGTTTGCTACTTTGGTGCTTCCAGCCTCATCGGTCAAAGACTGTTGTTTAATTGCGTTTGCTAGAGATAAGTTTTCCATTTGTTTTAGCACTAATACAATTTACTTTTGTTCTATGTCCAGTTTTCCATCCAGTATCAACATACTTGTCATCACATGTTCAGAAACATTTTTTAGTACTATTTGCTTCAAGGAGCCTTAATGGCCACGTTTGATGGGAACAACTACTTAGTGATGCAAAGCGTGAACAGATTCTATCAAGCCTCTAACGTTTCTTCGCCGCCTCTTACCTGCTGCTTTCAGGCGCTTAACAAAACGCATCCTCACAAATACACACATCCTTTACCAACATGCCCAGCGAGGGGCGAGACGGACACATGCCTCCTGCTGGCAGCACTAACAGAGGTCGTCCAAGGCAGCAGCGGCTGAGTTGGAGTGGAAATGCAAAGTTGCTTTTGTTTCTCCCCAAAGCTCCTCTGTGTGATTACTTCCTTGGAGAGCACACTCCTGAACTTTCAACAACTTTCAGCTCCCTTGTGTCGGCGTTTCCGCAACTTCTGACTCAGTGATCGGAGCTTTGTCGCAGCTACAGAGGCGATATTGTCCTGCAAGCACTGAGGCCCCGGCATTCACAGCGCACGGCAATTAATTCAGCGCGAGTGAGCACATAGATTGTGTTCTTCGTTCCTGCATGTGGAGAGGTGGGGTTATACAGTAACCTGACAACACTTTCACTCTTGTCCTGTGCCTCTCGACAGGCCAACAGGATACAACACTGACAGTGTTTGAATAAAAGTTGGATAAAGGCAGGTGGTCTAAAAACATTTTGCGTTCGGCAAAGTATTTTTGGAGTGTGTTATTTAAAGGCCACCAGATTAAAAGCACGAGAAGCTTCAGACACGGCTTAGGTAACTGATGCTCAGGCCCAGCTTCTTCAATAAGCAAGTAAAAAAAAAAAACCTCTCAGCAACCGTTTTAACCTTTTAACAGCCACACAAGACGGACCCCCACTGGACCACGAGCCCAACCGAGGTACAAAGCCTTATATTGTTGCATGAACACAACCCAGCTGTTCTATATTCATTTGAAAATGCACGGTTGAACTTGAACAATGGGAAAGTGAATCATTTTGGTGATTTATGGGCAAAGCTGTTTAATTGAGGCTCTTCCCAAACCCAGCGGAGACGGTCCACAGGGTCCGGTCATCACATTTAGTGGATTTAGTTTCTTTTCTACTTTCTCAAAGAATCTAAATCAAAGCCACATCAGTGTGACCCATGTTCAGTGGAACTGGAAAGTATGCTCTAATTAGTCTTATTGGATCTGTGCAGAGAATCCAAAGACTTTTTCAGCATCCTCCAAAACTTCACCATCCACTTAGAGCTGAGTTGAACTAGAACTTTTATTCTAGCGTGTTCACAGAGGCTCCACTGTTTGGTGCCCAGAAGTGAGCAGTTAGACGGGAGCAGGGGCCCCTTCCCCGCAAAATGGAGCGAAAACACAACAATCCCTTCATTCAGCAGTTTGAACAGCGGCTCGTCATTAAATTAACATCGCAGCAGGCGCACGCCCTGGCCCTTGCTTCCTGGGTCATTGGGGTGCACTCAGGAGGAAACTCATTCTTTCAGGGGGATACCAGGTCAAAAAGCAGGGGTGGCGGAGACTCGTCCCCGCAGCCTTGGCACTGAGAAATGGGAACGGTCGCTGGGCCACTGTGTTAGCCCTGACAAGGCAGAGTGTTGAAAGGACAACCTTTTAATCCCTGGCAGCCGTGAAGGACAGAGACAGATTTGCTTTTTGTTTTTGATGTTGTGCCACTTTCTCGCCATTTCCACCCCAAGGACGGGGCTGAAGTCGATGCCAAGGCCTCCGACCACTGAGGCTGAAACAGTGTTGGCTCGGACGCAGACTCCACCTGCATTGGGGGAACGTTGCCCAGTGTTTGTGTGACGGTAGTGCAGCAACTGGCTGAAGCACTGTTTCATCACATGATGTCACATACTTTGGAAATATTCAAAATAGAGAACATCAGTAGAAATGCATTTTTATCAAGAACGAGGCTCTGATTCTTTGTTTTTTCCATCTTTTATTGTTGGCGTTAAACACACGTCATCAGATTCAATGCAAACGACTAAATCCTACGTAAACACTGGAGTTAATGTGGACACTGAAATTCCCAGCTACTGTAACGCAGACACAATATTCACTAAAATGACCAGATTACTGACACTACTACTGAAGACTACGCAGGCTGATGCTGAGCGATCACACACGTGTTAATATGTTAACGTGACAGACGGGACGAGTGTTGTTGGGCTTTAAGGACTTGTGGTTCTACTGGGGATCTGCTTTGTCTGGGCGGAGGCTGCCGAGCTTCATTCCCGGACGTAAATCCGTGTGCACACTACGTCATCTGCCCCGAAAATCTGGAGGAAACAGACATTTCAGACACCTGATAATAACCAGACAAAAGGCTGGAGACGTCCTGTCAGACCTGGGAAGTGATGAAGTTTGTATCACAGACACAAAGACAGAAAGAAGAAACTGGTCACTTAAGGGTGCAAACTCGTTTATGTGATGTGGCCTCTCTGGAGGTTTTACGCCTTGAGCTCGATGAGATGATCATAACTGATTTATGTCCAGCTGTCACTGGCAACACTTCAGAGTATATTCGCAGCTTTGTGTCTGTCGAGCTGCAGCGATAGATGCCCAGAAAATAAACACATTGAATCAGACTTAGAAGATCCTATTAATCGATGATGTGTCTGACAGACATGAATAATTACCCATCTCCTGTGTCACTGCAGACTGATGATGAAACCAAAAGAAACTGACTAATGCCTCCTTTGAACGCACAGACTTTAAGGAAGCGAGTCCAATCTTCTGATGCTATCATTTTCAGTTTGTGACTCAATCCCAGGCTGATTTAGCTGAAGATCATCCTCATTTGCCCTTGAAGAGTTTTCAGATGAAAGCAATTAAATGGATCATGCAAATGGTATGGAAATGTGTCCCACTTCCAGCATGAACTGTCTCAGAGAATCACGCCCTTCGTGATCTCTAGTCCTACTTTGCACATTGTCTGAAATTGCTGGGTTGTCAGAGTCTGGGGGCTTTTGGGAGCATGTGATTTAGATTCAGACAGTGTTTCGTTTGGTTTTTGCAGGCGCCGTTAAAAAAAGAAAGAGGCTGTAGGTGCAAATGTGACTTGTCTTTCCTTTTTACTGTTTAGGCTGTTCTGATAACAACCAGTCAAATTGAAGGCGTAAACACCCAGATGGGCGCTTATTTTAGTAGTTAGCTACATCCATGTCTTTGCTTTTCAGATATGGTGCAACTGGGTCTTTAACAAAAGCAGGTTCTCGAGTGAACCTGGTTACAGTTTGTCTCTGTGGTCCTTTCGCTGTCAGAACAGCTGTTTCTCTAAAACTAGGTCAGCTGTCTCAGGTGAATGACCTGACTGCCCCGACAGAGCTAAGACCAGTTTCATCCCACCTGTGTCCAGCTTGACTGAAAGGGTTGGATGAATGTGGCTGCGTGCAGGTTTTTGCTGGTGACACTGATTAGAAAGTCAGTGGGCCGACCTTCAAACCGCGCTGGGTGATGGTGTGAAGGGGTGAGAAGAGCAGGAAACCGCACGAAAACTCGGCTGCTGTCACAACTCAGCAACATCAGCCTCCGCGAGTGCTTGCGTGCCTCATATCCCAGAGGGCAGCTGGGCTAAAGCGTCACCACGGGGTCAGGCGATGTAGCACGTTTTGCTTTTATCACCAAGTGCTGGGAACGATTTTAGAAGCCTCTGCGAGGGGCTTCGCCTGCAGCGCTGAGATGCTAATTAAGCACTGAAGATGCCATTAGAGCAGTTTCAGCTCTTCTTTCCAGTATTTGCCTCTGGCTCGTACGTTTGTGTGTTTGTGTTGCGCCTATTTCCTTTTCAGCACCTGAACCGGCTTCATTGTTGCCAAGCGTGGGAGTGTTGAACCTAGAGAGAGCCTGGCCGGTGAGGCCCTGACAACTGCTCATCCGCTCCGTTTGGCTCGAGCTGCTCAAGGGGCTTTAAACCCATTGACTCCTGCCCGTATTAATCTGGGTAAATACAGGGGTATTACTGCGATGTAAGCGTAGCAGCTCCCCTTGTTCTCCCTTCACATCTCTCTGCGGGGTGGATGAAAGCTCGGCTCCTTGGGAAACGGCCTCCCTCATTTCCTTAATGGATGATTCTCCAGTGTGACTTCATACACTCCCTGCTGCGCGTTACCAACCGTTTCTCAAACTGAGGACACAGACTACTTGAAATCCATTTTGAGAACAATTAAAAGTAGAAACAATCTACCCATTAGCTCACATTCTCTATGTACTTGTAATTTTCAGGTAAACAGTTTTTCAGAGTCATGCAACCACCTAGTGAAGAGTTTTATTGCCTCTCTAAGCAGTTATCAATAACTTGATGAATCACGGCTGTGCGCTCACCAGTATGAGCTCATCTCCGTTCAGCTCTCGGGTCCAGTAGGTCTTGGGGCCGGCGCCGTCCACCAGAGTCTGCTTACAGTACATCTTGTTCTCTGACTCCCAGGTGGCGAGGCTCTGCAGGAGGCGTCAGGGAAGACGTATAAGTAAGGCGCCGGGTGTGGGACGAGTTCTGCTGCTACTAGTGATGGAGCACAGGTACTGGGCCCTGTTGTAAGGTGTGTGTGCAGTTTACCGCTGATCAGCTGCTGGTTGTAGTGACCCTGGAAACACCACAACGTGGATATGTGGGTACAAATCCCTGCACTTTTTATACCAGCAGCAGATACATGTCCATAAAGGTTCACATGTGCTTATGCCTTTTATTAATATTCGTGCCAAACCTCAAGAATCAAAGCAATATGATAGAAATCAGAGCACTGGGGAAAAAACTAAATCCTCTTAGCACTGACTGCCTCCATCTGCTTCGGTAATATTTCAAATGACTTCAACAGGATTAGTCAGACTCTGACTTCAGGACTAATTTCTTTTTCCTTAAATTGCCTGAGACAGTTATGGGTTCGTACACGATAATGATCTGGTGACCCCACGGCCAGACTTTGTGCTAATGGACAGGAATTTATCATCTCGGTCATCTTCTGGTCGGTTAACTGGCCAGTTAAACACAGTTCGTCTTGTTTGTTTAGTCTACACTAAAGCTACAGCAAAAAAACGAATTAGTGGCTTTTACTTGTGTTGTATTTCATAAAGGAAACTAAACCTATTTAGCTGTTTTCATGAACGCTCATCGTTTTAAAAAAAAAAGCCAGAATAGTTCAGCAGCCCTGTGAGACCTGTCTGTTATAACAGAAATGCAGTGGGGTCATCAGTCTGCTGCCGGTTTATGGTTTATGTGGTTTATATAATATTCCAGATTGTTGCATGAAGTTCTCTATTTCACATTTTACAGGTCTCCACTGTCTGACTGAGGATTTCTCTAAATAAAACCAGCTGTATTTGAACCTTTTCGCTCCAAACGTGGAAGTGATCGAAGCTTGTTATATAAAGCGTTGATGTTTCTCTGATTCTGGGAAAACGCTGCTGCTCAGTTGTTTTATTCTTCGTGGAGCTGTGCATTAAAAAAACGCGCCTGCTTGGTGGAGCAGCAGCTGCTGTGGTTGCTCTGAGGCAAATGTTAATCACGATATCAAAGGTAAAGAAAGTCATCATGGGTCCCAGCGGGCCACTGCTCTCTGTCTTTGCCAGGCTGAGCAGCAGGGCTTTCCTGCAGAGCCTAGGGATCTTTTTTCTAATAAAGCCAGAAGCCGGACAGTTGATTAGCTGAGGCTCCATTTTAGTCCAGACACCGCTCAGCCTCTCACTTAGATGGATTCTCTGTCGTCCTCGTCTTTCTTCTCCAAGAGAAGCTACAGCTGAGCTTGTGCACCCACATCTGAGACCAAGACGCCTTCATCCGGCTCGATGTGATTGTTTTTTGTGCCGTGTCCTGTTTTTGCACTTTTGGGAACATCAGCTGCTTTTTGCTTGTTTGCTCTTTGAGAGGTTTTTGGACTTATCATGGTTTTTCAGACAAACACTCATTTCCTGCTTCGTTTTATACTGGATTTCACAACAGAGCCCAAAATAACATCTCATCTTTTAGTTGGATTCGCGTTTGATCACATCATCTCTCGTGTCGGGTTCCCACTCGAAAAATGTGAAGGACAGTTCATATCATCAGCTCTATCGCTTAACAAGCCTCAAGCTGCACTTTCCTTAGAAGCAGTCGCTTCATAGCCATCTGATCTATACACAACTTTTTCTATCGGGTTCTATGAGAAGCCACAGTCCCACTTGGTTGTTACTGATCAATTTTAAAATATTTCTCCATAAATTCTAACAACCCCAAACGTGTGTCAAATTTCCTTTATCTGTTCACTCAGCTCACCTGCGCTGCCCTTTTTGGAGGACATACAGTACATTCACCATCTTGTACTGTGTAAGTTATTCACCTTGTTGCATCTCATGGTACTGACACCAAAGGTCTGTCTCCATAGCAACTAGCTGGGTTTAAATCTAAATGTGTTTTCTCCTGGAAAGAACTTATTCAGTTCCGTCCTGGAAACTGACATACATCTGAAAACTCAGTTACAGAGTTGACAGAGTTGTGTTTCATCAGTTTTTCTCCAAGCTGATTCCACCTGATATAAACCTCCATCTGTCACGGTGGAGCCTGACTCCACGCTAAAGCCGTCTGCTTCTCAGACGTCTCTGTGACCGACGGGTTAACACCTTCTCGCTTTCTCCTCCAGGAAGTGAGGAGTGGCCGTCTGATGCCGCTGTGCTCACACAGATTAACGCTTTTTAACCTCGCGGCTGTGTTAATCAGCCCTCTGCTCTTCGCCAGGCGCAGATCAGCGTGTAATCCTTTTACCCGCAGAGGCAGCTGGGCTCAGCCAAAACCTACCAACCAACCTAGGCCTTTCTAGCCAGGCGCTGCACCTGAGACTCCGCCAACACCCCACACCGCTCCCCTGCCCCTCTGGCACATGGGCACTGCCTCCTGCAGGTTCAGCTCCAGTCTTGCGAGTGACCGCCACACGTTGCTGAGAGCCACCGCCCCAGTGACTTGATGGAGTCATATCATTACACAAGTAACATTTAACTTGTAGGCTTTGTGCAAGAATCTGTGGGAACCAAAACAGAACAAATATAGAACGAGCAGCCAGAAACAAAGTGGAAGCAATGACAACACAATATTCACTGGATTTTAACCACATTTTTGCAGGTTAATGCTGAGATGACGAGGCTCAAACCCAAACAAAGACAAATTTGTGGTGACAACTCTTGGGTAAAAAAAGCCACAGTGCCCAGCAAGCCGCAGGGCACAGACAGAGGAAGGAGCCAAAATAGGTCAGGTCTGCTCTCCCTGCCCACAACGTGCAAAAATGTAACATTTTTTATTGTTATTATCATTACTTTATTCTCTTATTTCCTAATTGACTTTTTGTGTCCTGCAACAAACACCTCACTTCATCTGTGCAGTGTCATCATGTGATTTATTACATTTTTACATTTCTAAAGGAAGAACAGGAATAATTATAACAATTTCTCCTTTTGACGGGTTCATGACAGTGAATATTCATTTGACTGTGTAGCTGGACGCACTACTATGATTTGCAGTGGTTGAACAGGGCCACAGGGGAAAACCTAGTTATTCTCTTAATAACAGGTGACGTCTATATAGCTTAGCATCTATATGGGCCTGTATTTTTCCAGCGGTTGGAGGAGTTTGAGGCGAAGCGACTGCAGTCTGCTCTTTACCTCTGTACCTCACCCACAACCGGGCTGGTATAGGGTGAGGGCTCTTATGGACGTGTTACACAACTCATTTCATGCACTGAATTGGTTCAGAGTCGTCATTCTGACACTGCAGAATTTGCACAATGAAAAACATTTGGGGAAAATGCACAAACCTTTGCCGACTTAGATAAAAGTATGAATGACCTATGAACCCAGCTTTGCTTTTGATACAGCAAATATTTGCTTATTGTACACAGGTTTTGGGCTCATCCTATGTCTGAGGGAAATGTCCACATGTTGTGTATCATTTGAATCGACAGAACATAAATCAGTTATTTTTGCACTGGATCACACGTATAATGTTGTTTGAACCCGAGCTGGTGTTTTTCTGTCCTGCTCAGATCAGTTGCTTAGCAGAGGAAGATAAACAGATGTTGTTAGCGTGTCTGTGTTGTGACATCATCTCGCTCATTGTGTGGGTGCATTCAGATTGAGCGAATGAAAGACTCTGCGTCTGTGTTTAAAGCGTCTCTGTCCAGTAAAATGTGTTTATTAAGATCCACGTGATTTCCAGCTACAGGCGTTTTAGCAGGACTGGTTACGAGATCCAGGAAGAAGGAGAATGATATGAGCCTGACTCCTTTCCTTCCGTCCTTCTTTGCTTCTTTCCAATGCAGAAGCTCTAACTATACACCAGGATGTGAGAAATTGCCCTCAGGGCCTGAGGAGGTTCAAAGAGAAACTCACATCATCCCAGATCAGGCTGCCTTTAATCCAGCTGCACAGACCTGACCATGATGCTAATACAGGAGACTGTGAGGAGCTATTCATTCTTCACTGAGCCCTCGACAACAGCAGTGAAGAGCTTGAACGCACATCTTCCTCTGCTCATCTTTCCTATGACGTCACCGTCCGCTTTATTGCTCTGTTAGTGCACAAGGCTTATTTTCACTTTACTCTGCCTTTAACATCTAGCTGAGTCCATGTGTGTCATGTTTTTTAACATCTCGTTTTTCACTGCTTGCAGCTCTACCTTGCACTTTCGTCCGTCCACCGTCTCCTCGTCAAACTCTTCACCGATGTGGAAGTTGATCTCGGTGGTGCGCACGCTGGTGGATGTTTTGATGTAGAACTGCTCGCCGTCCTGACGGATCTCCACGTGCGGGTTGGAGGCCGCTGCCACGGCCACCTTCCTCAGCATGGCGTTCACTCCTGAGCAGGCAGAAATGGTGACGGAAAACAGCTGAGGCACGAAAGACTAAAAGCAGTTGTAACATTTGCACCAAACTAACCTCCAGTATTTTCTGTTGTCTTTCTTTTGTCTGTCTGATGCTCTACCCCACCCAGACCCACACCTCTCCAGCCACAACTGGGACCTTCAGTACAGAGCCACACACTGGCAGCACATCTGCTTAGGTTGGTGTGTGTGCTTAAAGTTAAAATTTAGGCAAAGGCATCTAGCAAGACGGATTATTCGGAAGCGTCAAAGTCGTCTCAGCGCTGCCTCCGTCCTTTTGTGTGATGCTTGTAGAGGAGGTGACGCTGCGCGTTGTGTTGCCCGCTTCCATGTGCCCTGTTTGACTGTGCGAGGCCATCTGGCTCCGTGTCCTGCCAAAAGGTCCAGCATCTCCTACTTCCCTGCCCACTTCCACCAGATGAAATAATTTAACGAGTACAAAGTTTTTCTTACCTTCACGGTTTACCAACAGTTTCTGGATTTACAAAACAATAAAATGGCCTAATCGGTTCTGAGAAATCCTCCGAATTTAAAAAACGCAACCGATTGTCTTGGTAAACTCCATTGGCTTAAAGGTTCATCTGAGAGCTGGTGCGCGACCCCACCCATGATCAGAGCCATGTGTTTTTGTAGCATGAAATATTTATGAGCAGGAGCGAGACAAGCAGTCTGTCCGTATGCTCAACTTTGAACTTTAACTAAACACAGAAAAGAAATTCATCTTGGTAGTGAAAGACTGTTAATCCACTCGGACCAAGCACAGACCCACTGTGAGTCTGATCAGCGGCTTCCTCAGGTCCAGTGTTAAGTATGACAATGTTACAGGCAAACAGAGTCTGAGGTACTGAACATGCTGCAACATTCGTCCTGTTTACTCTCATTCACTCAGTAATAAGGTTCATTTTGAACTTAACTTGCCCCGTTTGTGCTAAAAAAGGCACCATTCATGTCTCAAAGTTCTCACTTTAATCCAGTTTGGTGCCGCCGCATCCCGGAGAGCAGCTGAAGCCGCTCCCCGTTCTCACAGTGGGATTTCTCCCTAAAGATTTTGACATTATTCTAAAGACAGCCAGCCTTTTGCTGTGCCTGGCCTGTTTCGGTGGTCCTGCCGTGACGAAACACCGCAACACAATTGAATGACCCAGTTAAACTGGTCCACATCTAAAACCATCACAATAAACAGTTAAGACTGAGAAGGGTGCAAAAGAAAGAAGAAAGATGGGGCACAAGAGAGCAACCCTGGGCTCCTGGATCCCCCCTGGCATCACCAGCGCCTGCCCTACTTAAACGCTTAACATGAATAATGTCGTGCCCCCCTCCCCTATTCATGCAACAATACCACGTTTGTTTCATATCTCCTGTAAAGCCGAGGGGTTTCCCTCCAGCAGCATCTCCCTGTAGATCTGCCTCCTTTTGCCAGGGAGTTTTCTTCCAACAATACAATGTTGTTGGACGTCAGCCCCAACATTCCCAAAGGACAAGAAAAGGCTTTTTCTACGTGGACATGATGGATGCGTCACCCTCACGCAGGGATGGAGGAGTCTGGAGAGGAGCGAAGGAGACAGGACTCAGCTTACCCAGGACTTTGAGAAGTTCATCGAAATTCTCGCTCCTCTTCATCTTCCAGGTGCCGGCAAAGTTGGGCATGTCTGCTGAGGATGAGGAGAGGAAAGAAGCTGCTCCACGCTCTGATGGCTCTTTTGACTCTGTCACCCTCCTCCTGCTTCCCTGTGCTCAGCTGCTCGTTCACACCCAAGGCTTCCTCTAGGCTTCTTTTCTTTCTCTCGTTTTCCCTCCTCTCAGACGGACGCTCACGCACCCTCTGCTGCAGCTTCGTCTGGAGCTCTTTTATAGCTGCCGTCCTTAACGGGAGTCAGGCGAGTCCCTCCCACCGAAAGCTGGGTGCCACAGCACAGCAGAGAAGACTGACGCGTCTGATTTCTCCAGAGACTGAAGCGGCTAAACTCATTCTTTAAAGTGTATTTATAGAGCTTCACTTTGTCTGAAAATATAGCAGCAAATGACTCAAAAGTCATTTTAGAAATATGGTTTTAGGATCTGCTTTCACTTTCACTATTTGTGTTACAGTATTTAGTCAGTGGCCAAGTTAATGATTTTAATGATGGTTTTCCAAGGTTATGATTTCTCAGTTTTTATGCTGAAGATGCCAGAAAGGCAACAATTCTACCATATTTCTGTTAATGATTTCATGTTACTGCGGACGTCGTACTGGACTGAATTATATTATATTGGTTCTAATGTTTCAGATACATTCATTTAAAATATCATGAACCTTCTGATGTAGTGTCCACATGCCACAAAACAGCAGGTTAGATATAGATTACACACAGTAACAACATACGTCTGAGAAACATTATTTACTTTGGATTATGTCCTTGTAGAACCTGCACCAGTAAATGAAAAAAACGTCAGACACCAACTGTGTTTGTGCAAATGAACTTGAGAACATGAACGTTTTCCCCAGAATAAATAAATAAACATGAGAGATGAGATGAGATGAAACATCCACTGTTGCTCTTTCAATAATAACACAAGCGTAATGCATAATCATTGCATAACAAGCTGTTTGGTACCATCCTGTTTACCGCTTCTCTAAAATGTAACCTTTTTGTAATATAACTCCAAGCAGGGATCAACATAAACAACTTTACTGACAATGTTGTTTAATGTAATTCTTTTCATTTATTATTGGATGTGTGTCATTGTCAGGATCAACAAGTTACGCAGGACACACAAGCCTGTGATGATCACATGGTTTTATCTGGTTTCATGCGGATCTTTAACACTTTTATTCAAAAGTAGATTCTTGGTTCCAGAGGTTTCCAGCTGAGGGACTTAAATGGCTCAAACCCTCTTAGAATCACACACCTCAGCCTAAGAGTTGCTACTTTTTCTGGCTTTTTTATGGATTTGTCATTTTTATTTCAATGCCGAGACCAAATCCTCCAGTCAGACCAGACTGGATCGTTTTAGAAGGCAGAGGAAAATGACACTCACACAAGCACAATGTGTAGGAACAATGTGGTCTGAGAACCAAATTATGAGTGGCCTTAAAAAAGCGCACAACATCAGACAGTCTCCCTCTCCCTGGTTTAAATAGGACACCTCTCATCTTCTTCACTCAGGTCCTGAGCTGTCAGAGATTCACACTGATCCCGCTTCAGCTGTGCTTCAGCAGTTATTTAAAACACACTGGCTGTATTTTCTTAGCTTTGCTTCTGTTGAAGCTGTATCTTGTTTTGAGTCTGTGGAGCTCAGACTGCAGTTGAGGCAACTGTCAAGATGTCAGGATGCTTTTCGGTTTACTCTTCAAACTCAGGTTCGCTTTTCCTCTGTGTATTTTACTGAATTTCTTTCCACCGATTGGGTGCAAGTCAGAAACGTTTTGCTGGCATTGTAGTTTGTGTAAAGTAAAAAGCTTTTTACTTGCATATTGAAGGTCTGAAATGTGGAAAATGTAGTAACGTCACATAACCAAAGCTAGTAAATAATTTTCAACTTAAATAATGTGAAATAGTCCTGACAAAGAAGTTAGCTGAATAACTATTGTCTATTTGGTTCACATTAAAATAAAATCATGTTGCCTGTTTCTTAGTTCTGCAGTTTAACAGACGGTCGTTTTCGCTATGCCGCTTGAAAGGTGCTGTACCATCACTATCCACTGGTGGCGCTAGTGCCCTTCATCTGTTATAGCCGCCTAAAAAACGAGGAAGAAGAAGAAAAGAAGCAGAAGCGGAAGTTACGACAAATGTTGTCATGGCGTCTCACATGTAAATTAACGAGTTGCCAACGTTAAGTAAAGCGTATTATTTGGAGATCAGAAGGTATGTGTGTACGTACGTTTTGGTTAAGTTTGTTGCCAATACAGTTTGTTACATGGACCGTTAAAGAAAGTTTTGCACCACTAGTAAACAGTTTGCTGCCAACTGGCTGCAGCGCTAACTTGCGCTATTAACAGTTAGCTAGAGCTAACTATTGTGTCTTTACAGGTTCGTGCCCTTTGCTTGTGATATTGTTCTTCTTAGGTTTTGTCCTTGTGTTTCCCAACCATCGCGGCTGTGCAGAAGTCTTGTGTAGATGCGTTTGGCAGTTAGCCTATGCTAGCTAGCTGGCTAGCTAACTCAGGCAGAGTTTTACAATGAACCAGCTCAGCTCTGTCACCACTCGCCTTTTGAATTTCACACACGAAACATTTATTTATTTGTATCTATTACAAATTGTTTTAATTATGTTCCGGAACGACGGGCAGGGCAACGGACGCGAGGAGTAAAGTACAGGTTCTAGATGTTGACTCTCAGGGCTCCGCTTAAATAGGCACCTTTTTAAAATTAGAGCCTGCATGTTCCCCCGTGTCCCTTTTTACTTTTCCAACAAAATTATTTTGGATTTTCAGTTTCCAGTCATCTAACTTCCTACGGGGAACAAACAATGAGCACACAAGTAAGCAACACATTTATTCAAAATATTCTTCAAAATTCAAAGAATTCAAAGTAACTTTAGGTTTGTTTAATTTGTTTAATTTCAGTACAGCATTCTTTTCAAGCAAGAGCACGGTGAGTAATGGGCCAGTCGAACTGTATAAAACTGTATGTAAACTCGCCATGTAAATAAGTAATATATAAGTAATATTTTCTGCTAGTATTTGATCACCAGTAAATATTCTTATTTTACTTGATTATTATTGTTTACAATGGAGTTTTGCTGTTACAATTACATTTATTATTATCTACTATGACTATTTTTAGTTTGATCACTTGTGTTGACTGTATTTTAATCTACATTTGTTTTTCTCAGCACATGACGATGCTATTTGGACAGCGGCGTGGGGTAAAAGTGAGGCAGATGGGTCTGAAACCATTGTCACTGGCTCGCTAGATGATATGGTGAAAGTCTGGAAATGGTGAGTGTTGAAGTCAGTCATGTTCTTTCACTGTCTGTTATTGTACTTTTATCCTGACTGAGCTTCACTTTCTCTCTTTGTGAATTGAACTTAATAAATAAATTCCCTGTTACTTGCAGGTCAGACGAGAAGCTGGAGCTGCTATGGACTTTGGAAGGCCACCAGCTGGGTGTGGTGTCAGTAGATATCAGTCATAATGGAGCGATCGCAGCCTCCAGCTCCCTCGACGCACACATCCGTCTCTGGGACCTGGAGTCTGGAAAACAGATCAAGTCCATGGATGCCGGACCAGGTGACATAGTTTAATTGATTCCCCTGTTTTGGTGCTTGTCTGGTGTGATGGGTCCTTCATCTCCGGGACGTGTGATATCAAAGGGTTCATACTTGATTCTTTAGTTTTTGTTGGTGGACTGTTGGTCAGACATAAGAAAACAGTAACTAATCTTTTAAACTTAGCCTCTTCCAAAAAGATACTTTGTTCTTACCGTGTTGGGTCCACTCACTGATTTGAAAAAATGATTTTTTTTTTGCCGCTGATCAAAGGTCACTACGGAGGAAAGTGTCAACCAGCTTGACGTTAACACAAACTGCAGAGGTTGACAGCTTCTCTGCTCCTCTCTGTGGCTCAGTGAACTCATTTTATTTTTTATTCACACCTTTCAAGAAAGCCACATCCAGAAATGTCGGTTTCATTGTGTGTCCTAAACTGAGCTGTACTTCATGTAAATGCCACGTCACCTTCCATTAGTGATGCACCGTTTAACTCGGTGCTTGGTCTGAGTCATTGAATTAAATCTCTACAGCTATTGTTTCTGTTTTTTTTGCTGTGGTTAGAATCTGATTCAGCAGAGGAGAAAGTAGGTTTGGTGTTATAATCAAGGAAAACCAGACAGGGTAGTTTTGCGGTTTTGCGGTTCACACTTTAAATTATAATACACTTTAAAATATTAAAGTATACGGATGTGACTCATAGCTTTACTTAACTTTGTTGACTGTTGACAGATTCTTTTATAGGACATTTTGTTTAGTTATGTTCTCCCTCTGTCTTCTAGTTGATGCATGGACAGTTGCCTTTTCCCCAGACTCTAAACACATCGCCACAGGAAGCCATCTTGGCAAAGTCAACATCTTTGGTGTGGAAAGTGGCAAGAAGGAATATTCCCTGGACACTCGAGGAAAATTTATCCTGAGTATTGCTTATGTAAGGATAAATATATATAAAATAAATTGCCGTTTTGGCTGGTGGTGGCGCCTCCAACTCGGTCTCTTGTAGGCTGAGACCTCAGTGCTTTGGCTTCACGTTCACTTATTTGTTTTATTTTTCCGTCATTCCCTCCAATTTATCTAAATTTACCCTTTCTCTCTAATTTGTTTTCTAAGGCTTGCCTGGTTCTCTATGTTTGTAAATGGCCTTTTTCTAAACTGCTTTGCTCTTCAGAGTCCTGATGGAAAATATTTAGCCAGCGGAGCCATTGATGGAATTATCAACATCTTTGATATCGCCACTGGGAAACTACTCCACACGCTGGAAGGTAGATTCATTTATTAGTTGCATGAAAAATTACTTTTATATGTAAAGTGAACATATTTTACATGTATTGTGCAACAACTAGTTTAGTATTAAACTAGTTGTTTAAAGCACCGTGAAGTGTGAGGAACATTGTGGTGCCATATAACATCAGCAGCAAGTCGAAAGTCAGCCACACCTGAAGACTTGGTCAGTTCGTCTCCTCTCTGTCCGCAGGTCATGCTATGCCCATCAGATCCCTTACGTTCTCCCCAGACTCTCAGCTCCTGGTCACGGCCTCAGACGACGGCTACATTAAGATATATGACGTGTGAGTCCAGCTTGCTTTTACTTTGTCTTTTAAACATGTCCTGTGTGCACAGTAAAATAAAAAAAGAACTTGTTTTGCAGGCAACATGCCAACCTGGCTGGAACACTGAGTGGACATGGATCGTGGGTCCTTAATGTGGCCTTCTCCCCAGATAACACCCACTTTGTCTCAAGGTGAGGCAACATCAAGCTGAATGTCTGAAAGCACGTTAGAGTAGGTAAAACTAGCGACCTGACGAGGGTGATTCCACCTCTGGCCCAGTGACAGCTTGAGAGGCTCCCGCGACCCTGTAAGGATAGTGCTGTTGCACTGTACTGTGCTTATAATAAAATAGTGGTAAAGCTTCACATGTGCATTTATAAGTTACTACAAGTCTGTTTGCTTTCACTTGTCAAACTCAAAGCTGTTTCCAGTTCACAGTGCCAAGACAAACGCAGCAGCTCAGTTTGATTCTAAGATCAAATGTAGAACCTACAAAATGTCCTCTGCTCTATTTTCAGCTCATCTGACAAGAGCGTGAAGGTTTGGGACGCCAGCTCCAGAGCCTGTATCAACACCTTCTTCGACCATCAAGACCAGGTGACAAAGCTGAGCCTGCATCTTTTCCCAGATCTTGTGTATAAACAGATTGAAAGGTGCTGATGAGCTCTGGGAAATCAATACAGCGAGTGTTATGGAGCAGCCCCTCTGATGTTGCAGCTCAGGCAAAACCAATAATCCCAGCTGTCATTAGATCTCTGGATGCTGTGGGGAGTTTGATCTGTTCTCCAGCAAATGCTGTGGTTGAAATGGCACAGTTCCTCAGAGAGGAGATGAAAGGCAGGCAAATCTGCCATGTTGTTTTTCTGTCTCCACATTGTGTAAATTCAAAACCAGAAAATCAGTGGGGACAGATTGCTGCCAATGAACTGTTTGAGCTTTGTTCTTCTGTGGTTCTGTATTAGCTGCTTTGGTTTTCAGCTAAAATAATGTGATACAAAGAGGCAAAACTGAGCAGTTTGTTTAACCCTCTGCAGCCTTGGAGGGGTCAAAACGACCCCACTGTAAAACAAGTTCATCCAACCGTTCAGCGTGTTGTGATTTATCGCCTGTCTGTGGCTGTTTTATCCAACGCTTGTGTGGTTTTTAAGCTTTGAGCCCCCTGTTTTCATTTTGACCCCTCGAAAGCTGCACAAGGGTTAAATTGTTATTGCATCTAGACGTAACAATTTTAAGAACTTTGATTCTATTGATTGTTTTCTTGATGTTCTTTCAGGTGTGGAGTGTGAAGTACAACAGCACCGGCTCCAAGATCATTTCTGCTGGAGACGACCGCGCCATCCACATCTACGACTGTCCCATGTGAAGAAGCGGGTCCAGATCATGGAGTTGAATTTGGTCCATTGGGGAGGGACGGGTGGGTTGAACGCTGTAAATGTCTTTGATTTCCTTTTTGCACTGACCAACTGCGGTCAAATAAAAGGTTGTTGTTGTTTTTTAAAATCTTTTTGTTTCTGGTGTCTTTTCTTTTCGTGGTGTGATGGTGAGAGTTATTTGTGGATTCTGTTGCGTCATACTTGGATCCTTAATTCAGTGTGTTCTGCTCACATGTAATTTGTTTTAATGCATTTGCTTTCTCTTGTGGTGTCTGAAAGTTCTCTAGCAAAGACAAAGATAGATCGGATCAGCCGTGTGCTGTCTCTCCCCCCAGTGGTTTAGCAGGCGAACTGCAGCCTCATGACCCTCTATACACTCAGTTGTTCCTAGTAACAACCCAAGACAGTGGTTCAGAATTCTTTATTGCTCTTTGTCTACGAGTTCTGTGTTTAAAACACGTCAAACTGTACTTTTAACAATTCTTAAGCCACAAATAGCAGGTAGTAGTTTGTAAGTACAGGCATAGCACTTCCTCCATACAGGTGAAGGTCCATTTACATTGAATTATTATTGAACAAACTGAAATGTTGCAGTTTCCAAACACTGTAACAGTTAACAGTTCATAAAAAAGGACACAAAGTATCAAATGTTACCAAGTTGTGTTTTCTGGCAGTAAAAAGAACCTGGTTGCTTCTCTGAGTGTAAATGTCCAGAATTTTACACAAGGCTTTGCGATGCCGTCGAACTTGAAGCTTCTGTCCTGTCTGTTAGCAAACAGTTCAAGATTTGATGTCCACTCATCAGAACAGTACAGGTAATACACACACAATACAATACAACATGATTATCAACTGTAGAAGTGGTAATTGAAGGAAATACTGGAATCCCACCTCTTCTGAGTTATCGAAGGCCTTTAACGTAATGATAATGCTTTCTTCTCAACACCAAGCTCCACTCTGTTGTGTTTACACAGAATCAATAGCCGATATGGCCCTATAACCAAATCCACACGATGAAACATCAGCGACCTCACAAACAGCTGGGAATAAATCACAGAACAAAGCCACTTACAATAAACACACTGGTCACACTACACACATTTGAGGGGAGTTTCTGAAAGACCTCTAGAGATAAAATTCATATTTGTTGTCTTTTAATTAAGCAGACCATAAACAATACTTTATAGCTAAGTCTCTCACACATTGAGTCAATCTGTAAAGTTCAATTACGTCTCATTTTCTCTCTTAATCCTAAAGAAAGCGGACTCTGTTTATAAAACTGCACAAATATTTGGAATGCATTCACATCAAGCTCTCTTCTGGTGTCAGAGCAGAAAAGTGGCAGTTGTGCTGCTATATTTTGGTTTGGTAAAGAAACAGACTGGCCTCACTGCAGTTTACAGACTGTGTGTGGACCTGGGTTCACAGAAAAAACAATAAAACTCTTATGAAGATTTCTTTTCCATATAATTTCCTTAAAACCCTGCCCCACTCTGTTGATAAAATCTACATATATATGATTCAATGTTTTGATTTCTTCACATTTTTCACAACAGTTAATCAAACAAACACCTGCAAGGCTACCTAAAGACAAACTTATACTCTGTTCCATCATCGTCATACCTGCATTAAAACAACTCTGTTTGTGGCAGCTCCACAGCAGAGACAGATTGAATTATTTATCTGAACTTAAGCCTGATAGGAGGATGTTCTCGCCTTTTACCAGTGCCTGGACTCAATCAGATCCGCTCGTAGGCTCAGTCTCTTCAGAGTTTCGTATCCGACCACAATGAGAATGGACGTCGGTATGGAAGAGATGACACGGGCTGACAGTCCCTTGGTGAGTCCCCAGACGCCCTCCTCTGCCAGCAGCTGCTTGAACGTCTCGATAACAGACGATCGGCCTTCAACCTAGAAAAGACAAAATTAAAGGCAAACCAGGACAATGTGACTGACAATAACATATAACCTGAAACCTCATCTTTCAACAGAGCAAATTCAGTCTGCTGAAGATTGTGTTAAAGAACCAAAAGCTGAATAGCTGAATGTTAGAGGAAATTGTCTGTGCTCCCCACAGAAAGTTACCTGCCTAAATGAGCAACAAGTGGCTATTATTTACCTGAACCCTTGCTCGAACAACATCCATGGGGTTGGTGATGGTGGAGGCGGTTGCAGCTGCCATTGGACCTGCCACAGCCTGCAGAATCAGGTGGGGGCACTCACTTGGTGCTAACAAGGACAGCTGTTCTGGTATTGCAAAACAAAAGAAGCGATACAAGGATCATTTAACTAGAGAGTGTTTATATTCTTTTTCCAAATGCTGCAACATGATTTTGTACAGCCATTAGAAATCACAGCAAACCAAGTGTTGATTTACCTGCATAAAAATGATAAAAAGGCCACCACAGTGCACTGTTGGGGATGTAGGTGAGAAGAGTCGCCACGTAGCCCCTGTAAAATCCCCTAAATCCATCAGTTGTAAATATCTGCACCGTAATGTCACGTGTTTGTCCGAAAGAGGGTTTGTGCTTTCTCGCTGCGAGCATCATTTTGGGTTTGGCCTTGAAACGACTGAGGTGTTCCCCCTGCCCTTGCATCATCAGGTGCTGGGACACTACATCTATGGGCACAGTGATGGTCTGGGCCACCAGGGACGCTGCTCCTCCTGCCACCACTGACTTCACCGTATTACTTGGCGAGTAGTTGGACACATACTTGCGCACAAGTTCGTAGGTGGTAATATAAGCCTGCCCTGAGAACAGGGTGAACGTATTGACCATAAATCCACGGTAGAGGCCCCATATACCCTCTGTTCGCAGGATCTTGCAAAAAGCATCAAATGTGCCAGAATACAGGGTCTTCCCCCTCTGCACCTGGAGCCGGGTGCGGATGAGACTCGCCGGATACACAGTTGCTCTGGTGGTTAGGGTCATAAATACACCCAGAGAATAAAACTTCTTCTTGTCCAGGTCCTCCCATTCAATAATCTGGATCAAACCTTTCTGTTGCATGGTGCCGGGGGGAGGGGGGTTGCCCCTAAAGCCACATATCTGCGGACAGTCCAGCTGTCTTCATAGCTGTAAAATGTAACATTAGTAAATCTCAGCGTTCACTCATATCAGTTCATCTATTTAACTATAGTTTTAGAGGCTGTATAATAATGTTTGAATACAATTTAAATTATCTTTTACACTTATAGTAACTAGAACTGTTCCGATTCCACAGTGAATCTTTCCTCGTCAGTCAGTGTCATTTCCCCTCCTTTGCACATTAAAGCAGTTGTCAGCAAATGTGGCTGCAAATGTGAGACGACAGGAAAACTGTTATTATGTTGTTATTGTAAAGTGACTGTAGAAATACCAAGAGTGGTTGAAAGCAAACCTCAAACGTTTTTTGCATTGTTTCTATTTGGATCATAAAGCTGAGCACACCACGTAAATTGTATCAATGCATTAAAACGAAGTCAGAAGGTTAAAGTCTGTAGTTGTGCAGAATGTCCACAGTTCTGTATATTTTGTGATATTTAAAGTTAAAATGTGACGCGACTTGTTACAGGTGTCAGTGCAGTAAAATCAGCGTCGCTGATACCAGCAAAACATTGTCCACACGGAAGTATGAAGATGATTGCGCCATGTTTCACTACCATCTTACTAACGTTTTGTATTGTAGCTGGTATAACCTACCAAGATAATGACGTGCAAATCTTTTTTAAAATTACAAAAAGAACTAGTTTGGCCCAGAAACCACGTAATGTAATGTACAGCAGAGAGGGCAGGGCACGTCCTGTACATGTACAGTACGGGAAAGACTGACAACAACAAATCAATCGTTTGTGTCAGTGTTATTAGTTTCCGTTTATGCTGTGTTTCATAACAAAACCACGTGTAACGAGTCCAGCGCAATCGTCTGATATTATTCTAATGTCGTGCAACAGTTGAAGCAAAAGGGGAAACACGTGCAGTGTCACTTTGTGTAGCTCCGTGTCCGTTAGCTAAGCTAAAGAAGAGTGTTAGAGTGCTGCTTAGCGAAGCTTTGGTGCAGAACGTGGCCTAAACGTACCTGTCATGGGTGTTGAACTTCGGCTTCACCTTTCGTCTCGTATCTAAGGCTCACGCTAGCTGATCTGTAAATCCACACGGCCTGCTCGGCTACGAGGTGGGTCGTGTCTTCCGTCCATTACTGCTGCAAACAAACGATGTCAAATGTGAAAGGTCATGGGTCGAGTTTGTAACGCGTCACCGGTTTACTAATATTCTCAAGGTGAAAATGTGAGCTCAAACTAATTTCTTTCCAGCTGTACCAGCCACCGCTAGCGGGCTTGTTTACTTAGCTAGCGCTAGCTAGCCGTTAGATAACTTAACGCTTGGTAACTTATTACGACGCGTTCACAGCCCGATGCAAACGTGGGGATTTTCATACTTGAATTGGAATTTGGCCCGTGTGCGTTCAAGTGTATACGTATAAAGTTGCATAATGTTGAAATAGCTAAAATATATCTACAGTAAATATAGATGGATAGATCCACAATATATATTATATAGTATATTTATTAGTACAAGTAAATATTACTAACTTAAACATAAAACCATATGCAAAAAGTTATTTATCGCATTTGTGCCTGTGTTGAAAAGCTTTATGTTTAAATGTTTTGTTGCTCTTATTTTTGTACTGTTTTTATTTTGTTAATCGTTCTGGGTGGGCGTGGCTGTGGAGCTCTCCATTCTGTTTGGTCGGTCCTAGTGTTGCGTGCACAGTTTCGAGAACAGGTCGTGTTGATTTCAGTAGTCATCATGGCGCTCACTTCCCCAGTCAAAGGTAAAGACGCGTCTTCTGCCGATATTTCTTAACAAGCTGTCACCGCGTTCAGACTAAACAGGCCGGTGGGGATTCAAACGTCATCCCTTCGAGAATGGCCGTCGTTTGATTTCTGCCAACTGATATGAGGAGAACCGGCGTCAAACTGTTTAACGTGAACGCTAACGTTAGCATTAGCTAGCTTGTAATGATTCTACTGAGCTGGAGCTGTGAGTTATCTCGCGCACTGTCGAAAGTCAGATATGCGTTTATTTAGTTTGTATTGTCATCATTTTTATTCCTCAGTATTTCGTTCCCTTGCTTTTGTTGCTTATCTCTCCAAGCCAGTGGCTCGATAAGTACTTGGGTAGCGACAGGGGGCTTCACGATAAGGAGCAGCGCTAGCAGGTTGAACCGTAGCTAGCTTAGTAGCTGTTTCCTTACCTTGCCGTGAAGACACATGCAGATGTGACTTGATGTAAGACGATACACTGTGTTGTCATTACCACTGTTATGACCCATCAGCTTTTCGTTAAACCCCACAGATAAATAATTACGTTGTTATACGGGTTTATGTTTGTGTCAAAACCCGACTCATAGACGTTTAGACCACAGCCGTAAAAACCATTGTGTGACAGTGCAGACATGCACTTAATGGTCTATTATCGAGTCATTTTGTAATAAGTTCCCTTGCTAATAACTACGTTGTCTTTGTCGAGGCATCTAACCAGTTGCTTTGTCGTGGAAAACGAGCTCCCATGAGGGGTTGTCTCCTTAGATCTGACTAGTGATCAGCATATGTGGCTCAACAAGCTGCCAGCGAACGATCTAACTAGAAACGTCCGAGACGTGCAGAAAATTGAAACGGGCAGATTTTTCATTTGAACATGTATGTAATTTTGGTGTATGAATCTGTAGCCTTTGAATTAAAAAATCAGCTTAGCTTCTCTGGTGTTCTTATATAAGTACTGGTTTTAACTGGTTTATGTCTGCTTAAGTAAATTGAGCTAAATTACAGTGTATTGTTACTTTCATGTTTAGCTGTCTTAAAAATACCCCTGATGCTGGTGTTAGCAGTAAATACTTCAGACAAAGAAAAACCTTCACTGTGTAATTTACATCAGTTTATTTTCAGATTTTGCAGGAATCACACTGAAATATGTGCTTACATTTGTGTGAAGACCTTGACTTATCTCTGCATTTTACAGGGTCACTGATTGTTTCTGAGGACATTTTTTATTTGCTCAACAGCTCAACATTTAGTGTATAGAAGGATGAGTTAGCTCAGTATGTACTATTATGTTGCTTTCAAAGCTCGTAACCTGAGAGCCAAAGTTACAGCACAGTTTCGTGCTGAAAGACCAGGGAGATAATGTAACTCATAAGAGATGAGACCTTTGCCGTAACCGATATCCACAGGGGCTTAGTACTTGCTGAGCTTAACATCAAGAAGAATCTCATCAAAATGAAACAGCTATGAGTTGAATTTCACATTATCATCAAAGTTGAAGCTGAGCTTCTTGAAACTACACTGCTACTAACAAATTCTTGTCTTGGCTTATTTAGTTCTGACAAGATCCCATCTAGTCCAGTTAATGTTGTTCATGAAATTTCTTATTTTCTTTAAGTTCCCCCAACTCAATAAAATGATTTGAGTTGATCAGGTTGTTTGTAAATAGGCTTTACTTGCATTATTGTTTAACAAATCTTTGTTCTCCTCTTTAGAGCACACATACAGCCATCTCATAGACACACTGAGCGATGGCGGAATTAAGTTCTTCAATCCACAGAAACTAAATGATCCAAGATATGGTGAGTTCCAGTCCTCTGTCCAGAAATAAAGGCTACATACTATAAGTACAAGTGTGCCTGTTCTGAGAGCTTCTGTATGCAACACTTGCAAATGTTCCTGTAGATTAAAGCAAGTCTTTTCCTTGTTGACGGAGGGAATAATGAACATGATCCCTACGTTTTTGTTTGCTCTGTGTAGACAAATTGCCTCTCTCCATACGTGTCTTGCTGGAGGCAGCAATTCGTAACTGTGATGGCTTTTACACAAAAGAAGACGACATCCAGAGCATCTTGGACTGGCAGCAGCAACAGAATAAAGCTGAGGTGCCGTTCTCTCCAGCACGAGTTCTCCTTCAGGACTTCACGTGGGTTACATACACTTTATGTCAATACAAGTCGTCCATGGTGTAAACCTTTCTGAAATGTAACATGCACAGAATCATGGTTCCATGCAGAATATTTTATAATTAGTGCAACTAAATGAAAGTCAGTAAACCCAGAACAGCTGAACCTTTGATTTCTTTAACAGTGGTATTCCTGCCATGGTGGACCTGGCTTCCATGAGGGACGCTGTAGCCAAACACGGTGTGGACCCCAGCCTGGTTAACCCTAGATGCCCCACAGACCTGATCGTAGATCACTCATTACAGATTGATTATAACAAATGGTGTGTTTGTACTTTCTTTTATTTCCTCAAGTTTAATTAAGTGCAAACATATAATTAAAAGATTTTTAAGACTTAAATTAACCTTTAATCATTGCACTTGTATATTATTCTACTTCAAGTTAAATTAGTACAATAGTTGTAGTCAAGCAAACTGATTTACTTAAGTAATTCATACCAGCCTCATTTGTTTTTCACACTTCTCCACAGTGCCATACAGAATGCCCCAAACCCCGGTGGAGGGGACAACCCAAGCCAGAGCCAGGGTCCCTCTCGTTCCACATCTTCCAGACCTCCGTCCAGAGGAAGCTCCCAGTGTGGGGGTCAGCGGGGCTCCTGTAGTAAACCTGCCTGCAGTGACCCTCCAGCATCATCGAGTCAATCTTCAGCCTCTGTCCAGCAGATAGAAAACACACCTCTCCTCTGCCCTTTTCACCTAAAGCCTGTATATGAGTAAGTTTGTTAAAGCTGTCTATCTGTGGCCTATGAGGGAGTAGTGTTAAAGGTGTGCACTTCTGCATTTGTTTTATTTTTGCTTCCTCATCATTAATTGGTTCTTCTATATCTCAAAACTTCAGAAGGTGGAGAAACAGTGTGTTTTGGATTCATGCAGGTATCCACCTTAACGCTTTTACTGTTGATGTCGATGTGTGTTTTCTGCAGAACTGAAACGGCTGTAAAGAACCAGGAAGTGGAATTGATGAGAAACAAAGAGAGGCTTCAGTTCTTTAAGGTAAAGAGGTGATTGTAATGCATTATTTGTATTGAATGTAATACTTAACAGTGGATGCACAGTTCCCAATAAAAGGTTGGACACAAATCTTCATATATTCTAACTGTTGTCATTCTCTTCTCTGTCTGTCAACAGTGGTGTTCGAAAGCATTTAAGAATGTAAATGTGGTTCCTCCGGACGTGGGTGCAGTCCACCAGGTGAACCTAGAGTATCTGTCCAGAGTTATCCAGGTCAGCAAAGGTTTTATCTACCCTGACAGTGTGGTGGGAACTGACTCCCACACTACCATGATCAACGGACTCGGAATCCTGGGCTGGGGTAAATCTTTGTCAGGCTTTAAAATTGTTGCTTTTAACAGTTTGTTTGTTAGCTTAACTTCTGTGGGTTCGGAAGAGGATTTAAACTAGTTTAGTTTAGATAGATACCAATGGAACATTACTCATCCTAATAACTGTGCCGCAACAGAAATTGACATGAATCAGAAAAGGCTACTTTCCTCTTAAACTGTCCAACAAAAGCAGTCTCCTTAGACATAGACTGTGGACACCTGGAGATTATAATCTCCTAAGAAAAATACTTTTGAGTTTTTAATTTTTCTGTTCTGCCTTCCCTCCACCAGGTGTTGGGGGAATAGAGTCAGAAGCCGTGATGCTGGGCCAGCCAGTGTCTCTGACCCTTCCTCAGGTGGTGGGCTGCAAACTGGTGGGCTCCATCAACCCCTTAACCACCTCTATAGACATTGTCCTTGGTATCACAAAGGTATGAGAAATAAAAGTAAGATTAACGTGGCCTTTAAGTGTGTAGTGATATAAAATGATGTTCTTTTATTTTCCAGCACTTGCGGCAAGCTGGAATCGCTGGAAGGTTCATAGAGTTTTTTGGACCCGGTGTGTCCCAGCTGTCGGCTCCCGACCGAACCACCATTGCCAACATGTGTCCAGAGTATAATGCTACTGTCAGCTTCTTCCCTGTTGACCAAGTTACTCTAAAGCACTTTAAAAAGACAAGTGAGTCCACTGAGCGCTACGCATTGTTGTATATCTGGACTTTTTATTCACATTAAAGTCCCTGTAACTGTTGAAGACAATATAGTCAACACGTCTTCTAATGTTCTAATTTTCTTCCAGATTTCACCCAGGAAAAACTTGAATTGTTGGAGTCTTACATGAAGGCTGTAAAGCTTTTCAGGAGCTATGAAGACCCCTCAGAGGACCCTGAATATTCTGAGGTAATCTTTGCATCTGAGTCTGAAGTACACTGCCCAACATTTAATTTACTAATAATGTGATGCTTCGGGAGGATTATTTGCAGTTGGAGTAGGAGGTGGCGCTTAAACAGTCCTCGTGTTTTTTTTTGTGGAAAATAATTTCTCCTTATGACAAATTAATGACGATTCTTAGTGCTTCATCCCTCCATCCAAATCCGCATTTCTTTTGTTAGAGAAAATGAAGAAGTGACACCTCTGATGCTGTTGCAGGTGATTGAGATCAACCTGAGCTCTGTGGTGCCATATGTGAGTGGACCGAAGAGGCCTCAGGACAGAGTGGCAATCAGCAACATGAAAGAAGACTTTCAGAGTTGTCTTGATGAGAAGGTAAAGTATAAATAAAAAACCTCCTCATATAGGAGTATGATTCAGATATTTAGGCTTAGTTTGTGATGACATAGCTTGAGGAGATGTCAGCAATCTGTGTCTTTTTGATTTTCATCTTTTTGGTTCTCCCTGAAGGTGGGATTTAAAGGATTCAACATCTCGAAGGAGAAGCAGAAGACCCGGGTTCCATTCCTGCACTGTGGCCAGGAGTACGAGCTGGCCCATGGCTCTGTGGTTATCGCCGCTGTTATCAGTTGCACTAACAACTGCAACCCGTCTGTCATGCTTACTGCAGGTAAAGGAGTCAACATAACATAACGTACATAAATGCAAATATAGGCACATTAGAAATAGTGTATCAATATTTGCCATCTTCTTCAGGTCTAATGGCCAAAAAGGCTGTGGAGGCCGGGCTTTTTGTCAAGCCTTACATCCGGACCAGCCTGGCTCCTGGAAGTGGCATGGTCACTCACTACCTCAATACAAGTGGAGTCCTGCCTTATTTGAGTCAGCTCGGGTAAGCACGTTGATACAGAGCAGCAGCAACACACCCGTGTCCAAACTGACTGCGTTTTCTTTACGTGACAGGTTTGAGGTGATTGGTTACGGCTGTGCTACCTGCGTAGGTAACACAGCACCGTTACCAGATGCGGTTGTAGATGCCATCAAACAGGTGATAGTATCATATTCTTTTTTTCATCCTGTTTTTCTTCATGCATATGTTAAATAAATTTCAAAGTTCACAAAATTAGATCCTGACAGTATCCTTTTCACTTTAGGGGGACCTGGTGTCTTGCGGCGTGTTATCGGGCAACAGGCACTTTGAAGGCCGCCTGTGCGACTGTGTGCGGGCCAACTACCTGGCCTCTCCTCCCCTGGTGTTAGCTTATGCTATTGCGGGTACTGTGGGAATCGATTTTGAGAAAGAGCCTCTAGGTAAGGAGGGAATACATCAGTAACACTTTTAAACCTTTCCAGGCAAACCTGAGGTTCATTTGAGGATTTCAGGTTGTTTACAGTCAGGGACGCTGTAATGATCCAGTGACTTGTGCAGACGTAGTAACTACTAAAGAACAAGTCAAACGTTAGAGTCTAAGTGATTGTACTAAGATTTTCATATTACAAGAATGAAAATGTAAAGTAAAACATAGTTTTAACAGTCGGATGTTGTGCTTTTTGTCGAGCAGGTGTAACATCAGAGGGTAAGGAGGTGTTTCTCCGTGATATCTGGCCTTCCAGGGAGGAGGTCCAACAGACTGAAGAAGACACAATCATCTCCTCCATCTTTAAAGATCTCAGGGGACGGATGGAAGTAAGGGAGAAGTTTTCATATTATGTCCTTTCTTTCGTGATACTGCATCACTGAAGTTAAGCAAATGTGGTATTTTTCTCTTTTTCAGAAAGGAAACACCTTTTGGAACAACATGGAATGTCCAGATTCTCTACTTTTTCCCTGGGATCACAAGTCCACATATATCCGTTCACCATGTTTCTTTAGCAAGTTGGTCAGTTTCGAGAAGGTCTCCTGGTTCCTCACGTTGATCTGAGATTGCAGCTGTGATCATGAAAGTACAATAAGCACCTCCTCTATTTGCTTTTTCCCTCAGACTAAAGAGGTCCCTCCTCCTCAGTCAATAGAAAATGCCCATGCCTTAATGTTCCTCGGGGACAAAGTGACCACGGACCACATCTCACCAGCAGGCAGCATTTCCAGGTCCAGCGCAGCTGCCAAATACCTGCAGAACAAACGGTCAGTTTCTACAATAAGACCAGTTAGCAAGAACTGAGAACTGTTCTCAGACCAAGAACTATCAAGATTCAGAACGGTGACCCCTGCAAACACAGGGAATAAAAGCACTGCAGTATGCAGATGCAGCTGCAGTAACCTTTGTCTTTGTTCAGATTTCATTGTATTCCTGTATCGCTTTGAATATGTCTCCTCAGCCTGACACCGCGAGAGTTTAACTCGTATGGTGCTCGCAGAGGAAATGATGCAGTGATGACCAGAGGCACATTTGCCAGCATCAAGCTCCAAAATCGATTCATTGGCAAAACCGGCCCCAAGACCCTGCACATTCCTTCAGGCCAGGCTGTAAGTGGAAACCTGGGAACTAAAAATACTGTGTTTCACGTTTGACCAATCCTGTGCAAGCCTGCCAGTAGCGTGGTTGAATTTGTGGCTGTTGAGGACTGGACTGGCTGGTTACTCTTTGGTCTGTGTAAGACCTTTGGCCTAATAACTTGTGCTCGTCCTGTTTGCCTGATCAGCTGGATGTCTTTGAGGCAGCGGAGCGGTATCAGAGGGATGGCATTCCCGTCATCATCCTGGCAGGCAAAGACTATGGCTCTGGAAATTCCAGGGATTGGGTAGCCAAAGGACCATACCTGCTGGTAAATAACAGCGCACACACTACTCCTTCCACTAACCGCTTTACAATGACCAGACGATGAAATTCATTTCCTCATGTTTCTTCCTTTGCTTATTGGCCATCACCAGGGGGTACGCGCTGTGATTGCTGAGAGCTTTGAGAAGCTGCACAAGAACCAGTTGGTGGGAATGGGCATCATGCCACTCCAGTTCCTGCCTGGCCAGAATGCCGACTCGCTAGAGCTAACCGGCAAGGAGAGGTTCACAATCACTCTGCCAGACAACCTGCATCCGAGGGAACAGCTCACTGTCGAGGTGGGTGTCCAAATGTATTGTCAGAAGCTAGTTAATTAAATCAAATCAAATCAAAGCTTCATAGCATTTTAAATTGAACTCTGATTTTCGACTTGTACACACCTATCACACTATGGTATGGTATGATTTTTGCTGATTAATGAAGGGTCTTTTTACAGACCAGCCAAGGGAAGTCCTTCATCGTCACTGCACTGTTCGACAACGACATGGATCTCATCTTTTTCCGGCACGGAGGGCACCTAAGATACGTTGCTCGAACTTTCCTCTGAAACTGGACTCAAGCTTACTGAATGTGCACAAGTGTCATGCAGCTTTCGTCATTTACCAGTTTATCTGCAGCAGGAATGAAAAGCGGCCCACTGGAGTTACATGAATGCCGATTTGTCCGTTCGAGCTGGATGAACATCTCCGGGCCGATGAAGAGTGGAAGCGTCTGCTTCTCCGTCACTACACGTCAGTTTGTCCATTTGAACGCGACTTCTCGCCTCACAGAGCAACCAAGGCAAGCGCAGGAAGAAGCAGCAGCGACTTTGGCTGTGGACATTGTATCTTTGAACATAACCGCTTTGTCTTTATCGCTGGAGAAGGAATACTGCTGATAAAAAAATGGAGAGTTGAGCCAACAAGAAATGAATCCCAGCTGCTTCTTTTGTTTAACTTAAAACACAATCCTGCCTTGAAAGGCTAAGATGGTGCTAGGTACTCCAGCATGAACACCTTGTTTTTTTGGCTACCATACAGCTGGTTTTCCCCTACAATCATTCAAGTGAAGTATAGCAATGTTGCAGATTTGATGTCACTTGCCCATATTTGTAAATGGGTCCTAACACACAAGTTATGTTAATATTTCTGTAATCAAACCTTTGGCAAGAAAGTATAGCTGCCTTCTAAGACAAAATTTTTACTATGTGGAAAATTGTGATTTAGTTTTTTGCTATTACCTGTATCACTAAAACTTGTGAAAATAGCTCCTTCTACAACTGACAGTCCTGCATCACATTAAAGGTAACTTATGAAAGCTGGTCTGCAAAAAGAATCCATCGATACTAATGCACACACAAGCTGAATCGGCAAAAAGTGGTTCCTTGACAAAAGGAAAAACTCTGTTCTAACACCTAAATGTCAATAATCATTGAACTGTGTAGGAGGCAGGTTTTGACACCTTCACACTCAGCCAGGCTAATGGCTGCGTCAAAGTGACAACTGTAATCATATCGCTTCATTGCTGTGTGTGTGTGTGTGTGTGTGTGTGGAGGTTAGTTCACTTGTTAACATCAAATTGCATGAGTTCTACCAGCTACAGTTTGAACTGTACACCAGCCTTGAGTTTAAAACAATCACTCGCAGTGAGGACCTGGACTCAGCTCTGTGTGATGATGATTCTGTTGAGGAGCAGTTTGGCAGTTAACTGCACTGTTTGTGAAGTCATCCATCCAGAATGTGGGCTGAAGCCTTTGTGGTTTAATCAATTTAGTTGTCATTTGATAGTAGATGGTAGCAAACTGTCATGTGACCTCTAACATGTCGGGTTATTTTTAGTTCCTCGGCTTCACGTCTGCTTTTCTGTTAAAGTAGGTTTTAGCTTCATGGAAGAGCATGAACAGGACAGAAGGATGAAAGTGCTCACCTGTGGTAGTCACCTGGTCTGCTGTGCTTCCCTTTGTCTCAGGAAGCTACGCATGTGAGCCAAGTGTTTACCTGCACACGAAAGGTGGTCAACATAACCAAGTAACACTGCAAGTCATTTTTAATAAACAAAGCAAAACCGGTGCTGTCCTTGTATACAGTATATGTATGTTTATTGAATTTAAGGGATAATTTTGCCTTCGTATTGTATATTGTAGCTAGAATTCTGGTTGTGGAATTGGATGTCTTTCGCAGAGGCATAAAAAAAATACACTGAAGTTCAAAAGCACATCCAAGTGTAAACAGTGCAAGTTTTATTGATTTGTTTTGACAGAGGTTCCTATGACACAATGCATGTCGGTAACAGGTGACGACATTCAGCATTAACAACCTGTTATAAGTAACAGCTGCTGAGACTATGCTGCCAAAAAAGAAACATCAATAACTAGTGACACAGTGTAGCATCATGTAGCAGGGCTTCAACTTAAGTGTGTGCACATCAAATTGAAGCTCTAATCAAAACATGACAACCCTGCCACGCGGCGCCGGGACAAAGGCTTTGTTGTTACAACTCTAGTTGTTGAACTCGAGGAATAAACAAAGCAACGGGTTGTTTATGACACACATACATTTAGTATTTGACGTTACTCTCATGTCTACAAGTCAACTTCACATCACCTTCGAGGTTTGCAGATGGGATTTTAAAGTGAACCACGACGCACAATTGCTGCTCAGTTTCACATCAGAATTTACTGTTTTGTTAACTGGGTTTATTTCCTAAAACATTTACAAAAACTATTGGAATTCAAGGCCTGCATTGTTTGCGCCCTAATCTCGTCGTCTTTCTCTTTCCATTTGTTGGCACTTTGCAGCATTTTCTTTAGCATTTCACTGCCCTCAACTGTTGACTGACTGGAAAAACCTGAAACCGTCACTCATCACCAAATGGGGAAAACTACATCATTAGGATTAGTATTCACCCTTCCACAGTGAACCTATTAAATATCTTTGGACTTATATTGTTGTCACCTTACACTTTCAAGGGATAAACAATAAAAAAAGAATCAAAATTGATAGATTTATTAGCATTAGCTGGACAATTAGCATTTTTCCCATCACTGCCCACTATTTCAAAGTTTACACTTATCTCACTGTGACACTAAACACAACCTGCTGAGACTTGAACATGCTTCACAAGGATAATCCACATAATTAACGCATTTACTGGCATTATTCTCAGTTAAACATCATTATCTGGTAATCCTAGAAAAGTGTCGGCTGACACTTAATACCTTGGATTACTGCACAACAATGACGCAACAAAAACACACTCAGCCATGAGAATTACTTGTTTCAAGCCTCTGTTGATTTTCGGTGGAAATCCAAACGCGGACTTTAAAGGTGGAAAAATGTATAAAAGATAATGAACAGGCTTCACTGTAACTCTCAGTATAGCTCTTCAACCTTAGCATCAAATCCTTTTGGCGGTTATGGAAGTAACAGCAGTGTACACTTTAAACTGGACTGAGGATCTGGAGCCAAGGCATCATCCTGACTCACAAGGCACTGACGTGTAGCAATAAGAGTAAAGTTTTTACAGTGATTCAAATCAATCCACAAGCTTCAACTACTGAACAATGCAAACCCTGACCACAGCTAATCTAACACCTGCAGCCTTCCCCCTCAACAACAATAGCACTTTAAATGTCAAAGAAAGACAACACAGGTGGTACTGGTTTATGTCCACCTGGTGCAAGTGCTCGTTTTAAGTATTATTTCATCCCTTTGAGTCATAAGAACAGAAGAAACCAAGTGAGCTCTTGGCCACTTTCTTCATCTGGGTCCCCAGAAGTTTCTGATGAGAAAGCAGCCGCGCTGTAAACAATTAACCACTGCTGATGTGAAGGAGGGAGAAAGTCCTGAGCTCCACAGACTCAGTTCATTTCCCTTCTCTGGTGAAAAATAATGGAATCATTCATCTACACTTTCTTTTTAGTTCTATATATCTGTGTATATGCAAACTCCTTTCATCTAATAAGAAAATAGTTGTGGAAGCTTAAATGAAAATATACAGTTAATAATACAATAGAATACAGAGCTATATGTTAAAGGTGATTAAAAAAAACTGGTTGATTGTTTCTCCCTTTATGAAGTGAGCATTTTCCTTGGTTTAAAGACAAAAGAGGTAAAGTGTTCGAGAAGAAGGCAGCCTGTTTAGGCATCCAAAAGGCTGGTGCTCGAGGATTAGGCGATTGCTTTTGCTTCTGGTAAGAAAGCTTCCCAGTACTTTATCATCTGGAGAACAAACAAAAATAAAAATCAGGCAATAGCAGTGTCAGGTTCAATTATAACAGGCAACAAGTGGTTAATGTTTAGGAAACCAAAGCTACTCACTTGTTGTTGAGACTGAAGCAAAGACTCCAGATACTTGATTATTTGTCTTTTGAAATTCTTGGCCTTTTCTTTCTGTAAAAGTAAAATAATGAAAAAATAAGTGTTTGAGTAAAAGAAGTAATGAAACATTTTTAGCAGAGGAAAAAAAAAGCAACATTAACCTCAAAGCGAACGACTTCCCTGCGCACGGTGCCTGAAACTCTTTCAAAGTCTCTCTCATACTGCGTCACCTTGGCCTCCCACTGTTAGAAAGAAGAAAACACGGTTTAAATCCCCGTTTGTTTGGGAGACATATACCATAAACTTTCTTTGCCCATTTAGCCCACCCCAACACTGTCCTCCATGCAAAGAGTAGACCACATCTATCTCAAGCTCATCCAGGAGTCCCTGCCTCGTCGGAGTCATTCCCACTGTGGCCTGTGTTTTACCTCAGCGATCTCCTCTTTAGCCAGCTGCAGTTTGTCAGGCTTGTTGGCCCAAAGCAGTTTGGCCTCAGTCTCCCTCTTCTTTTGCAGCATGGTCTGAGCATCCTGCCAACGTTGCCATGCCTTCATCCGGTGATCAAATGACCCCTGCAGGTTGTAAACACACACACGCAAATTAGAATAAATGTCAAGCCTTTATTTACTTACAACCTGTTACTAATTACAGTCTGGGCAATGTCAAAGCGCTTAAAATGTTCCCTACCCTCACGGCTCCGAGGAGACGGATGTAATCTGCGATGAGTTCAGAAAAGCAGAAGGTGTCGTTCTCAGCCTGGCCCTGCTGTAGCTGCTCCATCTTGTCCTCCACCTCTGCCAGCTGAGACAGAGCACGGGACAAAGCGGTGTTGTCCTCTGCGCTGCCCAGCATGGCTGCACTTTTAGCAAAGCTCGCCGTGTTTAACGAGAGCTCTGTGGGAGAAGAGTCAGCTCAACGTTACAGCAACCAGCAGGGTTTTAAAAACACATACTACCAAGTGACTCCAAACCCAGCGGAACAATGTGAGCCCACAGTTCAACACTTCCACTATGGGACATAAGGTCAATCATGCATTTTAATTCTATGATGCACTATTGTTGGAAAGAGGTCAACAACCTTTTCTGTGGATGACCAGGGTTTCAACCAGTGCATGGAGCTTCCTGAACTGCTGGTCTGCAGACTCAACCTCCTGTAGTTTCTCCTCAAACCACTGCAGAAAAACACACATGAAATTGCATAAATGTTAAAACCCCGACTGTTACTCCACCACCTAAACTGGGCTTTAATATATATACACTGGTTAAACACCCTTCTTTAATATTTAGGCAACATCTGAATCCTGTCAACTTCTACCATACCAAACAAGCTCCACGCACAAAGGGCTGGGTCCCTTCATTAGTGTTGTTAGTACAAACAGATCAGTTTACAGAGAGAGTGTGTGTGTTTGCCAGTGTATCGTCTAAATAAGGTTGATACGTCAACATAACCATAACATGTTTTGTTTCCTCAGAATAGATGCCAAGAATGAAAACCAACGTTACACGTTAACAGCTCTGCTCTAAATAATGCGAAGCCACTTCATTACTAATGTTTGATACAGGCCTGTGTAGTGCCATGATTCAGCTGTGAACTTGAATGTTCTGCTTCCCCCCCCCCCATCTGCTACATGAGAGGATCTCAGGATCAGAATCTGTTGCGTGTTTGCAGTTCAACTCACCACGTCAGACTCGTTCATCTTGATGGTCATTTTACTGACGGCATCTGTTGCTCGGTTGAGCATTTTCAGGAAGCCGGCACCACTCAGAGCCTGGGTGCTCACTGCTCTGGGCAACTGAAGACAAAATCGTATGCGTGCACTGCATGTTTAACACAGTCAACTCTACGCACATAGTGCATGCTATAAATACATTTAGTATTTCCCAGAAAGATCGTTCCATGTAGTAATTATTTCACACCTTAGATGTGTGCCAGGGGTTGACAATCATTTCCATCCACTTACCTCTTCCCTCTCCAGGAACTCTCTGACATCTGGATCTTGGAGGAGCGATGGGTGATTTACCACCCTCTGGAGGTATCTGTCCAATGAAAAAAAGAGGTTCAATTAAAAACCATTTCCTGGTTGAACACTTATCGAATGTCGAGAGCCGCTTCCATTTTCTTTTACCTCTCCAAAGCGCCTCTTCTTCTCTCCACAAAGTCCACAGATGAGGAATCTTCTTTTCCCACCTTTACCTTCGTCATGCCTGTACAAAAAATAAGATGGCCATTAGATTTAGCTCCAGATCCACCTAGAAATGAGTAAGGGTAAAACGCCTAGCCAGGCAGCCCACCCAGGATGCTTTTCTCTGGTGGGGGAGGCACGATGAATCCATTTGGCCCATGTTTTTCAGAGAGCTTTTCATAGAGACCGAGGAAGTCACTGAAGCGCCGCTTCACTGTAAACGTCTTGCTGCGGAACATGGGCAGTGTGGTCTGAAACACACAGTTTGTCCACGTTATTTCTTTACATTATTGGATTTCAGGAACATATGTTAGTGACGGTTTGCTGACATAATACTTTATAGGTTATGTGAACAGTGCACAGACCTCCAGTCCAGATTGGCTTCCTTTGATGATTTCTAGAACAACGATTAACTACAAACATCTGGATTTAAGACTATTTCATATCAAATGAAATGACATAACACACTTTTTACCTGAGTGGATACTTTATAGGCCATGTAAGCATTCATGCCATCCCCTGAAAATAATGGAAGAAATTTACTCAGATACTGAGTTGGTGCAAAACAGCACATAATTAACCACCTGCATGTGAATTCTGTTGATGGTACTTTTTTTTTATTATAGCTCTGGTATTTGATCAATAATAAATACAACCAATAAACCTCACCTATTTTCTCAGGGTCTTTGACAGAGACAAAGAGATCAAATTTGTCTTCCTCTTCTTCTTCCTCTTGCTCCAACTGAAGCAAACATTGAAAAGAAAGTGAAAATCAGCCAACATATTGGCTAATTTAGAGGTTTACAATAACTGGAACGGTACAAAATGAGTTCAAAACTCTTTTTCATCTTCCCTAAATTAAAAAATGTGGGAATTTCACCATTCATAAAACGGAGAATAGCACATTCCTCATCTCATTTTGTTGCAGTGAACTTTGTTGCAGAGATTAAATACATGTACCTCTTCTATGGCAGAAGACTGTGGCTTGGCAAGGCTGGCAGTGGCTGACAAGGAGGGAGTGGGCGCAGACGGTTTGGCCCTCGCTTCCTTCTTTCTTTCGTTTTGTGGGCTGTCGAGAGAAAGTTCCACTGTGGCTTCTGTTAGAGAAAAAAAAAGCAGGCTGAGATTTTCACATGATGGAAGAAGCTGGACACAGATCCATGATTTGCTTCATGTTAGACATGGAGACAAACAAACAAACCAAACGACAGACAGACAAAAGATCAATATGATGAGTGCATCTATTGTAATTCACCCTCATCACAGTGGCCACTATCTAGTAATGAACATTACACACTGGAATTTTCTGTATGGTCCTCCAGCAGCTGTAGAGCTTTACTGGAGCATACAAGTTAAGACCGACCCGCACTTTATCTGTAGGTATCGATCGTCATGCTCCTAATAAGAAGACAGACTCTTGATGATGTAACCAAAGAGTAAAACTGGACCCACCAGCAAAACTATCAGCCTCTTCTTCAGAGCAGGTTCCGTTGGTCTTGGAGTTGACAGTACTAGTGTTTCTAACACTCTGCGCTGTAGCGGCGCCTTCTTCGGTAAATATATCAGCAGGTTCTGGAGGATTACTGACTTCTAAAGGCCCTGCTACGCTGACACCATCACCTTTGGAGGAGACAGATTTGTTCTTCTGCTCTTTACTGACGGTCTTCTTTGTGTTCGCAACCATGGGCTCACCAAACAGATCCTCATCAGGCTCACCAAAGAGACTTTTCTGTGGCTGTTTGAGTGACTTAATCTGTTGTGGATCTGCAAATAAGTCACTTCCCTCATCGTCAAACAGGTCAACTGCTGCCCTGTTGGGTTTTTTGGCATCAGCAGCAGGTGGTAAATCACTTAAGAAGTCAACCAAAGGGTCGGCTACTTTGTCAGCGGCTGCTGGCTGTTGTGTTTTGCTGGCTGATGAATCACCACTGAGGTTGATGACTGGAGCTGGGGAAGCTTCTTTTACTTCCCGTTTCCCAACACCAGGTGGATTTGTAACACGGCTGGTCACTTCACTTTTATCCGTTGCTGCTGCAACACTAACATCTGCTACCATCACTTCCTCTTGTGTTGCTGGAGTTTCACTTCCCAATATGTCAACAAAATGATCTGAGGGCTCATCTAAAGAGATGGTTGTGTCCTTTGCAGCAGTTTCAATTATGTTGTTTGTCAGGTCCACAAAATCATCTGAGGATTCACTGGCAACTTCACTGGTTGGTTTATTTTCTGTTTGGCTGGTGACGGGCTTGATTAAAAGATCGCTTGTGCTGTCGATGGGAGGCTCCAGTAAAACATCACTGAGCTGACTGGCAGGTGGCAGCGTGGTGTCCATACTGGTCACTGGAGGACTGCTCTACAGATCAGAGGAAAAGAATGGAAGGTTTTAGAGTGTTTCCAGCAGGACTACTATTGATTAACTGCCTATTTAGAAATTCATTAACCTAAAGTGATTTATTGACGCGTCTTGTTTAGCCTGACAAACAGTGCAAAACATGAAATATATAAATCTTGTTTAAACTGAAATGAAACAGAACATTTACCACAACACGCACCAGCCAAAAGGTTATTACTACTATTACATTTACATATTACACTTTTATTTGTACGTGAAGAAAATCAAAGTCACGCTAAAACATTTTTATAAGCTTTGACAAACAGAGGAGATGGCTCACGAGACAATAAATACACACTCGGCTGCCAAAGGGAAGGACGCAGCCTGGAGCAACAGCTGTGCAACACAGACATACTTTGCTAAAGGTTGTAATTCTGTTGTCTTGTCAGCTTTGCTTCTAAGCAAGCTGTAATGAACTGATTAGGTTCAGGGCTTTTCTGCCAAACCCAGCTACGGGCTCTGCTCAATGCGACATCCACAACTGCTGAGTAGCGTTTTCCAGGCAGCGGTGGGGCCAAGAAAAAGAAAAAAAACACACAACCACAGCAACTTTCCAAGGTCTCCTCTGAACTTTGACAGTGGGAGAGCATCCGGGTTCTGACCATGTGACCACAGCTCACTCACATGACAGGGAGCCTGCAGGAGCCAGGCTTTAATCCTGGATTTTAACCCGCTGACAAACATAAAATGACCCAAATCACTGCAACGACAATGACAGCTTTGAGAATAAAGCCACACAAAGCCCATTTCCAGCAGACGGCTGAGGTTAAACGACCTATTAAGAGGGTGCAGAACAAACCAGAGAGGGAGTGGGTTTATATTCTCCTGAACTGCTTTAGAGAGACGCGCAACAATTAGTTCATTAGCAAATAACCAAATGTTTTCACGATTAATTAGTTAATGAAGCACGGAGCCAATAGAACATTAGAGAGAAGACAACTCTGACCACATCTATTCGTTATGAACTCATCACAGACGATTAATGTCAGGAATGTCCCTGACAAATATATGTTCTAATACTTGGTACTTAGATTTCAACGTGACGTGACGAAGAAAAGCAGGAAATCTCCTGTGAGGGACTGGACGTAGGAAGCACTGGAGACAATTCACAGCTTTGGCTTGAATAATTCACCATAACTGCACCTAACAACTATTTTCCCAGCTGCACACACAGATTTTATCCACCACTGCAACCTTCACGCCCAGTGAAAGCTGAAAACCTGCAGCTAGCATCGGCTCAGATTCCCCTAATCAAGCCTCCACGCTGCTCCGATAAGCTGAGCTGTGGCGTGAGATAAAACTGGACGTTACTTGACGTGACAGCCGCTTATGTCAACGTTATTTCCTTTGTGATTTCTACGTGGCCAAACGACCGAATCGTGGCTCATCTCGTCCCAGAACTTAACCCCAACTTGCTAGAAGTATGCAGCTAATTAGCTTTCCGTTAGCTAAGCAGCGCCTTCCTTAGCAGCCGAATGTCAGTTAACGACAGTTAGCTCAGCAGGAGGCTAACGCAGCCTAGCGCTGGACTCACGTCAGCCCCAGCCGGACGTACCGCACTCACGAACAGGTCGTCCCCGTCGTCTGCGTCGCTGTCTGGGCCTCCGACGTCTTCCAGAATATCTTGGTCCTCGGAATCCGGGAACGGGGGAGGACTGCGCTCCGAGCTGGTCGCCATCTTCGGTGTCTTTTAAAACGCGAGGGGGTATAACACCAGCTGCGCACCACACGCACTCACAGCCGGACCGAGACTCCTTTCTAGCTAGCTGCGACGGCCAAAGCACCGTAACCCGGTTCACCTGAAGCTAACGACGCCGAAGAGGCTGCTGGCTGTGGGGCTCGGGAGGCGCACACCGCGGCTGTCTCTCCACTTCCTGGTCCTCCTCCTCCTTGGCAGGTTAAGCTGTGCAGATGCAGCTGGCGCAGCAGTGAACGTGGACTATCGGGGGCTGGGGGGCAGTTGATCTGTTACGCTCAGCTCGGCCCCTTTCGTGGAAACACCCGGCGGTTAGCGGGATGTCTCGACGTACGCAGCCCGGGGACGTGGTGGAGCGACAGCCGCTGCTCTCCAGCGGAGATCACCTGGAGCCAGACGACGCGGATTCGGACGAAGGTAGAAGTTGACTCAGCCTCAATATCTGTAAACGGGCTCAGCGTCTCTGACGAGCACCCGAACCCAGGGCGTCATAGAACTTTGCTCCAAACTTCTCGTATCGTTGTGCAGAAGTGATTTCAAAGTTTCCTGGTTTGTCTGTGCTTGTACTCCTCGGGTAACCCGAGGCCTTCTGCCCTTAGAACCGACCAACAGGTATGTTTACAGTAGAACTTCTACATAAGTTCTACTGTAAACATACCAAACATATACTGGTACTGATCCTACAAAACTGTGATATTTGGCTGGCAAATAACCAGAAAGTACTTAAAATAGCTCTGAGCTGCTGAGATACAAACATTTCCACCACCAGCAGCCAACTGCACTAAATTGCTAAATATTTTCTTGATAGTCGAGACTTTTATTGTAATAAACCGCTATTACTACTTTAATGTAAGTAAAGGGTTTTAGAGGCTTGTAATTGCAGTAACAGTTGGTTAATATAGGATCTGATCTATTATGTGAATGGAACAAGTGACTTCACAGTAAGACCTGGGTCACGTTGGGTTTCTGTGTGAACATCTGTGTAATCTGTACTTAGTTGTTCCTGATTCATCTTAAGTACTTATAAAACATAAGTCATGTTTAATGGCAGCATCGTATCCACATGTTGATATTTGACAAACTTCTTGGATAGTTTGTTAAATTCATAGAGAGATTGTCTCACGCAGCAACAACACATCTGTCACTGACGCTTAACTGCTTTCTGACTGACATTAATGTTGTATCTCATGTAAATTTTAGGTTTGCAATGCAAAATGACTGGACAGATATTCTTTGCCCTGGATGTTGAACTTGCCCTGTTTGTGTTTTTCTGCCTTTTAGGGGAAATCATTTTTGACAGGAGCACAACAGTCATCAAACGTGAAGCCAAGGGGAGTCCACAGAGAAGATTAACATACGAGGAAGCGGTGGAGGAAGCAGGTAACATCAGGGTTGATGGTAGTGTGCGATGGTCATGGTCTGTATAACATGTATAAATCCAACGTTATGAATTAAAGATCTGTGGACATGTGTGTCTTGCAGTTAAACACTTTTAAATATGTTGCAGCGCAGTCATAGTAACATCTCTGTTGAATGGACGGTTCTGCAGTTGTTGAACTTACTTGCTTGTTAATTTTCTTGGTTCTTATACTTCTTCTTTGGTCTTTACTCTCAGGCTTTGGCTTGTTCCACTGGCTGCTGTTGGTGGTGTGCGGTTGGGCCAACGCCAGCGATGCCGTAGAGATACTTTGTGTGTCTTTTCTCCTGCCAACAGCACGCTGTGATCTGCTGCTCAGCTCTTCAGACATGGGCCTGCTGACTGCCAGCATTTTCCTTGGTGAATCACAGTCATTTAAAAAAAAAAAATCAAACCTAGGAATCCCAGGAGTCTGGGAATAAAATATGCCAGGAAATATCAATAAAAGCGTGATAGGTATGACTGAAAAGAGTTTTATTCCAGGAAACAAACAGGTAGCACATGGCGTAGCAGCGTGGTTACCATAATCAACAGTTGTAGTTACAGTCCTGTGTTTTAGGTATGATGGTCGGTGGATACATGTGGGGATACTTGGCTGATCAGAGGGGACGTCGCAGGGTCTTGGTCATATCTCTGACTGTGAACGGGGTGTTTGGAGGTCTGGCCAGTGTAGCCCCTTGGTTCTGGCTCTTTCTGCTGCTGCGTTTCATTAGTGGCATTGGGTGAGGACAGCGTTTGCATTATTTACACTAATGTGCACACTGTAGATGAAAATCCTTTAATGAGTGATTGAATAACCTCTTGGAAAAAATATACATTTGTATATTATTAAAGCTGTCGTACTTATGACCACTGTCAAAGTTTATGCATGTTTTGTTCCTTTCCTGTAGGGTCGGGGGGTCGATCCCTGTTATCTTCTCATACTTTTCAGAGTTTATGCCCCGGCGGAGAAGAGGTGCCATGATCAGTGCTCTGGCCACTTTTTGGATGGCTGGAAATATCCTGGCTGCAGGTGGGAACGGACATGAATTACTAAAGCTAATTTGTTACATGATGTTGTTTGATTGAAGCTGTGCACTGTGGTTTAGTGCTGACTGTGTGTTTTCCTCTGTAGGTCTGGCCTGGCTAGTGATTCCAAAGACCTGGATAAATTTTTCTCTGGGAGGACTGGACTTCCAGAGCTGGAGACTGTTTGTGGTGCTCTGCTCCGTTCCCAGCCTCACATCAGCTCTCCTGTTCAAGCTGGTTCTGCCTGAAAGCCCTAAATTCCTCATGGAGGTATTTCATTGACTGAGTGGCTCTTGTGTTTGTAGAATGCTTCCTGTCCTCATCCTTCCAGCATCAGAGTTATTAAATATTTTTACCCTGTCGTTGCCAGGTTGGTCGGGACAAAGAAGCGATTCGCGTCTTCAGGTTAATGTTTAAAGTGAATGTCAAAGGAAAAACATTCCCGGTATGTCATACTTATGAACAGCACAGACACCATTGATGTAGGTATAAAAGAAAAAAGATAATAGAAGTCAGACAGGAAGTTGTATTTTTAGAGCACAATTAAATTACTTTCTAACTGTAAGGAGACTCTCTTGTGCAGGAGTTTGGTTTGTGTACGAGCTTTAAGCAAAGAGAGGAGCTGGAGGAGAGAAGATCTCGGACTTCACGCAGAGAACAACTTACCTATATTTTAAAACGGGTAAAAGCAATGACGGGACAAGCAGACATGTGATTTCACATACAGACAACTGAAATGCACCCATCCGTTTGACAGTTGTTTACATTTGTCCTAAGCGCACATATCAGTCTTTACTGCACGTTTCTGAATAATTCTCACAAATCTGATCCACAAACACGGAGAAGATAAAAACTTAATACACAACAATGTCAAGTTTTCAAAAGTTGTATGTTGATCGTGAAATGATTTTGTGACTTACCTTGCAGGGAGTATTGCCCATTAAACACATGTTCAGTGGTCCGCTCAAATCCAGGAGCATCGTTCTGTTCGTCGTCTTCTACTGCATCTCCTTCGGGTGAGTGATTGAGATACAGAATGTCTGTAGTGGAATGAATGTTGTCATGATTGTGTTGGACTTGATAAATACAGATTCAGTGTGTGTATTTCTCACGTGTCTAAATGTTGCTAATATGGTGAACCAACAGCAGGCAGCTTTGCATCTTGAAATGTTGTGTGCTTGTAGTTACTATGGGCTGTGGATGTGGTTCCCTGAGCTGTTTGCGAGAGTTGAGGACGGCGGATCGCCCTGCGCCAACACATCCCTCCCGTCTCCAGTCCACAACCAAAGCTGCTACCCAGTTAATACAGCAGGTGTGTTTAACATTTACAGACAGTAAAGTAAAGCCTAATGTCCTAACCTATTGCATGCTGGGACGAACTCCAGCCCCTCATAACCGTTACTATCCTTACTTCTCATGCATTTGTCCTTCACCAGTGTATATGGAGGGTTTCGTCATTGCTGCCTCAAACCTACCAGGCAACATCTTCACCATCCTGGTGATGGACAGAACTGGAGGAAAAGCGCTGCTGTGTGAGTCTGCTGTTCGAATCGAGACGTGCTGTGATGCTGCGTCTCTTTGATCGTGTTGCATCTTTTCTTGTTGACAAAAGCTTCCAGTGCACGTTCATAATACTGTACCCTGCTACTTCAGAGCACATAGAAGCCAGCAACAAGTTTGGTTGTCCCAAAAGGTTCTAGTAGTCATTTGCAGACCCATAATGGCATAAGCCTGGCACTAGACGCTGGAGAAAAGAGTAATTGAATTGATTTGCTTCAGGTTCAGGCTTACCTTTACATGATGAATATTTTACTCTGGCTCATCCGTCTTCTCACCTCTTCGTCTTGTTCTCCAGCCTGCAGTCTGCTGGTGTCCAGTCTGAGCGTCTTCCTCATTTATTTGGTTCAGACAAAATCTCAGAGTCTGATTGTCTCCTGTGTCTTCAGTGGCGTGTCCGTGATTGCGTGGAACGCTCTGGATGTGGTGGGACCAGAGCTTTACCCGACCCAGCTACGGTAACTTGTCCTGATTTGTGAATAGACAGTATTTTTGTTTGACACATTATAAATTCAAGGGCTTATAAAATTATTAAGGGGGGAAGAGAGAAATTAATTTAATCTCTTGATTTGCCCTGTTTGATTTCCCTTGTAAAGTCAGTTAGAAAGCTATACAGTTATGCTCATCTTAGCTGAGATGCCCACAAGTCCTCATCCTTCGTTCTCTCTCTCTCAGGTCCTCTGCTCTCGGTTTCTTCACAGCAGTGGCCCGAGTGGCAGCGATCATGGGTAACGTAGTCTTCGGTAAGTTGGTGGACACAAACTGCGCCGTGCCGGTTCTGCTGGTCTCAACTCTGCTGCTGACTGGAGGACTGGTGGCTCTTCTCCTTCCCCAGACCAGACAGACTGAGCTGACCTGATTAGTCAGTCTGCCTCACCTCATTTCAGTTTAAGAGGATGTCTATAATAATTGTATTGCCTTCTCTTATCAAATTCTGCCTTTTATACTATCTAAACTGAAATGCCAATAAAAAGAGGACCTTAAATTACCTCAAATTAGAAAATGTAGGAGTCTCTACAGGCGACAGGAATGAACATGATGTTGAGTTTCAGGAAAACACACAGTGACTGAATTTAAGGTTGATGTTGGTGTGAGTTGAAATGTCTGACACACATTTGCACAGTCTTTAGAGACTTGAGCCAAAGAGACCTTTGGCCTTGAGTGAGCCAAAGGTCACACTCATTGGTAAACAGACCCAGACAGGCTTATTTTAGTTCGACCGGCGTGGCTTCAGACTCTACCTGCTCACTGCGCTTTTCTAGTGAAGCAGTTTATTTACCTGTGGTCTATAGTAGCTTTATTCTCAGCTGTGTCACATTGTCTGCATTGTACAGCACATTTGTCTGTATTTCATATTTTTCCATTCTCCATTTCATTCTCTATTAGTATGACCTGGGAAAATACTGTTAGCAGGTTCAGGTTTTTGCCAGAAGTGGCTAATTCCCTCGTCTTCATCCGCTTCAACCTGGAGTCTGTCCCAGCTGCTGTAACTCAAACTGCCCATTTGTGTTTTTGTTTATTATTATGAAACTGTTATTTGGAGATCAGATAGAAGACATACAACAAAGTGTCTGTATTTTTTATTTGTATAATAAATAAACTTGTAATACTTTAGGACCACATTTCACAACCACACACACAGGATGTTATAAACCGTACTTTGGATATTTGAAAGCTAATCCAGGTAAAACCTATTGTCAGACTTGAATTATGATTTTAGTTTTATCCATCGGTTTTTGTAAAAGTCTCATTTTAATTGGATTTTTAATATTAAAGTGTAACTTCTTACGCTTTACCTACTTCATACTGACTATGATGCAGACTCGAAATTTCAAGGAACTATTGTATTTTATTTCACTGGTTTCAGCAGCCGGCTGGAGATTTGTTTTATTAATACAATTACTTGATGCCACCTAACTCGCTTTATAATGAGCTTTATGATGAATCTCAGTCAAGTCTTAGAGGAATCACTTTTGAAAACGGTCAGTAAATGTTTGCCAGGTCGGTATTTAATGCCATCACTCCCACAAACACACACACTTACACACATACACACTACACTTTATGGATGTGTTGTATTAGGTGTTGCGATACATACAATAACATCTTCAGGTTTTATAAATGCCCCTCTTACAGTATTGTGATAAACATGTGCACTGTGACAGCTACTGTAGCCAGTGGCGAAGGTTTTCAGATGAGCATGTTTTATTTCTAGGAGCGGCGAGTCGATTATTACCAACGTTTGCCGTGGCAAAATGAAATGACTCCAGTGTTTGCGCTACATTCAAGTAATGACCTCACATAGATTTTTCTCTTCCCTATATCATTTTCTAACAACCTAAAACCTAAAACTGACAGATTTGTGCATCTACTCATTAAATTACACAAATCTATTTCTAAATAATTTCACAAATAAATAAATAAATGGATGTATAATGGGTCATTAGTTTACATTTTGGGGCTTAGTTCAAATGCAGCAGTTTACTGCTTCTCGGGAAACACCACAACCACATCTCTTCGCTTTCCTCTGCTCATTTTTGTCATGCAAATGGTATTGGCACCAAGTGGAATATATTGCGTTTCCCAACTTTTAAGTTGATGTAAACTTTTTTTATTTTAAAAATTTGCAATTACAGTCCTAAATTTTATTTGTTCCTTGAGAAAAGGGTATTTTAATAATTAACACAAGAAATATGGAAACTAAATTCATGTTATTTCTGATTGTCTCTGGGGCAAAAATGTATTATTCAATAATAATTTGTAAATGGAGACAGCTTTTAAATGCAGCCAAATCAATCGTGAAACTTTCTCACTGACGTTTGTTTCAGGATAATAGGAGACGCTACAAATGTGATGACGGTGGGCGATAAGAGAGAGAAAAGTGTGGTAAAGTGGGTGCAGAGAGCAAAGGTCAAGCACAGGTCACTGCGTCAAAGCCAGGAGAATGTCCTTCACCAGCATGGTGCCGATCACCATTTTCTCACAGTTGACCGTCAGCTGTGCGGCTCCTTCTTCTTTGGTCACAACGGTGACCAGCACCAAGCTGCTGCTGGTCACCGTCCTGCCGGCGAACCTGTAGACAGGATGATCAGGAGGAGGAACAGGAGGACTGAGGTCAAAGCAGCAAAGACCAGAAGTAAAGATGAAAGCGCAGAATAAAGGAGGGAGGGTGTCGTCAGCAGCAACAACTGGTTGGAAGTTCTGTAGATGCATCTCTGTTCTGATTCGCTACAGTAAAAATACCACAGCAACTGTCAGAACAAGTGTAAACTCCACCTTTCTCCAGATGGTGGCGCCATAGATTCTACTTACAGTAAGTCAAAAGTTGAGGGATTCAGCCCAAGTTATAAAAACACAGGATGTTGTCACCGACTCACCGCAGAAACAACATGTTCAAAGCATCTTATTCTCATATTGATTCTGTTGCCTCCGCAACTTGGATCGACTCGCTCATCATCAACAGACTTCGCTCTACGAATGCGTCTTATTGCCTCACCTGCACTCTTTGTCCGAACCGCAGGGGACTCTGCTGAGGTTGGCGGCGGTGGTCACTCTCTGGACGATGGTGTGTTCGTTCCGGCAGTTCGCATCCAGAGTCAGCTTCTCTGTGATCTCGTTCATACCCATCAACTGACCTGCAGGGGTGCGAGCAGAGCGCTGGTTAAACTGGGCAGCTTCAAAGGCAGCTGATGCTCATTTATGAACAACACGACAGTATCAGTGTGGAAACTCATTACAGTGCTGCTTTGCATATTATGTTGTTTTTAGGGCATCTACAGGTAACGTCATATACAGAACTATGCATAGATTCTGTATATGAGCATAAATATGCCCAGAAACCACAGTAACAATCTACATAACCCCAAGCATCTCCTACAGGCCTTCAGGATGTTGATGTAATCCTTCATAGATCAATTTTAGCTCTGGAAAGCACTGATGCTTCCCACTGAACACGGCAGACGAGTCCGTGTCTGTTTTCTTAGTAAGTGCACAGCACAGAAGAGACAAATGTTTGGGCTTTAAAGCCACCGACGTGCTTTTTAGCACCAACGCTGTTGTTTTCTCTCTAACAACTTCTGTGCATGTGGAAGTGAAGGCCTCCAGGTGAGCACAGACTTTGGTGATTTGCAGGTCAAACTCCATCCAGATATTTGTTTGCCAAGCACTTAATTAAAAAATAATGGTTGCACCAGCAGCGCTTGAATGACTGGAATCAATGGAAAATACAGATATTTCAAATGAATCACCTTTTTCAGAGCCAAGTGAAGGGATATTACGATAAGCGCAGGCATCACGTGGCCATAAATACAGTGTTTAAAATGGGGCCTCAGAAGACAGAGACAAGCATGGAACTGCAGAACCAACCACCTAAAACCCAAACATTCATCATGCAACAGTAAACACAAAGAACTAAATCAGTCTGGTCTTTCCTTATATGTGACAGCTGCCAACTACAGTCTAACCCTCTGTTGCTTCCATTTGCCTGATTCCTCAGCTGCAGAGGAAACACACAGGAAATGTTGTACAAGGACATGCAGCTACAGCTCTGGGGTCAGTCCACAGCCAAAACTAACATATGTAGAGAAATGTGTGAAGCGTAAATAAACTGAATCCAGTCAGTTTAAGAAGTGATGATGCGTCAGTGTTGCTAACGTTGACCTGAAAATCACTGTAACGCGCTTTGGCCTCAGCAGTTTGAAAGCTCAGGTAACAGACAGGTGAGCGATGCAGTGCAGGTGAGCGAGCGCTGCCCTGAGCCGGACGTTAACTCGTTTTCGTTCACACGGTGCTCGGAGGACAGTGAATCGGGATGAGTGGATGAGCATTTCCAGTCATTCCTGGTGAGCCGAGTGTGAACAGCATTAGCAGCTACACACCTGGGGATGCAGTCACGGAGGGGAGGTCAGCAGGTGGTGTTAGATTTGGGATGGGGAAGAGGAGAATGGAGTGGAGGGGAGTAAAAGGCAGGTGGGGACACAGACAGCTGAGAGCAACAGATCTATCGAAGCCAACTTACCTAGATTGTGTAATAGCTTCTCTATTGGGGACGGTATGAAGAGGGAGGAACCGTGGATACGACATGTTTAAAAATCACTGTCGATGAGTGTGGGTCAGGGTGGAGAATGAAAACCACAGTCACGCTGGTAGCTGGAGCTGCTCTAACTAACTGCTGCTACCAAACATCACGCAGCACCGATCATTCAGTAGCTGGAATGTGGGCTTTCTCCTTAAGTCTGGTCACGTTAAGTGCAATGTCCTTGTTTTATTGAGCATTTAACATCAGACACAATCTTTTGAACTGTTTAGAGTCAGTAGTTCAGAACAACAGCACATTCATACGTTTTTGCATGTTATAGATCCTTTTCAGCCTCCAGAAAAAGTGGTTCAAATCTCATAATCGATACGAAACACATGCTGTGAGCCTTCAGTCAGTCATTCTGTCTTCCTTAGCACTGGGAACGTCACTCACCTTGTTCCTTTTTAAACTCGTTCTCTGTCAGGAAGACGGGTCTCATCAGCTCCCCGACTGGCGGCTGGATCGACACGAAGAACTTCCTGGTCTGAGTGCTGAAGGTGGGTTAGAAAGATGTGGGAGAAGAAAAGTCGGGTGTGACGCCAACACTCGTTCTGTTTGTGCTCTAACTCAGCAGTAGAGAGCAGGGTGCTCTGGATCTCACCACAGCTGGAAGTTCGCCGCTTGTGTAGAGTCACAGAAGTCGATGCCCATTACAGCTGTGGCCGTCTCACCCGCCGGCAGCAGCTCTGTCCGCAGGAACAAAAACAAGTAAGCGCCGTTATTACCGCTCTTCTGCTCGAAGAGAGGAAATGTTCCCTAAAACGTGGTTTCACTCACCGAGCTCTGGAAACTCTTTGACCCTCATCCCAGACTGTAGCTTCACGTCCTCCATGTGCAGGTTCTTGGTGTCGGAGGTGGCGTTGTTGGTGAACTGCATCTGCACCGCCACCATGTTGGCGTCGGGGCTGAAGGGCTGTCGGCTGAAGCAGTACTCCACAGACAGACCCTCCCCGGTGATCCGGTGCAGCAGCTCGTAGTTCTTCAGCGCACTGGACGGAGCCATGGTCTGTGTGGAGAGATGTCAACACAGATTTGTTTGGCTCTTTTTGCTGTTCTGCCTTGTGAGAGAGGCGAGACTGACTTACTGCCGGAGAGAGAACCGTGTCAGACAGAGACAGTCCCTCCAGGTCTGTCACGAGGCTGTTGGACAGGAAGGTGTTGACGGGCGTGACTTGAGGGGACGGGGTAGGGTCAACTGAGAAAAGAGACACAAGACAATGTCAGACCTGACTGCAAACATTTTAAATACAGTTCTTATCGATACCTCCCCAACTAAATGTACCGATGTCACCATTCTAACGTAATGAAAACACTCACAATCATCAAGGTCGAGCAGAGAAATTTCTTTCCTGTCTTTTTTGTTCTCCTTCACAGCTTTGGAAGGAAGCTTCAATTCAGTTGCCTTAAAGGAAATGAAAGCGTAAAATGTAACATTTTTCATGAGTCAGTGTAAATATTGACTTTACTTCAGATGTGTATTAAAGAGCAAACTCGTACCTTTCTTTTCTTCTTGACTTCAGCCTCAGACTCTGAGTCTTCAGACTCCGACTGGCTGCTCCCAGACTCGCTCTCGTCCTCATCGTCGGATTCAGACTCGGATTCGCTCTTACTGTGTTTACTCTTCCTCTCGTGCTTCCTTTCCTCCTCTTCACTGCTCTGCTCACTGGAGAGCAAAGCAAAGGTCAAACGCTCGGAGGAGATTTTCACATTATACAAACACAGTAAATCTAACCAACAAACCAGATTTATTATAATAGCTGTAAAAGGTCAAAGTGAGTAAGAGGTTATTTTTCCATACAAATTAGAAAACACACGTTTTAAAACATGTGGAAAAGGCTGGAGTTAAATAGTCTGTGTCCTTGAATGCACCATGATCAAACACAACCTTTCGCTTTCTTCCACTGGCTTCTTTAACTCTTTCTTCTTCTTCTTGTCCTTCTCCTCCTCTTCCTCCTGCCCCTCCTCAGACTCGGAGCCTTCCTCGCTCTCCTCGCTCTCTGATCCCGAACCGCTCTCCTCGCTGCCGCTTCTGCTCTCTGAGCCGCTGGCAGAGTCCGACTCTGGAGGGGAAAAGGTCGCCGTCAGGGAGAGAGAAGGTTGGAAGGCTGAAATATCAGGTCCGCGTGAGTCTAAATCTACTGTGGTATCAGACACCCAGCTGGTATTATTCTTAAACGTTGTCTTCAAAATCAGTTTCTCAATTCAATCAAGGCTTTATAATGTCAAGGCCAGAAAAGCTGCTTCTGACCGCCCCTCAAAGTTACCACTGTCAGCGGACTCCGTGGGCCCAGACTCGCCCTCTGAATCGGAGTAGAACGGCTTCTCCACCTTCTTCTCCTTCCTCTTCTCTCGGCTGCTGCATTTGGTCCATTCGGGCACCTGGTGGAGGTAGCAGAGTTCAGTAAGCAGCCTGTTCCACAACGGTGAATCCCCCCCTTCAGACAGAAGCAGAGACGTGGGCAGATTACAGTACAGTAGCGTGGCCATGAATGCCTCTGCCTGGGCGTAATGCAGCCTAATGATGCCAGCCATCCCTGCTGCAGATCTGCTCTTAGATCTTCAGTACAGACCAGACTAATGCTTGTATGGAGGATTATCATCAGATGTCAGCACCAGGTGATGCCTTCATGACCAGTTGCAGTAATGGTTCTCTTTTATTACAGGGAGCAGGTCCATTAAGAGAAGTGATGTCTTTGTGGAGTGGGGGAGAGACAAACATTCTTTCTATGACCAAACTCATTAAGCAGCTAATGAGTATGAGCATCAAATCACCCCACGTCCTGCTGGAAGAATCACTTCTTTAATGGCAGCGTCTGACAGGGTGGGTGCTGTGTTTCGAGCTAAGCACAGAACAGCGACTACGTTAGGCAGGGTGTCAATAAGCACTTGGGTTGTTGCGGCTAAATGGGTTGAGGTTGGAGTAGGTGTGGCTCTTCACCGGCTAACTGACTCACACTCGTTAATGTTGTGACTCTTTCGAGCAGCGTAAAAACCTGGCAGACGTAGAAAAGAAAAAGATTGGGATGGAGGTGAGATGAGGAAAAAAGAAGGAGACATTTTCAGAAAAAGGGGAAGGTTCAGGGTCTAAAAAGAAGAAGGAGCGAGAACAGATTTGGAGAGACAAAAATAAACCCCAAAATTCATCACAGTATATTTACCACAATTTCTGGCAATTATGTTGCTATCATGTAGCTATTATGACTAAATGTTTATATTCTGGTGCAATGCACTCCAATATAACTTCATTATACGTCAATATACACATAAATTAGCAGAAAAAACATTCACTGTTCACTACAACAAAAGCGAATATGTGTACATTAAGTATGAACGTCTTCATCGGCGTGATGTGAACTAAATGAATGCGAGTGAGTGAAGAGTGAAGGAGAAGCTGTCATGGAGTAAGACAGAAAAATGAGACGACTCACGTCACTCAGTGTCACAAACGTTAGGAGCAGAAGAAGAAACGGTACCGGTCACTTGTTGCTGCATCACATGCTTCCAAAGAGTGACCGACTGTTTGCTTCTTCATCATGATGAGATAGCAGAAGTTTATTGTGTATTTATTCTGCAGGGTTTAAACGAGGCCTCGTCCAGGTTGTTAGTAAGAGGCCAAGCGGAGACCGTTTACTCAGCAAGTGCATCAGGATTTATGCAGCAAGTACATAAGACAAAAAGTAAATTATCTTGTGGCGCTTGTGCCAAACTGTTCCCAGCGGCTCTTATTCACATGCTCTGAATAATTCTCTTCAGTATGGGCCAAACCCGTTACCGGCTGTTCAGTGTAAAGAGGACGCTGCCTGCCTGCTGCCTGTGCAGGAGTGTGTTTAACATACTGCACGATCGGTTATTCCATCAGCAGTTCTCGTATTATATGAGGAGCAGAGACAGACGGAAAGAGAGCAGGCATCAAGCAAACACCACTGCACTCCCACACCGAGGGGAAACCTCTCGCCAGTCGCCTAACAGGCCGATTCGTCCCTCGCCGGTGGTTATGACTTCCTCTGTCTGCGGAGATGCATAACGGGCAAAGGGAGAAGTGGTTAGAGAGGTCAGCGCTTCAGAGGGTCCTCTGATCCCCCCAGCGCTCACTGCCACTGTGGGCGCACGTAACGGGACACGGGGTTGATAATGACCTCACTGAACGTGACGTGCAGTGAAGTCGCTGTGACAACACATGAAAGGAAGGAAAGGTTCGCTATCGTGGGTCAGTTCAAACTGCTCTCCTGTTGGAGAAGTGGAATAAATACTTTGGATAATGGTCAGCTGTAATAACTTTCCTTCTGCAGATAAACTTCACTACTATACTGACGTTTTGTGACGACAAAATCAAGCCTCCAGGTCATTACCTGAAATTTAAAATCAAGTGATTTTATGAGCTGAGTCTTGATTTTGAAGAAGTAACTGGAGTTTTGATTTAATGTCGTCACACGGTCGTTAATGAACCGATGGCACATGGAGTGAATGAGATGGAGAAGACGAGGAGGGAACTTTGATGAGTTGTGATGATGCTGTGTCACTCAGATCAAATTCATTTCGGTTTGTTTATCTATGTGTAAGTAAACATAAAGTGAAATACATTTACTACAGATGTAAGGGTTGTTAGTGTTTGCCTTGGGTGAAGCCCCAGCAGGGTTTGCTTTACTGCTGCCCACCGTGATTTGCAGTAAAGAAGTTGCTCTTGAATCAGTTCCCTTCTGCATCACATGTGCTATTGGTGACAGTGTTGAGAAATCACCTGGAAGGAACGAGCGAGCTGCTGCCGAGCAGAAGCGAGTGCAGCAGAGAGGGCGGGGACATGGCTGACAAATACATAGTTATATTCAAATCCAGCTTCTCCTGCCACTAACAGGAAAACACTCCTCCTTTCTCTGTGACTCATTCTCCTCCATGACGTGGAGAGTGGTTTGGCAGCATCCGTTCAGAAGAACAGGATGCATGTTGCTAATGAGCTGTTAATGCTAATGAGCGTACGTGCATGACAGATGGTCAGTGACAAAGGAATCGGTGTCATATTGGAGGCAATGTTAGAGCGGACGTGAGGCTGTGGTGACTCTGTCCGGCCCCTCTGAGGCACTGCTCTAGGGCAGGAGCAACTCTCGCTCCCGTCCACGTTTTGGGGCCCCTGGAGACACCAGAGGGCCCCGTGTCTCTGTATGTTACTGTTCCCACTGCACGCACAGACTCCTTCACCTCCACGTTGCGCACGGAGGGATCAGGGGCGGCCTCGGGCCAGTCAGGCAACTCTTGGTAGCCCCCAGCCTTTGCGTTCAGTAGATGTGACAGTGACCCCAACTGGAAGTGGTCTCGATCTGCAAACACGCCAGATGAAAGCGGTCAGAAATGCAAATCAGCATGATGCACAGAGGATCTGACAGCTAATGACCACCACATGTGAAAAGTCAGGATTAATGGGCTTCATGGGCGTTTCGGTTTCTGGACGGTAAAAAGCTTCGGTACCTTTAAATGGAGACTCGAGCACCGGTGCAGGCTTGAGGGCGAGAAACAGTTTCTTAGCATACTTGCTGAGAGCTCCACTCTTCTCCATAGGCACTATGAGCTGGCGAATGAAGCGCGCCCGATCCCGAATGTCGTAGTTCTGATCATACTTGGCCAAGTTGAGGACGTACTGCGTCAGCAGTTTAGTCTGAGAGCGGAAGGAGACGGAGTCGGGTGAATAACGTAGAGTTGCTGATTGATCGGACATGACAGACTAACATTTACTCCCACCTGTTTGGAGTTGGTTAGATACAGCTTGGCAGCCAGATTGATTATCTGTAGCTTGACTATGTCCTCCTCATTAGTGAATGACTTGGCCATCTTTCTCAGGACATCTGGGGCAATTTTAGGCACATGCTCACAGTATTCTCCAATCAGCCACAGGATGCTGGCCCGCGCCATCGGCACCTGAGTTAAATTACAATGGTAAATAAAACAACCCTTTTCTGTAACTACACATTGACCGAGTGCAAACTCAGCCTGAGAGTCACCTGGATGTTGTCTGTTAGTTTTGCCATGTGCTTGATGATGTCACTGTGCTTCTCCGGTTGCATCTGCAGCAGCTTTTTAATAACCACCACGGACTCAGCTACAACCAGCTCTGTACAACACAAATCAATTCACTTCCATTACAACTAAATACTGAATAACGTTTCCATCATAATCATTTCGCTATTTGTATTTAAATGAACCTTTTAAAATGTAATGAGTTTGTGTTCATCTCTTCTAATCTGCTACATTTTGACACATCCCATTTTCTCCCCTGTATTTTCTACGGGTGTTAAACAGACTCACCGTCTCTGTTGGACAGCAGCTGCACCAGGCCGTTCAGACACGTGTCCCTCACCTCACCGATGTTGGTGGCACAGCGGCCGATGGCTTGGATGGTGGCAGCCACAAAGTCTTTATCCATGCTTTTAATGTACGTCTGGAACAGAAACATTCACCAAAGGATTCATTTCTACTCTGACTGAAGCTGCTTTGTCATTAATGGAGCATTTTAAATTCAGCTGTTTCACTGTACCTGAAACTCCCTGAGGATGGTGGAAATGTTTGTCTCATTGGCCAAATTTGTGAGAACTTCCAACTGCAAAAGACAAAAAAAACATAATATAAAAAAATATCCCCTAAAGCCTGCGTCTGTGGCATCTGTGCTTTTACTTTAAAATCTTAAAGTTTAAGCTACAACTTATTACATTTATTCACATATATCAAGAGTCGAGATGAAAGAGGAAAGGACGACAGGTAAAAAACAGGTAAAAAATAAAAACCTTAAGGACTTTGATCTGGGTTGGATCTGTGGAGCGGATGTAGAAGCTCTTCAGGTACGGTTCAAACATCCCCTGTGAACCAGAAGACAGGAAGAAGTGAACCAGCAGTTCCATCAGTGTTCGATTTCAAGCTCCACACACTCAAAACACGAGCAGGAGAAGCTCACCCTGCGCTTGATAGTCATCGTAGCCACGTTCTGGAGAACAACATACTGGACTTCGCTGGGGGAAGAGACAGAAACAGGTTTAGCTTTCCTGGTCCCTCCCTGTATACTTGTCCTGAGACCCAGTCTAAACCATGATGGTGCTGCTCGTCATTTTTATGCGCGCTAAAAAAGATTATTTTCATTCACACTGGCGTTATGTAAATTAGTCCCTGAGCGTTATAAAAGTTCATTTGGAAGACACAGACAAAAGTAAGAAAAATCCAAAGACAAAGCCTCTATATTCTGAAACTATATGAACCAGTCTAAGTAATTAAACTGACTTATTGCATCTCATCGTGTTTGACGCATTACACACAGATTTACCATATACGGGTGCGACTCCAAGGCTGCATTTGTGTATGATTTGTACTTTCCTGTGAAACATTTTCCGTGGGTGATATGAGCTGAAGCGACAGCATCATGCAAATAACGGAAGTGTAATGAAGCACATCTTACAGTTAAATACATTTCTGACAAATCCCCCACAGAGAGACGTTGAGTACGGTTTGGTGGTTTCTGAATGATGATCCCATTACAGAGTCCAGAGCCACAGGGGCGCATGTTCCATAATAAGCTGACAGACTGCAGGCCACCTATGAGCCATAATCGCTCCTGATGCTTTATGCCTTCATGTTTACCTCAGTCTCACCAGGTTCCCTGTTCCATCGCGCTTTTTGCTTCAGGGCTGTAGATTTGTTTTACTACCCTCACTTGTGTTCTTGTTGTCATGCTGTGTTCCACTCTGCTGAGTTTCATGGCCATTATAATTTTCTCCTTTCACAGCTTTGACTTATTTCCTTGTTTTTTCTTTTTCAAATAAGACCGAGTTTCAAATAAGGCCGTCTGGGATACTAGCGACCAAATGTACAGTGTGGCATGTCAATATGAACAGACGATTTATTTCAAATTACACACAGTAACGCTCACCTGTGGCTCCTCAGGAGACGCACAAGGGCCTTTGCAATCACCCCAACCTCCGCTTTAGGGGCAAGATGGAAGTACAGCTGAGCCACAGCCATCACTACCTGGAATGTGCAGAGAATCAGAAAAGAGACAAAGGAGTCACCCGCAATGTGACAATTTCACAAAATGACATGAACAATCTGACTCTGTGCTGAGTCCCTCTGGGTAACGCAAGTCAGTCACTCTGAAATAACCCCTCATTACCAAGGCTTCACTGCCGTGCCCCACGCAGATGTGTTTGATTTATTCTGCAGACGTGTTGAATATGCATGAAAAAACTAAGGCTTGAACTGTTTTGCATTTTTGCCAATTTTAGCCAAAAGTGAGAAGATCAAAATATATTTACAGTCCAAGAAATAAGGCGCAATCTGCTAATGAGCCGTTCAGGTTAGTCGTCGTTAGCTCTTTTGAGCAGTCGATCAGCAAACTGCTCACAATTTAAACCAGCAGAAATAAATACACATACAACATCTACTTTATGAAAGTTGTGAATGTGTTAGCACATGTAGCCAGATTCACTTAAATTCTCAGATGAACACTGTTTCATTAAAGCCAAGGAAATGTATATAATGATGACTTGTCGAATGAACAACTTTAAAGGTCTGCAAGATAAAGAAGCAGAAGGAAGGACTAGAGCTAATCTGAAGGGGTGGTTGCCTAGAAGCAGAAGCTTCACAAAGGCATTTCATAACACCTGAGGCTGGAAGTCAGGCCACCCAAGGTGAACACAGCTGCACTGTGTGTTTAGGAAGTTCCTTTGGGAAATTGCCGCTTGTTCTTCTCGCTGAGTGAGAGGGCAACTCTGATTAAGTGTTTTGCTCAAGGACACTTCAGCTGGATGGATTCAAATTAACCAAGGTGGTGTCACGCCAGCCTGCCGCTTAACGTACAATAATGTGCGAGAGGAAACAATTATGACCTCTACCATGGCAACTGACTCAGGAGGAGCGTTAATGGGCTCTGCTGTGTTAAGCTGGAGTGAGGGGAAGTGGTCCTACCGCTGCGTTGCGGCTTTGCAGCAGAGGCTTGGTGTTTCTCAGCAACAGACGGTGGTCTGGATCCATCACGTACGGCTTCCTCTTGGCCATGGCCACAGCCTCAGTTTTCTTCTCTTTTTCCTCTGCGTCCTCCTCCTCATCTTCATCTGAGCCGTAGAAAGTCTTCTCTCCACTGCCTCCCTCCTCCAGCAGAGACTCCTGCAGAGACATTGAGAATTGAGAGACAAAGACACAAATGTTTCTAGCAGTGGAAGTAGTTATTGGCTGATTTAGGAGAGCACAGCAGTCACCAGATGGTAATTAGCTGTTGCATACTGTATATTTTTACAACATGAGGTCCGTGTGTGAAAAACATAATCATTACAGCTCCTGGTATAAAAGATGTAGTTCACATTTTTCACCACACAGATCATCAGGTCATTACCACACTAACAATGTTCAACACAGTTCATACAAACGTTGCTCATGAGAATGTAGCTCGACCGGCGGGTCTGAAAACAAAAGGTAAATACAGAGAACGAAACTCAAAGGGAAAATGATTTTAAAAGAAGGGAAAATGATTAATTCGTCCCGTGACACAGAATGTGGAGCATTTAATGAATCCAGTAAAATCAACAACTCTAAAATCATTTTCATATGCAAACCTGTTTATTATTACTTACTTATTATTGTCATTATTATTTTCCATATTTTCTGACCTTACATTTAGAACCAACTTGCCGTCATATTTTCACACACTGCACTTGTTCTTGCTCACATTGATGTTTGGGTTGAGGAACTGCGTCCTGGCATAGCGGGTCAGCATGTTGATGATGACCACCTGCCCCCACTCCTCCACGTCGATCAGGAGGTTACACAGCTTCCTGTAGTTCTTGTGGATCAGGTCGATGCGCTCCGGACACACCTCCTCAAAAGCCATGACGACACTTCCTGCCACCAACTGTAGCGGATCAACCTTTATTAGGACACTGGTCACAAAAACACTGTTCATACCTCCTGCAAACTACACACAGCAGGAAAAAAAAGCCTGTAAACGTCAATAAATTCTACAACGTCCTCCTGAATGTTTCAGTTGCAAATTAAAGCAGCTCATGCAAAAAGTGAAGAGAGACACTGGTTCAACAAATGATAAGCTTTGAAACAAGCAGTGCGCTGAATGCAATCTGCTGTGCACAGAAGCCCTTCATTTTCCACACTATCTGGTTTTCAAACTTGTATTTGCTGTTGCCAAATAAAATCTGATGAATAAAATGTTGTATCAACAGAGCCAACACAGGAAGAACCCACCGTGGTTTTATCAGCGAGGAGTTTTTCTATGACTTCAATCAGCTGGTCCTTCTGTTCTGGATCCAAACTGAGGACACAGAGAGAGAAACACTCAACTATTTTAAAAGAACAACAACATGAGCTAAGGTTTAGAAAGCTGTAGAGCAAATTATGAATTCATACATTTAGAACATTTAACTATGTTCATTATTCTTCCTTTAATCACAGATGGAATATGCAGTAGGGATCTTCAAATACATCCTATGAGGAAACACCAGGCGTGTTCACTGAGAAAACCCACAACAGTGAGTCATCTTTTCACCTGTAGAGCTTGGGAATCGCATGTGCCGCTGTCTTCCTGACGTACGGAGACATGTCCGAAGCAGCTTCTTTAATGGCCAACATCATAATCGGAACAATAATAGTGACTCGGATGCTGGACAGGACACGCAGAGCACTGGCTCTGATTAGCTGGTTCGGATCCTGTAACACGGAGGAAGAAATCAGCGAACAATATGTCTGACGCTGGTCGTCGATGTACATTTAGCTATTAAGAGACCGCAGCCGCACCGAGCTGCACTTCGTCCCAGCTGTGCCTCCAGCTGATGTTGATGGTTGGTACAGTATGGTTGAAAATAAATCATTTGTGATCTGCACCACATCCCAATTCATCCAACACTTGCAGAGATGTTTTATTAAACCTTAGATTTTAATGTTAGTTTTAGAAACATCTGTATTAAAACATACATAATACACATAATATCATAAATATAAAGAGTTTTCCATCTGTCTTCCATCTACAGTTTTAGTGTAGTTCTAATAAAGGTGTTTCTTTATAATAAGAAATGAGACAGAAAGCAAGAAATAAGAATAATAGTCCCAGATGACAGCTGCACTACCTTCAAGCCTCTCTGAAATGTGGAAATTGAGAGCAGCGCTAGATCCTGCTGCTCCTCGGCATAACGCACCAAGTAAACATACACCAGCTTCTTCACCTGGAGGGGAGGGAAACATTGAGCTTTTTAAAAAAGCACATTGAATCTAAATTATGCATATTAGTGCAATTATTTTCCACAGAGATAAATCGGAAGTCAGGCGATAAAGCAAATTGCTAATAAAGAGAAGAATTCAAATTTAATAGGTGAGATAAAGCTAAAGCTGTGATAAGACACATAAATGACAAGAATACGAAACGCACTTAATATATAATATATATAAAAATAGTAAGTAAATAACTTCTACCACATACATCTGCGTATGAAGAAGATCAAACAGTGCAGAACTTGATTCATTACAAACCTCTATGTTTTTACAGGCCACGTTTTTCACCACCGCGGGGAAGAGATCAGATGCGTTTTTACCCCGAGCGATCATCTGCAGGCAGAACACAAGACTAAACACCAAGAGGTTTCCACAAGGTGACATTTCAGAAGAGTTGCAAACATCTGGAACATAATGTGCTACTTCTTATTTTATTTTCTTCTCTTCTGATACTTTTCCACCCTTTTCGTCTTGTCCATCCTGCTGGAATAATGAATGAACATACGGATGCGAAGCTTCAGAAGAATCTGACGGATCATAAATATTTAACAGTCTGCGTCTCCTACCAGGCTGAAGCTGCCTCTGTTTCACAGCTTTAGAATCTAAGCACAGTTTCAGTTGGATTACGAGTCTCGAGTCTCATCACAGAATGGTTTTACAGACATCTCTCGTACTCACAGCTACGATGCGCTTCATGGCCTCCAGCTTCAGGGAGTCTTTGTTGCTGTCCAGCATCTCCTTCAAGTCGTCATGCCTAGAAAGGAAAACAATAAAACTTATCGCACGGGCCGCTGGTGATTAGCGCTGGCACCAGAACCAGGCATCAAACATGAAATATAAACCTGTTTTCCATTTTCCATCCACTTTTCAAAGTCTGCAAGTGTGACCCAGAAATTATTCTCTTTGATGTAGGAAAGCCAGCTTGCAAAAAAATGGAAACATTTGAAACTGCAGATAATGAAAGCAGGGCAACTGGAAAGTGACATAATCCCCAAAACATGTCGACTTCCCACAGAAATATATTAGGTGTAAAAACATTTACAAGAATTTCACTGATGTTTAAAAAACTATAGTGTCTAATAGGAGAAAAACAAGCAATGATCAAACATGTGAACAAATGCAATTACACTTCAGTATGGTATCAGTTTGGAGAACGACTTATTAGTGTTTTAGTGTGAGGAGACCCGCTGCCTCTCTGCAAGCAGGTCATTGCAGCCTAGTTAATACGCACCATTGCAGCCATGGTGCTTCAGCCAGATCGCACCATCTTTGTCTGAGTGGATCTGAGCTGACATCTACACCAAACACACATAAACAACGCTGCTGACAGATTCCACCAAAAGCGCCAGGAGGCACCGCACACGAGGTGACAATCAGGGCAGACAGGATCACTGCTGCAGCGACAGTAGCAGCCTAGAGACATCAGCCTCAAACACTCATGACTCATCCTTAGAGCTTCGCATTTTGGAGCTCACTGGCCATTTTATTAGGTACACCTGTACGGTCTCATTCAATCCAACACAGGAGCTCTGTGTCACCATTGACTTCCTGTCAACTTTTATTTTGGTAATCCCACTTCCAGTTCGGTCACGTCTGCTTCTCTCAGCTTCACTAATCATGGTTTCTCATGGTGGCTTTAAACACAGGCCTCAGTCTCTCATTGGCCTTCGTCATGCAGCAGTCAGTCTTTCTACAACCTTCCTTCTGAGTCACAGGTCAGATCCTAACGCTCTGCTCAGGAGCTGTGAGTGAGACTCTTGTCCCTGTTATTTGTCTAAGCATTTTTGCTGTTGTACACATGAGCAGGGTTTGGCTGCTGGTGGGTGGGGTGATTGAATGGATGCACAGAGACACATTTCCTCCAAGTAGTTTCCAAGGCAACAAAGGATGCAGTGAAATGAAGTTAAGTGACTTCCCAGCTTTCTGAGCTTTGTTGAACATGACTTGAGTCTTTCCACGAGGAGCTGATATGTTTCTTTACCTCAACATTTTCCTATGTATGAGCTAGAAGCAAGAAGAAGGTGTGTGTCTATATAATGAGCAGTATTAATCCATGTTGGCTGTGACAGCAGTGAATGGAGGACACGACGTGGCGGCGGCGGCAGCCGCCTTGAATTTAATGTCCTGTAAACGTGCTTTCGTCTCCAAGCATCAGTGTTAAACTGAGTGTTAAACTGCATTGGCATGAATAACTGTTCACTCAGTTACGCACTTCAAAACCGAAATTCATTAAAGAGCGTCAAACTGGAGCTGACAGTATCTATAAAACACAATTCGTGAGTGATTATTTTTGGACCTGAGCAGTGAAGTAATGCTGGTTTCATGGTTACAAATATGTGGCTATGTCCCAGAAAAAACTCCAAAATAAGAAGCAGAAGCTGCCAAAAGCTTTGAAAAGTCCGACATGAGGATGAGCAACACTAATGGAGACTATGAGCAGAAATCAATGCCCCACTGGTTCATTTCTTCCTGTGAAATCGTGATGATGGGTCCCAGCCTCTGGCCACGACTCCAGAAATGTGAACATTTTCATTCAGTCTCTTCATTAGAGCCCAAAACCTCCTGTTTGGTGTTGTCTCTAAAACCTGAATTACTACCTTATTCAATCATTATCTCAATTAAAAAAAGAAATAGGCATAAAATATAGGTGTAAAGAAACAGCAACAAACTCTGATTAATACAACTCAGTACGACCCCATCCAGTCAGAACCACAATCTCATGATCGCACTAGATTAAAAAGGGTTTGAAGGGATTGAAACAGTACGATTTATCATCCAGGCAACATCTTTACCAAACACAATGAGAATCTATCCAGCAGTCATCACATCCAGAGATTCTCTAGACTCAAACTGTGCGCTGATATTCAGAAATCATACAGAGAATAGTAAAATCAAACACTAAAAAGCTGATTCAGGACCTAGAGCGCTCTCACAGACGATCTCTAGCTGCACGCTGAGAAACGCTGAGAAACGCTGATCCCACGTCGGTGTTAAATCTCAGCAACTGTACAATGAAATGATTTAAATGTGTGACTTTCAGGTTTACGAAAACTACTATGTACACAGCGACTCATCGGGCTCACAGTCTGTCAGTCAGAGGATGTTCAGAGAAGTTTGGCTTCAACAGTGATGAATGGAACAAGACACAAAATGCACAATGTCAGCAAAAAAAGTTCCAGCTTCAGGTGCTTGACAGCTTGTGTGCTCAACCTTTGTGTGTGTAGAACGTGCAGGTGAATGATCCAGCCAGACAACCAAGGCCAGAGGGACGTGTCACATGTTGGGCCCCCAGCATCCGACTGATCTCTAGGGAACAACAGGGAGCGTATAATAATGATGCTGATATTTAGTGGAAAATGACTCATGTTGAATGGTACAACCACGTTTCTTAGTCAGACATAATGCTGTGAGTGGAAACGAACCAAGCGGTGACTGAAGACACAGATTATGTGAAAAAGACTTGAAAATGGTAAAGAACTAAGATGCTTTAGGTTTGTGAAGTAGACGCGAGCTGCGGCGCCCTGGAAAGAGAGAGATGAAGAAAAGGCAGAAAGGTTTGACTGAATGCCATACGGTGCAGGATAAAACTCTCTGGTAGAAACTGCTTTTGCTATATGAGTCATAATTAGATAAAGAAAGTGTGACACGCTTGGTGAAAGACGGTGTGGATGGAAGTTGCTGCAACGAGCCTCATCGTGAGAAACCACCCAGTGACTTGAACCCAGTGACTGGCTTGAAACGCCTCTGCTCATGCCCAAAGCGCCCACAGTAAATCTACACCCGCGCTGGGTCTCTGGTTTCCCTGGATTTAGTCCCGTCCTGCTGAACAACAGCTGAATTTACAAACAGCTCTGAATTATTTAATCCACTGTGGTACAACAGGGTACACCGGTGGTCAGGTTACCCGGCACCAAAGCCAAGAGATCAGCAGGAGTCTCCAGATGGAAACGGCTCGGAAGAGACAGACCAGCGATGAAACTATACATGCAGTGTGTGATTTTTGTTCACAACTACAGTAGCACGACAGAGCAAGCTAGGAATATGTGTTTGCTTAAATCGGGGACAAGTGAAACGTTGCTTGCATTTCTAAGTGGCTGTTTTACATAATTCTTTCAGCAGAGATTTTGAAAGTCTTATTTTTCCTCTGGGACAGATGTAAAAAATGGCTCCTCAAACCCACTGTAGTTCAGCAGAGCTCTCCTCAGACAATTAGAAGAATCTAGTTTTCAGCCCTGAACATAATGTAGATCCATTTCTGATGGTTGGGTTCCTGACACGTGGCAACACTGTACAAAGAGTAGCAACGAGAAAAGGATTCACCGTATTTATGTGAAACAGTTCAACAAAACTTATGAAACAATTAGACTGAAGCTCTAAAAGTTTTAATTTCAAACGAATGTGGGAGCAAGTCGCAGAAAACCTGAGTTGGAGACTGGACCTGAGACAACAAGCTGCATTACTTTTCAAGCTAATGGAAGACTTCCTGAAATTACAGTTGTTCAAGGGTTGTGAGCTGTTTCTGAAGCCCGAAGACATAAAATCATCTGCGTTTTTCTTATTTCTGATCTGATCTGATTTCTGAACTGCGACTACTCAACCAAAACATTGTATATGCAGCAAAAGCAGAGAGTGTTGCCTATGTATGGATTTTCATACCGCAGAGGCTGACTTTGAAAGCTGCCACCACCTCCTCCACCACCTTCCTCCAGTGGTCCTCGTTCCTCCGGGTCTCCACCTCCACCCGAACCTCCTGATCGGAGGTGGCGTAGCTCATCGGGCTGCAGGGCGTTGTACCAGGCCTGCTGGTTGCTGTCGGGGGTCAGAACGGGGCTCTTGTCCTCCTCCTGGCCCTGGACCTGGCTCTGAACCGTCTTCACAATGTTCACGGCGTTCACCGGCAGCTGCAGAAGCTTTTGCATAGTGGTCATGTTTGAAGCTCAATCAAAAGCAACCTGTAGACTCCTGGGCAGGTAAAGTAGTAGGAGTGCAGTTTTCTTGAGGAACTCCTAAGTACTAATCTGCACTGAAATGAAATTCTCTCCTCCTCGTAGAGTTAATTCAGAGCAAACAGCAGCTCCAGTTAGACTCTGTGCTATAAATACTCCTTCCCTCTGAGCTTAGGTATATCCAATGTGGACATTTCCTGCAAAAATGATGCAACAGAAAGCTTCCAGCGCCTGTTTTCTCCACGGCGGATGCTTGGCAGACCGGGTGCTCCCGAGCCGTGTAGGTTCCTCCGCCCGTCGCTGCTGAGTCTCTGTGCGTCCAGTGGAGCAGCACGCGTCAGCTGCTCAGTAAATGGATGCTCGGCAGAGAGGGGCGCGGAGTCTTTATTCACCGCGAAGCCTCTCCTCCTGCAGCTCATGTGGCTCCTGTTGCTGCACCAGCCTCCCTCTGCCTCTGTGTGAGTGTACACATCACATCCACGTACACACAGACCCAAGCTCTCCAACAATGACACAGCTCTCCCATTTTGTGCCACGTTATCGCTCCTTCGCTTGTCATCACTGTCAGAGACTATCCCTTCCTTCATTCATGTTAATTCTCACTGTCACAGCTTCCTGTATCGGACAACAAACCTTAGCTGATACCAAACAGATGCTTTTAAATAGTCTTGCTCCTCTTGCTCCTAATGTTTAAATTTTCTCCTGGCTAATTCACGTTTAATATTCAGTGAGGTGCCTTTTTTTCTCGCCTTCCATGACTCAGCTTTCTTGGCAGTGTCGTGATGAGGACATGTCTCTCTCGCTTTCTCTTTTTTTTATCTCCCACTCGTTTCTTTTTGGCTCGAACCGAAATAACTGCCTTGAAGCACAGTTCACATTCACGTCTCCTACTGCGATGTGTAAGGGCTCAGTCAGGATTTGTTGACATTTGCTTAAGTCTAACAAGATTTTTAACCCATGATGTCACCAAGAAAAATACCCTGAAGCTCATTCCCAGAGAAAAATATAATGAGAATGACCAACCGGATGCTATAAAACGTAAGGTGCAATATTTGTCTTTCTTCTACAAACTAATGCCCATAATAGACTTTATAAAACAATAATTAAAAAAAAAATCATTATTCAAAATGCCAAACAAAGATACAGTTCTGTAAATCTTTTATCATTCTGACTACAAACGACGCCCTGCTGTCATCTGGCTTTAAAATTTCTCCTTTTCTTGCCAAAACTTTCTGATTTTGGGTGCAGCGCAGCGGCATCAAACCCTCCAGCTTAAAGAAACGGGGCATTTCAAAAGGAATATATGAAGGCTTTCATGAATTAGTCAACTCTGATGATTTGTCCTGAAGATGGATAATTTATATTCAGCCCTTGCTGGAACCATAATGAAAACAGGACTTTTTCAAGTTATGATGCAGAAAAAAATGCCATAAATCCAACCAAAAACACCAGTTGGAAGAAATGTAAACACTTTTTAAAGGTGTTCTTTTTAACTGATGGCAGTAACACTGAGACTGAAGCAACATTTCACATCTGCCTTGTTCCCAAGGAGACAGCAGTGAAGGTCGGTTTACTGCTTTCACTGTCGTGTTTATAGACAAACTGGTTCCTCTGCCTTCACTTATCAGACGTCACCTTCGTCAAATAGCACCAGGGCAAAACCTCCTCCTGCTGCACCAAAGGTCACAGTTCACAGCCGCAGACCCGAACAACTGTGTTACACGAGCCCCATCTGCTGGTGAATCATGGTGAAGCAGCGATTATAGCAAAACAGCTGGTGACGCCGATGCTTGACCTAATAATTATCAGAGCAAAGCAAATTACTACAGGCTTCCAGGCTGAGATTATATAGATATATGGTATATAAAACAAATAAACAATAAAAACTCTGGGAGCATGAAACGCCTTATACACACTTGTTAGGACACAGCTACAACAATTTCAAAGCTGTGCTTATCGTGGAATAATTACATTATTGTGCTTTGATGCACGTTAGATCAGGAACCTTGATTATTGTCACCGGTGTCATTATTCCTGGTCTTTAACTACCCACAAGGCCTTTCCACGCAGACATGAGGTCATTTGAGGCATATTTGTCAGGTAAATTGCTTCAAGGCACTAGTATTCAGCATGTTGGCTCTTTTGCATCATTTACTGGACATCTCTTTGCTTTACTTTAGTTAAGGGCACAGCAATTCTCCTGATAATACTCCAGATAGAAATGTCTAATAATGTTAGATCTTACCTTGATGAATAGGTGCTTCTAAATACACTGATGATGCTATAGCTGTTACCTGTCAAGTGTTACTATAAGCTCACCCATCAAAGTTATATCCTCACATGCATATGAGCCTATAAGTCTACACTGTTTAGGTACTGGGCTACACATTAATTAGTGTCATCGTATCCATGATTCAGCCGGTGTGAACTGAGAGCAGGGCTCCAGCCTGTCGAGCTCCAGCTCTGTGTGATACTGGAGATGCTGTCGCTCTGCGCGCTGTCCAGCAGGGGTGGTGCTGAAAAGCAGGCGCTGCTGAGGCCTGGCGTCTCCTGCATCGAGCCTTTCGCCGCTTAGCTGATGGATGTGGTGTCGATTCTAACAAAACACACACGCCACCGTGTCCCTTACAACACAAACGAGCGGCTGTGCGTGTGTAACGAGTCAACAGCAACAGTGGAGCCTCGCTGGACGCGAGCTCAAATCACGGAGAGAGGAGCCGAGAAGCAGACGCCGATTGCAGCCACGGGCCTGATCATAAACAAAGTGCAGTCTAGTGATTTTTATTATTATTATTGCATAAACTACAAACGCATTGTACACTAAAAAAGCTCTCTGCGCGTTTTTCCAGGCAGTAGCGCTCTCTCTGCTTCGGCTGGACCGGCAAACCCTTCCACCACCATGAGACAAATGAAAACAGCAGCTGAGGCAGGTGGCTCCGTACCTTTTGTAGTCGGAGGAGAAAATCCCTCCGCTCGCCGGGTCGTGACCATATTCAGGCTCCCCGACGCTGGACGAGCCCCCCTTCTCGTCGTTGAAAGCAGAGCTGGCGGACATGGCCGTGGCTTTCTTTCTTGTTTTCTCGCCCTCAGAGCAGCGACGGAGATTTAGTGCAGCGGGATGTACGGCTCTTAAAGGCGCACGGACTCACAGCCTGGATCCGTGGGACACCCGGTGGAGAGGGGGGTGATGGGTAAGGGGGGGGTGTATTCTGGTCATGTGACTGCTACAGACCTGGAAACCGGAAGTTATTGATTTTTCAAACAAAGTTTCATGAATTGCTGCAGTTTCAGATAGAACAACGCTGGAAGTCGTAGTACTGAATACTGGTATGTGGTAACAGCATGTCAGATATTGCCACCTAGTGGATGTTCTTGTAGTATAATAAAATACAATCAATTAATAAAATATTATCTTCTTTTATTTTTAATTGTTTTTATGAGTCATTGTTGTTTTGAGTACTTTACACGTATCCATATCGTTGTTACTTTTACCTGCACTTTTACTTGAGCGCTAAATTTCATTAATTCTGCCAAGTCCTAAGAAAAATAGCCTGAAGTCAGTTTCAGTACGGTTAACTACGATTTAAAACCACAACTGAGACAAAAACCAACCAAATAGAAGCCAACTTCAACAACACTCAAACGTCTTCTAACGGACAGGGCACGAGCTCACCGAACTAGCCCGTTAAGTACCTACTTAAAAACTGAAAAGAAGAAACCTCTGCAGTCCAGCATGTATCGCCAGAAAAGGGGGACGAAAACCAGTGTCGTGTCTAACTCGTAAGTGTAAATATTCATCACAAGTCATTTTGTGAAGACACAGTAACGTTATTAGCCATAACCATATAGCTAGCCAGTGTTGTGCTAGCTAACGTAACAGTAATCTAGTCTCCTTGGTCTATTAGTAGAGAAGGGTCAACTTTTCGACAAGCCAGCCATATTTCCCAGCACACATGGAGCCAGATAGGTTCTCTAGCTGTAAAAAGCTCCAAGCCATTCAGTGGAAGCAGCCACAGCAAACGCAGCCGTCTGGACAGAAGTGACGGCGGCGATCAACCCTCCACGACACCTCGGGTACTGAACGTCTGTCACGTAGTCAATGCTAACGTCTAAATGCGTTACTTTACTCTATGGGTGTTGGTCCCATCCTCACAGGTGTTGGACAGTGATGGCAAAGATGTCACTCCTCTGCCACTATGTCATGCAGAGTCAGGAGAAATGCAGTGTAAACCAGGCAAACTGTCTATGGAGGAAGTTTTTTCCAGTTCAGGGTCAGACACCCCCAGGTACCAGGGGAGTCTCAATCTCATACAGTCAGTTTAAAGGAGCTCAAGACTTTCCTTCATTGTTGATTTTCCTGTGTACAGGTGTAATGATAATATTGAAGCTTACCCAGAGTCAGTAATGGCATGGTTCAGCAGATCATTGTTTTTCAGATCATTGTTTTGCAGATTATTGTTTTTCAGATCACTGTTTTTCAGATCATTGTTCTGCAGATCATTGTTCTGCAGATCATTGTTTTTCAGATCGTTGTTTTGCAGATCATTGTTTTTCAGATCATTGTTTTTCAGATCATTGTTTTGCAGATCATTGTTTTTCAGATCGTTGTTTTTCAGATCATTGTTTTGCAGCTCGTTCTTTTGCAGCTCGTTGTTTTGCAGCCGACTTTCCAGACTGTCATCACCGAATTCAGCAACTGAGACTTCTTCAACACCAACTCAAACCACAGCTCTACATGGTGACTAATATATTTAAAAATACATTATTTAATGTGATCTCAGCTTCCATGTGTGATTAGCATTATACCCTCAAGTGATTGCCTCATTCTTGTTATGTACTGCATGTACAGTGTTGAGGCTTTAGCAGCATCTAGTGGTGAGATTGAAGCAAAATATAAATGATTTTTCTGCAGCCCTGATTTGTTTTGTTTGTTTTGTGCTTAACCTGGCAGGCTCTGTGAAGTAGACACTCTTTATAGAAATAAAAGAAATTAAAGTAGCAATGGCAGGTATGATCAGGTCGTTACACACTAATATTAATTGATTCTCCTGTTGTTTGTCAGAGGTACTAGGGGAAACATATACTGTGACACAAGAGATCTTGGATAAGAGAGTAGACATCTGCCTCACTGAGACAGACACGGTTTCCTTGCTGGACATTCCCAGCACTTTAGTGTCAGAGGATGCTAATGATGCTGAAACAATTAAGTGAGTAATTTGGTCTGGTGTCAGTTTTCCAAAGGCTCTGAACTATTAGGAACTGCTTGTCTTCGTCTCTTTGGTATATGTAATTATAACTTTAACTTTAAACTTTAACATGATGTTGACATTTTTACACTGCTTGAGCAGAAATGGAAACATACGGTACACTGAGCTTTGCAGGAGGCGACTGTGCGATAATGTGTATGTAGCACATGAAGTGCAGACATTTGGTGGAGCACCTAAAGACAAAGAGGTCCAGTGCAACAACATCACCATGGTAGATAAAGGTACGGCTTAATTCTTGTTGATGTGTGCTGTTTGTAGCAGCAGCAGTATGGAGGGTCAATATATCATAACGTAGGCTTACAGCTTTTATGTGACAATGAAACCTCATTAAGTCACCAGAAGTAAAATTTAGTACATATAAACGTAGCAGAAGTTCTGTCTGTCGTGTCTACAGGAACACTTGCTACAGTCTGGGAAATCTGGGACACTTTCTGTAACCAAAATCAAAGACCAGCCAGTGTACAGGTCAGCTGCTGTGCTAGTACTGTGGACATCAGCGAAGATCCAGAGAAGAAAGGACAAAGCAGTGACTGCCACTCAGTTAGCACAGGTAAAGATTCCTGTTGCTGTTAATGTTAAGTTGTTTGTCACAGCAGGTTAATAAACAAGTATCAGACATTCAGAAATGTTTTCAATAATAATAGTAATAATAAAATAACAATAGCAGTACTATTAGCACATTAAAAATATTTTTAACATGTCACTGATAAACCAGATCCACAGAGGGTTCTGCTGTCAAACTCATTTTTATCCAGCCTCCTAATAATGGAGAGGAGCATTCTGACAAACATCGTTCTACCGAAGTTGGCTGCTTATAAAGGCGTCCCCATACTGGAAGGTAAATTACTAAGAGTAATTAATAATCACTGGTTTCTCACTACTGGTGTAGGTACACCAACCTGCAGGACTAAACCCTGGCCATTTGTCATACTTTGTTTCATGTTGTAATGTGGATTGTGTAAGATCCTGACACCATGTTAAAGCCAGATGATGAGAAAGAGAGTAAGGAGGAGGAGGATCGCCCTCTAACACCAACACTGGAACCTCTATGGGCTTTCGGTTGTAAGATCACCAAGGAATGCAGCGTTACCAGCATGGCATGGAACAAGAAGAACCTGGTAACAAGGCAGAAAAACAGCCCAACAGTTTTATGTTGCTGAAAGTGGATTTCACCACTTTGCTCATCTTTAGGTTTTATAAGCAATTTAATACTAATTTGGTGCCTGCACTTTATAAAGCATTGCACACTAAGGTCTGCAGGCCAAGCACCGAGACAAAACTGCAAAAGTTTCCCATAGGAAGCAGACGTTCTGCTATAAATAATTGGTGTTTGCTTATTCAGAGTATAATCTTTGTGCTTTGGACACTGTAAGGATCTTCTGGCTGTGGCCTATGGTGACCTTGACTCCAAAAAACACAGACCAACTTCCATCTGCTGCTGGTCCCTCAAAAACCCTATGGTACATCTCTACATTTTTGCCGTCTATTACCATTCACTTTTCACAACCTGGTGTGTCCCTCAGGTCGCAATACAGAATATATATTTATTATATATATAATAAAATGTATTTTAAAATTTGTATTCTATTTTGAAATACCCTTTCCCAAGGTACAGAATTTCCAATTTTTCTGTAAAGCAGATAAAAGCGCTATGCCAAGTCATGATGGTGTGTTTTCTGTCCAGTGGCCAGAGCGTGTCTTCCACTGTCATAGTTGTGTGACATCCCTGGATTTCTCAGCCAACAGTCCCAGTCATCTGGCTGTAGGGATGTTTGACGGTACTGTGGCCGTTTATGATGTCCGACGTCAAAACAACGGCGCATGTATAGCCAGTAGCAGGTAAGGACTGTGTGATGCGCTCTCACATTGAACAGAAAGCCTGTTGAAGTCCTTGTCTTTTTGGCTTTATTGACACCTTTGTTTCCAGCAAGTGTTTAAATAGGCCCTTGCATCCAGTGTGGCAAGTCATCTGGACAAAAACAGAGATAGGATTCATAGGAAAGGAGGAGGAGGAAGCCCTCGTCTCTGTGTCAGAAGATGGCAGGGTCATTAGGTGGGCCTTCTCCAGCGATGGGCTGGACAACATAGGTACTGTAGTCTGTAACAGGCTGTGCTTCTAACAGTGTACTTACAGTTAAGCTTAATGTCAGTGATGCTGTACTTTCTGTACCTGTATCCACCATATCAGTAAAACAGTAAACATGTCTGTGTCTTAGACCTGATGAATTTCGGAAGGTTTTCCGTGAACATGCGCAGTGATGCTTTGTCAGCAGTGACTCTGGGTTTCTGCATTGACTTCCATCCAAAAGTAAGTCGGCCTAATAAATAGACTGGTTTTCGTGGATTGGAGTGAGGTCTGCAGCCTTTTTTCAGTCATTTCACCCCTATGAACACTGTTCTATGACAGTGTTCATAGAACACTGTCAGTGTTCATAGGGGACAAATGGAGACGTGTGTGTTCTTTGTTTGATTTTAAAATGACATGAACAATGTTTGTTTGATCCTGCAGAATTACGATATCTACCTGATCGGCACAGGAAATGGCCTCATCTATGTGTGTTCACTGTTCAGTTCCAAACATTGGCTGGAGTCTTACAAAACACACATTGTAAGTCTATATATATGTGTGTGTGTGTATATATATATATGTATATATATATAAAATAATGAATAAAATATGTGCTCTGATAAATTGTTGCTTTGGGTTTGGCAGTGTTTTCACTCCATATTATACCTTGTTCCCCTTCAGTCCCCTGTGAACCACATTGAATGGTCTCCATTCAGTCCTGAGCTCTTCTTATCCTGCTCCTCTGACTGGACTATTCAGCTGTGGAAGCGGGGACACTTTTCCCCAATGCTCAGCTTCACATCCACCCAGAGACTGGTGCACACTGCTAAGTGGTCCCCAGACTGGCCCACAGTGTTTGCAGCCATAAATGAGCAACAGCTGGAGATCTGGAATCTGACTTCAGACGTGTGCGTCAGACTAACTGGCAACGGATGTTCAGATGTTCTTTTAAACATGAGCCAGAAATAACTAAATGCTCACTAAATACAAACTTCTCCTTCTAGCATGACCCCAACAATCATGCACTTTAATGCACCTGGAGTTGCTATGACGGACCTGCTGTTTGCCCCAAGGACAGACTGTATCATAGCGGGAGACAGTGATGGGCAAGTGACTGTCTACAAGATCAGGAACCTTAATGTGGGAAAAGGCAAGCAGGTATAACTGGTGATGTTAGACCTACTGCAGCACATCAGTAATACACAAACATGTTTTATTGATTATTAGTTTATTTCTAATTCACATATTCTAACTAGTGGAATCAGCATAAGGTAAAATAACAAGTTAAGCTGTCTGGCTTTGTTTTAGGGGGGCAGTTTAGAAGACATCATTAAGTCCAGGCTCTAGGTTTGTGACACCAGCCAGGATGAGCTACAGATAAACTTCAACTGTTGTATTCAGTTTACCAGCATATAAAGTATTTACCAATAAACATCAGATGAATATATTTAAATGTGTCACTCTTTCATTCATTTTTCTAATTAAATTAAAAAACACTACTTTTCGCCAATTTTGTGCTCAAGTCAAAAAACAAGCACTCGTATTCAGTCATCGTTTCCTTATCTGTCATTAGTTGCATAACCCACAGGACAAGCAGCAGTCGCCGAGTGCGGAACAACTGAAGCCCAGCATCACAGCTCACAGTTCGTATGACGGCTCTCAGTTTGGAGCAGTAAACAAGTGAGTCGAACTGTGCACAGAACTCAAGAATGCACCAGCTAACACAGTTATTCTGGATGACAGTGCTCTCTTTCATGCACTCACCAGCTCGGACAAATTGCATCATGCTCCCCAGACTGGCTGGCATGTCTAAAAACGACAGACTACGCTGAGTAAAGTTGTGGACTTTAATAAGAACATGCCAAAATACACTTCTAATAATGAAACTACTGTGTTTTGTTTGTCAACTTCCTGATATTTTTATGGTTTTATGCAAGTCCTGCATCTGCTCACAGGATTGGAAAGAAATGTTATCAGTGGGATAGATTTAGTTGAAACATCTCTACATGTCATGGGTCAAATATCAAATATCATGAGCATTCATTGATTGACAGACGTAGGAAGGTCCAGAAGACGTGACAAGAGTGTTGCTTCAGTGACATCATCCCACAGAGGAAGAACACGAGGGAGGACATTTTCCTTGGAGAACTTCATTAAAGGTTTTATATTTCTGTGTTTACTTCTTTTAAAAGTGACGTTGAAAACATTTTCTGGATTAAGATGGTCACAACCAGTTCAGCTCACCATCTGAACATGATTAGTTTAACCCACACAAAAACAGTGAAGAAGCAACAAGTTGTGTTTTTACAGGTTTGCCAAGTTGCAGTGAAGCTGAGTGATCTGGCCTCTGTCTAAATGTTAGATAGACCTGCAGATAAAGAAGCAACAACACATCCAACTGGGGAAGAAGTACATGTTCATGCTTCAGCTTGTTTTCCTGCATTTTACTCAACCACGCGGACTCTATGGTCCTGTGAACACTGTGCTGCCTGAACGACTCCTGAGTAAACACACTCAGACCAGTGCTCAGTGGAAGCAGGAGCTGGACAGATGTAATCAGAGCTGTTAGAGGCAGCAACGAGTCATGAATAAAAACTCTCACTGTGTTTAACAAAATTGTTTCTTGCATTTTCAATTTAAGAAGCACAGAACAAAAGCTGGACAATCGAAAGGAGATTTAAACAACTTCAGTTCAAGGTGGAAATTCATTAGTCTGACATTAAGCCGTCAAAGAAGAGTTATGACAGCCACCAGCCGAGATTCACTTCCTTTTTGTTAATGTGTATGGTCTGTATCTGCTGACCGTGTCATTTTAAACACAATGAGAGTTTGCATGAGTTGTAGTACAACAGCGCTGACGTCACGCACACATTTATTTTTACCCCACTGTGATGTGTCGCTCTCTAAGGTCACATATCTCCGCACAGAGTTGCTTAAGTAAGCTCCTCTGTGTCTTAAATTAAAACGCAGCGAGCTGCAAAAGGGACGGGAAGATATGAATCCCATGATGACGGGTCACAGACAGAGCATGTGATTTTGGTTGGAAAACAATCTGAACAGAGGCAAAAAGAAGCAGGAACACAACTGTTCTGACCTTTTGGAGCTTTTCATGGTAGTTTGGCACAGAGAGGATGTAGGCACAGTTTGTTACGGTGCACAGTCTGGGTTTACATCCCGTTTTGTAGACCGTGAATTGTCTTGGTTTTACTTTGTCTTTTAGGTAGTTTGGGAAGTGAACCTGGATTTGAAAGTGACATAGCAGCGATGTTTATAAGTCAACAGCCTGAACAGTATGAGCCCGGTTTAAAACTGAAAGGAAGCATTTTCACAGTACTTTGACTAAACACTCTCTTTGCAGCGCTTGCAGGTACCAGGAGGAGACTCGGGTTCTCACACTTCTCTGCTGACAGCTGTTGTGAGCTTCGTGTGCACTAATCTCCTGACAGCTGCTCGATGGTTTTCTGCTGAACTGCACCTTTAAAGGCCCTTGAATCGCGCTTGGGTTGGTCCAATTAGTTTGTAGGTGGAGCAGCAAGAAGAGGCAGGCGAACATGTTATTTCAGTTCCTGGGCGCTCAGCAGCGGACATTCACCACAGACAGCTGCTCCAGCTTAATGCTGCTGGAGGAGGGTTCCACCATGATCCAAGTGTCGATACCATCCGTGGAGAAGGAGGCGGATGAGTCGGGAAAGTCCAAAAAGGTAGGTCCTCGCTTCCAATGTGTGACTTTCATGTGCCGGAAAAACACTGAAGTGTTTCCAATCACGCCGCTTCCGTCACGTTGCGGGTTGGAAGTGAAGGAAGCCCAGCCGCCAGGTGAGCGGGGCAACCTGCAGCCTGCTCCGGTCCCTGTGCAGAGGCGAAGCCCAACGCAGATGCATTCAAAATCCACGAACGTGTCCACAGAGCTGCGCATGAAAACGCTTTGAGGTGTTGATAAAAAGTAACAAAGGACTGTGCTGTAATAAAGACGTGCTCAGATTAGTCCCTGGAGGGAACTAAGGGCAGGAAGCAAACTTACAAAAGTAAAAGTATTGTTAGCAGCATGCAGAATGTCAGGTAATGTTCATGTGTATCTGTCACCTCAATACCATGCAGTCAAATTATGGACAAACTAGTTCATTAAGTGTTCACAATTCAAGTAATATTAATAATTGTAACAAGTGATTCGAGCTAAATTAAGTACTGTAAGCATCATAATACGTGGGGTCTGCCGTGCAATATAGAAAGTCCACATAATAGTATAGTTTGGAATAACTAGAATGAAATAAAGTCTAATTAGACACCTACTGCAAACTTCATTCATTACTGGCTGAAGGCTGTAAAACGCAGGTAACACCACAGCTGTACCTGCCTCCCTCTGAACAAACACTAACACACTGGAAACAACAGGCCTGGGTGTGTCCTGTGTAAATGCTTTAGGCAGGAGAAACTGCAGTAGAAGTAGACGTATGTCCCGTCCGTGTCAGTGGCGTAATAGTTGTTTAGTAGTAGTAGATTCTTCTCAGGAGTAAAAGGCTCTTTTTATTTGCACAGCTTTGAAAACACCACAAAATACTGAGCCAGGTTGAAAACCATTTATTAAGTTGATGGAGGGACAACTGTTGCACTGAGAGAGAAGAATGAGCTAAACCTGCCGCCAATATCTTTAACTCAACCTTCTCATAAGCGTATGGGAAAGCGTGATCGTTGTAAATCTGCAGATATCAACAGACGTTTATGATGCAGGTAGCATAGAAGTATGAAAGGTGCTTAAGCTGTGATTTATAAGTGACGCCATAACATCACAGTGAAGAGAGAAGTAAAGTGATTTCTTTCCCGGATATTTGGAAAGTCACTTAAGTTAAAGCTCTGTACTTCTCCCTAGTGGAGAGATGATGGCGGTGCGGCTGATTGAGACGCCTGTATTCATCTCTCCAAATCCTTTCTCTTTTTTGTTGCACTTACAATAACTCGCATGAGAGAACCTGATGCTCAAGTAAATGTTCATTTGTTTTATTTTCTCCACCATTAAAAAACCAACTCCCGTTTCTTCCTGTAATTGACCAACTTGACAGACACTCATTCATAAAATGTATAAATGTTTGTGTCTCCTTTTCTTTTGTTTGCAGCTTTTCAGAGTTGAAGTCTTGTTTAATGAGAGGAAACATTATGTGCTCAGAAGAAGCAGCGAATTCCAGACACTCCACAGAAAGGTGCGCGTTTTGTTCTTCCTCTATTGTCACAGTCGGAATTAATCCAGTGTAATCATGATGTTTGAATCTATATAAAATAAAACCATTAGAGAACAGGATTAGGTGGGTTTGAAGGCTTGCGGGAAATGAATGTTGAATCTTTTGGCTCCTGCAGCTCAGGAAGATCCTTCAGACTCCTGATTTCCCAGGCAAAAGGAGTCCCCACCTGAGGACCAAGCCCGTGGAGCAGAGGATGCAGGAGCTGGAGGACTACATCCAGGTACAACACACGGTGATGTGAAGGCCTCTTCTGTGCTGCAGTGCTGTTATCCCGTCTTATCCAGTTAAAGGCGTGTTGGCGTGTCTTATGATCCATAAATCTTTTGTTTAATTCTCTTTCTCCAGGAGATCATCCGTCAAAATGAAGACGTGCCACAGGTGCTGCTGGACTTCCTCCATGTCAGACACTTTCATACGGGAAACAAGATGAGCAGCGTGGAGTAGGTCCTTGTGCGACTCCTCTCACTGCTCCTGCAGATGCTGGGAATGCTGCTATGTTTAGGTTTTCTATTTTTAGACTGGGGGCAATGCAGCAACATAAGAAAACGCAGACACTGACTCTACCCCTGATTAGTTGATCTTAATACCTCTGTGATTCTTTATTGAATCCACTGTGAAAGATGTCTCACTTCTAATAATATTAGAATATTAATAATAATAATATATATTATAACCATTATGTCCTCTAATTTCAGATCGCTTGAAATGGACAGTCAGGATAACAGGTGCAAACACACAGCCTCTGTTCTTCTTTTCTCACTAACCGTGTGGAACATCAGCAGCGACCTTGAATTGGACGTTGGCTGCTACATGTAGGGTTGAAACGTTTCCCTGTATCTGGTAAACGACTGCTAGACTCAAGCTCACGGTTCTTCAGAACGAGGACAGGCCTGTTCCTGTCATAAACATATCTGTGCACCCATCCCCCTCCTGTTACTTATTGTGAGACACCTTGTGGGAAACGTAATTTCCCGTAATTCCAAGGTACGCTATTAACTACCCGGACACACTCCCAGGAACTCGGAGCAGAGGAGGCTGCTTCTTTTAGAATCATTTCAAAGCCTAATTATAAACACTCAATTTAGTTTTTCATCGTTCACGTTGATGAATGATGATGAATTGTTTTGTGTTACTGCTCTACCAGACTTTAACTTTCTGCTTTTTATGTGCTCAGCTATCAGTCACCACATCAGCGAGTGCTGGGATATTGTCAGGATCCATATGTCTCAGTCTCCAAATCAGGTAAGAGCAGCCTGCTTCTGTGGAGAAGTTTGTGCTTTAGACAACATCTTTTCATCCTGACATTGTTACCTTTAGTAAATTCAGTGTTGTGTTGTAAGTTATCCGTCAATCTGCTGTTAAATGGGCCATGTCTAGGGTGAACCTTGCCACAGAAGCCCTGGAGAGATGCCACGTGATGAGGATCACTGGTTTTCATGTTCTACTGCACAGGGATGAACACAGTGAAACAGACTAGTCCGGGGCCTCGCTGACCCCTCAAGCCTGAGCTAATAAACTGTGCTGAAAAGCTGCTTCCGTTACTGCATAAATCCAGCCTCACCTATTGTAATCTTGTCATTTTGAATTGAGAGGTTTTTAACACAGCAGTGGTCACTATACAGTTTTTTTTTTTCTGTCTTGCAGGTCTTCCAGACGTTGTTGTGGATGGGGTCCTGCAAGGTTTTTACCCCCGGGACATCCGGGTCAGCTTCACCGCCCCCCTTCCTACAGAGCCGCACGCTGCCACTTCCATAGAGGCGTGAAGTGACTTTCTCTAAAATACCATTCTTTATACCAGTCAGCCACAACATTGAAACCACTGACGTGACCATCTCTGAATGTGCTGGGACACATTAAGCGGCAGGGCTGGACATTAACATCCATCAACCTGCCAAAAGCTGATTGAGGTGTGGAGGAGGACAGTTTAAACAAAGTTATTTTAAGGCATGACCACAGGACGTTTTAGGACGACTAGACTCCCATCCTCTCAGATAGCGGCACAGGATAGAGAGACTTAGACAGAGATTGTGATACACTGCTTAGTGTTAGAGCTGAGGTCAGGGCAAGCACTGCTTTAAGGAACTTTCACGTTTGTGGTGGGAAGTGTACTGATCAAACCAATAAGGTAGTAGTATTAGGTGCCGTTAAATACACAAGACCAGCAGGAAGGAAAAACCTCAATAGTTGGCCTTAGTGGGACTAAAACCGTTCACTACTTTAATTCTTGTTCCTACAACAATTTGAGAGCCAGGCTCACTGTATATAGACTGTATACATCAGTGTTTTTTTACATAAACTAATTTGAGTCACTTCCGTTTTAACAAGCAGCAGTTCTTCAGACACAACCTTACATTTCTATAGGGTCAAGTACTTATGTTCTGTCTGTAGTAAATTATAGTTGAGATATTTTAAGGCCAACACGTTTAGCAGTTATTATTGTATTATCTGTGTTTTTATGATTAGTTTTTGAATTTTTAATAAAGAAGCAAAACGATTCCGCGTCTATTCACAATCTCTCGGGTCCTTATTTTTAAGCTCCGTGTGTGCGCATGCGCAGTTCGCTTGCCGGAAGCCGCCGCTGCCCGTGCTGCCGCTCTCTCCCTCAATCTGCTCTTTCAGTCATCGCGGCTCCTTCAATGACTGGTAGCGACTCCTCGCCGCTCCTGCTGCCTCTCCCTCCACCAGCGGCATTAATCACTTGCATGTGAAGTACCAGGGACGCGGATCCTCCTCCTGGCTGAAACTTGAAGCCTGCACCTTATCGGTACGTGTCGCTAACAACTTCACTAACCTCTAGAAGCTGCTCGCATTTCAAGAAAGGTGCCATCACGCCGAGCGTCACTCCGCACTGAGTGTGTGGCTGCCGCCCTCTAAATTAGATTACCTGCTAATCCGATGTGGTGAAAGTCAGATTAGACTGTAGCTAAGGATACACCCAGTGTTAGCATGTTAGCTAACCGATTCAGTGCCCATGTTAGCAGTAACTAAACCCCAGTACCAGTATAGCTTGAGACTAGAGCTGAGACTGGGCTTATTATGGTCGTAAACATTAGAGGACGCGAACCCTAAGTTTAGAACCTGTACATGTTACTTAGTTAAAGGACGGATTCGCTGCTTCTGGTTTCAGTTGAGAAAATTCACGAGAAGTGTTGGACGTCTCTCCTTGTCTTTCCTCTATTAAAAAGGGTAACAACGCCTTCAACGGGTGTTTTGACTTGGGCAGGTTTAAAGCGGTTTGTTATTTGTTGTAACATGAATGAATCGGTTCGGCTGTATTGATTTCCTGCATGGTGTCCAGGAGGAAGTGGATCATTCTTGCGTAAAGCACATCTGCAACTCAGCCGTTGTCTTAGACTGTTTGGTCTAAATGGCTCTCTTGAAGTCTGTTGGTCTAACATCTGGGCCGCTCCAAAAGACCTGCAATCCTCCTGTCCTTCAACATTTAGGGTTAATGTGCTGCTGCATCACACGGACATTGTTCTGTTGGATCCTTTGAACAGGACCAGCTCCAGAAGTAACAAAGCAGCCCTGAATCATGATTAATTATGATTTGTACCATGTCCAAGTATTTCTGCTGGTAGACCGGTTAACTTTGTTTAGAATGTTGTAGATCGGGGTGAAGGAATATAGATGGTCCTGAGATGACTGACTGCTGCTTCTTTTTGCAGTGTGTGTGGGAGCATAATGTGGAGGAAGGCTTTGGTGGCGGCCCTGCTGGCGTTAGCCGTCGGCTATTTCTACCACGGCTGCCCAGACCTGCAGGAGCAGATTGTGCAGTACGTCACCCTGCCGAACCTTCAGTCATCCTCTCAGAGCAGTCACAACAGCCTGGAAAGGGTTATCTCCTCGGCCTGGGAGACTCTCATAACGTTGCCAACCAGACAGTGGAGCAAAGTGGCAGTAGGGTAAGTGATGCACAGCACTATAAGCAATGTGACCGAACTGAAATATAACTTTCCTTATAATGTGAATTATTTGTTATGTATTATATGACAGTCATCATCATGTCCTGTCTCGCAGTGTGAACGCCTGTGTTGATGTGGTTGTTACGGGAGTGGGACTGCTGCAGGCACTGGCTGTGGATCCTGGGACAGGGCTGGATCACGAAGTGTTGCACTCCAAAGATGACCTGAAGGAGGCCTTCATCCATTTCATGAGTCGAGGAGCGGCCGCCGAACGTTTCTTTAGTGACGAGGAGACCTTTCAGAGGATTGCGCGTGCAGCTGCAGAGTATCCTGGTGCGAAGGCAAGGCTGCTCCTCAGACCTATACACAGGATTAATTATTGTTAGTGTTTGAGGCAATTTATGATGGAAGATAATTCCAAAACGTAACTTAACCTTTGTTCTCTTCTAGCTGTATGTGGGAGGGAACGCTGCCCTGATTGGTCAGAAGCTTGCCACCTACCCTGATCTGATGGTAAATATAATATATAATCGCTTCTCAAACTACAATATTCAACATGACAATTCAGCTTTTACAGTATATTCAAAGTGGATCATTTAAAGGTAAACGAGTTTATGTTTGCGTGTGGATTTGCTTTTCTTGTGACAGGTTCTGTTGTGTGGTCCGGTTGGTCCAAAACTTCATGAGATGCTGGATGAGCAGATAGTTGTTCCTCCAGCTTCTCTCCAGGAGACGGACGAATATCATCTCATCTTAGAGTATAAAGCAGGTAAACAAACTGAGAATCTGTTACGCTTAAGATGCCTTCAGTCTGTTAAGATGTGTAATTCGCCACTTGTGTTTTGTCATCTTCTCTGGCTACAGGTGAACAGTGGGGTTCAACTCAGGCACCACAAGCCAACCGCTTCATCTTCTCTCACGATGTGTCCAACGGGAAGATGAGCTCACTGGAGACGTTTGTGGCGAGCCTGGAGGAGTTTCAGCCTGACCTGGTCGTCCTGTCTGGGCTCCACATGATGGAGGGTCAGGGCAGGGAGCTCTGGGAGGAGCGGCTGAAAGAGGTTCTTAATCTAGTGGTCACAGCTTATTGAAGGATAAATACTATCATATACATACTAATTAAACTCAAATTCATAATAACATGACTCAAAGCAATAGTGCAGCCACTTCTCATATTATCTGTGGTTCTAGAACCAGGTTTTAACTTATTCACCTGTTCCTCAGACATTGACTGTTGCTGTTAATCGTAGTTGTATTAGTAAGTTGTCATGAGATTAATGTTGCTGTGATAGAAGTAAACATGTAGTGTTGTGATTCTCAAGCTCTGGATGCAGTTTACTGTAGCTTGCACAGGATGTTTTAAATGTAACAAATTGAATTCCATAGAACTGACCCTTTCAACTTTTAAATGGTTGTATCATTGTATTAATGCAGTGCCTTTTGTCTCCTCTGGACAGGCTGTGTCCGCCATATCAGACATTCGTAAAGATATTCCTATTCACCTGGAGCTGGCGAGTATGACTGACCGAGAGTTCATGAACAGCATCATGCAGGAGGTACATTGTTGTCCCTCCCGGGCAAAAGTTGAGCTCAGATTTCCCCAATCCCCCAAAATTTCTTCTTCTTCACTGTTTTTTTTCTGTGTTTTCTGTTAGCAGGTTATGCCCATTGTCAGCTCCATTGGGCTGAACGAGCAGGAGCTGCTCTTCCTCTCTCATGCTGGCGAGGGGCCTCATGCAGACTTGGCTGCCTGGAAAGGCATCCCAGATGTGGGTATGGTCAGTGACATCCTCTTCTGGATCCTGGAGCAGCACGGCCGTACGGACCCAACATCGGAGGCAGAGCTCACTCGCATCCACTTCCATACACTGGCTTATCACATCCTAGCTACAGTGGATGGATACTGGGGGAACCAGGTCGCAGCAGTGTTAGCTGGAGCACGAGTGGCTAGCACTCAGGCCTGCGGAAGCCTCTCTGTCGACATCAGCAAAGTGGTGCTCAAAGCCCCATTAGACTTTTTCAGCTCACACACTGAACCGAGACAGAAGTTGACCCTGAACCCAGCAGAACCTGTTACCGTGTGGCGTCGTGGAAACGTCACCTTCCACCTCTCGCCAGTGCTGGTGTGCAAACAGCCGCTTCGGACAGTTGGGCTTGGGGACGCCATCTCCGCAGAAGGACTTGTGTATTCGGAGTTAAAAACCCAGCAGCCGTTCTGAGATTTATTTCAGTTATGACTCTTGGTTAGTTTGGAAAAACTGTAATGAGCTGTGCTGCAAAGGCCCAGTCGACTTTGATCAGCACATGTCGTTGTTGGGTTGGAAACATGTTACTGAACCAGGTCAGATCTCTGTGTCCTGAACCAGGCCATATGTCTTCTTTCCCGAAACTCCTGGGAGTTTAAAAATGTGATTGTTGGCGTGAGTTTTGAATCCTGCCTCATGACCCCTCCAGTCTGTTTCAGTCTCTATCTCTAATCCTCCAGTAGACACTAAAATGAGGCAGAACTCTGCAGAAGTAGATCTGACCAGGCTGGAAGGCGGCCTCACTCTATGCACCGGGCACAGTTCAAAGCCATCTTGACAAACTCCAAAGAGTTCTGTTGGCTCATCTAATTTACTTTACCCTGCATATGTTCATATGCTGTGCCTTGAAAAAATAGAATTTTAAAAGTTATTAAGCATTTTATTCATATTCCAGAGCCAAACTTAAAAATAGGCTTCACACTTGTTACCCTGCTGAGATGTGTGCGTGTGTGTATGTACACACCCAAATAGACCATCTTCAGCTGAAGGTTGAGTGTCTTATGAAAGTGGTATTTCTGATGTTTCTGTTTCATAGGAAATAGTCACTAGAACACTTGAAAGTTTATCCTCCAAGTTGTATTTACAGGTTATAACTGTTTTAGGTATTCATGACATTTTTTTTGTTATTTCTTCTGATAGTGGGGATAAAAATACTAGACTGTTATTGTATTGTCTTGGTTTATGGCCTAATCACTCACGATGTAAAGATGTTTTAGTTTAGAGTCTCCGTAGCACAGATGACGGATAATATTGTCTCTGTTACTTGTTCTGAATTAAATGTTTTAAAGCTGATTTCAAGTACACTTTTAAATGCAAACACAACCATGACTTAGTTTAACAGTCAGCTGGCAATAAACCGAATTAAAAAGAAAAATGTGTCCCATATCAGGTTACTGTACATGTTTGTTTGCTTCTTGTTTTTTCTCTACACCCTTTTGTTTTTTGTTTTTATTTACCACCAATGGATGTAAAGTAGTAAATAACAAACAGAAGTTTCCTGATTGAAAATTTAGCATATACGACATTATCCTGTATCATGTTGTTGTTTGTACTTTGAGTAACCTTACACCTGATTCATGATAGTCTTAAACTATTTAACTGTCCGAATAATGTGTTTGTATACCTCAAGTGGCCCCTGATGGCATGCAATAAGAGTGGAGTCTTAATGAGAACATACAACAAAAAGGTGGCTTTTTGTTTAGCAGAATTTATTCTTTGCACTAGTAGAAACCTGCAGGTGTGGCTGCAAAGGTGAATGTAACCTTAACTCCGAACCCCCACTTTATTTCTAGCAAGTACAATCTATTCAGCTTTACTCGTTTGATAGTTTCTGGCTCATGTTTTTGACATTTGTAACTCAACAAGTTTCGTTTACCTGTTGTTTGTCATTAAAGTGTATATGGAGAGTGATGTCTGGTGTAAATTGTATCCTTTTAGGGAATATTAAAAGGTTTTAAAATGTAATCAGATGTGCTGTAACAAACATTATGACATTAGCCTGTGTATATTTAAATCATTAAATCATTTCAGCTTTGTTTGTGGTTTGCAAAAGAGCTATTGAAACAAGTGAACTTCTCTTTCTCATAAGCTTTTGTTGGCAATATTTGGCCATTACATACTTGCATACCAAATATTACAAGCTATTTATATTCTACATAAATATGTAGAATGGGACAAACACACTGCAATGAGAGATGTACAGTGAGAGATGTGATCAGGTATACAGTCATTCAGTACACTGCTGCCAGAAACAGCTAAATTCACAAGAAACTGGAAATAGGTCATCTGGGAACAGAGTTCTTTTCTCAAGCTTTTTTTAATTTTTTGTCTCGCAGTAAATCAGATCTAACTTGCAATTTATCTTCAAAGTACTTATTAATGTAGGCTCTCACAGTATCCAGACCCTTCGAGTGATTCTGATCAGCTGATCTGTGGTCAGAGTGATCACAGATTATCATAATCACCTGAGACCAGTCACTATGGTTTCCACATTTAACAGAAAACTGTAAATGTTGTTGCTTAACGTGTCTTATAATTAGACATTTAGTTTGCATATTAACTTCAGTCATTTCTTTTGCACTGTTTGCAGAATCCACGGCGGCTGATCTTGTCAACTCTTTAGATGTGTAAGTGCAATGCTGTCATTCAGAAGGTTTTTGGACAAGAAACCAAATTTGAACACGTAGCGAACGGCGTTACGCGTCTGCATCTGATTGGCTGAAGCGCTCGGCCACGTAGGCCAATCAGAGCTCCGTGCGTCTGTTCGCCGTGTTGACGTCCATGTTTTACTGTGGCGGTGGAGGCAGCGGAACCCGGAGCTAGGATCGACCGCGGTTGCAGTCTCCACCCCCGGACACCACACTCCTTCCCCCCTTCTGCCCGTATAAAGGTAGCACAACTAGCAGGCCGTCCTCTCGGGCTGATTTTCGTCTTGTTGATGGTTAGACTGTGCGAGAGAAGGATGAAGTTCCTTGTAGCTGTAACGGTCATCGTGGGATCTTTGATTTTTCTCGCGTTCCCAAATGGCTCATCCGCCGACGAGAAGAAGAAAGGCCCCAAAGTGACTGCGAAGGTAGGCGGAAGCTCGCTCGTTAGCTCCGTAGTGGATCATCGGGAACAATCCAAGCAGCTAGCGTTTAATGCTAGCAACTTGCAAAGCCACGTCACAAGTTAGCTAACACCTACCTTCCATCCAGAAAAGACGGGCTCTGTGGTACTGACATGCTGCTCCGTGAAGCCAGTTAGTTAGCAGCCTGCTAATGTGATGCACTGCGCCAAAGACACTTACACTTGCGTTAACGGATGCATTTCACCAGGTTAGCTACCGCCGCCAGTCCAAGCTAACGGAATGTGCAGCCGCTCCTTTTCTCCTCGCTAATCCCAGACGGACTAGCTATAGCTACCCGGTCCGTCCGCCTTAATGCGGTGTTCCCCCATGAATCCGCTATAAATATGCTCCTCGTTCTTAAGCTCCAACTAGCGCACCAGACCCTTGGTAGCTAACCGGGTTGTCTGCAGCCGGTGAGGCTCAACATGTTGTGTCTGGGTGCAGAAGGTCTGTCCACGTCTACATTACAGAGACTATTTGAGCTGGAACTGTAAAACTCAAAGATGGGGATTTTGATTTATTCCCCTACTGAAAGTCAGTATTCGCCTCCACGTGTTTAAATGTAGGCGTATTTTTAGGAATGATAAATCTCAGTAATGTGAACTTAAGTTATGTACAAAGTGCATGGACAGTAAACAAGTAAAATAAACTTGTCGTTGCATACCTACTGCGTTTTTCCTTTTCATTGGTCCCTTTAATATCGTATCAGTAGCTCGCATTGATTTTTTTTTTTTAATGTTCTGGCAATCGTCCAGTTCCTTTGTGTAAAAGTTGCGTAATATCTCTGAAGCTGACTGATCTGCACAAATCTTGTCTTTACAAATCCATACCCAGAAGTGTCTCATCATAGATCAGCTTTTGTGTACTTCTTAGAGTTAAAAGAATTTGTTCAGAAATGAATAAAGGTTTGTGTTTGAGTTTTTGATACTATTAATCAAACTCCCTGGACAATCAAATTCAAGTTCTATGAAAAAATCTGTGTCATTAAGATATCTTACATGAAAACTGAATTATCAAGGTAATGTTTGGTTGAATAAATTCTAAATATGTAAAGCAAAAGTGAGAGTTGAAAGTCATTTTTTCCTGAAACAAACAGCAGGTAGATAACTTTACCACTTCCTTTTTTTAGGTTTTCTTTGATATTAAAATTGGAGATGAAGAAGTTGGGCAAATTGTCATCGGTTTGTTTGGAAAAACTGTTCCCAAAACAGTTGAAAACTTCGCTGCACTGGCAACAGGAGAGGTGAGCCATTCAGAACATTTTTGCTTCATGTATCACTGGAGGTCTGCAACGATGTGGCCAGAGAAGTATTCTTCAGACATATTTGCACTTTGTCTTGTTGCAGTGTAGATGCAGAAAATGTAAAATATAAAAATGTAGAGCTTATTCTTAAAAGGTGAATATGCATCTTTCACACTTTGAACAACTCACTTGACTCGTAAAAAGTATTCGATTAAAACTTTGGCCTGTTTTTAAATAAACAGAAAGGATTTGGTTACAAGGGCAGCAAATTCCACAGAGTCATCAAGGAGTTCATGATCCAGGGTGGAGACTTCACCAGAGGAGACGGCACTGGAGGTGAGATGGCCACCAAACATTTAATAACTTGAGCCCTTTCAGTCTGGGGTCTGAATTGTTTTTTGGTAAAACTCCTACATTTTTGAAATAACTACTGTCTCAAATGATCAAAATGATCAGTTAGACTTTTATACAAAGGCTAACTCTTAATAAATAAATCCAGCAAATTCAATGCCCCATTGCTGCTCAGTATTCACAGGTAACAAAATTTAAATAGCGCAAATCTTTATTTCTAATAAAGGCAAGAGCATCTATGGAGACCGCTTCCCTGATGAGAACTTCAAACTGAAGCACTACGGCCCTGGCTGGCTCAGTATGGCCAACGCTGGCAAAGACACCAACGGCTCCCAGTTCTTTATTACCACAGTCCAGACTCCATGGCTTGATGGTAAACACGTTGTCTTTGGAAAAATTCTGGAGGGAATGGTAAGTGTCTGCTTGGACCGAAGTGTTTGCGCCACTTTTATTTACATAAAGACTTTCACTTTGATGGTTGTTAAAGATGAATATCATTCAGCTTTGATTCTTTGATCTATTTTCCCAGGATGTGGTGAAGAAGATCGAGAGCACAAAGACAGATGGTCGTGATAAACCTCTTAAAGATGTTATCATCCACAACTGTGGCAAAATTGAGGTGGAGAAACCATTCGCAGTGGCCAAGGAGTAGAGCGCTGCTGGGGAAGAACAAGGAGAGCGGGACTGGGGGGTGTTGGGGAAATCGTGCAGGCCACCTTGTTTTATTACTAACAACCATGAGGTCCTGGAAGAAGAGATCCTCTGGTTATCGAGTTCACTGGCTGCCACCTTTAAAGCACCAGATGAGTGCTAAAACCTCAAGCAATCATGACACTTTGGGTCCATTTTAACAGCGAGCATTCCAAGGTGCACTTAACTGTTCATTGTTGGGTTTTGTTTTTTTTGTAAAAAAAAATGGTTGAGATCTGAAATAAAGGTTTCAAGTTTTGTTAAGTTTATTTGTGTGTGAAGTCTGTCACACTTCATTTTAGTTAGAAATACAAAAGTACAGTCTGACTCTCACGCTGACAGCAGTTCTGTTTTTCAGATCTTTATGAAATTACATTACAATTCTGTCTAATGAGCAGAAAACCTGATAAGATCTTTAGCAGTCATTCCTTGATGAAGAAAAAAAAAATCATGCCTGGTAATAAAGTTGAGGTCTGTAAATATGGTTTTACGGCATAACCTTACAGTATTACCTTAACATTAATACTGCACATTACAGATTATGCCCTCAGTTGTGATTCTGTGCCTCATCTTGGATGCCTTGAGGTTGAATCAAAGACGACCTCAAGTAAAATGGTCCAGTGTGTTAAAATGCATATCAGGCAAAAGCTCACTGCAGAGATAACTCACACAAAACACTTCTGGTTCAATATATATTCATAGCAATCGTTTTATTTGAAGGTAAATCCAGGTTTGATGGGACGTTAATAAGACTGAGCCTATGAGCTTTGTGCATTCAGCACTAGAGCAGTGGGGTGTGTGAACTGCAGAGGGCTCCCTCACGCCACGCAGGGCAGCTGCTCGACTGATCAGCGGCAGCTCGATTTTGTGGTCTCACATGTGATTGTGCATTTCTGTGGTTCCTCTTCTTTATCGAGATGAATTTTTGAAGTAATTCTGTTTTTTAAATCTTGGATTGAGTCCTCGTTTGAGTTTCACGTGTAAAAACTTATTGAGGTTGTCAAGGATATTATTTCAGTCTGGAACAGGGGTCATGGGAAGAGTTCTGTGTGAGGCAACAGTATTCCTAAACACAGCTGACCTCTTTAGAAAAGCAGCTTTTCTTCCATCTTCACCATCAGGACAGGACGTGTTTCAGTGACTCCATGTCGGTTCACTAAAAGTTACAGTTTGTTTAATTTTGGCCTCGTCGATCAGCGTCAACCGAAAACAAAAAAAGCTAAAAAGCTCTTGAAAAATCAAAAAGCAGCTTCATTTTCCGTATGTTTACCAGAATATCTTTCCTGGCAAAAGTTTGACAGCATCTCTGATTAGCTCTGCCCTGTCACCACATCTTTGTCTATGCTCAGCATCCAAAATTAACTCCTAAGCTTTGAATTCACTTCCTACTCTGTACCTACTCTGTGGCTTCACTGCATTACTTACAGGAAGTAATATATGGTAGGTAGCTCATCATTTGTAGGCTGGTATAAACAAAGATAGTGGACACATAAAAGCCAAGAGGATATAGCTTTGCAAAATAATGATGGAAAGATCAAAATATGGTTAAATATAGACAGGACAAGCAGCCCTTGTTTTGCCCAGAATCATTCAACCATCCAATGACTCACCAGAAGGCAAATATGGAAGGAATTCCCTGGGGTCGGCACAACCGTGGTCTTGGTTAAACCCTCTGTTGTTGGGTTCGGCCCTGTTGGTGGTAATTGGGTATTGTACGGTGAAACAGTGTTATTCTTAACTTACTGGCTTTGCTGGAAACGCTGTGACAGGCCGGACATATCTGGCATAGCTTCCTGCAAGAGGCTTTGTCAATGAGATTAAAAGAACACTGGAGTGAATCACAACACGAAGCGTGGAGTTGTCCTGTCACACCGGAGGATCGGACGCCCACATCCTGTCTTCTGTTCAGGGTCCAGTGGGACAAGTTATCTGTGTCAGTGTGGTCTTCAAAATGAAAGTAGCAGATGAACGAGGGGGGAACCTGCTGTCGTTTAATACACTGTACGGAACATGAATTCTTCTCCAAGGTTAGAAAATAGCTTAAACACATTATTTTACCCTCTTAAAAACCTTTTCCCACACTCAACTCACCTGTTTCTCCTTGTTTACGGATGGTTGTACGAATTTAAAAACATCATATGTCTCATTATAAAATGTGCATAGAAATATGATGATATATATTATATACATTTATGCCATTGTTAATAGAAAACAAGAGCACAAAACTAACCTGGACCAACATTAAACAGGTCTGACAGATGTGTTTGGAACAACAAGACGTGATTTTGTGATATATTCAATACGTTGTTCAAAGCCAGTTACTGTATTTAAAGGCAAAAGGTCATTTTTCCCTTCCTCACACTATTTCTTCTACAGCATCTCTGCTACAAATAACTTCATAGATGCTATATCTCTGCAGCTGAGTAAAGCCAAGATCAAGTTGAAAATAACAAAGGTTAAAGCACGTCCACAAAGATAAGGAAACTAAAACACAGTGTACAAGTAAACGAGGAAACAGTTCGTCAGGAGAAGTATAAATATACAACAGGAGCAGCAGCGTGAGAAAGGTCACTGTGGGAACTGGGCCTTGTGTTTTGTCAATGAGTTTAAGAAAGCCAGGCTCTGACTCCAGCACAGACTTCAGCGTTCCCACCCAGGCCTACAGCCGAGCAGCAGGGTCGCATCCATTCCTTCATTGTTCTCCGGCTTCCTCTCTGGTTTCTTTTCCCTGCCGCTGCAGCCTACAGGGTTTGTCATGTTGAGATTTCTTGGGGACGTGGCCGAGGCTGTGGTGACATGTCGGTTCCCACGATCTCCTGCCCTTCCTCCAGCGTTGCTGCTTGCTCAACGCGCTGTACAGGAAAACGGTGCAACGAGGCCACTGAGAGCGCCTGGCTAATTTAGGCCTGCTCTGCTGGCTCTCCATTGTCTTACGTGGGAACTGTGGGAATGACTGTGTGCCTGGCCCTTCTCTGAGGCTCATCACCAGCCTGTGATGCCCTCATAGAGATGGAAGGTTTGGCAAGCTTTCCTAAATATAAAAGACAATGTCCAGTGAAGGGGGTTAAGTCAGGGAAATAACGTTTTACTCATTAAAACAGTGGATCTGAGCTGACACAGCCCATCAGGAAGGCTGCAACAACTTCAAAACAGTCATTAAGACCTAAACTATAATTTCTCCCTTCAGCTTTGTTCTTCTCAGCCTTTCTCAGCTTCCTGTTTTTATTCCTTTACTGTTGATGTTTTGATTTAGTATTGCATTTCAATAAAGGAGCTGTATACTGTAAATAAAACAACCCTGTGACCTTTTGTGTAGAGCCATACTTTTATTTGCATAAACTTTGGTTTGATTACATGCTAACATACTAAAAACTTGGCCTGCTGGTACAGTGCATGCACACAGAGACGAGCGGAAAAGAGTGGAGGTATCTTTGATATGTCTTTATTTAAGCTTGTTGACATGTACACTTGTTGCCACTTTTTCAAATTCAAGAAGGTTGAAAACAAATGTACAGTATAATTTCACCAAAACCACGAAAACTCCAATTCCAGCATAACTCACACTGCATTTGTCTCCACGTTTCCATCTTCTAATAAATCGTCTAGACTTGGAGTCCATCTTAATCTCATGTCCCCCACATCGACCACCTCTGAGCCTGCAGATTAAAATGAAAGGGCAGTTAGGTAAAGTCAAAGTGGATAATGGCTTTCTGCTCCAGTGTGTAGACTGTAGCCTTCATGTTCTGAACTAGGTTAATTGAAGCAGCCTGGACACATATTTTTGGGGACATGATAAAACAATAAAGCTGTGGCTTAAGGACACGGTTAAGTGCTCTGTCAGAGGCAATAAAGTGCTGCTGCATTCCTGCTCGTCTCAGTTATAGCAGCTTCTTTGAGCTTATTCACAGGGTTGCGTAAGAGTAAAAGAGTAAAATATTGATCTTACTGTAGACCCTCCAGCTACAGACTCATTGCTGGTGCTTGGGTGCAATGAAGAATGTGTCTGAAAGTAAGTGCCTTTATATTACTGCAGCATTCATGAGCTTGGGTCCACAGTCCACTGTAGTGTACATACATGATGGTGGGTGAAAAAAAGGCTCTTACGTAATAAACCACAGAGCCGAGATCCTTTTAGAAAGCGTAGCTCTGTTCGTTGTATCCAGTCGAAGATGGAGCCGAGAGATTACTCACATGTAGCTCGATCACCCAGGACGGCCGTCATCCTGCCATCCCACTGCTGCTGCTCGTCTAACTAAAACTAATAATATTTAACATTACACAATTACAAATGAATAAACGTGCATCCTGTGGTGATCAGTCTGTAGCAAGTCCATGTCAGGAGGAGGCTGGAGGCGTCGACACCGCGCATGAGACCACTGTTATTATTATTATTATTATAATTATGACCTAATCTGAAGGAAGTACTCATTTAAAAAAACCCGTCATTAAGTCGTAGACTTACTTTAATGTTCATTTTCAAAATTTCCAAATTATTTTTCCGACTTTTTACCTGTTTACCTGATGTCAAAATTTAAAATATTAAACACAATAAATTGCCATCCTCCTTTAATCTACACAAAATATAGACAAAGTATATTTTCTGACATAACAATTTTATAAACACAACGTTTCCTTGTGGCTACAATTACAGTGATTACTTCCTGCTTAGATTTTAAAGTGGCTGCAATTTGACTGGAGGCCACCTGCAGGTCACACGACAACTCAAGTTGGAAACTCTGACTCTCTCCCACAGCGCTGCATCATGGACTGACAATCATCTTAGAAAGTTGCTGAGTGTGGGTGCAGCACATGATCAGAGCGAGTTCTGTCGTGCAGGACGCTTCCCGAGACAAGCAGGGCGACACGTGTGGGAACAATGGGACTGGAGCCAGGCTTCCTTCTTCCCGTGAACCCGGCACAGAAAGCAAATTGGCTTCTCATAAAGTCTGACACATTTCTGTACCAATTACATGTAGAATATTTCAGATGATCCTGTACATTACCTGAAACAGCGTGGACTGGATTTTATCTGATAACATATGTTCCACAGGGATGTGTAACTAAACAGGGAAATGTGAATGCATACAACAATTTAAAGAACAATCTTGTCAAGTTAACACGTTAATTATCCGATAACTACAAGCCTGTCTCGGACTACAGCAGGCGCTCGGTATAAATGTAAAGTTTAGCTATAAAGAATATTATAATTGAACTGCACAGACTGTCCTGCGGTTGTTAAAGTCACATTGTTATATAAACTTTGCATGGCGTGATGGTGTATTTTCATGGAGACATATCTGTCCGCACCCTGCAACAAAACAATAAGCTGCTCTGCAGAACAACATCCTCCACGCTGGTCACAAAAGTACATGTAAACACTGAAATCATCTGAAGGCCGACAGAGGACAAGATCTCCTTCCTGTGAACGCCTACACGCCCATCTCCACCGTTAAGGATCGGCTCACATCAACAGTCTATCATCACCATCATCAGCAGCAGCTCCAAATTCACTGAAGATCTGGCAGAGAGCAGAGGGCTGTGGCCGCCTTGTTGTCTGGACAGCACAACAATCCCAACTGAGCTAGGACACGAAGACAAGATGTGTGAACAATAGCGACTTTTGGACTTGAACTTCAGTGTCTTTGTGTTTGTTGTGATTACTGGCATGAGTACATCAACATTTCCTTCCACACAGCGAGAGATGCTGCCACAGAGGAACAATGAAACTTTAATTAGAACAAGTTTGTTGTAGCCATATACAGGAGTAAATTTACATTTTGTAGTGAAAAGTTTCAATGTGAAGTATGATCTTTACATTTTTATTTCCTAAAATGTGATCAACACGCAATACAACCTAGGCTCAAGAGAAGGAAATAAACAAAAATACAGAAATTATTCTAATAAAATAATAAAAACTTATCTTACTTTGGCAGAAAATGATGTATTGATTCAAAACCACATCACCCGGAGTAAGGTTCACTGACAAACGTTCTTTGAAAGTATCCCAGTCATGAGTTCAAACCACTGAATCCCTCAATTGTTGTATGTATGAATTTGGTTATTTGTGGCCTGAAACAGCTGCATCCAAGACCACAAATGACAAACATACAGTCACAAGAAAAGGTGATGGTGCTGCAACTGAATGCGGGCTCACACCACCTTAGAATATGATGGCACTTCTGGAAGATTTGTTTCTCCTGGTTGTTCCACAAGTACAATCCCGCTACAGTATGTTTAATGGCACAATAATCAGGCATAGAAATCTGAAAGCCTCATTTACATCTAGAAATGAAGAAGAGAGGGTCTTAGTTTTCCTAAAGTCAAGTTCAAGAGGACAAAATTGCTCCATGTAAAGTGGTTGCACGACTGCTTCTTCGTCAGTGATGGATGTTGGAGCCCTGAAAACGGATGAAGCCATTTTCATCATCAAACTTCAACATCTGTGTCAACAAGCTACTGCTTCCAAAGCTGCGGTTTTCAACACTCATTGCTCACAAAGCTGCTGTTGAATATTTCATTCTCAAAGCAGAGCTAGGGTGTCCCAGTGTGTTCACATGATCTGTGTGTTGTGCTCGGTGTCAGGAGTGAAATCAGCCAGGCCAGCGAGTCAGCGGCATCGCTCTTAAATAGCACTGAGGCGACAGGCTGAAACATGAGAGGCATTTTGTTTTTCAACCAGCATCTCATGTGTGACCCTGTGACACTCTGGGAGCCCATGAAGTGCAACTGAGGGACAGTTCGTCCTGGTAACAGTGTTTACCTGACACTCAGGCTCAGATGGGCTCTGCTCTGCTTCACCTGCTCCAAAAGTAAAACAAAGTTCTCTTTCTGTTCATTATAATGTTTCAGACTGGAAAGTCTCAATATGAAATGAACCCTGGTATCATTGTGACCCCCTTGTATTTAATCAGGTTTATTTATAGGCACGTTTAAGTTTTACAAATGACGATAAATATGTACATAAATGTTTGATATGTTCTCATAAACAACTAATATTAACTGATAATAGTACATAATGTGTAAGCTAGAAAGATCAGGAAAATCTTCAACTGGAACATGTTTGAATGATTATAATATTGGTCAAATCTATTTTATACCACAAATGAACAACAAACGTAAAAAAGGTCACAGGGATGTTGGAGACGCAGCCAAACTGACCTTCAGGCCACTCAGTAATCCACACATGAAGCTGCAGTGTAGCCCTAGTATGTGAGTAATCCACTAATCAGACTAATCTTGCTTTATGGGTTACTGTACTTTTGTCCCTTGTCATTGTTAGTGATCATTTGTTGAAACTCATTATAGAGCAAAATTTATATATCTTATCTCAACTGACTTGCAACAAATATAAATGGAAAAGGTCTTCAGTGCTTTCACCATCACCGCCACTGAAGCCACGCTGTTCCAGTAGTGACCCATCCTTGTACAACACAAATAGGGGCAATAAGCCAGCACATTTCTTTGCATTACAAATAATGAGGCCAAGAATTTGACCTCAGTCTCAGTATTTGTTTGCAAAACGTCTGATAGACCAAAGCAGAAACGCCCCCAGTCTGCTCATGAGAGTCTAAAGTCGTGCACAACTGCCTTACTGCAAGTAAGTCTCATCAGGTTTCATGTCATGACAGGTACTGTTGCGTTGAGGCGCTGACCCCCTGCATAGCGTCCCCTGACTACCCACACAAGCTGCACTGCCAACAACATGGCTGCGATGTGCCAGGATCAAGTAACTGTGATGCTATCTTGTTACTAGTCTGCTAATCTGTTTGGCACAGGGGTTCTTTTCCATTCCTCCTTACATAAGCGGGTCTATGTTCGGATTTATTCTGAGAGTGTGGGCCAAAAGCTCATCTCTGCGAGGGAGTGCTGGAAACTTTCAGAGGAAGAGCAGAGCTTTGTGTTCACTTCCAGGAGGCAAATTAAGCTGCTTTTTCTTTCAAATCTCTCTCTGTGCCAGTGTTCCTTCATGGTCAAAGGTGCTAGATACTAAACAAAAGATGTGGCTACTGTACTACATGTAGTACATCCTGCAAAAACAATAATAATAATAAAAATAAATAAATAAACATTTCTCTTAGCACAGTACATGTAGGAGTCTACAGTTTCTCTCCTTCAGTGTGGCATGGCTGGATTTCATTTTCAGAAAACCACCATCAAAACAAAACACGTCAGCCGTAGATTATATATTTCTATGTTCTGTGAATGGTTAGACTGAACGCCATGCTGGGAAAATCACTGACTTGCTAAAAACATACAGGGCGTGTATGCAGAGCCCCCCTCTGAGAAAGCTTTAAAACCTGTGGACTAGTCACCAACACAGAGATCCTAACTGTTGCTTAGAGACACCCTCCGATACATTCAAGAGAAAAGACTGTAAGTACAATACTCAGTTTTCATCCTTTTCTTTTTTTATTTATTAAGGGTCACTAAGATATTAGTTAACGTTAGAATAGAAAGTTACAGTGCACTTAATACAAAATGTCATAATGTGAGTATCATGTAAAATGATTCGTGACTGATTCGTTCCTATGTCATGGTTTGTTATTTCTCTATTTCTTTATTTATTTACTTTCTTTCGTATTCATCCCGTCAAAACGTGTCACGCGCTGACGCCGCTTACCCATGATGCCTCGCTGCTGATATAAAAGCTACGTCCTGCGGATTTTTGGCCATAGTTGCTGTCGATCGGCTGCGCGTTAAGCTGAGGACTTGCCCACAAACAGTCACGACAAGGCTTAAAACTACAAAGTTTAGCCTTAGTTTACGGATGGTGAACTTATCTGTGGAGCTTTTATTCAATAGTAATTGCTTCGACTGTCACAGACGTAAAGACCCGTGTTCGCTTGAGGCCACGATGCTGAACGCCGAGGAAAGGTAGGAGCCGCGGATGCTAACCTTCTAGAAACAGCAGCTGGACGGCGACGCTGTAAACAATTGTATCGTGTGGGTTTTTTTCTTGATATAAACTTTACGCTACTTCTAAAGTGCTCGTCATCTTAAAATATTTAGACTTTACATTTGAAATGGTCGCACAGAAGAAGCAACACAGAGAAGAAGAGCCATAGAAAAGCTGAGTGGCTGGTTTATGGTGTTGACATTGTCTGTTTAACCTGTTGTCAACTAACTAAAAACCATCTCGTGTCTGTTATTTAATCTGGATAAACTAGAAGATGTAATGTTAAGATCATGACATGTTTCGCTTCAGTTTAGTCAGGTTGTAATAACTATCATAGACTTATGGTTTTATTTTTTTCAATTTCATTTTCATAATCAGTTCATTAACCAGACTGGCGCTCTTCAGACTTAGCCTTAAGCAAGTCTTAAATATTTCAGACTACGTTTTTAAGAAGTTAAATGTCCTAATGACTCAAGTGTGGTAATACTTATACAATGAATCGTTTGTTATGAATTATCAGAAAATAGTGAATAATGTCTGTAATAATTCCTAAGAGCCAGAGTTGATGCCTACAGATGTGTTGTTTTCTTTGACTGCCCTGAACATGTGTAATAAGAAACGATGTTCCCTTTGTTTAGCCAAAAGTTGGAACATATATGTGACCCGCGTTTTATTTTCTACTGTGAAACTTCTACATGTGTGAAACTATATTGGCAACGCTTTTTTCAAGCTGCCAGCAGTGTCACTGGAGCTTTGATGGGGTGTGACCTAAATTGTAGCCAGCATTTCAGTGTGTCTGTGTGACGTAGTGCTGTGATTTTATACTTGCTGGTTGTGCCTTAGGGATTTGTCCTTGCTTTTACAAGGTTAGGGTAAAAGTAGTTAGGTTGAAATTGTAATTGTGATTTATTATGTTGTGGTTGCAATTTGTTGTTTATTGGTACCAATGAGAAGTAATATGATATGTTTATGAGTGAGAATTTAGCACGGCTACTTTTAAGTCTCAGTGTTTTTGTTTTACGTTTGCCCACAAGCTGAGTCTCAAGCCTCGCTTGCCTCCTCTGTGGGTTTATCATCTGACCCGGAGAGAGCAGCCCATCGATGCTCTGACAATATTGGCTCTCTAACTGTCAGCTGAAGGCATCAACTGGCCTACATTAGCCTGGTTGCATAACCCGTCCTATCTGCAGGTTCACCTCTCAAGCATCAATGGATCTGTTTGTGTATAATGTATGTGAGGAGCACTAAGGTATATTTGCTCAAACAGCTGGATTATGAAAGTCTGAAAGCCCTTCATGTCTTCCGTGGTAGCTAGAAGACTCAGCGTCCGAGCGCTGTTGAATTCTCTGTAAAGAAACTGAAACCGTGCCAACCAGTCGAAGCTGAATTTTTACCCTCAGATATTAACAAGTGATAAGAGTGAAAACCGAACAGTAGGATTTATCAGTCGCAAACTCAACAAATTAGGTATATTTTCACAACTAATAGTGCTTTACCTATTGTGTAGTTATACATCGCTTGTGTCAGACAGTAGTAACAAAACCGATGCCAACGGTGAAAACCTAGTTTCAGTCCTCCCTGATGTTTCAGATTGAGCAGCCTTGTAGGCAGCTGCTGGTGTTGTCTGCTGAAATACAGCATGGCAGCCCTTTAATGTGATAGGCCACAAGTGCTACCACATACAGTTGGGTGCCAGACACACCCTCTGTGCTGCTAGAGAACTCGGTCGAAGTTGTTTACTGTTCAAGCGCATGTTTCATTGCAGGCAATAAACACGTAGATGCATCCTGGCTTTAGAAAAGCTGATGATTTATCATGCTGTTGTTGCCACAGCCTTTCCAAGCTGTACGGACCAAACTGTGAACATTTCTATATCCGTCAGATTCCTGAATTTTTTTATTTTTGCACTTTTGTGTGTCTAGTGATAGCAGCAGCTCTTGCTCAGTGTGACAGGTCAGATCCTGACAGCCTGCAGATATTTGAATTTCCATGACTTTTGTTGTTTTGTGTCGTCAGCAGCCATAGTTTGCGTCCAGGGGTCAGAGTTCGTTTTGTCAGGGATACATCCATCCACACACAGGTTTGAGAGCACGTGTGCCTTTCCTGTTTCTGTCTCGACGTCTTTTCCAACACTGCTAAACTTCCAGGGGTCATGGAAGGACTCTGGATTTATTTCCCCATATACAGCAGTGTGTTGTTTGTGTCTCTAGCCTGAATTTACTGCACAGTTTGTTTAGATTCAAAAAGCGTGTTTGTTTTGATAGTTCAGCTTTTCCTCATTACTAAGCTGGTAATTATAGTGTTAGTTTTTTTTCTTGGATGAACTGCTGGAGTGCTTCCTGTTTTGGTCGAATTGTGTGTATCTTGGCTTTTGACCAAACTCTGCCTCAGCAGCCAACGAACCCAGGCCATTCAGCCCCTAAAACAATTCACCTCAATCAGTTCTCATAACAAGCAACAGCTCAGGAAGAGCAAACTGGCAGTGGAAGGACCTAAAAATGTTTTTGTTGTATACATACGCACATGACCCCACCCTGCATGCAAGAATCAGACGATGACGCATTTGGCATCTTTGAATCTCGCTTTGACACATGAATGATTAAATTCTCACTGGCATATTAATGTAACCCAGACTTGCAGGTTTACTTGGTCCTAGACGTTTGTGCACTGACTCTTTCATGCGTCTCACTGGCCAGGACCTTTAAGAATGTAACCTGTAGGCGCTTTATGGCGCGGCGCTCCTGACCTGTTGGGGGACTAATGGCTGCAGTGGCGTCATGAGATGGGAGGGTGATGAGAGCAGCTTGAAATGTCAGACGCCAAGAATGTTGGCCTTCAAAACGAGCCGTCCCTTCTGTGAAAGAGAAGACGGAGAAAACAGACTCGGGTCTTGACACCTTGACAAGCGTGCTTATCTCTTCAGGCCATCGTTTTCCTACCGCTGTCCTCCATGCACTTGAGCTTTGTTTTTGTTGAGTAAAAGTAAAGTAAAAACTGATGCACGATACAAAATTACCAAAGCAGAAAATGTATTTGTTCAAATTATCTTTGCCCTGCCCGAAAAGTCTGCCTATATGTCAATGCATTAGTAATAAAAAGGTGCAGTGTTACTGAGTTCAACTCGCCATTTTTAAAGGCCAAAGTGGATCAAGATGAGGATCGCTAGCCCCCATGTCCAGTCTCATCTGATCAGTCTGTCTGGCAACACGAGCTGATTGTTTTATGGTATTCAACCACCCCAGTGTTCCCAAGGCCTTGCGAGTTATTTAGAGAGGTGTTTACAGATCATATGCTTGTTTGTCATGCGTGCCTTCAACCACATGTACCACCTATCAGGACCTCTTGGCATGTGTTTATAATAGGCTTTGATTTGGTCTGTGCTTGTGACTCCCCTGAACAGTCAGTTAACTTGTGTCTGATCCTGCTTCTTAAGGCCGAGGTGTATAACCAGCCCGGTCAGTGCGTTGCAGTTTGTGTCCTTCTGTCCTGGCAGATTTTCTGGTTTGATGCAAACATTGTTTATTGGCTCATAGAAGTAATGACTAACTAAAACTGTAGGAGTTTATAATTTGTGATGATAGTGCTGTGCTGCAGCCGGTGGGACGTGGCAGTACTGACTTTTAGCTATTTTTGCTTATTGCAGCTTAATTAAGATAAGCTGGTTCTGGGTGTGAAGGAACAAGCTGAGAGGTTGAGGCAGTGGCATCAGTCGTGTGTGGCGTTGAGTCTAAGATGCCCAGTGGAGATTTCTTAGGACACCAAAGTTTTAAATCCCAAGCTCCTCCTGTCCCCATCACACACTGTACTTTCGAATCCAGTGCACGGGGCCAGAACATTTTACACTGGGCGAATAAGGATCTTTGGAGAGCTGTTGTCTTTGAGTGGTGTCCTTAGGTTTTTAAAGGTCCTTCTTCAGCTTCATCAACAGTGTTGTTACTTATTCCCCATGACTGAATAACATATATAAACATGCTTGATATTTTTGAAGTGAATATCCCAGACAGGGACACAGACTCGATGTATGATCCTATATAATCTCTCCCTGTAGCGCCTGGTTTGCCGGGTCTCGGCTGCCCAGCTCCATCCCTCAGGCTCCAGGGCCTCTGTGGTGCTCCTGATGCCCCTCACCCACAGCTGAAGATCCCGGGTGGGCGAGGGACTGTCAGGGATCACTCTCTCGGCGTGCTACTACACAAGGTGACTGTTTTCACACCCTCAAACTCATTAAACATATGTGACCTGCAGTACAAAAAGCAACCATAGCGTCCTGAGCAACTACCTCAAAAGAGTTACATGGATATAAACCACAACTTAAAAATAGCTGAGGTGTTTAAAATACCTTTCCAATACAATAGATTTTCTAGGAGATGAATGGAGTAATTGCGGCTAACGATAAAAGCTCTGGCACGTGTTGGTCTTATTCACTGTAAGCACTTTAGATAGTAATTGTCATAAGTGCTTCATCCCTCAGAGACTCATCTGACTCTAAATACAGAAATGCACTGCTAATGAACTGTGCTCTCTCACTTCTGGAAGTAGTTTGTTTTTTTTTAATAAAGCTTAAAATCCTTTAATCTGATTGCTCATTTCCAACTGCAGCGGATTTGATGCACAGGTTCCATTTACCCAATTCCTCTTGGTCACCTCAATTTCACAATATGCTGCCCAGTCATCAGCGTATTTGTGTGAATGGCAGTGTCCCTGTTAACTGTGTGTCTATGCGGGCGCATGTCAAGTTGGACCCCAGACATGTGACTGACTGTCCTCAAGGGATTAGAGATTTAGACTGAGACAGATCAGTCTCTACTGTCATATTAACGTCCTCATCTGTCCTCAGCGAACAAAAATCCTCTCAAACGTTGCTGCTTTATCAGATTTACAGTAGCATCAATGTTATTTACTGGCCATCTTCACTAACTATGGCTGGTTTCTACAGGCAGTAAACTAATGCACCATCTGTAAACAGGTCAACATTTGGTAGGTGATATGTCACTACTTCAAGCTCTGTGTGCTGTGTGTTTAAGATGCCCAAGTGACTTTAACCACTTCCTCTTTTCACTTCAGAAGTGCTTTCAGATGCTTTCGTCAGGCTCATTTTATCTTCTGTCGGATTTTTGAAGTTTGCAGTGCTCACAGGTGTTTTGGATAACAACAAAGCATTATGTTGAGAAATGTCAACCAGCTGTTAACTACATTGTTCTTGTCCTTTCATCGGTAGAAACACAAACTGTGTCTGTATGCAAGCAAAGACTTATTTCGAATTCTTTATTCTAAACTTGTGTTTGAGTAATGACACTCTGACCTTCTATTTTTCTATAATGTGTTCAGGATGAGAAGTTAACAGTGACACAGGCTGCTTCAGTGCCTGGGAACCCATCTCTGCTCCGCTTTCACTACCAGCTGAGTGAATGCCGCTCTGCCTTCTGGGATACAGCGTTGTCTGAAGACAGCCTTTTTCTGGAGATCCCAGCTGGGCCACTGGTGGAAGGGAGCAAGGAGGGGTAAGTGGCGCTGGCTTCGCCTTGAAAACACATAAAACTGCGCTCTGCTAAATTAAGTGCAGAGAGAAACACGTCCCTGATATTTTTGAGTTATCCTTTGCTTTTTTCCCCATCAAAATAATTTTCCACGCAGTGCAACATAATGCATTAAATGTTGTTTTAGTATTTTTTTTAAATTCTTGAACTGAATGTGTGCGAAGCCCAGCCACTTCCCTGAATCTGAAATTGAAATAGATTAGACTGCAACCCTGTCGGGTCTCGTCTCCCAGACAGAGGAAACCCACGCACCATATGCGTGTTCTGCATGTGAGAGACTTCTTATTAAGATCCTCGGAGGCTTCCAGTGTTCCCAATTTAAAGAGACGCTAATAAGTATCAGTTCTCATTGCCTGGCTTTGTGCTCGGCTGGAAGCGATGGCAGGACAGAGTAACCTTGGCTGCCGTGGGCACAGCGCCAGTCCAGAGAGCAGCCGGCTTTGCAGCTGCCACTGCATTATTATGTAAAGTTGCAGCGCTTATGTAAAGAGAAAAAAAAAACTTCATCACGCCCTCTCTCCCTTCGTTCACCAGCTGACTCCGTCTCTCTGTGTCTGTGTCATCCTCAGGCTAACGGCTTTGCTCGAGTTTGCAGAAGAGAAGCTCAAAGTTAACTACGTTTTCCTGTGGTTCCGCAAAAACAGAGAGGATCGATGTAAGAACTGTTTCTTTTACCTTTAGGAGTATGTGTGGTTCTGATCCACTAGATAGACCAGTAGACTGTCTTCGTTGTGACACTGTGTTCCTCCTCCCACCAGTGACCATCATCAAGACGTTTCATTACATGGGCTTTGAGGTGGTGAAGCCGGGCCACCCAATGGTACCGGCCCGACCCGATCTGGCCTTCATGGTTTACTCTCTGGAAAACAGCAGCTCAGACGAGGAGTGATGTCCACACCTCCTTCTCCCACCCTCACCCCCTCCCCCCCTCCCTCACCCATAGGAGGAACGTGCACCCTAATTTATCCTTTTCAGATCTCAGTTGAACCTCGATTCTCTCCGCTCCTCACTTTGAGAAGTTGGCCTTTTCTTTTAAATAAACCTCTGATTGAAGGGGGGATTGAGAGTAGTAGGATTTCCATGTGACAGTGACACCCAGGCCTCACCTTTCCTGAGGATAACTGCAGATTGGATCATCAACAAGACAAGCAACTGTTTGGCATTCGGTAGACGTTTGTGTTTTCCATCAAAATTCAGCATATCTCTCTTACCTTTCACAGGAAAGAGACCTTGGTTTGTCTTTGCATGCTCTGCTCCATGCGAGCTCTGCTGGTTGGCGGTAAAATGAGAGGAATGGGTCCGGTATGGTTGTTTTGCTTCATAAAATAGCTGAACGGAAGCCTGATCTGTTACAATTAAAGTAAAACACATGTAAACATTTATCTGCTGCTTTGTGAAATATGTCAAGGCATCATTCCAGCATGTCATTTTTAGTTTCCTGTCCAAAAAACACAAATGTTGAAATGACCTGTTTGTTTGCAGATGTTTCAAAGCTAAAAATGCTATGTGCTCAAAGAAACACCTGCTCTCCTTCCTCCCCCTTCCTGTGCAGTAATCAGCCTGTCAGGCTGATCGTTTGAGTTCTTGATGACACGAAGATGGCCCTGCTGCAGATAATGAGATGATCAGGTTCGAAGATCTTACTGACTGATTTGTTTGTGGCTCTCATACGTTGCCTTTAGTCAGGTTTCACATTTAACCAATTGTTTTTTCATATAAGAAACCGCCGCCGGTGTACGTTTAAATACCCAGTACATAATTTAACAGCTGTTGTTAAGCAACTTCCAAAATCTTCAAAGTGTCTTAATAATTAAACGTTTGCATCTGTAGGATGTGTGACAATATCCTTGTTTCTTGGTACGACATGAGAAAAGTTTGGTTTTGCCATTAAGTAAAAAATTCTAAAAAATAGGTTTTACAACTTGTTTTTAAAATATTTGATTACGTTTTTTTGTCATCCTCTTTGAGCACACACAGCAGTAAATGTTAAAAGACCTGGGTTTAGGCTCGAATGTAATCGTATGGGAGACAGAGCTTTGCTGAGCTTCGGCCCTGTCGAGTCCTAGTATTAGCATGTTATCCTTCACTGGTTGAAGCTCGGTTGAAACCGAGCTTCTTGTGCCTAAAAGAGGAGAGTGCAATGTTTTTACTCTGGAGTCTTACTGAGGAATGTGTCCACTTTACATGCTTGTTTTTTTAACCCATGCAGATACAAACTGTTAAACCCAGAGCACTTCAGGTGACTAACATATATGCAATCAGATGCAGGACGGATCCTGCATGGCTTTTTTTATTTTTCGTTATTATTATTAGTCCTCCAAACGCCAAAGAATCCACATGTCCACTATTGATTTTTTAAATCAACTTTCTTTTGAATTGCCGCTAAACCTAGAATGGTGTAAAGCAATATTGATCGACATTCCCCAGACCAGCCATACTTCACACCTCAGAAACATGATGCTAGTCTTTCTTATGCTTGTGTTCAGATCAAGTCCTCATTGCTACTGATTGAGCCCTGACTCTAAGCTGTTAGGAGATGTCGATATATGGATTTTCTCAGAGGTATATTTTTCTGTATGTATATTTCTGAAATGTTTATTGTTCTAGTTTAGGGACTTTTTTCTGTTCTCTGATTAGTTAGCTACCATTCAATGACAATCCACACTTGTATACTTTGAAGTTGTTTTGTTTTACAAAGGAAAAACAATAAAAGTTGTTATATGAACAGGCGGTTTCGCTTGGTTTTTCTTAATTATGGCTTTGATTTTGTCACATGGTCCAGCCCCAGGGCCTCCAGAAGTTTAACTATAGGGTTTGATGTTTTCCAAGACAGAGGCGGCAGGAAGGGTTGTTTAACAGGAACAACACAGGAAGTGAGTTTGATGGTTTAAAACCTAAAATATATAATGGTACAGTAACTCAGCAGTAGACAAGTTATCGCTGAATTTGGGGAAATGAAAGTGGGTTAATTTCCTCAGAAACAAGTATGGTTCAGCTCCTCGCTGACTAATCTCCAACCAGCTCAGCTGATGGCGTTTGTACTGCTGGCCTCTCGCCAACCACTGCAACTGCCTCGTCAGTTGATCTACCGGTCTATTTTCAGAGCTGGGCTGCGATGGACTGAGCTGTGCTAAACCTAGCGTTGAATCTGCAAACAACTTTTGAAGGAACCTGTGGGTTGGGCCCTGTCTTATGTTTTCTTAAATTGTGTTCTCCATGTATGGTCTATTCCTTTTTGTTGCTGCTGTGTGCCGTCTACTTTAATCTGTTCTTCTTTTCATCCAGTGTTGTTTGCGTTTTGTGCTTTAGGCTCAGTTTGATATCATGTCTTTAACAACCAAGACCACAAATAGACCTTAATATCTGACTAGTTCTTGCTCATAAAATGTGTCTGGCTCCTGTGTGATGGTGCGCGGTCTGAGGGACTCCTTGCTGTTCGGCTCGTCATAACTGCTTGTGTATTCTCCTCCACCAGCAGCACTTATGTCACAGTGATGCATTACATGTGTAAAGTCAGGCACTCAAGCTGTGTCACTAATCCCCTGGGCTAAAAGGCGAGAGGCAGATAGTCCTCTTCTGGCCTTAATCTTGTGCTGACTTTACATAAACTCACCTCAGCTGGAGAGTGATAAGCGGTTACGGCATCAGCACAGCATTTCTCAGAAACTGCCTGTATGTCCTCACTTTGCATTGGGTTGGAGTTAGCCAGGGCCAGTCAACAGCTAATCTGAGACTTAAAAATGCTGCACTGGGTTTAATTTAAAATATGCTTTTAAGATTTAAGACACAAGCACTGGTGACAACATCTAGCTCGAGGTCCATTTATTAGCAGTTATGGAGGTTTTGCATCATAATAGCTGATCATCCTCAGCAGATGAAGCTTCTTGAGAAGTCTCGTCCAAGTTGGTCAGAAGTAGAGATTCAAAGTATTTTACATGGACGGCAGCAGTCATGTCACTATATTTAATAGCTGCTCAGGAGCATAACCGTCAGGTGACGGTGTCAGTATCTGTTAAGGCAACTAAAACCAGTTCAGGGCATAGCAGTATTATGGCACCTGTCTCGTTAACAATGCAACTAAAAGGAAACCAAACACAGATAGTTTACACCCATCATACCAAAGTAAATATTTCTAAACAGTACATTAAAGCAGAAGAACAAAACCTAGGTGCACATTTAGTTTTAATACTAGTTCAACTGTAATCCACAAACTATAAAAGGTAAAAGTAATTAATAAATCTCTTAACCCCTTGAGTGGACTAAGCTGTAGAATTTGAAACAGATAAAGTGTATTTTATAGAAAGTATCTAACTTAAATAGTGTCACAGTTAAAAGATATCTCATTGAGTTAGTTTGTTTATAAAGTAGAGAGCTGAGAAAGTGAAACACTAGAAGGTAAATCCATGATGAATTATTTTATTTTAAGAAACAACACATGCAAAACATACCAGAAATACCAATGTCTTCACACACAAGCTCATTCATTCTCATACAGTAGAAAAAAAGCAAGCCCATCTCCATTACTTGTCTTTCTCTTTTTGTTCTTTCTCTTTCTTGTCTTTCTCAGCTTTGGCCTCTTCGGCCTCATGCTTCTTGATCAGCTCCTCGACGTCCTTCAGCTTCAGCACCTTGATGCAGGTCTTGCCGTTCTCACGGGTCAGGGTGGCGATCTCCACTGAAACAGACAGACCGGCAGGCACAGTGTGAGGGATCTGCTGCTGTAACAGCATCCAAAGCTTTAAATCGAGCTTTTGTTTGGTATGTTAATGTTGCAAGAGAAGATCGTGTGTCAGTGTTCTCAGGTGGCAGGGAACCATATTCCTGAGGACACAGACAAGTTAAAATGAGGTTCCTGTTTACAGCTGAACGTACCTGCTGTTAAAAACAGGTTGACCTGGTATGGACACATTAGCTGATGTTTATCTCACTGTGCAGAGTCAAGCTAGGCTTATATATATATATATACATATTTCATCAGTCAAACAAATCAAACTACATTCTAATTACTGGTACCTGTCTAGTGCCAGCGTTCACCAAACTTTGTCCATGAAAATACAAAACCTGTTAGTTTTTAGTGACAGAAACTCAGAAGTCTAATATTTACTCGCTTTTAACAAGTTAAGTCTGTACCACCTCCAGGGGAATTTCTGGCATTTTGGTTACTAAGTGTGCCTCTGTTAGGACAGTACAGTCTGGACATGAAGAATGATAAAAGCAATGATTGTGAATTATATGGTCACGGCCTGAAAAGACACTGAAATGCTAAGGAAGCACGTAACAGGGTGTGTCAGTCTGAGCACCACCTTTCACATTACTCGCAGTCACTGGACCCATTGTATGATATTGGGTTTCAACTGACTGTTTCTCTTTGTTGGTGATGACTGTAAAAGTTCTGTTTTCATGGCTCTCTAGAAAAATCCTCTTCATCTTGTAACATTCCCAGAAAAGTAGTAAGAGCCGCACCTTTCTCTGCAGACAGTTTGCTGACATCCATGGTCTTATTAAGAACTTTGACGGCGAGGGCGAGGGCCGAGGAAAGGGTCATCTCTCCCTCCTTGTAGTCCTGCTTCAGCATAGAAACAGCTGCCTGGGAGCGAGCAAAGTAAATAAACAAAGTAAAAATCCCCCTAAAGGCGATCAAGTCACAAACCAATGCAGAGTTAGCGTTGGAGAGAGAATTTGAACCCTTGGTTTATCTTTCTCTGGAGTCTACATCTGTTTATGGTTTCCTGAGCAGGACATTGTTGAGTAGTTGCGCTCAGTAATAGTTCACACAAAGCTATGAGGAGGCTCTGTTACCCACAATGCTTTATACAGTTACAGTTAGACGCTGATGAACCAGCACAAGTAGGCCACAGTGTGTCAGTTTACTGTGAGCTTCTGGTTTCTGTCTTGGCCAGTGTGAGGTGCAACTGCACCCTCTAGTGTCAGCAACAGTCTGCACACATCTACAATATCGAACACGGTTTTACTACAGGAGCTCTGAAGCATCCGGGAGACTTACAGCACTGTTGTTTCCAATGCAAGTGGCCTTCCAACCTCCATAGTTTCCACTTGGGTCGCTCTGGTACAGCTGGAAGCCATAATGTTTATCCCAGCCCATGTAGAGCAGTGAGACTCCAAATGGACGCTTTCCTGCGACCACAAAGCACACATACAGAACAATTTTAAATAAATTGTTGTGATATTTCAGCAGGATGTAAATTGTAAAAGCTTGGCAGCTTTTTTGCCATATTGCATAAAGTGTATGTCAGACACTGAGAAATAATGCAAATGCAACCCGTGCAGCTGCTGCTCTGTACCTCCAAACTGGGTGTAGGCTTGTTTGATGTCACACAATGCTGTAACCAGCTGCTCACAGGGGATTGGCTCCTGGTACTGCAGTATGTATCTTCAACACAGATCATCACAGTAGTAGATTCTCTCCATTCAAAGGTTATTTGGCTGCTGCAGAATTTAAGGGCAGTGTGTTCCTTCTGTGCCAAAACTCACCTCTGGGCAATGAGCCTCAGCTCATTGGTCAGTACGTTGGCATCTGATGTGATTCCTGCCACACTACACGCCATATCTCTGTGAAGGGAAGGGCAATGAGAAAGTCGGTGCAATTTGGTGTTTTGATATGATTTAATCGTCCATGTCTTTTAATAATACAGGGTTAGATGGTTGTGATCTGTGTGTATCTAATGCGCTTTTTAAAGGTTACAAGTCAACGAATTACACTGAGACATTTGCACACTGCTGCTACACAAACACAATAGTAAGAGCCAACAACAGAATGAAGCAACTCACTCGTTCAGTTTGTAGATTTTCTCTGAGAAAAACACTTCATCCAACAGCTTGTGGATGTTCCTCCTCTCAGCCGCCAGCAGCACTCCATCATTGGCCAATATTCCCAAGCAGGTGCCGGCATGTCCGATGGCTTCCATGGCATACTCAACTTGGTACAGACGCCCTGCAAATGACACACCGCCCTGTCAATATCAGGCTGCAAGGACGTATGAATCTAAATGATGTCACCTGGTTTACACAGAGCCTCCACATAACACAGGACCAGTTGTAATAAACACGGTATTAAACAGTTCTTACCTTCTGGTGAGAAGATGGTCGTACGTGAATCATATCGACGAGACTGAAAAGAAAGAAATGAGAGGAATCTAGTATACTAAAAAATCACTAGAGCACTTTGGTTAAACAAGATTTAATAACAGTAGTGAAGTGTTCTTGCAAATCGAGATGTATAATCTACAAGCACTGAAATAAATTAGTTTTTTGGATGAAGTTTTTAGGTTTTTGACTTCAGTAAAAGCCAGATTAAGAGAAAACGACCGTTTCTTGCAGCCACATCTTTGCTGAGTGGCCGCAGAAGGTACACACACAAGAAAAGAAAAAGAAAGAAGCCAAACAGCGCAGCATCAACACAAATGCAACTCACCATTCTCAGAGACTGCGCTCAAACGTGTCTCTGCGGAAAACAAACACGACAACAAATGATTACCCTTCTAAAACACGATGTTTACTGAAGCTAACCGGGCAGCGTTAGCTTGGCGTTAGCATTTTAAAACGAACAGATTTGCTTGGTCATCCACGGGGGTTTGTGAAAGTGAAACGAACTCAACGCCTTAACACGGCGATGGACGCTGACATTAGACCTGTAGGATTTAAGCTCAGACTGATCCGGTCTAAGCTAAATAACATACAAACACAAAATCAGTTCGATTTGGTTGAAATGTAGCCCCGATAACTGTTCACTCAAATAAAGACGAATCAACAGAATTTAAAGGTCCAATTATTTGACATGTAGCTACTAACTAGCGTAGGTCTGCTCTTAAATGCGTCACATTTGCATTAAAATAAATAAGATTTAATGAAAATAAGGCAGCAGAATATTCACAACTCGTTATAGTAATGCTTACCGCTTCAAGTGATTTCCCTTGGGCGCGTGATGATGACATCACAAACAGGAAGCCATGACACCTTCTATGCGCGCCGGTTTACCCTGGAAGCGGCGCACGTACATGTTACTCTCAAGTAAAAGTGCAAAGATTCGTTTGAGGCAAAATGTTGACGTGCTGTGTTGTTGCAAGTATTTGCCGACCTCGTGATTTTCTGGGGACTTTCTTTGAAGCTTCAGATCAGCGGGTCTGACTCGCTAATTTACATTCTCGTGTAGGTTTTGCTTATTGCGCTTTAGGACGTTGTTCCTAAACAGTTAAATGCATAAAACACTGAACGCGGGGCTTCTTATTACGCCGGGATTTTCCTTTTTTAGTGGGAACACAAACAGTGTAGTGAAGCACTTTGGGCAGTAGGTGACGCATTAACTTCACTAAGTGATTAGAATAAGACACATTTGTTTTAACGAGGAATTTCTTTAGTGGGAAATTAATTTAGAAGCTAGTTTGTAATAGCAGTAATGAAAGAATCAATATAGTAAAACTGAAGGGCTAAATTACTAATCTTTGGCTCCTATAGGTTATCATTTAAGAAATGGTTCATCAATATTCACCAGTTGAATGTTGAGGAAATTCCCTCAAATACATGAAATACCAATTTTATCATTAAACCACTGACAAAGTTTACTGGGACAAACTTCAGGGTCAACTGTCATTAAATGGACATTGAGGTGAGTTTGTTTGATCATAAATCATCTCAAAATCCTACAGAATGGAAAATATACTTGGAGTCACATGATGAGACTCAAACGCTCGCTGCGACAGTGAAGTGGACACAGTGCAGAGCTGTTCTGTGGCTCTGTTGAACCGGACTTTTTGTTTCTTGTGGAGGTTTTCCTCGGTAATACAGGCCTGGGCTTCCAGTGCCTGGCAGCTTACCTTGAGATTATGAAAAAACAATCACATCCTCACATTGTTCGGTGAGAACTGGCGCAGTGAAGTAGAGAACTGTGGCTTCAGCACCTCTACAAACAACTCACGGCACCACTGTTTATCCACAGATGAGTAGCACACTGTTCACGGACCCTCCTGGGCTTATCTTTTAAAGGCCTTTGACACTGGTCTCACATTGTTCGCGCTGCAGACTGTAATTCATAACATTTGGGCTGAACTTATAACATCTATTGTAGCACTTCTTAGAGTAATATTTTATGGCAACAGCCACCGTGTTTTGACAGGCAGGTTTACAGCTGCGTGATGGATGTAGGTTATCCAATCCCCTCCAGCCTCTAATGGTTTGGTATGAGTGAAGAAGTTTTTGTTGTAATGATCCTCCAAAAAACCTGCTCCAGAGGGTTTTTAATTGCCCCCAATAAAACTAAATGCAAAGGCAGAAGATATCAGTCATATTATTTTATGGGGGAAAGGTGTGGCTTAGTAATCACTGCTTTTACGGGAAGCTGGTTTCAGTTTTCTGTGTACATCACTACATTTCTCAGACACACAGTAAGCAGACGATGAAGACACATTCCAAAATTAACAAGCGGATTTGAAATGGTGGCATGAGCTTTCAAACTGAGACTCGTTTGACACTGTGTCATCTCAGGTGAGCATGAGATTCCCACATTTCCCCAGTTGTGCACGAAAATAGCCTCGATATTTCCACACAGCAAGATATTCGTCACCAACTGATTGGGGCTTATAATAAATCAGTCTGTGTCATTTATAGGAAATTGCAGACTCCTTTATGAGTGTATATTTATATTGAATTTGTGTAATTATTAATCCCAATACATATGTTAATATTGCCAATATCAAATGACAAATAAGCAGCAAAAATCTCTGACTGGTCAGAAGAGTGAGCCTCACTTTCCTAATGTGTTATTCTGTATAAATAAATCCTTTTACATTGAACAACATCCAGATATTTCTTTGTTGAAACACCAACCGGTCCCTTTGTTGCAGCTGGCTCTGTTCAGGAGGAGACTATTTTGTTCCATCCCATCTCAGTTTTCTGGTTGACAGAAGAGTCCTATTGTTCTTCTGGCTATACTCCCCACTCGTCCAACCGTTCCAGCATATCGTCTCCGTCGCCCCCTCAGCTACTGTCACTGTTGCTTAATGTGAAGCTGCTGTCAGTCTGGACACAGACGCTGGCCTCAATGTGCAAGCCGAGGGCCCCTGGACGCGGAGTTGGATTCCAAATCTCAGGGCCGAAGGGAGGATTTCCTTCTCAAAATGTCTGGCTGATAAATATGTCACCAGGCTGGAAACCGATCCCATGAAAAACAGGTGGGATGTTTTCAAACTCGCCACATGAGTGTGTGATCTATTTCTTGCCTCATACACACTGAAAGGTGGGGAGTGTCAATCCGCTGGAAGCAGAGGTATTACCTGTCAAGAGTAAACCACCCTGGGGCAGTTTATGTGAGACCTGCTGCTAAATCTCCTTTAATTAGATTCACCACAGATTCACAGTGTCTGTTATTAGAGGGTTGTATTTCACTTCGCATCCCCCCAGTAAAAAAGAAACAACAAATCCCACCCAACTGACAAATCTATTTCAACGTAAAGGTGCATTGACTTACTGGGAACCTCATGCCCTGAAGACAACATCACGGATGCAATGGAAATGAATCAACTCCCTACATATTGAAATAATTATGCAACAAAGTACAGATGCACCTGTTGGAACTTCTGACTCACATTCCAGACAGTTGGTGGCAGAGAGGCACGTTTTCATGATGATGTGAAGTGTTAGTGTACGTATTAGTTGGTGACATTAACACCACAGCCATGTTAGTTAACACCTGGTCTATCAAACAGATCCACAGTATCCATCTCAGCAACACTATAAAAAGCAAGCAAATCATAGCTTTCATATACTTTCATTTAGCTGCGTGCAAAAATGAAATTGTACACAGCAAGTACAACACAACAGTAGTAGCTGGCAAACGTGTGTGTTAACAGAAAATATCAGTCTTTGCGCATAATCCATGTTAAAAATACTATTAATCAGCAAAACACCGCCTGACTTGAAATACACAGACTAGAATAAATCAAGTGTGAGTGTAAAGCACATTATCGCGTGTTTGTGTATTCAGGCGTGTTTGCGTGTGTGTTGAGTTGATGGGGGGTCGCACTTATGGCCACGCCCCACACACATCGGTCACGAGCTGAGTGGCACTGCCTCGTTCTGACGTATGGCAACATGTCCACGGAATTAAAGAGAAATCCACGCGAATGTTTCCCTCGAAGACAGTTGCTGTTGGGAGAATCCTCCCTCATCCCACGCAGTCTTTGCGCGCACGTACAGTATGTATAGCTCCCATCCCACAGCCCGCGTGGACGCGCAGCGCCAGTGCGCGCGCAGGAGGCTTTGACTTGCAGCCGATTGTAGACGAGAAGAAGAAGGAGAGCGCGAGCAGAGCGCAGAGGAGCAGAGGGAGGAGGGCGACGTGACAGGAGGACTCAAAACAGAAGCTCCCGGGACCACGACGCAGAGAGACGCTGGGAATTTACGTCAAGCTGGATCATGTTTTAATCGGTTTGGAAGATCGGAAGAGCCGGATACGTGGTTGGGCTGTTACGCACGACCGCGTTCCTCTGCGGTAAAGGCAGACTTTTTGGACAGGAGGCGCACGGCTTGCCTGCTGCTCCTCGCCAGTGAAGGGGGTTTTATAGCCGGGAGGTTTACGCAGCAGCGGACTACAGGCAGCGGAGGAGGTAAGCCGTCCCCCCGCACAGTCTTTGCGTTTGGCTGTCACCGAGGGGCCGAGTCGGGCCGGGGAACGTCAGATCTGCGTTGCGTGGCTCTCGCTGTCTGTCTTGCTGTCACTACATCGGCTGCAGCCTCACGTCGCCAAACCTAAGCGCATAATGAATCGTCTCACACCGGGGGGCGTTAGACTAGCAGCCCACCCTGCACCGCCAGCCGCCGCCTCCTCGGTTTACTGTCACCCTGTTTATCTTACATAATGCGCAGTTACAGATGTTGCCCGGTGATCGTTTTAGGCTGTGGAGTCAGCGCAGCAGCGGGGATGGACGTGACGCACTGCCCTCATTGGACAGATCGCTGTAGGGCTCGGTCCATCCAGGGCAGAGCAGGCTGGGCCCGTTGGCGCAGCGGAGGGTTGCCTGAACGCGTGCGATGCTGCGGGGCTTTGTTTTCTTGTTTCTTCCTCCGCTCATCACAGCTGTGACGGACGCCTGACACGCTTGTCTCCTGTCAGGCTCAGGCTCCTGCTGCCTGGTCGCCACCAGGCTTTTAACTGCTGCTAACGTTGTTATGGATCAGTAACGGTCATACATCATATTTGCGTAAAGGTTCACGTGATCACAATCAATGACTAACAATAACAATTTCATCAATTTTCAAATCCTGACTCCTTCAAAGCCCTGTTGCCAAAATGGCAAATTGCCAACTGTGACCTTACAAAGCCAAGATCAGAGCTAAACATTTTTATTTAATGTCTTGTGTTTGTACTCTAGAATAAAAAGGCAGAGGCACTGATGTCAGACTGTGTTTGAACGTAATTGATGGAAACCTGTGAAATCTGTACATTTCTCTCGCGTTGGACACCATCACCAGAGGGACGTTCAGTCTGCACGGCCTCCCTCAGGCAGGATCCCTGGCCACGCTGTCCACGAGCCCAGAACCTTCAGAGACCCGCCCAGCTTCTCTGACTCTCACTCTGAAGAGCTTTGCACTTTGAGGAGAAGCCATTTAGAAGTGCGTTGTTTGGAACGATGGGTGCTCTGCTGTAGGTGATAGTGTACTTGCCCGTCCCCCCCCCCCGGTGCAGCTTAGGTCAGAGGCTTCTTTTATTGTGATCTCAGCTTAGCTGACATTAACATTTCATTCAGGTTATCATGTAAGTGGCAAAGCCCCTGAGATCAGGACTGAAGACATTGCTTTGACAGCTTCAGCTGCCCAGCGAATGTTCCTGTGAACAGAGCCGCTTAGAGACGCTCCAATGAAGACGTCACGGCAGAAACGGCGCATCCACAGTGACTTAGCCTGAGCAGTCAGAGTAAAAATCACATCGATCCCAGGCAGGAACTGGAATGACAACCAGTTGAATAATTGACACAGAAGAGAAGCCTCCCATCCTTTGGTTGTTATTTGAAGAGTCGACTGGTGCTTAGAGTTCAGCTTCCTGTAGCATTAACATCTCCCCTGTCTGCAGTCGGCACTGGAGCGTCCGTCCTAACCACTCCATCCTGTTTTACAAACGCTTCCTGACACGTCTGTTGTCAGGTGTTCATTAAGTATTTATGAGGGCGGCTCGTCAGCTGTTGTGTGTACAGTATCTAACGGCTTTGACGCGTCCCAGAGGTACGGAGCCGCTCCACTGTCAGCTACACCGAACTGACACTCAAAGGCCTGTAAGTTTGAGGAATACTGATGAATCTCTAAATGGCCAATTAAAGACGTGTTCAAGGCGACACATCGTCTGAAGTCACTTTAAAGGGATGGACTGGATCTCATATTTGGCCGCTTTTCATTTTTACTGGCATCCAATCACTTTCCTTACAGATTCCTTATAATCTACTTGACATCCTCTGCGGACAGTGTCGGTGTTAGATCATGGAGATAAGATCATCTGCAGATTTTGGGCCTATCCACCGTAAACAGCAGAAAATAACAATCAGTCCACCAACACACTGACCTGCATTGGTTGTTTCAAGAAAAAATGGTTTTGTTGGTTGTCACTGGATCCCGGTGTCCTTGCTTTGGCAAGTCTGCCACTGCAACGCTGAAGGCTGCATGTAAGACAATACCAGGATGAGGTCAACGCTTCACATAGCGCCACGGCGCGGCTCAATGCGTCTGTAACCAGGTGTATTTATAGTCCTTCACAGTGGCGGTGACACGAGCGTGTGTTCGGAGCATCTAGAATGCAGCTGTCTTTGTCCTGCCCTAAAGACAATGCAGTAAAGTAGCCAGGTTTTCATAGTTATTCACATATATCTATATACATATATATATATATATAGAGCCTCCTTTATTTAGTTTTATTAGTTGTATTGATAACAATACTGCATCTACCTTTTAACATGTTTAGCATGTTATTTAATTTCCTCTGAAGGAATAAAGGCCGTTTTCATACATCCCCAGGTTATTGCAGTATGTTTTGTGTGTCATCGCCTGCTTGTACGCCTGTTGTGATTTCCCATGGTACCTTTCAGTGGCTCCTGGAGATGGAGCGTGATGTGCTCGTGCTGAACTGTGGGTTTAATGTATGAGCTAAAATGTCTTTGCAGAGAGAAAGAGATGAGACCCACAGCCCTCATTCATAAACAGTCACAAGGCTGCAATGGATTGTGGGCAACTGCTGCCACCATCGCTCGCCTTTGGCGCGTTTAGCACCTGCCGTTCTAGTCGGATGGATGCTAATATGAACGTCCGTCCCAGCGTCTTTGTCTGATTGCATTCTGGATTTGTGTCCCATTGTTATCCAGGGTTTGGCCTTGGATCTGAGCCGTTACTCCAGAAACGAAGTAATTGGATTTTCTCTTTTATTAGTTTATAGTTTACACACATTAAGTGAAGATTAAACCTAAAACGAAGGACGCACCGTCACGTCTGTGTTTGTTCGCTGCAGCTGGTCACATTTTCCCTGGTTACTTTGGGAGTGTGTTGTGTTCTCTAGCTCGCTAATAACAAACACACTCTGGCATACACATGCACACATCTGCACTGGAAAAAGATCCGTGCAGTTTCTGCATACTTTCTGAATATGGACAGTCGGCTGGATCCTTCAGTGGAAACGGACCTTTTGGCTGCCTGACGCTAGATGAGGCCGTCTGGTGACCTGCTGACCTCTTCGGCACGTCGCTGTGTCTTTACATGAATCCCACAATACTCTGAAATAGACAATGAGCACTGGAAAATCACTTGGGCTTGTTTTCTCTTTTCAAAGCTTCGTGCATAGTGCAGGTTAATTCATAAACACTTTCCTTGTTAGGCTTTACACATTCTTTAAAGGAAACAGTCAAAGAGAGACGCTCTGCCTCTTGTGTAGCTGTCTAACTCTATTACACTCACCATCACTTTCCTTGCAGTAGTTCCTGTGTTACAGAACGTGTCACTGGCGGAGTTGTTAGTCCTGTATAATATCAGAAGTGGTTTTGATTCCGACTCGCTCGATGCTTTATGGGCCACAGCTGCTTGTTATTGTTTCTGCTGTTCAAAGCCTGGCCCCTCTGTGAATTTTTGCATCTATTATCTCCTCTCAGACTCTTTGCTGTATTCACTTCAACCTCGTGCTGTGGCTGTCGCTACTTCAGGTGTAAACGCAGCTTGGCGAGTATTCTCTCGTCTTGCGAACAAGCTTTGTAAGCGTGTCTTTGCTTTATTGCCCAAGTAATTCTCACACAGACATGTGGATGACTTCGATGGTGTGTTCGTGCAGCGTGCAGCTGCTGAGGGCACGGATCCGTCCCTTGACACTGCCTGGGGCAAAGAGCCACCAGCATCAGCGCTGCGCTCCCTCCGCCCGCACGGCTGGTGACTGACGGAGAGGAAGAGTTTGATGGGGAACAGGAGGAGAGCAGCTCCTCTCTGCAGATTTCTTCTGTTTCTTGTACTTGTAGTGTAACTGTAGCACGGGAGGACGTTTACCGCAGCTGGGTCCATCATGCAGGTTGTAACCCAGGCTGTGCGATCCCGTCACGCCTCGTATGAGCCTCTCATTACAGTCAGGTTCCAGCTTCTGCCCTCTGACGGAACATACTAGGCCGCCCCGTTGTTAATGTACAGTTCTAGTTAATGAGTAACTAAATGTCTTTATTTGAAATAATGCACGAACAGCAGGTCAAAGCTAAACCAGGAAGTCGGCCTGTGAGCTGTGATGTCTGGCAGTTCTAGTGACATCACGGGATGATTCAACTACTGTGTTTACGATCATTTTGGTGTTGTTTCCTCTGTTTTCAAGATTGATATGAATGAATGAAAGGAAAAAACTGACTTCGCTTAATCGTTTTGTTGCTCACTCTGAAGCATTATATTAATTCTGGCTCAGGGTCTAAGCACAAACCAGGACTTCTGCACCTGGGTGTCGATTTGAGGAACCAGAACCACAGAAAACAATGGGAGGATATTGTGCACAAACATGTAACATATCAAATTCCTATTTATTCCCACGTGAGCTGCGTGGCTACAATCAGCTGTTGTGTTGGCTCCAGTTGAGCTGTTCTGCTGATGTTTGCGTCGATGGCCTCGCTGTTTGCCAGCAGATTGATGGAGCTGCTGCTCATATTGACAGATCTAGCTCAGCCAGCCACTCGCCCTCAAAACAGGACTTGCAGCCTGTGAAAAAATGCCCGAGAGGGTAAATCAGCAGTAAGAAAAACTTCTGACCCTCTGCAATTAGCACCGTGTCATTTTGGGGTTCAGAGGCAGTCGATAATGTCACATTTCACACGTGTCTGTGGTTCTGTTGTTGAACAGTTCTGACAGGGTGCTGGTGGATTCAGGAGGCAGGGTTGTTCACCTCCCTCTCAGCTGAATTGCTGCCTTTAATAAGCGCTTGCCTTATATTTGTGCTGTCAGTTGGCTTGTGAACATCAGCGTCTGGTTTCAGTCACGATGGAGCGGCTGTGGGTTGGGAGCCGCAGCCCAAAGACGCCCGACAGTGAAGCGCTGGCAGCCGACGCACACGCGAGAGGAAACCGAGTACATGCACGGTGTGGCAGACGGGCGAGACCAGCCTGTGACCTACTGTCTGCCGCTGCTTTGTTGCAATATGCTGCTGGCAGCGTGTGTGACAGAGAGGCCTTAGTGGCCAGAGCCAGAACAAAGCAGTCTGCGTCCAGAGGACTTTGGGTGTGGCACATGCTGATGAAGCCCGATCTCTGAATATTGTCCTCAACGCTCCTGCTCTACTGCTGTTGTAGATGTTGTGTTGATGAGTTGCAGTCATAGACCGTCTAGTCCAGGTATTAGGAAAGTAGCAGTAGATACTTTCTATTCGCCTCTCCTTCATTGTGGCTCTTTCTGTGTTTCTCTTTTTTTCTTCTGGCCGTAAAAGCTTAGTCATTCAGCCAAGGTTGTCTGAAAGTGGCTCTTGTCCTGCAAACTGTCCTACTTTCATCGTCGAAGCTCCTAAACTGGGGCAACAACACAAATGTAGCAGGTAACGAAGGAGGCAGTGGGTGCGTGGCTCATATCACAAGAGGCGTCGACCGGACAATGCAGATGTTTTCCCATCCGTCGAGATGCTGGGGCTCAAACACACAGAAAAGGTTGTCATAGCCACACATGTACATGTTTATTTAGCAACTATGAAATCATGCATCGTGGCCTGTGATATTATTTTAATTGTGCAGCTTCAGTTCCATCACATTTCAGTTTTATCACTTCCTGTTTAAGGTATTTTAACAAAACAAACGTCAGACAAAAGGGTTTACTGCATTTTAATTAATACATTATATAATTATTATGACATTGTTGATGAAACAAAAATTACCAACAAGTTCATAATGACATTTATTATATAATATAATTTATGTAATATTTATTGTATAAGTTTGCTTAATTTTCTACATTTTACATGGTTGTAATCTTTAGGTTTGGAGGCTGTTGTTAAGATGGGCTGTTTTACTTTTTGCGTCATATTATACACAAATGAATAAAGTAATTTGTAAAGGAATGAATATATACTCACTAATGAGAGCAGTAAATGTTAGCGGCAGCCCTGAAGCGAAGCTCGTTGTCGTGCGATATCCTCGTTAGCTGATTTCTGTCTCGTTTTGCTCCATAAACAGACTCGTAACAATAAAGACCTGCAGCACAGCCTGTTACTCCGGATCCTTTAAGTAAATGCTAATGGAGCAACTGTCAGGCCCGGCTTAAATGTTTTCATTCGTTCATCCCTGTTCTGTGCAGGCAGGAGTTGCTAAGAGCCAGACTCATTCACTCGCCCTCTTCATAACAATAAGGGTCGCGCTGATCAGCATCAGAGCAGTGTCGTCTTTATTAACGCGAAGGTCGGATGGATTCTCCTTCTGCTTGTCTTACGCCAGAACAGAGACGCCGCCTCGTAAAGGCAAGTTTTCCTCTGCATCGGTTCACAAGCTTAAATCTTCCACTGTGTGACTGCTTCTGTTTTTATCGCTCTGTAAACTGCAGCTGAGATGGAGTCATAGTGGTGTTGAATACTTAAAGCTGAAGGATGTTTTTACACTGTATTGGCAGATTTGTTTTCATTAATTGAAAATAAACCCGCAGAATAATAAATAATGAAACCTATAAGTAAAAAAGAGGTTCTATAATAAAATAAACAAATGGAAGCTCAAAGACACGGCATGGAGCAAGGAAAGTGTTAATGAATAGCCACTGTAAATCTGACAGTTCACAGCTAGTGAGTAAACAGCGGCAGTTGATACTTTATGAGCGGCTGTACTCAGCTCTGTGTGATCTTTGCAGCTGTGTTGTAAATGAAAAGCTCCGTTTCCTCTGAGGGAGCAGAAGCTTTTCAATACAACAAGACGAGCCGAGCAGCAGCAGCAGCATCAATGCAGCCTCGTTTGGAACAATGATGAAAGCGGCGCATGTTAAACGAGGCGCTCCCATTGGCCCGGGAAGACTGGAGGCAAGCGAGCCATTGGCTGGTGGTTTCCCAGTAGCTGCCGCGCGGTTGGCTGTTGTCACGGCGCTGGAAAAGCCTCGCCAGACGGAGTGGGAACGAACGGGTCAATGACAGTGTGTGTGAGAACTTAGGTCAAGGTGAGCACAGCAGGGTTTCATTTAGTCAGAGCAGGGTGTGAAAGCGCTGCCCGCTGGGGCCACGCTGGTGTGAAGGAAGGGTCTTTGAGTCATCGCACACACTCGTGCCCACATTCACACCTGCTGAAAAACCAGACACTGTCTCTCAAGCAGGATCTAGGTTTATTGGTGTTTATTGTGTTACAACAGCTCTTCTTCAGACGGCTGTTAATTTGTATTTCATGGAGTTGTTGCACCATTACAGTAACTAGTAGCGGATCTCATTCGTCCTGCAGCTCACTTCAGCTTCTGAGATAATTTTAGTCTTGCACAGCACATGTTCTTCAGCTTTTGTTCCTTCAAGTAGTTCTTGGTGGATTTGAGTCTTTTGGGTCTGTGCAGTAAACGCCTGACTGCGTAGCACGTCCATAGTGTTGACTGATGTTTCGTGGAATTCCTTCTTTCCTCTGTTATTGTTCTGTTGTCATATTTCGATTTTGACTTTAGCCATATTTCTTTTGTATTAAAAGAATCCAGTTGTTTCTTTTATTAAAAATCAGCTTTAAACCCAAAGCTCCTGGGAGCTTGGATCTGTTCATTGTTGAGGGAAATTTAAATCTCCCACTTTTTCAGTCCATCTCCGCCTGGCTGACAGTTGATTAGGTGGTCGAGACGGAGCAGCTGCCGCCAGAGAGAAAACAATCGGAGTCACACGCTGGCCTCTAAGTGGATTTGGTGGCTGGATGGAGGAGAGAGGGAGGGGGAGGGGAGATGTTGTGTGTGTGTGTGTGTGTGTGTGTGTGTGTGTGTGTGTGTGTGTGTGTGTGTGTGTGTGTGTGTGTGTGTGTGTGTGTGTGATTAGATTTGCCTTTTGTTTTCCTGAAGCGTGTGTTGCCAGGTCTGCGCAGTGATCTGCTTCTGCCAGCAGTGTGTTGAATGTGTGTACACAATAATATTTTGTGTGGGAAACTGGGTCAGTCCACCAGCAAATTAATAAGATCCAGTAAAGGAATGAAGCATTTTGGTAAACAATTAAATAATAGCAAATGTGTGACAGCGACACAGGATTTAGATGTAGATGAATGGAAATAAAAACTTATTTTGGAAGAGAGAATAAACATACAGGTATTAAACCAACCAGGACAAATACGCACGCATGCACCGCTCCATCCCAGCGGCTGGAGGCGGAGACAGGACTGCAATAAACGCCACGTCCGCGCTGTATGAAAATATTGTAATGTTCAGGTGCGATGAAGAAGAAGAAAACAATGCAGGGAAATGCTGGAGCCGTTTCTTCCCTGTTCTGTTTCTTGCTTTCAGAGCCGCTGATTCACTAGCGAGAAGCTGACTCGGCTGAAAAGCGTGGGACACTGACGAACACTGACCTGACGCTGGGTGTCGCTCACATGTGCACTGGTTCTAACGTTAGGTTTCATTTGTTATCATAGTAAACAGGATAACTTTGGTCTTTTGGCGAAAGCTGGACGGGAGAAGTCGAGCCTGGACGTGACTGCAGGTCTTCACCACGTCTTCATCAGCAGCTGATGCTGCAGCGTTATGAAATGTCAGTGTTGACTGTGGGGGAGTTTACGGTCGTTCTTTCCGAGAGCGTTGCCTCTGCCTGTCACTCAACCCTCAGCTGGCACAGAACACGTCAGCACATTAGTTTTCATCGCTCATCTTAGGACAGAGCAACAGTTACCTCACATTTCTGACTGCCAACACAGGTTCTGCGTCTTCTTCGCGTCTTCCTCTTTATGCATTGTGGCGTCATGAGCGTGTGTCAGTTCCAGAGGAAGAGGAGGAGACGCGCCCTTCCTCTTTACTCGTCCCATCTGCACGTGATTTATTGATGAGGGTGTAATCGCTTTTTTTGTTCCCAGGGCAGATTCACACACATCTTTTGTATTATTCATGTCTGCGTGGTCATGTGTGTGAAAATCCTCACAATAAAGCTGAGCGGGTGTGTCTGTGTGTATTGTTTCACGTCAATGCTCCAGAAGACGTGGTTGTAGAAAGCTGGTGCAGAAGGAGGACGATGATAGTAATGTCTGTGTGTATGTGTGCACCTATGGTCACACCCTTTTTCAAACATGCCCTAAGGCTCATACTTGTGGGAGATACAGTTGGCTTAATAGCTGCATTCTTGGGACTAAATAGAGTGAACCTAATCCATGTCATTGATATCCCCACACGCACAAACACTCGTGCTGAGCTCATGTCTTCCCTCAGGGCCTCTGTAAAGGAAGTCGACTGGTGGCCGACGCTGCAGACGAACCCTCGGCCGCCTCCCAAATGTCTCTTAAATGTCACCATAAGTGCGACGCATCTAGATGTTAATCAGAAAGAGCTGTTGGCCATGAAGCCTAATCGCTATGATAAAAAAAAGTTTGAGAATCTCTGACATAATTTGGTGGGATTTTAGAAATATGGAATTTGACACCACTTTCATATTTCTCCCCCCCTTTTTTTCTTTGCTTCAGTTTAAGCCACCAGTTTTTTTCTGGCTGACAGAAAGCAGACATTTGGTCTGCAGGCGACATGAGGTTTTAAAAACATCCTCTGAGATGTTTTGGAGGGTCCGCTTCAGTCTGGAATCTGAGCGTAGTCTGTGTAGCTGCGAGTTTGTCACACAGTCTCTGTTTCTGGGGTTTAATCCTCACAGGATTCAGCCCGTTTGTATGACGGTCATATCTAATCTGTACGGGATTGGACTGGGAGGACAGAAAGGGGTGCTTTAGACTGGGCCGTTGCCATGGTAACCCCATGACCAGGGATAATCATTGGACCAGCGTTTAGTTTCAGTGTTTCTGTAGCTCAGTAAACAGGATTCTTGCCTCAGTGGTGTGTTGTATTTCTGATGATTGAAAATGAATGTGCTTCTGTGATGCTGTAGGCTTCTTGTATAAGCAGTAATAAGTCACAGTAATTGTTGTATGTGCCTAAAAGACAGGGTCTATGACTGTGTTCAATGTGTAACATATAAATCTGTTCAGCTTGGATGTGAGGCTGTTTGTGGTTTGAGCGAGTAACTAACCAGCTCTGCTGATGTCACTGAGGTGAGACACTGACGCATGACCCTGTTTAGAGTCACTGTCGCTAAAGAGCCTTTTGCGTTTGCCTCTTAGCCTCCGGGGTCAGAATTGAACTGTGCTTCAGCGCGTGATTCATTTTTCAATGATCGGATGCAGCGGAGTGTTCAGCGCCAGAGGTCTTCGCTTAATAACAGTCACTTGACCACGAGAGAAAATCCAAATCTCTGTTAAGTCCTGTAACTCTGGAACTGTAACCGAGTCGGAGATTTACACCAGCTTTTAGGTTGTGGGAGCAGGTCGTATTTTGTATTTGATCCTGTTGTGTAGAGAAAAACATCTGAAGATGCTGCTGTGCCCTCTGAGGACTAAAAGCATAAATGATTAATCAGTTAAATTAGAAATCAATCAGAGCATAATCGTGGCTCTCTTTGTTAGACCACATAGTCTGCATCACTCAGTAGAGTACAAGACGAGCTTGTGCTGATTTTATTTGCTGGTGTGTGGTTTTAAAGTGACAGAACTAGGAAACGATTCACGTATAGGAGGCAAAGACAACACAGGGAGGCCTGCGGCCGAAAACTCTGAAGAGGTGGAAGTGAAAGTGCTGCGCTTTCTCCTCGCCTCTTATCGTGTCCCGTTTCACCAGAACGAAAAGAGGACCTTGAAACGTCTTCCTCTTTCCCTAATTGGAGACTCATTTCCTTTTGGATTGCAGGGTGGGAGGGATGTGCGCTGCTGTGGTTGAATGAAAACGGAGAACTGAGATGAACTATCTATTCCTGGGAAGGGGAGAAAAACCGGGAGCAGGATGATGCGAGTAGCCGACCGGTGAATACACAGAAGTACATCCCCCGTGTTGTTACTTTGTTCCGCCTGGTTGAACAATACAGGTCGTCCTCACTAAACAGTCTCTACGGTAGCACCACAAAACGCTTCCTGAAACACTTTATCTTCCCGCCTCTTTGGAAAGTTGCTGCGTGATCTGTAGCAGAGCGTCTACTGAGTCGAAGGTCAAGGCCAACAGAGCTTCAGGCTTCAGGACCCGTACGGATGCTGTGTTTGGTGGCCTGCTGACGTCGCGGCTGTCTGTCACAGCCTCAGCACTGAGGCGCTCCCACCTCTTGGCTCTTCCTCCATTTGTCCTTTCTGACTGTGGCGAACGTGACGGTTCCTCTTCCTGTCACTTACTTGACGCAGCTTCTCGACGAGCGTGATTCACTGACAGGAGTGAACCCCGGAGCCACTTGTCATCTTCATCCACTGTAAGTCTGCATGCTGCAGCGCGTGGCGTCCTGCGACTACGAGTCACATTCAGACGACTTTGTCCTGGTGCAGAGTCTAGATGCCGCCGTGTCCTTTATAGTACGGCTGCTGCGATGCAACATCTGTCGCCGTAGGTTGCCTGGAATTGGGGAGGAAGCCGTTAGGATAAAGGATGTGGGAGAGCAGATGCTCCACTCAGTGCAAGTTCCCAAAAAATGTTTCCTCTTTCTGCTTTGCATGTGTGATGTGTTTCCCACTGCTCACCCTGTAATAATAATAATAATAATAATAATAATAGAAAGAGTAATAATTGGCTTTTTTGCTAGGCTTTTTTAGGCAGGTTTCTATTCCAGGCAGACACACTCACTGGTTGCTCAGCTAGTGGAGTCCAGCAGTCACTATGCTCAGTTAAATTAAATAAGTCTGTGTTGGTTTAGCCTCCTCAGTGAAATAGTTGTTGAAATTAAAAAAGATGAGAATGTTGTATTTGTCCTTTTAAGGTTAAATGGTGATGAAAGAGGGAAAAACAGCCTCAGAAAGTCTGTGATGGGCTTGATCCAGTGATGTCGTACAAAAACCAAAATGTTTAAAGAATGTTTGTCATTTTTCTTTTGTGTTCCATCTCCACAGTGTGAAGCAAGCACACGCACACAAACGCATGCGTCGGCCGTTCTGTCCTTCCGCCGAGGCGTGGCAGGTTATTGATGTGCCGCCATGGCGGCAGTCTGCAGAGGGGAAGCGGCCGATCGATCAGTCACGGTACCTGTCGTACTGTGCGTTCAGTTTCACAGAGCAAACATCTTGAGAGCCTGCACTCGTACGGAGCCGTTTTCAGCATCAGCATCAAAACCTAGTCCCCTCTGAACACGCGCACACATCCGGTCCGTTTTGACATGTTTGGTTCTAGTTGGTCCAGCGCTGTGAGGGCGGATATTAGGGCCAGACGGGCTTCGCTTTGATCCTACTAACGCGACACAGCTCCAGTGATCATTACGCTGCATGAGGACCTGTCAGTCGGAAGCATTTCTCAGCTGAAGACATTTTGGGTACGATTCTGTCTTTTAAAATAGGGGTTGAAAGTCAATTTCGTCCTTCCTGACATGTAATTGCTCCTGTTTTACATCAGACCTTTTATGGACTGTAATTAGCCGCAGCTTAGTGAGTATCAAAGCTTGTTGTATTGTTCATTCTGTCTGTTTGCACGTAATTTGATGTGTCGATGCCAGGCTGTCCACACTGATGTCAGATTATGTAGCTACACACATCTCAAGCAGGAATAAAAATCTGCACATTGACTGTGTGAAAATAAGTGTTTGTGTCAACTAATGCAGGAAACAGAGAGACTCGTATTGATTGTCGTACTGCAGACACAAATCCCAGCACCGATCTGTGCAGCAACGGGAAACGGGCGTGGAAACTGCACAATCAATGAGGATGATGGAGCCATTAGTGGCACTGTGACCCTGGTGAGGTTTTAGGGGTTTTCGCAGCGTTGTTTGGAAAGTAGGACTGTTGATGTTTGGAGGCTGTGCAGCGGTTGGAGACACAGCTGATGGTACATCTGTGGTCGCGGCTTTTCTGGTTCCCCTTTTCCACGGTTCTGTGGGGTCCAGTAGTACTATACCTCAGCAGCAACTCTCCTGGACAGCGATCGTCTGACCGCACTCCAGGAGCCAAAGCTAACAGCAGATTACTTCTTGTTCTGGTGCATGAGTATTGAGCAAAGCTGCTTTAATGCAAACACACTCTGGTGTTGCTGTTGGCCTGACTCGGGTTATAGGAGAGAAACCAAAGATCGCGTCCACACCTCAGACTCGTATCCACTTATTGTAAACGGCAACGGCCAGCAGTGGTGAGTGGAAAGCAGAGATCCAAACAGAAGCAGGCTGAGTCCCTGCCGGTCGCGTTCGGCCTGGACGACACAGCCCACCACCCTGCAGGGAGGTCGACGCTTTCTCTCCGCACACAGGCTCAAATCAATACCGACTCGCTCATCATTTAAAGTCATTTGTGACTCGTGGGGGTTTGTTATTGGCATCGTGACAAAGAAAAAATCAATGAAAAAAACATACTCTAGGACTCCACTATTTTAGTATGTTCACATTCACATAATTATGTAAGTCTGTAATAGACAATAGATAGTCTGTAGATACTAGACCTACAAGACTTGTCAGTGATTGTTTTATTGTCTTTTAGCTTGTATTTTGTTGTTTGTTATTGTAAATGTTACATATTTAGTCCAACTTCTCTGGGTCAGGCTGTTGAGTGTTTACTGCCTGTTTACTCTTTACGGTATTATGATTATGAATATAATGCAAATCAAACATGAAAACGTTTAAACAGTATATATTTTTATATGCACTGACACTATTAATTCTACTTTATCCTGCTGTATCTGCAACGAGTTATGCAGCTTAAATGGATGGATTTAAAAGGAAAGAGACGGAAGAGAAAGATTTGGGAAAGGCAGTGATAAAAACCAGCCCCACAGTCCACAGAGGGATAACAGAAGAAAGTCTGTAATCGAAGGCAGCGCTCGAGCGCTAGAAAACTAGATCACTGAGAGGATATAAGATTCACATGGCATGAATTGATTTCAATCAGACCCGTAACCATGACAACAGATGCTTAGTTGATGTCTGATTGGTTGAAGGGGGTCTTTAATCAATACAGCTCCCTAAAGTGGTGTTTTGTGATGCTCTATTTGTGTGTGTGCGTGTGCGTGTGTGTGCGTTTGTGTGTGTGTGTGCGTGTGTGTCTGTGTGTCTGTGTGTGAGTGTGTGAGATGCAGAGCCACTTAACCGTCCTCTGCACTGTCCCAGTGGGAGATGACATCACCTCGACCTGCACAACACACACACACACACACACACACACTGACCAGTGTAGGTTGCGCTTATATGTTCAATGATGAAAATACGATGCACACATCAGTTTTTACATTCCTCTCTTCTCTTGTCGTTTTCTCTCCTCTTTCTTTTGGCACAAATTGAGTGAAGATGCAAAGTAAACAAAATCAAACAAACAGTAAAAGCATGTTCATTTTGTGAGGGTGTAGCTCACACACACACACACACACACACACACGCTGCACTGAATGACTCGGCACTCTGTCTCTGAGTGACGAGTGGCGCGAGGTTCTGGCAGATGTTTGTATCTGTGTGGGCTCAGTTCCTGTGAGCTCTGCCGGCCCCTGGTATTCAGGAGGTTACACACGCACAAGCTTTTAATATTTAGCGCTTTTTCATACTTTAACTCCTATGTACACACACTCACTTGAACGCATTTTCCATTTCCAGTGACACTGAGTCATTCACACTTTTAGTAAATGCTGCAGTATGAGACTCTGGATGCCTTAAACAAACTACTTCTTCAGTCGCTTTATAGCTGGAGGTCCAGCTGTAGCCACATGCAGTATCAGAGTTTCAGAACTTACAGTCTATCACCTCAGCAATGCAACATGTATATGTTTTATAGGTTCAGACCAAATCTGGCTTTTCCCAACAGCAGATTTACATCATCCCAGCATCACCAACTGATCCAGCTGTGCAACAGGAGTCGCTGCATTAGGTGTGAAACTCACCACCACACACCACAACCCTCTAATGCACGAAGTGAAACTACAGACACATATGCAAACTTGAACATGTGTCAGTCGTCCAAAGATGCACATCTCAGCAGTTATCACCAGCAGGACAGTAGTAAATTAACTCAGTGGTGCATCTGTGCGAATCCCACATCGACGTACTTTACATTTATGTGGCTGCTGCTCTGTGCCCTGGTGTTATGATGATGAAATTCCCAAGCAGGGCTCTGGTCTGCCCTCTCTTGGCTCTGGCCTTCAGACACAGACGTTCCAGTTATTTTATCTGTTCACTAACAATGTTGTACAAGAAAACCCAAGAAGGTCAGGTCCTGCCTACATGGACACCACTTGTGTCAAAGTTAGAGAAGTGGTTGAATGCAGCTCCCTGTATTCCAACATCAGAGAGGTTTCAGACCTTCATGTAAATAAAGTAGTGGGACATATTATTTACATCTTCAAAATGTGAACCCATCAGATGCAAAAACCAGTAATTGTTTGTAGCAGCAGGTTTGAAAGGATCAACATGAAAAACACAGACAAAGCCAAATTACACTGACGCAGGGGATGATGGTGATATGCAAGAACATGTTCGTCTGGCCTGGTGTTTTGGGTGTGCGTGCGTTTAATCTTCAGCAGCAGGTACAGTAGCAGAGAACTGTTTGGAGACTTGAGGTAATCCTGTAATGATCTTGTGCGATGAGTGATCAGGGTGGGAGCGAGTGTGTGTCTGGACGTAGAAAAGCCGTAACGCGTTAGTCACAGCTCAATCTGTAATTTCGCCATCTAGTTCCTGTTGTAGTGACAGGACTGCTGCGTCGACTTCAACCCTCCATGAACAATGAGGATGAAAACAGGCCATCTGTGGTGACATATTTAAATGAAATGTGTTTTCTGCGTGTGAGCTCTGTTGGAAAATGCAGAGTTGCGTTTTTTTTAGAGTTAAGCTGGTGAGAACCGACTGTGGGAGAGGGGGGGGTGTAACGGTTCACCAGACCTGCAGGACGAGTCAAGCTTCTCGTCTTTAACATCTTGGATGTTTGCCTCTCTGATGTGTCTGCCTCTGCTTTTAGATGATCTTTAGGACTCTGCGTCTCCTGGAAGGTGTTTGTTTTCGGAGCCCAGTAATTCACTGCATGTTTGCTGCCCTGCGCTGCTGTAAATATCAGCTCTATTCCATTTCCTGGCCATACTCATCTGCATATGTTGGTTTTTGAAAGATGAGTAACATTTAGAATATTAGCCCAAGAGAAAAGGCTGATGGAGATGTTCATGAGTCACAATGGCTTTATTATAAGCCCCATTTCAGGCAGAGATTTACACTAAGCCACAGAAACTGAACAAAACAAGGGACCAAGCGTCTGCTGGCATTGTCACAGTGTCTGAAGAAGTCAGCAGCTCCTGTTGCCCTTTTAATTTGCATATGCCACTGTTTAACTTCAGCGATGTTGTCCTAGTAGTTCCTGAGTGAAAAAAACAGTATCTGGCCTCTTCCCACTCGCTCCTTCACTTTAAATATTAACATATATGTACGTATAGGATGGGACCTGTGACCGGTTTCCTCTGCTCTTAAGTGTCTGTAACCCAGGACTGAACCTGTCCAACAGCCAGACGACCGACTGCTCTCATTAAGACGTCCTCCCATCTTTCACTGTCTCTCATTGTAAAGCACAAGCTCATTCCGGTGCTTCGTCAGCTTATGGGCTTATGTCAACACGCTGTCAGAGCTTCTGACTCATGTCAAAACAAGATGTAACGGACGTTTGGCTTCCTCCACTTTCAGCCTCTCTCAAAATCTCTTCTTTCCACAACTTTCTCTGTCGTCTTATCTCACCTCCTCACTTTCCCCGACCTGACTCGCATCGCTCTCCGCTTTCATCCATCATCATCCAAACTGTGTCAGCGGTGGAGAACGTACAGTATTGAGGTCACGTCCATCTCTTGTGCATGTCTAATAGCCGTCCATTTCCTGCCTCAGTGACTTCACTGCATGCAGCTGTTAGAAGGAAATGCCAGAAAGTTTTTATTTTTTCATCACCCAGAAGATTTGGTGGCTAGGTTGTTGCTCCGCCACATGTGATTTCTCAGACCTTTAGCTGGTATGTAACCGTAACTCCTCACCGTGACCTTTGACCTCTGAGGACCATCCATCAGTACCCAACCCTGATCGCCCAGGGAGTTCAGCATCATGTTCCAGTGCCTCCTGATGTGTCCAGTGAATTGTCAGCAGCTACTGAAAGCAGAGGTTAATTTTATCCAAATTGCTCTGGAGATTTGCTGTCCGGAGATTTTCTGCTGGGGCTCTCAGTTTAACTCGGGGTCATTGCTTTCGAGACAACAGTGGATAATTAAACATTCTGTATATCTGAATAAAATACACCATTACCAGGAGTAGGGATTTAGATGGTCCTTCTATCCTTTAAACTGGTACTGTAATCCACAATATCCTTTCATTTTTGACATCTGTGAGGCTTTGCAACAGAATTTCCCAAATATCAGTTCACCAGTGACTTATTATGAAATATATTTTGTCTTTTATGTTGGAAGAAATGTATGTTTTTATGCAAATCACTCCACCACACAAGCTGCTGAGAAAATGCTCCATCCAGACAGTTTCAAACACTAGAGTCTCTCTGCGCTGCACAACTTACTGGCAGCAGTTCGCTCCAACATGAGCCTCGGTGCCATTGTTTGTTTGCTGGTTGTTCTTACTCGTGCAGACGCCACAAGCATCCAACAGAAAACTGCCGGACAGCACAAACGGACACGAATACCGACTGTATTTACATTTCTGCATAATGGGCCTGAACTCTGACCTTTTACCCATTCGACCTGCTCATTAGGGTCCCAGCAACATCAGTGTGGGGGGACGTTTCTGAATCCTGTGCACTCTCACAGTTCCCTTCTTTGTTTCTTACAGACACCCAGCTGTCTGTCCTCTCGCTGGCTCTGTCTGGTGGTGGTGGGCTGCTGCAGGCTGCTGTAGGTGGTCAGAATCGCTCCAGACAGCGGGAGGGAGAGGAGAGTCTGTCTGGGGCGCTTAAAGGACAACTGGCTGCCTTTCCCCTGTATTTTCCCACCTTTGCATTGTGGTTCCCAATAAACAATATTGGAATTAAGTGAGATGTGATGTTTGTGTTGGCAGTAAATGCTCAGAGACAGAGGGGGAACAGCATGAGAGAGATAGAGACAGATAGAAAAGCGGCACCAGAGCGAAGACGTTATTGAAAGGAGCTTCCGCTGGCAGGGCTCCGTTAATCCTTCACGGCGGTGGTCTCTGTGCTGGCCTACATTTAAATATGGGTGTTTTGGTGTTTGGAGGTTTTCAGGTTGGCATCTACGCTTCATGCACATAAACATATATTTACTTCTGTACAAATCACTGGTTGTTGTTGTCTGTGTTTATGATCATGTCAACAACACAGTAAGTTCCTCTGTCTTTGCTTTTTAAGGAACTTCTTTGTTGAATGTGACCCATCGTGTAGATACAGTACATCAGCACTGTTTTTGTCCAGTAAATCAGTATATCGTTAGTAGCAGTAGTCAATTCAAATTTGGGAGACAAAGCAGCTAGTGCTTCTGTTTCAATTGTGTCCTTTTCTAATAAATTACAGTTTGTCCTCATTTGCTCCAGCTACATCGCATTTGAAGCTTTGTAGGCTAGAACTGAGCACTGTGTGTGTAGTGGTGTTGATAGTGTGTCGACTATCAACAGGAAAATGGTGAATTAAACCATTGTGCTCTCATTATAGCCACTTCTGTGTGCAAGGTGGCAGCTGTTAATCTTGGCACGAGGCTACAGCGCTTGGATTATCACGAGCGCACACTCGCACACAATGTATTTGACTCTGATAAGCTGCGGACAGTAGCTTTTAAATTCATGAAGCGGCTTCTGTTCCTCTTTGTTTGGAGAAGCTTTGCGTTGTGTGGCTTCGTGTGATACTAGTTCCTTTGACCGTCCGACATACAGAGCCTATTGAGCCCAATAGGTCACGGGACAGATGGAATCGCTGTGACTTTACTGACCCTGTGGCGATTCAGTGCGTTAGAAATGCTCTTTGAACCCTTGCTCTGCCTCTAACTATCTTCATCTCTGTCCTCTTCCAGTTGGGATGTCCTGAGTCAGTCCCACAGGCCCCGCGAGCCCTGTGCTGATGGGCCCTGCTGCACCACCATGAGCTTGCAAGATGGCAGCTGCAGCTACGCCAGCAGCGCCAACATGGCCACCGCTAGTGGCAGCATGCGGCGGCGCCTGGAGGACCAGGAGTTCACTCTGCGCGTCTATCCAGGCACGCTGGCCGAGGGCACCATCTACTGCCCCGTCACCGCCCGCAAGAACACCACAGCTGCCGAAGCCATCGATTGTCTCATCGAGCGGTTGCACCTGGACCGGACCAAGTGCTACGTGTTGGCTGAGGTGAAGGAGTTCGGCGGGGAGGAATGGATCCTGAACCCTGGCGATTGCCCCGTTCAGCGCATGATGCTGTGGCCACGAAGCGCCCTGGAGAATCGCAGCGGCCTGGGCAGCGGCGACGACTACCGCTTCCTCCTGCGTGAGAAGAACCTCGATGGATCTATTCATTATGGCGGGAGCTTGCAGATGTGGCTGCGGGTGACGGAGGAGCGTCGGCGACTGGTTGAGCGGGGTTTCCTGCCCCAGCCCACAGGGAACGACCCTCCGTCCGACCTGTGCGCCCTCCCAGAGCTAACGGAGCGCGCGCTTTTGGAAAGCCTCCGTGCACGTTTCCGCCAGGAGAAGATCTACACCTACGTTGGGAGTATTCTCATAGTGATTAACCCCTTCCAGTTCCTGCCCATCTATAATCCTAAATATGTCAAGTTGTATGACAACCACACTCTGGGGAAACTGGAGCCCCACATTTACGCCGTGGCCGACGTGGCGTATCACGCCATGCTGCAGCGACGGAAGAACCAGTGCATAGTGATATCTGGTGAGAGCGGATCTGGGAAGACGCAGAGCACCAACTTCCTCATTCATCACCTGACTGCACTCAGCCAGAAGGGATTTGCCAGTGGGGTGGAGCAGATCATTCTGGGGGCAGGGCCCGTGTTAGAGGTAAGGACCGAACTGGACAGCATACGTGTCTGAGTATGAGGCTATTCAATCCCAGAGAACACATTGTTAGAGTTAAACTGACTCTATAACTTTAACCTATAAGAACTGCTCAACTGCACGTCAATCGTGGTAGATGGTCATGACTCAAGGAGGCCGACACACAAACTATGCAGCAGTGTCTTTGGTAATTTGGTGATACTTCGCTCCTCGTTGTCCTGTGTTGGCGTCTTTGTGTGGTCACTTGTTTCTCTTTGTGGTTGTTTTGTGTGTCTGGGGATATTTTCTATGTAGTCTAAGATGTTTTGTGTCTCCTTGTGGCCTTTTGTTACATACTAGTGGTTGTTGGTTTGTCAGGGTAGCTCCTGGTCTGTCCCTGTAGGCCCCTTCTTAATCCTTCCGTGATATTTGCCCAGCGATTTAAATCTCCCACAGTTTTTGTACCTGGTCTAGATGCGCATATGTTTGAGAAGTGAGCTCAGGTCACGACTGAAGTAAAGGAAGTGACAAAAGCCCGATGAATCGTGAAGTCAGCAGGCTCAGTGCTGGAATGTCAGCTCATGGGACGAGGCATGAAACGGATTATAGAAATGTCCTTCTCACACTGGAATGTCTCAACATGAAGGCAAATCTATATTTAGCCCCAGCTTTACCACATATGGCTATATTATATATTATGTGCCCCAGATATGCCGTTTCTGCCTGAAAAAACCTAATGGAATGTCATCTAATCCGCTTGGGATTATAAATCAATAATGGATTATGGAATTTCATTGGGAATTTCATCTTTTGGGAGGTTGATTCAAGGGCAGCATGTTTCCTTCAGCTTTTACACATGACTCAGTGGGCGCCCACCAGTTTGTTGTCGCAGCCATTTTGCTCTGCAGCTCACAGCTTCCTGTCAGGTGGGTGATGTCAAAGCACAGCTGTGCTCGCTGACGCCATGTTCATCCCTGTACACCTAAACAAGCCATCGTAAAGCAACCTCACACCTCCTCAGAAACCTACATCTTCTCCAACGTGGTGATCTGACTCTGGAGTTGATTCCCTGTCACAGCTCTGCTGCCAGAGGCCGCAGTGATCGAAAGGCTTGTCTTTGAAAGCGGAACATCACAGTCTGAGGAACCACATACTGTTTGGTGGCCTGTGTGTGTGAGCATGACCACGTCCCTTATAGTAACTTCCCCATCATTCACCTGTCTGACCGGATTGTTGCAGAGATGCAAATGAAGACAAAACTCACAGATGTTTGGTTTCTGGTTCGTTGCCTCACTGATCAGTAAGGAATCAGCAGTTAACATGTCGATTAATTAACATTGTTGGCATTTTACACTGTACAGCAGGTGCTTTAATTGGGTGGAAGTTGGACCAGAAGATCTGCTTATCTTCACAGCAAGCCAGCGGCTTCAGCCTTTATTCAAAGCTACCGTCCACTGACTCTGGCATCATTTACGTATGAGGGAGTGGCAGATGGATGCACATGCAGAAATGTGAGAGAGGAAACGTTCCCATTTTTAGAAATACTAACTTTGGCAGTTGGTGCCTTTTGCTGCTGTTCCTTCTTCTCTTTTCCATCCCCTTCTCCGACCGCTTGGGGCGGATGGTCGTCCGTGCTGAGCCTGTTTCTGCTGGAAGTTTCCTCTGTTAAAGGGACTTTTCTTTACCACTGCTGCTGCTCAAGTGCGATTTGCTGGCTTCTCTACATATTTGTGTTTTTTGTCCAGTAAGTTCTGTGAGTAAACATCTCAGCTGTTTTATCGGAACTTGCAGCCTGTTTGTTTATACATGAGACCATCACCAGATATATTAACTTTTTATGAGGTATTTTAAGTGGAAACTAGGTCAGTTTTCTTTAATAAAAATCATGAACTCCAGCTGCCTCTAACACACGTATCCTCCAACCCAGAGCTCACACTCTGTAAACAACCTTTAACATGAACTTTTTTGACTGTGTGCTTTTCACCAGCAGCAGAACCAAACGTCCGCATTAATATACTCGCATCCCCTGAACGACAGCTGGATGCAGACACTTCGCAGCCTGCTGTGAATGCCCCGGGGCTCGACAGGGCGAACCAGCCGAATTCTTTACTTTCCACCAGTTGTAATGTCAATTACAGAACCATTTGCTTCGGTCAGATGCTGCTGCGTCACTTGGACTCGGTGAAAGTGCGAAAGTTCACCCAAGTCACAGTCGGGCTGAACATGTGAGCTCAGCGAGGCTTAGTAGTTGAATTGCAAATCCACGCAGGCCTTGACGTCCTACAGTTACGACCAGTTTGTTGGTTTGTTCACATGTTTAATAAGAAAATCTTCCTGTGCAATCCCTCTGCCTGCTTTTGTGCTCTGTGTGTAAGTGGGTCTGCTTTTTGTCAAAAACAACACATCATTGTATCTTTATACATTTGAAAATCCTTTAAAGCAAATTGGGGATTTTGGTAAATATAAATAATGTTCCCCTCCCACCCACCATGACGACTTTCTTTGTTTCACACCTGTCGAGATAGAAAACCTGACGGAAAAACGGAGCCCGTGTTGGGGTTTCTACTGTCCGTCCACAGCGATTCTAATGTCAGACCCAGTGACCACAGGCAGCATTTGTACATTCCTGTCTGCAGTTTGACAACAAAGACGACCACAAGAGAGACAAAACAATGTGGAAATAAAACAGCAAAACTGTGGCAAAAACCAAAAGTGACTTTGAGTCAACAGGACTGTACCAGCATCTGAAAGTAGGTCTGGAAGGAAATGGAAAACAGCTCAGGATGAGCTACGTCTCCCTGGCAGGAGATGCGGAGACTGGGCTTCAATCTGAGAACGTTCAGAGAGCCTGTAGACTCAGATAACTCATTAGTTTGGATTCACATAAGAGGCTTACTGCCAACTGGAAGAATAGAGGGAAGGAGGGGAACCTGCACATGACTGAAATATTACTTTTTAAGCCCTCCTATAAATATTATAAATCAATTATTTCAGGCTTTGGGCCTTTTACATTTGATTGACATTAATATGAGAATTAAAGAACCAGACAGGATGTGAAATAAAAGCTGAGTATGTGGAAGCAAACAAAAGAAATGCTTCGTGAAGAATGTGGTGCGTGCAGAAAGGCGATGCTAGACTCCGCTCTGCTCCGTGGTGCATCCTGCTGGGTGATGTCATCACATCGTGTTACAGTGAGGTCCAAGGTCAACAGCTTGGAAGCTGAAGGTTATTTCAGCCGCACAGCACCACGAACTGCTTCAGAGATCCCTGGTGCAAGAATCTTTATTTTCATAGGTCATTTTTGGTGGGAAACCCTTTTTGTTTCTCTTTAGTTCTTTGATTTTCTGTGAAGGAGCAACAACAACAACAGTCTCCTTTTGCATTTTGCATTTTCAGGATTTGACTCACTCAGGCCGAGCACATAGAGCTTTATTGTCCTGACTGAAAGGCCTCATCTTTTCAAGGACATGTCGGCCACTGCAGGCATCAGACTCATGACCTTTTGGCAACAGACCAGCTTTTGTGGCCACTGAGCAGCGCTGCAGTCACATGGCAAGCGGTGCCGGTCAGCATCCCACCAGGCCTGCGGTGTCGTCTGACAATTCTCTGTACGCTCCGATCGACCGCTGGAATCATGAAATAGTCTTTAATAATGCACCGCAGATGGCCTGAAACTGCTGCCGTGCGTAATTTGAGCCGCGTTTGGAGCCAGGCGACAGCGGAGATGTGACTGTACAGCCCGATGGCACTGACGGGAGGACAGCAGGCAGGCTGACGGGAAGGGCCGGGCTTCTGTGCATGTTTGTTGGTTGTTGTTGTACGGTCAGGTGACAGCACCTCACGCTTGCTTCAGTCACGACTAAAGGGGAACCAGGCTTCTGCATGACAAGCAGACATGCGCTGTTCAGCTCCTACAAGGCTTCGACCGAGGCTGCGTCTGGGGCCAGCTACAGGGTTCCTGCAGGGCCGCGGGGGCCGAATTACAACTCGTCTTTGTTGTGGTGGTGTGGCCAGAAGACCTGATGTGCTGCAGAAGTAGCTGAGTGGACCCCACCCCCTCCACCAGATGATTCCCATCCATATGCCCCCCTCCTGATCTTAGCCAGGCCCTCAGGGACAAAGACCTGTCTGAGGCTGATAGATGGCTCCAGGTAGTGCCTCAACCTGGTAGTAGTTTTTAGTGTGTGTGTGTGTGTGTGTGTGTGTGTGTGTGTGTGTTCAAAGACCTGCGTATTATGAGCTGTGTGCCTGTGAATGGGAAGAAGCCTGAGCAGCCTGGTACCTCTATCCAGCACCACACAGCCAGTGAGTGGAGACATGTTGGCTGGGCCCGAGGACACGCTGGTGAACCCAGTGAACCTCACACACTAAGCCGAGGATGGAAGTGTGCTGTGTGCTGGATAGGGCCGTCAGTCGAGGAGCTGCTGTTCATTCTCACCTGAACGAGGGCAACCCTGCTTCTGCTGCAGAGAGGGGAGGTGCCTGTCACACCGTGTCAGCCGTCAGCTCCCCCAGCAGCAGGGGAATACGAGCCCCCGCGGCTCAGTGTGTCCTTGGTCGTTAAATCACAGCGAGGCATCCAAAAGCTCTCTCCTATCAAGACCGCTCTCTGCAGTGCTGAGCCTCAGTCAGTGAATGGTCACGCCAGCTTTGCAGACGCTGGAGTTTTCTGCGAAGCTACGGCGCTGTCTTGATTTAATAATGAGGAAGCACCGGTGGCACGTGGAGTGAAGACCAGTCCTTTTTCCCGCGGCTTCCTCTGCAGGTTTTTGTGCACAGCATGTCCAGCAGGATAAATTACACGTCTCTCTAGAAGAGAAGCTGGAGTCTCTCTTTCATTACATGTGGCTTAGCTCTATCTGCAGCCTTTACCTCAGAGGCTGTGCACTGGCTAGCGATCGTAGGTACGTGTTGGCCTCCTCAACACGCTCCCAAACATCTGTTCGCTGGATTATCCCCGTCTCCTGCTCATTCTCTTGCTCCCTCTGGAGCATTTCTGCTTTCCTCTCTCAGGAAGCTCAGCAAACTGCACATTCATCCTTACAGACAACTGTACACAGTGTCCGCAGATGTTCAGCGGTTGTGTGATTGACCTGGAGAAGGTTTAACCTCACACCAGCAGCCAGGTTTTCCTGGGAAATTACCTTCAGCTTTCTCAGACTTAATTTGTGTCTCGTTTGTGTTTAATATTCTCTCAGTTTCCCCGAGCGAGGCTTTGCTTTCAGGAGACGGTTTCTCCTGTTGAGCTGTTAGGTTGTGTCAACCTAATCAACAGATGATAACTTAAAGAACAGAAATCATAACTACAATACATTGATGCAAAAAAAGTTTCAGTTTCCTGTAACTGAAGTCAAGAAAAAAAAAAAACGTTGACGGAGAACAAAACTTTTCCCTCTTACTCTGAAGACACTTTTATTTAATCTAGACATGAATCTGACATTAACATTAAATGTTAACAACAACTGAGCCATGATGACGCATCTCAGTGGTGATGCATCAGTATATAAAAGCGAAAAAAAGTTTCTCACATTAAATTTTTTTATTGTCTTTGTTGTTTAATGTCCTTCAATTTTTTAGTGCAGTGAGCCTTTAAAAACAGTCTGCGCTCATTCTGTTGGAGTAGAACTGATTCCGCGTACGATAGTGAAAGTTGTTTAAAATCCTCTTTTTTTTTTTCGAGAGGACACGACTCCAAGCTCGCGACAGGAAATTGATAGTCCAAATGGGCCTGATTCAATCTGAGCCTGCTTACGTGGTGTGGCGGCAATCAGACACAGATGAGATTACAAACATTAGGAGTCTTAGTTGGACACGAGGCCATCTGGACTGATGGGAGCAATTTAGCAAACTGGGTGTGGATTAGAGAGCTCATCTGTTTGAACCTGTCAACTACAGCCTCATGGATCGAACGGGGAATTTAATCTAATTAGGCATCGTCTGTTTTGTTTTTCAAATACATTTATGTCCTTTATTTTCGCATAACATTATCCAAATTCAGTTTCATTGCTAGAAAGTTTCCAGTGTTACATCTCCTACTTTCTTATGTTTCTCCTTCTATTGGTCTCTTAACGCAAACAATGCAGCGTGTTACTCATCACCTTTTCTCTCTGAGCTCTGTGGTTGGGATCCACCCATTTGAAGAGTTATTTTAAGTTTGCAGAGAAAACAAATCCAGCTTTTGTTTGTGAGTTTTTCTGGAGAAGCTTTGCCTCAGACTAATTGGTAGCTTTGGTGCATATGATGTTACAAACATCAGAGGAGAGAGAGAATTCAAATATGATATCAAATATAATTTTCTATATTGGTGTGTGGGAATTTGACTCCATGTCTATTTTGTGCTTAAAAATGACAAAGCATTTTCTCAAAGCCAGGCCAGAAAACCATGCTGAAATCATTTATCTCCTACTGTTTGTACTTGTTTGGAAGTTCTTAAAAGTTATAGTCAGTGTTTTTCCTGTTGAACGTCCAGTTTTGCTGGAGGTGTTTTACTGAAGCATAGTTTTGGTGCCACAAAATTTAATCAGGGCATCTCGTCTGGCAACCATGAAGCTGATGCCACTAGCATGGCTGATACTGTGTGAATTCAAAGGGAACCTACTGAACTGAACCTTGAGTACAACCGAAGCTTTACAGACAAACAGCAGTTGGTGTTGAATCTGCTGCATGTTGAGCAATAGTGATGTTATCAGGTGGGCGTGAAGTCGTCACCACTGCTCCTTGAGCATCTCCGTGCGTCTTTGTGAGTCTGGATCACTGAGAGGAGGTTCAGACAACAGACCTCCTAATCATTGCCTTTGTGTGCATTCACGGCCACGGTCTTTACACGCGAAGCACCTGAACCTAGAGCCTCGCCCATCAGGTTTCAACAGGCCTGTGTAGAAGTACACTTGCACAAAGCCGACCCCCGATCCCACCCCAGTAACCAAATAAAGTGCCGTCCTCATTCAGTGTAGCCATTGACGGCAAAGCGGGCTGGGAACAAACGGATGAATGGATGTTGGGATGAATGGTGCAGATGTGTGCTGAGCGTGAGCGGTGGTCTGAAAAGCCTGGGAGTGACTGTAGGAAGTTTGAACACGTTCCCAAGCCGAGCCTGACAGGTGACGCTTTGCTTTGGTCCCTCACACCGTCATTTAATGCACGCACACTGTTGTTGCGCTTGTGTGTGTTGTATAATTGCTGTATTTGATCCTCTGCACTCACAAAGCTGCACTGAGCCCAGCTGACAAAGCAGAGCATGTTTTTTAAATCACCGCCGTTCTTTTTCGTTCCTGCTCTTTCTTGCTGCAAATTGGTTATTTATCGTCTCTGTCTTTCCCTTCACGTCTCTGCGGTTTCACTTATTAAAGCCTCTATGGTGCATTTGCTTACGTTAATCAGTTCCTTGCTCTGTGATCTCTTTATCTTCCTGAAGTAATCCTTCACATTTTTATGAGTGCAAAGCTGTGGGCCGGACTAACTAGCTCTGCTAAACAAGGCTGAATGGATTTTAACGTGCTGTTCCCGTTGATGTGACACCCTTCGGCTGCAGGCAGATCGCGTTCTCAGTCGGTGTAGCCGCTGGTTCATCACCTGTGACAGCTGGACACTCTCTCTTGACTGTGCGGCACATTTTCGACCACGGTTTAAGTCAAATGCACCAGGTTTTTTCATGTCATTTGGCTTTAGCCCCACACGTACAGTAAGTCCGGTGATGGGAAAACCCTGCTCTGGGACAGCTGGCTGCTCTGCAGGTGCTGTGGACTGCAGTGGAACTGAGCACAGACCACGGAGGAGGGAGGATTTGTGCAGCAGGATAGTATTTAAACGTACTGTAACATAAACAGTGTGTCTCTTACTGTTTGTGTTGCTTGAGTCCACGTGGACGTTTGTGGTCTGTGTACAGCCCTACATATATACAAATACAGAATATGCTGCCAAATAAGTCACACGTGCTTCAAGTGACGTGTTAAGCTGTGAAAATTACATTCGTGATTTACAGTAGCGGTGTCCTGGTTGTTCAGTATCTCTGCAACCACTCGCTGTGTCTTCTCCCCGATGCAACAGCCCTACGGAGAGAAGATGAAAGAGCTCTGTCGCAGCACCCTACCTCCCCGCCTTCATCTCCTCTCCACCCCATCCCACCCAGCACCAGGGGCACATGGGGGATGGAGGGAGATAACAGAGAAAGAGTGAAGGAAGCAAGGAGAAAGAGGAGGGGGATGAGAGCGGGAGAGGATAAATGCTTGCTTAAAGAACAGTGATTTTTAAGCAGGGAGACTCCCCAGTGCCCCAGTTTTTGGGGTTTAGTGAAACAGAGTACGCTGGTAGTGTGGGCAGATTTTACTCTTCCTGCAGGGAACCCTCCATCCAGCAGCCAAGCAATTCTCCTGCCACACGAGTCACCTCTCCCCCCCTTAGCAGCTTGTTCACCTTGTAAACAAGCAGCATGAAGAAGTGTGTGAGTGCCCTTGGAGCTCAGACTTCCGTAAAGATCCTTTTAAGGTGTTTATAGGCCAGGTTTGCTGCAGTCTGCAGCATTTATCGCTTCCTCCCCGTAAACGCCAAAGAGTCCAGGCTTCATCCTAACGATCACAGCGTCCAAAGGGCCCGGGTCAAAGTAGATGACAGAGCCGTGTCCCTTCAGAGTCCACTGATGCGTTTGGTGTTTCAGTAACCAAAAACATATGATCTTCTGGTCAGAGACCGCTGGATGCGCCACGAAGGAGCTTTTGACCTGAGGTTCCTACATACAGTATATTATTGAACAGATACTGAACAGGTTGTCAAAAAGGTCCATGAAATTATGAACTACTGCATTTTTGGTTGCCATTCAAAACAAATAAAAGAAAAACTTTTTCATTTAGCCAAATGTCCCGACTCCTGAAATGGTGAAATTTGCTGCATTTCTTTCTCTTAACATTACTTTAAATGGAAAATATTTGGATTCTGCTGCTAACATTTAACGACGTCGACAGCGAGCGTATCACGAGCGTAGAAACATTTCCAGCTGCACAAGTGTTGTCCCCACAGAAGTTCCAGGCGGTCAGAGATGATTGATTCTCACGGTGTGTTTCGTGTCTTGGACCGAGCTGTTCAACATCCATCATTTCATGTTCTTGCTTGTTTCCTATGTCAACGTAAACATCGGCGTGTTGCTGCTGCCGCTGCAGCACGACGAGACGTATGACGTTGTTTAAGACGTGTTGTGACGATGTCTGTTGGTGTAAATACTATGTTGTAGTACTAGTAGTACTGTAGTAGTAGTAGTATATGAGCTGATTCTAAACGCTCCAGTGGCCTGTTGTAATGTGGCTGCCTTGCATTTTTGCAGCAAAAATAGACCCTGATTCTGCTACTGTTGCCTGCGAGGCGTCATTCTCAAAGCACGGGCAAGCAAAAAAAAAAAACGAAAAAGAAAACACAATGAGAGATAAGATCCGAAGTTAATGACGCAGGACATAGTGAAGCTTGGAGGCAGGAAAAGAGTCCTAATGAAGGCCGTGCAAAGAAGTGACAAGAGGGGAAGAGCGGCCTAATGTTAGACAGACTTGGTTGGACAAATGAGGTTTGCCAATTTGCAAATAGACAAAGAGGAAATGATGCAGCCCTTGTCTAACGTTCTGACAACCAGAAACCTGTGTAACGCACCACGTGTCACTTTGAAGCCTCCTCTTTACCCAAATGAAGTGAAAACTAACGTATTACACTGCTATCAGCGTCGTCTTCAGGTTCCCACCCAGCGCCTTTATTTTTAGATTGAACTTCAACATCACTGTGGTGTTGTTGCTGGCCGGAGGCGATGCTGGCTTCGCTGGCTCAAACACAGCTGTTCATCAGAGCTGTCAGCAGACTGAAGGGTGAGGAACGATAACAACTAGAACAATTCGATGAAGCGGAGTCACTGGACGAGGTTGATTACGCTACGAGCTGTCTGTGTGTGAGACTCACTGAGCGGAGAAGCTCAGCATCAAGCGATGTGTTAAATTAAACTCGTTATGTAACGACATTTATAGAAACGACGAAGTCACACATGGAACAGAGAAGTAGTCGCGTTGAAGATGTTTATGAAGAGAACATAAAAATAACAATAGAAAGAAGAACTGAAGTGCTTCTACATTATGTGCACGTGTCGGCCTTTAGCATCTCTTGTTATTAAAAGCTCTGCTGTCATGGAACTTGCAAAAAACCTGACCAATACCTAATAAAGTGGCCGGTGAGTGTTAGTCCAGTGTTGCAGCTACTCACAGCCTCTGTTTCACGTTCTCATTCTCTGCGTAGCGTATCCAGACATAAGCATTACTGCATTCACACACATTCGCACTGTCGCTCTCCTCCCACTCAAATCCCCAAATTAATCATCTCTCACTGCAGCACGTAGGAGTCCAGCTCTCGAGGGATTAACACTTCAACACGCTCGGCCGTGGGATTTTCCCACACCACCTCGTCACACCTAGCTGTGCTACAGACTCGCCGCCAGCTCCGAGCAACGCTCCCAGAAACGCTCAGGATTTGCCGAACGCGTAGAAGCTGTGTTGTGTTAGAGCGCTGGACGGAGGCGGAGGCGCTTTGGGGTCGGTTGGGCATCGTAATGTCTGTTGAAAGGTGTATATTTTTCTTTGCTGGCTGTTATTCATGGTGCAGCTTGTAGCTGGGGTTGAAACTCGCTCATGCCAGCGTCTAATAGCTATATTGGCAGCGGCAGGAAAACATGATGCTGGAACATTTCTGAGCTGGACTGATGGAGACGCTGTTCTGAAGCCAGATGTTCAGAGCTGGTCAAGTCATAAACATTTCATCAGGTGTGCAGATGTGTCTCTCTGCGTTTCTCTGTGCAGTTGCACTTTCAGTAGTGACTGTGTTGTGCAGCACGTCCCTCTCAGGCTAACGGTTCCCCTCTGTTCCCAGTCTTTATGCTAAGCTGTGCTAACAGTGCTGATCTTTTAACCTCTACTGTATGTAAACATCATGCAGTGACTAGTCCCAGATTAATTAACCACATCACATGTGATTGATCTGGATGGAAACACACTTGTTGGTCTTTCATTTAGTCAGACTCCCACCGTCCTCGTGTGTCCTCCTCAGTCTTCCTTCCTTCCTTCTTCCTTCCTCTTCCTCGTGCTCCACCTCCTCACTGACAGTGGTGGAGGGTCCGTTGACAGTCCCGTGTGGTGGAGGGAAGCTTTTATTGGGCCTGTGCATTCAGCCCTTCCTGAGGCCAATGGGATCCAGATGTGGCCCAGCACTGTAGTGACAGCAACCATTTATGGAGAGAGAGAGCAGTAATGTGTGTGTGTGTGTGTGTGTGTGTGTGTGTGTGTGTGTGTGTGTGTGTGTGTGTGTGTGTGTGTGTGTGTGTGTGTGTGTGTGTGTGAGAGAGAACACTTTGTCTTCCTTATGTGCTATCCTACGACACATGTGCAGATGTTTTCAGCTGCGTTCGACTTCAAGCACATATCGTGAAGCATGAAGATGCAAACAATCCAGAGAAAACACCACAAGGTCCAGAGTTCGAACCGTGAAGTGGCCACTTCTCTCGCCTCAGTCCCCCTCAGACCATGAAGCCACCGATCGGTGTCTGATTTCGGGGGGACTTTGTTGAACACTTAAAGCCTGAGGCAGAGGATCTTTAGGAAACTGGGACATTCTTCACATTTTCAAAGGGCTGTTGGGGCTTAATTAGGCTGTTTGGGAGTCGATCTCACAGTTCGGGACAGTAGAGAAAGACGTGGTTTAACATTCACATTTGATAACTTCAAATATGTTCAATTTCCTGTTCCTAATGTTTATTACATCTGCAGCTGACAGTTATGCTCATTACTACTTAATTTGCCATTAGCTGATACATCCGTTGATGATCAATTTTAGTGCAGTGCTTGTTTTGTTTGACCAACAGTGTAATAAAGCAAACCGGTCAAGAAATCTAAAGATATTAAACTTAAAATGATAGATAATTAAGCGTAGCTTCAAATGAGAGTGAGGCGTTCGAATGGCGAGTTTTGAACAGGAATAAGGAAATGGCCTTTGAACAAGTGCTTGACAGCTTCAGTACCTGCATAGTTCAGGCTGTGTCCAACAACATATATTACTTCTCCATCACCCAAACTGTCACCTGCTCTCTCTGCTGCTATTAGGAGGCCCCTTCACCGTGTGACCTTTCAGCGTTACGTAACCCCACGCCTCCGTCCGCACAGCCTTTCCCGACTCTTCCTTCCTTTTTTCCTAGAAAAGCTGAAGTAAAGGAAAATCACCGGAGAGAGGAATGAGAGAGAAGAGCCCGTGGAGTAATATACAGTAGAGATGGCCAGAGAAGAAGCTAAAAGCAAGTCGTAAAGATGGAAAGAAAGGAAGTTTTAAGAGGCCTGTCCATGTTGTTTAAAGCCCCTGATGAGACACACAGATTTGAAGAATTACCCGTTGCCTCGTAATCGCTTTGCGTAGCTGGTGCTTTTAATCTGTTAGCAAACATACTGGACATTTTCAGTGGCACACAAAAAGATGAAAACAGCAACACACCGGCACGAAATCAACTACGGCAGATAAGACGCACATCTCGTCCGGCTGCATTGTGCTCGGGCTCTGATGTGGTTGCTGGAACTGATCGCTTATGATCCCACCAGGTGAACCGCAGCACAACCCACTAATTATATAGCACTAGGCTCCCTTCATGCACTTGAAATGATGGTTTGATTTGGAATATTTAAGCTTGAATACATGTTTGAAAACTAAAATACAGCTTTGACTCTGCGTCACAACAAAGTAGAAATGATATAAAAAAAAAAAAAACAAACATGACAAATTATTTTGGTAATTAATTCAAGAAACCTCAGCAGTATGAACATTCAGTTGACCTCATGTCCCAGCTATTCTAGTTCAGGAATACGCAGCCTTGGGCGCCTGGAACATGTATCGGTTTATTTAAATAAAATGATTTGGGAAATTCTGTATAAACTGAAGGCTCACATTTGCATTTGCCTACCCAGCCAGACTGAGGAGCGTTAACCCAGGTTCCACACAGAATGTCGACACCTCCTGACCTGGATATTTATGCGAGAAGCCAGCAGCCGCCATCGCACGGCCACCAGCGCTCTGCAGCCATGCTTCAACCGCTCAGCGCTCCACAGAAACACCGAGCTGATGGAACCGAGCCAGTGGGTTTGGCGCGTCTCCACCTGTTTTTTCATAATGTAGGTCATCTAATGGTTTTTGAGAGCGTTTGGAGAAAAGCTACAGCTGCACTGGGGAAGCGCACACAACGAAGAAGGAGAGCGAAGAGAGCAGAGCCTGCTGCCTGGTTTTAGACCCGCTCTGAGGAAGCCCTTGACATTGTAATTAACAGCTCGCTCCCTCCGTGTCCCTCTCCCCTCAACACTTAACACACTAAACCCTGTCCTGAAATAGCAGAGCCACTGCTCGAGGCCGAGGAGCTGCAGCGGTGGAGGAAGGCTAACGTAATGTGACAGCGTGGAAGAGCCCACGGGGGCCGACAGGACGCGTGACCACGCATTAGCATATTTCCAGTGTGGAACTACTGCTGCCATTTGCACTTAAACACAGAGACACGCACAGTGACATCAGGATTAAGCCTTGGGTCAGCACATTTGCTTCCACATAAACTAACATATGGCCGGATAAGCTGCATCTTTGATTTGTGCAAATGGACGCTGTGCTGAGCTGTGCGTCGCACACTTGCGTTGGTTATTTCTGGAGTCCATATGGCGCCGCAGGCTACGTGCGATGAACGCGGGGGTTAATTGAGTCTTCTGAGTCCATGGGAACCGCTAACGTAACCCGTCATCAAGCCATGTCATCAAAGCTCCCTGTTACAAGCAAATATGAGTTTGCAATTTGTTATTTGCAAAACAAACGTGTAGTGATTGACGCATTATTGTTAAATTCTTCTAAAACTCCTTTTGCAACCAAAAAGTGTGACTTTGAGAAAGAAAGTGTGACATTCACCACGTGAAGCTAGTTGCTGTGCGGCGGTTGTGTGGAAGCAGGACTGACAGTGTGGGACACGTGAGGCGGTGGGTTTAGGGGAGGAAAGAAACGTTCTCACCCCACGGTGTCAGATAATGTTGCATTACTATGGCTTGGGAAGCCTGCTGACTGCCTGGCCAATCCATCGTCTTAGCAACAAAAATAGATTCACGTCCTGGGGTTTTCTGGGGAAAACAATGTCTCTCGTGGACACGTCGCGTGTCTCATTCATTGTTTTAGATTCAGCCCCGTGTGTGTTTTTACGTCGTTCTGTCTTGTGCTCGCTCTTATTCTCTGTCTCTAGCCTCTCAGCACACGTACGCGTATAGTAATCAAGGATTGGTCACAGCAGGCGTCGACCACGAAGCTGAGTTCGCCACTGAACCAGCCAGACACCGGCGACGTGCTCATTAATCTCACTCACACACGCGAGCATCCACACATGGGGCACATGCAAACACAACAGCCTGGACTGAAAGCTCCGGCAGCACATGCGTCCTCCGATAGTCACACACAATAATGCGCCTCTTCCCTCCGTGTTCCTGTTGCCAGCAGTGGTTTGATTGTTGTTGACAGTTTCCATTAGAGCTGGTCTCATTTCACTAAAGTCATTTCAGGAAGTGGCTTTTCCTCTAAGTCATACAAGTGGAAATGTTTTGCCATCGAAGGCCTCTCGCATCAAGACATGACGAGGAATGAAAGCTCTGTCATTATTGTGCAAATTGCAGCTTCGATTTCCATTTTGGATTGAGGGACCTGAAGGAGACCCTCTGTCCCTGTGATGGGGGGGGTAATGAGTGTATGGCAAATAACTTTCAATGAGCACGATGGTTATTTATGTCCTCATTTGCTTTTCCATTGCCAGGTTATTGCAGGATTTGACTTGTGTTATTCCAGAGCTGTAGCATTCACCCAGCAGCCACAGTCAATTATCTGACGCCCACTTCTCCTCATCTCTCCTCCCTCCTCCCCCGTCCGCTCTCCTCCTCGCTGCTGCTTCTTATTTAGTCATTTATCATAACTTCCAGATACTGATTGCATCAGCCTGAAGTTTCGCCCCTGCTTCTGTGAACTGTGCTGTTGAAATATGTGCCACCTCTTGAAAGGTGCAGGTTTTCCAGTTTCGTCTTGTTACCTGTGTTGTTATAATCACGTTCTCTCTTTACGTCCTTCAGTTCTTTCTTGTTTTCCTCACGTCCTTCCTTTTGTGTCCTTCGCTTGTTTTCTCTTCTGTCTCCATCTCTTCTTTTCCCTGTTTGTTACCTTTTCTTGTTTCCCCCCTTTGTTTAGTTTTCACCCTGCTTCTGTTTCTTTTATTCTCCTTGTTTTGCCTCACGTTGTCTCCTCTTTGTGTCCTTTCCTTCGCTCGTTTCCTGCCCTATCCTCTCTTCTACTCGTTTTGCTTCCTCTTTCTCTCCCTTGTCCTTGTTTTTCTCATCTCCTCTGCTTGTTCAGTCTCCTTATTTCCTATGTCCTAGTTATTTGTCTTTAATCTTCTCACTGTGCTCCCTCTCCTTTCCTTTCCTAACCAGCACCACTGGGGCTCATCTGACTGCTAATAAGAACCTGAATGAATCCCCTGGAGGCTTCTAATGATGGAGGACTGTGTGTGTTAGCTGCAATGTCCACACACTCCTGACTGTGTCTCTGCAGCGTATTTGCCTTCATCGGAATTTAGCACTTTAGTACATACAGTAGCTGGTGTGTGTGTTTGTGCCTCTTGCTGGCCCCTCGTGGCCCTCATGACCTCTGTTACAGGGCTCTGATTGGCTTCTTTCCATCTTCTTCCAACACATTCTTTGCTGAGTTCAGTTCCCATCCTGATGTACTGCAAACACACAATATTTTGAGACGCTGTAGACTGAGGCAGAAGATGAGTAGTTAGAGGGACACGCATTTATCGAGTGTCTGGTGCTGCTGTACCTGCTCATTAATAATCACGCTGACGTTCTGCGTTTTCCATTCTCTCCCCAGGCCTTTGGGAACGCGAAGACGGCCCACAACAACAACTCCAGCCGCTTCGGCAAGTTCATCCAGGTCAACTACCAGGAGAGTGGCACTGTCAGGGGGTGAGTCCAATACACACTGAACGAAAGGTCAGCAGCAAGTGAACCTTTTCAGCTTTCTAACCTCGGCAGGCTGGTCAGTGTCTGGGTTTGCATCTCTGCTGCGCTGTCATCTTAGTTATTCTCTGTAATGTGTATTTTCAGGGCGTACGTGGAGAAGTACCTGCTGGAGAAATCTCGCCTGGTCTACCAGGAACACAACGAGAGGTGAGTGGAGAGTCATTCGCATGCATGCGTAATAAGATAACTAACCTCAGATCACCTTAGGTGATGTGACGGAGCCATAAGTACTCCACACAGACGCTGAGAGACATATTCCCACTGGTTTAGCAGATAACAAATCCATATCTCTGCACTCGTGTGTTGTTTGTCTGAGAACCTCAACACTGAAATTGCTTCCATTTCCTCCGCAAACGGATGATGTGTGGCGCATGTGTCTGAAATGACCTTCTAACCATCAGGTCGTCTTTCAAGCTCGGTCATTTATGGAAACGGCACATTGTGCTTAATTTGAAGTCTTTTAGTTGTTGTGTCCGCCTGCACCTACGTGTCCACGACAACCTGTATCAGCTTGACTTTGCCTCGCTGTCCTGTTCTCAGGTGTAAAAGGAACAGGTCCCCCCAGCATGACAGCAAAAACAATGTAAAACCTCCCTGTGGTCGCCTCATCCCTCTCACCCTGATTGGCCCACGGTTTCTATTTCGTCCTGATGACAGGCGCTGGCAGCCTTAGATGGGCTAGAAATTAAAGCAGGGACCTCCCACACAGCTCCGACCTGAAGCAGACAGGTGGCGGGGGAGCAGGCGAGATAGTGATAAACCACAAACTAGCTTGAAAACTAAAGCCTGTTTGATGACAGTTTGCCTCTGTGCGACCTCAGCGGGGAGGAACCAGCTGAGCTCTCCAGGTATGTGCAGGATTTATGATTTATTCTGTACTTCAGCAGGGAAATCTGAAAATAGTCCAAGTGCAACTAAAGTTAACCTGGTATTCATATATCATGTTTATGGTTGTGAGACGTTTGCCTTGTTTTTAGGTTTGACGCCCAATAAAAAAGACGAATTGTAAGCTGCATTGCTTTTTGTCGTGAATATAGGACAGGATTAAACGTTTGAGTGGCTGCAGGGGGAGACGTGCAGACGTTCCTGATTCCAGCCCAGAAATAATTCACGCGTTAACTCACCGAATGTCCTCTTTCACTGTTTTGCTTCTGGGCGTGTAAATGATTCCAGTGAGGCTCATGTCATATTTAGTAATATACACTAGTGTGAAATCAATTGTTTCAAAAAAAGCATTATCGACCATTTCAGTAGCTCAGCTCTTGCGAGAATATTAGATAAACAGTCCGTCCTGTGTTTAGCAGGTTTGACATCAGACCACAATGATAGTGTGGCCAAGCGGATCCTTTATTAAACCTGAGCTGTAAACTAGCTCAGAGAGAAGTTAATATGTTAACATGTTTATGTTAATATAAGGTGTTTTGTAGTTGTCAATAGTAAGTTCCTGTTCATTACATGTAAAGCACTGCTAATCTCATATCTTCTCCGTTTAATTGCCCGCTCTCCTGAATCACGCTTCACATCTGTTACTATGCACAGGCTTTAGTTAAAAACATCCTACCAATACAGTTCTGGACTCTTTAATATCCTCCCTGGGATTCCTAGCTTTCCACCACTCCATCACGCTCTAAATGTCTCTGTGGTGAGAGCTGGAGCTTGTTTCCAGCTGTAATACCGTAACATCTCAGCGCCTTGGCTCAAGCCCCATCCTTTGTCATGGCTAATCACAGCTCTATACCTCCAGCCCACACACTGCAGCGCTGCTTCGTTTGACTCCAAATGTGAACCCACTGAGTCAAAGGTGCTGAACTGTGTTGTGAAATTGCCTGCAGTTACAGTTCTTCGCTGTTTCTCCTCTCCTTCGCTGAACAACCTCTCAGAGATTTCAAAATCTAGACGCTGTGGTAATTCGCTGTGTTTGTGTCTGTAGGAACTACCATGTGTTTTACTACCTGTTGGCTGGAGCCAGTGACGAGGAGAGGAAGTCCTTCCACCTGCTCAAACCCGAGGAATACCACTACCTCAATCAGGTCCGCTCACACAAGAACCCAGGCCTCTGTGCCTGCGTGAATGAGTGAATGTGTGGCAGTCAGAGGCTCTGAAGTCGATGCTTTCTGCCTTCTCTCTCTGTTGGAGCCTATTTACCTCATATCTGGTTCATGTCTCTGTGCTCATGCGTGTTGATTGCATCAGCCGTTTGTGTGCGTGGGGTTGGGTGTGTTTTCGTGTTTATTGTGTAGATGCCAGACGCCTCCATGTGTGTGCATCTGTGTGCGATGGCAGCAGAGGAGAGAACGAACCCCCTTCTCTTCCTACGGCGACGAAATGAGAAGGAAAATGTGCTTTGTTCATCTTTTTTGGCGTCCTCCAAAAAAGTAACAGTTTTGTTTTAACTCTCTTTATCCCCACGACAACAAACTCCCGCCTCCTCAGCTGCTGCCTGCTCGTTACTATGCAGCCCTGTTTCCATGGCAACAGCGAGACTTACTTACTTTCGCTGTGGAGCGCTGGTGGTGGCGTGCGTTTGTGTACACACGTGTTTGCCCAGGAGTGTGTGCGCGTGTCCGTGACACACATATGAAATACTACACAAATGGTGTCGCAAAGAAGTCAAATGATTATCCATATTTCTCATATTATCTGTCTTCCCTCTCTGAGATGGATTTGTTCTGCGTGCTTCACTGAAGCGGGTTGTACAGCAGCTACCGTATCATTTACCCTAACTAACTATGTGCAATCCTTCTTCATATATCATACATCCATCACTATCTCTGATCAGGTCACGTTGTGGACTCCTAACAACTCCGTTGTTATTGCTGCAGTGTGTGTGCATGTGCGTGTGTGTGAGGTCTAGTAATCCTTCGTCTGGTATAAAACCATGTGTAATCTTTCTGTCTCTTCAGTTTGCTAAAGATTCCTGTTTACGCCTTGTTAACCCGCTCTGTCTTGCTTCCAGATGACAAAGAAATCACACAAACTCCACTGGGACAATTACTATGAGAGCGAGCTGGTCAGTATCCATGTGGATGACGAGATGTTTGTGTACGTCTGTGCTCATGGGTGTGTCCTGGTTCTCTGGGTTCTGGTGCCAGTCTTGGTCTTGTTTTGTTGTTTCTCTGCTGTCCACGCACGTCTGAACATGGAGGTGCCCTGAACTGACCTCAGCTGGCCTTGCTCTTAAAGTGGCTCTAAATGTTTAAAGGGACATCCTTAATGTGATATTAGACATAGATGTGATATATAGATCATGCTGAATGCACACAGACAGGAATCCCTTTAAACTTTCAGATGCTTTGCTGTCAGGAGAAGTGTGGTGATGCCGTCTTTAAAGGGAAGGTTCAGGGTTTGTTAATCAATTTATTACTACTGTGCCACTGGGCTGCTGGTGATTGGGATCCTTTTGGGTCTGTTAAAATGCTTGTGATTTCATCTCTAGGTTTCATCCTGAAACTTCCCTCTAAGTGTGTGTGGTCCGTTGTGTGTGTGTGTGTGTGTGTGTGTGTGTGCGCGCGTTGCTGTTTCACCAGTGTTTGCGCTTGCCGCTGTCCTGCCAGCCTCCACCTGAAATGAGTAATGTTTGGTCAGTGGGATTTGATTGTACGGTTAGGGTTTAGTATCTTCTAGGCGGTAACGTTACTTTGCCGGAGAGCAAACACTTGACATGAGAGTGGGCTTGTTTAAGTACAACCCATCTGTCAGTCTTGCTGTTTTTCCATTCTTAGCTTTGGCTCTTTGTCTTTCACTTTTTTCAAGCAGCTCTTTTGTCCAGGAAAGGCTTTCTGAGGACACTCACTGCAGCTTTTTTCCAGCAGTTAGTCATACTTCAGTCATCTGTTTAAAGAAATTCCTCGTCACCTCTTGTAAGCTTAAAGAAGTGACTTTGAAAAGCTGTCATCCTTTTGGATTCACACCCATTCCAGTGGATTCCAAACAACACTGACCAAACGTGGAGACTTTGCAGATGGCTCCTGCAGCTCCACAGTCCTGCCAGAAGCAGCATATTTGGGGGAATTATTGGCAACAGACAAATAGTTGGAACATAGTAAACATCTGGACCAACAGTGAGGAAGCAGGTTGAGCTTCACAAGTGATTTGAGAGTTTGCGAAGTATTTTGTATTTCATTTTTTCAGTGACTAAGCGTTGCTGTTGGAGTCAGTGTAACTTTGGTTATTGCAAGATGCCCTAACGTTCAGGTGATAGCCAAGTGAAGAAGGATCACACTGAAGAGGGGCGACTCACTTTGCAGAACTTAATTTAGGCCCAAGAAAATGTCCCCGAGCTTTCCTCTAGGATTTGTGGTCATTCTTCTCTTTGTTGATGGTTTGGCCAGCGTATCTACCAGATCTGAGCCCCGTTGCCCTAGTGTGAAAGTTTGGGAACGTTGCCCAAGCATCACAGCCTAGGGAAGTGCTGCAGAAGGCCTGGGAGGGAGAGATCAAGTTTAGATGGATCTATGATCTTTGTGCTGGAGCAGTGTTTTCTCCCTCACTGTGAGGTTAATGTAGTAGGTCCAGTAGGGATTTCCTGAAGGATGATCCTGATCTGACAAACCAAAACACTTTTGTGTTGTTGCTACGTTGATGTCCCAACCGTTGAACCATTACCCTAAAACCTTTGCTGACTGAAAGCCTGGGAACACCCACTTATGACGCTGCAGACTGATGTCAGAGGTGTTTCTCCGTGGAGAGCCAGGCTGCTTCGCTTGCCCAGTCAACATCCCCCTCTCACTATTTGATGACACACAGTCTCTCTCAGAGGTCAGTCAATGACCCCTCTGTCCAAGGAGATGATGTCACCCTCTTCACACACACAAAACGTCTGACAGCCCTTGACAGGTGTCTGAGCCACTGACCATGCCTTTGGGATTCTTTAACCTCTGACCTCTCACCACTGGTCACTGTGCACGTCTGCAGTAAATACAGGCACCCAGCGCAGCGGCAGTACGAATTCTAGACGCATTGTCTGGAGCCACAAGTAGAAAAGAACCATTGAAGATCCCAAAGACCAAACATTTTGTGGGTGTTTGCATCTGTCGAGTGTTTAACTCTGTGCTTCAGTCATTGTGGGCTTTCGTTTGCGCCTGTTTGGCTGATTGTGGCGTTTGCTTGCGTGAACTGCCTGGTGACAGAGTAGTATGGCTGTATTGAGCATGCCGTGACGGCGGAGAGCAGCAGAAATCATGATTAACTCGTGGTAAGTACAGGAACTGGTTCAACGTTCAACGAGATCTGCGTCCTGGCTGGACTCTAGCGTGAGCCAGTACCACAAGTGTTGCAACTGGTATAAAATCTCATTTCAGGTTCTGAAGAGAAAAAGAGTCTTTGTTTAAGATAAGTGAGAGGAACAGATTGTTTCCTAATCGTCCCTTTACTGCACCCAAGAATCTCATGTTTCTAAGAACCAAGAGCTAGGTTTTGGTTTTTGACCAAAGTATTCCCTCTCAACTCGCCAAAATTGATCTCTTTATTTTCTCAACTTCCTTCAGTGTATCACATTGTGCTGCTTGCTGCTGAAGTCCAGCATACCCAACAATTTAAAAGGGTCTTTTCCCGGGTTTCGTCGTAGCTCAAGAAGCCTCAAAACCTCTTTGTTGCAATTGGAGAAGCTCGGTGGAGGAACACGCTGCTCGTTGGCTCTGCCGTTCTCAACCAAAGTAAAACAATGAAGCGGCAGAGGAGTGGTGAAGTGCAGAGGAGGCGGCTCCAGCGTGTGGATTATGGGTTCCTGCGCTTGCTGTCACTGGCTGGACACTGTGGTATGCGCTAATTACAGCCTGAGACATGCTCCTTGCCGGAGCAGAGACATGTTGACCGGCCAGCCTGAGTGGACTCACCGGCAGTGAGTCCTCGTTTCTGACAGCAGTGCTCGTTCGTTCGGTATCAGTTACGCCGACAGTTGTTCCTTCATTCTTAAACTTGTACACAATCACAGTTTGACTTCCCATTGCTCGGTTTCCCGAGAAAATGGGAAGGGAACCTGACTAATGATCACTGATGCAGCAGTGGAAATTCCTTTTAGACAGTTTAGTACAATTTTGAGTACTTGCCTATTTATCTCTAAACTCTTTACCTTTGATTTATCCCTGGTGTTGGAAGCCGCTGCTTTGTGAAGTAGCGAACATTGACCTGCTTCATGATATTCAACGGCTCTTAGTGCACTGATGAATTTAGAAGTATCTAATAATAATAAGCAATGACACCACGTCATGGTTGTTGCTTGACCTACATTAGTCATTGATTACTTTCTGACCTTTGAAGAGAGGAGCGAGGACTCAAGCTTTTTTAACGTGATGACTGTCAATACCTCATCATTGTGCTGTTTTTACATAGCATATTTTCCTTTGTGGTGCTGATGTTTCTTTCTGCGTGTTGTGTCTTCACCGTACACCAGCAGGACTGCTTCACAGTGGAAGGAGAGGATCTGAAACATGACTTTGAGAGGCTGCAGCTGGCGATGGAGATGGTCGGCTTTCTGCCTGCCACACGCAAACAGTAAGAGTAGCAAAGCACCTCACACGACTGCTCTTAAATACACTCTTACAGACCAGGGACCTCAAAGAATGCAATGAACGGCAATAATCACCAACTAATTGCTATGTCAGTGCTTCTACTACACGTTGGAGACGTTCTCACAGCACATCTGCATTATTATTTTCCTGCGGGCAGATGAAAAGTGTTTTTTTGGGTTGCTACAGTCTAGTTTCATCATTTGGAAGCTGCTGTTATCATGTGAAGTACAGTTTTCATTAAAAAGCGTACAAAGATAAACAACTGCTAGAAACAGAGACGCTGCAGTTTGACTCTGCTTAATGTCGTCACCGAGGCTGAGCAGTGAACACAGAAACATAAGGAGCACATTTGTTCCCGTCAGGATCTTCTCCCTGCTGTCAGCAATCCTCCACCTGGGAAACATCCGCTACAAGAAGAAGACCTACCGGGACGATTCCATCGACATCTGCAACCCAGAGGTGCTGCCCATCGTCTCGGAGCTGCTGGAGGTGAGCAGCGAGTTTAAACCAAAACATTTTATGGACCAGCGAATGGGTAGAATGCGTTTGGAGAACTGAGTTTGCTTTAATCCCCTTTCAGCAGTAATTCCAGCATAGCAGCATGAACATGCCTGAGTCTAAACTCAGTGCTTGCTGACTTTGTGCTGAAACGCTACACTCTGTAACTAAATACTTTGCAGGATAATAAAAATGAAGAATGGGAACCGAGCTTTACCACAGGGCTTGTTTATGCTCCGTAAAACCTTCTCCCAGCGTTCGTCCATCACTGGAGATACTTGAAACTGCATGGACTTGGTGAACCTTAAAAACACAAGCAGCATCCGCTGGAGCTCTGGCTCTTTGTAAACTGTGAGAAATGCTGATTATTTTTGCCAGACTTCGTACGGGTATTTACAGGAAGCCTTTTAGTGAAGCTGAGGGCTCTTTAAGCAGACGTTAAGAGGTGCTTCAGGGAGAAGGATGTCTAAACAACCAGTACTTCCACAAAGTGGAGAGTTTGTCTAGAGGCTATTTTCAGAGCTCTTGTGGTGCTGCATGCTTGAGCTTCCCACCAAAACCAACAGGTCCTTGTTGTTTCCCTGAGAAAGCATCACCTGCATACAGTAGTTAAATAAGTGAACTACAGAAACGCATCAGACAGTGGGTTTTAAACTTTACCCTTAGGCTCATTCTTCAGTGTAGAAGGAAAGACAGTTCAAACATTCACACGCTGTTCAGATTTACCTTGGGACTGGAGTTGGTGTCACCCCCCCAGTCCCTGTTACAAACTCGCGATAAGCCGGATGTGCTTGTTGACTCGGACGTGTGCCGGAGACTCCTGTCAACAGCACAGCGGGGATGTTATGACTGCGCAGAGGCCAGTGTTCCCCTCCTAACATCCAGACTGGTCCCCAGAGGTAGCGTGGTGTTGCCATGACGACATATGGACCTAGCGCTCAGGGGAGGGCGTTTTAAGTTCATGTTTATTTGGATGCCTGTTAGTTGTTGTGGAAGCAGCAATTATTTCTCCTGAGGTTCCTGTAAAGTATTGTCAAAAGGAGGAAGAAGAAAGGAAACTGAAACCTTAATAGAAAGATTTACAATGATACAGCAGTTTAGGAGCATGTGGGAACAGTTAAGAGGGTTCAGCTAAGCTGCTAAAAGTGCCATTCATTCATTTAGTTTGCACATTACAGCAAATGTCCAGTACTGACTGTGGTTTGTACTTCAAAGGGCATTTCTCTCTAAAATTGATTTGCTGGGTTGTTTGAATATGTAGACCTGAAGCCAGAATACTCATGTTTCACTGATGATGCATGACTTTAGTATAAGACATAACAGAAGCTGTTAAATGGCTAAAATAGGTTAGTGAGGTTTGCTAAATGTGGTCGTGTGAGTCACTTGGGGCCAGAAAGACTTAATTTGCACAGGGCAACACATCTCAAGGAGGACGGTTCGGTGCGAGTGTGGACAGACGAGAGAACGGGAACTACACTGACTGGGGCTTCCTGTTTCCTGTGAAGGTGGAGCTGGACGGGGCTGACAGACAGCTGACAGACGGGATCCTGTCAGCTGTGGAGCTGGGTGATTTGACCTAACCACATACATTCTGCTGCCTGAACCGGAAACCGGTCAGAAGAGCAGATTTCCCACTAAAGCCTGAAATTTGTGCCAGTGTTTGAAGACGAAAACATTTTTACCACTTGCAAGAATCAGTAGAACATGATTGATATGGTACCGTTTCTCTTTTATAGTAATGAATGAGGGTAGTTTGGAAAATGCATATTCAAAGCAAACGACTCCAAATTATACACTTGTAAATTCATATTTATAATCTCGTTATGTCGGGGTCAGACAAAAATTATTTGAGAAGGAACGTCTTGGGTGCAACAGTTCTGAAACTGGACTGTATGAAACACACGGGACCATTTTCTGCAGGTTTGCAGCGTTGCCTTCAACGACAGCGCAGTTAGCAGGACATTCACAGATCTACAGATTTGCTACCATAGCTTCAGACTTGATGTGTTCAAGTCCCAGTAAAAAGTATCACTGACCTCAAACCAGTGCTTAAACATTGTGTGTTTTATGGTATTAGATGCGGGATCATAGACGGAGCATCAAGTCTGTTACTAAGCGACTAATACATGGAAATGTTCCGACTAAATACCAGTCACCAGGCTGCAGAGCTGACTTTTCTCTGAGTAGAGGCTTAGCAGGCAGTGTGAAATGAGTCTGATTATGCCACCCACCCACCTACTATCTACACACAGCCACACACACCCTCCCGCCTCCTCCCCTCCCTGCTCAGTTGATGCTGAACTCCTTACAAAGGAGGCAGATGACAAAACTACACCCATAATGGTATTAACCTCAACATTAACAGCCTTTCATACATGAAGACATCAGGCAGTCGCAGAGAGAGCATGAACGCACACGTACTGCATTCACACCCACACACACAAACGCGGCAGCTGTTCAGGCCGCTCCCATAATCCCTGTAGATGGAGACGTGTGCAGTGACATCTGCTTCTCCCAGTGTGGCCCTGTCATCAATGGGCCGTCTGGGGCCAAGTTTAGAGCACAGTGCAAACTCGCATGCAAGGTCACTTACTGCGCTACTGAGTGTGTTCGTGTGTGTGCGCCCGGAGCAGTGTTTGTGTGCTGTCTGTCCCGAGAGCTGCTAATCTTGGCCGAGCATCAGGGACATTACAAGCTTCAGTTTAGCAGAATGAAGGGATGGGTGATGGGGCGTCGCGTTATATAATAAGCACTGTGCAGACTGACATTCTCCAACTCTGCAGACGTTTGGTTCTTCAGGAGCCATGTTCTCTGGTTGGAGCGTGTTGTCTGGGGGAACTGTGCTGATTCTGAGCAGTCACGTTGCTCAGACTCCCAAACCGGTTGTCCTCCACTTTCCTGAAGGATCTTTGTCAGTTCTAAGAAAATAACCTCAAATGATGTAGCTGGAATTGTCTTGACTTTGGCTCCGAAACTACAAAAGGAGGCTGTAATTTTTGCGAAGCTCAAGGCCGCGGACTTTGAGAAGCTTCAGCTGTTCTGAGGCTGGAAAGGTCTAATGAAACGATGGTTATGTTATAAGAAATGTGGGATTCAGTGTTATTAGGGGCTCAAAGAGCTTGAGCCCGTTCGTTTTCATCTCTCTCTTGTTAGTCCCCACAATATTAAATCACTTTAATAACCACTATTAAGGAATAATCCCCCACAAATCATCCATGTGCCCGGTGGTTTCATATGGTATCAGTTGCAATAGCTAAGCTTCATGTGACAAGGCTGGAGACGGGGCAGTTGATTGGTTTTTCTGCTGTCGCTCCAGCCCGCGGGCGTCTGTCCTGTTCCTGATGTTGTCCCTGTCGGATGTTCTCTCTTGCAGGTTAAAGAGGAGATGCTGCTTGAAGCACTGACGACCAGGAAGACTGTGACGGTTGGAGAGAGGCTCATCGTGCCCTATAAACTTGCAGAGGTGACCTTTCCATTAACTACACACAGCTGCCCACCAGAGTCCTTCAACAGACCTTATGTGATCTTTCAATCTAGTGACCTATTACTGGTGCCTCCCTCATGAGTCATTCTGGTTTCTTATTGCCATGTCACTCACCCACTCAGATCTGCAGCTTCCTTTCTCATCTTCTCTCTCATTGCGCTGTAGAATTGCTGGGGTAAGTTCCAGTCTTCCATCTTAAAGCACAGTGCATCTTTGTGCTTTGCTCTGAACTTCGTAGGCCGTAGGGGAGATCCTGTGTTTGTGTTTGCATGCTTTGCGGCTTGTTTGGGGAGTTTGTTGTGGCGCTCCTCCCAGCCCCCATCGCTTGTGTCTAAGGCTCGTTTGATAGGGGTCTCTTCCTCTGCAACTTCCTATTTCCTGTTCTGTGTTGCGGCTTAATCCTGTGTACACAGCCCTCTGGACTCGGAGTCTGTGAAATGTGCCTCCATGATGCCGCTGCTGACCTAGATACGCACCTCTGATACGTGTCGTGGTGAATATCCATATTGTCTGGTTTAAAGTGGTCACTGCTTGTTTGTACTGTTGAATATTGAAAGGAAGTGCTACAAGTCTCTCCCTGCCCATTAAATCTACGGGTTAGTTGAGCCCAACAATGGTTTCTCCGGCTCTCCATCACACCCCCACCCCCCCAGTCCTGTGGTGTTGTCTCAGGAATGTGCAACCTCCACTGGAATATACAGTACAGAGGCCAGAAACCAGATTCTAGGTCTCTGTGTTTGTCTCTGTCTCATTCTCTTCCTTCTAAATTCACACATGTTTCAGACACATTCAGTCAAGTCCCTTTGTTCTAGACTGGCTGTGTAGCTCTGGCTCAGACAGTGTGATCACAAACCTAAGCCTGGATGAGGGGTTGCAGCTACGATAAACCTTGTCCTGCTGCTTCCTGTGTCTTGCCATGGAAGTTCCCTGCTGGTCGCCTCAAGGCGGCCGAGACGTACAGTAAAGGGACTCACAAGGTTGTGACAGAGCGAGGCAGAGATCCGGTCCCCGAAAGAAGAGGAGCAGACGATTAGCTATTGAAAAATATTTGAGTCTAGCTAGAAAATCCATCTGTGGCCTTTACACTACAGCCTCTCGTTTTCAGGTACCCATCCATCCGAGTTCTTGAGCAGCCTTGCAGCAGTGCAGAAATACCTGAAGTCTCCCCTTGAATTGAGAAGGCCAGCGCCGGTGGTGGGAACTCACAACTAGCGGTCAATGTGTGAGCGCTTTTCTCGCCTGCTACTCTTCACACCCAGGCCTTGGAAAGCGCCCCCACGGCCGAGTCGCAGCGGAGCGAATCTGGTGATTCGTGCGAACTCAGTGAGGTCACAGGTGGAGTTAGCTTTAGGGGAAGGTGGAGTGGTTTGCTTTCGAGTCTTTCTGGCTCTTACGCGGTCGGTTGTAGAAGTGAGATGGAGGCAACGTGTCCTGAACCGCCCCCAGTTAAATCAGCTCTCTCACTAATAGACATACAAGAACAGAAACACACACCGTGAGGGTCATGAAAGTGCAGCCCTGCCCCGGTGCTACCGAGGCCGTGGGAGCCAGTCGAGGCCACCTGTGGAATCCATAACACGCCTGTTTTTATACAAAGGAAATGTGGAAAAAAGGAACCTGGCACATGTTGCTGCTTCTTCTGAGAAATGATTTTCTTTCTACTTGGATGAGAGAGGCAGAGAAAGTCCCGTCCAGCCACAGCAGAGGCGTCTGACCTGCTTCGGAACGGGGGGCAGGCATTTCATGAATTTCTGCCGTAAAGATCCCCTGAATCCAGAAGGTGGGCCTAGCGACAGATTGTCTGGGTTTGGTTCCAGCGTAATAATGAGAGTAGTGAGAGTTCTCAGAGGAGGTCAGCGGTGTGTTGTTTCTGTGTCTCCTAAAAAGGCCTCAGATCAGACTCACACTTGACCTTATTTGTTTGTTTCCCACAAGTTGAACCAGTCCTGACAGAGAGTTTCACACTGGAAATGAGACGCGTATGTAAAACCTGTTTCATTTGTGCTACCATACTTAAAATGAACGACGATGCCAAATTAGCACAGCACTAAACCCTCAGCGCTCTTTCAGTTTCACAGCCGTCGTAGAATTCACAACACACTTCTGTGTCCGACTGAATTGGTCTATAGACAGGTACAGGTGGGCTTGATAAAATGGCCATTGTATTTGGAAAAAGGAGAGAATTTGCTATTCTATCATTTCATTCATGCCGTATTATGTACAGTTTGATGAAATTTGCCTCCGTTTAGCTTATTTGGGGGCTTAATCCAGTTGACACTCTTAACATTTATCATTAACTTTCCTTTCCTGACTTTCCTGTCCTGTGTGGCTCAGCTTACACACAGTGAGAAAACACCTATGTCTGACAAGATAAGCTGCGCTTGTCTGACTTTGACATCTTTGATAAACTGCCTGCACCACTTCCTCCTTCCTGTTTGAAAGACAGACACGGGGCAGGGGAAGTGGCAGCCTGACGCTCATTCATATGCTTTGCATTCACATTTATGCTGCCGCGTCGCACCGAAAAACAGGGTGACGGCAGCCGCTCAGCCAGAGAGTAGAGGTGCTGTCGCATTGCTCAGGGACGATAGAGCATTTAGCGTAACGTGCAGACAGGTGGCAGTTTATTAAAAAAACCAGCAAACAACAACAACTACATAAATATATATTAGAGACACATGTAGACTGGCTCATTGTGGTGAAATGCACACACTACATGTCCTGTAGTGAGTAGGCACAGTGTGAACTCACACCTCCTGTGGTTTTCAGGGGAAACAAATAAATAAATGAGAGAGAACAGTACGGCCTAGTTTAGCAGCCAGGACCATTATAGTTCACTGGAGGCGTTCGTAAAGTCAGGCTAAACATTTGTCGGGTTTTTTTGTGCCCCTCGAACTTATCCAACATTTTGCTTCCAGTTCATAAATGTGGTTAATAATTAAATTATATGGCAATTACTGGGACAACAAATGCTCCGTGACAGTTTACTTCAAGTCTGCCAATCCCCCGAGTTTTAAGACGTTTTGGAAATACTGTATAATTCATAACAGTCTTGTGTAACTTCGTGGGAGCAGGGACGTCACAGGCCTGCCTGCTAAAAATACCCTAAACGATCAATAATGCACGAGCGAAGAGGTGGCTTTTAAAATGCGTACGTTGGCTTCGTCTGGGCTGCGAGTGGCATCAGCAGTGTTTCAGTTCGGAGGGAGTGCGTCCACGCTGGGGCTCGGCCCGGTTCACAAGAAGGTGTGTACTTCAACACATCTTTTTTAAATGAGCCTGTCCTAAGGTCTATAGTCGTACAAGAGCACATGTATGTGGTCCTGAGGTTGTTTCGGTTCTTTGAAGACCTGAAGTTAAATTTAGGCCTCACTCACCAGAGCAGCCCGGCACAATGTGGAGGACTTGGGTGACTCATAGGAGGCGTTTGGTAGATTTGTAAAGCTTTGGTTTGCTGATAAACAAGCATTTGACTCTTTTTAAACCCAGTCTGCGCTCGTTAAGGTCTAATTGGGCTCTTTTAGGGTTTATATGCTGTTTCCATTTTTACAGGTATGCTTCACTGAACAGTCTTTTCAAATTAGGGCTGTGTTGCAACGCACAACTGTTCTGTCTGCCTGACGTTAGACCCTAGTTGAGGCAGTGTTTCAGATCCTTTATCTTGTTTCACTCTTCATTCCGTAATAACATTTTTGCTGCCAAAGAACGTGCTGTGGTGTCTAACTCTGCATTAAAGCCTGCTTATGTTAGCTTAACATGCCTTTCATTGCTGTCTAAAGAGAGGGTCTTGTTGATCTTTGGCTTGTTGAAGCAGAATAATAGCGCCCCCCCCCCAGCAGTTGGGCTTTTTATGGATACAAAAAGTAATCCATGAAAAGTTGCTCTGCTGATCCGCGGTCTGGAGGTACTTAAAGCCTCAAGTATCAGAGCACGGCGACTACAAACACAAGGACATTAACTAAGCCTCATCTCCTCATCTTACAGTACACACTCATGTTCTGTCATTTAGCTGTTAGTGGTATTTTCATATTTTGTCCGGGTTTTAACAAATTGCACGCCCCTGAAAAGACGAGCTGAAGAGGTTTTAAAGAGCTCTGCTGGTTGCATAAGTGTTCAGTGGGTTTTCTTTCAACGCTTGTTAGACAGAGAGTGAACACACGCTCAGAGTTCGCCTGGCTCCTGGTTCTGATTAGGAAATCTGTGTGTTTTGGATCAGTAGTTCACTGATGTTGTGTGTGTGTGTGTGTGTGTGTGTGTGTGTGTGTGTGTGTGTGTGTGTGTGTGTGTGTGTGTGTGTGTGTGTGTAGGCGGGCACAGTAAGGGACTCCATGGCCAAGTCCCTGTACAGCGCACTGTTCGACTGGATTGTGTTCCGGACCAACCACGCCTTGCTAAACAACAAGGAGCTGGAGGACAGTTCAAAGGTAGGACGCAGAGACACAAACAGCGTCAGTGGATGTGCAACAGGCATCACATCACTGTAGTAACACAATGCAGAAACACACAAACAACAAAAAGTGAGATAACAACCTTCACCACGTGGTTAAACTGACGTTGTCCATTTACCGACAGCTGGAGGAGTAAATGGCCGGAGTTCAGTTCTGTCTGATTGTAGTTTGAGCGATGTCGGCTGTGACAGTTTGGCTCGAACAGTGGCCAAACAGCTTCAGCTGCATTAATAGCTGCTTTGAACCTGATTTGCATTTAGCTAGAAAATCAAAGGGCAACAAATCCGTACGTGCACTCAGTCGGCAGGTAATGACAGTTAGGGAGCAGGACAACACAAAACAACGCAACCGCAACGCTACAGCCTCTGAAAGTTTGCTGTGTTAGTTAGACAAAACCTAATAAACTGGCAATTCAAGTGTCTTGAGTTTGAATTTCATGTTATTCAGACCATCTTAAATGTAATAACTGGGGTTAAATGTTTCTCCTCCCGTTTGCTCGTCGCCTTTGTTCTGTTTTCATTAGTCTGACTCACGCTGTCTCTGCCTGTCAGTCAAGACTCGATTCCCTGCTCTGTGTCTTCTCTTAATCCCAGAGGCAGTGGTGTGATATGTGGTTTCACTGAGTGTGTGTTGGAGTAGCAGCTGGCAGGTCGTAGCCACTGGGGGCATCTGAAGGATTGGAAAACAGATCGTTTTGTGAGTGTGAGTGCCAGGAACGTTTGGGCAGATGGCATCGAGTTCCCCTCGGCTCACGTCCCCCTGGTGGTCCTCTGCTGTCCCAGTACTCTGTGCATGTGTGTGTTGGCACTGGCATCGTGTGTGTGGGAGCTGTTTTGTGTCGAGGCCATTGTTCTTGTGCTGTTGTGCAGCTTTTACATCACTATCCTTCAGAGAGGAATAAAACCTCGCTGTCTAAAATAAAATTAAATTAGAAGCAGCTTTTACAGTCCATTTCATAATGAACTGCTTTCTTTGCCTCCTTCAGATGGAGAAAGTTAATAATATATGATGACATGAATCTTACTGACACCCGGGGGGCTGACGCTGTAGAGAATAGGATAAAAAAAGAAAGACAATAAATATAAAGAGACTTTTCTTTAAGTAATTCATCTCATAAATGTAAAAAATAATGCGGAAAGAAGATGAGCTGTCTGTGTTTCCCATCAGATCCTGTCCATAGGAGTCCTGGACATCTTCGGCTTTGAGGATTATGAGAACAACAGCTTTGAACAGTTCTGCATCAACTTTGCCAACGAGCGGCTCCAGCACTACTTCAACCAGCACATCTTTAAATTAGAACAGGTAGCGTGGCATTACTGTATCTCCTGTCCCCCTTTCCTTTCCTTTCCTTTCCTTTCCTTTCCTTTCCTTTCCTTTCCTTTCCTTTCCTTTCCTTTCCTTTCCTTTCCTTTCCTTTCCTTTCCTTTCCTTTCCTTTCCTTTCTCACCCCATTGCATTGTGTGTTTTACAGCCACTATGATGATGTTAACGCCGTTCAAACGTGCGTACGTGATCCTCCCCACTGTGTTTCGGTGACGTCAAACATCGTGATACAAACCGATGTTGGACGCTGGCGTCATCATTGTGGCAGTTACACATTCCTCAGAGTTGCTTTTGTGTCTTTAACTGATTAGGCTGATGCAGTAAAGAATGGGCTTGTGTAGTAAATGTCTCTAGTCCTTTGTACGTCAGACCGGTGAAAACGTATGACTTCCTCCTGTAAATACAATGCAGGAAGCAGCCCTTCAGTTATTTAGCTATTGTTACATGTCGGACTACGCGTGTTTTTTTCAGACTGACGTTAACGACTTTTACCCCTCGAATGGCCTCACTCATCTTTATTTCACTGTCTCCTGCTCAAAACAGCTCTTACATAACCGCGGCTCCCCGGCCAGCTGTGGTACGTCCTGTATTATCCCCATGTATTCAGATACAAACTAGAACAACACTTCAGGTGCCATGTGCAGGTTTTATTTATTCTCGCATCATGTCCAAAACGTGAGGGAGAAGCGAACAAGGCAAAACAGAGGGAAAGAGGGATTTTGAATTATTTACATGTTAAGGTGAGTCAAGGTAGCTGTCAGCTCGCGTCTCCCCCCAGCCAACCCTGACTTAGTACAGGGATCACTATCCAGAGAGGAGGAGGAAGAGCGGCAGTGACCCTTCACAGACATCAGGCTGTGCTAATGGCTGCGTCGCCGGCTTCAGGCCTGTAACGCCCCACAGGATGTAACAAGCTGACCAGCTGTACATGAAACGGACGGACGCTGCTCAGAAACCTGAGTCTGTGAAGCAATAACATATGAATGTGATTTCTTTATGCACAGCTTGAAATTTCAGCTACACTTACATGCACCTGTCCTTGCGCGATTCTTGATTTTCCTGCTTTCAGTAAACCTTTCACTTCGAGATCTGCTGCTGAGACACTGGCCCTCACGGGACCAGGCATTGTTTCAGCGCAGTTCGTGTTTATTATGCTTTAATCACTGGGGTCCTCGCTGCCGTGGCTCCATCAGCTGACGGGGTTGGCTGCAGGCCCTCGGAGGCGTCCTAATCATAGCTCGGCAGATCTCTACTGATTTGTGTTTGTTTGACTAAAGCTGTGCAGTCTGTGCCTCAGACCCACCTCCATCCTCAACTTGAGCGTAGATGGCACCCTGCCCCTCATCGCTGGCGTTTCCTCACCTCAGAGCCGGACGAGTTCTAAGCGTCTGATACAGAGCAGTGACGTTACAACACTGCGTTTGTAAAGCTTCGTTCACATCATTTAGATTAAATGCAGCGTGCGATTGTTGTTTTGTGGAAACGAGCCTGAACCGACGGTTTCTGTTGCTCCGTCATCCTGCAGCATGATGTTGACTCTCCATCACTCCTCCCTCTGTTACTGTTCTCTCCATCAGTTGGTCTTATCAGCAGCATGTGTTTACATTCAGAACACCAGCCAAAGCTAATAGAGCCTCAGCGACCAGCCCTCGGCGCAGGAGGACTCTCAAGTCCAGTGTGCAGGCTCTACGTGCGAGTCTGTGCTGGATTCCTCCTCTTTATACGACATACAGCACGATTTAATTTAATTAAAGACTCTACCCGTAAATGTGGGAGAGTCAGGTGAAACCCAACACGCGAATTATTCAAACATCAGAAAAGCTTCGACAGTTAATGCGGCCCTTCCACGCTCCACGCCCTGTGTTCCAGTCATACAACCCAGCTCACCCGACGTCATTTGTGAGTCACGCTGGTCGGCAGAGTCTCCGGACCATAACAAGCAAACTCCTCTCGCTGAGCGGGGCATGGAGCTCTCAGCGCTTCCCTTTTTTTAATCTGTCTTCCTCAGTTTGTACATCTCTTTCTGGATGCGTCAGAAACCACCAGAACCTGCTTGAGCTCCCATGATTACAGCGCTGTTCCCCAGTGTGCTCTGTAAAAAACACTCTGCTGTCATAACAAGGCAGACGGGGAGAAGTAAATACAACCAATAGAGAGATGGCAGAGGAGACGGAGCGTTGCACACCAACAGACGCAGCCTCCCTCACCTCCACACCACGGCACCGGGCCAAACACAGTCCATGCTTGAATGCTGCACTGCGTTACGCAGCGGAGAACAGACTCTCAGCTGACTAATGGATGGAGGGATGGGCCACAAATCCTGACTAACCTCATCAACCACAGCCGAACTCCCTGGTTTCACATCACAGCAGGAAGTTGTAATGCTTTTAGTGCTGGCAGATTGGTTTAAACCTAGAGCTTTTACATCTGTGTCTGCGTCTACTTTGTGTTTCAGTGTCTGATGTTTAAATCCCTAAAGTGATTCTTTAAAGGACTGCTGCGACTCTAAGATACGTAAATCGCATGTGGAGGCCACTAAATGTGACTTGGTCATCAAACGTTTTGTTTAAATGCTACCAGTAACCTGTCGTTGTTATTGGCATGCATGCAAATTCACGAACAATAATGTTTTCTTTGTCTTATTGTTACTCTAGTAATATTAGTCGTAACAGCCAGGGGTCCTTCCTCTGTTTCTGTTAACTCATGTGCATTTTCATCCCGTGGACGTGCGGTTGAATCCCAGCTGAAGTGACAGCTCTGCGTGCCTCACATGCTGACTCACGGCTCTGTAGTCCTCGTCTGTTTATGTAAATATGCATAAAACGGCTGATGAGTGTGTGTTTATCTCTTTATCGGAGTTCCTGCGTCTAATCGTCTTTCTCTCTCTCTCTCTCTCACTGAGTCAACACATGTTCACAAGCTCAGACACAGACACAACAAATTCAGGCAGATGAACTGAGTCAGTCATCTGTTGGTGCACAGCTTGATCGCACGCATGCCACTCTTCTGCCGCTCTGTTTGTGTTTTGCTTGATCGATCGCACACCACAGAATGAAATTAAACACGCCGCGTGTTCTGGATGCCTCGTCCGTGATTTAGCAGCCTAAACAAGCGGTGATGGGGCAGACGTATCGCACGCGTGAAGCTATGTCCCAGCGACGCTTTGGATGCTTTGAATTGCGGCGCGTGTGTTGCATTGTCAAAATATTTTGCATGTTTTAAAACCGCGTAACTTCAGTTTACAAGCCCGTGCAAACTGTCGTAGACCCGTGAACCAGGAGGAGGAGATTTCAGGGACTGATATGTGATATTCTCGTCTAATCCAGTTTCTCATTGCTTCACCTGATGCAACTCCGTCCTCATCTTGGTCTATTTTTGTTCGGCTCTGCTCGCTGCCTTTCTAGTGCTGACCTTGAAGATTTGCCATTTATTTATTCAGTGAAGGTTTGCTGAGTGTGCGCGCTCCGTGATCTGTTTACATACCTTGCTCAAATGTACTGTACTGGACCTTTACAGTAAGGAACAGGGGCGATGAACCTTTCTTTCCATGTCTCATCCCAACTGGAAGTTGTCCGTACTTAGTGCTTCTTACTGGTTTCTCCCTCAGGGGTATTAAGGCGACATGGGTCATATACCTCAGCTGTCATTGGCCCCTGGGGGCACGTTGACGTTACTAACTGCTGTGGAAGGAGCAGGTGTTTTCATAGTGGATCTGCAGGTTTCTAGAGCTGTGAACGTGTTGCCTGGACCTTGAAGAGTGTGCAGAAAAGTTCCGTTCTATGTGAGCCTCATTTCAACTGTTATAATATGCGAGGTGCCCTTAGGCTAAGCTGGGAGGAGGTTTTTGTATTGGAATGTTGTTGAAAACTGCACATGAATCCGTCAGTGCTGAATAATGACAAAATGCTCAGACATGATCGCGCAAACCCCCCTAAGCTGTTGCTGCTGTGAGAAAACACATAGATGTCAGTTGTGCTCGTGTTTTATTGGAATGTTCCCATCAAGTTGTTCTAAAAAGGGTTGGTTAATGACACAGTTAATTGCCTGTCGTGCATTTACCGACCTTGTCCCTTCCTGCAGGAGGAGTACAGGGCGGAGGGCATCACCTGGCACAACATCGACTACAGCGACAACAGCGGCTGCATCAACCTCATCAGCAAGAAGCCCACAGCTCTGTTCCACCTGCTGGACGAGGAGTGCAAGTACGCCACCTGCAGCACAGTCAATACCTTAAGCAGCAGTTAGGCAGACACTGTACTGCAGCTTTGGAAGAGCTGTGCAGCCTGGGTTAGGATTCAGAAAATTAAATAAAGGCTGTGATGGATCATATGACGCTTTTAATGGTTTAAGGGAATCTAACTAATTACTGGCTTTGGGGATTTACCCTCTCCAGACATTTCTATGTGGATACTGCAACAACAATCCTGGCTTTGTAGAAAACAAATTTCCTGTTACCAAGGAAGTTATGTATTTAGAAGAAAGTTTATTTAAGATAATGATAAAGAGACAAGGTTTGTTTCCTGCTGAAATGTCTACCCCCCAGCTCTGTGACTACAGCGGCATTGAACCCTTTGGACGCGTGTAGGTCTTGGTTAAGGTTGGGGAACATTTGTGGTCTGACACTACACACATAACAGGCTTTAACGCCTAAACCTAATCACACTTCGGCTCCGTGGTTTGAAAGTCCTGCACAGATGTCACCTACTGTCCAACGCAGTGAGCTGCCGACGTCATTCATTCATAAAATATGGTAGCTCCTACATACTGTACATACTATAATCATAATATTACTGCTATTTGCTACAAAAACATAACCTCCCTGGCCATTTAGTCGCATTGGAACATATTCCTTTGCAAGTGAGATGATGTTTTTGTAGCAAATGGTAATAATGCTTCTCCCAGATGATGAACAATAATGTTTTTGGCAGCTGCGTGATCTTCGCTCCAGCCGTTCCAAAGTAAAACATCCAGCAAATCTTTATGAAGCTGTGAGCTGCAGTGTTTATGTGATAGTGAAAAATTGTAAATGACGCTTCCTGTAAACCTGCGTGCTTCTGCCTCTACCTTTAGATTTATTTATATTTGGCATTTACAAGCATGTTATGCATCCAACTGGTAAATAGAAAACACAAAGTGCTCCCCACGCAGGCATTTCACTCATTAGCTTGATTGATACCAGCACAGGGGCTTTTACCACCACTTCCACCAGCATCTCTGGGTCATGTTTTAGTTTTATCTTTGCCTTGTTGCTTGTGAAATGCTCTCCTCCTTGCATCCTCCTCCTCCTCTATAAATCAGATGCAGCACTCACCCCCCTCGAATAAGGACGCACACACTCGCGTTTGTCTATGTTAGCTGTCGTCTTACTTGCCACTTAGTGTAGCTGGTTCATCGGGATCTAATAATGTCTGGAAGAGGCCGAACGCTATGTGTGCGTGCGTGGACAGTGGAGGCCGATTTCAGAGAATTAGGGTCAAAATGAGGATCACTGAAGAAAACAGTGAAGGGGGACAGGGCCTCTCCTGGGGGTAAAGCTGTCACAGGAAAGAGCTTCATGCTAAATGATTACACAGAAAAAAAGACACTTGGACATGTCATCATTCACAGCTGGGCTTCAGGGCCCCTGGAGAAGTGGATTAGGTTACTGCAGGATAAAGGGTGAGCACAGGGGTTCATTTCAGTAACAGCATCAAGCTTTAAGAGCCGTGTGGAAACAGTCATGCAGCAGTGTCACAGAGGTGCAGCGGGAGATTTAGATAATATGAACGACTTCAAGAGTCTTGATCCGGCCCACGGAGGTTGGTAAATGGGTTAAATGTCCATGGAGCGAAAGGGAAAACGCAGAAGACCAACCTGCACAAGCTGCCGAACTAAGCTGCTTCACTGAGTTTGAATCCGGATTAGACGAAAGCAATAGAGTTTCCTTAAACTCAGGCAAGATGCTCCTAAAGAACGCAGACGATAATCATTGCTTTGTAGAGAAAAGGAGACAAAAATAAAAGCGAGTAATTGTTAAATTTAGTAGTTGCTTGTGTGTGGTTGTGCCTCGTAGCTTTATGAAGAGATAAACTACTGTCAGATTCTATTTTAAAACTGTTTATTTGCTTTTAGATTTTTCATTTGGATTCAGTGATGCTTTGTGTTTCGATCCCTGTTTCTCCAGTTTCCCCCAGGCTTCCAATCAGACCTTACTGGACAAGTTCAAGCGCCAGCATGAAGGCAACAGCTACATCGAGTTCCCTGCTGTCATGGAGCCAGCGTTCATCATCAGCCACTACGCCGGCAAAGTCAAGTACGGAGTCAAGGTGAGGCGCGCTTCAGCGTATCCCTGTGTGGGTCCTGCTCATGCAACGTGGATCATTTAGGTTCCGGTTGCTCCTTACTACACTTGGTTGCAATTGGTAAAAGTGTCTGCAGTCTCTGAAACGGCCCATCTCAGCAGAGGTCAGTTGGAAAACTATACCTGCTGCTTGCTGGTTTCTTTCAGCGAGTGATTTAATACAAAAAACGTATTTTTAGAAGATGATGTTCTGCACAGGAAAAAGAAATCTTCCTGCCCCTAAACCTGAACGTCTGCAGCAGACTCGCTTGGTGTTCTGTCGACTTATTTTCCAGCTAAATCTAATTCCCGTCAGCTCCCAGCTGCGTTTTGATAAGAAGCACATGTGCTGGAACGGCCCGAGCGTACGTTGTTTGACTGTATAATATGAATCTATAACAGTTGGCTGTGGTGGACGTGGACCCTGTGTGCGCATGTGAGAGCCAAGTAGTTTGTGTGTTGAGAAGTGTGTCTAACGTTGGCTCAGGGGTTGACGTGCAGCTGAGTCGGCTCAGAATATATGTCCAGTGGTCTACAGTTTATGGAGCTAAGGTCGTACAGCTTCCATCCAAATATTATGCATTTATGTCAAGTTTATTGTGAAGAACCGTGAGGCGTAGCAGTGTTAATGATCACTCATCTCAGCAGGATGATGAAACCTAGAGCGTGAAGGACCCATATCCATATAAAATCCATCTGACCTGCATGTTTGAAATGGAACCAGAGGCGGCAGCTGGTTAGTTTAGCAGGGAGGAAGCTTCGCATTGTGTTACCTTTGGACAGAGCCAACTGGTTTAACGCAAGATAAGCTCATCAGCTGCTGCTTCTGGTTTCATTTCACTGTTGGTTACAATAGTTTTGTACAGACGTCTTCTATGGCATGTGATGAACACAGAGTGCACTATTGAAGGCACGTGTCTGATTCATTCAGGACTTCAGGGAGAAGAACACCGACCACATGCGTCCCGACATCGTGGCTTTACTGAAGAGCAGCAAGAACGCCTTCATCTGTGGTTTGATGGGGATCGACCCTGTGGCGACTTTCCGCTGGGCCGTGCTGCGAGCGTACTTCAGAGCCATGGTGGCTTTCAGGGAGGCCGGCCGCAGACACACCCACAAAAAAACTGGTGAGCAAAGGTCCTGAATTCAGAAGAGCTTGAAAAGCTAAACTGTAATTCTTTACTATAAATAAAAGGTAAATTGGCTTCTGGGGTGTTTTAACTTGGAGCAGTGCTGCTGCTGCTGTTGAGGGGGAAGATGGAGATGAAGACTTCGTTTTCACTTCTCTCTTTAATTCTCGCCTGCCTCACATCCTTCGGGTTGTTTTACTCTTCGTGTCTCCTGCTTCTCTCGATGATATATCTCGATTGATTTTCCCAAATTCAATTTTCTTTTGGTTTTCATCTATTCCTTCTCTTCTTTCTCCCCTTCTTGCGTCCACCTGCTCTCATTTCCTCCGATTTAGGAAATGATGCAGCAGTTCCCTGTGCTGTTGTCAAAACGGTTGACAGCTTCAGTTTCCTCCACCACCCGGTTCACCAGAGGAGCCTTGAGATCCTTCAAAGATGCAAAGATGAGAAATACAGTAAGTAACTCAAAATTATCATGCGTCAGAATCTGACTCATCTACATCAGGAATATTCCCACACAAGTAATGAAAGAGATTGAAAAATCAGATCAGAATATGATCTGTGTTTCACACTACACCTGCAGCTTATGCTCATTGTGCGCCACCATGGGCTACCAGGACTTTAAAGTCGGAAACAGAAGTGAAAAGCTATGTTACACTGATGAAGGGAGGCTTCTGTTTTTTCATGTGTGTGTTTTTATGTATTTTCGTAGGAGGTCTGACTCTCTCATATGGTTTCTCTCATCACCTCCTTTTATCCAGGTATCGCCCGGAAAAATCCCAGAACGCCGTTGTCAGACCTTCAAGGTACCAACGCCCTGAATGAGAAAGCCAGCTGGTGAGTGTGAGACTTTATGTCCAACATAACAGTTTAATCAGTTTATGTTTTACACGTGTCTTTACTTTCGCTCCCACCCTGGGGGGATGCAGGGATGGCTATGGCGTTGGGTGTAACGGTCGCAGCTCCAGGTCGGGGCGTCTCTCCTTGATGGGAAGTCCCGCCCTGGAAGAAGACGGGATCTTCCTCAACTCCAGCAACAGCAAGCTCCTGGAAAGAGCTCAGGGCATCCTCCTGTGAGTGAGACACACACTAACACACTACATCAACATTTGGCATCTCAGCCACACCTTATGTGAATCATGTGTTATTGTTGGTACAATGTCAAAAGTGACACTTGGTAGCAATGAAATAAACAAAATGGACACAAACTATTGGAAATGCTACTGGCATGTGATGGCACAAAACAACTGCAATGAAAGGAAGAGAAGGTTCTGTAGATGGTGGCGGCAGCTGTACAACCCATGGGTCACTGATTGGGCTCTGACAGTACCGTAAAGATAAATGAAAGCAAACGACCACAAAGAACATGGACACAAAGTGAAAATATGTAATAAAAGGAACAAAACTGTTCAAAACGCACAACTGCAAAGACATGAAAAATCACCAGAGGAAGAACGAAATAAACCACATTTTAGGAATGTACATTACATCATGAACAAGCTTTTGCAGTCTCAGTTTGTTATTCTGCGGATTTTATGTTAAATACCTGAAATACCTAAAAAAACAATTTCTGCCATTTAGGAGAAACAGAAACTGCAAAAGCAAACCAACCCTCCCCAAGGTACGAATCCAACATAAAAACAAATCATACGCCTGGAAATTCTGTTGAGTTTGTAGGTTAATACGCAGGTTGATGTTTTGTCTGGTTTTGCGTGAGCAGCACTTGTTGGACGTGAAGTCTCTGCGCCACCTGAGCAGCGTGACGCTCCATGACCGCATCACCAAGTCCCTGCTTCACCTGCACAAGAAGAAGAAACCGCCCAGCATCAGTGCACAGTTCCAGGTCAGTGCCGCCACCGCCCCCGACTGGTTCAGTCTGAGAATTACAACAGCGTTTATGACCCAGCAGATTGAAATGCACATTTACCACGGGAGCAGGAGTTGCGTCATGCAGCCTTTCTTGTGTTGTTGTCATTTGAGGATGTGGTTTTGTTGGGTGTATTCGCAGGCTTCCCTCAATAAGCTGATGGAGACTCTCGATCAGTCAGAGCCGTACTTTGTCAAGTGTATCCGATCCAATGCTGAGAAGGTAACGTCTGCTGCTACACACAGGCAGCTTCTCACAATGAACGAGTGCAGTGGCAGTCGGACTCACTCCGTCTCTTTCTGTCTTCCTCAGCTGCCGTTGCGTTTCAGCGACAGTCTGGTGCTCAGACAGCTCAGATACACAGGGATGCTGGAAACCGTTCGCATTCGCCAGTCAGGATACAGCATCAAGTACACGTTCCAGGTAATCGTCCCCTGCACATCCACAGTCAGAACCACGTTACAGTTACGTTGTGTTAGTAGTAGAATTCATCTTGTAGCCTTATTGTCCTTTTTTAGCTTTGTACAGCATATTTGTAGTTGGGACTGAGTACAATTTACATTTTTGTTGAGAGACTGGGCCAGTGAAGTCGAGTCCAGTTGTAATCTCACTTTTTATTTATTTGGCTACAGTAGATGTTGAGATCGTATTTAACTGTTGTTTCCCTTTTAAATAAAATATCATCCTTTCTAATAAGATTAATTAATATTCTGTGACACACATTTGGTTTCTTTTAGGATTTTGTGCATCACTTTCACGTGCTGCTGCCTCGAGGCACGAGTCCGACCAAATCAGGCATCAGGGAGTTTTTCAGGCGAATCCACCTGCCGCCCGCTGGGTATCAAGTGGGACACACGATGGTACAGCTTTTGGATCATCTGTTTTGTGTTTGCTGGACTGCAGCAGCGTGTGACTGCGCCAGCTTAACGGTTCCTGTCTGGTTTAGGTGTTCCTGCGGGAGGTGGAGCGTCAGCGCCTGCAGAGTCTGCTCCATCAGGAAGTCCTGAGGCGAATCGTCACGCTGCAGCGCCGCTTCAGAGCCGTCCTGCAGAGGAAGCACTTCGTCGGCATGAGGCGCTCGGCCCGTGTCATCCAGGTGTGACGGGAACAACAAAGTCACGCTGGTCATTCATTCATTTAAATATGTGGTGCTGTGAGTGCCTCATCAGTCAGCCTAACAGTCCTCAACAGCAAAGCTTCCAACTGTCATTTGAGAAGTTCCTACAGTGCATTAAGGCAACTGTTTCAGCATCTAGTGATTAATAGTTGTGCATTTCCTCCAGATTCACCAGGACGGAAACTAAATATAGACCCTTGATTAGAGATCATAAGCATTTATGGCCTTAGAACAGATTCCATTTGTTCTTGTGTATTTGTCGTCTGGAAGTATTGGCTTTCATTTAAAAATAGGATTTGCCTATTTGGAACAGAAGGTAATAATTCTATTAAAGTGTAACTTAACGCTCCTGCAAAGTTTAGTTTTTGCTGACCTCAACTTACCTTGTTGCAGTGATCTCCTCACATCGCACACATTTGACACGCGTCAGCAAGTGAAGCACAGAGAAGGAGCTTGAATAAAAGTTTGAAATGCTGGAAGAAAGTTACATTATTACATGGTATAACGTAAATAATGGCTCTATCTGTTACCGTCACTCTGATACACCGTAACCTGCTACCACTATTCAATGTAATTTACACCCATCAAACTCAATCCTGCAGAAGATATAGAGTTACACACGCTGGTCTCAGTGGAAACCAAACCATCCATATTTGCACCTTTCATGAGTAATGAAAAAAATCCCTTCCTCCTTTTGTGCTGTTCTACAGCGGTGGTGGCGATGCTGCCTTCTCAAACAGTCCAGCATCGACTTCAGCATAGAAGAGGGCGCAGTGGTTTGTCTGCAGGCGGCCTGGAGGAGCTACAGCGAACGCAGGCGGTTCCTGCAGTTGCGAGACTCTGCCGTCGTTATACAGAGGAGCTGGAGGAACTGCCGCCATCGCAGGTCTTTAGCAGCGCTGGCGGTTCAAACGGCCTGGAGGGGATTCAGGGAGAGGAAGCGCTACTGTCGAACGTACGGGACCGTGAGGCAGCTGCAGGCGTTGGGCAGGGGATACCTGGCTCGGCTCAGGTGAGCGGAAGCACAAGAAATGCATCGACGCACATCACTCTGCGGTTCCACTTGGGTCTATTGCATGTTTTAGTGTCTTTTAGCTGTTTGTATTGTAGTTTCACTGGTTTACTTGGTTAGATTTTTGTGTTCGGATTCAGCAGCTGCCATTATAGAAACAGGCAGAAAAACAGAGAAAATCTGTAAAAAAAAATAAAACTGCTACCACATAATATAAGATAAGGTCGTTTTTGTATGGAGGCGGTTGTTATTTTTCTGATTTTTCACTCATATGCAGGTTCAGAGAATTTAAGGAGCAACATGAAAGACAGCAGCTGAGCAGACCACCAGCAGACATGGAGCCAGGAACCACGGAGGAGCTGAACTCGTCAGGACAGGACGGTCAAGTCCCGGAAATAGCTGCGGAACCTTCCGAGTCCAAGGCTGCACCATTTGTGGCAGAGACAGAGAAAGAAGACTCAGAGAGAAGTAAGAGCACAGATGAGACGAGCCATAAGAACCGGTCCAAGCGAGAGAGCAGACGGATGAGAGAGCTGGAGCAGGCTCAGTTCAGCTTAGAGCTTCTGAAGGTCCGAACCACCAGCGTGCAAGAAGACTCGGCCCCCGATAGCAGCACCTCTCAACTGGGTGATGATCACAGACATTCACCCTCCCCCACCAGTCATGGAAGTTTTGAGTTACTCGGTGTGGAGGACATGGAGACTGAAGGTTCAGGAGGGTTTGGTTCTCAGTCCACGGCACTTCAAGAAGAACAACAAGCGGAAGATGTTGAGCTACATGAGGGACTGAGAGATTCAAACCATAATGAAAAGCCAGTGATGGAGTGTCCCAGGGCAACCTTTTATATCGCTTCTGACCAAAGTCCAGTTCATGAACCAAAATTGGAAAGCCCCAGAAAATCCTACAAAGAAAGAAGGGAGTCTGCGTCTCGGAGGCCTGTGGTGGTTTTAATCAGCATGCAGAAGGAAAGCCCTGTGGAGGAAGGGGAGCTGCTGGCAGCCCAAATCCTAGGAAAAGCCTCTCAAACAGGAGCAGCATCATCCAGTTCTCATATGACCTCCATTGCAGGTTTGGAGGTGGGGCAACAAATGGAGCAACCTTCTGGGATTTCTGCACAGAAAGAAGACAGGTCTGCGAAAGTCCCCCCTTCATCCATTCACCAATCAAGTCCAGAAGTATCAGGGATTTGCTCCTCAGAGTTTGACGTCCAGATCGTCCTGGAGCCAAAACCTGCCGTCGTCCCCGTTCAGCGGGAGAAGAAGCTGATTCGGTCCACGCAGGACAGTCCCAGCCCGGTCCTGGATACCAAACCACCAAAAGCCCAGAAGAAGAACTCAGGCCAGGCTGTGATTGTGAACATGGTGGAGAAACCCTCCAACGCTCCTGTGTTCTCTCCTCCCAGACGCAAGCTGCCATTTTCCAAGTGAGTGAACAGTAAACAGTAATTCAAAATGTGTGAGAGCGAATGCCACGACCCGAGACATGAAGCCTTTTAGGCAAAGAGAATTTACTTTAAACATCCGATTCTGTGCCGCAGGTCAGACAAGGATTTGGTGAACCAGGAAAGATCTCTGTCCTTGTACAGAGACGACTCCAAATCTGTGGGCTCCAAAAACAGAGAGGTGAGAAATGCGCACACGTCTTGACAGTCCAGAAAAATAACATTCACTCTAGAAACCTGGGACCTGGTTTGGCTGCGTATGCTGCTCAGACAAACTGGATGTTTGCTATCTTAGTACTATTAATAGTACAATAAAGCATCTAATCTAAACTGAACTAGATTAGATTAACAAGTCTCTGTTGTTTTCCTCGGGTCATAAAAGAACTGTCACGTTTACTTTTCACTTCCTGTCTTGTGCACCCAAGTTGTCTTTTACCAGTTTGTACATTCGTTCGCACACAAACGCACAAACGCCGAGCGTGTGGCTGACCTGATATTCCTGTGGTTACCTGGAAGCAGGCGGGCCGCCCCGGCCCTAAAAAGAAAGCCCGGATGTCCCGGACGCGCTCCGACTTCCTCACCCGCTGTAACTCTGAGGGAGCGACCCAGTCTGACGACGACGACGAATACTACGTCCCCGCCCACTCCCGCACGCTGCCCCCCTCCCTGACTCCCCCGCGCGCCCACCCCGAAGCTGACTGTCACAGTGACTCAGAGATGGTAAAATACCGGATCTCCACAGGTCCCATGACCTCCAAACCAATTTCCTGTCCGCTTTGGCTCCACCTACCACTCTGGTCCACTTTGGCTTGGACCTGGCCAAACCTTTTAACACTGCTAACCCCACTTTTGTTGGACTTTTCCACTACTGAGCTACAATTTGAACAAACAGACAGATGTTTCCTCGCTTTACTCGAGTACACTCATCCTGGATGCTCTGAATGAGCATCGGGCATGGATCAGGTGGTCTGATCTGCATTTTAGAGTTCAATCTAATACTTTCCTTCAATAAACACTTGCCATGTTGTAACGAGCAGCACGATACTGAATACATGGTCACTTCACGAAGGCACGTCCTTCAGCTGAACCTGAGTTCCTGAGTTTGCAGCCTTAGGTGGAAACAGGATGGCAGATGTATTGAAGGAAACATAAAAGATAAACAAAATACCAGTGTCATGGTATTCCTGCACGTTCTTCTTCTTTACCAGACTGAAAAAACTGACTACGAGTGACAGACGCTCACATTTTGCCCTCCAACGACGCTCCTCAAGTATCTCTGCACGACTGCTGCTCCCGCATGTTGGGTTGTTGCAGAGCAACTCTTCACTAACGTGTCATTTTCTAACAGGCTCTTACAGCATGGATTCTTACTGTTTAGACCCTTAGAAGAGACAAGCAACGTACTTACTGTAAAATTAAAAAACACCTTCTATCTCACCTTATTGTTATTCTCTGTTCTGCAGTCTTCCCACAAAGATCAGAAGAAAATCCATAAAACCATGTCGTCAGGGGATCTCGGCAAGGTGGAAATCCTCAGGAAGACCTCGAGTCAGGATGGAAGGTAGATTCAGAGTCTCTGTCTTTACTGTCTTAAATGCATAGATCAAATGTCTCCCATGGATTCTTCAGTTTTTTAAGGTTGTGTAGAAAAGCAGAATCAGTTTTGATATGATGATATGATTTGCTTAGCAGGATGAAAGGGAAGATGCGTTTCTGGAGTAAGACAAAACACAGCGAGAAAAAACTGTCGAGAGAGAAGCAGACGAGCAGGAGTGAAGCTGGAGAGACGCAAGGTGAAAAAATGTATAGATTTGAAGACAGAAGTTTATATACATGCAGATAAAAGAGCATCGTTTTAAATGGCTTTCTCCACCTCTCTGCACACGTTACCCAGATGGTTCGTCTCCGTCTCACAGTCCAGATTTGGAAGCGACTTCTTCTCGGGGGGTCAGGGACAGTAAGGAGAACAAGGAGCCGTCTCCAAAGATGAGGAGGCGCCGCAGTGTGAAGATCAGCAGCATAGCTCTGGAGCCCACTCAGTGGCAGAGCGATGCTCTGCACATCCTCACTTCAGCTCACGACTATCGCAGCATGAACGACTTCCTCATGAAGAAGGTGAATTACTGTGCTTTCAGGTCCTCTAGCTTGCTGTGGTTTCCTAAAGGCCTTTATCTGTATCATATCTGATGCATGTTAGCTGACAGTCTTTTGTTGTCCTCTACGTGGGCCTCCAGATCGCTGACCTGGACTCTGAAGACAGTAAGAAAGACACTATGGTGGACGTCGTCTTCAAGAAAGCACTGAAAGAGTTCAGGATCAACATCTTCAACTCGTACTCCACTGCTCTGGCTGTGAGTCCTGAAGCAGTGTCCACCGCTTTGTTCCAGCCAGTCACACCACTGATAAGCCCTCGTTAAACATTCCCTTTCTTTTCCTCTGCCCTCATCAACAGATGGATGATGGGAAGAGCATTCGTTACAAGGACCTCTACGCGCTTTTCGAACACATCCTGGAGAAGACGATGCGCCTGGAGCAGAGAGACTGGGGCGAGTCGCCTGTGAAAGTGTGGGTCAACACCTTCAAGGTCTTCCTGGATGAGTTCATGACTGAGTACAAGCCCATGGAGGGAACCATTGGCAAGGTAAGATGGTAAAAAGCTGACTGGACTGAACAAACACACGACTACACTGTGCACTCGAAGACTAGAGCTCTGTCTCATTTCTCGCATTTCAGGCTCCCAAACGCGAACGCAAGAAGTCCAGGAAGAAGGAAACTGACATTGTGAGTTTAGACATAGTTTGGAATAAAAGCAACAGTGTTGTTTTTCAGTTTTTCTGTTTACACTGATTGACTGTCTGCAGGTGGAGGAGCACAACGGCCACATCTTTAAGTCCACCCAGTACAGCATTCCCACCTACTGCGAGTACTGCTCCTCCCTCATCTGGATGATGGACCGAGCCTGCGTCTGCAAGCGTGAGGATAACCACCGCAGCATCTCACACAAGCTTTCAGCTCCCATCAACATGTTATTCTCTGTTTTCATTTTCTTTTTCATGTGATCTAGTCGAGATCCAAATCGTATCTATCTCTGGTTCTGAAGCCGCAATCGGGGCTCACTTTGCACACGCTCATGACCGTCCACGTAAAAACAGACACGGAGCAGAGCGACTGTGTCACCAGATGGTTTTACTTGATTACTAACAACAACAGGGAGTTTTCTCGCTACGTGTCATTAAACTCAACAGCTTCAGTTCTGCCCAGTATCACACACAAATAGACAAGCCAGCATCAGCTCCTAATGTTCCCCTAACTCACTCACCAGCACTTACACCCCGGTGCGTAGTTTTTATTTCCACGCACGCAGCACATTATGCCCCCTCCTGCTCTTTTTACACACCACACAGGCGCTCGCCCTGCCTCCCAGTCTGTCAGAAGAATTCGATTACACCTGCTCCTTTCATAACTGGTCCTTATATCTAGTTACAGAGCTGCATCTGCACTTCCAGGGTGCGGACATCACACACACTGTCCGCCACCTGCTCGTAGACCTGCCTCAGTGGTGGGGATTGTGACTGACTGCAGCTGTAAAATGCCGACGGTCTGATTGTGTTGTGTCGTCTGCAGTGTGCCGCTACGCCTGCCATCGGAAGTGCTGCTCCAAGATGACAACCAAGTGCTGTAAGAAGGTGGGTGGAGGCTTTTTTTGTTCTTTGTCTTATGGCTTACTGAGTCAGGATTCAGCAGCAGTAACACGACGTGTGAGAGATTTTTTGTGTTTCATAAAATAATTGAATACACTTTTCCGAAGTTGCGATCGCGGTGTCTTCGCTGTTTGGTTTATACGTTATGATCTGGGATGCTTTCAGAATTGTGGATGGTTTTGTCAAACGACCTCTAGGTTTAGAAAAGGTTGTCAAACGATAGCTGTGGTTATGGTTAGAATACAAACTGCTTGTTTTGGTTATGGTGGTGAATGTTATCAAGATGATCCCGTTACTAAATGAGTGTAGTGGCTTCGTTGTTATGCTGTAATGTTTGTGTCTGCAGCTCAGTCGCACAGGTCCTTTACCGTGTTTGTGTTTTTCTCTACAAGTATGATCCGGAGCTGTCGTCTCGGCAGTTCGGTGTGGAGTTGTCCCGTCTGACCAGCGAGGAGCGAATGGTGCCTCAGCTGGTGGAGAAACTCATCAACTACATCGAAATGCACGGCCTCTACACGGAAGGCATCTACAGGAAGTCTGGCTCCACCAATAAGATCAAAGAGCTTCGTCAGGGGCTGGACACAGGTAAGACTAACCAGGATCCCAAAGTGAGGGACTTTTTAGTGAGTTTGTAAAATAAGGGTATGTCGATGCGCATCAGCATTTGTTTCTGTCCCAGATGTGAACAGTGTAAACTTGGACGACTACAACATCCATGTCATCGCCAGTGTTCTCAAACAGTGGCTCCGTGACCTGCCCAGCCCGCTCATGACCTTTGAACTGTACGAGGAGTTCCTCAGGGCCATGGGTAAGCTCATACGCTTCCTCTTCATCGCCTCCTCCAGCTGAGAGTCCCTTGTAGAAATGCTGTTCCTGTCCGGACTCTGCGATCTGATGGCGAGTCCACATTTTCTTCTCTTTCAGGTCAACCAGACAAGCGCGAGGTGATCCGAGGGGTGTATTCTGTGATCGACCAGCTCAGCAGGACGCACCTCAGCACGCTGGAGCGGCTCATCTTCCATCTGGTTAGGTGAGCAATGAGATACGAGTCACATCGGCGGCAGCAGAGCCTCAGGCGACCGAGCAGGATCTGACTGATGTTTATTTTGTGTGAGGTCAGAATTTATGTGAGTTAAAGCCGTGGTTTCAGGTCCTCAGCGTTGTGAGTAAGTGTCATATTTTCTGAAGCCCATGATTAACCAGATTATATTGTGGTGTGTTACAGGATAGCCCTGCAGGAGGAGACCAACAGAATGTCAGCCAACGCCCTCGCCATCGTCTTCGCTCCTTGCATCCTTCGCTGCCCGGACAGCATCGACCCGCTGCAGAGCGTCCAAGACATCAGCAAGACCACAGCGTATGTCCAATGTCTATATGTCCAGAGCTTTTGTTTTTCCGCTTTTAGCAATATTTGGATTAGTGACCACTGACACATAAAATCTAAGCCTTGATGTTTTGTAGATTTTTTTTATTTCAGGCAGGTTACACCACAGAGTGAATATTTAAATCAGTACAGTAACTGCCAGGCGTCAGAAATCGCCTAAGGTGACGGCCCGTCCAGATTGTTTCCTGCCTAGCTTCAGCACACTAGCACGCGAAGCCGCCTACAAATGTTCCGTGCAGGTCAAGCGAGATACACCTGTTCTACTGTAACTGGATCATTTTCCTATGCAGGTGTGTGGAGTTGATCATCAACGAGCAGATGGGCAAATACAAAGCTCGCCTAAAGGACATCAGCAGTCTGGAGTTTGCAGAGAGCAAGGCTAAGAGCAGACTGACCCACATCAGGAGGTCCATGGTAAGACGGGACTGTAGTGAAATGACACACAGATGCTAAAGATGCGGGTGTGAGTCACCCTCGCTGACGCTGAGGGGATGTTTTTCTCGCTCATCACTGAACAGTCTTCCGCTCCACGAGCAGCTGACATGGCTCCCACACGGCCATGGCAGGAGTCCATCCCTCTGTGTTTACTCACGTCTCTCATCGGCAGGTTTTGCTGTGTCTTTGTTACACACGCAAAAGCTGACACAAACACACTCAAAGGGGGGACGTACCTGTGCCTGACACGGCTTCACAGCACACGGCGGAAACACGAAACCAGTCCAGATCCACAAGTTGGACCTGGTTAAATCTAAACACGTGCAGTAGACATCTTTAAAGCTGCAATCTCCAAATTTACCTGATTACCGTCACCGTTCCCTAACCCTGATCTGTCCTTCCTTCCTCCCTCCCCCACCCTTCCTTCCAGAAACCCGTACTAATTGCTGTTAGGTTTATGAGCATAACCCGCACTGCCACCCCGGTACGTATGCCCCTCTGACTCCATGTGCCACCCGTCCATCAGTCTCCGCGATCCGTCCACTCATGCTGTTTGTAACTCACATCTGTCTGTGACCTGCAGTAGTTGTCTAGCTTCTGTTAACACTGTCATAGTGTCAGTGCAAAGATTTGTGACCTTGTTTAATGTGGACTTCAGCAGGTACAGTGTAGAGCCAAGGTATGATGGACACACAACCTAAAACTAAGAAAGTACAAGTCACAGCTGGGCTTCAGCATTTTCACGGGTGTAATCTATAGGTAATATCTGGTGGGACTCACTGTGAATCTGCCTTTAGCCTTTCTGTTTCCTGGAGACCCAACTTATACTCAGCTATGAGTTCAGTGTTATTCTGTGGCACCTAAAGTCAACATATTCAACACATGCTGACATCAATTGAGTTATTAATTATTATGTTTTGAAGTTTGGGGCACATTTTGGTTCGTCAAAGCAAACAAATCTGCTGCACATAATTTATCAGTGATGCCAGTTCCTTGTCCTCCTATTAGACTAAACCCATTATCCTGAAGTACAGTGTCTGCACTGACGCACTGTAGCTGGTGCTGAAAGTGTCGTTGTGGCTTTGTAATGTGTGTTTGTGGTGGACGCTCACACTGCAGCTCCACTGACTGCTGCTTTCTGTTTCTGCTTCACATTTTAATAACATGCAGCCTAACACAGCTAAACTTAAGGTACGCCTACATGTGGAGTGTGTGTGTGTTGATACTGTGTCTCACAGTTTAGCGTGGTGTTGTGAGCCATGGTTCGTCCTGTTTGGTCAGTATGTGTTCAAAACATCCGACCGCGTGTGTGTAGTGCGTCTCCTCTCTGAGCTCCGTCACCGTCGCTGTGACCTGGTCGCACTCTGGTAACGCTGGTAAATGTGTTCTGTGTGAATCCAAAGGGCAAAAGTCGCGTTCGGCAAAGCAGCACCAACGCGTCCTCACCTCCGCTCAGCCCCAAAGCGCCCGCTGGGGTGGACGGGGAGAGTGCAGGAGGAGCAGGAGGAGCAGGAGGAGGAGGAGAGGAGGCGGCAGAGGGCGGACTGAACGAGCAGCAGCAGCTGGCGATCCAGCAGGAGGAGCGAATCCTCACCGAGCAGATAGAGAGTCTGCAGAAAGAAAAGTATGATTTGAAAACATGTCATGTTAGGCTGTTCATTTAAATGTGGTGGTTAAAATGTAAAAGACCTGATATGAGAATTTGAATGAAGCACCAGACAATGTGTACCTTGTGTGTGTGTCGACAGGGAGGAGCTGACATATGAGATGCTGATCCTGGAGCCGCGGGCGTCTGACGATGAGACTCCTGAATCTGAAGCCTCCATCGGCACAGCAGACAGTTCTGAAAACATCACAATGGAGATGGAGGGAGCCACCTCCGACCCCTCTGGTGTGTGTTTCTGAATCACGGGTGCTTCTACAGGAGGGCAAGGGGGGCAGCTGCCCCACCGATTGTGAGGTTTGCTGCTGACCCCCCTCCCACTGCCCATGACATAATTGTTCAGTGCAATTCACTGGTACCGGTTTGTGTAACTCCTAATGTGGGGAAATGTGCTGAATTAGACTCTCTCTCTCCGCAGGCCGTGGCACCTTTCGCTCCAGAAATCCCGACCAGGGCAGGCGGCCTCTGCGACGTCAGCCGGACTCCCAGGACTCTGCAGACTCCACCTCCACCGTCTCCTCCTACCACCCCTCTTCCTCTGTTTCCTCTAACGCCTCCGGCTCTCCGTCCCCCCACTACCGCTTTCGCTCCTCTTCCTCCGGACCTTTGCTTACTTCCTGCGGTTTGGGGGCCCCGTTGGCAGAGGCAGAGGGGGGGCACCGAGCCGGTAAGACGCGGCACAGGCTCAGGCTGAGCCGCAGCTCACCGCGCGAGCCTTCGGGAGGCCACCGGAGGGATTCGGACTTCAGCTCGGGGCCACAGCAGCTGGTTCTGTATGGCAGCAACGAGTTCATGGTGTGAAGCAGAGGGAAGGAACGGTCCGAGTGCAGAATACGTAGGAGGGAGAGTTCGGGGTCGGACAAGGCTGGTCACGCGGCGAGTTTCATGCCCAGTGTCACCTGCTGCTTCTCCTCAGTGCACACCCCTCTCCTCCCCTGATCCAGTCGAAGCTGAAGCCCGGAGATGCTGAACAGCAGGATAAAAACACGAGGGCAAAGAAGGAAGACTGACGATTACTGTGAACAGCAGCAGGACGGAAGTGAAGACGCCGTCAACTGTGTGTTGACCATCTAATCTTAGTGCTGTTTGACCCCTGCTGGAGCATCAGAGGTCCGTGGAAGGAAAGAAGGGAAGGAAAGGTGGCGAGGCAGAACCAACCCACACCTGCAAAGCCTATTTTACAGCGCTCGTCTCTATGTTTTAGCATGTGGGCAGATGGGTAAAGCCCCAGAAGAAATGTAGCCATACAGACTGACCTGGCAGACAAACGAAAGCCAAGCAACCAGCGCCAAGCTATGTCTGCTTTTTACGTTTACACAGGACAAACCAGCCAAGAGTCTGCATGCTTCTCCGTCACACTGTTTCCTACGTCATTTTGAAGAAACTGTACACAAATATGTTTTTATTATTATTATTATTATTATTATTATTATTATTATTATTACAAAGGAAAACGTGTACATAGAAACTCCAGGGCTCCGGGGTCGTACCTTTTTTTTATTGGTCTCTATTTTCTCGTGTCTGAAATTCAAGTTCCACTTTTGTTTCTCTGTTGGTTTTGCTTTACTGTTGCTTAAGTTTCCTTCTCTCACAAAGAGCAGAGCCAGTCTCGAGTGTCCTCGTGAAACAGAAACAGAATGGAAAGGTGTTGGTCTGTGTGTTGGGTGTCACACATCACCTGACGTGTCAAAGTGTTTTTGTGTCTGCCTTCCCTACAAACGTTTGCTTTCCCTTCGGTTTTATTCAGAGACATCAGTGTTACTACGTCACAACTTGAATTTTTTTAATATATGTTATTACTGTATTATAGGTGTTATTATTAATATCAAATTGTTTTGGTGTTGATATCATGGTTTGTTTGTGTTCCTATGAAAGCCATTTGTTTCTGTGTGTGTGCGTGTCTGAATGAATGAGTCATTACTGCCACCATATCAGCTCCCACTTCCTCCACGTGTGATCGTGTCCACTCACACATACACTAGTGTTTCCCCCGTATTTTAAAAGTGAAGACTTTGTGGGGGAAGCCTTGCGCCCATCCACCTTCTTGAACTGTCCATGTTGTCCTCTGAGCCATCCATAACACAACAGTAGCTCTTCCTCCTCTCTCCCGGCTCTATCTGTGACAAGTAGCATTTAACCTGTAAACTCAAGTAGCACCCCACTCTGACTTCCTTGCTTTTCTACGTAGTCCTATTCTGTTTCTGTCCGTCCAGTGTAAAAACACTCTCAGTAATATTCAGTTTCCCGGTGTTACTCAGTAGCTTTACAGCAACGATGTCGCCGTAATGAAGCTGCACTATCTCTCCTTGCTTGCCGCGTCTGATGATTTTTGGGATATTTTCGCCCAGACACTCAACACAGTCAGTGTTCGTCTTAACTTTTCCGTGAAGCTGGAAATGTCTCTGGGACTGTGCTGATCTCTGTGTTGTCTTACTTCTGAATAAACTGCTCAGAGATTAACTGAAAGGACTGTGATCTTTCAGGAGAGGTTTAAAGGGACATGTCCGGGCTGTCTGTGGCAAAAAACAAACAAACAAAAACAAACAAACAAAAAAAACGTGAATGTACCTGTCACTGGAAGGCATGCTCTGCTTTCTCTGGTTGTTTTTTTTCCTCTTTTATACACAGTGTATGTACTATTTATGATCATGCATTTGGAGTGTACATTGGTTTAAAAGATCTATTATAAAATGTGTTTATAAAAGGATATATTATCCTGCGTACGGTTCGTTATCTATTAATCTTGGCGGTGTTTGAACGGGCCACTCTCAATCTGTCATGTTGTGCTACAAGCGAGAAAAAAATTGCGTCTTTTTGTCTGCGCCACTCTGGACACAGTTATGTATAAGGTGCAATTTGTGTTATTTCTTTTTTTTATCGACACAAACATGTCTATGGTTGTAAAAAAACAATAAAAAAAAAAGATTTTACTTGGGGAAATTCATCTGCTTAATAAAAAAGCAAAACTGCAGCCAAAGAGAGATGAGTCGTGTCGTCTTTTACATTTCAAACGTCCTTAAAGGAGATGCCAAGATACTTGGGCTAGTGCGACCGGTGCTCACAGTCCAGCCCCTCGAAGGAGTCTGGAGACGCCGGAGCATCAGGCCTGTAACTAGAGGGCAGCACAGGCCTCCATGGCACAGCCTGGACCACTGTGAGCTACCGGATGAAATCTTCCCCCTGAAGTCAGATGCCACCACAGACTGTTTGTTCTAGAAGATCTGCTCAGACAAAGGCGGACAGGTTGTCAGGAGCAGACAAGCGTCATCAAGATGAAACATGAACACAGCTTGGATGAGTCTGTGAGTCTAGGATTTTCCATTATCATTGCGTCCTGTCATTAGTTGTTGTTGCAGTGGGATTTGAAATCATAGAGGGAGAAATTAAGATTTAATATTTTTATTCGTTTCAGTTTATGTCCTTTGTGTGTCACCTGATTTAACAGATTTCCTTTTGAACCCGTGGAAGAGTCGCGTTGCCCAAACAAAGGCTGCGTTTCCCGTCATGCAGCGGGTCAGAAGTGAAACTAAACGAACACCGGGGAAAGATCCGCGTTCGCCGCTTTGTGTTTATCAGCCGCGGTTATGTCGACAGCGGAGCAGCCGGGAGGTGATTCAGTCGAAGGGGAAACACGGTGAGTTTCTCTTTCACCAAAATGAAAGCAAAGTGGAGTTCAGCGGACTTTCTGTAGGTTTCACGCGCGCTGGCAGTGAATCACCTGTTGGTCCCTCCCCGGTAAATACGGCTTTTACAGCTGACTTTTCCTGAGCGAGGTCCCAGGAATCAGCTGATTCCACGTCCAGCCTGACACGGTAGGTTGAACCTCCGCACTTCACTGCTGCCCCGTTTCTCACTGATTGATGGCTAAATATCGACACTAAACATTTGAGATTTAAAAATCACAGCCTGAGATTAATTATTATAATTTTTTGTGCGTTGAATCCTACAGATGCCCGATGACAAGATCGTCGTCTTTTTTGACTTGGAGACAACTGGATTAGGTAACTTCATGATGTTATTTGTTTTATTTGCTGTGTTTGTTTTAACAATAATTTAATTTGGTTTATTATTTTATTTACTCATGTATTTGTATTTAAAACTGTCCATCCAAGAGATCTACATTTCATTTGGTCTTTTTTATTCCTGGAAGACCTTTAACCCTGTTTGTATTTGGATCAGTAGCTTTAATCTAACTAAGTGAACTTTGATGACTAAACTTATTAGTCATACTGTATCCATTTTATGTAGCTAAATATTAAGTATAACAGCAGAACAATGAAATTCTCAAGCAAACACACACATACTGTAAAGTGTGGTGTCTTTATTACTTTGCTCATTGTCTATCACTAGCATATAAATTCTTGTGATAGCATTCCACAGCATCATAAATTTATCAATCCAGTTCGACGGGTCCACCTGGAATAGACTCTGCGTCAAGTGGAGTCTTTCTTTATTACGGCAGTTAAGGGGGTGGTTCAGTTTCGTTGTTGGTTTCTAGTCTCACGCCCTCAAACGTGACACAGTCTGCCTTCTGAGAATCAACGATCATAACACGCTGAACCAATGACATAACACTAACCAACCACAAACCAACTGGTGATGCTGTTCCTCCACACATGTGTATGATTATATGTGAAGCTGAATAATCATTTAATGTAAAGTATTTACCTACTTTCTACCTTTCCCCTTTCAGACACCACCGTGTGTGATCTCATCCAGTTGTCGGCCATTCGTGGAGAGAGGACGTTTGACGTCTACACTCTCCCCCGCCGCCCCCTCACTGACAGTGCCAAGCAGGTCACCGGCTTCACCGTCAGGGATGACAGTCTGTTTCTCCGTGGAGACCCAGTGGCCACCACGCCTCTTGTTGAGGCTCTCACCTCATTCATCACCTTCCTCCGCTCCTTCCGCCGTCCTGTGCTGCTTGCAGCCCACAGTGCAATGCGCTTTGATGCACCAGTAATTACAAGACTGATGCGAAACTGCTCCCTCCAGAATGAATTCCAAGAGGTCGTGCACGGTTATCTAGACACCTTCGTGCTGAGCAAGAACCTCTTCAGACTGCCCGGTTATTCTCAGCAGTTTATGGTCCAGCACTTCCTGGGAAGGTCCTACAATGCCCACAACGCTATGGATGATGCCAGGATGCTGCAGGAGCTGTACAACAAGTGGAATCCCAACCAATTGAGTGTCTCAAGATGCACCTACGACGCAAAAAGAGTGGCATGAAAAAGCTGCAACAAAGAAAAAATCTGATAGAAAAGAAAATATGCATTTCAATATATAAACCTTTATTAAAGTTTAATGTTAATGAAGAAACCTCTGACAGCCAGGGGTTACAATTGGTGACATCCAGAATTACGTTAAATTACAAATACCTCACTGATGTGTCATGTTCATACTGTATAGTGATTTACAGCACATGAGTGGAGTTGAGCATGAGGTTTTAGCTTTGTTGTTTATTGCACTGTACTTACTTTTGTAATCAAATGTTTTATTTTTGTCTTTCCATCGAATGGTGGTATGGTTTTATACAGGGACAATTAAACTTCTATTTAATCTTCACTGCTTGTATTTTAAAGATAATTCCAGAGACTTCTCCATGAGAAACCACTTGGTTACTGTTAATGGGACGCAGTGTAATTTGATGCTTTCTTCTAGGGGGCGCCACTGACCCAACACGCATAAAGGGTTTAACAGAAGAAGAATGGTTTCGTGAACTTTTAAACGGTTTGTTTTGTCTGGGGTCTGTAAACAGTACTTACAGCTTGAAGGGCTGCTTTAAAGCCGTGAAGCCTCGGTGCTTCCCCGTGTACTGGTCCAAGGCCTCGGTGCTTCCCGTGTACAGGTCCGACTCCTGTATGCTCGTCACTCACGGGCTTCTACTTTGAAAGACTGGAGTTTCCGGTCCTGCGCAGATGCGTGAAAGCGGTGGAGGGAAATCTGAGCTGGTCTCCGATCTGCCGGTCGTGGCTGCGTTTCTCTCCCGTTTTTTCGACCAAAGTCGATTGTTTGACTGACGTTTTGCCACACAGCGAATTTAAAGTGTTACGTCCAGGTTCGATTCGCTGCCGTTGACGTGATGCAGCGGTCGGTCTCTGACGGAGCTCAGGACTCGGACCAGCCGCTGGTTTTCTTTGACCTGGAGACAACCGGACTGGGTAAAAGTTATCTCCCCTCACTGCACTTTTCCTAAAGAATACGCGATGAACTGGTGTATTTTTAATTCAGTGTCTCAGCATTATACCACTACTATTAATACGTATCGAGATTTTCACCACTAAGTTTAGTCTTTGAAAGTTTTCGTTTACGTTCTTTTAATTGAATGTTGCCGATTTCAGTGGCTTTTGAAAGTATTGGTACCGCTCAACATTCAACGTTTGTTCTAAATATAACGTTAAATAAGTATCATCATATATAATATATAGAGACATATAATCATAATAATCAAACATTTTACCAATTAATAATGTATGATGGCTCCTACGAAGGTGAACGTGTTTTTCAGAAAAACAAAGCCAATCTAATGCTCTCGTCTGTTTTCTCCCCATTCATCGGCTATAAACTAAATGCTGTGGCGCCTCAATAGGCCTGACAGCTTCTGAAGCCACTGTCTGTCATGATTTCACCAGGTCAGAGCTGTGAGATCGTCCAACTGGCTGCAGTGAGTGGAGGCCATTCTCTCAACCTCTACGTCATCCCTCGATGTCGAATGGAGCAAAGAGCAGCCAAAGTGACAGGCTTCAGGGTGCACAGACAAAAACTGTATCTCCATCGCCAGCCCGTCCTCACCAACTCCCTGCGAGAGGTCCTGGTGTCCCTCATAGCGTTCCTCCGGATGCTCAGACGCCCTCTTGTCATCGGGCATAACATTCGGCGTTTTGACTGTCCTCTGCTGGCTCGAGCGCTCGATGAACTGAACCTCAGAGCAGAGTTTGAGTCCTCCATCTCTGGCTGTGTTGACACTCTACCATTGTCCCGGGAGATGCTGAAGGACCGTTGTCTTCAGAGCTTTCGGCAAGAGAATCTGGTCAGGGAGCTAGTGGGTATGAACTACAAGGCCCACGATGCTTTGGAAGATGTGCGGGCTTTACAAGCACTTTATGGCGTCCTTCAGCCCTCTCCAGAGGTGCTCTATAGACATACCTTTAGCTTGGACACCATGCAAAACATGCCAGCTCTGGCTTCTGACAAAGGTAAAGTGCAAAGGACAAGGAATGACACAGCATTTAATGTCAATTATATTCATTAATTAATTGCACTTGCTTGAAATATTTCTAAATATTTATCCATATTTTCTAAAAACCAAACAGGGCACCACTGACTCTGAAAAGTGAAGTGCTGCACACAGTGCTGCACATGTTGCTTTATCGCACTTCACTTCTAGAGGTTTTTCACTTGGGATTGTGCCAGTAAATTAGTGAGCTACTTCCTGAGTGCTGATCACTTCAAAAACGTGCTTTCATTGGCACACGATCAGATTGGAGATCGTCGACCAGGGTCAGCTGCAGTGATGGAACTCAGATTGGAGATCCATCACTGCAGGAGCTGTCTTGGTTTATTTGGAAATTGGCTCTTGTTTCAAGGAGTAGTTTTATTGGAGACTAATAAAGCTGCTAATCTTTTGCATTTAATTTGTTGCATTTTGCATTTAATAAAAATTAACAGAAAGACGAACCCAAACAGTGTAGCAACATAACAAGGCTTTACTCAACCACTTTTACATAAAGGACACATTCACTGTAGTTCCATGCTACAGCATCACCAGATTCAAAAATGCAAATCCATGCCCTCACAAGACAAATTTTCCAAGACACACTATTAATAGATGAATAAAACAAAGTGAAACACTGGTCTTCATATCTTAAAGAAAGTTAAAAATTAAATTACTTCTGTGCAAACTGAACTCAACATACAGTAGTAAAACTCAAAGATGACTTGCAGCAAGATCAGTAACTAATGTTCAAAAGAAATGTGACTACTACAAAAGCGTTAACATTGAGACTATGACAGGTTGTTTAACAAAAATAGTTGGAGGCTCTACACATTCACGGACATGAATTTGAGGTAATGGTTCAGTAATCAAAAAGATGTCCTTTTTTTTTTTACTAACACCCTGCTATCACTTATCATTCTTTTATTTCACCAGGTTAAACCGTAAAGAGAAATAGTCACTGGCAGGGTGGCAGGCTGATAGAGCATTCGTTAAATATTTGATTCAAGATAGCCTACAAAAACTATTACACCAGCAAAAGTCATTAGTTCATGACACATTTGGGTTGACCCATGTATGAACTGGAGTAAAATGCAGTACACATCATGCTGAGGCTATGTACAAACCAGGTAAAGTGTCATAGTTTAGTGATATCTTGTCATGTACTGTTGGATCAGTACAAATACTTTGTATACATGGTTGTTTCTGTTATACTCGGACTGAATGCAGCACAATGTTGTAGCACTACAGGATGTAGGGGCTTGAAATTGATCTGCATTCCTGGTTTCCATGCATGCTGTAGTTGGCGGCGCTTCTTGCTCATGTTTAGTTTCTTAATCTTCCGAATTCAGCACAGCTTTGAAAACTCCACAGGCCGTAAACATGCATTAACAGCTGAAAGCAGTCAGTCAGAAGGGTCAACTTGACTGTGACTAGTGTGGCTTGTGCTGTAATCCCAAGAGGAAGTCTTCAGTATTACTGCAGCGAATCAAACATGCACAGGCATCTCAGTATTACACTAGATAATCTCTCTGTGGATATTTAGTAGTTAAGATAAGGTTAAAATGATAAAACAGGTAGCTGCACCAATGATGCCAGGACGAACTGCTGGCTCATAAACAGACATGCTGAGTCTTTAACAAAGTGGTACTTCAGTAGTACAGTGGTTATACAGTGTAAATGTATTTCTACCCTGCTGGCTGAATGAGTCATGTTTGTGTGGTAACTTTATTATAGCCTGAAAAATAACTATATCCACATCACTGAAGGGATCCCATCGTAACGTCTTATCAGCAGCTGTAGATCACTTTAGTGGTTATGCTTGAACATTCTATCACATAACCATGTTTCTGTGCTGACAGCTGCTCTGTTGTCATCAAATTATAGGTCTTCACAATTAACCTTCCTCTCAGCAGAGGCCTGGAAGCTCCAGAGCAGCTACTACTGTAAATACTGACGCATCATCCAAGCCCTGGTTTCCAAGGAGACAGAGCTTACTGTGGTACATGTGTATTACTCAAAGTTTAGGAAAACAACTGGGTTCTTCAACAAGTGACGGTCAAGAGATCTAAACGGTAGTTATGTGCTCTTCAACGTTTCAGACATACACTCAGTTGCCTATTTTTTATGAGGTTGCAGTTAAAGTGCCATCTAAAGCAGTGAAGGTGATGTTCAGTTATTTTGATGTGAGTGGTTAGAAATATTAATTTTAACTATTTCCTTTATTTAGAATGTATTGCTGGACTGTGTTAGACTGAGTTGAGTAAACACACATTTGAGTGCATTTAGTTAGTATGTGTGCAGCACCTAAGAAGAATTTGGGATGAATTCTCTTTTGTTAGAAGGATGAGAAGTCCTTGCACCACTACAGGTAAAAAAGACAGTCCAACAAATTTAAGCTGGATTTCAAAGCCAAAAAACACATCGCTGGTATTAAGAGGTTGGGTTTGGGCCTGGCAGGTACTCACACACCAAGTCTGAAAGCTTCTTTAGCAAATTACCTACTGAAAAGCGCACAGCAGTCACTGAGTTTGATCCATAACACACTGTAGACCTTGCTGAGACGACCCAGAGTAGTATGGAGTTTTCACGCAAGCACGGTCCCCCTACAGGAGGCAGCAGGCTCGAAACATGGTCATCCCGGACGGAGAGGTGACGTGCAGGGAGACGCACTCATTGGCCGAGACAAACAGGACAGTACCCCGCCTCAGGGTGACGTCAGAGAGAGCAGCGGCGGACGTAGCTGTGGCGTCCCCCTCGATGACCAGGAGAATGCTGGCACTGTCGACTGGAGCCACGGTGTACTGCTTCACCGAGGCTGGGATCTGCAGGAAGGCCCCGTCAAGACAGAACAGGAAGTGTTTGAATGTATGTAAATTATTTATTCAATGACGATCTAGTAAAATACACTTTCATACCTGTATCCTCATGACGGTAAAGTCTGGCACCGGGGGATCATACAAGGACACATAAGGGTCTGAGGCATCCTGGACACATGGGAAGATTTTGGAGCTGGCAGACGCAGGGCTGTAGCTCAGCATTTCACACAGGGTGTTCACGTCGATGTATTTTGGCGTGAGACCAGCCCTCACCGTGTTGTCCGAGCAGGCCATGCACTCAATACAGTCTGGTTGGATGGACCGGCAGATATTAGATGAGCATTAGAAGGCAATGTTATAGAAGTCCTGAGTAAACGAGAAGCACCTACTGACCTCCATAGAGGTATGCGTGAGGTTCACTGGCTCCCAGAAACATGGCCTGGCCTGGATCCAGGACCAGGTGGTTGAGGAAGTAGATGGAGAAACAGCCGATGTCTCCGGGATACTGGGAGTGAAGACGGAGCAACAGGTCACCGTGGCTGCTTGATGTGTCCTTCCCTGCTGCTCCTGCACAGGTCCCAATAGTGAAAGCAAAGTAGTTTGCCATTAGAATAACTTGAAAGAAGCCAAGTCCCAGTGTTTAACTGAAGCAGTAGCTGCCATTGGTAAAATGAATAATAAATTCCATTTTATGCAATTTAAGATATGGGATCTTGAACTTGAAGGTTTGTGTTTTACGCAAATAAAACTGATTGCACTGAATACTGGCCTGACAGGTTGTGACGTAATGTAACTGCAAATCCTGGATGTGGTTTTACAGGAATGTTTTGAGGATCTAATGACTAATTTTTTCTTTGTCTCCTCACCCTCTTCAGTGACTCTCTTCACCAGCATGTTGAGCTGGTCTACGAACACCTTCTTCTCGCAGTTCATCATCCTGGTGAAGCACTTTTTCAGCGCCTGGCTTGTACGAACTGCGTCTCCCACGCTGCATCGCAACTCTTCGGCCGCTGCGTTGCCCACGAGAGCGTGGAACTCTGGGACACCTGATGGATGTAGATATGCAAAAAGGCTACATATCAATTCAAGTCTTTTCTCCAAAGTATTACTGCAATATCTACAATTTTTTGTATCGTCTTCAAGTCACTTCACTTGCAGGCGAAGTAAAATCTTCTAATGACCCTGTGGGAATTTGGGACTCACATTTAAGGAAACCCAGGATCTCCTCCACTGGTCTGAAGCCACAGAGGCCCTGGAAGCAGGTGAGAGCAATAGCCATCTCGGGTTTGTGGTTGTTATCTGGATAATGCTCCGGAAACTGAGCATGGAGACGAGCAGCTAACTCCTGACCAAACCACAGAGAGAAGAGGACTAGGATGACTAATGAGGGCAAGCAGAGCAAGTGCAGGGAGTGTGTAGGTGTGTATTAACTCACCCTGTTGGGGTGGGCCTGTATGGATAAAGCAGTGTTGACAGAAAGGACCTTAAAGAGGAAGGGTAGCTGACCCTGGAAGGTGTCTTTGACCTTAGAACCCAGGCAGGCTGGGAAGTGGGCAATCCACTGACCCAGTGTGGTCTGTGTGATCCTGTTGTCTTTAATCTGGGCATCTCCTTTTGGGTGGGCACCCATCCACAGCTGGAAGACATTAGATCACGTGGATTCAGTCATTTTAGTTGGTGGAACTGTGACTGGGATGTTTAATCTGATGGGAAACTAATGGGGAAATAAAATAACACTGTAAAATGCTTTTTGTTTTTTGCAGACTGGCAAGCATTAATAGTCATGGCATAAAGCTGTCACCACTGTCATAACCTGACCTACTGACCTTTGCAGCAAAGTCAGCAGAGCTGCTGTAGCTAAATAAAGCAAGACTTGAAAGGCATGGCGAGAATATGTCTCCCTGCCAACACTGGGTCCCGTGCTGAGGTGCAGCCGATTGGGCCCCTGTACAGCAGTGTCTTACCAGCCTCGGGGACCAGGAATGTGAGTACTCAGCCGTGGCCTTACCTCTGCGTAGGGCTTGCCATCCTCTATGACAGCTACTGGGTCTCCACCGACCACCAGTCTGGCCACCTCGCTGTCCAGTCCGATCTTTCCCCATGCGTAATTTTGCACAGCACAGGTCAGGGGAAACACTGAGACATTTAGAGATTTAGTGTGTGAAATTTTACAATGAAAACGTCAAGATAGATAGATGAGACAATTACAAAACACCACTCATCAGCTACTATTTTACACACTTCATAATCATTTTCATAACCTTTAAAGCCAGAAATACTTGATATTGGACTAAACATCAGCTTCCTGGACCCCTGGTAACCATCCAGGTGTCCATAGTTTTATATGAGTGTGTCTGAAACGCACATTAAGTTAACTAACCATATCCAGCCTGTCTGTGTAGAGGAAAGGCTAAGGCTGCATTATTTAGCAGGACTCTGTGTCAGCAGAAACGCGGTGAGCAGGCTGTTAAACCTCCGACAGGGTGAACGGCTGGATCCTGGATTCAGTCTATAGCTGCGGGCATTTAGACGGTGATCAACACGCGTTTGTGCTTCACACTCATGCTAACAGCGCTGCTTCGACAGCATCTCCCTCCCGCTGAAGAAGCAACTCGCTTCTCGAAATGATGTGGATGTTCGCTAACGATGAGCACATGAAGGCTCTGGTGTCGTGTCGTGCACATTAGCATCAACATCAATAACCGCGCAAATGCTCGCGATCAGAGAGGAGGGTTTAAAAGGACTATCAAGGGGAAAATCTCACTCACCTCTCACTTCCTCCATGACTGCCTCGTCCGATGTCCGCCGCCGGTGACGTCACGAGCTGCGCGAGGAACCACTTCGTTCATAGAAGTGGCCAAACGAAAACAATTCAATATTATTTTCACCGATATGCTACTATAAAAATGTTAAACCGGGAAAATCCACAACGATCTGATGATAAATATAGTCTCGTATTTTAAACAGCAATATGTTTTTTTATTTGTCATGCAAAATGTGCATATTTAATTAAATGTTCGTGTATTTATGCAGGCTTTTATTCAGGACAACACATCAGGTGTATTTCAAATGCGCCAGGTGTAGTCAAAAATCTCTGGTTAAACATAAATAAACATTGATTAATATAGTATATTTAGATATTTTACTTCTTACTGGCTATTTTGTCCTTCTAGTAGTAATCCCGCTAATAATCTTACTGCACAAACACCTCGGAAGTGTTCTATGGTCAGATTAAAGTAACCTGAAAAATGCAACCATGTTACTTAACAAACTACGCATTAAAAGATTGGTTTAAGAGAATAGAATAGAAATGACAGCTTTGTTTGACATTATTAAAGCGTAATCCACAGGTGGCGCGTTTCGGCTTCGTGACCGTATATGTGTCAACTGACGTACACGTCACTGTGTGGCTCTCAGTACGCATGCGCGGAGGCTTTCGCTTCGCGGAAGTAGTTGAAGCTTTAGCGACAAGCTAGAGTTTGTCGTTCATCTCCCTTTCAGGGCGGATAAAACAGCCTGCAGTGTTTTCACAATGTCGGAATTTGATCACAACCCGTTCGCAGAGCCTGACAGCATCAACCCCTTCAAAGTAAGTGTGCAGTTTTTAAGATTCTGTCGAGACGCTTGTCATCAGTAGTCGATTTTGTGTGCTGACATATTTGTAGAAAGGAAACTTGCTGGGTGGATATCGGGGCGGGACCTAACGCTGGGTTCTTGTAAGCCATTTGTGGAAGGGAACATGTTTGACATTTCTTCGACCAATCAGCAAGCTGTGCTAAAAAATGAAGGCGGGGTTTCCTTTGAGTTCAGTTGCAGGAAGTAAAAACTGTCGCCAAATGTGAATATGTTATGAATTAGCCACATTACAACTGTGTATTTCTCATGGTCTAATGTGCTTTGGCTGTTCTAGATTTCAGCTACATTCAGTGGTGGAAGAAGGACGCAGATATTTGGCTCTGCTAAGTAAAAGTAGCTAACAGTTCAGGTATTATGAGAAACTTTAATAAAAGTAAAACTACTCGATAAGTAGTAAGTTTTACTCTGTATGGGAGTAATGTATGAATCAGCCTCAGTTAGATACAGTAGTTTTAAATACTTTGTATAGCCCATAGTTAGTTAGTTGGGGAAGCTTCAAAAGGCCACAAGATAAACGGGCTATGAAAGGACAAATGAAAAAACAAAGTAAAGATATAATTCACCCTTTTGCTTTTTAAGTTTTGCTTCTTTGTTTATAACATTTGCTCACTTGAACTGCTACTAATATGGGATGACGAGGGGGGAAACGGATCCAGTTAGTGGAAGCCCTACGTTCTCTTAGATGTCTGTGACAATGGGCCCTAATACTTTCATTGGGGCCCAGGTGCTGGGTCCAAGTGCTGCACAGCTCTGCATAAATGTACTTCCCTGCTTTCCACCACTTCCTGCGTTACCAAATCTCAGCTCGTTGAATTTTTAATCTACAGGGTGCAGTAGTTAAGTCAGACTAAGCTTCTTGGTTAATGGATTATCTCAATAACTGAATCATTTTCCAACATTCACCAAATGAATCGACTAATCATTGTAGTTCTACTCCTTCCAACTGTTAAAATATAAGAACGGTGTCATGCAGTTCTGTAAACATTGGCATATATATATATATATATAATGAATTATAGATATTATTCACCAGGGAGTGATCATAATGTAACTTTACCCACTTAACAGTTCCTACAGCAAAATAGACAGTTCAGCTTTTCTAGATATTAAATCTTAAAGGTAAAACCAGAGCAGCTGTGCTTCACGAAGAATATTACACTTCCACTCAGTTGCCAAGGTTTTTTGAGCAGGAAGTCTATGTGCACTTGAATTGTAAACAATTGTTCCACCCTAATATTATATTGCTACACAGATGGAGATGCACAATAATAATAACGTGACAGTTTAACAGCAATTCTGTGCAGTAGTGTTGCGTTAGCGTGATTTTTCTTGTTCTACCTAAAAAACTGGAAACAAGTGTATTTTTTGTAGTAAAGTTCTAAACTACAGTCACACGTTATTATATCAGGTGCAGAATAGCTACAGTGTGACATCAGCTGTTTGTTAACTGGGTGTGGAAGTGGGTGAATAAATAGTCTATTAGCAACTTTGATATGCTGGCTGTGCTATAGTGCAGATCACTTCATCTTCAAACGATACGAATGTGTGGTCTGTGATTAAGCTGTGACTGTTAATATGTTGCCAACCTTTAAAAGTCTTTCAGTGTATTAACACATGGTGACCTTGTTAAACACCGTGGTTTCCCCCACTCCCCCACACTATGCCGCTGTGACTGTGTGCTCCTAAAACTTCTGGCCCTGTAGGTCAGTTGTTTGTAAGAAGAATGAGTTAAGTCTATTTACATAGTAGCAATAAAGGCAGTTATAAACTGTTGGCCACACCTAAGCGGTCGAACGCTATCAAAAGATGTGCTGCTTTCATGGACAGAGACTTTAAGATCACATATAACACAGATTTATTATTTTAAATACATTTTTGCGTCTCCACATCCATTCGCTATTACTGTTTAATCCCATTTTATTGTGTTGTGCGTATTGTAATATATAAAAAGAGCTGTCCTTCAGACCCAGTGGTATATTTTTCTACTTTAACATAATGACATACACTTGCTCACTTTATTGATTCCACAAGATGCTGTTTTACCATAATGCTATGTTTGATAGTGTAAACATTTTTACATGCTAGTGGTTTGTTTTCTGCTGGGAATGTGTACAGGTGTGTCAGGAGCAGATAATAGCGAGTGAGGTCACACTTTCAATCACATGACAACTGGGTTATGTGTTAGATTCAGCAACTTCTCACTCAAGCAAGTGTTGTTATGTTCAGTAAAAGGAGCATTTTGGAAATAATCACGGCTGGAGCCTTGAAAAGGTTGGATTTTAATTTGAATTTAGTGTTTTACATTCTAAAACTAGTAATAATCAATACATGCGCATAAATAATCTGTACATGACTCCTGTCAGAAAGCTGTGTGTTGGTGGTTGTGATCACAAACATCTTTTGTTGTTTTCCAGGATCCTTCTATCACACAAGCAACCCACTCCACCATGGAACCAGTGGATCAGTACAACCCTTTCCCAGGACATACCTCAGTAAGACGCCTGCTTGTTCTTTCTCTTTCCTGTGAGACTGTATTTCTATTCCTCATTTACTGCATTTATTCATCGTTGTTATTTTCCAGGGTGGCCTAGCGACTCATACCACTCCGGCCTCCACCTCACCCTATCAGCCTGCTGTATTACAGCCATCTACAGAGCCCAGTCCACAGGTGGGCCATGTCTGACAGAGTTCTTCATATTTCATGTATCTGCTATGAAAAACACTCACCTGTTACTGACCTCTGCTTAAGTTTAGTTGTAATAAATGGGCATGTAGTTGCTTTGTTAACATCATTCCTCATTTTGATTCTGCCTTAAAGCTCTGTTCGATTATTAAATATTCCACTCATGTTTATAAGGGGGACTGTACATTGACAGATCTAAAATGTGCCTCACCTGTAGTACCTGAGACCCTGCTTCGCGAGCTCTTATCTGATCGAGGCAATGATATATCTTGTAGCTGTTTCCTGGGCCAATGGCTCAGACGCTTTCCATCATAATAGAATATTGAATATTAACGTTAAAAAGACTCCACAAGAGATAATCTATGATATTGATTGGTTAACTGCATTGTTAAGGTAGTCATAAACATAAAAATAGCATCTAATGTAGATAAGGATATAGTACAGGATAGTACATAATACATAGTATAGTATAATAATAATAATGGCCCAGTTGTCCAGGCTCCAGTACTGTCCTCCTCAGACAGCAAGTGTTACTTGTGCATGTTTTGGAGGCCAAGGTCTACTCTGTTTGCACAATACAGTAATGATCCTCCGTGTTCCAGTGTCATAAATATTCATGACTACAGGTCCTGGATTTTTCTGCCAAGTCACACATTAGGTATAATATCGAATGTCTAATCCTACTTGTAGTGTTTGTGTGTTGTGTGTTTTATTTAGTATTATTTTGCACAATTTTCTTTGCAATGCATTTGTAAGTGGTCTCTGTATCGGACGAGTCTGTATGTATTATGTATTATTATACAACCAGGAGAAATTCCTGTATATTCAGTCTTAATTAAAATGTTTTGCCTCTGCTCCTTCAGGCGACGGCTGCTGCAGGACAGGCCAACTTGCTGAGGCAGCAGGAGGAGCTGGAGAGAAAAGCTGCCGAGCTGGACCGCAGAGAGCAGGAGCTCAAGACCAGATCCTCGAGAGGTCATTAAAGACAAACCCCACCTCTCTGCTGTAGTGTCAGGAGAAGCACAAACACTGAGGCAGCAAAGGAAAACTGCCTCGTATGAAGAAGAGAAGCATCAGATTCTTATGTGAAAAATTACAACCCTGCAGGAAGGCTGTGAAAAATGCTCAGATATTCGCACTGCATTTAATCACGCTTTTCATTTTACAGCATTATGTTGTGTAAACATTTAATTTATCACACAATTGTCCAGGTGTTATATTTGAACAATTGGAGAGTTAATGATGAGCCACACTGAAAAAATACGGCATCACTGTGTTCCTCAATGCACAGATTTGACTTGTACAGCTATGAAAAGAGCCGACCTCACTTCTGCTGTAGTGATCTTATGTGAAACGTCTAAGAGGAATGACATTGTCTCTGTGCTGACAGATAAAGAAAACAACTGGCCTCCACTTCCTAAAAGCTTCCCCATCAAGCCGTGCTTCTACCAAGACTTCTCAGAGGAAATTCCCCCAGAGTACCAGAGAGTCTGCAAGATGATATATTACCTTTGGATGCGTACGTACACAATAAATAAATGCCTTCCAATGTACTCTAATAGTAAATGTACATTTTAATGTATTTGTGTCTTCTTATCTTATCTGCCTCTTTTCCTTCTCCTCTGTTTATCCAGTCAACTGTGTAACCCTGTTCCTCAACCTGCTGGCTTGTCTGGCTGCCTTCATCACTAACTCTGACTATGGTGTGGATTTTGGCCTGTCTATTCTCTGGCTCATCCTGTTCAGTCCCTGCTCCTTCCTCTGCTGGTACAGACCCGTCTACAAGGCCTTCAAGTGAGTCTGCGCTCTAGTAAAATAAACCATGATACACATGTTTACCCTTCCTTCAAAAATGACTGAATGAGGACAACTTGTATTTAATGGACTGTAATTATAACCAAGGTGTTTACCACCAGAAAATAGCACATTTGGTACCGGGTGATGTAACATGTGACTGATGACCACATTTATGAAACTGCTCCTGTATGTTTACAACTGGAGCTGGAGCCGCTGGTGGAGTTGTTGCTGGAGAGCCTTATATTATACAGTTTGTTAGTTTTGTTGACTAAATGTTGTTTGTTTGTTTGTCTGTTTCTCCTAGGACTGACAGCTCCTTCAGTTTCTTCTTCTTCTTCTTTGTGTTTTTCTGCCAAGTGGTGGTCTTCGTCATCCAGGCTGCAGGCATCCCCCACTGGGGGAACAGGTGGGTCACAAACCACATGTGATGTTCTGAAGGTTTACTAAGCGACTTGAAACTGTTTGAATTGTATCCACAGCAGCCCGTGACTATAACATGCCAGTGCTTTCAATGCTGAAACTCGATAAGTATGAGACGTTTAGTCAGCTGGCCTATAAGCTGTCGCCCGCTCTCTTCTCTTCTCATATTCTGCATCTTCCATCTTTTCTGACAGAGACTTTCCATTCTTCAGCCTCTACTCTGCTGCATCTCTGTCTGCTGGTAACTCTGTAAGTTTCTGCTGCGCTCTGTCGCTCACTATGTCTTTTGTCCTTATAGTATATTTAGTCTCTGGAATAACATAAAAAGAGAAAATCAACAAACCGAACACGCTACTGGTCTTTCATTTCTGTTACACAACCAGGGCCGACAGCTGAGTTTCCCTTGTTTCTGTGTGATCCATGGCTTTTTTCAGATGTCTTAAATTTCCTTGGCCCTAACATGGTCGATCAGAGAACACTCCTCATTCTCACTGTCTTTGCATTCGCCACCACATACGGATTTCACAACCCTGCTTCTGACTTACTCTACATGGATTTCGTTAGGCTTCTTCGTACCTCTCTTGTCTCTGTGTCATGTAAGTGGTTGGTAATCAATTGCTTCTGAGCTTAACATAACCTTTATGCTCATTGAGAGCCTTTAAATGCCCTGAGCAAACTCCTGAGGCACAAGGTGACTCTTTGAACCTTTCCATTGTCCTGCCTTCGGTCGTGTAGTGCCGTATCGTTTTCAACTTGCGTTGAATTTCAGGGATTCTGTATTTTTATTCTTACAGACTGAAGCTTTTAGTTTTCTTTTCCTTTTTCCAGTTATTTGCACCCTTCATTTGTCATGTATCGTCTCTCTGCTTATTCTTGTTCTCGCCCCGAATCGAACCTAACTCCAGGCTACACCAGTAGCATGACCTTCAGTTAAACTAATATTTTTGATGTGTGTCGATTGCAGTGGTTGGATCTTTGCTATGAATATGGTCTCGCACATAGCAGTGGCAGCCATCATGATAATGGTGGCTATCCTGTTCAGCATGTGTGCCACCCTGTCCATCATCCTACTTAAAATGGTAAGATTCAGTCTTTTCTGTTTGAATCTTATTTTCAACCCCTCATTTCCAGAAAAAAACTTTTTAAAATGTAAAAAAAAACGTACATTTGTGGACTTTCATGTGGCAAAAATGCACAGAAATATTTATATTTATTAAATTGGAAAATGTAGTTTGAGAGTTTGAGTTTGTTGCCAGCGAAAGTTAAATGTCTAATTTAAAAGGATTCTCAGAATTCCTGATCTTTTTTTCCTGTGCTTGTCCAGTTTGAGATTCTTTTCCTTTAATTGCTCCTCTTTCATCCCATTTTCTTCTATTCTTTCCTCTTTTATTCTCACCCATTGTCCTATTTTGTTCGTTCTGGTCTTTAAGTTTGTTTTAACAGTGATTTTTCTTTGTTTATTGTCATTTTCATTCAGTGAACTTTCTCTTGGCGTCATCCACTTTTACAGAATACATGTATAGAACATTAGTTTTCAGTGCTTCTTTGTGAACTGTCTTTTCAGCAGTATCATCCTTACTGACCTTTCCTAGTTCAAAGTATTCTAGCTGTCCCCGTTCTCGCTGGTGTGACCATGCGTTTTCCTCCTCAGGTCCACAGTATGTACCGCCGGAGTGGAGCCAGTTTCCATAAGGCCCAGCAGGAATTCTCACAGGGTGTCCTCACCAGTAAGACCTTCCAAACAGCCACCGCTAGCGCTGCGTCTACCGCTGCCCAGGGGGCCTTCCAAGGAAACAACTAACGGTGGGCTGAGCCGAGCTTAGCTCTGTTTAACAGGCCACGGTCTAGATGTTGTCAGGACTAGATTTTAGTTCATATTAATAAGCATGTGTGGGTATCTGTGATTCTTCCTTTTGGATCAAGTGGCTGCAAAGTAATAGTTTAACCTTACAATGTGTAGACCTTGAGCGATCTGAGGTTACCAGACTCCCTCCTTTCACCGTTAATGTGCACACATCTCCACATGCTAACCTGGCTTTCACCTTCAGTGTTTTCCGTGCGTCCCACATCAAGTTCGTGTATAGATGGAAGAGGTGAATGAAGTTGACTGATTGCTGGCTTTGTATATTTTGTGTAGACGTTTTGGTGATGCTCTCCTGTGTGTGTGTGTGTGTGTGTGTGTGTGTGTGTGTGTGTGTGTGTGTGTGTGTGTGTGTTGATTTGGGTGTAGTACATGTGTGTTTTTCCACACTGAGGTACATCCTGAGACTGTAATATTAATAACCGGCATTTGTTCAGGATTTTTGCTCTTGTAAACACAGTCTGCAGAATTTCAGTCCAGTGAGAAACAGTTCGCTGCTAAATTGCATAGTTAATTCAAATCGGTTTAGATTTTTTTTTCTAACACTCATCTGAATCTGGGGTTGTTTATTTAAATAATTATTCTCATTGTCTCTGGATCACTTCCAGAATAAAATATTGTGTTTCTTCTTTGACGTTCTGGAAGAACCACTGTGGCGTCATGATTTATTATGGACCTGATCACACTCATGACGGTTTCTACTTTAAGAGCTGATACAGTTCTAGTAATATCATGCTTATACACAACTTATTTCATTTCTACTCACTTTCCATTTAGTTTAGAATAAGGAGGTGAATGTTTTGTGAATCTGCTTTAACAGTGATTCCTTTGTACATGATATCTTTAGTTTGAACTGATCTGTTTATTAAAGGTGTGGTTGGATGTTTTCCCTTTGAAAAGGATCAGTGTCTCAAACCAATACACAGATGAGTGTTTGCTTCTTACCTTTTTGTGATTTCTCTTTTTAAAAGCATTTCAATTCTCTTCCATGTTAAAAGATGTTTAAAACCGTCATCAAAATGGTATGTACTTAAATTATTTGTTTACTGATGTATAGTTTCTGTGTGATTGTACTGGAAAATGATTCGTACCATGCAGAACATCAGATTATTGTTTGTTTCTAAAGAGCAACTGTAAGCGCAGATGATTTGTGATGAACAGACTAATTTAAGTTTAACCTTTTATTCATGGTATAATATAAATTGTATTCATTTACACCTTACCTTTGCATGCATTGTCCTGGGAGAGCAGAATTCTGTGTCTTTTGTATTTTGATATTGAATATTGCATCTATTAAAATGCTTCGCTTTGATTTAAAGCAGTAATTTAGTAATTAAAGCAGTAATAATAAATTCTTTTTATGCCTAATTTTATCACAGCATGTTTTATAAAAGAATCTCTGTAACTATGTAAAAAGCCCAGGAAATCTTGTGAAGATGTGAAGCTTGTTATAGGAAGGTTAGCTTCCTACTTGCGCTTGAGACTTTTGATGACTTTGTGATCTCTGATCCAGGTGCCTGATCCTGTTTTCTCCTCCGGCAGTGGTTAAAGCTTTTTTAGACCATGTTGATTTTAGTCCATAGACAAATCAGCCAAGCACATTTGAAACTTTTGGTCAGACTAATATTTGTCAAATTATCCACACTGGTTGCGACAGGTGATACTCAGAGGGTTGTCGACTGTGTGTTAATGTGCATGTGCCCACTGACAGCTGGGACTGACCTCAGCATGGACCCTAACCGGTAAAGGGTTCGAATGCTGGATGTTCAGTGAAGCAGCTATTGCAGACCTTCTGTCCTGGTAAACCCGTCTATCACACAGCAAACATCTGGCAGAACAATTATCTACTGCTTATATAAACTGTCAAACTGTAATATTAAGGAGCTTGATTCTGTTTGTGTATTTACAGTATGTACAAGGTTAACAGCGTTTTTGGTAAGTTGTTTATTTCCACATTTCGTTTTCAGTGCACAATGAGACAGTAGAACATTACCAGCCTGGCAACACTTGTATGTGCAGCAGGTAGTGATGCTGAACCCGCTCTACCCAGTGAGGTTGACAGGGCAGATGATCAGGGGGGCGGAGTTTAAGCCTCCATCGTTAGGACAGGGCCCAAAGAATGGGTAGAGTTTCTCTGTGAAGGAGCAGCCGGTGAAGGTGTAGATGACAGCTGCTGTGTCAGCATCATAAAAGGAGACCAGACCCTCCTGATAATTCACAAACACCCCCACCGTCTCTGGCTGAGACTGCAGACAGAGACGCACTGTTGGTCCAGCAGGAGCATAGTATTTTCTACCATTCCTCAAACCTATCGTCCAGAACCCGTGCTGGGGGTTTGCTATGATTTGCCCCTTCCTGTTGATCGACTCTCTGGCCACTCCTAAATCCCAGGCTGTCTTCCCCTTAACCTGAACCTCGTAGTAAACTTGTCCTGCTGAGAAACGTTGTTTTCCCAAAACACAAGCGCAATATGAAAATCTCTCTGCAGTGTCAGGGAGACCGTTGGTTACGTCGCCGTGTCGAACTTGTTTTCCGTCTTCGGACAGGATCAGGTCAGGATGTGCCGTATCAGGATCCAGAGACACTGGGACTGCATATCGCCGGACCCTCTTCAGCTCCGCCTCAGAGAGCAGCTTCATCATCTCTTCATTGAGCGTCTCTTTCAGCTGATTGACGACTCTCACCGCGGTCCCCTCATACGAGGGAGGAGAGATACCGACCTCTGCCCAGTCCTTGGTGGGTGGAGCAGTGTTAAGTGATGGGAAGCTCTGGATGAGGTGGAGCTGGTCTTCAGAGCGTGAGAGCTGCTTCACCTCAGAGCTTCTCTTCTTCAGATCAGATATCTCCTGCTCCAGCTCTGTGATCAAGTCTTCAGCCTGTTTCTCTGTTGCTCTCTTCTTCTCTGTGATGGTGTTGATGAGTTCAGCCTGGCTTCTCTCCACAGCCTCCTTCAGGGCAGTGAAGACCTCAACACCTTCTGCTGTCTCTCTGTCTGCAGCTTTGTTGCTGAGCTCCATTGAGTGTTTGACCTCCTCAATCTTCAGTCGTCTCTTCTGGATCATCTGCTGAATCTCAGCGTCCGTCTTCCTCAGCTCTGCCTTCTTTCCTTCATATTCTTCTTTCATAGGAACAACATTGTGCGTCTTGTGGTCTGAATAGGGGCAGAGCACACAGACACACATCTGGTCGGTCTCACAGAACAGCTCCAGCAGCTTGTCGTGCTTCTTACACAGCCTTTCTTCCAGGTTCTCCACAGCGTCGATCAGCTGATGCCTCTTCAGTCCTGACTTTGTCAGATGAGGCTCCAGGTGAGTCTCACAGTAGGAGCTCAGACAAACCAGGCAGGACTTCAGGGCCTTGAGTTTGGGTCCAGTGCAGACGTCACAGGAAACATCTCCTGGTTTGGCAGCTTGTTGCTCTGAGCTGCTGCTGGCTTCCTGTTGAGCTCCATGTCTGAGCTGAGCAGCCATCTCAGAGATCAGAGTGTTGACATGAAGCTCAGGCCTGATGTGGAAACGCTTTTTACAGACAGGACAGTGATGGGTGACATTCGAGTCCCAGTGTGCAGTGATGCAGTTGTTACAGAAGTTGTGTCCACAGGGAAGCGTGACGGGACCAGTGAACACATCCAGGCAGACGGGGCACAGAAGCTGATCCTCAGATGCCATCGCTACAGGAAGGACAGTGACAGCATAATAAAGCAACATGTCGCCATGGAATAAGAATAAAGGTTCAACTGAAGAACAACCTGTAGAACGATTGTTGTAAGAAAATACAACAGCGTAAAAGGGAAGTTGCTGTGTGGGTAGAACTCGACGCTTTGTTAAACTCTAACTGTGAATAGCATCAGCTGTTCTCACCAGTGTTTGACGGGTCCTCGGAACCGTGTGGAGCAGAGTTTGGGTTGATCTGACCCGCGGAGGAACAGTTTGTCCCATTAACCGCTGCTGTGCTGGCGCAAGGTTTCGCTTTCGTTTAAGGCGCGTTGTTCCGCCTGCAGCTGTCACACAAACCAGTGTTTTCACTCGTAGCACCTCCAAAATTCAACACAAAAGGAATGTGACGTGGCTCAAAGTCCTAAGACCTACACTAAAAGGCTCATCTGCCTGCTGTCGCTGATCTGAACGACTATTGAAGGATGTTCATCAGGCTGCAGTGCGAGATGACTCCGCCAGGGGGCGACCTCTGCCTCCACTTACTCTGGAACACAGGTAAAGGAATTATTAGTGGATAAAACTCAAAACTTGTTATACTGAAATGTTATAACTTTAATTTCGATGTTATTAGTCTAATGTTTATTTCCATATGGAAATGGTATAATACAAAGAACTGTCAGCACTTGAAAGGCGACTCACAGTAACAACCAAGACCGGAACAACCGTTTGCTGTCATTACCCAGAATGCACTTCAATACCAACAGCAGTGGTGACTTACTTGCGTTTAGAAGGACACGTGTTGTGACATTTACAGTAATTCTAATCTAATGATACGTACAGGTCTTAATAACCACATTTCACATTTCTTTGTTTAAGTTTCAGTTTGACTGCAGCAGCCTGCAAAAGCTACTGGACCTTTTCTTCGTGTTTGTCCCTGGTTTACAGCAGCAGGAGCATTTCCATAATAAGTTTATCTTGTGACACACAGCTTGTTTGCAGCCCTTTGATACCTGCTGACAGTCAAATTCAATTAAAACATGATGCCAACATCCCGGCAAACACTCCCTACTACTCTCAGAGAAACAGCGGCTTTCAGAGTCAATTGTGTCTGATGTGAAGAGCCGGCCTTCGTGTCCCCGTCTGGAGCCTTTTCACGTGCTAAAATAAGAGTTTCCCCCTCTTTCCTCGAGTCGACATGAGCAAAGTGAGCGCGGTGAAAAGCCCAGAGAGAGCTTCCATTTGAGGACTGGCAGCCTCAGGTCCTGTGTCTCTGTGACACTATGGGGCCACGACAAAAGCCCGTCCTTTCTCCTGCTGCAGAAGAGAAAAGAAAAGATAAGGAGGAGGGAGGATTTTAGGCGAAAAAGGGGGTCTGGCTTTTGAAATGGGCCCAGGGCAGGAGGATTAGGCTGCGGGTGACGTTCACCCGACTAGAATCTCCCTCCGTGGCCCTTTGTGGCTGCAGCAGCCTCGGGGTGGTAAGCTGCTCGCCAACGTGCCAACGGGCCCCAGCGTGCACCCTGCGAATGAAGGAGCAGCCCCAACCTGCCCCTCCCAACACACGGAGGGGGCGATAGGGGAGTTAATATCTGCAGGGTGTGACCAGCATCGTGAGAAAATCGCATTTATCCACCTACGTGATGGGAACTCTTTTTGTTTAGAGTCGAAGCAAAGAGTTAAATCTGCTTCCAGGGCTTAGAACTTTACAAGTCATTGAGTTGAATCATCATTCAGTTCTGAAGGTGATGTCTCTTTTTGCAGTAAAACGCAGATAGCATTAGGTCACCACCTAGAAATGTCATCAGCAGGTTAACACCATTTCAGTTCAGACTCACTAATCGCTTAGTTTGGCAGTTTCTATTCCCACTTCATTTAATTTAGACGCAGGAATATATCACTTCCTGATGTTTACACGTCATCTTAATATATCACCCGATGCTGAAAGACGACAGAAGAGAGAGAGAGCGGGAGAAGCACATATTCTCAGAGGGTATTGTGGAGAGGAATGCCATTGAATCTGGCAGTTTTTTCATGAGCCAGCCTCTTTTGTGTGCAGGCTAAGGAAGTCCATTGTGTGGACAGACACCCTGAGAAAAGAGGCGAGCTTGGAGCCGTTGTCTGCCGGTGCTTCTGCAGCGCTCGGGCCTAAAAAGACCTGAATGAGGCTCTGCCATCGGAAGCAGCCGGCCCGAACCCAGAGACAATACCACTGGGCAACTTTGAAGAGCAGCAACAATTAAAAATGCAGCTTCACTATATTAATTATGCATTCATGCTTTTGTCTTGGCTTTTTTTTCCACAAGAGGAGAGAATGAGGGAGCTGTGAGGTTTAAGATTCAACAGGTCTGAGGCGCGCAGAGAGAGATTACAGTGGAAAAAAACAGCACATTCAAATGCTGCTGCTTCTCGAAATTCATCAGGAGAAATGTGTGTGTGACTGAGGATTATGGACACTAACAGGAACTGCAAGAATAAACTCCTAACAAACCAAAACTGTTCAGTGAGGCGACAATAAAACAGAGCAGAAAGGGGGCAAAGCAGATCCAGACAGATTGGAAGAACCTTCGGTTTCATCTCGGGGAGCATGTTGCTAGGAAACCTGAGGTTGCAGCTCTGAGCTGCTCTTTACAGACTCTTTCTTCAAGGCCTTTCTCGTCTGCTCTCCTGGTTGCAGGCAGGACACACTAAAAGCCGCTTTCCAAAGTCATTGAGGTGAATTTCTGCTGGCCGGCAGCTCTGTCAGGTGGCTCTGTTGTGCTCAGAGCCGCCAGCAAGCCAGCAGCAGGAAGGTTGATTCAGAAAAGGCCAGCGTTGCTTTGAAAAATCGATCTGTTGGAGGAGGAATCCATTCAGTCACACTGAAGACAGGAGGATGTGGAATCACAGCTTCCCCCTGCTGGTCATGATGGAAACTACATATGCATCAACACTCGTTATGGAAGACGAGCAACAATGAGAGATGCATAATTAGAAGCTTTCGTTATCAAACCACTGTTTAAGTTTTCCAAGCATCATGTCCCATGACCAGAATATTTTAGTGATGGGCAAACCAAACTCCACAGCTCAGCACTTACACAGCTTATCTATGCAAAATGTCACAAAAGGGTCACAAAAGGCTGAGACAGCCCCTCGACTCTTTAAGGAAGTATTTAAGCATGTTCCTGACAAACCCTCAGTGGGATGGACTCGGTTCAGCAGGAATCCTAGTTGACAGGGTCTCCTACCTCGGCTGTGGTTGCAATTTGCTCATTACGGCTCTTTTCCCAGGCTCAGTAATTGCTGGTCGTTTTTGGGAATTGATTCCACGTTGGCGGAGGTCGAGGGAACCTGCACCTGTGTGGCATTACAGCTCTGTCACGCTCAGTTCACCGCAGTCCTCTAAACAACAACACAACGGGAAACAGGCCGGGGAGAAAGCGAACAGCGGTAAAACAGGTTTCTGTGTCACCGAGATCGATGTCGGTTCGCTTCAGGAGGTTTATGGACCCGGTTTACAGCGAACAGCAGATGGAGGTTGGATGTCAGACAAGCCTCTAAAAACAGTGAACAGAGTTTGTACTTAAAACGAGATGAACAAGGACTGTTCCCATAAACTAACTGAGACCCACTGTCAACCGCCACTGATGTACAAGTGAACCAGATCTGTACAATGTTACAAAACTGTGAATCTTTTAGCTGTTGTCAGAAAATACTAAATGTACCAGACCACTGCAGAACAAAATGTAAAGTTTTGAATATGAACATATCAGGTGGCAGTTTTAGGTATCGATTATTGCTCTTAACTTACTGACCGATCCTCCTTGGTGCAGTGGCCCCACCTGGACTCCAGCCGTTGACGTAGCTGCACGTTCCCAGGAATAGCAGGGTCTGTTTTTAAATTACATGTTGGTATAATTTCAGTTTTTCATCTTTGTTTTTATGAAAAAGAAACTCACCAAATCGTCTTTGCCAAAGTTCCTGATTTGATCTCAGTAATTCACTGTTTATTTATTTGATTCCAGCCTCATCCTTCAGGCGACAGCTGAACAAGTCTGACGCTCAAACTCACAAAGTGACTTCAAGCTTCTCCTTCTGCCGCACAAAACGCATCCAATGCGACATTCAAGCCGGCGCGTTGTGGAGCACGGCGGGGGTCAGAGGTCACGTGTGTTGGCAATGTGTGACTCGCCATGTGTTTCAAATACAGGCAGGACGGCATGAATGAACGGCTGAATGCAAAGCTCATTAGTGCTACAGGAGAGCGCATGAAGAGAGTCAGAGATCATATAGTTGGAGTGAACACAGAAGGGCCAACACATTCCTGCCTCTTTATTAAGGTGATCTGTGACCCTGAGACTCCCAAAATAGAAGGTTTTCCATTGTGCGCCTGTGTGTGTGATGGTCGAGGCTAATACTGTGCATATCGGACCTCTTGTCTCCTAAAAAGGACCCTGTTGTCGGTTGAGAGACCACTTAGTGCTCTCATACTCTCGTCAGTGTGCGGATAAAAGCGAATCAGACCTGTTTTCTGAAGCGTCCTCCACTGGAGAGGCTGGAGAGGAGGGTTTTTGTTTCGCTGCTGGTATGCTGAGAGCAGCCTGGTCACACAAAGACCCCGGTAATAACAGTTAATCTTTGCAAAAGTTCAATGGCTGCCAAACAACCAACCAACGGACCGACCCAACCCAACCGGACGGCTGCGATTCAGAGTCGTCCCAACAATGGCAGCCAGACTTCAAAGTCGAAGGCAGAGCAGAGCGGCTGGTTCCCATCACCTAAATCAACAAGGCCTGGGCAGAAAGTAAACATGCAGAGCTGGAGCTCAGTTGCACGTTTCTGGTAGGTGTCTACTTAAAGCTGACGTGATTTGTATCTGTAAGAGTTCATCACTCTGAGCATTGTCTGACTTCCCTACGCCGAGGCTCAGCTCAGACCCAAAGCTACCTGGAAGATCGCACATCACATGGTGGTGGTGGGGGGGACTCCTTCCCAGGTCAAGCCTTGACCTCTGACCCCACCACACTTACTGCTATCCTTGAGTGGCTGTGCCCAAGCCTTTGGTGTAACGCCTGTGTTTAATGTGCTGAACTGATCTGTCTGAGCGCTGATGTGAACTTGACCCGATCCACGGATCCCGTTGACACGGCTGTGACGTGACAAAAGCATCCTGTGGGTTCGATGAGGATCCCCTGAGGGCTGTGAACCTGCCTGATCCTGGTTTTTACCAGCTCCAGACCCCAACCTTTGGCCTCTGTGAGGAGGTGGATCGGGAAGGGGGGTCGCAGTGAGTGTGGTGGCAGGGCGGGTGGGTGCGTTTAATGACACCCAGACTGGTCTGTGCGACACGACCTCATTACCTCAATCCATGTATTGATAGTGGGGGAAGATTATCCCTGACAACACGTTCAGCTCCAGCGCTGCTGTTAAAGGGTCGGTCGGCACAAACGTCAGGATAACACACAGTATTTCCTGAAGCAGTCATTACACTCCCTTGTTTTTGTTGTTATTATACTGGTTTTGTTTTTTCTCATCTTAATTATTATTAGTATTTCAAAGTCAAAGTACATTTACTGCTACATTGTTGCATTTCTTCACATTTACTATTTGCTTTTTCTACTTTATTATATGTTTTCTTCTCTTCCTTCTTTTAGTTATTCTACTGTATTTTCTCTTTTTTGTTGATGTGCAGGAAGCCGGTAATCTCTGCTGCAGCACTGACACTGGGGCAACTAACACGCTTCCCTGTACTTCAGGTTTTAAGCCTTCTCCTTTAGGATACTTCCATCAGCGTTCTGCATGTTTGGATGTATTGACGTGCATTCACTTGAAAGAGGGTGGAGCTGGAGAAGAGCACAAAGTGTCTGTGTAGAAATAAAGGTCAGAACTACAATCAGTCAACAATAAAATGTGAACGTGCTTATCTGATGTCCTGGAAAACGTCCTGGGAACCTGCCCTCAGGGGATCTGTTGGTGTCCATTCTTTTCCATGGCCGGCACTTTTTCCCAAGTAACATCATCCAAGGGTGGAACCGTGTCTGAATCTGAAAAGAACGTCTGCTGCAGCTTGTTCTCTAAACAGAAAACCAATGAAGTGACGGGGAAGTTTTTCACAAGTTTCCGCATGGATGCCACAACGAACAGGTCAAAGGGTCAAAGGTCAAGGTGACTGCGACTTCTAGCCCCTGCTGTTCAGTGAGTTACACTGATGCTGCTGTTTGGATTCAGACCATCATCACCCTGTTGCTACATTCGCTACCTGTGCGACTTGGTTTACTCATCAGTGGCTCCAGAATCAAACCCTCTGAATCACGGTTTTCTGCCTCGTAACAACAGCTTGATCTGACCAGGAAGCAGGAAGTGAAAAATGTTGAATGAATCACATGGCAGAAAAGCGAAAATTATTTTCTCACTATCTGCTTTGTTAGTTTTTCTCTAGAGATCATTTCAGATCAGAGGCTCGAGTTGCAGAGAAAAATCTGTCTCCGTTTTCAGGAAAATCACGGAAAAGTGTCTGAAAGCTCCCAAAATGCACTGAATGGCTGCTCTGTGGGAGTAAAACTAATTTTATTAGCCCCCTTGGAAACGTTCAACCTAACAAGTGGAAAGCGCTTTCTGCATAAATTAAATATAATCCAGAGTAAATTATGCAAATATATTCGCTGAGATAAAGCAGGGGGCGGGGCGGGCGCTTTTTGTGGAGTTTAAAAAATCGGAGCCAGTGGTTGAAGCTGAGCTGAGGGAAACTTCGTCTGATTGTTTGTGAGGAAATAACACTGGGTTGTTACATCGTGTGAAAGTCACTGACGATCGGTGACTCCAACTGGAGAGAGAACCCAAACAACAGGCCAAGCTGAACCATCCTCCCATGAAGTGACCCATCACGGTCAACGTTCAGTCAGTTCATTTATTTGGCTTCAATATTAGGTTTTCGTTGTGATGCTGCTGAAAGACTCACATTTCCCCAAATAAAATATCCTGACATAAAGACATTACTGAGTCAAGTGAACTCTCAGAAATAAGTTCAGGTTCTGAAAATGAATCCTAGAAATCACAACTTGAATAAGACAAAAAGTCCACAACTAGAGTTTTTAGCACACACACTCATGTGCACACACGTCCACATTCCCAGAGTGCATTGTGATTTCTGGGTCACTGCTGATGTTTAGGTCTCTATTTCAGAGTGAAGTGAAAGTGTCTCCCTGGGGTCAGAGGTCAGCCACTCGGCGAACTTCACCGCACACACTTAAAAACATAAAACCGCTCCTGTCTGCCGCTTCGCTCAATTACTCTTTACGTTGTGTTAATGACTCGCTGCTTGGCCGACAGTCACCAGCTGCAGCCGATGGAGAAACGCTGAGAACAATCTAAGTGCTTCCATTTCTGCTAATTATTGCTTTGTCCCACAAGTCATTGCCTACAGGTCAGATTAACCGCTGTTAAGGTCCCCATCTTTAATTGTTAAGGAACTGGGGTTGAAATGATTCATTTTAAGAGAAGAGTCGAGGCATCTGGGCTTTGTAATGTGGGTGGGGTCCTACTGGGGGTATCTGGACCCATGACCTAAATAAGACCCTGCCTAGTTCACCCTTTTACTTTTAGTGCCCGTTTGATAATCATTACAGAATTAACTTATTCGTTCTTTTAATTTCATAGCTTTTCTTAAATCCATTCTCTCTTCTTTTTTTAGCTGTATGTGCTTTGACATAAGCGATTATTATTATTATTGTTATTATTATTATACTACACAAAACGACAAGAACTCGCTGCTGGTTGTGTGGAGGCAGCGAGGCCGGTGTCGCTGCGCGCTGTGGGCGGCGCACAGCTCTGGTCTGGCGGCTGCACCTCAGTCAGTCGGTGTGGAGGAGAGAGGACGGAGCGGATCTGTGGCACAGCGCACTGGGACACGACCACCGACCGGCAGGCAGGCAGGCAGGCAGGAGCCGAGCGGAGCAGCATGGAGCTGTGAGGGCTGCGGGCCGACAGGGACCTGCTCCCCTCTGGTGACCGTCTGAGCTGTTGATTTACCGAATCTGTGCGTTCTCGCCGACATGGAGACCTCGGGCTGGTGGCTGCTACCGGCTGCTCTCGTCATCCTTTTCTCCCAACAAGGTGAGGCTCGCTCCCGTTCGCGGTTTTGTCCCGATATCAAACCACTTACATGTTAATAACTGACCGAGTGCTTCTGGACTTGCTGCGCCAACTTTACGGTGATTGCGCAGGGCGTCAGGTGAGCGGAGCAGACGAGCCCGAGAAAAGTTCCCTGCGTCGTTCTTGTTGTAGAGGCTGGAAACGGGCTCCGCTTTACTTTAAGTTAAACGCGCGGTGCGTGGACGCGTCGTGCGTCTTTGGGGATGAGCCCAGGTCGTATTCAGCAGATAGAATCGCGTGGCTGAGGTTTTGTTGTCTGCGTTGACGGGCTCTCGTCGCAGATTAAAACGTTTGAGAGGCCAGAGCCGTCAAGCATGAAAAGAGAAGTTTGGACACGGTGGGTTGACTTGGCTTTTTATTAGGCTCCATATCTGCCGTACACAACAGCAGTAATCCTATAAAGCCTCCAGAAACGGGACCAGAGCAGACACTAAACCCACAGACGTGTGTTTCAGTCCCGTCCTGGGCCGTTGTGCAGTGAGACACGAGGGAATCTGTTCAGGTGTCTGAGCAGATGATGTCAGTGCAGGTGAACAGGCTGCAGTTTGAGGTGGTTTCTGTTTGGACTCTGGTGCCGGTGCAGAGCTTTCAGTCTCAGCTTTTAGAAATAACTCCACAGGTTGCAGGTTCTTTTCCCAGCCAACAGGAAAAAGCCTGCGTGTCCTGCTCCCCTGGTGATGAACCTTCTATCAGGTTGTAGATAATGGCTGCCGTTGGCCTAATTAGTCCTTTAGTGATGATGCTCAGGGTGATTATCTTTTATTGTGGATGAATCCTTCAGTTATTTTCTGCCTTGTTTGTGATGTTTTGAATCTCTGGCACGACTGCAACACACAGTTGAACCCAACGCAGCCAAGCACAGCGCACACATGCCGCAGCGGTTTTCTGTATCGTAGGCGCACAGTGAATGAGTTGCTCTGACCAAGCAGTGCACCGTGTGCTTCACGGTGACTTTCCCGACACCCGATGTTCCTAAACGAAGCAGAGGTGGATCCCTGAGCCGCATTCGGCTGCCAGTCTGTGGATTTAGGCGCCGACTGTGTGTGACGTGCCGCCACATGTTTTCAAGAACTTGGTGCTCACGGCTATTGTTCCTGGACCCTGTGCTCCTGCTTTTACTCGCCAGACCTAGTGTCACATATGAATTTAAATAAAAAAAGAATCCCTCCTTCAAGCGTGATGCAGTTTCCTGCTGCCGTGTTTATTAGTGTGTAGAAGAAAATCTTATTCTATTTGCTCAATTTAAAACCAGAGAACAGAGCAAAATGCTGCTTGACTCATTTTACGTGTACGTCTGCTGGAGTTTCGTACAAATGGGGAGTTTTTTGTTTTTTTGAAACAGTGAGGCTGTTGTTGTGCGATCAAACACTTGGCCACCTGCAGGGCTGAGGAGCTTTAGGAAGTCAGTGGCGATGAATCGGGATTTGTCAGCATAAGCCTGAACAGTGGAGGAGTTTTCCAGCTCTTCTCCTTCAGTTTGCCCTCCCAGCCCGACGGAACAGCCAGTGTGCCAGCGAGGACACTGATCTGCTTGGTTGAATCTTTTCGTGGGGTGAGATGTGAAACAAAGATTAGCGGGAGAAGCTGGTCCGAGCCAGTTTTTGCTAAAGGGATGGGAAACCTTTTGTGGCCAGGCCAGTGAGCCTGGGTCTGCGCTGGACGGTTCGGTACCTGCAGAAAGCCCCCAGGCTTCCTCGCCACCTTCCTCCACTTTCATTTGCGCTGTTTTTTTTGTGTAAATTAAGCTTTGATGAGATTTCGTGGCACAGAGCAGGTGCCAGCTCACAGAGGAGGCAGCTCAGGAATGGAGACGGTGGAAGAAAAGACACACGAGGAGAAAACTCTGCACCATCTGTCTTCCCAAAAGATATTTGTGAATGGCCAGTGCCAGTCGTGCCCGGTGCTCTGTCTGGGCTCACGGAGTCTCAGGGCCCCTTGTTGTCCAACAGCGAGTCTGCAGACAGATGGCCGTCACAGTCGGGCAGTCTGTCAGTCAGCACACAGTCAGTCTTTTAGCCAGACTGTACTCGTACTTCGTGCTGAAAGAGCTGGTTCTGAGATTTGGTGTGTTCATACTCATCACAAAAGGCCCCAAGTGAAATTTCACTTCAAGCGAAGTCAACGGGAAGAGCTGGACTTTTTTGTCACTGCTCCTCTAATTAGTTCTCTGATGTGCAGGCTGCACTCGGTTGCCTGTTTATTTGGAGCCTACCTAACAAAATGCTCTTTAAATGAGCTTTTGCAAAAGTGGTCACAGAAATGTTGATGTAACTAGAACCATCTAAACATCAGACCGTACGAGTGCAGGTCAGCATCACCACAAACCACACGATGTGCACCACGGCTTCTTTTGCATGTACCTGCCAACATTTAAACATAGATGATGGGTAATATTAAACTGTTGATCACTGCGTCACCACAGCGTCTCTGTTCGTTGCCTGGAAGGTCACAGGATCAGCAATCTCTGAATCCCTCCCTCTGTATGACAACATGTCATAGCGCTGAGGACCTGAAACCGCCACCGCTGACCTGGCTCTTTTCTTTCCTCTCTTTTGTATTCATGTCTTTATTTCCTCCTGTTCCCACCTTCCTCTCTTTCTCTGTCGCTTCTCATTCATTCATGTCATCCTTCCATCTCCATCCAAATCAGCGTCGTCTGGGCAGACGTCCTTCGCTGCCACGACTGGAAATCTGCAGCGTATTGGATGACCAGATTAGTGGGTATTAGGCTCACGGCATTCACTCGGGTACACACAGGGGCCACAGGTTTGAATCCACCCGAGTCCCTCCGCTTCTCTCCGCCGGCCCGCGGCTGAATGGAGGCCATAGTTACGTAGGGAAACAATCAGCCGGGTCAGTCCTGAGCCGCCTTCCAGGGCCAGGCCCGGTGAATTATGCTGTCAGAGGGGAGATTTGTTTTTTAACAGTAGGAGAGAGGGCGACGACAGAAAGACGGGAGGTGCAAGAGGGGGTGGGGTTGCAGAAAGCAAAGAAAAGAAGAGTGTTTGTGGGGGGGCGCACGATGGCACTGTGGTTTGAGGACGCTGTCACAGAAGTGTGGGAGTGCAGCGGGTTAGGTGGGTGGGGGCTCCACACATTCTTCCCTCACCACCTCGAAGCTGGAGGCCTCGCAGAGCGATGAAGCGCAGGTTAAGCACTCTGTTACTGCCTGTATCAGTCCTTGCCAACACCCCCATCTCACAGCAGGTCTGTTCTCAGGCCTCCGCTGAATCACCTATTCATCAGTCATCCTGTTCATTCTGAAGCTGCTGGATTGTTGTAGTACAGATGTTGTTGCTGATCTGTTCAGGCACAGTATGCGTGTGCTGTAACGCCGCTGCCTCTATGGATCTTTAGCTGCAGGCATTACTCCAGACATATCCAGGTACGATCAGCATCATTCATTAGGTCACCCACACTTCCAGCCAATCAGAGATGGCGCTTGTTAAATAATGCACAATGTACAGTATGTAAATTGTGTCTGAAGCAGCTGCTGGAGGACAAAAGGGAAACTAGGTTGATAGGAAAGATGGTTTGAATGAAATGTTATGTGAGTAAAATGTCATCATAGAGTCTGAAAGTGGGGAAAACGAAGGAATCCCTGAGATTCAGTGTTGGGGTTTGATCAGTTAAATCAACCTTAACGTCAGTGTGTCCTGTTCTCATGATGATTTATTTTCTGTTTCCTTGTTTTCTGCATAAATCTACAAAAATCTTCGCACAATAATTTCCCTTAACATTCAGGTAAAGAGAGTCATTATTCTGTGCTTTAAATTTAGAGGAAACGAAAATGTTTTTACAGTGTACTCCCTCGGGGCCAGATCTTTGTTTCTTGCTCTTCAATCTTCTTCTGCCTTGTTTCTGTGCAGCTTCTTTACCCCTTTTCTTTCCTTTACCTTTTAATCTCTCATTTTCTTTCCTTCCCTGACAACCCCTCTGTGCTGATGCTGCTGCACATCTTCCACCACCCTGTTGTCCCACATTTCCCCCTTTTAGCGCCTCCTGCCTTCATCCTTTTACTGTCCCCCCATTACTCCTCCCCAACCCCTCCTCTTAACGATTTTTAATCCTCCTCCACCTCATTTGTCTTCTCTGTTGTTTCTGGGTGGGTGAGGGATGAGTTGTTTTTTTTGTTTGGAGCCAACCATCTTGTCTTTGCTGGTGTCTGCCTGGCTATGTGCCACCAACGTCCCCCACCTTTCCCTGCCCCTCCTCCTCGATGCCCAGTGAACTCCGTAATGGATGACGGGACAGATCCGGGTGGCCCATAAGGCCTGTGAAAGAGGGGCCACTCACTGCGGAGCCCATTGCGAGGCGAACAAGCGGAGCCCCTGTAGAGTAGCTGGTGGAGAGCCATTTGATTTGTCATCCACTTTTCTCCCCGTTTTTTTCTCCAGTCCTCAGCTGCCTGCAAGTGTGTGGTCTCTCTTCGATCTGGGACGTTCGATGGCCCTCGTCTCTGCAAAATCTGAATGTGAAATCTTAAAGTGATGCAGAAAAAGGCCAGCGATAAAAAGCCTGCGTGGAGGACGCGGGTCGCTCACAGGCCTTTTGAGCAGAAGGGTCGATTCGCTTCTTTTCTTCCCATTCACCGGCTGGTGGAGGGGATCTAAGCAGGTGAATGTGGAGACGCTTTAGGCAGATGTTGACGCACAAAAGGAGCCGGCGGGCCGCAACAAGGCTTTTCAAGTATTTACAGAACATTTACATTTACATTTCAGGCATTAGACTGATCCTCTTATCCAGATCAGCCACTGCTGAGTGCAGCAGCAGAAAGAGCTTAAGTTGCTCGATCGCTGACATTACAAGGCAACAGTAGCAGGAGGTCGAGCTGCACAGCCCCGTGTCACGACTCTACGGAAAACGCATCAGAACAGAAGCAGACGGGTTGTGTTCGGCTGCAGCGCTGTACGTGTGCCTTTATTGAAGCAGGTGGCTCTGAGCTCCCTCACGGCAGCATGTAGTCTTCTGGAGCGTGTGTTTAGGATAAAATGTCCGTCTCTCGCAAATACAGCAACCAGTGAGGACAGTTAAGCACATCCAGCGGTGGAATGATGAATTCCTGCGGCGTCTGCACGTTCAGCTGCCTGCTTGATGCTCTGCAGCTCCACGCGTCCTGTTCAGGGTCAGGCCGGGTCTGAGGCTCAGGTTGTGTTGACGCATCACAGTTCAAAGGATGAGCTGCACTCCGGTCTCGTTATCTGCAGACCGAGGCGCCTGAAAGCTGCGAAAGGTTAATCCTGTTATTCTGCGACGCGTACAGGAGTCACGTTTAAGTGGCGGCAGAGTCGAACGCAGCTGAAACTGATTTGGGACGAACCAGAGCTGCCAGATGTGTGTTTTGTATCGTATACAGCTGTGCCCCGGTAGTTAACCTCCCTTTAGATAAATGGGCAATCAGGTAGAATTGATCCAGTGCCAGCGTTTAATGGCAGACACGTTATACAAACTGTCTCAGCAGCTTCGTCAAATAATACAGGACACGTGTGTATAGTTATTCAGTTTATTATAAAACCGGGCCTGGTTTGTTGGTCTGACTGTGATGAGTTAAAATATCTGATGTCATTCATTTATCTTATTAGCAGAGAAAATCCAGCTCAACTGTGTCAAGGTTGAGGAAGGACAAACCATACAATCCATAATTTCCTCTGTGTCGCACCCCCTGCTGCTAATTTCAATTAGGTCATTCCTCAAAATAGTCATGCATCCCCAAGGCACAGTCACGAAATGTGTGCGTGTTAATGAGCTGGTGACTGCGCTCGTGATGTTCGTCTGGTTGCACCGAAGCTGCTCGGATTCACGCAGGTGTAAAAGCAATTAGCTGTTGGCTGCAGGCCTCAGGCACCTGCAGGGCGGCGTCCTGCTGCGAGCTGACATCAGCTGAAGGCGCGGAGACGCGGGACGTCCTAGCGGGAGACAGAGGACAGGTGAAGGCTGTGTGGATGTGCGTTTTAAACAGATGGCCATTTAGACAGTTCACTGCAAATCACAGATACTGGCTCGAGCCCAGCTCCAGCATGGATTTAAGATTCGTTCCATGCCTTTAAGTGCCTCATGGAGCTCCTGCCTAGCTGCGCTGACCAAGAAGGTTTCAAGACCAACATTCACTGCAATGCAGGAATGTTTGCATCAGTGTTTGAGCCCATTTTCCTAAATAAGTAATGGCCCTCCTGTACTTTGTGGCTCTGCCTGTCCCCCATTGTTCCCCCATTGTTCCTCCATTGTTACCTTGCTCAGTTCAACTTGACGATCGGCAGTAGTTGGAGGTGGTAGAACACAAAGCCTGCTGGGAAGGCGATGGTGGCGACTGTCAGCTGAAGTCGGCTGCGTCCCGCTGAACCGTGAGCAGATCTCACGTCACAGTGAATCTGCCGGGTGTCACGTCGTTCTTGCAGAGATTCACAGTAACAGAACGTTTAAAACCAAAGTGAAGGATTGTTCAGCGATGGTTGAAATTATTTTTGTCTTTCAGAAAAACCAATCACGGCTGGACTTGATGATTATTGGCCGTGTTTTTCTTGGTACAGCTCAAGTGGTTCTGTGGTTCGTGCTTTAACTGGGTCCAGGTTTGGATGTTGGGACAACCAACCAGCATAGTCGCAGCATATTTACAGGTGGATGGTCTTTTCTTCCAGCGACTGTGAACACATCTTAAACCTGCTTAGAAGAGTCTTGGCTGACGTTCCTATGTCATTCATCAACTGCAGAAACATACCTGTAGAAATCAGGTTTCCCTAATCCCCTTACAGAACCAATTACAGAAGCCAGGTTTCCTGTTTATGTGCCAATTAACAAATCTGATTACAATAAATCCACGTCATCTGATTGTGAGATTAACTAGGAATGAAAATGTTTCAGCCCTGTGTCTGATTCTTTGTAGGATTTCCTGTTTTCCTGTCTTTGTTTTCCAGGCTTTTGCCTTTTAATTCAATGAAGCTGTCTCCATAGGATTTCGAAGTAGGTGAAACCTAACCTCTACCAGTGTCTGTGGGTCTGTGTGGTGTTTACGGCCTGGTTTCCCCAGCTGGCAGCTTGGGGCTAGTACATGACTTGAATGCAGCTTCGTAATCCTCGCATTCATTCGGTAAATAATCTTTAAACTTTATGTTCTTACTGACGACGTTAGAAAATCTGTTCCATCTAAAGCCAAAGCTAAACAGTAAATACCAGTAAGAAAGGTTTGTAATATAAATAAGGAGGCTTTACACCACACTTCCTCTCTCATTGTCTTTCCTGTGGGATACAGCGCTGGCACCCACCCTTCGCCCATTCAGCCCCGCTGTTTAATTAAGTCGTTTTTCTGTTGGGGAAGCTTTTCTCGGGGTCTTTCACAAACTGTGTCGTCACCGTGTGTACGATTAGATTAGAAACCCGTCTGCTGGAACCAAGGCCGCTCCGCTTGGAACATGAGAAAGTCTGTGTGAACATGGAGACGTGCTGCTCGGTTTCTGGTGATCATCAGGTGTTCACCTTAGTAGCGGCCAACGCCAGATGCCTGGCGCAGACACGTGTCCGTTTAGACTCTCGCAGTAACGCTGGCGTTTGAGCTGAATGGGAAGGGTTCACAGTGGCTGCTAGTCACCACTCGTCTAGATCTTCTTCTGGGCTGCAGGTTAATTCCTAATTTTTAAAACTCTTGAAGTTGAAGATGACTCTTTTTGACTCTTCACCCACCTCCAGGCTTTCATCTGCTTGACTTGAACAGCGGAGGAGGAGGCTCGCGTCCCAACCTTCACACAGCTGCTCTGTGCTGTGACTGATGCTAACATGAGCCACATGGTGCATACATGTAATGCAAATGCTGTTTCTTGCTGCTGCACACAGACATAATAAACCGTCATTTATCCTGTTTCCTGCCGTAATTCAAAGCTCGGCTGTCTTGGCTAAGAGGAGAATAAATATGTCTCTGCTCGCTGCGTTTAAATCGGCCTTTTCTCCGTTTCCCTTTTAAATCTTCCTCTTCCTGTAAACAAGTCGTTGTGAGGACCTCTTTGTTTAAACATCCCGGTCGCTCCTGGAGTGTTTTGAGCTGCAGGCGATGGCCCGGCACACAAACGCAGGGAAGGTTTGAGGTTGATGCGGTAGCAGAGGCTGGCAAATGGTGAACAGAAGGGAAAGACAGCGTCAGTACTGGGAACAGCAGAGAGCAAACCGTGACAAAACATCTGCCGTCACCCGCAGATGATTTTCTGAAATCACCAGAACATTTGTCTGATTAATGCTCGAAATGAACTATGAATGAAATCAACCGAACCCTCTGCACTTTCGGATTTACAGGTTTCTCTGCGATGCTACTGTAACGTATCTAATGTACAATACATTCACAGTCACCAGAGGATGTTCTGTTAGTTTAGTCGGCCATAATAACCGAGGTGCATAACAGACAATGACGGACAGAACAGTCTAATCACATCAGTATTGTTTCTACTCTTCCCTGCCTTCATTCCTGGTGTGCGAGTTTCATCCTCCTCTGAGCAGCTTTGCTTTTTTTACCCTTCCCTCTCCTTTTAGGGCTGGCGGACTCGGCCTGTAGATAATCCACAGCTTTTTGTTCTTTGCCATTTATAGTTAAAAGGGAAAGATGAGAGCAGCTGATCGATGAGGAGAAAGTCAACCCTGAGGCCTCTGTTGGGCTGATGAGTGTAGTTTGCCGCAGACGCTTCTCCGCTGCGCTGAAACTCCCAGCAGCACTTTGGAGGCACTTTAAGGTGGATTCGTCTAAGACCTGCAGCGAGGTGACAAAGCACTTTGATTTGCAGTTGGTGGTCTTATACTGGGTTTCTGAGTTTTTATGGAAGTTCAGCTGTGTATAAATCTAGAAGAAGCACTTTGATGAGTCATTCTGTTTGTAGTCGGAGCCTCACAGATCTTAACGCCTCTGCAGCTCTTTGCTTCACTAGAATCCAAATATTTTTTACCTGTCAAACTCTTTGACGCAGGAGATAATTGAAACATTTTGGCTGCAACGCCTTACAAACTCAAGCAACAACTACTGGGAGCAACAACAACTACTGGGACTACTTAGTTACGGCTGTAGTCATGTTGAACTCGGGCTGCGACTACAGGCACCGCTCCACATCCTGCTGAGGCGCATCGATAAAGGGAAAACCTGGCAGTGATGGTAGAATAAGCCAGCTTTGGAATGGGAGCTTGTGATGGAGTCGGCCTGTAGGTCTGAAGACTCCATGGACACCTACAACAACCGGCGGCTGTTTGCAGATCCACAGTTCGTGGTAAATCCGTGGCTTTCAGCAGCGTCTCTGAGTTTCTGGTGCTTGTTGTTTCTTAAAGTATAGTATAGTCCTCATTCATAGCAATATGGACGTATAGTAGAAATACGCAAATAAATTAGCTGCATCACGCTATTGATATAAATACAGATCATATGCAGGTGTCAGTGTATGTTGTGAGGGTCAGCAGCTCAGTCTCAACGAGCCCTGACGTTAGATAAAGCCCTGTAGCAGGTGCTGGTTATGTTTGACAGCAGTTTTCCTCCTCTGCCGACTGAGCTCAGACCTGTGGAGTGTAGAAAGCTCCAGCTGCTCAGACTCGCTGCCAGGCCAAGCGGGCTCTGGTTTTCACCAGGAGGCGCCGGGCTGGGGAGTCGGGTTCTAGGTTTGGGGAACGCGGCACCTCTCGCACATGGACAAGGCAGATGTTAGTTTGACAAGCCTGTCCGTCCTCCACAACTTCAGCCCTGTGGGATTTTTCTGTTCTTCTGTGATTGGATTATTGCTTGAAGGAAGGTTCAGGTGTGTGATGAACAGTGGCTGCTTCATTATTCATATTAGCCTTTTAAACTTCAAATGCTGTAATTTCATTACCGTTGTGGCCAAGTTCTTAGGATTTGTAGTAAAATTAAAAACTTGGCTGACTGCTTTATCAACCGAGCCCCAGCTGCCCCAAGAACATGCCTTTAAACTGCTAGAACATGCCAGGCCGCCCTGGCCGCAGCTTGTTTCGTAAAAAAATAAAAGACCAGACCGTGGGCAGATTAACCTGCCGTACCCTTCCCGTCTTAGTGGCTGGTATTACCCGCGGAGCCTCGCCCCCCTGGCATCAGGAGCACAGGGGCAGGGCTTCTGCTGGGTTTTAGGGTGGGGGCGTTGTCGCACATTCTGGCGTGGGCGCTGTTCCTCACCCCCACAGCCTGTGGACGTCCTGGCTCTTCCAATGCTCGGCTAATCCTCTTATTCATCGTCCGGCTGGAGTCTGCTGGGCTCCCACAGACCGGAGCGAGGAGCCGGCCACTCTCCGCTGAATAAACACACTGACACAGTTGTGGTCTTTTTTCCCTCCGTACAGACGCTGAGCAAGAGTTCTGCATAGACGCTTTTCTACTCATTCACGCTTTTCCAGTAGAACATAAGCATGTACCCCAACGCCCCCCCTCCTTTCATGTCGTCAGGATTTGAATTACACCCCTTTTCTCCTCCTCCATCACCCTCCCATCTTCTCCGTTAATCGTAAATCTTCTCTACCTTTAAAAGCTTTTCTCCCCTGTGATTGTTTGGTTGTTCCTATCATTTAAAACGTTGTATTAGATGGAAGCCTCTCTAAACACATGACCTACATTCTGTAACTGTCTCTGAGAGTCTAACCAGTGGACGCGACGCCAGAGTCTCTAAATTCAGTTCCTGCATTGGACTGTTTAAGGCTCTGCCACTGCACAGCCTGGCTCCCACAGCGCCGCACAGTGACACACTGTGCCATGTTGTTTGTTTTACTGGGACGATGGCCCTGGTCTCCACCGTCACCTGATCCGAGTCCTTCAAGGTTGTTGGAAACCCACTCGAGGGTTTCGTGACGTTTCCTGTCTACCTGCACATTGTGACAGTGCCTACAAAGGAAACACCTGTTCACTGTGTCACAAACGGTCTCAGCCCAACTCAGATGTCCTCTATTGTCATGACGCTGCTGTGGCCTGTAACTGAAACCTGCAGCGTCTGATGTCGTTGTCGGATGAATCGTTTGTCCTACAGCACAGATTGATGGAGTGAGAACGAGGCAGCAGATGCCCTGTTTATCACTCGCACACCTGTAAAGTCTTCTGTTTCTGATTCTTTAACACCGGGAGCAGTACAATGGAAAGGATGACTGGACCGTCCTGCGTTGCTCCACTGACCTGGAGAACAAGCCTTAGAGCAAACGCTCCATGAGCTGCGTCTCAAAGGTAAAATCTCAGAAACAGATGTTCTAGTTAACGTTTGTTAAAGATGCACTGCATCGTCCTCGCGTCTCCTTGGTTGTTTTTGAAACCCTGCAGGACGTTGAATTTCCAGTCATATCCAAACTTTGTGATCTCGCCAGTATCTCAATCTGATGCAGCTACATGTCAGATTGCACCTGCTTCACATGGGAACTGTACATCCTGTATGAACGTCTCTATGCTGAACTGCAGGCGACGTCTTCCCTCTGCAGACGGTCAAACATGTAATCCCGGATTAGACCGCTATCATCCAGAGCAGGGAATAAACGCTGCACAGCAGGACACCTCGCGTTTTAATTTGCAGCAGCATAACAATGAACTGACCACGACCAGATCCGGTCATGAAATTCAATTTAGGAAGAGGCTCAATGTTAGCTTAATGTTGTTGACAATGTTGTTTTCTTTTGTTTTTGTATGCTATCATAGCACAGGATTTTAACTGCAGTTGTTTCCAGTTCCAGTCTCGTCAGACTCTTCCACCGAGACCAAACAAGGTTTCTCCTCAGGTCCAATCCGAACATCATCCTTAATAATAGCCAGTGAGTGTTTGTGATGCACAGGTCTAGGTTTGTGGGGTAGATAAAGGTTGGGCTGCAGGTCGGAAAGGATCAGATAAGGTCTCTGTCTACTTCTGCGTCAGAGAAGACGATGGGCTGACACCAAAACATGAAATAGGTCAGGAAGTCAGCAAACCTTCCAAGTCTCATAATCACGAACTATGGACTGTGGCTGTGCAGGACAAAAACAGTTTGCCTTGCAGTGTTATTGGCTGACGTCTAAAAGCCATTAAAACTCTTCACCGCCTTCCTGAGAGATCAGTCTCCTCAGCTTCTCGTTCTGCCAAGAAGGTAGAAACACCAGGTGAATTGTTTTGTGGTGGCAGCCAGTGTTTGTGTTTATGGCAGCGTTTCGTTCAAAAGGCTGCGGTGCCGTTTGGAGCTTGTACCAGTAGAAACTTATATCATTACTACTGTGTTTAAAATTCCATTAATATATTCCTGCCTGTAAACGCGCTTTTATTCCCCCTCAGTGTCCCTGGGCCCTCTGGTGCACTGTTATGTTAATGAGGTGTCGTTCTCAAACAACTCCACTTCATTAACGTGACAGATGCCCGCACAGCCGCTCGGGTTAATGATGTCGCCTCCTGACACTTTCTCATTATACACATGACTGAGAACCCGAGTGATCGCAGTCAGCGAGCTCAGGACGAGGCCGGTCGGGCAGAGAGGGACGCTGTCTGTCGGCAACTTGTGTCCGTCCTTCGGGCTAATTGCAAAGCATGTTTTTGGTGTTTGAACCAAAATGTCAAGGGTTGAAGGAAGCGACTGACTTCACTTCACTCAAAGAATTAAAACGCTTGTTTAACTTGACTTTTGTTTGGTTTGGTTCTTCTCCCCGCTTTCTGCTTGGAGGCACCTTGTCTGGAGAGGCTAGTGCTGCTTCCCTTACCTTTTAGGAGATGTAGGGAAGTAGGGATGTAGTGAAAATGGTATCTGGAGAGTAGACAATGTTGGCAAAATGTGAAGTCAAAGCTGGGCAACGGGAACCAGGTTAGTACATGTTTGTGAGGATTATTAAGTCTTTGTGTTTGTGGTTTATATGGTTTCTTTAGGAGCTGAAGGAGAACTCGCTCTTAATATTCTAGTAATATATTTACTCTTAGATTCTTGTATTGTGTCAGTTAACCTGCAGCAGTCTTGACTGAAAATGTTTTGGCAGCTGATCAGAGTAAAGTTAGCGATGACTTCAGCAAATCAAATCAAAATGAACCATTAATTAAGAGTCTTATAACCTGTTAAGGTCGACTAATCAATCTGTCAACTCGTCCTCCTAAGAAGCCCGTCATCTCGTTTGGCAGATCCCTGACGCCCACACGTTGGATACGGTTTCCTGGGAATCTGATATTTCTTACTGTGGGAGAACCATCGTCTGCAGGTTTTATGTCCAGCTGTGTAGTTTGCCTGGGACGTGTTTTAAATGCACTTAAACATTGTCGACGTTGTTGGTTGAGTTGAGATCTGAACCGTGAATTTGGACTTTGCAGTTCAGTTTTATTTATTAAAAAGTTTTCTCAAGGTAGTTTAACATTGCCTTTATAATGTCTTGTTGTAATTATAATGTGATCATTTAATGAATCTGTTTTTCTCTCCATCTGTTGCAGCTGACGGCTATGCATACAGGAATCAACGCAAGTTCTCAGAAGACATCGACTGGTCATATGCAGGTGAGTGAAGTTCTCCACACTCTGCAGGACGTAAAACAGGACTTATCATGTAAAATGGGAGGTTTTTCCACGGAGACGTTGGCTGCAGCTCCGCTTTCATTCAGGTCTTCTCTGCTGCGAGCACCAGGCTGTGAACACGTTGAGACATACTGACATTACACAACCCCAGACGCGCAGTAATGTCACTGAGTAATATGCTGTCAATCAGGGCACATGTTTTAATTTTACTGCCTCTGTTAGGTTAAGCAAAGAAAGGAAAAGGGCAGAAAAGAACCAGCTTCATTTGACGTATAAGGTTATGGGCAAGTATCCAAGATGTTTGTTTTCAAGCTCATTCAAAGTAAAATTTCCATTTCTACAGCTTGAAGGCTTTGCATTGTGCATACGTCAAACTGTGTTGGTCACAGAGTAAAGAAGACTATTAAAGCAAAGATTAATCCAACAGTGATGAGCTCTCAGGATTTTACAACCAGAGACAAAATGTTTTGTTCTCTGAACGTCACATAAAGTCAAGGAGCTGCACAAACTCTGACTTGCTGATTCCTAACATAAATATTCCTCGAGTGTGAATGTTCAAGCCTGTGTTTGCATCATCTGAACCTGCAGTTAAACAGTATGAAGTGAACACAAATCACATTTATCACCAGTGGGTGATTTATTCCAGCTGTGGTCTTGACCCAGACAAGTTGGATTCAGTTTATAGGACATATGTGAACATAATGTTGCAGCAGACAAACATCAGGTTCTGTAGCGTCATTAAGCTGCTTCAGTGTGACCTGTTCAGGTGATTTTGCAGTAATGTCATCTGTTCTAGCTTTAGGGACTGGAGGTAAATGTTTAGGATTCAAGAGGTGACGCCTTTAAAAGCAGTATGAGGTGCGTTTTAGTAAATACAGAGTAATGTCCAAATATCAGTGAAATAAACTGATCATTTTTATGTTTTTATCCACTTTGGGTTGACTCAAAAAGGCTTTTAGTGCTGTTTTCAGGTTATATTTACACTGAAAAAGAAGCTGAAACATTTGTCTTTGTGCGTGTGACACTTTCCATTCTGTATTTAAGTCATCCATCACGATCGCCTGGTCTTTGTGTTTGAAAGTACGGAGGTAACCTGATGCCAAACACTCATTCAAGCAGCAGTTGTTATCGCACGGCTGCAGGCGTTGCTTAAGAAAACGTCTCCTCCAACACTGGCAAGTCTTGAACTTTGCCCTTATGAAACCTGTAAGAGGGAAAATGTGAACTGATATTAGTTGTTAGTGCTGGAACAGCTGGAGATTATTAGCCTGTTAGCTCAAAGCTTAGCTTCCTGGAGCAGCACACCTGTGAGTGGGCACTGAGAGAAGCCTGCACCTCGTCAGCCTGTCCAGACAATAAGGGAAAAGCCGAACCAGTGACCACTTTAGAAGCTAAACGCTGCAAATCAAAGCTGATAAATAATATAACGATGCAGTTGTCATAAAGATGGATGTGATTTTCTTAAATGACATATTGGAAGAGGAAATACTGGAAGACAAAATACTAAGCTGTAATATTTCACAGTACTTTTACTCAGCTTGGGTCAGAACCAGTTTGTATTGTTTATGGTTATCAAAACAAAACTGGACAAATTATTAGAATATAAGAGTAATTTCTTGGCAACGGGGCGTTTTGTGTATGGAGGGAGGACATAGAACAGATTCATGATACTGCTGCTTTTGGGAATTTGTCATATAGACTAAAAAATTACTTACAATGTGGCAAATCGACCACTTGACTCATTGTTAGGGTTTGAGAACGTCGGAAACTAAAAACAAGGTCAAAGGTGGCAGCAATGAAACTCTACGGGCGAGTGAACTAATTGGGTCTTTAGAATGTGCTCAGCTGTGTTTGTTTGCGTGTTTTACTGCAAACTACATACACGCAGGTGACAAATGAAAGCGCCACAGTGCACTTGGGACCAGTTGTCAAGACCTTTTCTTGCTGGAGCCTCGGGAACTTTGGTTACTGGAACGTTGACCAGTACACTGGGAGCATTTTTCACGAGACAATGCCAACAATTTAAAATCTGTTATTTGTGAAGGTTTTCTGGGGGGTTTTCTCAGAAGCTACATCTCCTGACCCGATCCCAGGACTTGGATGGTGCTGTAACATTTGTTTTTCTCTCTCTACCTTCTAGGAACATTAAACCAAAACAACTGGGCCAAGAGGTATCCGTCCTGCACCAACGCCAAGCAGTCTCCTATCAACATCGAGGAGAACCTGACCCAGGTGAAGCTGCGGTATCAGAAGCTGAGGTTTGACGGCTGGGAGAGTCTGACGAGTGAAGGGACGACCATCAAGAACGACGGCAAGACTGGTCAGGACACACTAGGACACTGTGTGAATGCAAAAACCTCAACAAATACATCATTAATGAAATAAAAGAACAACAAACGCTTCTTTTAGGATTTAAGGTTTTTCTTTTAGACCTTTAATTGCTCGTACACCAGTGAAACTACAGCCATCTCTATTCTCCCTCCTTTCCATCCTTTGGTGTTGCTGTTAAGTCTCCTAATGATGTTTCTCTGGGACCTTTTCTCTTGTTGTAAAGGATACAGTTACCCGTTTCTCTTTGACACTATTTAGAGTCTTTTTTTATTTTTCCTCCCTCTAAGTGCAGTGAAACACAATAACCTACAATGTGCATTTGGGCTAATTGTTAAGTGAAACTGTAGACAGACCGATCCTGCCTCGCTTTTAGATAAAGCTCCACACAGAGGAGTCCAGCGCTTCTTAGCAACAGCGCTCTCAGCAAGCGGAGAAGCACTGTGTTGTAGACGTTGTTCGGCCGCCAGCTGCACCAAAAGGCTTTTATAATAGAGATGTTTGGGCCGACGGTTCTTAAACCTGGTTTTTATTGGCACACAAATGGGCCCAGTGTAGGTTCGAGCCACCTACAGCCAACTGTGTACACTCTTTATAAAGCCCAGGAGGTTTCAGGAGTGTGGAATATCTCAGAGGTGACTGATGGAGCACATGTTTGAGGTCATGCCATTGATACACTGAACACAAACCTTTCAGCACGAGTGAATCAGCTACGAGTTGAATCAATATTTGCCCTCCATGAAGGGAAATTAGATTTTAGACCGGGTAAAAAGGAAACAGAGCAGACAAACGACACGCACCAACCACAGAACACAAACACAGCGGGAATGAAACCAACCAGATCAAAGTGTTATGAAACAAATTAAACCCAGCGAATAGAAACCCAGCGTTGCAATGTCAGTACTTGTTACCTGTACAAAAGCAACACTCGTGTGCTTTTTCTAGTTAAAACGAGATGCGCAGCACGAAAGATAAAAGAGCCGTAGAAAGCGTTTTAGAGCATCAAAGTAGGTTTCGATCCTCGAGGGAAGCTTTTGTTGGGTCCAACAAAGACCAACCCGATGAAGATCCACCGCTGATTCAGTCATTGTCTGATAATCCAGTCAAGGTGCTACGTACGCGCTCGTCGTTTGATCTTATGTACGTTTGCAATCCGTCATTGTCAGGGAGATGCTGGACTGTTGTGTTTGTGGCTTCGTTTTGATTTCTGTAACAAAATGTCTTTCAGAAGTTCTGTATACGTCAGCTGTGTAATATACAGAAATCAGCGTCACGTTTGCAGTGACGTGTGTCTCTTCTGTCGTCAGTGGCCGTGAATGTGACTGGAGACTTCTTCGTCAGCGGTGGCGGCCTGTGGTCAAAGTTCAAGGTCGGGCGGATCACCTTCCACTGGGGGCGCTGCAACGCGTCTTCAGACGGCTCTGAGCACAGCTTAGATGGCGTCAAATACCCGCTGGAGGTGAGACACCCTCGAAGTAAACACTTTGATTCATGGTGACAGAACTGTAGCTCAACATGCCAATAAGATTCCTGAAGTAAGGAGTGAGTAGTGTGAAATCTTTGCGTCTTCCTCCAGATGCAGATCTACTGTTATGAGGAGCATCGCTTCGGCTCTTTGGACGAAGCCATCGAGGCGAGAGGCAGAATCGCGGCGCTCGCTGTGCTGTTTGAGGTGTGTGTGCGTTTTGATGTTTCACACTCACGGTGACTTTAACTTGACAGTGTCTTCTAAAATTATGCTCGTCTCTCTTGGCTGAAATGCTAAAGTTTTACAGGCTCATAAGACAAACAAATCTGCGGAGGTGAAGCGTTAGACTGTGGGAGTGAATCAAACATGGTACAGTCGTACCTCTGTGGGTTTGAGCTGTTTGATTCACGCGTTTGGCTCAGGATCATTCTAGAGCTGCTGTCCGTGAATTCATCTGCAGCGCCAGGCTTTGCAGAGAGTGTTATTCACAACCTCTGTCCTCCCCTGCGCTCTGCTCCGTGCTGTCACGTTGCCTCCGGCCACATTAGCATGTTCCAACCAACAGAGGCCGTGTTCGAACAAACCTCAGAAGAACGTCTGGTGGGAACCCGCAGGCTCTCTGAGTGAGATTTGGGGCTGCGGGTTAGGTGGAGAGCAGGGCGAGACAACTAACAAGCAGAACCTAAAAGCTGATTTAGACCTTTGTTAAACTCTGCCAGCTGCCTTGGCAGGAAACGGAGCCGTCATTTGGACTTTTCCCTTCAAAACCCATGCTGAGCGCTGTCTGAGGGCGAAAACCCACAAATCAGAAAAATAAGTGCAGCCTGAGAGTATTAGTACCACATGGTTGTATGTACATCCCTTACTTCAGGGTGAAGCAGTAATAAAGAGCGTCTTCATGATCTACCTGCCTATTACCAGCCACTCAGGTCTGAGTTCTCCATTAAATACTCCACCGTAGTCTCACAGACTGGACTGTGCGTAAAGTGCCCGTGGACTCTTAGGGCTCGTGGTAAATGGTCTTCAGCAATAAACATTAATATTTAGTATTAAATGTCTACCATACGTTTGTCAGCCATACGTATTTAAACACATCAGGTAAGTTACACAAGATACTGCTGGAATTCAGTTATTAGCGATGCCAGAGTCTTTGGATTCTCTAAGATTTTCCTTTTCTACTAAAACTCCAGACATATTAATTATGAAATTCCACTTGGCAGTAAAATAGGATGTTTGAGGTATATTGCAGTTTTAACCTTTAGCAATTGAAAATGTGAAAAATGTCTGCAGTTTAATGATGGTTTGAGATCAGCAACTCTAACCTGCTGATGTTGAAGCGAGTTGTAAACAAACCCTGAATTGTTGCGCGTTCGCAGACGAGCGCTGAGGAGAACATCAACTACTCCGCCATCATAGACGGCATCGGCAGTGTGAGCAGATATGGTAACTCCTTCTCCTTCTCCTTCTCCTGCCGCGTCCGTGCTTTTACTCCTCGCGTGTTTCAACTTGTCTCCACCTCTGTCCAGGGAAGAGTGCAGAGGTTTTGCCCTTCGCCTTGAGAGGTCTCCTCCCAAACTCCACGGAGAAGTATTTCATCTACAACGGGTCTCTGACCACGCCGCCCTGCAGCGAGACCGTTGAATGGATCGTCTTCAAGAACACTGTGGCCATCTCTGACGAACAGGTAGCACCACGTCTGTTTGTCAGCCTGTATTAACTAAGCGTGATGAGTCGGTTTCATCTGCATATTAATCATATTTTGTCTTTTTCAGTTTGCTAGCGAACCCTTTGTCCTGTACAAAGTTCAGCGTGGTTTTTACATTATTTTGCATAGTTACTTGTCATAGTGGTTGAAAATAATTTTCATATTTGGACACAATAACATGACGACTGCAAACATTATGAGCACTGAACATAATAATTGGGCTCCTGTCGTTCAGGTTTGCGTTCTCCTCCTGCAGCTGTTCAGCATCTGCATGAACGCGAGCTTTGGCTTTTTGTTAGCTGATGACACTACAACGTGCTCGTCTTCATGTCCTAAGTGAAACATGTGAGCGACTTCCAACTGCGTCGCCACACGACAAAATACGTATATACCACTAGCGAAAAACACAGGAATTAAAAATAATGTTGCCAGAAAAGTTGTGTCTCTGCAGGTTCATTTTCACTGACGTGAAATAAAAGCGAAACTACTTGAGAGGAAGAAAACTGATGAGAGACGCTGTAAACACGCCAAAGTGATGTAAAGTATGTGTAGGACCACAGACTGCGCCTAAGCTTTAAGAGCCAGACGTCTGCTTTCCTCAAGAACAAAAAGAAATAAATGCACAAATATCTGTAAACAGCTTTTTAGTGTGTTCACGGAGCTGAAAGGAGGAATTATCATACCACAGCGCACGAACACACAAGTGATGGGCGAGGCAGGCAGCAGGCTGTCGACAGACCCGTAGAGAGGGTGTGTGTGTCTGCCCTCAGGCCGGTCGTGATTGACAGCCGCACAGAGGCCGTCGTTACATCAAACACAGGCTCACAAAGGATCTTTACGTGTTTAATCTGAAGCAGCCACACATACGCGCACAAAAACAGACTTGCACGCCATCTTCAGCCAGAGTCATTGAAACCGGACTAGCAGCTGTCAAAGGGGCAGGAGGCAGGACACGCATACGCACGCTTCACTGAACCTTAACCCCCCTCACGCTGAACGCAACCTGCAGGTAGATGCCACCGCAGAGACCCGGGCCTCCTGGCGTTTCCTCGCCTCTCTGGGCCTTGCTGACGCGTCTCAGCTGGTCTACATTCCATCTCAGTTGAAGCTGCCAGAGCTTAATTGTTTAAAGCATCAACTAAAAACCAAACATGTTCCTAAAGGGACAGGACTCAGACAGTGATGGCGCAATCAGCAGGAAATGAGTCCCAGTGTAAAGTCCTGTTCCAGTGGCTACGTTCTGCGTCACTCAAACGCTGCTGTGATCAGTCATAGCAGCTTTGGTTCTTTACTGATGGGGCTGTATTCTTTTTGTGGCTCCTGTGGTGCAGCTGGAGATGTTCTGCGAGGTGATGACGATGCAGCAGGCCGGCTACGTGATGCTCATGGACTACCTGCAGAACAACTACAGGGAGCAGCAGGACCAGTTCATGGGCCAGGTGTTCTCCTCCTACACCGGCGTCGAGGAGGTTCTCACGCCAGGTGAGTTATGGGAGTCATGTATTATTATCTTTATTGTTTGTCTTGATTTTAGAAGTCAGACGATTGGCTACGTCCACTATGTCCAGGACTTGAAGCATCTGCTGATAATTTCTTTGTCCATGATACCAGACAAACTATAAAATAATGTGGCTTCATTATTATGACTGATCAGTGTAATAATAATAAGGTTTTCAGTAAAATAAAATAAATTCACAATCAAATCAAGTTGTTAAAAATAAAACCTGAATATTTATATAAATAGTAAAACCCTATAACTTTATAAGCCAGGGTGCAGGTGAGACACAGATGAGAGTAGAGCAGACCTGAATAAAACCAGTGACCGAGAGGACGGCGCCTCTTGGTCAGTCATTGATTTTTGCCTCACACACTGGTTGCACTTGATAATTAGTAATGAAGTTCTATTGATTTGTGTGGTGTTTTTTGTGGCTTTTTTCCTGGTGCTACAATCCAGCAAATCATTTGGCGTCACGTCACTGGCAGGGATTGGTTTGTGAAGCTGATTTGTTGTATAATGTATATTCTGTATCACATTTCCGTATATTTCACGTGTTTCATATTTGACGTTCCGCGTCATGTTGCTGAGGTCTGTCCGTTCTCTCAGTGTGCAGTTCGGAGCCCGAGAACATCCAGGCGGTTCCCTACAACCTCAGCGGCCTGTTGGTGACGTGGGAGCGGCCGCGTGCCGTGTACGACGCTAACATCGAGAAGTACTCAGTCAGTTATCGACCGGCCGAAGCAGAAAACTCTGCCCCGACTGAATACCTGACCGATGGAGACCAGGACGTGGTGAGAACGAGCTCCTCCAGACAGAACAGCCTGCACCTCAATCAGCTGCTCAGTGAACAGTCGCCATCAGATTGGTCAAAGGAAAATCGAAACGCTGCGTAAGTGTCTTCAGAGCTGACTTGGTGGTTTCTCCAACCGACAGGGGGCGATACTAGACGACCTGTTAGCCAACACCAGCTACGTGGTCCAGGTGGTGGCGCTCTGCACCAACGGCCTCTACGGACGTGTGAGCGACGTGCACAGGATCTTCCTGCCCGTCGATGACCCTGGTAAGAGCGACCACGCCTCAGACTAAATGTAGGCCTGAACTGTGCAGGTCTTAACGACTGAAAACCTGGGACAGCTGAAAGTCAGATTGTAGAGTAAAACGAAGTCTGTGGAAGCTCGTTGTGTGAGAAACCGAAACAACAAATCAACGGATGATCTGAAACAATTACTGTTACAAGGTCAAACGTTTGACAGTAGAATATTTTATTTGGGTAAATTAAATTGTGCTTTGTCTGAATATATGTAACTTTTATGGTTCAGAAATATTTTGACTCCATATTAAATATCATTCAGATGATTCATATAATCATCAACGATTCTTGTTTCTGCCATTAATGGGCTTCCACACTGAAAGACGTATTTCAGCAATGAGATACAGAGGTTAAAGATCCTTTATGTACCTAATGAAAAGAAGAACTGCTTGTACAGCTCACCTGCTCATATGCAAATAGATGAACTAACACTTAGTTCACTTCTACTTATTGTCCTTCTCTGCTCAATTCGTTTTCTCTCCACATTATTTATCTCTTAGAAACATTTCCTCCCTCCCACTCGTCCTCCCTCAAAACCCTGGTCGTTAATTGTATTTGTTGTTTTTTTACTCTCGCTCATCACCTTCCCTACTCTTTACTCTGGGTTTTTCTTCATAGAGGTTTTCTACGTTGCCTGTGTTTGTCAAATTTCTCTGTGTGCTCTTCAAATGTGCTGTTTTCTAATATGTTTCAAAGACGAATCAACGTGCTGGGTTTGGGTTCAAGGGGCCATTTCCGCCTCCCTTCATGTCGCATGGAGAGAAAAGGTTGCTGTCATTGTTATGTTTTCATTATGTGGCAACAGATGCTTCACTTTCTCAGGCTGAGAGAAATGTTTCTGTAACTCGCACTGGAATGGCTCAGACTGACGTTGTATTTTAACTGAACGTTATATTGAATAAACTAATAATTCTTCTTTCAAAGAACAAAACAATTCCCTGCATCCTATTTTAGTGTCAACTTGCATGAACGAGCTGACGTTCTCGTCTTATCTGTACTTATATGTTTCAAACAGATATTCTAGCTTGTTCTGATTATTTTCTGGGCTTAGTGCTACTATACGGCTCAGCTACTGTTCTGTTCAACAGACCATTGATCAAAACATGTCCCACTTGCTTGTTTCAGCTTCAGACAATCTGCAATTGTTACTTTTATGAATAAATATTGTGAAATACTGCAAAAAAATCTATATATAAAGATATCCCGTAGATTTTTTAATAAGCATTTAAGCCTTTTAATTAACAGTTACGGCTAACATCCATAGGAAGGCGCAAGAATATTAAGTCATTCAGTTAATTTACTTTTTCTTTCTGACAATTATTGCATTTTTACCAGTAAAACTTTAACTTTGTTGATTGACCAAAGTTTAATTAAAATAAATCTTTTCCTACTGTATCATTTTTATTTAATTTCTTTGTCTTCTGGCAAATGAAAGTAAATTTTCAGCCACTTCCAGCGATGCTCTCGCTTACAAACAGTAAACTTGTGAAACCTCACCTCCACGATGTGTCGCTTAGCTGCAGCCAGGTAAGAGCCCCTCCCGCCCACCCGCCCCCACGCGCCTTGTGTGCTGTGCCTCTCAGCTCATACGTGGCATTTGCAAATAACTCTTGTGAATTAGTTTTATGCCTCTTGGGCGACAGACTGAGTTTGAATGATAAAAGGCTGGAATAATGGGGGGTGTGGCTGGAAGCCGATTTCTTTCTGTGGCTCGTCTGGTTTTACTCGGAGGATGAAACAGAAAACGGATTAGTTGCAAATGCTGTTTGTTCAAGGTTTGCTTTGTCTTTTCTGGGTTTTCCACGCATGGACGTCCTGTTTTTCCCGAAATGCTGCATGTTCATCCTCATTCAACCTTTTCTCCCAGTGTCATTCCACAACTTACATCCATCATCAAGATACATAACCATGTTATTTTTTAGATTTAAAGGAAAAATAGGAGCTAATATAAAATAAGTCACAACTTTTTGCCTTTTTCTCTCCATAATGTTTTATCACATGTTGTTTTGGTCCTTTGTTACATGTCTGTTGTTTTTTATTTGATTTATTTCATAGATATTAGACAAAGCAGATACCAACTAGATTACTAAATTAAATCAGGTTTGGTCTTTAAGTTGTTTTATTGCACCTTTGTACATTTTGTGTTACTGATGATGTTATTTGTACCTTTTTCCAGAAACTTTACTGGATCCAGGTTCAGACTTCGACGACGAGGTCAGGCAGGCTTTTATTTTTACATTTCAAACTGTCAGCGTTACTTTTGACAGAGGACTGACTTCACTCTCATCCACAGGTCAGTTATGAACCTGATCCCTCTTGGAATGAATCTGTCCAAACTGAAGATTACGATCTGGCCTGGATGCCGACAAACTCTCCAACGACCACGACTTCTCCAGCAAATCATTCACCTCCACCTGGCGTCAGCACCACTACAGCCGCATCGGGCCAGAGAAGGACCAGCACCGACCCACTTCCCCCTGTTACAACCCCCCAGTCTGTTGAAATCCTGAGCCGCTGGAAGGAGACAGCACATCGCAGTACCTCCAGTCAGCCACCAGGTGGTACCCCGCCACCAGGAGTCAAAGGCAGTGCTGACTCCACAGCAACAACCAAGGAAGCCTCCGTTTCCACTTCCACTGGTGCTTCATACTCCAGTACCACGACACCCAGTGTTCTGGGAGGCATCGGGCCACATGATGGTGCTACGCCCGCTTCTTCGTTTACCAGCTCAGAGACAGAACGTGGTAAAAGCGTTATTTCTCACAGCACCACCACCACAATCACATCAGCTTTTATCCAGGCTGAAACCAACCAAGGTCTGGCTCGTTCCATAAATGAAGACTCCACCCAGGTCTCAGCTCTGCCAGAGATCCAAGCTTGGACGTCCCAACCTTCCGCCTCAGGTGACGCCGACTCTCGTAGGCCTGCGACTTCCAGCATGCCCAGTTTTTCGTCTACCACAGCTTCCGTCTGGCTGAGTGGCGTCTTATTGCAGACCACACAGCCGCTGCTAAACGGTGAGCGCCCCTCTGTCTTCCCCTCCTCTTCCTCCTCCTCCCCTCTGTGTGACGCCGCGGACCCTAACGCTGCTCCCTCGACCTGCCTGCATGACCTTCCCTCCTCGTCTTGGCCTGTGCTGTCCACGCCTGCGTCGGACTCTGAGCATGCTGCTACCCCCCTGCTGCCTAGCAAAGGTCCAGCTTCTCCTTCAGCCCCCACACTCCCTTCCTCTACCCTGCCTCACCTCCCTCAACCCTCGCTCCCTTTGTCTGGTTGGGAGACCAACTCTGTCCTCCCTGGTGTTGGGTTCGATGGTCATGATAGGGATGGGATGTTGTCTGGGTCCTCGTCGGTCTCTTCAGGTGATCCGTCGGTGTTTAGTCGTACCTCTACTCCCCAAATGGTGCCGGACGGATCCTCCGACTCCTGGGATCCCTCCCTGTCGACAGCCTCTCTGTCTATCGACCCCACGCTCCAGTCTTCAGTTTTCCTCACTGGTGACTTTACCCTTTCTGGTGCCACACCCGGCTTGTCCCACGCTTTCTCAGTTGGGTTTGAGGACACGAGGTATGCCACAGGAAGCACAGTCGAGTCTTTTCTCCCTGAGGTCAGCGGTGATGGGTTTCCATTAGCTAGCGATGTGGACGCCCTTTGTGGCTGTTCTCTGGAGCCATCGACGTCCTCGTCTTGGATGCATGCCTCTCCTCACGCCCCCCTGCCGTCTTCAGCCTGGGACTGGGCTACCGTAGAGCTTTCCTCCAGCGCGAGCGCCCCTTCATCCTCTGGTGTTGGTGTAGACTACCTTCTACGCTCTCTGTCTTCAGCAGGGTCTGATGGTCCGTCCTTGGACCACACTCTGCTCTCCCATAGTGCTATTTCCCCCTCGTCGTCCACTCCACACTCTCTTCTCCCTCCGGCCACCCACAGTGACCTGCCCGTATCTGTTGCAGCCACAGCGACTGGCGTGTGGGGTCCCTCGATCTCAACGTCGGACGGGAACTCGGCTCTCCACACCTCTGTCCTCCCTACCTCTCCCACAGCCTCCCCCTTCATACCTACATCAGGGGCGCAGGTGTTAGACGCTAGCAGCAGTGCCTCTGGCTCAGCCCTGTTCCCCGACTCCCAGGAGGATGGAGATGGGAGTGGGACAGTTCGGTCCTCTGTGTACGAGGAGAGCACACTCCCCTCTGCAACCGAAGTCACTAACACAGTTTCCCCGTCCACGACTTCAGACCAGTCGGGCCAGAGCTCGGATGATTTGGACGATCGCTCCTCTGCGTTTTATTTTGAAAGCGAAAGTGGTAGCGCCATTGCTTCAGAGATAGAAAGCACTGCAACACCAACCGTTGCTGTAGTAACCTCAGCTTCACCCTGGTCAGTTGGTCGGGAGGAGGAGAGCGGTTCGGGGCAGGGTGACGGCCTGTACGACAACGAGACGTCCTCTGACTTCAGTATCTCCGACAGCACGGACAGAGAGGAAGAGGAGCCAGTCGAAGGTAAAAAGCAAAAAGCCAAGGGATCAGGAAGAGACCTCGACACCCAAACGATGAAAACTTCATTTCCTCAAAACCTTCACTTTATTTTTCATGTTTGTCAAAATAGTCACCTGAAGGATCCTCCAGTTTTCATCCATCAGCATTTCATCGCCACTTGAAGCGCTTAGCACCATTCTTCTATTTCCTCCTGCTTTTTGTTCTGAAGGGCTCGAACCTTTCCCACTGGTTTGTCTACTACTACAGAGCCAAATCAACTAAATTAATGCATACTAAATACATAACTAAACACAGGTGACTGTAATATTGTAATGTAAAATGGTTTGTTTCTAAATCTAATCAAATTTCTCTTTCTGTCCATCCGGTTTGGTTTATTTGCCACCATCAGAGGGCAGCGAAGCTTCACAAAACAAACACCACATGTACAAAACCCCTGACTGCAAATCAAAAGCAAAGCGATTCATGAATAGCTTTCATTAAATATCGATAAATAAAATGCTTTGCTGGCAGCGTTGATCAAAACATCATCACGTCATATTAATTTGTAGTATTTTATCTTTAAGTTTAACAAAAGAACGTGTTGTTGTCATGAGGCGTTGAGTTTCTTTAGGGCTTTGTCTTATCCATGTTAAAGGGCTCAGTGCTGTGTTTTTGAATAGGTCTGACATTCGTTTGTTTCCATTATGATGAATGGAAAAATAATTGAAGCGACAATTTCCCCGTGACAGACTATTTATCGGCTGCCAGGCCCGTCGGTGCTCTTTGAAGCAAATCTGCATTTTTGAGCTGTAGGAATAAAATTGACTTTATTTAAAAGTTAATTAAAACCTATGATTGCTTAGAAAGGAAGGAATTTTAAAAAATGATGTTAAACGTTCCCGTATCTGTGCCCCTGACCTTCTGACGGGCAGATGCACAGTAGTGCAGCTGGATTTTCATCATTCATTCCAACTCTTTTCACAGGGAACTTTTGAGTAGAACTTTTGCCTTCGTGTTTCTCATCAAATCTTCTTTGAGCCACTTTGTCTCTTCACGAAACCAGTAACCTATTCAGTCTTCGCAGGCTTTTTCTTTTCTTCGCCCGTTAACGTTGCCTGCGTGTCGGTGGGTTTTTTTGAGAGGCAGACAAAGTTGGATGCACGATGGAATGAATGGGTTTTTACTCTGAGAGTAGAAAGCTCGCAACACGCTCTTTTTAAACTGCTCAACAGGGCTGACCCGGCCATTCACAGCTGAACAGAGTCAGTTTGTGCAGTAGAGAGAGAGAGAGGTTCTGTCAAACAGCTTCCCAGTCAAGGTTAATCCCCACTAGTGTTTTCCTTACTGGTTATCAAACAATAAAGGGAAGATTCAGCAGCTCAACAAGGTCAGGTTCAGCCGTCAGTGTTTTATTTTGCAGTTTCAACTTCGAAGTTAGTTTTGTGCGTCTTTGTGTTTGTTTCAAGTAGTTGGGCAGGTGACACATTGACTGAATGTAAGTGGTGGTACATTGTCTTTTGTGTATTATCAGAGAAGCGAGAACACTGGCGTTTACGTTTCTGTCAGCGGTTCAAGGAGGCCAAGCTGCTCTGCAAGCAGGTCGGGTCAAACCTTTGAATGTCGCCAACTTTATATCTGTAGCTCATTTCAAACACTGGCGATTCAAAGTGAAAAGCATTTGAACATCCGGGACTAAAATCCGAACCGGATCTGAAACAATGAAGTAGGAGAGGAAAAGTACTCCACTAACTTCAGATGCTCCAGTAAAGAACTGGATTATTTCTCTACATGTACCCAGAACCAGCAGGTTGTATTGGTCTTAGTCTAGTGTTGTGCAGTTTGTTTTGTTCTACTTTGTTCTTAGCACAAACACAACAAATTCACAGACCGAATGACTGAGCTTAAAGTCATCGTGCAGATGAGCAACATCCAAATGTAAAAATTCAACCGTGAACATGAATAGATGAAATAACTGCAGCCATGTTCAATAGTTTCAGATCAAATCAACAGGTTTGGTAGCAAAAGGGAACTTTTAGCCGACCTTCAGACTGTGGTGCTTCATTAGAGGAAAAACTCTGCTGGACAGTATTCAGACTGGCATTAAATACGTTTCAACTTATTCTCATCTGTCCAATTCCTCCAGATGCCAGTAACAGCAGCCACGAGTCGAGAGTCGGCTCAATCAGGGAACGGGAGAGACAGGCTGTGGTTCCTCTGGCCGTCATCTCTACTCTCACCATCATCGGCATGATCGTCCTCATCAGCATCCTCATCTACTGGAGGTCAGTGCTGCTTATACGAGTCAAACACGGCCATGGACTATTACCATTATATGATTGTCTTCAGTTTTATATTTAGCGGCGTCGAGAAGCTGTGTGACAGGAAATCATTCCCCAGAGAAATGCTTTAACTCTGTCATAATGAAAACCTTATCTGAAGTTGGGAGTTCATCAAAAGTAGTCAGCTGGAACATTTATGAGCATGACTGGCTGCACAGCGAGCCCACATCATCACCCCTCCACCACCGTACTTTACTGTGGGTCCACTCAGTTTAGTTTGGTGTAAAATCCAACAACTCGACCCTTTATCCAGCACAGTTTTAACATCTGTAATCCAGCACAGTTTTAGCTCAAATAAATACGCTAAATCTGACACAGTCTGCATTTAACATTAACCTAGTAGCTAAAAATTGTTTAATAATTATGCAGGGAGGCCGACAAAAGGTGAACATATAACAATACATACATGAACAATACATGAAGCGGTTTGTTAAGACAGAGAAAGCTTCTCCAGAAACAGTCACAAAACTGAAGGTTTTAAAGCAGAAGGCAGAAAACTGATGTTGTTTATGAGATATTTGAAAAATCTCATTAAGCCTGTAGAGAGCGTAATCTGACTGGTCTCCGCAACAACATATTTGTGATTGCTGTATAGTTGTCCCACCCTTTCTGTGCCGTGTGGAAACATTATTGCAGAAGTATCATGTTTTACTACTGATTACTTGCCTCTCTAGGAGGAAAATGGCTCCAGTATTATTATTATTATTATTTTTTATTATTATTACACAAGCTCGTTTGACCACTTCCACTCGTTGCCATTCAGCCCCATCGTAACTCGTATAATATGGCAACAGGTAGAAAAGCGGTGACTTCAGCTAGAAGTGTGATCTCCGCGAACATGAGCTGGGTCCTGATCTTACATTGTGCTAAGGGCTTTATTATTTATGTGTGTTTGCTCACCGACAGCCCCTTCACAGACAATACATCCCCGAGTCGTGCTGTTGATGCAGCTGCCTGTGGACTGAATGAACCCTTTCAGCCACTGCTGCCACTTCGCTTTTGACTCTGGAGTGTTTTAGATTTCTCTCCGTTTACCTTGGAAAAGCGCTTTTCTTTTTAGATATACAAACATAAGCAGTTCTCAAGGTTTGCTAATGACGCCTCCTGAAATCCAACTACAACTTTATTACCTTTGCCATAAAAACGATTATGTTGTGATTTATTCACTAAGTGTATGTGATAGATCGAACTCTACAGACCACTCAGACCGTGAAATAACCAACTTCACAAATCCAATCAACACGTTGTCAAATTCAGTGTAAACCCTTTCAGTCGTGTGTTCCATACTCTGTACATGTCTCATCTGCGGCGCTGGAGGCTCAGCATTATGTTCGTGTTTTGCACTCGCTTGTTGTTGTATCTCCAAGATTGAGCAGTGCTAAAATGTTAATAATCTGAGGAGCACGGGCCTTAATCCTCCGTGTAGGATGTTCCTTGGCCGCAGCACAGCGCACGTCCACTCAGCCGAGCGCGTCCAGAGAGGGTCGGGATAGAAAAGGGCATCCGGCTGATTATGTCGGACAGAAGGACTCGTGTCAGCGTCGTGTAGAGGGAGCGGCGGGGGGGCGAACTGTGCTAATCCTGCTCCTGTTTCGCTCCGTGTCGACACTGTGCTCATTTGGACACTGGCGCTGTGCATTTGAGGTCAAGCAGTTTGGCTGGATTTTCCTGGGATGTACAAGTTTGCAACAAGCTGAGAGATGAACAGCAAATTAGCTTAGAGAGAGGCATGGAACGTAATCCAAGATACACGAAACAACCATAGAAAGGAAAGAAAAGGCCAAAGACTTGATTCAGATTCAGAGTTAATCTAACGTGTCACTGTTGGTGCCAAAAACCTTAAAAACTGAAGGGAAACTGTTTGTCTGTTAATGGGCAGCAGCTGGTTTCTTGGGTTTTTCGGTTTTTAGGTTAAACTACTTACAGAGCTTCTTACAGCAAACACGACTATAATCAGATTAGTTTCAGCCTCACAGTTAAACAAGCAAATGACAAAGTTGGCCAATGAACAGACGCAGAGTTAAAACTTTCTGTTAATAATCTAAGACAGCAAACTTAGCCTGGTCAGGACGTTTTATAGAGAATAAATCACGCAATTAAGTTACTTTAATTACTGAAGCCACAGATTTTCAAATATCCTCGAACTGAAAAGAAGGTAAATAAAAACGTACATACACAGAAATATTTGTCTGTGAGGTATATATCAAATTAAGTAGAACTTAACTGATGTTCATCCATTTTAAATACTGAAGCTTCAGCAGGTTATTACTCGGGTAATTAAATGATGTGACGTGACTTTTTAAGGCACCTCATCAGAATCATAGATGGTGCAAGAATTGTACAGTTAAAGACCTTTGAGATCCAGGAGGCTGTTTCTGTCAGCCTGTAATCTCAGAGCTCAGCCGCTTCCTGTGTTGGTGATAATCCCTGATGACCATTTCTGGCTGAGACAACACAGGTTCATCAGAGGCGAACTCATCCCGTTAAAAACTTGTCAAGGATTAACAGAACATCTTCTTTCCTGTGTTATGGTAGATTACAGTGTATTCTCCTAAATCCGGGCTAACGCTAAACCGCGTGAAAACAAAAGCATCTCAGGCCCTCGAGGGTCAACTGACTCTGATGCAGACAAAAGCACTTTTTTCCTATGTTTTTATTTTTCCCTACTCACTGTTTTCCAGTTGAATAACACACAGATCAGTGGTTTTCATGGTTTCTACATAACATATGACATAATTTATCTTTCTGTACCTTTTTAGACGTTCACAGCAACTTTGGGCTCTTTTTTGAACCTCAACTACAACATTTGATATTGTAAAGATTTTTTGACTCGTTGACGTTTTTGTCTGCAGGATGTGTTTTCAGACGGCTCACTTCTACATTGATGACAGCTCGTCTCCCAGAGTCATCGCTGCGCCGTCCACAGCTGCCTTAACATCTGGTAACACACTCCTTTCTGTATTCACGTAGATGAGACATTACGTCTCAAACTCGACAGGAGTGTCCTTGTTGTGGTAAAGTCTCCTCGGCTATGAATCCCTCTTTGCTTTCCAAGTTTTACGCTTTTAAAGTGTGCTCACTTTTCTAAAATTATGAACATGTACCAACTCTCTTATCAGCTGCGGGTTCCCTGTCCTAAAATATTTCCATCTTCCTGAAGTGTCCCAACTTTCATGCCTCTACCGAAATAAAATGTCTTGAAAAAGAGCAGTTTTCTTGCGTTTCTGTTGATCTTTCCTGTTTTCTTCCAGAGGAGCAGACGAGTTTTTCAGCGAAGGACTTTGTCAAACACGTTGCTGAGCTTCACAGCACTCAGGGCTTCCAACAAGAGTTTGAGGTATGAAAACAACAGCTTTATCTATGTGTCTTTACAGTCTGACTGTGGTGTGAGTGTCTGCGACTGTTTGTGTTGTCTGCTGCACGATGACCTTGAACGGTGCCACGTTGGTCTGGTTGATTTCTAATCATTTTCTTTCTCGTGTGTAACAGTCAGTTGTAAACGTTTCAAAGATGCCTCTTTGAGATTTAAAATGTCATTTTGTTATGATGGGAAACCACTAAACTCGCCACTAAAGGAGAAATCCACACAAACGGGTCATGACGGTAATCCTGCCTTTATCTTCAGAGATTTATCACCTTCGATGTTCAGCCCTTTTCTTCACATTCTACCTTAAATAATTTAACATTCCAGTTAAATGTTTCCTTTTCAGTTTGCAAAAATACCCTTAATTTCCAGAAAGGTCCCTGCTTTGAGTGATGAGCTCTACCTTCTGTCTCTTAAATATCGTCAGTTATTAAAATCATTTTTACTCTTGAAAATGAACCTTTGACCTGGTCCAAGCAGTCTAACATATGTCGGTAGCTTCCCACCAACAGCTGGAACGTAAATGAGGCAAAATAAATGCTTTCAGACCAATATGTAGACGTCAAATGTACTATGTGTAAATGTAATAATTAAATGTACTCCATTGTTCCAGCATCACGCCACAGGCCTTCAAAGGTGACAGATGTGGGGAACTGCTTAACTCTGGTTTTCACCTTAAGTTGTTCAGGTGTCAAATACAAAAATGAATATTTCGTTTCAAAAGCAGTGTGAGTGGTTGAGTTGAGAAGCTGAGCATCACGTTCTCTGGGCTGATTTCCCCTTTGTGTTGGCAGCAGCAGGGTCCGTACGTTGGCCTGAATTAGTCGTTGTTGAGTTGTTTTTTGTGTTTGTCTTGTAATTTGTGTTTTTGCACCCTTTTGGTTGACTGTGTTGTCATGGAAACGTCCTGGCTGCCTGCTGCCTCCTCATCCTCGTCGTTAGATACTAAAGCAGAGTTACGAGGTAAGACGTGCTCCCCCTGACGTCTTCACTCAGACAAACTGCAGCTGTGCTCTCGTCTCGTCTTGTCGTTAATGTGCGTCTGCTGAATTCATGGCTGTTAACACGTTTTCTCCCAGTTCCACGTCATTTGCAAAGGCATCAAAGCTAAACCTTCACACTTACTTACAGTTTACAGGTGTTACTTCATCATGTATGACATTTATTATTCGGAGGTGACAGAAATACAGTAATGCTCAAAGCTGCGACGTCTTGCTTTAAAAAGGTTCTCTGCTAAAACTAGAAGCACCACTTACTCAAGCTGAAGTAAATATGAGGATCTAAAAGTTGTTAATCTGTAATTCTAGCTAATATCTTATGGTATCTTAGGTAATGGAGGGATGTACGTAGCTTTGTTTTGGCCACTTTCAGACAGTTTAGTGTCCTGACAACATGTAACGGTTTCTGTTTGTGTGTTCAGGAGGTGCAGGCCTGCACAGTGGACATGGGGATGACCACTGACAGCTCCAACCATCCTGACAACAAGACTAAGAACAGATACAGCAACATCCTGGCCTGTGAGTCTTCAGGTGTTTTGGTCAGCACGTTTAAAATGAACGAGGCATCTTCTAATTTGACTCGCTCCAGTACGACTCAGTAGTTAACACCACCTTTCTTCACCTGCTAAACAGAGACTTACTGGTAGAGTTGCTGTATTGGGTTGGATTATTAGGTCTTAGCAGCGACATGTTGATCTGATGCCGTTTGTCTGCCTCTAACTCTCAGATGACCATACCCGGGTCCGACTCTGTCCTCAGGCTGATAGAGACGGAAAGACGACAGATTACATCAACGCAAACTACGTGGACGTAAGGAGTCCTTTTATTTCTAAGCTCCATAGAACCAGAGGCCTTCGTCTTCAACCCGAGCCTCGTCCCTGCTCATTCAGTCTGCCGGAGCTTTAATCTGTCTCCAGAGCGTGTTCACACACCAAAGGCAGCCAGACCCTTCTCCACGACTGCATCTTTCTAAGCCTATTCACGGGACCCGTGTGAGGCTCCATTATACCCACCACCGCACCATTAAAATCTCATCTCCAGCATCTTATTCTGTTTTGTAAAAAGCAGAGGCGACAGTCACAGCCGACGTACAGGTTACAACTTGGTAAAAGCTCAGTGAGCATCTCTCCGGTTCGCACTTTTGTCTGCGTGTCTGTCAGTCAGTCGTGTGAAGGTTGATCCATTTTCACAGTGAATGACTAGTGGCTGCACTCGGTTCCTGTTCTGGCCTCAACTAAACTCAACTCGATAAATTTCAATCCACTCTTAACTTCTGTCTTCAAACTTTATTTTGCTTGATAGAATTTATATTTTAATTGGAAAATGTATTATTTAAAAGTGTGCTCAAGTGCTCAGACCACTGGGTTTTAAGTGTGACCTGGCCTGTAGCACGAAACTATTTTATTTTCAAGAAGCTGTGAACGGTTTTAGTGCAGGAAAGCAAAACTGAATTGTGAAATTTAAGGACATAAAAAGTATATAACCTAGAGCACGTAACAAAATCTAACGTTGACTTTATTATCTATGTTTTTGATTTCCTCCACAAATGTCTTTTGTCAGACATAGAGTCAGACAAAAGACATTTGCAGGACAGAAATAAAGGCTTTAATATTTATAATATATATATATATATAATGTAACAACAGTATGTGTGTTAGACACAAGTTCCACCTACTCTTTGATTCTACACGTGGTACGTTTATTATAATAAAATATGTGTGTTATCACTCACAGCTCATTTGTTTCATCAGGGTTTTAAGAAGACCAGGTCGTACATTGCAGCTCAAGGTCCCCTGAGGTCGAGCACTGAGGACTTTTGGAGGATGATTTGGGAGCAAAATGTCAGCGTCATCGTCATGATCACCAACCTGATGGAGAAAGGACGAGTGAGTGACCATCTCTCACATTTGTGTAGTGAATAGTATATCCTGTATAATCCTGTTGGCCCTTTCACCAGAGGAAGTGTGATCAGTACTGGCCGTCAGAGATGCAGGAGGAGTACGGCAGCCTACTGGTGACGGTGAAGAGCAGCCGAGAGCTCGCCTACTACACCCAGAGGACCTTCAGCATCAGGAACACCCACATCAAAAAGGTCTGATGATCATCCACACGCGTCCGATGAATGAAAGACGCTTTGTCTGTGACTTTCCGTTCGGCCCCGTCTTCATGCAGGGATCCCAGAAAGGACGAAGCACCGAGCGGACGGTGATGCACTACCATTACACGCAGTGGCCCGACATGGGCGTACCAGAGTTCGCTCTGCCGCTGCTCAGCTTCGTACGCAGGTCATCCAGAGCCGGTGCAGATGACACGGGGCCAGTGGTGGTGCACTGCAGGTAGGAGGCTGTTTGTGTTTGAATGTTCTAGGTCAGTTACATTATAACGGAACTGCATAAATGAATGCACGTGTCTCAGATTCATAACGAGTCCTAACAGGAAGCCGTCGCTGTACACAGTAAAAGCAAATGCACACAAATAACTTGATAAATTGATTTTCTTCTTTCCTGCGGTGCAGCGCCGGTGTCGGCCGCACAGGCACCTACATCGTCCTGGACAGTATGCTGAAGCAGATGAGCAGCGATGGCACGGTCAACATCACGGGCTTCCTCAAACACATCCGCACACAGAGGAACTACCTGGTGCAGACAGAGGTCAGAGGTCACTCTGAACGTTGGCTGCAATTCAACGTTGTACTGTTACAGCTGGACACGTTTCTGAAATGCATTGTTCTGCTCTCTACAGGAGCAGTATGTTTTTATCCACGATGCCTTGGTGGAAGCCATCCTGTGTGGCGAGACCGAGGTGGCGGCAGCTCACCTGCACAGGTACGTGGATGAGCTGCTGACCCCAGGGCCTGCTGGGAGGACGCGCCTGGACAAACAGTTCAAGGTGAGCAGCAAAAGCTGACAGTTGTTAATAAACAGACACAAATGCTCAGTGCAAGCTCCAGATATTTACATGTACTGAAGGATTTTGCTGGATAACTAGTTTAACAGATGCTTGGTGTGTTGTGCAGTTGGTTTGTCACACCGGAGTCAAGCAGTGCGACTACTCTGCAGCTCTGCAGGACTGCAACCGCAGCAAGAACAGAAGCTCCTGTGTGATTCCAGGTGCGTCCGTGAGCTGCAGCGGTTACAGGACACGTCTGAATCTCAGCTGAAAACGCTTTGACTTGTCTTTGCAGTTGAGAGGTCACGAGTGCGTCTGTCTGCGCTGGCAGGGGAAACGTCCGACTACATCAATGCGTCCTACGTCACAGTAAGAACACAGATCACAGCCCCATCTCTTCGTCCTGCTGCTACAGTCCAGACCAATGAGTCGCCGAACAAAGATCGTCTTTTTATTTTTAAATTACCTTCACGACAAGTTAGAAGCTGGCCTCACGTCTCAATGAGCACTGGTCACTATTATGCAGAGCAGTAATACAAGGCCAGACTCTGTAACGTTCCTTCATGGCTTTCACTCTGCCGTGAATATGATTGGATGAAATTAAAAGCTGCAGCGGCTCAAGGTGATGCCTACAGACAGCGATGTATGCATGACTTACACGACATCATCTCACTCTCCTCTCAGTGCGATCGGGCTAACGGAGGTTAAGACATCACGCACAATAAATTTATTTCCACTGTCCTCTCACATGAAAAGATGTTTATATTATAAACATATAATACTTAGTGACCAGCTTAAGTCCTTAACATTCTTTTCTTATGGCGTTAAATTATTTGCTGGAAAAAAAAGGACACAAACGCACTTTTCAACTTTCTCGTGGTCGTATTTTGGGAGCTTCTCTCCAAGCAACATGAAAGTAGATAAAAGTAATTAGTCCTGATACGTGCTGGGCATTTAAAAAGAAAAGACTGAACAATGGTTTTGTTTCTGTTTCAGGGCTACAGGCAGAAGAGCGAGTTCATCGTCACCCAGAACCCTCTGCCGGGAACCGTACAGGATTTCTGGAGGATGATATGGGACCACAACGCTCAGGTCATCGTGTCACTGCCAGGCGGAGTGAGGACATTTACATTTATCGTTATTTGACTTAGTGTTCACTCACTGGCCACTTTATTAGGAACAGTCTTACCTTTCCTTCACTGTTAAACGTTTTGCGCTTACTCGTGAGTCACACTGGGTAAACGCTTACTTCCTGTGCTTTTAGGCGGAAGAGGAACCAGAGCTGTGCGTCTTCTGGCCTCACAAAGGGCAGCCAATCAGCTATGAGACGTTCACTGTCACTCAGAGGGGCGAGAACCACGTTTGTCTGGCTAACGAGGACATGCTGGTGGTGCAGGAGTTCGTCCTGGAAGCTACACAGGTCGGTGAAACTAGATGACTGTAAGCTAATTACACCTGTTGTTAAAAAACCTCACTGCCCTCATGTTTTTAAATCCTGACAGGACGACTACGTTCTAGAGGTGAAGCGCTACCGAACGCCCCACTGGCCAAACCCAGACAGTCCCATCAGCAACACCTTCGAGCTTCTCAACCTGGTTAAAGAGGAGCTCGCTGGCAGGGACGGGCCCACTGTGGTCCATGATGAGTAAGACCTTCAAGGAGCTTTCTGGTCTGATTTGGGTTCAGAGATACAAAATCAAACCAAACCACTGTGCGTGTTTTCTTTTCCAGTGTGGGAGGAGTCACAGCAGCAACATTCTGTGCTTTACTGTCGCTGACTCACCAGCTGGAGACAGAAGGTGCAGTTGATGTTTTTCAAGTGGCCAAACTGACGAACCTCATGAGACCAGGAGTCTTCAGCGACATCGTAAGACCTTCTGTCTGTCTGTCGTACAATCTGCACAAATCTAACGGTGGTTTTCATTTGCTGTACTGTGGTGATAAAGGAACGTCTCGCTTACCACAACGACTTGACATCATTACCCAGAATGCATGGCTAATAACAATGCCAGTTTACTGAGACCAGCTCAATAATCAAGCACTGTGGCCTGTTTTCCAGGAGCAGTACCAGTTCCTGTACAAAGCCATGCTCAGTCTGATCGGGACGCAAGAAGATGATACAACCCTCCAGTCCTGTGACAACGGTACCGTTGTGGTGGGAACTGCCAGCGCCGCAGAGAGCCTTGAATCCCTGGTGTGAAAATAAAACGAAACAAAAAACTTTACGATTGGGCGACAGCGTTTTTGTTTTTCCTCTCCGGACACCAACAGAACTTCTCCTGATGTCGGACTCGCTCTACAACTACGAGATAAAAATCCTTGTCCCACAGACTCTGGATGTTGTAGCCGCCGTATGTCTGGACACCCTTCACGTTTGTAATGTGTGCCTTTTTGTATTTTTCTTCCTGTACTCATGACTTTGACACGAGCTGTAGACTAACTGTGCTGACACGTTTCACTTCACTAATTTTTCCTAATGTTTGTATTTATTGGCACTGAGCCAAAAGGGGTCGAAGGGAAGCCTGCATCTTTTTACATCAAATGATATTTTGTTAGCTCGTCTTTTCTAGATTTTCTGCACTGAACTCTTTTCTGTAAATGTCATAGCAACAGTGTGTTACTGAAGTCAAATATAAAAGGGCCTGAAATAATAATAATAATCTAATGTAAATAATATTACAGTAATCACCTTGATGGACCAAATTTCTATTTATACTTTTAGAATTTTATATTACTTTTGTAGTGTGTGTTAATTTTACTTGCTTAACATTCATGCTTTTATATTCTGGATTTTGTAACATACTAAATGTGATGCATGGGATACTGACGTTGCTTATTTAGCTGGACATAAAACATTGCTGGATTATTAGCTACAGGATTAAATAAGTAAAAAAACAGATGCTGGTGGAGGTTTTTGTTTGGAGAACTACAAACGCACATTAACTACACATTCAAAAGCTTTTATAAAAGGAAAACACTAAGTCTCCTTAATATATCTTTCTGAAAATAACAGTGTTTTTAGCAACTGAAGACCTTTCAGAAAGATTAAGGGTCGTTGTCTGAACACCACCAATATCCACAGGAAATTAAAGTAATTGCAATGTAGCCATTGCTTTATTCTACCTGTTACCTTGTGCCGGATAATTGTGGATTTCATAGAACAATTTCTGGTTGGTTGTGCCTTGAGGTTGTGACGATTAGATCAGAAAGTGGCAGAGAAAGTAACGGTTTGTGCTTTTAGCCAGTAGGTGGCAGATGCAAAAAAGACTCACGGCAGCAGAATGAGCCACAGCTTCTCAATCAGCAGATGCCGAAACAACGAACGAGGAGGTCGAAGGTCAGACATCAGCGCAGAAAGACGAATGGTGGAACAACTGCCTCTGCGAGCCAGACAGGAGAGAGGTGTTAATGAAACAGACACCGAGAAAATAAAGACACGGCCGATAAAAATCCCGTCTGGCCTATAGATTATATTTTCCTTTTATGGAGTCACGCTCTAATCCCGACTGGTTATTCCAACTGATTTCCCATGCGCTAATCCGAGCTAAGACACTGCAAGAAACGTGCCTCTTCAGGACAGAAAATAGGTCAAGTGTCCAGACGTCGTCTTGACCGGCCGCCGTATCCACGTCTTCATTTGCATTTTTGACTTTTCATAATTATGTGCCCAATTATCCCCTGCTTGGTGGCCTAGTTCGCATGGCTGACTCCAAATTGGTTGGAAGCACACTAGCTCATTGTCAGCAGCTGAGCTGAGACGTCAGCGTACAGAAATATTCATTTACCTGTTTTAACGTCTGCTTGTGATTAACTTAAAACTTTGGTTGTTAACATGACGCGTTTTTATCCACATACTATAAGACAATGACCAATGAGTAAATTAATACTTACCAGGAGAACTTTTATATTAACAGGGAAGTTTTCCATCCTGCAGTTTACGAGCGCTACAAAGATGTTCAGAGGGTTAGTAAAGGCTGATGTCCACAAAACCCAATTACTATTCTTGAAAAGAAATCTGCTCACCTGTACAGGTAGGACAGCCGAACGCCGTTTAGCTTGGGAGTCAAAAAGCACAAAACATTGACATGACGCATGTGTGACCTCGCTAATGCAGTAAGATGAAATGTTCTTCCTGAATGCATCCATATCAGACAGCCCCTGTTCTACGACCTTACACGACTGCTTAGGAAAACAATTTCATAGTGATTGACAGCTGCTCCAAATTTAATGATATTGACTCCAGCACAACAGAAGACACTAACCAATAGTTCTCAGTCCACTTTATTTGTTCAAGCCATGAACAAAAACTCAAAAGAAAAGAAAAGAAAATCAATGTATCCATTGTTTTAATAAAGCCAAAACGCATCTCATCAAACATGATACATGCAAAGTAATGTGTAATCACAAATGGTGTAAATGTAGATAAACAATAAAGACTAAGCAGCAAAAACAAAATCTGGTGATGTTACACAGATCAGGTGCACTAGAAAGGTTTCAGTGTTAAACGGCTGTGAGGTACCACAAATAGAAACGTTAGGCAAAAATGGTAAAATTTATGTTTGAGATGGCTTAATGCCATGAATTTCTACAGCAATCAAACATAAAGGTGAAATTTATCAGTGTGAGCTGGATTTAATGTTTTGTAAATAACATATTGCTGATACATTTGGTTTTTAAATGGAGGAGACGAATACATAGGAACACGACAACATTCGACACCTTGGTTAGTTTCTAATCAATCGACACTTTATAAAACGGGTCAAACAATAAATCAAAGATTGCACAAGAGAGGCATCACGCCTGGCTCAGCAGTAGCATCACCCTGATTACACAATATTAACAGGAATATTTCACCCACAAAATGTCACCTTTCATTTTGCTTTTAAGTAATGGTTCAATACTGAAGGGTTTATGTCTGTTGGCTGAATTGGCAGAATTTAGCCTAAATATTCTATGCGGTACTTTTACCTTATAGTGGTTTTGCTAAATTTTATTCTACACATGGCACCTGGGACTTTCTTCAGCGTAAAGAAGCTACCTGTGCAACTAGTGCAACTGTTCACACTAGAAGAAAGACGACCAGAGAGGTGGCTTGACTCAAACCTAAAATCAAAGTCACAATTGTTCATACCAGCCAAACTACTACAACCACCACCACCACCACCACCGGGTATCAAAGATGCCCAGTTCATTCATTCACTGACTACCAGCAGGAGTCATCTAAACCCGTCTGAAGCTCCTGTTGGATAAAGTTTGATAAATTTACAAACTTTCTAAAAGCTCTAGACTCCAGAACAATTTGAGTTGTTGAACATGATTTGCAGAGAGTCATGCATCTCTGCATCACTCCTGGATGGTGCTCTTAGTCATGATGCTCAGTCCCTCTTTCCTCAGTCGGTCCAGTGCCGGCCCGTAGACGTCCTTGGTCACTGGAACCACCAGCCCCTTTTTGCTGATTTCACCTGCAGAAATAAAACATATATGCTCAGACCTCATTGAAACAAAGCATTGACTTCACAGACTAGAACAAACGTATTAACATTTGCTTTGCAGACCACCAATGATGCATTTTAGATGTTTTAATTGAATTTCATTCATCACTGACCGTCAAGGACCATGCGAGCAGCGATGGCTGTTGGGTAGCCTACAGTCTTGGCCATGGCAGAGAATCCATTGGGGTCACCGTACACCACCATACTGATATGCTTGGTCTCCAGCTTGCCAGTCGGGTGGCGTATGCCCACATCATTCCTCATGATGACCATGTCGCGTTCGCCTTTATCTGATCACGGTCAGTCAAATTTATTAGTGTTAGTATAATGTGAGCGGAATGAAGCAAACCGGGAGTAAATCTGACAATATTATGATGACGTGGGACTGAAACGGGCTTGTGTCTCACCAAAGGAGAGGTTTTGTTCCAGATGTTCTGCCAGAGCTGCCAGGCTGTTATCAGCAGCAGGCACAGGCTGCTTGTCGCTCAGCATCCCAAACCTGAGCACGCACAAGAAAAAAAAGACTTTTTCCACACAATGTAATAACCTTCACAAAGCCATATTAAAAGCTTTAAAAGAAAATTACTCTTCTTTAACACCCAAACCGTGCTGCAGCAGAGGCCTAAACATCCTTGGCTATATCTAAAGAGATGAGCAGTTGCTTTTTGTCACTGCTTTGCTGGTGAATTGAATAAATGAACAACAAGCCATTCAATTTGAGCTGCGATCGCCTTGGCTTTTTACCCTCTTAACAGCACAGATGGAATGCTTCCAACAGTTCACTTTTACCGTGGGAGGAATTTACGTTTCAATGCCAGCTTGACTCTCCTTCCTCCACTGTTGGCAGCAGCAGAACAATGGCAGCGCGGAGGCTTGGTCTGAAGAGACCCTTGGAAAAGTTGATTTAAATTGAAGTGTGTGCACACTACACCATTTTAGGCATCCACATCAGAGAGGACAGCGAAAGGTGTGGAGAAGCAGCATCTGCCTTGCTCTTAGGCTGCCATGCACAGCAACAGCCACAACTCTGAAGAGCGGCAGACGTCAAAGATCCGCTTGAAACCGAGCAGCACAGACAAATGGACATCCGGTTGTTCAAAGGAATAGGGCTGAATAGGACTGGGAACATTTATTACATCAAATGATTATTTGATTGTCTTGATGGTCAATCTGCAGATGACAGCAGGCAAGCTCCCCACAACCGTTGAAATCTAAGCAGTACTGCAAAGCACAAAGTTTGCACCGGGAAAAAAGCCTTTACTGGGTCTGCATCCGTAAAAACAATGATCAGGACCACGAAAATGTTTCTCCCATCCCAGGACGCTGACACCCCGCAGCTGCCCACACATACGTTTTATACCAAGTTACGGCTCTGTGTTTTGATTTTGTTTAGCATTAATTAGCAACTCAGCCAAAAAGAAATTTGATGCCATCTTAGGTCTCTCACCATCTCAGTGTGTTCATCTTGGTGTCATCCTTTCCAAGGTGTTCGTACACGGTTTCTTCAAAGGCTTGTTGTGACAAATCGGAGGACAGTCCCATCTGGTGACAGAGGAGTTGTTTCTGTGGAGAGGACAGAACCAATCGCACCTTTTAACATTTCCTCTTTTCAAATTCCTTTTTTTTTGCTGAGACATTTTAACACTGTGGGGCTTCTAAACGGCCTCCGTAGGCTCCACACTAAGTTTATCATGCAACTCCTGTTTTGACAGTGTCTCTTCTTTACAGACAAATATTTCTACAGATGTCTTCATGACGTTCTCATAAACATGTCCTTAACATCCATCTTTGCATTTCTCTTTCTTCTCCACAGAATAAAGAACAACAAACATGCTCAACTCTCACCGCAGCCTTGATGTGACAGGCAGCCATTGACAGTAATAGACTCTTCAACAAACCCACTTTCATGCTCAAACGTTTCAAGTAAAACATTGTCAAAACATTTTTCAGACTAAATGACAAAATGGAAAGCCTTGCTCAGAGGCTTCGTTTCAATAATGTTTTCTTCTTTGGTGCTTAAGCTCCTGAATTATCTTGAGTTCTTACCCAGGAAACCTGAGACTGCAGTAAGGGACTGGCCTCGGTGTTGATCAGACCCAGTTTGACGAACGCACTCATGGCCTTGGAGAAGCCCTGTGGGACAAATGCTTGTTGGTCATTTGTGCCTCTGAACAGTTGACCATCTTAAATGTGAGATTTACTTTGCATTTACACTGACACACATTTACATTCATGGACTTTTCAGCAGAAAACTAAAGTGAAAAAAACAGAAACAGACATATGGGAAAATCTGTGGTATGATGAGATTCTAGCATTTTAGGGACTAAACAGTGAAGAGTTATTGATTTTTGGTGACTCCAGTGTAATTAAATACCACTTGACCCTATTTAATGTGAGGTGATGCAAACATTAGTTCAGTCAGTGGAACGAAACGCTTGAGCCTGTGTCTGTGCTGTACCTGGAACCTCAGAGTTCCTCTGATCATTGTGTGGGCCGTCTCGATGCCGTAAAGGTCAGTGTATTTCGTGCTGTCACGGTTTGGAAAACCCTCCAGGTTAAAACCAGGGAAAATATCCATTGGTATGGAGGAGTCCATCAAACCTCCACCGGCTGGGATGTTCACCAGCTGTAAAACACAAAGCACCCACACATTTGATTTATGGTAGTTTAACTGTAAACGTTAAGGCGTAAATGCAAACGCTTCCTTGACGCCTCTGTACCTCTCTGTCTTTGAGGTAGGTGGCGGAGCTGACGGTATTGAACAGGACGCCATGAGGACTCCAGCTGAACTTGTAGCGAAGAGGATTGTCTGAAGATTCAGGAGCAGGAAGTCCACCGCAGAACGAGCTGTAGGACTCCACCTGTAAGTTATTAGAAAGCGTCCACTTAGTGACTGTTGTTTAGTTTTTGGTTGGAGCATCTTCTGAAAGTCTGATTCTCTCCAGTAATAAACTCGTGACATAGACATTTGCTGAATTTCCTTTTAGTATAGTTCAACGTGAAAGAAGGTCGCGACTAAGGTTAAAAAAAAGTGCGACGTCCTCTATTCTGGACTCAGCAGTTCAGCACTGTGAGAAACATTGTGTGACCATCTGTGATGAATCACTGCAAAGCCTCTGCCCGCACATGATGAAAGAAGCGTTATCGACTCACTGTGCAGCCGCCAGCTTTGGCCTCATTGATGCATTCCATTGCCAGCATGTGGTCGATACCTGGGTCCAGGCCCATCTCATTCACAATGGTGATTCCTGCCTCATTCACACTGTCACACAAAGTTTGATTGAAAGATTTGATAAAACTCATAGCAACACGTGACAATTTCATGATGCTGTCATTTCTGCATTAAATACGTCTGTGTGCGTGTCATCACCTGCTCTCCAACTCCTTCATGGCAGGACTCAAGTAGCTGGCTGTCACCATGTTTACCTTCCTATTAATACAGTGTTTGGCAACGAGGGGGTGAAACGAGTACGGCAGCATGCTGAAAGCAGAGGAGGACGTTCAGGTCAACACGCAAGGATGACGATCATATGTCAAGTGGATAGAAACATTTTCAAACGTTATCTGCCAATGCACGTCTACACGGGTCAGTTTTTCATTCCTCTAATGTCATATTTACAGGTGCAACCGTCTTCTTAGCAGCTTTTATTTCTGCCACTAAAATTCTTTGACATAAACATGACACAAAACCTTAGAAACTGAAATCTTTTCACAAAATATTCTTGGAACGTTCGACACGTGTCATACTGTGGGACTGTGTTGCATCGTTGTACCTGATGACCAGGTTGTGCTCTTGAACCAGAGAGTCCAGGTATTGCTCCTGCTTGCGGACGTCCAGACTGATGGGGATGGTGTTGGAGTATTTGGCAGCTATCCCCTCTGCCTGCTTCAGTGGCACTGATGCTGGACAAGAACCGCAGGAAGACAGCGCTTTAAAGATTATACTATTCCTCTGACTATTCATCGTTAAAGTTTCTGTCAAGTTACAAAATTAACTTTAGCCATGGACAAAACTACTGACAGAGGGTTTGTAATGAAATATACCTTTAGTGAGATGCTAATAAATCGTTAAACGGTTTAAACATTTCACTGTTCCAGCTTCTCAAAGTTTCTCATCCAGACTCACCCACAGTGACTTGGACTTTTTTATCGCGAGTTAAATACTCCACTACAGGTTCAGACACATATCCCGAACCCAGCAGCAGAACGCGCTTCATCCCGTTCCTCTTGATGATCTGAGCCTTCTCCCTGAAGGACATGAGACACACAAGTTAAAGCCACGTCGTAGCAAGACATCAGCAGGGTCATCAGTGAATGCATGTCCACCCAAGAGGCTGTTGGTTAAAGTTTATCCGAAACTGGTTTTAGAAGTTTATGATTTCAAAGACAGAAGCAGCACAGAGAAGGTTTGGGAATTTACTGAAATCTACAGAGGAATGTCTAATAGCGTCTAAACCAAAAAGACAGTGGAAATTAGAGACAACAAATCCACAACTGCTTAGATTTAGTTGATAAATTAATTAACAATTATTAAATTTGGTCAACTCCCCATCAACATCTTTGGAAGACGCAACAGGAATTTTACCTGAACCTTTAATCTGCTTCAGAAAAGCAGATGATTGGGTGGACAGAATTCACTTAACTTTGACTCTTTACAACAAGTGAACAAAATACATTTATCATCTAGAGCTTTGTTTCTCTCATAGAGGTCATAAAGAATAGGTAGTGTTTATAATTTTTTAATTACAATTAATTCACTTAACTAGAATTAAACTAATCAAAGTGGTGTTAATTTAAAGCAAACCTGTGCTTATTGTTTACAGTTGATGATTTCCTTTTACATAAATTTGCTCATGATTGTAAAATGCATTGTTTAAAAAGTCAAAGATGCAGTGAGTGATGTGAACCAGGAGGAGGTAGAGGAAAGTGCGACAGATGGATAAATGAGGAGGAGGACAGGGAACAGGGTGATCCAGGGACCAACCAACCAAACAAAAAACAAACACGTGAATAAAATCAAAATAAACATTTAAAAGGAACAGAAAACTGTATATTGAAACAAATCTGATTCCAGTCTGGAACCATAGCTGCCTTTAGACATCGCTCATTTGAACTGCACAACTTCCATTGGCCTTGGTGGTTAACGTAAATGCACGATTAAAGAAATGAACACACTACATAAATGTTGGCTGGCTGGTTACTCAGTGACACAGGCCACTGGCTAAACTGTATTCACTTAGTTGAAAAGGTTTATAAGTATAGGCTTGGTCTGAACATATTAGAACACCCGTCTTGTTTCATCACTTTAAAGCACTTATTTATTCATTATAACGTCACGTGGGTCCATAGCAGGGAATAGGGGTAATTTATCACTTTGCAAAGCTTGAAAACAGTTGATTCCGTCCTTGCTGCTGTCAATGACTTGCTTGTACAGAAGCATGTTTATATGCACTGCATCTATAGAGGGGCAGTAAAAATAAACTGAGTTATGTTCTGCATTTGTGTCAATCCTCTGCTATAAGCACCACGGTATCCAACCTATGCCACCACCTAGTAGCCTCACGCCTGATGCATCAAACATTTAACAAGCCAGCTCCCAACACTCCCAACCACCTCTATGCTGACACACTCTTATCGGTTTACAGACTCAGCACTTACATTACTCTGCCCCAGTTTCACGCCTTCCCACTGCGTCAGAGTTTCACCGGAGCTGGAGCTCGGCTGGTTGACTACCTGAGCCCGAACTGGAAGCAATGAAGCTTTCAGAATGTCGACTCCTGGTTTTAACCTCCTGTTTTAGGCTCCACCTATTTATACCTAACTGAGACACAACGGATCAACCAAACCTCTACAGGCAGCCTCCACTGGTCTGACACTCACAGGCTAGTCTCACTGCCTCCGCAGCGCCTCTATAAATACTTCTCACACTGCTTGTGTGATGAACTGTACTAATACAATGAATTTGCCTGTATTCGCGTCTTAACTTGGATTTGGTCAGTAACAGACTTTCTTGAAGTGTTGTTGTGTCTTTATGATGCACGTTTGGTGCAGGATACTAGCTGATCACTAACAAGATGACAGTGTGTTATATTACAGTCTTTGAAACACATTAACTGCTGTCATGTGATATTCTGGCTAACTGGGTGAATACTTATGCAATCATTTCCTCCTTGTGCAACTCATTCCCTGTTTCATATCTATATGTCTCTGTCTATCTTTAACTGCACGTTAAAATTTTATTTTGTTGTTTTTTGTTTCAAATCATCCGATGATGTAAAATGCTACGTGAAAACAGTAGCAACTCACTGGCTGGTTAACTCAACTCCAATTCTGACATCCCACTGCAAAGACCCCTCTGCACCAAAACAACAGACAAAACAACAAAGAGGGATATCTGAGGAATGTGGTTTCTCACTACGCAGATGTTTCTCAGAAAAAGAAGAATGTTGTTTAACATTACATTAAAGTCACCAAGATAAAGTAGTCCTCAAAGAAAAACAGCAGCTTGGGAAACATTCAGTCAACAGCTCTAAAACTGGCGTATATTGTAAATTATATATAGGCTGAAAAATATTTTAAAGATGGAATGAAATAATACAGAATATAATGGGGATGTTTTCACCCGCATATATTGTTAAAGAAAGTATTAGAGGCAGCAGTCAAATCCTTTTAAATTGAACCGAGATATCTTCTCTAAACAAATTGATTCAGTTAAAAAGTCTGGATTATCTCATAATAATAACTGTGACCTGTGGCATTAATATGCTACCGCCCGTCTCAAATAGCCCATGACTCAGACCCCTGGACTCATCAGCTTTGGCCTAATTGGATGAGACAAATGCACGAGTCGCAGAAGGACTGGCTGGAGGTCTGACCAGCGGTCCGCCTGCCGTAGGGCCTCTTCTTCTTAATTAAAAAACAAAAGAGCCGTTCCCTCAGGAGGATTTCACCCCTAGTTTACATATCTTAAGGAGCCAAACTCAATCTAAAGGATTAAGATTTGGGGGCATGGCTTGTCTGGAAAATGATATTTAGGATAAATCAGAAGGAAAACTCATCGCGTCTTAAAGGTGGCCTAAATATGAGTGAGAGCAACGCTTGGGTGATACGCAGAAGCCGAAATCGCTTCGACCAAGCTGTTCATTCAAAGCGCAGGTTGATAATCTAGAGAAACAAACATTATGACTATGAATGTTTATGTCGTTTGAACAGGTTTCTAGAAGCTCATTTAGTCTTTCATAGCAGAAGCTGCAGATAAGCTGAGAGAGCTGTTAAAAAAAACCAACAGAAGCCTGAGAAATTAATTAAAACAGGGTTGAAGACAAAACGACAAGACAAAATGATGATGATGATGGTGATTCACAGATTGGATGTAAACGATAAACATGCAGATGTATGATTTATGCCGATTGCATGATATGGAATTAGATGACTGTTCATCCAGTACAGAGAGAGATTCAGGACATTTAGACTAAATGTGGACAAATGTTGATAGTGGAAATGTAAAACCTAGATTCCACTAGTTTGTGGTAAAGCCCCAAAGGGTTTTCACACACTGACAGCGACACCTCAATGCAGTGACATCCTTTGTTTCCTGTGGCTCGTGCTTATCACTACATAGAGGCTTTTAATCACTGGAAAGTCAGAGGGTCACACTCCAGTTCATAACTTACCTCTGGCTTTAAAGCCTCAAGTTTATTATGCCATTGCGGCACTAAATAAATAATCTGAATTGTGACCTATAAAGTACATTTTCACCTAAAATATATCTTAAGTAAAATGTGTACTGGATGCACAGAAATTAAATGGCTATTAATTTATCTTGATGGGTCACATGACAGCTAGCGAAGTCAAAAGGTGACGCTGGGAGCAGACAACAGAAGGACGACTGATGTGACAGAAAGGGGTGATTACGTAAGTGAGAAGAAATAATGTTTCTACCCCTCAGTACGCAAGGGCAAAGTCCAATACTTGAGGTTGGATAGCAGCTGTGGCTATTAGCGCGTTAGCCGTGCGGGTGTAAGTACAAAGGCAGGCTGGCACAGCAGGCACCAGACGGCAGCACTGTGCAGGAACAACCACAAAGTGAAAGTTAGTCGTCAGAGTCCAGCTGTCAGCAAAGCAGGCCGAACACTGAAACATCGCAGACTGCTGCAGTCAACAAAGCCCACGTATTACTGGCTTCCATCACAGCTGCAGGAAAACTAGCAAGGTTATATTATATTACGTAATATGGGCAAGATTCTACACGCTAAAATTCTAAAAGAGCGCTTAAGCCTGAATACACAATCATACGCTAAACATTCTACAAAGTATCAAACCTGCATCATGCACCAAATAGGAGACAACACGCTCAGTCTGTAAATACCTTTTCTCACGAAGTTCTGCGATGTACCGATAGTTGGGGGTAAGTTCTCCATTTGAGGTGATGACAGCCTTTAGGAAGAGATACAAATCTTTGTATTTGTTTAAATTAAATATAACAATACGTGAGTACATAAAGAAACTAATAAACCTATAGAGTGTGTGAGGCACTAACATATATTTAAAGTTTTTTTATATTTTACAACAACTACTCCAGATAAATAAGCATTAGAGACAAAAGGCATTGAGAGCAAAAGTAAATTTAAAAAATGGCTTCTTTTAATAATCATATGAATGTAGGAATGTTAATAAGGCTACAAGGCTCATTTGGACTTTCCACTAATGAAAAATCCAACAATTCCATTATTCTGTAAAAAATGTCATTACTTACGTCTCTCACTGTTGAGCTGAATTTCTCCTCAGACAGCGGTCTGGTGGCATCTGAAAGCAACTGACAACAAAACAAGAAATGTATTTAAAAAAACCTCCAACAAACAAACCAAGAGTCTCTTAGGGTTTTAATTCGATTTTACATCACTAGGTTTTCAAACCCATCCAGTTAGCACCTCATATACCCCCTGCAGCCTGTTCCCTCTTTGCCTCAGCTCATGTCTTACCATTTCCTTGATGTAAGGAGTGAGTTGGTCTCCAAAGCACTTCGTGGATTCGGTGGGAAGCTGGGCTGGAAGGTTGTCAATGGAGCACACGAGGATGCCTTTCCCTTGCATACTGCCAGGACCAGAAGCAAAATATTGTTTATAGCTAGATAGAGGTGGATGCATACCACCTGTCTTTGCTTTCACGCATACAGGTTCTAGTCAGTTTCAGTCATCTTCGTCTTCCATCTTGAATCATTATGCCAACTCTGGTGCATTCTTCCGGGTGTGAAAGCAAACCACACCCAAATGAAGCCAAAAGCTATGAATAGGGTCATGGGATAATATGTGAATTGTAATGTTTTTCCTTTGCACACCAAAAACATGCTGCAGGACAGGACGGAGAAACACGGAGTAGTGAGGAGGTGCTGGGACATTTGGCTGCATGACTGAAAATGTTGTAACATAATAATCACTAGCAGGATGATTAATCCATGTAGATTAACCCACATCATGAAATGATCTCTCTCTCTCTCAACATCATAGCAAAAAACAAAACACAAAAAGCTACAGCTGAGTCCTAAACACTGGACTCACAAACACAGAGCAGCTGTGCAACAGTGAAAGACTTCAGCAAAAGAAAAGATGACGACGAAAACAGGTCGGCCATGGGGTGCGTGTACTTTACCTGTCGTGCTGTACATGCTGTTCGGCGTCATACATGCAGAACGGTTTATCAATGGTTGTGCACTCGGTCATGAACTCTATTGACCCTTCAGGGTCAGCAGAGATGTCACAGATGGCCAGGAACCTGTGGAGAGAGACAGAAGGTCAGAAAGACAAGCTGAAACAAACATGGCTGGAGATAAGCCCAGCTACAATCAGTCTGCAGGTCAAGCCCAGTGTGTCAGGTATAGAAGTGTCTCCTTATCAATGTTTGACTGAAGGGTTGAGAACAGGTCAAAGTCACAGCAATGAGCAGATTTTTTTCTAAAAAAATTCTATAACATTACGTCCCATTACAACTTTAGGGATATCTCTCATTTATACCTACTTGTAAATACAGAGATGGGGGGAAAAGGCAACTAGCTGAACTCCCTATAACCTACACTGTGAAATGAAACCGCGAGTCGTTCAGAAAGCAGAAGCAATCAGAAAAGTAGGGGTTTAATCAGTCTATTATTCGATCCATTATTCCAGAGGTTAGATGAGTTGTTAAGCAGTAATTTAGACAAGTCCCTTAAAATGAACAACAATGTTAGTTTTCTGTTTAAACAGCCTAAATCAGACATGATGTCAGTCTGCACTGTTCTGTTTAAGGCTTTTATAAGAACCCCAGCGTAACACAAACAGTTTGTAGGGTTGCAAAAGAGAACAACAGCCTGAGAAACTGTTGGCATAAGGTCTAAGCTTGGAATAGTTCATTTCATTATTTCTGTACAATGCACCCTAACCTGTGAGGCAGCCGCGGTGATCCCCTAGTGCTTACAAGCAAGGGTGTGTATGACGTCATCAAGCGTTGGGCATCGCCTCGAGTGAGGAGTCTGGGAGAGTGTGGGTCCCAGTAAATACAGTTGATCAAGCAGGTCACAAATGGCGCAACCTGTTGTTTAAAAACAGGAGATGAGGCACTTTATGGCATTTCTGTTCTGGAGTTCGCAATCAAAAAACACAACAAATTATGTCTTAAGAAAAAAAAAATGACAGACTCACCTTGGTAGCGAAGGTTGAGATGTATTTATGTGGGTTCTTCTCAAAGTCGACGGAGCAATATGTGCCAGTGTCTATTCTACGCATGTAGTGTTGTCTGCTCACAATGACCACATACACTTTGGAAACATCTGAGAGGAAAGCACAGAACATACTGAAAATCACCATCTCCCCACTTGGCTGCCCAGATAATTGCAGCTTTGTGACATTATATGAACATATTTGAAGACAAAACAAGATAAAACTATTTTCAGTATGCACATCAGATATCAACAAACATACCTCCATTTTCACACACATCCTTCAACTGATGAACATCAATATATTCAACAGGAAGATGACTGAGAACTTGTTGGGCTCCCTGCACACAAGAAACGTTACTAAGAGGACAGAAACTTACAGAAAAGCAGATTTGATGACTTTGAAGCCACTGGGTGCTGTTTGATACCTTGGAGACACTTCCGGTCCCAGTGACGCATATTATCAGGGGTCCAGCGGATTTAGGCATGAGCCCTCGGGAAATGTCATACCCACAGCTCCTCACTGCATGCATGGCCTCGCTTACAGTCCTGTAGTTATGAGCCATGGAGATGTGCTGCATGGTAGGAAGAGATGAATAAGAAGAGTCTTATATTAGATTTAATGCAACTCTACATTTTACTTTCAACTGAGATTTTATAAATGCAATTAAATATAGCACTTTTATACACTGAAGACATTCTGTTATTAGATCATGGACCATTAGGTTTTGAAGAACAACTACTCTTACCAATAACGGAGTGTGGAAACCCATACCCAGGAATCGCACCCCAAGTCCATGCAAAATGTTAAGCGATCCTGCAAAAAACAGGGAAAACATAAAACAATGACAACAACAAACGCTAATCGAGCCCGATGAGTTAGATCCTGTATCTTTAATGTATGACCTGTATGACTCTACATTTATATACCAATCATTAAACTTCAGTGCAAGAACAGTATTCAGTGTTGACTTAACAGCTGTTTGTCATATTGGCACAGGTCTGACAGATCAAATGTTTAAACATGTCTCTGGGTTGAATCCATATAAAGTCAGACACTGTCCTCAGTTTCACAACAGCTGCTGCAACGATAAAGTTTCACAGAAGTGCTAAGAGCAGTCAGAGCAGAAAATGTTCACTGCAAAACCTGTACATTTTTCCCCATCCTACCTGAAGTCCCGGCCCAAGGACCGAAGGATACAACACGCTGACCATGCTTAAGCATCCTCTCATAGTCAATTGTACGACAATTCTGAAATGACAAAACCATATAAAAGTGTCTTATTGATTAATTAGATCTGTCATATCCATTTAGTCAAATCTTGTGGAAAATGGAGGCAACAAATAAAAAAAGACAAAATTAAAAAGGATCCTACATAGTAATAAATTAGTAATAAATTTCATTTAGCTCTTAACTGCAAAGGCACTTGTCTCACATATGATCACATTGTGAGGTGATTAATTTTTTTTTTTTCTCAGTCAACAAAACCACTCAGGTGTGGCCTGTTGATACAGGACACTCGTATAAACCTTCAAATCTTCTCACACTGGCCTCATTTCACCTTCGCATGTCTGACTCCTGTGGTTCACAGTGAAAAGAAAGTAGCTGTGGTCCTGCTGCTTCTCAACCTTTCTTGCTGCTGACTGCATAAGCAGAGCATTAACTTATACCTGCTAAAGTGGCTGCGAATGAGCACAGAACCAGTAACCAAGCGCTTTCTTAACTCTGTCCTACAATCAGCAGCTTCCTACACCAGACAATAAAATAAGGCAGTTGTAGTAACGTTTTAGGTTTCTTTCAGTCATTCTCACCCTTGACAACAGTTCGTCCAGAAATAACATGTTGGCTTCCTGAGCCTTCACAACGTGGCCGAAAACACTGTACGTCATGTTGGGAATGAGGAGCTCGACTGGTGGCTTCTTTAACAGTGCAATTGCATTTGACATGGAAATGTCTTCCTGAATGATGGCGCCTGCCTTTTCGTAGCACTGCAAACAAAATTCAGTTTATTAGATGGCAGCCAGAAACTGGTTACATCTCCTGAATCATGAACAATTGAAAAAAAATCAAGTTAGCTGAGTTTTTCTTGACTCTTATATTGACACATTGTTTGGTGGATGTGGTGTGAACGTGCATTATGGAGGACCTCACCTTGTCATGGATGGCTCTGTGGTTGGATGGCTGGACTAAGACTATAATGCCCTCTTTCGTGAGCGCCTCAACATTGTGTGGAGCCAGTGGGGCCCTGCGCTCCCACGGATTGATGTCTTCTCTACGAATGCCAAGTATTTTTCCACGGTACTCGTGGTGTGCTCGGCTGAAAAGGCCAGTTGGCCTGTAAAGCGCCCCCAAACGGTTGTACATGACTGATCACCTGGACAAACAAGACAAAAATTAAGCCATGGCCTACAGGCAGGACGGCATGCTGCAAACAATTCAGTAATAGGGTGGTTAAGTATCTGTTACATTAATTATTACATGATTATTAAATAATATGAATTCATCATTAATTAATATATTAATCTGATAAATCTACTTTGGGTCAGTCAATTAAATGCTTGATCTATAACTTAATTATTACCAATATATTCCTCAAACAGCAAAGCTTAGCTGGCTAAGTAAACAAAGGAAAGGCTGAGCTGAGCTACCACACCCACCAACAAACGGCTGGAGAGAAAATAAATAAATACAAACGTGCTGCAAAATGTTAATGTTTGTTTACTGGGTTTATGTTTTGTTTTCTCAAAGTCAAAAGTAAAGAAAACTGAATTTACCCGACACAAGTAAAGCTAAACAGGTAAACACGGAAGAGAGGTTGACGCCATCTTAGCATTGGTGTAAACAAGCTAGTAGCGACCTCGTTAAGGCAAACAAAGGCCTCGTTAAGACATCGTGTTCAGACTATAGTTAGCAGCCATCGTGGCCAGAAACGGTTCGCGAAGGTAAAAGGAAGCGCAAACACTCGAATTTGAATCGTGAACCACATCAAAACCAGCCCCATAAAGATATAACTATTAATTTCCAGGAGCTGTGCCGCCATATTTACATGTGCAGGGGGCTCAAGCTAAGCTAACGGCCCCTGTAGATAATGGCGACCACACACGCCACAGCGCGAATGAATTCTTGTTTTTCCGGTTTGCACGTATTACGGTTTTAAAACGACATATAATGTGTTAGTTTGAGAGCTTTTAGCAAAGTCGGAACCGGTTCTGGGTAGAAACTTCCCTCCTTTCCTTGTGCCTACGGAAACCACGAGCTGTGGCAACAATTGAAGCCGATAATAAGATGATTAGCCAAAGAAAGTCACAATTAATACCCTTATCTCCCAAATGATCCGGTTTGCCCACTGAAACCGACTGGTGGGATTTTCTGGATGAGTTAGAAGATTTGACCTGATGTTATTACGAACGTGTTACAAATACTCCAACAAATCTAAGAATTGCGACGAGTCAGCGTTAAACCAGTTAAGCTATTTTAATCACTTGAGTACCACATGTTTTAATGTAGACCTGACTCGAAATGTTAAGAAAACTATAAATTAATGATCTATTGATAACCACGATCGGTACAACATTTAGTGTTGTTTGTACAGATTTTCAGTTTCTGTATTAATCAACTCCGGAACTGTTGCAACACTAAAAAGTCCTACAGTTCATTTCACTGAAGCAATAAGCAGAACAGCTGACAAACCTTTCGTGCTCACCGGCTCCTTGCGTTAAATGAGAGGGAGGTTTTGGGCAAGACCCGAGTATCTCACAGAGGAGGCGAGTTGTGAGCTGCGCGTCGCGCATGTTCACGCTACAAACTAATCCGCTTCCGGTCCGCGCTTCAAAATAAAACACAACCCCACCGTTTTCTTAAATTACGCTGAAGTTGGGAAATCAATATGAATCACGATCAGCAGAATTTTAACCCCCCTCACAGCATTTGTTGTGAATAACAGCACCTCTGGTGATCATACTAAATGTGTCTGATTTGGGTTTGAATCTCATTTTTGATCAATTTCTAATTTTCTTAGTGTTCATTACTATATTAATTCCTAACTTTATGCAGCGCTAATGTGCAGTTTGAACTTACTCCTGTGTAAGACAAATATTAATGATACATTTAAGCGAACAACAGTAAAGCTGCACAGCTGACAGCAGGGCTGCAGTACAGGGAGATCAGTTGTTTAAAGATGTAAATTCTAGCATCTCTAAACTTGCAAAGCCGATGCTGCAAACTCACGGCCTTCTATTTGTACTAACGTCACGTAGATCAACCGTTTACTTTGGACTTTTATTTTGAGGATCCCATATCCAGGCTTCCGGTTTCGTATTTCCAAAGTGCGTTTTTAGGAAGGTCCTTTTTCAGGGAGCCAGCGGAGTCAGGTCACACGACGACGGTGCGTTTGGTTTTTCTCGGCAGCAGATTCCGTGTGCGTGTCAGTCCTGCGCAAAACCCCAAGAGCAAAAAAACAAAACTTATAAACTACTCGTCCACGTCTGGGTTTGATTTTACTCTGGGACAAGAAGCTAATAAATAGTTTTTTTCAATGGCGAGCGTGGCTACATTCGTGTTTCCGCCCATGACGGCGGAACAGGTCAAACAAACGAGCGCACAACTACTGCTAAGAAAGAGAATCTGTCCATGCGCAGCCGAGATTCTCCAATCAGCGTCCAGAGCTGAGGAGCCGCCTCCAGCTCTGCCTGTCGCACAACGATGACGCACAGGCTGGAAAACGTGGATTCTTTGCAACTTGTTTGTAACCGCATAATGAAACATATGCCCCGTGTCTGCAGTAAAAGCTGTCTCTCCTTACATACATTTTTTTTGTAAAGCCTAAAAGTCGTGTAGTGTATTTTTCCTGGTACAAATGGTTACAAAAGAAAACAAATGATTAATGTATACTAATTTATTTAATGATTAATAAGTAATTATTTATTAATTGTGATTCGTTATTCTCTATGTGGCCCTAATATGTACCACACATAAAACTATATTGCCAAAAGTATTCGCTTATCCATCCAAATAATGGGAATCAGTGCACAAAGTGAGGTCCATAAAGACATGGATGAGTGTGGTGAGGATAAACTTGACTGGCCTGCACAGAGTCCTGACCTCAACCCGACAGATCACCTTTAGGATGAGTTAGAGCGGAGACTGAGAGCCAGGCCTTTTGGTCCGACATCAGTGTGTGACCTCAGAAATGTGCTTCTGGAAGAACGATCAAAATGTCCCATTAACACACTCCTACACCTCGTAGACAGTCTTCCCAGAAGAGCTGAAGCTGTTATAGCTGCACAGAGTTGAACAACGTCATATTTGACCGTACGTATCAGGAATGAGAAGTCACTAAATGCAAGTGAGACAGGACTTTTGGCAATATAGTGTATATGTAGCAACTTTTACCTTTTCTGCAGAGAACATCACCTACAAATATTACAAATACTTTTACTATAACAACATCTGGAGTTCAGTTTGGCACAGTGATATTAGAACAACTGCAGATTAATATGTATTATTTTATTCACCATTAGAGATGAGGTGAGGAGCTCTGTCACATCTGCTTCAGGATGCCCCTGAGAGCTCTGCAGGACGTGGAGAGGGAGGTCTGGCCTCGGATTAGAAGAAGGTGAATGCATGCATGGATGAACTCCATAAACTACAAACCACATTTTCAGAAACGTTGAGGGGTGTGAAGTGTAATTTGTGAACCTTTTAAAACCTTGTTCTGATTATAAATAGAACAAAGACAACATGACAACGAGCCTGATGGACTTCAGCTCTTTAGCACGAGGACACAGCATCTAAGATTTCAGTTATAACACTGTGACAGTGGTTTTCTGAGTTATGCAGTTATGATTAATTAATGATTACTAACAGGTTTCAAATGAAACCTATTAGTACTTAGTTTTTTCCCCTCACAACAGGGTTCATACAATAGGATTTAAGTCGAAAATCAGTGAAGTCACCTGTTAAAATGTTAAAATGTGTCCTGTTCATAACTAAAGTTTGTTAGAATGTAGCAAAATGGCATTTTACTGATCTCGAAATAATGCAGCTCTCAAATATAAATATTTATTTATAATCTTCTTTTCCTTCACATGCAATTAGTGTCTGACTTAATGTATTAAAAGAATCGTTTGGAAGAAGTGGGCACACACAGTTGATTTTATTAATTGTTTTGCTGCAGATTGTTTGGGTTTCTGAGCAGCAAAAGGCCCAAGACAAACAACTTTTTTTCTCCTTCAGGTATCATTGCGTTCTGCTGTTTAATTTAAGTAATAACAGTGGTACGAGTTAAAATAAATATCATAAAACACTTTGACAATAATCCTGAGACTTAAAATAAAAGTATCAACAGAACAACTGGCAGAGGAAAAGCTTCAGCGTGTTTCCATCCGTCAGTCAGAACCAGAGATGTAGAGGTGAAGACACAACAACAGAGCTGAGACTGGAAACTTTTGTGAAAGTGTGTCTGAACTGTGCTGGATGTTCAAACTGAACAGCGTAGTGTGATAAACATATTAATTTCTCTCAATAGTGTGTTCAGATATCGATTCAGTGGGAACTTTGTTACAATGAAGGTAGTAATAGACCGATATGCACAATGTCACTACTTTAGTGTCTAGTGTCACGTTTATCACTGGCTACGCTAATGTCTCACGGAGGATGTGGACACGTCCAGTCACAGTGTGCACAGACATGAGAGGCCCTGAAGTTCAATATCTGGGTCAGGTCATAACTCAGCTCACTGATGAAAACCAACGCTGATTCAGATGTGAGATGAGCTTCAGTGCAGGCTGATAAACCGCTGTGTCCCCGTTTCAGTGAAGCTAGTCACTCACTCATCTAAGGTCTAGGACTAAGGGGAGTTTCCAGCACATGCAGATGCTTCGGCAGCTTTACCTCTGGTCCGTTGCTAATCTCACATATCAGGCATGATGAAGGTAAACGTTCCTGAAAACCTGATGATGCGTAGTTAAAAAATTATTCACTTTCAGATAAACAAACCAAACCAATTCATTTAATTCATGTTTTAGGATTTAGTGAGAAAGTCTACAACAAATTTCATGTTTCATCCAGTTTTTCTTTTTGTAGTTTCACTCACGTACAGCATCTTTCAGCTACACTGGATCACGGTGCATTATGTACTATGTACGTACTGTGGGAGGACATGTTACTGCTGCAATCATCTATATTTGTTGGAGAGACTTTGTGTCAGCAGGAGGGCGTTAAGTATGTGGGGTAGACTCAAAATAAACCACAGTGAGTGTTTTGTTAATGAAGCCTGTCAGTGCTTTGGGTTTGTTCTTTGTCTTTATAATGAGAAAACTCTAGAACATCACATCACCAGAGCTTTTCTTTATAAATCCTGTTTTACACAACAAAATCTACACAGATGTGTCATTTCACCTCCGTCACATCTCTGGTTCAGAGTCTATCACTCTCACATCCTGAGATGCAACTGAAAAAACTACCATCAGTATCCAAACTAGCATCACTGATGACTCACAATGATCACTTCAGTTCATCTTCAGTAAACACGAGCTGGGAGATAGAAAGGCGCCGCAGCCAACAACAAGGTTTTCTGTGGTAAGTGTCCAGACCCAGAGGGGTCAGAGGTCAGAAGTTCAGTTCGGTCTGAGGGGCTGCTGCAGCTCCTGTCGAGGTTAGGAAGTGTCCTGATGGCTTTTCTCTTTGCAAAGTCAAGTTTAAAGGAAAAAGCCCATGATAGAGGTGAACAGGCTTGAGGAGGTGGGTTTTCTGCTTTTCTTCTGGATCCCGTTTAGAGTGAAACACTGAATGTGGTGTTTGTTATTATTTATTAGTGTGAAAAAGGCATATTATGAGTTATGGAGCCAATCAAACTGATTTCTCTTGGCCTAAAATGAGCCCAGGCGGAAACATTCGGCGTGAGGGGACAAAGCTTGGGTTTATTTCTCAGAGTCCACTTACAGCAGCCAGGACGTGAAAAAAGAGCCGTCTGTGTATCGTCTGTCATCGTGTACGTCCAGGGCTGTTGCTGGTGCACTCTCACAAATGTACACTCAAAAATCAGCGCAACCAAAGTTCGTCCTCTTCAGGCTCTGACTCATCTGAATCTCGCAGATTTAATATTCTTTAAATCACAGAGGTAAAAGTTACAATGTTAATTCTGGGTCAATCCTCCAATTATGATTGAAAATTATTTAACAGGATAAACATTAGTTCTCCAGGTTAACAGCAGGATTTTCCAAATGTTGTGGTTATAAGTCCACATATCGCAATCCTACCTCAAGAAATAGGCTGAGAAACACGGATAACACTCTCAGAACATGATCTCAGTCTCCTTGATTTTACTTTACGCACTGATGCCATTTTCCGTTTAAAGGGTAGAAAACGTAATCAGAGGCAACAAAAGCACCACAGTGACCTCACAAATTTTCATTATGACCGACTTGTTTCTAATTTCAGGACGTTTGGACCCAAAGGTCTCAGGTTTCAACAAAATTATTTTCTTGAAAACTCTTTTCAGAATTGTTATGGCTGCAAAAGACAAAGGGATTCGGAGACGCCTGTTCAATTATAAAGGGGAACAAATCATTGATTTAAGGGAACAAAGCACAGAATTGATGAGCACGAAGTCACGAGTTACTATAATTCGGGAAAGAAATCTCCTTCCTGACAGAACATCCCGAACGTGTCGTAGAAGGCCGACATTTCCAGCCTGATGGGGAGGTCACAGGGCAGCAGGGCGCAGTTTCTGTGTGTCGAGGAAAAGGGACACAGTTCAGGTGAGACCCGACGGCCTCTCAGGCCTGGGGCGGCGACTGCGGGCCGGCTGGGTCGTGCAGCTTTCTGACGTGTTTCTTCAGGTCAAAGTTCCTGCAGAAGCCCTTCCCACAGGTGGGGCAGGTGAAGGGCTTCTTGTCGTTGTGTGTGTGCATGTGGAAGGTGAGGTTGTACACCTGGTGGAACGCCTTGCTGCAGATCGTACACTTGAACTGCTTCTCCCCGCTGTGCGTCAGCTTGTGGTTCTTGTAGTTTCCTGTGGACAGACGAATGCTGCGACGTCAGATCAGGACAAAATGTAACGAAGCCCCCAGACGGAAAAGAAAATTGTCTATGGCTTCTCACAATGAACAGAACGTGAGAGAAGCAGCTGAAATATGTTGCTGAACTTTATCACTAAAGCCCAGGAGGCCGTTGGTCATTCACTGTCACTCAGCAGGTCGACTCTTAACTGAGCATAAACATTAATGCAACATGAACCAACAGAAAAAATGAAAAAATCAAACAGCATTAAAAGTCGTCCGTTGTGGGTCTGACCTTTCTTCCCATCCGCAGCTGTTTCTATTTAGATCTCTGTATTTTTACTCTGGCTCTGTCAGGCCTGACAGGAGCCAGACGCCATTACAGAAAATGATTTCTAATACAAAGCAAAAACTATCATTTTTGGCTGTTTGCACGAATGTTTGAATGTGAAAATCAGAGCAAAAAAAAAAAAAAGGAACAGTACGTTCGACGCGCAACATTTCATGTCTTCTAAATAAACATCGTCCATTTCACATTAATTTGTTCATCACGAAGGTTAAAGGTTTGTTTTTCTCACCTTTCTGGTGAAATCCTTTGCCGCAAAACTCGCACACGAATGGTTTATATCCCGCGTGGATGCGCGTGTGTGTGTTGAGGGTGGAGCTGCGGTTGAAAGCTTTTCCGCACTGGTTGCACTTGTGCGGTTTTTCCTGTAAAACAGAAAAAGAGGAATGAAGATCATTCGAAAACGAAACATAAAAACAAGCACGTGACCTAAAGACTGAAGAACAGGGACGTGAGAAAAAGCATTATATGCTATTATGGATGCTGTTAACAAACAAGAAACTAATATTCTCATTCTGTGCAGATCATCTGGCATCGTTATCCTGATACTGAATGATATTTGTGACACCACAGGAAAAGCTCAAACAAAACAAAAGCTAAACAAAAATAGAAATTAACAAAAATGATTTAGAAAATCACATTAATGCCACAGTAACACCACAAACATCACTGATGCGTTCTGAATAAAAATCCGAACTATTTAGTTTTCATTTATTACACCCCAGTTCGCTTTTATAAAGGTGATAAATATTAAATATGAATAGGAACAAATACTTTAAATCCGACTTTAACGTTTCTACCTTAAGTGATAATTATTTTTAAAAGCAAATCAATATTTCTGCTCACTTTACATCTGACTCCTACTCTTCAAAACACAATAAATAAAACAGTTTAATCTACAAATGTTTAAACAAATTTTAAACAATTTTCAGACGCAGAAAATAGTTGTTTTAAATGCAAACATATCTTATTTACAATGTTGTCTGATAATGTTATTTTTTTGCCTTTTTATCATTGACTATTGTCTTATAGATGAATAATAGATATGATTAATATAACCCTTACGTTCTGTTACATGGTTTTGAGGGAAGAAAAAAATGAAAGTTTGTCTTCAGTAAAATAAATCCACCAAGAAATAAATCGTCGAAGCGGTACAGCCTTAAAACAATACATTTGATGCTGTTCACGAATAAAATCGATTATCATCCTGTTGATGCTGAGTCACCAAACGCTGATATTCTGCGTGTTTGAGCGTCGGCTAAGTTCAGCATCAGTAATGTTCGGCTCGTACCTGAGTGTGGATGATCTTGTGCCGGCACAACGTGCTCGCTTGTCTGAAGCCTTTCCCGCAAACTTTGCACACAAACGGCCGCGCGCCGGTGTGCACGGGCATGTGGCGCGTCAGGTTGTAGTGCGCGTTAAACACCTGAAAAAGACACACGGGAGCAAACGGCACATCAGGATAAGTTGACGTCCACAAAAGACAAATAGTTTATAGTGTCAAAAACAAAAAAGAAATAAGGAAAATACTGTTAGATGGAAACCAAACAAATAACCAATTCCAATGAGTTTACGGTTCTTAACTGTGCTTGATTGGGATGGAAATCATATAACTATTCATAAATAAAACACCATCAGAGATTAAAGTGCAAGAATTTACTAGTGCAAAAAGAAAAGCTCGGTTATTTTTAAAGACTCGTCTTTTCAAACAATCCACCTGTAAAGATGTGGAGGACAAAAAGAAATTTATTTCTTCCTGCAGAACGAGACTGGTTCCAGCAAAGAAACAAACATTTAACAGAGTCTAAAGCTTAAAGCATCGGGATTGTCCAAATCCTTTTATTACCCTCGGGAGTGGACGCAACTACCTTGTCATCGTTTTCATATGGATTTAATAATTTCTCTCACTGGCCACGTCTGATAAATAAATTCTGCTTTAATTCGTGATATTGTTAAACAGTTTCTTCATCTAGAAAAATGAGAGATTTCTACTCAGCACCCTGCACTTTGCAGCGGGAAGCAGAGGAGCGTAAATCACGACTCACCTTGCCACAGACTTCACAGGTGAAGACTTTGGGCTTGTTTCCGGGACAGGAGCCGCCCAGACGGGCCGCGGCCGCCGCGGCAGAACCCTTGAAGAGCTTGTCTGTGAGGATCTGGTCCCGCTCCTTCATGTAGTGCTGGATCTGGCTCGGAGACAGCTCCTTGAACGCCTGCACCCCGGACACCGGACACCGCTCCCCGGCCTGCTGAAGGCCCGGCTTCCCTTTCTCCGCTATGAAAGCTTTGTGCCGCGCGGTGAGCAGGTACGAGGCCATTGGGTGCAGGTTGACGAGGCCAGCGGGCGGGGGACAGGCGCCGCTGTCCCCGCTGCAGTTCAAGTAGCACACGGTGCCCATGGTGGGGAAAGACTGGTTCACCACCCGCGGTCTGAAAAGTTTGTACTGGCCCGCGGTTTGGCTCAAAGCGTCCTCCGGCTGGTTCTTATAGTTCAACCCAAAGCCCAAAAAGTCTGCGGGAGCAGTGAGAGAAGACGCGTCAATGTGGCCCGGTTCCAGCCCGGTGATACTAAGCCGGTGGCCCGGCTCATAACCGAGCGGCACCAGTGGGATCATACAATGCAACGAGGACGGACAGACGTCTGGTTTCCCCACGGGAGCGGACTGGAACCAGCTGGGGAGCGGTATCGACTTGGTGGGCTCGGGCGTCCTGGCCATAATCCGGTCGATCGAGAAAGCCAGAGGCTTGCTGCTGCCGCCGGAGGTGAGCATGTCAGAGCCCGCGGGCTGGCTCCCAGAAGCCGGAGGGGAGCCGAGGATCCCCGCTGGGCGGCGAAGAGGACCGTCCATCATCTCCACATCAACTGCACCACGACAACGACAACAAGAAGCTGCTGGAGAGAAGCCGGGGGTCGGTGCAAATCCTCACCGGCCCACTGGAAAGGGCATCATCTGCCGGGATCCCCCCTCCCTTCCTCCAGATCACCTGCACTTACTGACGACAATCAAGGGGCGGCTGCGGTTCGCTCGATAGCGGCGTGCGAAGAGCCGAGACCTCACCAATCGTTACCGTCCGGGCAGGTAAACGGAAAGTAGATAATTTGCTCAATTCTCCTCCGTCGTTTGTGTGCACTTGTCGCTGCTGGAGGTGGAGGAGGAGGAGAGGAGGAGGTTGTCCTTTACTTGGCAGGACTCCTGCTCAACTGGAAGGTATCTGGTGAATCCCAGGTCCCCTTGTGGCTTCGCATGACATCATTTTTTTTAAATTCGCAAGACGCCATACGCGCAGCGGCCGCGGGGTCAGGAGCAGTCAGAGTTTTAGATCAGATTTGGGCGCATTTCCCTTTACGCAAGGTTCAGGGAAGACGCGCAGCTTCTGTCCTGTGGGTGAACTCACGTCAGAACACGAATCGTAGATATTGAGCAGAAAATCGATCCCTGTCAGTGTGCGCCCTGCGTCTGGGAACGACTTTGACTCGAGCGCTTTTCCTTGTTGTTTCACGCAGAAGCTGTTTGTTTGCCAAAACCCACCCGCAGCATAAAAGACTCATGCAGCCAGTTCTCCAGCGAGGAACCAACATGGGAGAGAACCCTGCGCTCTGCTCTCATCACGCCCTGCCTTTTTCTGGCTCTGCACCTTGTACAAACCTCAGCGGCAGAAACGCAAATTCCTCAGGATGAGTCAGTGCGACCGACAGGATGTGTACAGGCCTCCATCCACCCAAGCTCAGCGCTTGATGCGGGACGGGGACAACTCGTTACTAATAGTTTTAACACTTGGTAGAAATCAACGAGGAGGCCCCGGAGAGCAGAAAACACGCTCACAGCTACTTTTGTGGGGACTGTTCCGGAAAAAAAAGCTTAATATTTAAATAACAAAAAAACCCCAACATTTGGAGACTAAAAGTGAATAAATGAAAATCTGAACAAACACAATCGGAAGGACAAATTACGTTCAGTGTGTGTGTGTGTGTGTGTGTGTGTGTGTAAAGTGAAACGTGATGCAGCTCAGAAAACAGAAATTAAATCGTGATTATGGCCGGATGGGACATTTTGGTTGATTTTGTTTGTTAACGGTCGTAGAAGTCTTCAAGTAAATAGATAAATTCATTTATTTCTACAGGCTTCGCAACGCGACAAGTCATTTGTATTTAGATGAATGGATATACTGCAATAATAATAATAATAATAATAATAATAATAATAATAATAACAATTTTTTTCGCTCTTTCTTCGTTTACGTGTTTTTAACTAAATGCTTCGTTATTTAGTTTTGTAATAACAGTGTCAACACTTTCTTATGTCTCCATAACAATCATTAACACCGAGAGAGGTCTTACAACAACGGTGTTCGCACATAAAAGCTCACAAACGGGCTGTACACGACACAACACGATAAGAAAACACAGCAGTTATGTTAAATATTATAGGAGTCAGCTGCTCTCTCAGAAAGACATATTTAATAATAATAAAAGGATATGACCAATAAAGTAAAGGTCTTTATAAACCACATTAATAGCAGTAGTCATATTAACCATCTCTGAATTCAAACCAGTTTAATTCCGTTTTAGGCTCTATTATATGTGCGAACGTTCACTAACGTTGTCACATCCTGTTTTAAAATGTGAAACATTAGCTCTGAGGAAAGTGGTTCGGTTCGCCGTCCATAAACAATGAGTTTGGGTTTAAATTGTGGTGAAAAACATGTTTTATTTATTATATGTATCTGTTTTTTAAATCGCCTTAAAGATCATTTTTTTATTGTTTATTATTATTTTGTTGATATTTATTATACTGCACTATTATTATTAATAATACAATTTTAAATTAAAATGAATAATACTGCCTCCTATTAATATTATCCTTAATCAACCTGTGGGTTCGTGCCTCTGGCTGCTCAACGCTGCTTGGAGAGTCAGAAAACATCAGCTGATGGATTCCAGCCAACTTCCAGCCAACCAAGGCTCTTTAAACCCTTTTAAACCTCTGTGGAATGAAGAGTTGATGCTTTTAAGGTCTATCCTTGAAAACCGCTCAGATGATTAAGATGATTGCATCTAAAATTAATAATTGCACTAGAACAATGAGCTACATAATCTATGTACAACATCATTTAGTTTAAAATAACGATCAGATGGGAAAACTGCAAAAATCAAAAGGTTCTGTCACAATGAAATGGAACATCCAACAAAATGTAACAGAATATTCACCATATTTGATTTTCCACACTGAAGCTAAAATAATCAAATATATTATATATTATATATATATTTATATATATTATATACACACACACACACACACACACACGTGTCCTTCCTTAAGATTCTAGTTTTCTGTTGACTGATTGATCTTCAAACCCAAATAGATGGTTGATAGATTATTTGTGCCTGTGGACGTTCACACTGGATTCCATCACGAAATGCAACGTCACACATTCAAACATTTTCTTGAATTTAAGTTTCAGTCTGACATTGATTTAATGGTGAGGGATTAAAAAGCCACGACACACGGGTGCTTTAAAAAGACTTTAATAGCGACACTTACTGTATCAGCCACCTGAAGAAAGCAGGTGCACAATCAGACGATATAAATATACTTTATATAGATTTTTGTTTTGATTAGATTTAGAAGTTCTGGCCTGTGAACTGCACTGACACAAACTGGATCGGACAGAACAAACAGCAGGTTGTTGCACACAGTCGACTGGAGGCCTACACTACAGTTACAGGTAAAACTCTATTCTCAAGAACAGCACGTAAACAGATGGCGGCGAAGGAAGGAACGGCAGCGGCGACGCATTTCATCCGTTTGGACTGAAAAAGCATCCAGGGTTTTTTTTGATGTCCCTGCACAAAAAGTCCAGACCTCTTGTGTTCGTTGGCACATTTTAAGACTTTGATCGATGCTGGATATGATTCACGTCAGGCAGTACGACCGCATCACTCTACAGCTCAACGTTATTCTTCACGACAGTAAACATCACAACGAACAGAGATGACAGCAGAGCTACAACTACGACAGCCTGTCGCCGTGTTTCTCACTTACTCCACAATGTCAGGATTCTGCTGTTGCCGTCGTTGGCAGCAGACACATTCTGAGCTACAGAACCTTAATGTTTAGAAAATACAGACACCTAAACGATCCCACGGTCAGTCACCTCTCCGACATCTACAGACCCAAAGGTCACGACCTCTCCTCTCTTCCCACCTTCAACAGCGACGACGACAACGTAAGGCTAATAAAACCCAGAACAGTCTGCATGTTCTTCATAAGGGCCATCAAACATTCCTGATCTCCCACCTGCACCTTTCTGGTTATTTGACTTAAGATATTAAAGCTACTTTTCCAACCCGCTACCACGGTTAGAACAACGTCACGCTATGTTTGCTGATCAGGAACCATCGGTTGTGTGAAAGCCTTCAACAAGAGTTTCACTCAGAGTCAAAGATTTGCCCAAAACACTGGGTACAGCGACACTTAAAAAGCTTGTAGCTGATAGTGCTTCTGTTGCTGGAACATCATGTAAAACGTGCCAAAGCTTTTTTTTTTTGAACAGTGGAGGAACATATAACAGGATGCAGCACTATCAGCCATCGCTGAGCTCTACTGTACAAAGTGACATCAATCAGAATATGGCTGCATGTGGAGGACGAGGCTTCCGGTTCTGCGGGTGAGAGGTTTGTCTCAGCACCATCCGGAGTCTGACGCAGTCCTCGCCTCAGCTCGACTTCCTTCAGGTTGTACATTCAGTCTCGTGGACGTTTATGTCGTAACATGTCGTAGGGTCGGGTAACGGTGGGCGTCACTACCTGAAGGCTCCTCCTCACCTGATCAGGACGACTAACTGATGTGCAGCTGAGAGAGTGACCTTGTTTCAGTGCGTCTTAAATGTTTGGCTCCTTAAACTCTTTATAACTACAGTAGTTCTACTGTCAAACGGCAAAGTGTATCTAGAAACTTATTTAAGATGAGCTTCCACTCACGCTACCGATGTCTTCACTAAACCATTTACTTCAAATGTTCATTTATTGTACGACTGAGCTACGTGAACATGACTTGGCTAATATTAGCGGAACGCGTCGTGTTGTCGAGACCGTTCCTATCCATTACCCATCCGCAGTTGATTTATTTCTATTTTCAGCAACTTCATTATGGAATTAGAATTTTTGGGGGTGTTTTATAAGAAAAACCGAAGATCCTGATCTGTGTGAGGAGACGTATCCAAGTAGTAACAGGCCGAGGATGTTTTCGTTCGTCTTAGTCTTCCTCCTCGTCGCTGTCTCTCATGCTGATGCCCTGCAGGCCGTCGCCCACAGACGCCATGGATTCCTCCATCATCAGGCGGTTGTAGATGGTCTCGTAGCTCTTGCTGTTCAGTGTGCCGTCCAGGACGCTCTGCAGCCGGAAGTCGCGGTAGGTTTTCTGTTCAGGTTTGTGGGGGATGATTGGGGGGCGGGTTGGGTTGGGTTGAAGAAGAGGTGAGAAAACAGAGGATCTTAGGAATGCAGAACGCTGGAGGAGGCGGCTGCTGTTCGCCGTACGGAGGAACAAAAGCGGGAACGCAGAGGCTCAAGGACGAGTCGAGCCTTTTATGTGTGACTGGGGAGGCAGACTGAAGCATCTGTGGGGTTTTTACCTTCAGTCAAAAGCCATTATCGTTCCTCATCCTGGCGCTTTAAAGTTAAACTCGCATGTTTCTGTACATTAGCGAGCTAAGAAAAGGCAAAAGCTGTGAACAGGAGCAGTTTTTTTATTCATGTCTCACCACCTATTCACACTTGTGCGACTGCTTTCAAGGACACAGCACGTTTTAATTTGTCTTTACTGTTCTTGTACTTTAATAGCTGGACAGCTTCTGCATGAATGAGTCAGTCTCAGATTCATTCCCTCGTTGACACCCTTTCAATCAGCAGTAGCAACTTTCCCCTTTTACCGAAACTGTAATCCTGACACCCGTCCATCAAACATATTTACTAACATAATATTTACTTACCTTCACAATTTTGATGAGTGTTTTCAGCTGGTACGTGTGGAGTTTCAGGTCCATTCTGTCCGTCAGCCAAACACACACCGCCTTCATGGAGTTCGTGTACCATTGCTGTGGGAAACAAAACAAAACACCAGCTTCATTTGTCATTATGCCAGATTTTACTCCAAATGTTGGGCGCAAACACTCAAGAATGTTCTTAGAAAAGCCACGTCTGCAGTTTTTGGTAGGGGGCTAACTTTTAGCTTGTGTTAATCTGGATTTGTTTAATTTTTACATAGCGAGGTTGAACATGCTGAGCGTAGTTTCATTAGGGCCTGAATAAAAAGCACATTATGATAATGGTGCAGCAGCTGCTCTCTGGACAAGGACAGTCTTCAGCTGCTGTTCCCGTGTGTTGGCTTGCGAAGCAGTTGGGATCATCGCCATTTTCTTGTTGACGACGTGTAAAAAGCCTCGTGTCAATCACACCGATGACACAGCACAAGGTTAAAGGATGAGCAGAATCAAAACGGCAAAACTCAGAGGGTAAAACATTTTGTTATTCAAAGGCAGCAATTTACCGGAAAACTGCTGAATGCTGCAACCAGGCCACAAGTTCACATCTCTGCTGTGAACGTAAAGCAGGAGGTCAAAATGCAGAACACACAAAACCAGCTTCCATCTTTGTTCCTCCTCTGACTTCCTTCACGCCTCCCAGCATCCGTCCACAGCGGCTGGGAAAGCTGACGCACCTTTCCTCACCTGAAAGCCGTACTCACTTACACCAGCATTCGGTGCGATGCTGTTAAATGCACACATCGGGTGGCTTCATTCAGTCACCAGTCCAACAAGAATGCCTTGAGAAATTGCTCTGACACAGTAATGACCCATAATATTTAGATCTGCTTTAAGAGCTGCTGGCAGATTTCATTTCACACTGATGAGAACTGTAATTACCTCCAGACAAAAGAGAAGAAACAGGCCAAATGTTATTTCATGTACTTGACAAAAGCCAAACACGACTGTGATAATTCAGGGGTCACGTTAATATCGAATTTTGTACATTGTGAGACCTTTGACCTTGACCAATACTTGAATATAACAATAATAAATTAATGAAGCAGCCTTCAGTAGTTACCGTAGAGACCAGCTAAACACGAGTGTGTGTAGCATAGGTTCACGCTGGGGAACATTTTGCCGCATGTTGCAGACTTAGGCTTCGTGAAGTACAGATTACAAAGCAGGAACAGACCAGGGCAACTTCTTACACATTATGTCGTAATAACTAACTTTTCATTTCTGACTTTTATGCTTCTGGAGGTTTTTAATTTTTTTTAAACATTTTTTTTAAAAACTAGCTTTTTGTTTAAATATAAAAAAAGAGCTGAAGCACTTTTAAATAAAGGCATTATATGCAATAAAACATTGAAATAGAGCAGAAGTGTAGATAGAACAGCTTTGCGGCGACAGTGACAGAGAAAAGGAAATGTACTTCATGAACGCACATTGTCAGAATGACGTGTATGAAAGGACCAGTATTGCTTTTATTTGCCTTTTGTTAATTCTCCATATTGAGCTTATTAACTTATTCTTATATTTAAAAAGCGAAATGCAAACACCTGGCCTCCTGCTATTCAGTTTTATTCAGCTGAAGTGCAGCTGCATGTAAACTCTGGTCTATTCCTGCTTATTCTCCCTCCTTCCTTCATCTCCTCTAAACACGTTTACGCTGGGTTCGAGTCGTATGCTAATCAGCTTGTCTGGCAGTCACCTCACACTCTCGGTGGGTGTGTGTATGCTCATATGATGTTTTTAGGTATATTTAATTTATTATTATTATTTTGACTTTTTATGACTTGAATGATGCACTGACTGGAGAGCACTTTACATTTCGTTGCATATGTGACAGTGACAATAAAACCAATTCTATTCTATGTTATTTGCTCTTCGCGCGATGATTTCTCCACATTTCTTTTTTCTTTCCCTCCCTCCTCTAATCAGCCGCCTGGCGGTCGCCTCGCACACCCGTTACCTGATGTGGAAATTGAGTATGAAGACGCTCCTTAATTGAACCGATTAGAAGATGAGAGTGAAAACAGATGGAGAAAATATGTGGGGGAAGGAGGGTGGTCTGCATTAGAGCTGTCAGGAATCAGTAGCTGCACAGTGAAAGGGGGTGTCGGTAATTATACCATTTAAACATTTGACACACATTCTGGTTTTTGATAGACAGATAGGGATTTTAAAGTATTAAACTAAAGTGTCAGCTCAAATTTAAAAAAAACAACAGCAAGACAAAACATCTTTTCTTTCATTTTGATCCGAGTGCAGAAATCTGCTTCACGCAATGCAATAAACTTGCCACTAAAAAAAACTTCAATGTGTCCGTTCCTTTAGTCTCAGAGTCCTAAAATGCAACCTTCGATAAATTAAGTTCAACCACATTTTACTTTCATGTTTTGGTTTGAAATCATAAGGTAGAACTTTAGATGGAATAACTTTGTTTTATCATCCAGGTTTCGTCCTTGTAATCTGCTTCATCATGGTGACATGGCACCTAGTGTGAAGAGGATGGAGTGTGTGAGGGCATGTTTCGCACTCCTCATCCAAACAAAGACGTTCCCAGTGAGCACCTCAAACAAATGCAGACAAAGAAACATAAAAATCACGACCTGAGTGTTTACAGCCGGATGAGCGACGGCCTGTTCCTCTTTGTATCACTCAGTGCGACAGCGTTGAAAGGAGCCATAAGCAAATTTGACGTTGACTCGCTCAGATGCACAAAAACTAAACAATTGCGAAGCCATAGCGCTGCAGGCAGGAGGCCCGACGCCGTGCAGAGACAGGGTTTAGTTGCTGTACTACTCAGACTGTATGTGTGTGTGTGTGTGTGTGTGTGTGTTGTACATCTCGAAGAGCTGAGGGGAGAAGCTCTGAAGCCCCACCATCACCTCCTCCTCGGCACATGACTGGGCGCTTGTGAGCTCCATTAGACTCATTCTCCTCAACCCCACCTCTTCAAACAGACACACACACAAAGCAGCGCAGCGCAGCTTGAGCTCCAGCTTCAACTCCCCAAACCCTCAGAGGAGGCAGCGGGCTGCAGAAATCCATCACTCAGCCTCGTATTGCTAATGTGCACGAAGGTCTTTGCTGCCATGCCTGCTGCACCGACTCACGGCAGTGAGCTGAGGCGTGTTTGACAACTCTCTGCTAAAATATTCTTATAACCTGACTCCTGGGGGTGGTCGGTGAGGAGAACGGCAGCGTGGGATGGATAGATGGATAGATGGATGTAAAGGTGGATGTGTGAAGGGGTGTTTTCAGCTCCCGCAGAGCGAGTCGACAGCTCTCCGCGTTTACTAAGTGATAAACAGGTCAACAGAAGCAGTCTGTGTGTTCAGCCTCGAAAAGACCTGCTGCTGCTTCAAACAAGAGCAGTGAAACAAGAACTCCTGGCTGATATTTTGAGAGAGTGTGTGTTCATACATTTACGGTACAGAAGATGAAAATGTCTGACACAATTAAATGCCACGGCCAAATTTGTTTGGAATAATAACCAAAGTCATTGTTTTAATGACTGCATGTGTACAGAAATTCAAACTGGGCACTCACGTCAAAAATCTTTTCGATGCAGAGCTCATCATTGACGCGGTCTCGTAGGATGTCCTGGTTCTGCCGTACAAACGTGATGTAGGTGTCGGCCAGATCCATGCCTGGTTTCTGCAGGAAGCGAACACAGGCGGGCGTGAAGACAGGCGTCAGGGTGGAGGTCAACCTCAAGCATCCGCAGGTTTGTTCAGCTGAATGGTGCAAATGTGAACATGCAGCGGCTTCATGGTCCACATCTCAACCATGCAGGTCTTAACGTGCAGTAGAGCCACATGATAGTAGAAGCCAATTAGAATGATGGTTACATAGAATCTAAACCACAGTGACGTTTCATTACGGTGAGATGTAACAGAAGTTAACAAAAAGAAGATGCGAGAAAGACAACGATTAAAACTTCTGTCCAATTTAAGAAAAATTAATCCGTACGTACTATTCAGCTTTTAGTAATTTGCGTCAGTTAAACCTTTTGTTTTTTTAAAACACAGTACTGAAAAGATTCTGAGGAGAACAAATCCTCGCGTTAATGTCTTGCTCCACTGATCTTCAGCAATATCTAACAAAGCAGTTTTATCCAATTTGTCAGTTCAAGTTTAGGTTAAATTATTTTTCCCAAATTTTATAAACTTTTATTTCCACATTTCTTTCACAAAATGCAAAAAGGACAAAGACTTTAATCCTGTCAAAGCATCTTAAAATTGTTAGTTTTGTCCAAACAACAATCAAATGTAACAACAAGTGAGTCCTCACATCTGCTGAGTACAAAGCAACATAACTTGGTGTCAAACTTGATGCTTGGAGCAATGATTTCATGGAATTAAGGATTTTTAAGGACACCTTCTCTGTTTTCAACAGTGGTTCACACTTATACCAATAATGTGAACAAACGTTCTGCATCGCCTGCTGCTTCTTGGGTAGAAAATAAAAACGACCGTCTTGACGTTGGGAGTAACAAGAAACAGCTGGAGCTGCTACACCAGAGGAAACGTTAACTGCTGTTGAAGCAGCGTTTGGTGGAGGGAGGCCAGAAACAGGACGAGTGGGTAAAGACCGGTTCACTCACACTCCCTGTTGTCAGGGGAGATTACAGCTGTAATGCTTATTGTAATTGCTTTGACATCTTTCACACCCGTTTTCTCTGAGCCGGCATGCATCGGCCCCAGGGGGGTTGTTGTTCTGCTACAGTGCTGCTGATCATGGCGCGTCACGTCCCCAGTGGAAAAACAAGGAAATGGGAATCTCAAAAGGAGCCTTCTGGCTTCACTTAAAGGCAAAAGGGAGGTTGGAGACCGAATATAACCTCTTACTCAACAACAACAATGCAAAAGAAAAACTGTCACACGCTGATGCTGGAGAGGAAAAAGACCCAAATCATGAGCATCACCTCCTTCAGAACACGTCACCTTGTCACAAACAGCTTCAAGGGCTTAAATTTGAGTTTAAGAATTGACAATCAAAGAGGCAACTGCGGGAAAATGCCCAGGAGTCCACAACTACCAGCTCCTGGTACACAGCTGGAGTGTTCTTAATTTTACCTGCCAAAAGCAAATTTACGCTTGATGCAAACACTGTCACTTGACATCGTCTGCAAAAGAGTTCAACACAGTAAAATACGACTTTTACCGAACAAATCACGTCTGGTACAAATCTGAACCTAATCAGTTTGCCTTTGTGGCCAGTTCAACTGTCCAGCTGTGTCTGTTGGGGGGTGATTTTGACAGATGTAGAAGTGCTCTAACAAACACACTTGTTTGTCTTGAACGGCGCGTGCAACTTATCTCCACTTTGATCACACAAAATCAACAATCTCATCAGTTACAGATTAAAATTAGCAATTATTTTCAGTAGACGAGTCCGACCTCACGAACAGGACAGTAGCTTATTCGATAGCTGTCAAAACGCTTCATAAGAACAGTTCCAGCGGCCTTCAGAGGCCTCTAACAGCGAGCGACAGACTGAGACCAGTCAGAGGAACGCAGCTGTAATTCGGGTAGACCACTGGACGGGAAAACCTGCAGATACCAGGGGTTAAAAGTGGGGTCATATGGCTGCAGGGTAATCTAGCGTGTTTGTAGGCAAAAGAGGGATGATGTGAGAGTTGAGTCCATCCAGACGGAGCAGGGGTTAGGCCCTGACGGCTCTGTCAGAAGTGGGAGTTTGGCAGATCAAGGATCGCTGTTGAAATCTTGACGAGGATGAACCACACACGCTTCCCGCGTGTTTACTTGTCAGGTTGCCTCAGATCTGGAGCAGCAGACACCTTCATGTCACGCAGCTACAGACGTGGACACGCACGTCAGGTTTCCAAGCGCATCTAGTTTTATTCTTTCACTACTGACAGAAAGGCTTTCTGCAGTTAGACGTCAATGTCATCACTGAATAAGATGATCCATGATACCATAATATGACTTCTACAGAAAGCATCACATTTCTAGTCACACGTCTTTGCAGTATCTGACCTACGCACGTCCTTAAGCTAATCAGCGGGAAGGTTTGCAGATAGGGGACTATCCAGAAGTGGAGCAAACAGTTAAAGACATTCAGCTGTTTATGCACCAAAGGCTTTAGTGGTCAACAAACATGGCTCCAAACCCAGAGCCGTGTATACAGGTGGGCCACTAACTCCGTCCTTTCCAGAGGTGACACTCCACATACCTGGCGTCTAGTTTGGAAGGGACTGACCAGCAGACCAACACTGCATTTGTCGATGCAGATCGTTTAGCATTCTGAGCAGTTAACTCCCCAACCAAACTAGACATGCAGAGTATATTTAGTGTTTCGGGCGTTTCAGGATATTGACGTCCTGTAAGACGCTGATCACCAGAGTAAACATCTACGTGGATGCCCTACGACGGAGGAAATGTTTGTTCTGCGGCCACTCGTCATGCTTTGATCACTAATCGTGTCGTATCTGTCTCGGAGCAACTTCCTGCATCAGACTGAAGGATGTCAGAGCAGCACTTTAATGCCTTTGTTCTTGTTCAGCTATCACACGTGGGGCTTTCGTTTAGACGTCCACATACTTTAATAAGCATTTTCTATGTAGTGTATTGAAAACAAGTCATATAAGAGGCAAGGAACCAATAGAGAAACTATGATTAAAAAAATGTAATATATAGATAAAAATCCAAGCGTGTGTCAGTGGCAACATATCACTGCTCCTGCTGTCACAGGAGACATCAATTCCCCTCCCTTCCATCCCCTTAAGGCTTAGTCTCAGTTATTTACCTCTCTTTTCTCTCATTCTGACGAGGTGACAAAGCAGCTTGACAGATCGGAGACGCCGGCACAGTTCCAGCCACCAAGATTAAGACTTTAACATGAGAGGAAAGAGAAACGCATACACGCTCGGCTCTTGTCACGCTCTGCCCTCTCTGCCTGTTTTGCCTCCTTCACTTGTAGCCAAACACCAATAATCCCCTCCGCGCCCGGAAAAGCTGAGCCATCAACATTTGACAACAAAAAATATCATGTGCGAGCGTAAAATTAAGTGGTTTGGATATATGCTGGGAGGAAGTGGGTAGAAGGTGATAATGAACGGTTAGCTGGGTGGAATTATAATTATACACCGTCACCAGCCCCATTTCCTGCCCTGGATTATTACATTTTATGTCCCTGTGTAATTAAAAATTACTGTGATAACAATGTTTAAATACAGAAGAGAAAATATCAATTCAAGCTCCACTTAAAGTAAAGGTTTAAATGCTGGTGCACTGACATAAAAACCTGCTCCAGCTGGTAATGGACTCGTTTTACTGAGGAACAGTATCAAATAAGGATACTGGCAAGTTTAATAATATCCATACTTACACATCATTACGCAATAATTAGTTTTCTAAATCAAACAGCACTCGAGGTAAATTGTATTTCCTGTTCCTGTTCTCAACCCTTCTGAACATTTAACCCCCAGAAATCCGCTAACGGGTGTTAGTGAATATGATCCCATGCGGCCCTGCAGGATTGTGTTGTGCTGAAAATGGTTAAGAGCCAGTGATGATGATCAGTCTTCCAATGTTTGTGTTCCTACTTTGCCAGTGTGCATATGTCTGATATGAGCATGTGTGGCTGTCAGTCACTGGTATCTTGGCCGTCCAGGCGCGAACACGTCAGTGCTAAACGTGTGAGTCAGTGAGAAACACACTGAACCAGTCCAACCCTGCACAGTGGCGTCACTGTCGTTAGGTCAGTGCGTTAAACGCTGAAACCTGAACCTGGGCCCCTCAAAGCAGCAGCGGCCCCACGTTCACGGCTGATGACTTGTCTGTGCTCATCTCGTTCATAATAAATTCTATGAATAACAACGGCTGAGAAGCCGTCGAACGGGACAGAGCTCGATATCACAGGTGGCCTCACTGTTCACTGAAGCACCTCACAGCCAAAGCACAGCTGCAGGTTTGGCTACATTTGATTTAAGATTAAAGGCTTTGGCAAAATTCCTAATAAAAATTCAAGCTGTTTTTAGCACCTATTCAAAAAATGTTATGGTAAGGAACAGCTTTATATTGTGAAGGCTAAGAAAAGCAAAGTCAAATGTAAACACTGGAGGGGGTTGCCAATTTCGTGACAAGGTGTCCAGTGAAGCGGCTCACAGGGCTTCACCCCCTCCTCCCTCTCACTTGCCATCCCACCTGGAAAAGAGGCTTACCTGCGTCAGGTTCCCTCCACACAAAAGACCAAAAGGCCAAGGTGGCGGTTACATTATAATTTCAGGGGAGTAGGCGGCTGAGGAGGAAGTCTGGATGGGAACCAGAGAGCATGATGGGATATGTGGGATGTACCGTGGCGGGGCAGGGCAGGAGATTAAGGAGGTTAAGTGAGGTAGTGCTGTTGCGTTTTGCGTCAGCTGTTTAGTGTCTGAGTGCAGCACATTCTCACATCCGTTGCTTCAGGTGTGTTAAATACCGAACGCAGTCAAAGGTAAAGAGAAATTCACTTCCTGAAAAACATTTGACTGCATTAAATTAAGACGTGTGCCTTCAAATTCAAATCAGAGCTTTAAAAAAAGCTCTGTGATCATTTCACATATGCTATTCATGCCCCAAGGTAAGAGTTGAGACGTTTACGCCAGGCTACAGTTACAAGCCTGCTAAAACAAAGAAGACTGGAAAGTCTGCTGCTTCTCAGCCATCACAGGCATAAACAAATGTTTATTAAGGATCAACAGGCTGGAGGTGGAGGTTTGTATTTACGTCTGCATGAGGGGTGGTGTCAGTTAAACCGTGGAATGTATTTAATAAGGTGGACAGTGTTTTACAGCATAAGCTTTTCAATGAGAAGCCATAACCAAGGTTTCAGTATGAATGGCTTCATCAGCTTATGTTCCCACACTGAAGATGGAGTCAATGTAGCAGCCTTGGTTGTTTCACCTTAATAAACAGCTCTAGCAGATGACTGGAGACCTGATTGCATCGCAGCAGTCCACAGTTTTGTGTTGAGGTGTGTTTATTTAAGAATATGACCCAAATCTATTACGAGGCCGACTAGTGGCCGATTGGTCGATTCTCACAAACTGGATCCTTGGCTCTGATTTCCTGTGTTTTCCCTTTGGACTGGTGTGTAAAACATTTAGTCAGGATTATAGCACAGACTGATTCTCCTGCTTGACAGAACATGATATATCATCAGATGCTCAACATTCTCAACTATTAATGTTTAAAATGGAATAGAAGTGAAAAACTGCTCAGATATTTTAATTTGGGTGAGGACTGAGAGCAAAGCTGACGTAAACCTTCAACCGTCAACTAAGCATTTGTATTAGTTATTATAATAAAAATAACTAAATATTACATGATATTAAAAACACCCCCATTAGCACAATTACCTAGTCTTTTTATGGCTGAAACATTTAATTACAGTAAGTGAGTGGAAGAAGATTAACAGACTGTTTTTTTAAATGGTCATTTTCATTTTGGGTGAAACTCTATTGCGTTTTTATGAGCCCTGAGAGAGAACAGAATTTGAAATGTCTTAATTTCCTTTGGCTGAAGAAACTGCCAAAACTCATATTTAAGAGATGTTAAATGCAAAATGTGCAAAAAAGAAAAAAACAAAACAAAAAAACCCTCAAACCACAGAGGAATTGTGCTTTGAAATCTAATTTTGAATAAAAGCTCTCTCTGCTCCATGTCGACGCCTCATTGAGTTAACACTGTTACTCCTGCTTCGTACACGTCTGCGTCTCCTCCTGGCTTCGCCTTAGCCCCTAAACTTTGCTCCACTGCCCGACTCTCGGATGCCGCTCACAGACACTTCAGCAAAACACATCTCCAAAGACAAAACAGCAATTAATTAGGCTCATTGTAAGATCTTTGGCTCTGGAGTTGCAGATGGAATAATAACCTTATTTCTTATTCACACATGTTTAATGTGGTGATGACAAACTAAGACATGACTGAATGCAAAGAGAGGCTTTGCATTTCCACGCTACCTTATTTTCCATCCCAAACCGTGTGACCGCAAATAGAAACAGAAGTATGGAAACCGAGTGTGATGGACATGGCGAATAATAAAACAGCAGGCAGATCAACAGACTCACAGGGACTTCCACATATTTGGCAGCTGCTTTCACCTTTCGGGAGGGCGGGAGTAGGCAGCAGCAGAAGAAGGAGGAGGAGAAAAGAAGAATGACACTCAAGTTCAGCTGGGAAGATCTGGTTTCCAGCAAATAACAGCTTGCCTCTGCGAGCTGTGAAAGAAACAGCTCAGCGCTCTCTGTTTCTGGGAACAAAAACACGGCTACTCACTGTGAAAGAGAGGATTGAAGAGAAGAATGTCCCTTCATCGTATCTCGAGAGCTTGGAGAGGATGCCGTCTAAAACCCCAGCGAACTGCAGACAGAGGGGAAAGACGTGAATTCACCTGCATTTAAAGTTTGGAAAAACTTTTCTCGACTCGTCTGTCTGAAGATCCACAACGTCTTGTTAGGATTTAAGGAAATTAAGCAGAAATGTAAAATGATTTCAGATAATTTTCGGCTTCTTTCTGTCGTTTCAACATAACCTGAATAAAACATTTGCTCCGGTACAGGAGGTGTCTGAAAAGAGAAAAAAAACCTCAAACCCTTTACAAAACATAATCCTAATGAATTAAAAATAGGTTAAAGGATAAAAATAAGTGTTATATTACAGTTTTAAAATATGGCTGAATTAAAAGGAACACATTTTACATTAACACTTAAAAATGTTGTAATGTAATCAATTAAAGAGAAAAAAAAATGATTGATTCTAAATAAAAAGACCAAATATCATTCTGCTATTTCATATTACAAATGAAAAAGAAACAAATGAAATTTACCTTTGAAACAAGGGATGAAATCATTTCTTTGAACGCCTCGTCGATCAGGACATCGATCTTGGAGTGGTACTGTTGCTGCAGGGGTAGGAGAGAGAGACACGGAGGTGAGGCAGAGATGTGCAGGAGGATAAAAAGAGATTATTTATTATTTTCAGAAAACTGACAGGACACAAAGGCGAAAAATGACTCCTTGCCTCCGTGATACTGAACAACAGTATTGTTTGTGCTGTACAAGACAGGAAGGAGAGACCTACAACACTCAGTATGAACATCGATTCCTCACACACACACACACACACACACACACACACACACCCCTCCTGACACGGCGAGACGTGAAAAACCTTCCCATCCGTGTAACGCAGCTGAGTTAAGCAGCTAATAGGACCATTATGCGGCTGAATGACATTCCCATTCGCACTGGAAAAGCGAAGGAATCTGAAGGATACTTTTTGTGCGTCTCCCTACAATTAGAGCAGCCTTGTATTTCTCTAAAGCACCGGTCCAGCTGCGAGGACCAAAGGCTCACACAAGATTCAATTAATCCGCCATTTCACGTCTCGTTTGCCCCCCCAAAAACATATTCATGGCACCTTTTCCCTTGAAGGAAGGAGAGAAAAAAAGGCAGGGGCTAAGCGCTGAATGGCAGCAGCAGCAGGGGAGTTCATCTCTTGGCGACAATGCCCTTTCACTGGCCGTCTAAAGAACACCCAAATTAAAAATTTCAATCAACAAAGCGTGCAGATCGCTGACAAATTGAGGGTCCAGGGAGGTCACCGCCAACAGCCCTAATTTTGTTTTTTTCCCTTCCACAAGTCCACAAAATGGCAGCTCTCTTTTGCACGCCGAATCTCTTTAGCAAATCTTGAGAGCCTTTCGCTTTTTCTCTTCTTACCTCAATTAACACCGCTGCTTTGGCCTTCTTTTTTTAGCCACAAAAGCAGAGAGGAGGAGAAGAAATTGTCTGGTCTTTGCCATATGCACAGCAAAACTCAAAAGAACAATGATTGCTTTTAAAAACATTTATCTGGTTGTTGAGCTGCAGCCACTGCAGCTACTTCAGAGATGTTTTAGGACTCTGAACTAGGTCACATTTTCAAGACACAACCCCCCTAAACTCTATTTAAATAACCTAGGCAACCAAACAGCCACAGACAAATTAGCAATTTCAACAATTTTAGTGGATCAACTCTCTGCTCCGTAAAACCAGCATTCATTAATTCAGCAGGAGTTTTTCATCTGGATTAAAACTGTCAAGTGCAGCTTCTTCACAAGCTGCCTGCTCGCTTGCCAGTTGATCTCCACATAAGAGTCTTGCAGTGGGTTTCCCAAAAAACGAAGGGGGGAAACAAGAGAAGGGAAAGGAGGCGGCAGACTTCCTCACTGTGGCAATAAAAATGGACGATTGCTTGGTTGCAGACTGACACTTAAAAGACACCAAAGGTCTGGATTAACTTCAGATGGAAGTTTCTTCAATAGCCTACGAACTGCTGGCCAGGTGCAATTCACAGCAGCGACTGAACATGGACGTAAATCAACAAAACCACAGAAAGTCAGGATGTCCACGGTCGGAAAGCCGCCTCGAAAGCAGGCCAAGAACCCAAGCGTTGCAATGAGGGTAAGAAGAAATAAAAAAAAAAAGATCTTTTTCCTCAATGCACGTTTCCTGTGACAGATGAAATTGACATATGCGTCCAGCGTTGTGCTGTACAGTCAGTGTCAATTAGGAAGCATCAAGGCCAAACTGGCACTTACTGATTATTCATAAATAATGAGATGTAATACCTTAGTTACAACGCTGAAACAAGACAAATATAACATTATACTAAGGCGAGAATAGAGATGGGTCTCATTTTTGCCATCATTCTAAAAACAAAGCCAGGACACAATAAAACCCTGAGGATGGTGAAGGAGAGACGTGTGGTCATCAGATGCCAACATCTGTGTGGTTCCCACAAGGGCTGATCTCTGGGTGGAGAGCGCAGAAGGTGTGTGGTACGGTTGAAAACAACGCATTTTGTACAGCAGGCAAGCAGGGAACAGAGGTAACGCTCCCTGGTCAACTTCTAGCAAAGGAAACAAGCAGAAGCAGCAGCTGTTTAGTGACGCACGTCTGCCACAGAAGGTAAAGTTGCATAAAGATTTTGCCACTGAGCGGCTTGGTGTCCCTGCTTCCATGTACATCATGGCCGAGTTGAAGGAGGACAGGAGAGGCTCTAATTCCTTGACCTGCCATCAGAACGAGCCACTCTGATATTGTGATGCCTGCGCTCTCTCACTAACACAAAGCATTTAGCAGCAAGCCTGTTTAACAGCCGAGGTTCATGCTAAAGGCTAAAAGCAGCGTTTTATTCTGAAGAGTGGTCAATTACAAAAATCCATCGCGTCTGATCTTCAGTGACTCATTCAAGCAGAGACCGAGGCCACTGAAAAGTCTGAAATCCAGACAATGCACTCACACTTTCAACAACTTCCTTTGCCATGAGAATTTCTGTACTGGATACTGAATGTAAACATTTACATTTAGGATTTAGTTAGAGCGCAAACATTTGTTTTTAAATTTCCTGACATGACTAACATATATATTTTTTACCTCTTTTACATGATTTGACACATGAAAAAGAGAAGAAATGAAATGAGAATTGAATGTAAATGACTCTGTGAAGGCTGCCCAGTGGTTGGCACATACTTAAACATGGTTGTAGTATCGCTTGTATGTAAATTATGTCTGGGTTTTTGTACTTTCAGCCTTAAATATCTTGGTCCTATTCATTTTTGTCAGGTGTCCATTTCTTGAATGAGTATTGAACAGTCAACGTATTAAAAACCAGAACAAAAGAAAAATCTAAATAAAATCAATCTTTGGTTACTATGTCAGTGCTGTAAGTGATGCTTGGCCCCCACAGAGCCCTGGTCTCAGCATCATGTGTGTCTGGGATCATGAAGAGACAGAAGGATGCGAGAAACCCTGCATCCACAGAAGATCTGAGGTTAGTTCTCTAGATGTTTGAACCACCTACAGCCGAGTTCCTTCAAACACTGAGTAAGTGAACCTGGAAGAACTGCTGCTGTTTGAAGGCAAAGGGTGGTCGCAGCAAATATCGATGAGATTTAGATTCTGTGTTGTTCATTCACTGCATTTTGTTCATTTATGAAAATAAATGTTTAACACGTCCATTTTTGAAAGCTTTCTTTGTTTACAGCATTTTTTCCACACCTGCCTAAAACTTTTGCACAGGACTCCAATTCATTCTATTCCTGAGTGTTTGCATAGTGTCAACACTTTTATTCCCGCTTAAAGGATTTCTACTTCTGGGACAATCAACATCTGAAGTGAACGCAGGCACGTTTCACACCTGCATGCCACAAAAGAACATGTCGACCTCTGAAAGCAACAGGCAAGAAACAGAAGAAGAAGAGAGCTCTATTGTTTGGCACATTTGCCTGAACAACCTGAAGAAGTGGAGCGAGATGTGTGTAACTGCTCTTTGTCAAGGCCACTGCAGCAGCGTGCAAACCTTCAACGCCTTCGGTGGTTACAGAGCAGCCTGTAACTGCAGCACCTCTGGTTTAGGTGCAGCTCAGTCTAAGCTGCAAGCATCTGTTTTGCAGTGTGCCCAGGCCTGCAGGGATTAATGAGTCAGTATTGGATTACCCTTATGGATTTCTGCCTTTACAGACAAACTGTAGTTTATGTGGAGACAAAAAGGAAAAGGAAAAACAAAGAAATGGAGGCGATGGAGGGACTTACCCATTGTTTGTCAGTCTGGAATTCAAACAATGATGTGGACGACACATGGACATGAGGGAAGGAAGGAAGATGAGACAAAGACAAGAAGGCAAACACAGTCAGCCAAGTACATTAGCAGCACATCAGAACTTTTCCTAACATTTTTTACTTTGAGAGTTCAGGGAATACAACCCCAGATTCAATCTTTTTCTAGAAAGTTGATTCACAGAAGTAATTACAAAATATCTTCAGTAACTTTTCTACCAGTTTTTCCATCTCCATCACAGATTTAACCTTGAAAAAACATTTCATCTTAAAAGCCACACAAACGTTTCATTGTGACACTGACTGAGAAACAGTAACTGTCAGACTTTGCTAAACTCCAATCGTTGTATTCAGAATTTGTGGGTCTTAATGCATCTCCTATTATTGTCTATAAAAGAAGACCAGCAAAAACAGATCGTGGTAAAAGCTTTTCCGCCTTTGAAACCTCAGAGGAACGACCTATTCTTTAATCAAAAACTCTGAACGTTTAATTGTCAAGGTTATTCAGATGCTGGAGTTTTTGGGCTGAATGACGTCCACACTGAAAGCTTGTGTTTAGAAACATGAAATCAGTTGGTCCAAACCAAGTGGGTGGGCAGACAAAAGGCTCACGTTTCATTTTGTGAGTGTGTAAGGATTAAAATTGGAAACCTGCACAACCTATATTTTTAAAAGACTCTGACCTTTGTATAGGTTGGAGACGGAGTGTTTAACTGTGCATTTATTCATTTTTTCTGTTTTGCTTCATTGCATGAAATTCACTTGAACGACACAAAGACAAATATTAAAGTATAACCCTGGCATGTCCGTTTGTGAATAAAGCTGCCTGAAAGAGTCTGTGTGCAGGTGTTCTGTGTCTCTCCAGGAATAAATGGACAGACTGTGTTAGAGGAGCGGCAGCATCCCAGTGGAAGTCAGAGAAGAGAGTAAGCTCAAGGTTAAGAGAACAGCGAGCTTAGCTCTCTGTCAAGACTGTTGATGGCCAAGGGTTTCGCTCCCCGAGATGCCAAGGCTGCCACCTCACGCAGGCTTTACAGTCCATTTAACAGCTCGTGTTGAGCATTGGGCCATTTCAAGTGAACAAAAAATCACCTGAACCCATCTGCTGAATGTTTGGAGGGCAACGGTCCAGTTTTAGTGGCTGATCTGACAGTTTGACTCGACCTTTTGATGTGAGGCTGAAAATAAAAGACGTCTGAGAGCTTTAGAAGCTGACACACGTTCACTCCTCAAAGCTGACAGTGAGATGGAAAAATACAAACATGCATCCCTGCTAAGTGACTGAGTGATATTTAGCCAAGACTTAAGATCTTATCGTGACAGTGGGGAGAGGTGTGTTTTGGTTCTTGCACCAATCAAAGCAGAGCTATCTATCTTACGTTCATGCTATTATGTGTTGTGTGTAAGTGGTTTTTATTCTATTTGCAGAAGAACTAAAGGAAAATGTCAGCATCATTATAAGAAACACCAACATATGGTCAAAGGGAACACAAGTTAAAGACACATAGTAATGCAGATACTAGACATTCAATTAATCTAATAGCCTTATTATTAACTGTAAGTGGAGCAGGCTGAAAAATAAATGACTGTAAATAATATGATGAGGTTACAGACTAAGCCAGAGTTCTTTTATGTTTTTCAGAAATGTCACGACAGATGTTTTTTTAAGCAACCACAGCACAACAGACAGTGGCCTTGCTGCATTTGTTATAGAGTGAATGAAAACATGATTTGTGTCGACTCATCTCTGAAGAGTTTTGAATGAACCACGAGTTCACTGAGTCGCTAAGCGGCTGTTCGCTGTTCACCTGCCGTTGAAATCTGCCGATGCTAAACATGTTGGATCCCGAGGCTCAGCAGATGGCTCTGGTTTCTTCTCTTTTGTCATCAATACGCTTGTCAATATACCATAATCAGAATTTAGACATAGGTGCCTCTTTAAATCTGTCTCTAAGTCTGTCTCACCACACAAATCTGATTTCTTGTGTGTTGAACGTCCAGCCCGTTTGGAAGATAAAGGGAGAAAACCTTCAACGATAAACACGGAGTCAGGAGCTGCGATCAGTGACCATGAGCTTACCTCCTGCCCGTTGTCCAGCACGCACAGTTTGGAGCACTGCTTCTTGGCGTCCATCAGCACATTAAACATGGTGCAGACTGAGAGTGGAACCCGTAAGTCTGTTGATTTACTGGCTTTCTGCATCTTTGAGTCAAATGCAGATTTTGTTCTGTGAAACAAAACATAAAAAGGTCTGTTGTGACTGGTGTTGCGCTGCAGATTAAGATTAAACTTGTGTGATGAACTAAGACAAAATGGATTCAGAAGCTGAACTGCCTTGACCTCTGACCTCTTGACGCAGGCCTCCATCATGTCGCTGGCCATCAGTTTGAGTCTCTGCTCCAGATGTTTGGCGAACTCGGGCTCTGGCCAGTGTAGGTCCATCACAAACATCTGCAGAGCGTCCAGCTTCCAGAACAAATCCTCTGAAGTGGCTGAGCCATTACTGCAGAGAAGATCAGCATCCGTAAAACAACCGATTCCACAGCCATGTTAACTATGAGACACAGTGGATCTTCTATGATGCTCAAATAACCCACTGCAGATAAGCACTTTTTATTTACTGCTAATATTACTGATTTATTTCCCTCTATTTTCCTCAAGCATAGCAGGGTAACATTAGATTATCAGTTTATCTGTATGTCCTTTATGTATGCTTTGCATCCATCACTGCAGGTGATGGGATGATTCCTTGCCTTAGACAGAGGAGAACAAGGTGTTTGCTGGTCTACAAATCAGCCACTTAACAGGTCACAAATTTTTATTTAGAGAATGAAAACAAACTAAGTTTTTGTACTTTCTGTGCACAACCTGGATGCACTGGGAAGATCGGATAAATAACTGCATTCAGGTTCTAGTGTTCTTCAGGTTTTGGTAAATCTGTGTGGTTCCAGTCAGTAAACACGGTACCAGGCTGAAGCAGAGACAGATGGACGTCTCCCCGCCTTCTCCCCTGCGCACAGGTTACACAGCAACACATGGCAACACTCTCCGCCGCCGACATCCAAGTGTACAGCGCCCGGCTAGAATGACAGCCATGGGAGGAAGGAGGAGGGGTGGGAGGGTCACCGAGGGGTTAAAACAAGTGCCACTCACTCCCTCACTACTCTCTTCGCCTTTAAAAGACTGTTACCTTAACAAGTGGCGAACAGGAATAAACGCTTTGGGCTGAGTCCACGGTGCAATTAAATGCTCGGTGGCTATCCCCCTCATGTCTAATTAGTGGTGCTCTTCTCTGAGCGCGCTCCGTCCTGCTCCCCGGGGAACGGGACGATCCCACTCGCCCGTCTGTGCTCGCTAATGAAGTGCCAGCTTTTTTTTTCCCTCTCTCAATTTTCATTGGATCGACAAGGGCCAAGTGAAGTGAGGTAGAAGAACAGTGTGGTCCGTGTTGTGGGAAAGGCTGGGGGAGTCGGGATGGAGAGCCTTTTTAAGAAACACAGCCTCAGATAGCCTCCTCAAGCCCCCCCAGAAACCTCCACCTCCAACATGGCCGCCAACACCGACGGCTCTGCTGCAGACTCACTCTTACAACAGACGTGGAAAAAAAAATCTGTAGATTCAAAGCGGCTTCAAATCTGCCAGGAAGGGCACGAATCAATAGCAAATCCTCTGCATGGTGATGAAACCAAGTGCAGGAAGAACCACGATCCATACGAATGTTGTCAAGGGTCCACAGCCAGTGACCAGTGACAGTCCCGTAGATTGTCCATAGTGTCTCCTATTACGTGTTTGCTTAAACAGACACGTTTGAGGTAAAGAGATGTGACGGGATTTGAAAGTGTCTCCTTGCATGTTAAACCACATATGTCCCAACTTACAAGATGTCAGGTAGATTGCTTCCTTGCAGGCTGCAACAGAAAGTTGAGGTGAAGTGTGATTGTACGGAGTGTCGTCACATGCACAACACAAAGACTCACATAACCTCTGAGGAATGACTGCACGTCGGCAAATGAGCCACAAAGCGTCTCTCTTTGTACCTGGCTTCTCGAGTTTAGCAGACGGCAATGCTGCGTGTTCAGTTCACCCTCAGAGACCAGGACGTGAATATTACAGGAAGCCACAGCGGTACTACTGCAGCAGGGCTTCACAGTAGCAAAGTGGCAAACAACAATGAGTACGACACAAACGTTTAGCATTCAGGACAGACAGAGGTCTTCACCCAGACCAGACGCTTCAGCTCCACTTTAGGACTGATTACAGTAAGTGAGACGTTGATCAGGGTTATTTCCCTTGCTAGAGGTGAGCTCCTAAACCTGCAAACTATGAAACGAACACATGAATGTGCTGCTGAGTTAAAAACTCATTCTCTCCCTTGCCAGAGAAAAGAATAAACCACTGGCATTAAACCAGCTGGAAGCTGCATGAAGAGTCCTGTGAAAACCTCTAGTCCAGACCACAGTCCGTCAGTCCATACATACGTGTTGTCACACAGCGGACCCATCCAGGCAGGTGCTGAGAAACTCGGCATCTGCGGCAGCGTGAGAGGAAGGCTGGGCACTTTGGGAAGAGGAACGTTTGCTAGGTTGTTAGTTAGCGACCTGCCGGGTCATGACCATGGGCAGACAAGGAAAAATGAAAGAAAGAGAAGAAACAGTGACAGCAGCAGTAGGTGTTTCTGTCTGCAACACACTCACAGAAAAATGTCTTTCCAATACTTTCTCTGCGCTCACTACTGGACAGAGCATCTGTTGACTCATCTCAGCCTAACCAGCAGTGGAAACATGCAAACTATGTGCAAAGTCCACGTCACAGGTGAAGAACCGCCGGACTCTTACTTGACAGACTGCCAGGTCTCCTGCTCGAAGCCTCTGTGGATGGACTGGGCGATGGACGACTCCATCAGGTCGATGTAACGCACCACCAGGGGGACGAACAGGTCCTGCAGGTGTTTGTGGAAGGCGCCGTTGCAAAGTTGAGCTGTTCGAAAACATGACGTTAAATGTTTTCACAGTGGTGTTTTCCAACACATGACAATGTTCCCATAAACATAAACCAAGTCCATGAAAAGGGTTCGAGTCAGAGTCCTGACCTGGAGAACCTTTGAGAAGACAAGATCACAGAATGAGTCAAATTCACGCTTAGTTACAAAAAAGTGCACAGGTGTTTGTGTGTCATTGCATTAACTACACCCTCCTATGCCCCTAAACACAACTCTGTCCTTGTAGGGTTTCAAAACAAATTGAAAGACACAGATGAATCCTCGCTGACGGGGAGACAAAGACGGAGCGCTGGGTGAGAAGCGAGCAGGCTGGTCTCTCAGGACTTCATTAGTTTTAATTCTTCTCGCTCTGCTCCACCATGATTAACACTAGCCTTTTTGCCCTCGAGAGAGTAAAAAGCGTCTAATTCGCAAACGCACGCCTTCGCCTGACAATCAAGTGAGCATTTAAATAATCTACAGAACAACTGAGAGACAAGACAGTAGAAGAAAACCCTCAAAGAGTCTGTGGAATAACGTCTCATGAAGGTCAGCCGACCGGCGGCCATCGCAAACCTGTGTTGAATTTCCTAAATGGCTTCACTGTGTAGAAAATGTTGAGCAAAGACTGGATTCAGGGATCATTTATGTCTGTGAGGTTCAGAAAAGCCAGCGTGTAAATCTACTTCGGTTTGTGCCAGACAATTTGCGAGTATCTGAATGGATTTGAATCTGTTTTCTCTCTTTAGACGTAATTATCAAAAGAGGGAAAACCTCATTTGTGCAAAGAGTCAAAACTACGATTTCACTGTTTCTGCCTAGCGGCTCCATCTATTTCCTCGTTACACTCCAATTCAAGTCTACTAATGTTGTGACACTTGGAATAATTACGACATTAGGACGGTAATTAGAAAAAAGATATAAAGATAAGAGTGGCAGAGAGAGATCTGTGAGTTCTTCACATAATGAAACGCTGAGGTTTTTGTTCCCAACGGTGCCCTTGGGCTGTCTGTCTATCTGCCTGCCTGTCTGTTAGTGTATTTGAGGTACTTTGGCATCAGTCATATTAAATAACGCCTCGCATCTCGCCAAATCTGTGCTGGCTCTGAGACAAAGCCTCTGAAGCGACAGAGCGCTTGGAAAGAGGAAACAAAATGGCAAGATTTTTCTCCAGCAGGCAAGTGAAGCGTTAACAATGAGATGCAGTGAACAAGAGAAAAATATGTCAGACAGACAGGACAATGTTGATTTTTGTAATACTTTCATTTTTGAAGTTCTTCTCCCTCCGCACTACTAGGACCTTGAGTACATAGAAAAGCACTTAAAAAAAGTGTGCAAAAAATGTTTTCTTATTATAAATAATGTAATGTTTGTTGCATCAGCATCTAGAGAAACTGACTTTTGTGTTTGCAACACAACTAAAGTTTAAGCACAGAAGGGTCATCATGCGTCCGAGTCGATGTTGGACCCGTCCGTCAGTGTCGCTAAGAAACGGAGCAACAGTAGTGCTGCCGGTAAATACGCACTTAAATTGGTAAATGCAGACTTAGGGCTTTGGTTGCGAACTGTGACCTTAACGTCTGTGAATAAAATGATTTGCACTTCCAGTGAATGTAGTGGTTAAATTTTGAATATCTGTATTAGTACTGGAAGTTGACTCACTTCAGTGCATGTTCACTGTTGCACTTGGATGTTGTGCAGATTGAAAACCTGTAAAACCAAGCGGTTAAAACAAGTGTTGACGGAATTTGCTGTTGTGATAAACGAGACCCAAACTGTACTTGATTATTACAAAAGTTTTTGAAACGAGAAACTTTAAAGTCTTCCAGATCACAACAAATTGACTTTCAATTATTACAAGAGCTGAAAAGAACAAAAACAATTCCTGTAGAGTCAGTTTCTTGTCCACTAACTAAATACATAAGAGCCAAATTAAGGATGCATGAAAGCAGCTTGACACTGTGTTAACATACTTTGCAGCTACCTGCTGACAGGTAGACAGGTTATCTAACACTGAGATGAAATTAAACTGCTGGCAGCTGATTGTGTCCCTCGTCCGACCTCGACAGTTTCTCTGTCGCTTGTGTTAATTACCTCTCTCGCTGAGCATGCAAGGTGCTGTTAACCTCCTCTCTAAACAAGCCCTGTTGTCTCTGACGTCACCAGTGTTAATTAGCGCTCTTAGCAGCGAGACCATGTGCCGTGCCGTATGGAGCTGTTCCTCCCAAAAAAGCTGCCGTCTTAGAGGAATGAAAAAAACTAATCAAGAAAGAAAGCCATCAGTGAAGATCAATGGCTGAGTGTTGGCAGCAAGGTGACCAGCAGTTCACAGAACTAATTCTTATTTCCAGTGCTTTAAATTTTATTCTTGTGCAGATGAATCTAGGTGCTAATTTGTTTTTGCAACAATCCAATTTCTTCTTACGGCTGAGTGTATGTTTCATTTTAAAGCTGTCGTATGTTGATGTAGTCCTTTAGTTAATATGTGGTTTTAGCATTTGAGGCTGGATGTTTCACTTCCTGTGTTTAGCAGATTTCCCACCAGAAAAAAAGCAAATACAATTTAATTTGAAAACATTTTGAAGGTGTGTGTGTGGGATGAGCTGTACAAACATGTTGGTTCAGAGCCCACAGAAACTGGCAGAGTAAAGCTGTGATTACAGGCAGCGGGAAATGACACACTCAGCCGTGTTTAATACTCAGATGATCGATGACTCAAGTCACGTTAAACCTCTCGTGTCGAATGTGCTAAACTTCCACCACGTGAGTGAAGATGTTCAAGAATGAGTGAACCCACACGTAAGGAAAAAGCTTCTGTGATTCCATGAAGGCGTGACCTGTGAAATTTACCATCGCAATAAGCTCTTAATTCTCCACGTCATGGTAAGTGAACAGGTTTTGAGAGGGAGCATCAAGTGCTGCTGCCATGTTCATGTTGAAATTAAAGGTCGGACTCACGGTCAGTTCGCAGGAAGCTGTTAAGTAGCTGGAACAGTGGGAAGCTGTCCCAGGAGTCTACAGGCTGCACCTGCAGAGCGCCGTCCATGTGGACTTGGTACAGAGACAGAAATGTCTCAGCGTGTTCAGCCATCACATCGGGCCACCAGGAGAAAGCCTGAGTAAAAGAAACAGCAAAAGAACAGAGATTACGAAATACAACAACTCATCTTAGTTTTGTTTTACAGATGTTGCTTCACAGTCTGTTTACATGTATAAAGCACAAAAAATCTTTTTATAGAAATATGATCATATCAGTGGGGGCAGTCAAGTGGTGCGGTCATAGAATCTGCGGTGGATGGATGAGTGTCACCATGATACCAAAGGCTCCACAGCCCTATCAAAAGCCAACACACGCATAACTGACCAGCTTTCACACGCAGCTGCGTCTCTCTACTGTGTGTCTCTGTTTTATGGACCTTATCTTCCTGAACTGAATAAGACTGATGACCCGTCATAACGCGCAGAAATCTAAATGAACAGAGGCAGAAGTGACATCTTGTAGGTGCTGTGCTAAAACGAAAGTAATGCAGATATGTTGAGTCTAAAGAGCAACCAGCGTGTGTGGCTCTCCAGCGAACAGAGGTGGGCGCACTCAGGTCAGCGCTGCTATTGATGGCTAAAGCACCTCTGAGAGAAAAGTGCAACCAGCCTTGAATCACACGCTGATGCATTGAGGTTGGTATTCGTGTAAGACTGAGAACAAAAAGGCAGAGATGTAAGACAGAGAAAGGAGAGATGACACCCGAACACCTCACAGTTGTGGCCTCGGAGACAACTCATCAGGCCTTTTCAAACTTTGCCTTTTCAGTTTCCTGTTCAAGACAACAAACAACATTAAACCAGGTGATTCCTCAACATTCACGTGTCTTTCTTCTCATGACACTGATTTCAATAGGAGCTGCTCGCAAAAAAACGCTATCAAACCATCAACCAAGACAAATAGGAGACAAAGGAAGAGAGACAACAGGAGACGCAAAAGAAAAGAAGAAAGGAATAAGAAGCACACAAACAAAAGAGAAAGAAAAAAATTGAACGTATTTACAAAGCATTCTGGTCAACATGTCAGTTATTCTCGTCGCTTTAGTAGCTGAACTGTTCCACTACTGGATGTCGTCTCATGCAGTCTTTCCTATTCCCACCATCGCTGTACGTTTAATGGCCAGGCTGAATTCATCAAGCATCAGATTGTTTTATCATCTTTGTCAGATTGAGATTGAAACCAAGAAACCTTTTTCAAACCTTTTTTTTTGGTCATTATTTGCAAACCCACAAATGACCTGAAAATGAACAGTCTTGTAAAGGCAGGCATTTGTTTCCATGCAGAGATCGAAACTGTCAAAGGCCACGTTATCCTTATCCAATTAGATCAGAGAGGAGCACAACTCTTACTTTCACAGCCCCTTTCTTCCATGTTTACCTTATTAATCCTATCTGACCTGCGTATCCTGCTGCTTGTCTGCGGCTGCGGTGACCTTCAGCTCTCAAAGCAAGCAAAACAATCAAACATATAGTGCATTTAATGGGAGCAGAGGGGTCATTAACAGTCTCTGTTAGCATGCATTTACGGTCTGCTTTTAGCGTTTGGCCACTGGATTCATAAACATCACCTTCATCTTTATGTTCCATCATACTTACTCAACGTCCACAAACACTCGTTTTGCGCTATTCTTCCAAAAGTTTACTTTTTTTTCTTCGCATGAATTCTGCAAAAGGCTGTATTCAGCCCATGAGGCTCAATCCTGGTCTATTCTGAATGTTTGAACTTTAACACACAGGCATGAGGTCCTACAAATACCTTTCCCCAAAGCAGAAAACGTGAACTCAGACAAAAGTGGGCTTCTGTCCTCTCAACGCCAGAGATTTTACAGACAACAGTCACAGACAGTTGGCCGAACAGAACAGAAACATGGGCAGAGGCTGAGACTTACCTCTCTTCCCTTCCCATGGTGCAATACAGGAGAGAGAGAAATAAGAGGAAATGAGACAGATCAAGAACAAACCACCCGCTCTGCTCTCATCTGGTGCTTCCCACTCTGCAGGGGAGAACATTACTTTGGTTCCTGCATGATTTTCTATACTGTAGTTCCTCCTTTTGAAGTTCTACCTTCACTGAGAAGAGTGAAAGGATGTTTTCAACCAACCAGTCAAGGGACACTCACGAGACACTCATTATTATCATCATCATTATTATTATAAATGTCTGAAGTGAAACTAAGCAAAAAATCGGTGCCCACCACCTCATCATCTCTGTGATGAAATGCTGAGAAAGTTGTTGACGCCGACAGTAACGGAGTAAACAATTATGATTAATCTCTAAATTTAAGTTGTAACAGCTTGTGACGGTGCTGTGACAAAAAGCATCTAATTTGCAGTTAACATTACATCTGAAGCGTGGAGCAAAGATCCACCAGTTGCCATGGCAGCGGCAGCGCGCGGCACGTTATTAATAACTCAGAAACAGATGCCTGAGCGCCACGCTGCCATTTAAGGACGGTCAAACCGCCACATTTCAACACCTATGATTGATCAGTTTTACACAGTGGCACGCATATGGGCCGTGGGCGTTGCTTTGACCGCGCCGCCGCCGCCGCTGTTAAAGCAACACCACCGCTCGCAGTGTCATCCGCCACTTCAGCGTGAGCGCTGCCAAACGAAGAAAATAGACGGTGCTGAGAAAGGTGATCAAAGAATATTAATGAAATGATCAAGTGACTCGTGGTGTCACAGAGAAGAAAAAAAAAAAGACAACTGAGTTTCTGCTGGAAATTCAAAGGAGCATTAGTTTGAGAGTTAAGCTGTTCTTGAAATAAATACAACACAAGTGTGTGTGTATTAAAGTTATTATACACCAGAGACTCAGCTAATGTTACGGATTCTCCGTATTTGATCAACTATTTACACTCACTGGCCACTTTTAGGTAAACCTGTATGGTATGAGTCAGGCTCCAGTGGATGTTGGAGTTTAGTGCAAATGCTTTATTTTAGCAGATGATTTAAAAACAGTGAGGGTAACTATTTCCGAATTAATCTATTCCAGTGCGACTCCTACAACCACAGACACTGCAACATATAGACTATACAAAGACCCCGTGTGGCTGATTTACAGTACATGAAATACCTCAGAGTGATGCTCGTCGTTCTGCTGCAGGACTTCGATGCATAGCTCTCCCAGTCGCATCATGTCCTCCAGTCTTTTCTCTGGAGCTGCCTGGACATCCACTGACGGTTCAAACACAGAAACGTAATCTAAAACTCAATACGAAGAACAGCAGGATGCACTTTCTTTGAACTACAGCCTTGAACTCTTACCCTTGATCTGTGCGTACTCGATCAGCTGATTGTAGTTGATTTGAGCTGCTTTTTCTAAACACTGCTGCACTATTTTCTTCATCTCCTCCTGGGGGACAGGTGTGGTGATGTCTTTCATCAAAACCTGAAACACCAACGTCTCACAATAAGGTTCAGGCAATTCAGCATTAAAAACATAGAACACATGAGCTTTAAGTGCATATTTATAACCGGACATTCAGTGTGTACTAATCGTTCAGGTGCTGCAAGAGAAGGTAGATTTACATTACATTTACATCTGTTAACAGCAACTTTCCCAAAAGCACATACAGTAAAAGCAGTAACAGTCAATGAGAAGTTAGTGTTTTAAATGTTCCTGTACCCGTTCCTGCAAGGACAGCGTTGCCTTCAGAGCCCCATCTGGTCGTCCAAAGGGAAAGCAGTACCTGCAGATGCAAGATGTGGTCGGTGTAAGAATGGGAAGATGGAAGCAGCGGCAGGAAGACAAGGGTCATCGTCAACAGATGGCTGCCTCCTTTCATCTAATTACACTGATGAAGGAAGCTTTTCTCACCTCCAGCTCCGTCTGAGAGCAGACGAAGCAGTTCAGGAGGTTTCATGTTGCTAATTGACAAGTGAACAGTGCTTAATAAATAAAAGGCATGTGGTCACACAGGTCAGTGATTTTAGCTTTGACAAAATCCCACAGGCAGATGTTCTGTTCCTTCATACTGAGATTACAGAAAAAATAAAAGCAAAGTGGGTTTGAAATATATTTTGTGCAAAACTATGTGCAAAGGTTTTGTTCATGTTTCAAGTGAAGTCAAAAGTTCATGATCTTTCTTAAATGAAATTCATTAAAGAGCAGAATATGTTGAAAAGCACCGACTTGTCTTTGATTAATATAATGCATTTATTTCAAAGGCATGCGGGCTTCTTACAAAATGCCATAAATTAACATTTATGATAAAACAAATTGGAAATTTGACTCAGTTTTGAACAATTAAATCATTTTAGTCTGCTGGGAGCTACAAATGCCAGACATATTTGTGTTAAAGCTTCATAAACAGCCTTAATAGTTTACTTTTATCTGTTGCAAACAATTTAAGAAAGGATGACTGGAGTCCTCATCACCCAAAGGTTTTTCTAAATTGGCTCAGTCCGAGAAATGCCAATGCACATCCTATACATTTATATCTCTACGTTCATGAACAAAATAGTAGCAATATGTTATGTATGTTATGTCATGATTGAAGATGCTGCTCATTGTGTCGTTTTCAGTCTAACTTTAGGAAAACTGTCAAAGGAACAAAGCAAAGCAGGTGTTGACTCGTTTAGACTTGGTCAGGTCTGTGAACCAAGACAACAAAAATCTCGTCACCACACGTTTTCTGTACTTTGACAGGAACTATACGTCTGTATAGATAGTTCAGGTTCTCCCTTTATGGTTGGACTTCAAGTGTTGGATGACTGCGCAAGACCCGGATGCATTGTGGGTTGGGTTTTGGCAAGCCTGAGGTTCGTTGTCCGAGCAGTACTGAGGCACGATTGCAACGCTCCACTCACATGCTCTGCATTGCTTTAAAGAGGGGCTTGAACCAGAACACAAAGGGGATGATGGGTCTGTTTAAGACGCAATGATTACGTTCTCTAGAAACATCCGTTTTACAATCAGTATAAATGATCCCCAACATGCAGCTGTCTCGTCTGTCTAAAGATCCAAAGTTGCTGTATAACATCAAAATTTTGACTGCTGAGTTACTGAAATGATTGATGGCACTCACAGCACTGGGTCAGTGTCAATGAACGACTGTGCGCTGACTTAATAAAGAGAAGCTTCACTCGAACACGCACAGTCTTCACGAACTGCCATCCCTCTCTAACTCTAGACGCCTTTCTTGCCTACACACAACTCGACACTGGAAAGTCCTGCACATTACACAGTTCAGTTTATTGAACGCTGAAAGCGGCATGGGAGCGTAGGTTTAAGGAGACGGGCTAGTGACAGCAGGGACAGGCCTCCCTTAGCAGCAGTCAGATGAAAACTGAATGGAAACTATATATATATATTTATTATAGTTGGTCTGGAGAATGTCGCATCTTTACACTATGGTAAAGCGTTTGGTGAGGTTTGGAGAACATGCTTTTCTGCTCCTCTAAAATGTTTGCTCTAGTTTAATGCGAAAGACCTTGACCTGCGCAACCTCCACAGATGTTCCACAGAAAGGAGATACAAAGGATGCTGCAGGCTCCCGATTGGTTAGACGTGTCATCATCTAAAAGTTCCTAGTTCTTACTGGTCTCCTCTGAAAATACATCTTTTTAGCTTTGATGGCAACAGTTTTCTATATTCCATATTCGCCATAGTTCTTTTTGACATCATGATGTATATTGGGTAGAGATGTGACTGTCACTAAATACTACTGACACAGTTGTACTCATTAAAATGTATAACCTTACATGAATTCTTAGCAGCTGAAGTCGGCTTTAATCTAAACCAAACTCTGGAAATCCTGCTCTTGTCTGGGGGCATTAGCCTAATCCCAGCATTGTCTCGGCCTTTGTTTACCAGCATTAGCCTCTTGTTGAGGTGAGTTAGTAATGACTCCTGCTGATCAAATCCCCCACACCCCTCTCTTTTCTCTTTACTGGGGCCAGATGGAGGCCCCTGGCCAGGCTCCGGCACAGTTAATGGCACAGGTCCATTCAGACAAGTGTTGCTCAAGGTCTCGGAGCTGCCGCTTTCACACCGTGCTCACAATGTGTTCACACGATGTTGGAAACGTTGAATAGCCGCACGCAGATGCAGGGAGGTCTCGTCAGAAGCCGGCGACGCATGTCCCGCACCTGTTGTGTGCTGTCGACTGGACTAAAAATACCCAGACTGCCTCGTTTCGTTAAAGTTCGAAGAGTTAAACAAAACATGCAAAAAGCGGATGTTTCATTCTGTGAACATCAAAGCCATAAAACCTTCTGGAAGAGTCACTTCAGCCGTTCAGAAATATTTTACTTTAGCTTCTTGGTGGTACAAAATGCAATGAAAATAAAAAGGAGGAGGATCCCACCTAAAATGTGTGATCTGGTTTTCCAGCAGGGCAATGAGGCGACTCCTGATGGCCTCAAACTGCTCCTTCTCTGCCACGGTCACTGTCCCCATCCCATCAGGCCTGAAGCGAGAAGTCACACACAGGACACAAACAGGAACGTGAGGTTATGGTTCCACTAGGTCACAAATTTAAAAGAAACATATTCTTATCACATAGCACTGCATGACCCTTCCCCAAATACTGACGCTTTGTGAGTCCTATGGCATCAGTGGGTCTAGACTAGAATATGTGACAACTTGGTAACTACATCAGATGTGTCTCTGTCCAGTATCCATCCTACAGACTGAGAATACAAACAATTTAGGCTTAGGTTAACTAAAAGACACATCTTTGAACATCTTGGACCGACATGTGGACCTTTTGTTGAATTTAACGCAGGTCTTCTTGATCGTTTGGTTATTGGCGCATTTCTACAGTGAAAAGGTGCGAAACAACAAATCAAACCAAACACAGGAATCCTCATTTGTCTTTTCACTTGAAAGAAAACCAAAATGTAAACCCTAGAAAACAGCTTGTGCTGCTTCTAAGTCACTGGTTTCTTTCTTGCTTTGGCACGTTTGACTGGCTTGTTTTCACCAAACTAACTGATCAAGCTGCCAAATTCTTCAGCCTGACCTCAAAGTCAACCAATCAAACAGAGAGTTGCTCAAGCTCCTCTTCCTCCTCCACAACTCATGCGGCAGGAGGAGAGTCAACAAAGAAAAAAACTGTTAGTTGAGCTCTTCATTAATGTTTATAAAGCTTTCATTCCCTTCTTGCCTTCGTCTGAATAGGCACTCTGGCAAAAAAGGGGAAAAAATGCAATCAGTACCCAGAGCGACCAGCCTTGACTTTCTGGGCTCTTTCTGTGCAGCTGAAAGAGAAAAGCACCCTCTCCAAACGGCACTTGCGGTCGCCGGAGGGAAGAAGCGAGGAGGTTGCCTGTTAATGAGTTGTTCTTATAAAAGCCTTCGCTGGTTCAGCCCCTGACCGCCGCACCTCGAGTACCAACAACTCACCCGAGCTGCTCGCGGCGCGTTCCCGACTCCTACAGCAAGTCCGAACTCAAAACATGACAAGAAATAAGAAGCAGCAGAGAGAACCAGGCGAGACGAGGATCACTGATGAACTTCCCGTTAATTATAACACTATTTATCATTCTGTTACTGTCTATAGTACGAAATAAACACGTTCAATGAAGAATAGGAAAATATATAAAATGTGAAAATGCATTAAAAAAACCCAGCTAAGTAGTGAACTAAATAGTAGTAAATAAATAAATAATCTATGTAATCTGCCATACAATAAAAATATAAGTAAAAAAATACAATTTTAAAAACAAACCACATTTATGTAATCACATGGAATAAAGCAAAACTGATGTTGATGTGCACGGAGAGAAGAAGCTGTTCAGGGTGTGGGAGGTCAAAGCTGTGCTGCGGACTGACAACAGGAAGTCGTCACGTTTTGTGTGCGAACATCGGCGTTTCTCTTCAGCTCCACTCCACTCGACTCATTCTACAATGAGTGGCAGCTTTCTCCGCACAACAGCACTTGTTAGCACAACTTCTAAACCCTGTTGTTCGCCAGATCTGTCAATTCATTACCACCCCCCTCCACGCTCACCACACTCCCTCCACTTCCCACAACCCCTATTTAACAAGCACCAGTTAATCCTGCGGGAACATAAAGCAAAGCGGTCGGGAGGGGCGTGTGTGCGCTCGCTCATGTAAAGGTGAGAGAAGCTCGCTTTCAAGTTGAAGCAGCCGAGGCCTTCGCTGCGCTCTCACGGAAAAATGGAGACGTCAAGACCGCGGTGAGAGCGAGGTCCTCCGTGGACGGACTGGCGTAGAGCGAGAGAGGAGCGGGTGGCCTGAGGCTGCAAGCCCTCACAGTTGATGCCAGCTGTCTTGTAACCCTCGAACAATTAGCATTGGTCTCAGTGAGGTGGCAGAGAATGCAAGTGACAGATTTGCAGCACTGTGGGATCGGTGTGAAAAGGACAGCATGCTCACTTTTACAATTATACACCTAAAACCATTCAGTGGGATTCCATTAATGCAGACGTCAGAACACGGTGAACCGTGGTCTATCAAGGCTCCAGAACTCTTTGGAGACGAAAACTGAAATTAAAATAACTAAAACTAAAGGGCAGCATTTGTCTGTGCAATATTTTCCTGCCTATATTGACAACATTATTGTCGATCTTATGTCCTCTTCTGATTTTCCTGTCAAAGTTTCATTTGTAATCCTTTTATTTGAAATACCAGGAAATAGCTTGTGTGGTTACTTTCAGGTTGTACAAACTAATACTGGTCTGTCAGCTGTTTGTGTTCAATGACAAAACAGTCATTAAATATGACATCAAACGCCTGAGAATTATTGATTAGTATGAAAACCAATTTAAGAGGCAACTTTTCCAATCAATAATGTTGCACATGAATGCACCACTTCAGCACATCTTCACATTTTGCTGCATTTCTTTGACAACTAAGAAACTAAACCAAACAAAACACAAAAGCAAAGAAAATCTTACTTTTGCAGTGAAAGTGTTTCTAATCGATTTAATGTGATGCAAGCACAGATATTTCCCCTTTAGTCACAAGAAGCTCATCAAGAGCTTTCAAATGATATGTGAAACCCACCCCCTCCCCCAAATGTCACTCACACCCTCCATTTCCTCTGAATCGAATTACTACAGCAAACAAATCGGACGAGGGACAAGTTGGCAGAAGGCCAGACGCAAAACGCACTGAGCTCAGAAGAACACAACACAGCGCGCGTTTGGTTTGGTAGCTCCCCTCACTGTGCCATTAAACCCAGTCAGATGTATGTTCATGCTTGGGCTCACACGGCGGAGTGGGAGCGATGCGACAGCTTGTCGGGGTTCAGACACATTGTTGCTGCTAAATGAAGCGAGCGCGTTGGAGGCGAGGCTGCTGTCGGTGCCGCTCCGGGGCCGAGCAGGCCACCGCAGAGGAGGCGGGGTGTGGGTGTAGACGCAGGTTAGTGCGTTCACACTCACTGTGGCTCAAGTGTAAATGATAAGTACCACATCCACACAAGCCTGTGACGAGTCAAGGTTGTCAGGCAACATGGCAGGATACCGGGTGTGGATGCCACTTAAAAGAGGTGTGGAAAGCAGATGAGACTGAGTGGCAGGAGATCATGTGCATCACCTTCCTCCTCCCACACGGTGAGGAACAGAGCGGAGGACTTGTTGTGTGCGAAGGGATGGGGGACGTAAAAGCTCCTGTCACATCCCGTGTCAACGAGCTGTAGACGTCTTGATCGGGAAAAGATCCGACATGACAGGTGAGAGGGAGGCAAGTGGATCCTCCGCAGGCTCTGGTAATGCTCCTTTAACCCCGATCCCAGTCAAACGCAGCATCGCACCTCACCTGCTCAAAACATCTCTGCACAAAAGACTTCAAGAACTAAGCTGCTGCCGCTCAGCCCTACGACTGGATGTCAACGAACATAGTAAAGTAAAGGCCACCAATCAGAAATGGCCCTTCTTTTTAGATTTTCAAAGCTCATCGAATGTATTCTTACGCTGTAAAATATGGAATGTCTGCGTAAATCTAATGTGGTTCAAGGGCAACAGCAGCCTCGTCAAAGGTTAAAAAAACCCAACAAACCGACAAGCTGCCATTAGCTGCGGGAATCTTTCACGGAAAAATGTTTACTCGTTCAACATGTTTTTCTCAGTCAGAACTGAGTTTTCTTTAGAAAAGAACAGTCTCTGAATGAATTGCGTGAAGTATTAAAAAGTTCCCTGCTGTTGATCATTCTGTCCCGTCTCGCTTTGTGCTCTCTGCACCCCATCGTAGTTTCGTCTCTTCGAGCAGCCCTCCAGGGGAAACTCGAGTTCTGTAATTAAGTTTGTTTTTTTTTTCCACCTTCGAGCCTGCCAGCCATGCAAAACCACTTGTCCCCCATCCCCACCCACTCATGCAGCTCCAGGAGCCCCTGAATGCGCATCAATTATTCAAATTAGAGCCACAACTGACAAAAAGCCAATTCCAGTAATCACCCCCCAATTTATATCTGGCGATAAGCTGGAGAAGCTAATCATTGCACTTTCTAATTGACTAAATGAGTCAACAAAGCGAGAAAGCACACATATCAGCAATTGCTAGCTGGGGAGTCAAGCAGGGGCTGCTGGGAAAGAAGTGGAGGACTGAACTGCCAGAACTGATGCCAACAAGTGGCCAAAAGCCACCGCCGCTGCTCATACGGCTGTGGGCCACGACCACACACCACGAGAAGGATTCAAGCATCTGCAGGAAAGGCTAAACAGCATGAATGGGAACGGATGCCACATAACAAAGGTCCTATAGCTTTAACAACACTCTCAGCCTTAACCACGTCCAGGTATTAACAAAGTTGTTTACGTTCAGGTGAAACATTTTCAAGAGTTTCAAGCACATCCAGCTGCCACTGAACGAGGACCTGGATCACAGAGGTACATAAAACAGAGACAACTACATGCAAGCTCTTTATTCTGTCTATATTCAGCTTGTATTTCCATCTGTTTTTATTTGACTCTTCCCTAATCTTTTAATCTTAACCATCTTAAACATCACATTATAAGCTAAGACAGAAAACGCTAAGTGTATGTGTTGATCTAAAGGGCAGCTGAAAAAGATTCTTTTGTGAAATTATTTGGAGAACTTGAGCAAGGCACCACCTCCAGACAGTCTGTGGATGTGGGCAGCATCAGTTATGAATGTGTTTAAAATCTGTAGCTGAATCCAAATGTCCACCCCAGAGGATATCAGTCATAAGCATGACGACGGGTCTAAAGTCGACGAGACTGCGAGGGATAAAATGTGCTGTTAGAGCGAAGGCATTAACTTACCCTTTAAAACTGCTGTTCGATCAATGATTTATCAAGAAAACTGAATAAATACAAGCATGTCTTCAAAAACAAATTTACAGCGTCCAACCTGTTACTATTAGCAGAGTCATTCCTTCACCCTTTTGGCACCAACTGTCTTTTCATCCATGATGCATAAATTATTATTCATACTGGATCCAGACAGAGTCCATGGAAGCCTCCTGGCTTTAACTTCACGGACTCTGAATTTGGACAAGTCAGACTCCAACAGTCCAGACTTCCACAATATGTGCCCACACATGAAGTCTGCAAGTGTTTGGAAGTCTGGACATTGGATGAGTGTGTGTGGCTGAAAAAGAGCATCTGCGCTCAGTGAACATACAGAATAAATGAAAAGGTTAAACAACAGTCTGGCCACAGGACTTTCCCCACGTTTAAATGACTGCAGTGTATGTTTCTGAATTACAATTTATTATAAAAATGTAAAAGGGCAAACAAAGACAAAAAGAGTAATCAAAAAAAAATCTGTGTATTTTTTTCATTTTCCCAGTGTGAGACAGCTCCCATCTCCCCACTCAAAGCAACCACGGGTTTTGTGAACTGGGAGGACGGATCTTTACGTGCAGTCATCCTCATGCTGTACCTGTTTCCGTGGACGTGGGAGGCACAGAAAGCGTAGCTGTAGTGCAGCAGCGTAGGGTCTACCAGCGCGTTGCCCTCTGAGTAATCCATCAGATCCTTGAGGTAGCTCAGGTGACGGTGGCAGCCTCGAACCCCGTACCGAGCACAATACTCATCGAGGACGAACACCTGACCAGGACTGAACCAACCCTAAACAAAAAACGAAACATGCAGATGCGTCACGTTTGAAAGGGCCGCACTGATATTCTAGCAGACACTGATGCCTTCACTGACCTTACACCTCGGTTAAAACCATTTACAAGCATTTCTATACACAAAGGGATGTTATGACATCACCATTCACCTACATGAAAAGCATCAAAATCCATGACACTGTACCACAACCGGAAAGATGGACCCTTCTTCACAGCTACTGACTCTGGACTCGAGTAAAAAACGCATTAAGGTGGAAACATCCAGAGACGTTCATTAGTTCATTCATCCTGCATGTAATGACTAAATTAGGCATGAAACCTATAAAGCTAATTAAGATTCCTCACGGAACGAGCAGTAGCGAATTAGCCGCACGCACACACACACACACACACACACACACACACACACACACACACACACACACCCACTCACTCTCCTGCCTGACAGCCGTGGCTCTCTGCCCAGAGACAGACAACCCAGGAGACGCGATGAGCTTCAGACAAACAGTTTCATTTTACCTTCAGATGTCAGACTTGCATTTCATTTCTGTAATGAAATGACAGCAGATACATAAAGTCTGCACTTCAATCAGCGAAAATCTACTGTTTAAATGTGTCATAAAACAAAATGTCTTTAACCGTGTAGTCTGGAAATTTGACAATACATTGCGTAAATATCCTGATTTGACATTTCTACAGTAAAACCTGATTACAAACCTTTGTAATTTTTTGAATTACAAAGACCAACAGTGCCTGATGAATAGACTGTCAATAGCCTTGCGTTAACTTTCCGAGCAGTAAAAGTCTGAGCTTAATTTCTGGCTTGAAACACAGGAAATCCTTTATGAACAGACTAACAGCCGTACGTGTTTTTCTAATTTATGTCCGATGAGTCAAGTTTTAATCAAACAATCAAAAACTGCTCCTGCTTGATGAACCGCTTTCTAATGAAATTAGACGTAGAAGAAGCACATTCCAGCTGTTTTGGATACCTGCTAAACCTCTCTCACTACTGGAGAGTTAATTTAACGCTTAAGGAACAAACGGTATTTCACGATCTGCTAGTTGTTAGGAGAGCAGCGTCTCCTTAGGCACTAATGTCTTATTTTTTTTGTCCTATTTGCTGTGATGATTTTGTGACCGAATGAATTGAAACTTTAATTAATGAGAAAATAAATTAAGACTTTAGCTGTTTTCTCAAGAAAAACATCTCTGAATAAAACCATTTCTGTAGCAAGCTGATTATTCTGTTATAGAGTCTTGAACCAGGACATTGCTTTTTTATTTTATTTAGACTGACACGCTGCTTGCAGGGTTGTCTGGACCTGGCAGATTCCTCCTCTGCAGGCCTTTTCGTGTCTCCCCCTCCTTCGTTTACTCCCCACCTCTCCTCCTTCCCAGCAGCCTTCAGTTTGTTTGTCATTTTTCTCCAGTTTCTTTCTTCGCTTTTCTCTCCGTCTGTGAGCTCGAGCTATTAATATCACACCACCGAGTGACAGAGGGGCCTGTCGACGGGCGTGAAGCAACAAGATGTTCCTCTGTGACAAACAGATGGCGAACTCCAGTCTTGGCGCTGACCGCTCAATTAGCGGCTAACGAGCCGACTGCTTCGTTAGCTTCCCCAACCACAGCCGCACGTCGCCATGTCAGAGCGCCATCCACTGCCTCCCTCCGTTAAATGAGACGGACCCAAATCAATGCATTGAAAGACACACCTTCGCTTGCATTCAGCACCTGACTACAGACGCCTGATGAAGGGTTTGGAGAGCGGAGAGATGTCCTCAGCTGTTTTTAGGCATTTGAGACCGTTTGTCAACTAAAGCATTAATGTGACCCAAGCGTCAGAGTTGCCAGATTAATTCCAAGATCAGGGGAGCAGCTTTTATTTAGATGCACTTTTAAAAATATTGCTATTCTAGAAACCTCAATAATATCCATGTGCGTTAGCGAAGAAACTGGAAAGTACCAGCTCCCGTTTGTTGGCTGCTTCTTCTTGTTTTACACCTTTACACCTGGGTTGTTCCTCACTTCCACGATCCTGAAGGGGATGTGAAGAACATGACCAGTTTTGGGATCTGATGTATTTAATGGAGGTGGTGTCTTAATGATCTATGAGATGCACAACAAACACTTGAGCTGACTTTTGTAAACAAGTAACTTGTTCCTTTCACCCACTGGTTCATAGAGAGCACAGACAATGAACGTAAAGTGAAAATATGTAATTAAATCCTTGACAGAGTCACCAATCAACTTCACCTACAAGAATCACAGCACTCGCGTTGAGGAATTTGTATAATTACTGTTTTGTTTGTCTCTTAGTAAAAAACGCAGAGCTATGAGCCAAAGAACTGGTAATTAGTTGTTTGAAATCGAAAATTTTCAAAAGGATTTCTTAACATTGTGTAATTGGCTCTGAGCATTTTCCACCACTCTCTCATTTACTACTCAACTACGCTGAATAAAACCATCTGAGACATCCATCCTCGAATGTCTGCATGCTTACTTACTCTGATACAGATTAAAAATGTCTAAACATTGTTTACAGTAACACTATGCAGCCTGAGATGACGGAAAAATTACTAAATGATTAAATTTAACCTAAACCTTAAGAGAATGACAACACAGTTCCCAGAGACTCGGGTTTGAGTTTAAGCTGCCCACCACCACTACTACACAATGACTCACAGCAAGAACAAGGTGTGAATTAGACTGGAAAAAGTAGGAGAAGCTAAAAAACAATGGAATGAACAATGTTTAAACTTGTCTAATTGTTGAGAGACTTTAGTTTGTAACAGATTATCAGTCAAAAACGACCGGATGTTTGTCTGGGGAAGTAAAATATTGAGAATTAAATTTATAGTTTGGTCCAACATCTTTTATCAAAGTATCAATATTGTAATGTTTGCTATAGCTGCTACAGACTAAAAGAAATGTTTATACTGCTCAGGTGCAGAAAACATTCACTGCATTAATCAGAAGCAGATGATAAACACAAATATTGGTTAGTCCCTCAGAACATTTCGCTGTCTGGCTTTTTTCCTTTAAGGTCGGCAGTTCATCTCCATGTGAACACTGCAATGCAATCTGGTGCTTCTCTCTTCTGCAGGCTCCTATAATTAGCACAAATGTAATTCAATCACTGGGAAGCTTCAGTTTTGAAGGAAGCACAGCCTGAACCGTGCACATGCATGGATGGGAGTAATTGCTGCATATTAGAGTTTATAATGGTAGAGCGCCACAGGAAGGTAATTCGACAGCAGGACACTCAAGATGGGTCTGATGGGAGAAGAGGACACCTGCGTCCTCATCCTGCAAAAGTACAAATGAAGGCAAAGACGTCTGCATATTCCTCAGTGTTCAAATCTCAAAGAATACCAAGCAGTGAGTCACAGTAAGAGTTTAAAAGATGAACGTGAACATATTTGGTCTTCAGATGCTGCGCACTTCACTCCTAATGCTCTATAGATGTCCACCCAGAGGAGACGGATGGTGCTAGGACAACATCAAGGCACCGACAAGTATTGGCCTCTTGGAACAGCACAAACATTTAGTAAAGAACAATGGCTAAAATTCAACACAAGCGTCCATGTCACCTCATGAATGAACCGACTGCAGTCAGACTCTGGACGGACCATTAAAGGATGTAAATGTAGTTATTTCAATTCTGAATCAAACTCCTTTCGTTGGTTCTCAGACCTTCATCAAGGAAAGTGTGTGTGTGGGCGTTTGTCTCACTTTAAAAAGGAACTTTCTTCCATATTATGCCTCACTGTATAGACGAGCTGAGGTGGAACTCGGTGCCCGCCAGCAGCTCTCGCCCTTCACTGGGAACTATAGTGACCCAGTTAGCAGGACTCTGGGCCCCAGCTACAAACCTAAATTTCTGCCTAATTACTGTTGTTGTTGTTGGGTTCAGCTCGTTGTGAATAAAATATGACCCCGTCTATGACATGAATCCAAGGCACTTCAACAGATGTCCCCCACGCCGAGGCACTGGCCTTTTCTCAGAGTGTTTGGTGAAAAGGGGGCTCAGGTTGGAACACAAAGCCCTCGAGCTTTCACAAAAGGCCAAGGAGAGAAGAGCTGGAGGGGCGGTGTGAAAGGATCGGTCTAATTGCAGGGCTGGACGGAGTCCTGGTGAGGCAGGTAGAGAAATGAAAGAAGCGCAGATGTCACGCTGATGAAGATCTTCTTGTGCTGCTGCTTTAAAAAGACAAGAAGACAAAGCAAACTCACAGGATGAGCTGACTCCTCAAGATCCGTCCTAGAAGGAGAGATGATCTTCACTTTGAGTAAGGTTTTATAAATATAAAAATAAGTGTTGCCATAAACCTTTAATACTGGATGAGTTTCAGGAATCATTCACTTTGCTAAGAAACTCATACAAATTGAAAGGGGTTGAAAGTTGTATCGATTATGTGAAAGTTTTTTCAGGCGTAGTAGAAATCTGTTCTGCAAAGCTGGTTTCTGAGGCACATACAAGGAGAAAACGGTTTTGTATTTATTTAATTTGTTTGCCAACAAATGTGAAGCTTTCTGCTGTTAATGCCATAGTTTAGCAACATGAATCACAGTTTAGACACAGTGGACTGACACCATGTCGTGTTTATGGAACCTTGGCTGCTTTGGATTTCTTGTGAACAAAAAACGCCCAAATTTAAAATACTGTTAAACACCCTCACATTGCATTAATTAGTTCATGAAGACCTTATTTACTACTTAATCAGTTACAGAACTTTTAGGAGTGGATTGTTTTACTGTTATTATTTCTGACAATGCATTAAACAGTGACAAACACGAATGAAGGAAATAAAAGTAATGACAAAGATTCTAGCAAGCGGGAAATGGGCTGCACACAGGAACCATAGCTACACTGTTCAGGAGTTTGACAGGACACAAACCGTGTTAAACCATCCCCCTCCCTCCTCCTTTACTGAGTCAGCGCTGCAGTTGTCTACGATGGTCACGTTCCTACTCGGAAAGTATTGATTAGAGTGTTTATCAGTTTTCTTCACAGTCACGGGATCGCTATGTGTAACCAGGTTCTGAATGGCTTTCATCAGAAACGCACGCGCAAGACAGAGGCTGCAGACACGATGAGCCAAGTCTATCCAACAACGGAGAAAATGAAAAAATCTAACTAACCACACATTTAACATCTGATGAGCCACAGGTAGAGGACGACTCACTACTCAGTGGAAATCAGTCCTATGGGGTGTGAGCACGTCAACATACCAGGCAGGAGAAGGAGTCGCTCATGCGGTGCTGCAGGGTGAGCTTCTGTAAAACGGTGAACAGGGCGGCGTGGTCGAAGCGACAGGGAGCCGCAGAGATCAGCTCCTCCACTCCCTGACGCTGAGTTGGATCCAGACCTGAACAGCCAACACAGGAGGAGGAGGAAGAAGGTTTAGAGCCACGCAAAGACAAACTGATCAACGTCTCTGTCTTTCTTTAAATGTTCAAATCGGAGGCGAGGTTGAGTTTAGGTCTAGGCTGTAAACATACTGCCTTGGATCCAACAAGCAGCACATGGAGCACCGCCAGATAATCCCATGTAAATCCAACCCCCCAATCAAGACAACATAAGGCACAGTTAATTTGCTGTCATCAGTATCAACCTTGCAGTTGTTTGGATCTCTCGCACATCAATTTGTTAAAAGAAATACGTGAACTCTAACGGCTGAAGTTTGCTCTGCAAGTGAACCATCACTTATTCACATCCAATGGAAACACACGGGCAGCACTACACTAGACATCAGCAGTGTCAGTTGCGAGTGCTGTGGTTAATAGTTCCCACCTCGGTTGGCTACAGCTCCTCTGTCAAGCTGTCAGAACTCTCAGCTGATATAAAACTCTCGCCAACATGGACGACATGTGAGGAAAACACTGGAAGTGACTCAGAGAGGAAAACAAGAAACAGCAACATGTTGGTGGTTGGGCCAACCCAGTGGAGAGCTCAGACGTTTGGCGTCGAGTGCAGGATAGGTACAGTGCCATCCGACAGACAAAGCCCCACAGAGAGGCTAACGAACTGAGCAACAAGAAGAGGAGCTGGTCACCTCAAGAAGGGCCGTCGCCACAAGCACCCGCAACAGAATGCTTGTTTATCACACCTGTCAATCATGGTCGGCCAATAGTGATTAACGGTTTATTTCCAGTCATTTCCACCATTGACCAAGGATCAAAATGCATTTTGAATTCATAGCTACAGTATGCGAGGCAACAGGAGAAGTATAGATACTATGAGCTCAGCTGTGCAGCGCCGGAAGCAGCAGATGATAACAAAGAGGCTTTGGGGTCAGCAACAGAAGCCTGAACAGAAAACAAGCAAATAAAAGCAGCAGAAGAGGTGCCGAGCATCCCGGCCTCAGCCAACCTGGGTTCATTTCCAGCCCTTTCAGGCCTTCCTGTTAATGGCCCGCCAAATGAAAAGCCTAACACTCTTCACTCGGCCTTTATTGTGGGAGTACATTTCGGGATGGGAAGTTTCTGAGTGTGACACATGGCCCCACAAAAGACCAGGGCTTGCTGAAGAATGCCGGCGCCGTTTCCTCGCCTGCGATGCCCGCGGCCTGGTGCCCGAGACGAGCATTAGTGATCGCTTTTTTATTAACGCTGCTATTTTGTTTTTGTGTGGACGCAGAGAACCCCGCAAGGACTCTCAGACATTTCATGCCCCTCCTCTCTTCTCTCTTTGTTGCTTTTGTCCAAAAGACAGAAAAAAAGACTGCAAAAGTGAAATCTCCACAATCAACTTCCAATTGACGATCCTTTCCTTTTCTCATGTCTTCCTTTCTTCTCACTCTCCCACTTCTCTGCGTCTGGCTGCCCTTTGGCTTCAGTGGCCTGCTTTCTCTGTGCCCAATTCCGATGTAGGTCATTTTACATTCGTTACCTACAAAACACAGGATTGTCCTTAATGTAATTTGGTAAAAAGACAGGGAGCGAAGGAGACGCCTCCAAAGAAAACGAGACAAAGAAATATAGATTAGTGCTGATAATAAGAGGAAGGGGCAGGAGGGGGAGTATTGATTGGGGCACAGACGGCGGAGGAGTGAGGTTGATCTGTGTCAAGTCCAACTTTCAGCTATTATCTCTCGCGTGTGTGGCAGAGGGGTGGGGGGTGGGGGGTGGGGGGTGAGAACGAGTGTGTGGCGGTCATCACTGCTTCTGGCACAGATGGTGCAGACCGTCTGCAGGTTTCTTTAGATTTCCTAAACCGTTTCTCGCGTGTCCCACAGACTGGAGAACTTTGGTTAACGATGTCCCTGTAAAACTAAATTAAAAATATATTAGTTTCTAAGCACAGATAAGTGTATTAATCTTCGATATTTCAGTGCTCCTTAGTTTGGGAACAACAGTTTGTAACCTGTGCTACAAATAACACGAGGAGCAACTGGTGCATGCAGTGGTTTTCAGTAGTCACCCCAGGCTGGATGGCCGCTAGTTGTGCAAAGAGACACTGCAGTCGATGAACAGCCAACCGTCTGTCAGGCGCGAGGACGAGAAAAAGCGATCTGAAGCTCAACAAGGACGGGATCTGCAAATTCTATAGAGAGCTGGAGAATGGAGCCGAGACATCTGACCCTAAACGTGGTTAATTAAAAATGATTTCTCCTTCTTAACAAGAAGAAAAACGGCTTTTTACTGAGCTTTCAATTACAGCTCATGGCCGACATTAGCATATACTGTAGCTCATTATGTATAGAAGCTCACCTTGAGGTTTACACGTTTTACTTTCACTGTTTTAAACTGCTGATCAAGGATAAACTTTACTCAAACGGAAGAAGGGAAACAAGGTATATTCCACTGAGGTTAGTACGAACTTCTCATTAAACCTGGCCAATAAAACTCATTCATTTTCAGCTGGTGGTAAATATATGTTTCTGTCAATGCACCAACTCAAACAAACTGGAACAAACTCATGAAGAGTAGCATTACACTGGTGTGTGTGAAAAAAAAAACCCTCTGAACTGCCACCATCATCATTTTCTTTGTAAATCTCTTCCTGCCATGTCGAACTTTAACAAACTGTGATTGATTAGAGACTAAGGAGACGCGTACACACAATAACTTGTATGTGTAAAGTGCATCGATGTGTTGCAAGTAGGAAGCAAACAAAAAAACTCAACCATGGTAAATTATGTGTTTGATCATATGTTATTTCATATTTAAGAAGAAAGACTTTGAACTTTATCTAAGGTTCATCTTCATATATGTATCCTAACAACATATCAAGATGTTGAGGTGTGCGTGTGTTAGGGATTGGATATTTTTCTCTGCTTGACGTCTCCATATCCATCTTGTCCGGGCTCTATTGGTATCGTCACGGCAACAGTCACATCTATGTGACAAGCTGCTCTGAGAGGTGGTGGCGGTCGCTGATGGCAGATTATTGATGCAGAGGAGGATGGGGAGTGTTTCAGTTTCAGGTGCACCGGGCTGCGAGATGTGACATGATCTGCCTGTCGAAGCGTGGCGGCGGTGACGATGTCAGGGCGAGCAGAGATGAAGATGATGACGGACAAGCCCATCAGCCTCCATCTGGCTGAGTGCGGCTTCTCATTGTGCAGGAGGCAAGTAGACTCAACTCCGGGAAAAGTTCGAGAGCTGCACACAAACACACGCAGAGGTTCTGCTTTGTTTGAGGCCACCGCTGAAAGCCCAGAGGGTTGAGACAAACGACAGTTGTCCATCTGTCATCTCTCCTCAGTATCATCCGCGTTGTTAAACTGACCACCTGTTTATTCAAAGACACAACTGACAGGTACAAATAGCCCTGAAAACCACCTTGAGGATCGAGCATCAACCCTGAGTTCAGCTCACAGCTCAACGTCTTCTCAGCCTCTAATGCCTCCACTTCTTGAAACTTCTCATTTGAATGCTGGTATTTTAACAGGCAGGCAGAAGTGAGGAGCCAGGCCTGCGACAGAAGTCATGTTTGCTGCAGTTCTATCCAGACGCAGAACCAACAGCATAAAGGCCTGGTTGTTGTGAAACTGAAGGATCTTGGGTCCAGTTTTATATTTATCAGATCACTGATTACTTTCACTGAAAAAAAAAAAAAAAAAAAAAAAAAAAAAAAACTAAAATAACCCTGTAAGATATTCTGAGCAGCCTGATTCACCAGTACATCTGAAAGGTACTGATTTGTAGAGACTGGTTTTCAGGTGGTGGCTCCTAAACACATTTACCATGTTTAGACAGTTGAAACCTGAAAATAAACCTGCAATTATGTGTGTCAACAGGAAGAACAAACTGGCTTAGAATGTACGAGGAGGAGGAAAAGCTGCTCCCTGGAAAAAGCTTCATTATGTGGTCTTGTGTGCAGACTGCTGCAACACATGGTGTGAGAATTTATCAGTTTCCATAATGTAAAGACCAGCACGGCTGTGTTAATGCTAATCAACCCACCTTTATTTGCATGTGGTTGTGTTTAGACGTGATTTTTAACCCCAGCATTTCATTTACCTCTATGAACAATGTCTGCAGGGCAAAGAACAATGAAGATGCAGGTTCAGTGACACAATCACAGCGAAAGTGAAAACGACTTTCTTTCAAATTACACGCACAGATATGATGGTGCAACACTTAGCACCCGGTTAAGAGCTATTTCAGGGACACCTACTTCCCCCTGCAAACAGCATGTCAGCACCTCTCGCCATTAGTGCTTCAATCTGTTCCATTAAACCCTAACAAGCGTCGGCGAGAACGAGCGTCGGCAACAAATTACACAAATACTACGGTAATCAGCTCCCGGTATGAAGCTCTTCATGGCACAATGCTCGCCTGGGAGAAGGCAGTCAGCAAACACAGACACTCACACCCTTCACGAACAGACCTCAAATGAAATCATTTGTACAAAGAGAAAGACTAGAGCGTTTATGTTTGGACAAAGGAGGAGCGAAGAAAAGTGAAACAGTTTAGTAAGAAGCAAGGAAAGAAGAAAGAATGAGTGGTTTAATGTTACACGGCCTGCGTGGTGCTGGACCTTTGACTACCTACCACGTCACCAGTGCTTATGGGGTGGTTATTCATTTAACACTATGACCAGTCAACAGTGACCAAACTAGGACTCAATGCAGATGTTGCTAAGCAGGAGAGACGATCAGAGAAACCCTCTCAATAAAAAAGATTCAAGTAATAATTATGGTTTCACATTTCACTACATTTATTTAAGGAAGGATAAGAACAGTATAAAAGTGAAATAGTATAATATGTTAGTATAGTATATAATAATAATAATAAACAGAGGGGGAAACAAGAAAGACGCTAGAGACAATGGGAAGAAAAATGGTCTAACAAAGGCATAAACAGAGACCATGTTGGAAAAGCAGGATGGAGAAATGAAGGCAGGGGATATGGATGCATGGTGGGTTTTGTATTGAAGAAGCGAGCGTCCTTCATTTGTGTCTTTCTCCTCTCTTCATCTGCTTCTGTCGTTTCAACCATCCTTTCTTCCCCGTGTGTTTACTCTCTCACAGCAGTCCAACACAAACACTGTTAACCTGTTTCGATCTGCCTCCTACTGTGGAGTGCTGCAGCCAATCAGCACTCTGCAAACAAATCAAAATGCCCCCCAAGTTCAGTCTGAGATCCTGCTATCAGTCTATCGCTGTGTAATAAATAAAGGACAGTTCCAGTGTTTCTCAGTCCAGGTCCAAGCAGCAAAAGAAGATGAAAGAAAAGGAAAAGAAAGGATAAGGAAGGACATGTGGAACAGCAAGCCATAAAGCTTCAGCTACTGAGTAAAGACATTTTAACCACCATTATGAAATGCTATAATACTAAGAACTTGTAATACACAAACGTATAAGCTCAGTGTCCGTCATTAAAGTTTCTCTGAAAGGAATCCAGGTTGTAGCACAGACAATCCTCTGCTGCAGGAGGGAGACCCAGCCTGTAAACCTGTGTACAGCGCTTTAAAGAATGAGAAATATGTCACTTCAGCGCTTTTTCCAAGACATCGGTTCCAACTGGTTAGATGTTGAAACTATGTCTCCTAACCTACAGAACTGAATGAAAGCACTGATCCAGACATCACCATCCTTAGAGTACAAGGAAGGCGCGCACACGTTTGACGTTCTGCTTCATGGCAGAAACAGATTTATGAACCACATTCAGCTAACATCTGAAAATTAGAGCCAAACTGCATAAAGACAAACTCACTTAACAACATCACTCTCAGGCACATGTCTTCTGTGAGTTTCAGGATTAATGTCAGTCTAATTCTTCCTCCACTTGAATTTTCCTAAACTCAGTGAACAACACTGGACCAGATGTGAATAAGCAGCGATTCTGTAGAGACGTTCATCTGGGCGACGATAAAGACCAAGGTAACTGAAAGAGGGAGACAGCTGCAGCCTCAAAATGACCACATGATGTAAGCATTCAATATGCAGGACAAAATAAGACTCAAATTATTATACAACTGCTTAGTGCATGGTTTCCCATTTCAGTATGATTCACTTCCAGCATATCAAGCCTGTACAGAGCTTTCACATTATCCCCCTCAACAAGAGGAAGCTGCATGAAGAATCAGAACCTACTGAATGGAGATGCTGTGTTCTGGTTTCCTCCTCTGCAGTTTGTGGTTTTGTTCTGCGGTGGTGGAACCGGTTTGTAGGACTGGCCCGTGGCTCGGTACATGGCCTGAACCCACAGCAGCCGATCCTGCTCGTCGTCACAGGCAAACATGACCAGGTCTCCTTCCTTCACCGCGTTAAAGAACACCCGACCGCCCTGCAGACCTGAGGAGGAGCGAGGCAGCAAATAGCAAATCAAGTTTAAAATAACAAAGAAACTGCATTAAGAAACCTCAAATGCAAGAGACTCAATTATGTCACATCATTTTGCTGAGATGCTGCTTTGTTTCAACTTCTTACTGTTTACCAGTTTGCTTTTGCTCCTAATTGTCTTTTAAGTTATTAACTGTTGGCTTATATGCTCGCCTTCTATTTCCTGAACTGCTAGAAATTAAAGGCTTAAATAAATTCATCACGTTCTTTCAAAGGCTGATGAAAAGATGCCAGATACAAGGATGTGTGATGCAAACTAGAAGAGATGAAATGATCTCGACTCAAAACCATTTAAAAAGGCTACACATGGTGTGTTGTTGTGTGATGACTCCAAGGGCAGGCGTGTCTACCTGGCTGAGGGTCACAGTAGTCCACGGTGTAGCCCTCCAGCTGCATCAGCTCGTGAGGCTCGGCCTTCTTCTCTCTGTAGCTGCACATGGCGAACGTATACTGACTCACCTGCAGGACACAAAGGCAGTGACCGCTGCAGTCGGACAGTCTCTTATTAGTTTAACACGTTACACCGTCAACCAGTCAGGTGGCAGAGCTTGAGTCAAGACACAGCCAAAAGTGTATGGACACCTGGACACTGCAGCCGAACCCACAGCTGAAACTCCTCAGTTTGGGTTTCAATGCTTCCGCTATCATTTGACCTTTTCTTGATGGATTTGCTCCCATTCACACACAAGTGCATGTTGGTGAGGAGGTAAGTGAGGACGTACAGTTCAACCCAAAGCGGTTACAGTTAAGTTCAGAGCTCTTTGCAGATGAGTCAAGTTCTTCTATGACCATTTGGGGGAAAAGAAGTCAGTTCGTCTGGTGCCTCTGGACATAAACTGCACAACCTGTACGGTTTATTTGCTGCTCTTTCCTGTGCAGCCACAACATTAAAACTAGGCGATGTGAATAACCGTGGCAGGTGTCACACGACTGAGATGCTTGAAGCTGGTCGTTCACAGAGTCAGTAACCGTCACCAAGGCTCACCAGCGCCCAGGAGGGTCAAAGGACTGTTTGTGCGCTTCAGCTCCACAGTAGAACAGTGGCTCTGACCATCGGGTGTCAGAAGAGCAGTCAGTGCGAACGCTGGCCTTAATGTTGACTGATCAGTATCTGTCATCAAATATGTTCTAAGGAAAGTTTAGTGATGAGGAGTTTAGCGTTGAGGCTAAATCTCTCTACAACCAATGCAAGATGAGTAAAAGTCAATTTACAGTTTCTATCTTTGTTGTTCTTAAAGGGCTTGCAGTCAAGCAGAGGTAAACAGTTTCAGTTCACAAAGACACACTTTCATTTAGATTCTCGCCCTTGCCCTCACAGATTGCGTGCTTAAAAAGTAAATAGCAGCCGAAGAGAAAACTGTAAAAGACAATTTTCAGAACTTAATTAACTTGGACTCTTGTGTACTGATAAGATACAAAAACCTTTCAAGCGGCACGGCTGACGTGAGATTATTCTCTTTAATAAGCACAGATAGGTTTTTAATCTTGCCCTCTTTCATCTGCCTCTCTGTGGCAGAGCAATAAAAAAAATAAATTAGCGCTCAAAAAAGAAAAGGGGACGCTTCAGAGTGAGGACATGTTTTCCAGGAAGGCTAAAAGGTTGATCTAATGCATTTTAAGTAAACACAAACATCTGGTTAATGAGTCTTTTTTTTTTCTTCCCCCCATTGATGCCAGATCTGTCAAAACAACATTTCAATCTTCTCTCCTGTTGGGTGGTTTATTAATCCCTATCACTTGCTGTGGATGTCTAACTTTTACCTGCTTTTCAAGCTGTGCTGCTTTTCTGAGTTTCACACGACACACTAATCAATCACAAATCAATGCATGGCAGAAGACATTAGTATCACCAGGTCCTCACCTGCACAAGAACAAAATATCTTTTTTTCCAGCGTTTCCAGACTCTGTGTCCCACAGCGTACAGGTACCTGAAACACAGACGCACAATAATCTCAGCCTAAAGGAAAATGTAGCTATTACTTGTGGATCTTTGTTGTTCAAATCAACACGAAGCCGATAAAAGTCAACAGAAAGTCATTCTGGACCAGAAACCAGGGAAAATCAGCTCAACGCGGCATAAAAAGAATCAACCACTGGAGCACATACACATGCTGAATTAGTTTGGATTTCACACATGCTTCAAAGGCACATGGCTGTTTGTGTTAATGTGTATTTGAATGAACTGAATTTCAGGGTGAAGTGTTGCACAGGAGGCGCATGCGTTGATCTTGACCTTGGCAACAGCAGGTACAGCAACGTGAAGCAATTTCATAGGTGCTCTGACGGTTTTCATCATAAAACTTGGTCTTTACCAGCCAGGAGCTGAGGGAGAGTTGCTTCCATGGACTCACAATCAATCACATGTGAAATGCGTTGGACACATATTTGTCAAATTAACTGGTTATTGGTAATACGAAACAAATCAAAGACAATAAAGTGGTGCAGCCATGAAGAATCAGACTCTGTTGGCTTACATCACACCGCATTACGTCACTGCTCTGTCCGTCACTTTAATTTCCTCCTGTAATGTGTAAACTAAAAGCAGAGACGCAGTAATGAGCTGAGAGGCTGCAACACAGACGGCAGCGCATCGAGTAAGAACTGAGGCAAATGGAAGAATGACCAGTGTGGCCTCTCAATCAATGGCTGCTCCCAAGCCTCCTGAAGCGTGGGATACAGGCAAGTGCAAGTGAGGAAAATCAATCGATGGCGAGACCTCTTCCTTCAGCCCCGCTGCCTGCCCTTAAAGAAAAGGCCTCCAGTCAAGGCTGTGGCGCGTCTGGACGAAGAATCTGGGCCAATCTGCACGACTCCGGGTTAACATGTGGCACCGCTCGCCGGCCACTTGTGAAAATTAGGTTTCGAACGTCCATTCAGCCGCATGGCGCCAACGCTGGACGAATGGCGAACGGACTGCAGCCGCCAGAGTTCACTGCAGGCATTTAACAGTCCACACTGTGAAAACCTTCTCTAACTGGTCACTTAGCTGGATATTCAGGATATTCGGCTTATTTCCTTAAGGATGAACAAAGAATCTACATGTGCAGGTTTAAAACAGAAAGCAATGTGGAATAACCTCTATACAAAGATCAAATATTGTGGTGTTTTTTTTTTGCATTTAAAATTAAAACATACAATATGAAATAGACAAAAAAGAATTTCAACTAATTTTCTGAAAACTACTTTGCTCTGTGTTTGTATGCACACGCTGCAGGGACAGAATTATCAGATCTTTCAGTGTCATCACAATATGCTTAATGATTTAATGGGATGGAATAAATGAATGAACTTAAATACAAGAAATGTTGGTTAAATGTTCCTCCCTCAGTGTTCCTAAAAATCAACCTGCCCTTTAATTTTGCCGTGTTGTACGTCTGGAAACAAGATAAATGAAAACGCTAAAACGTTCATTTAATGTGCTGCTGAAACCGGACCCTGTGGCCCCTCACTGACCCGCTGTGGGCTTCTCACCCGCTGCTCACACAGGTAACGGCTTTTTCCATCTAAATGCCTTTCGGTGTCATCTGTGAACCAGAATGTTTCACGTTTGTGCACTTTTTCCTTTTTCTGACCCTTTTCTCAGTCTGAAAGTTAAATGCGCTCTTGCATCCCTCGCCGTCTTAATAAACGGATACTTTATCCTGCCCAGGATCCTTTTGGGTTTTTATTTTTTACTTTTGCAGCTTGAACCCACAAGAAACACAAACATGAACATCTTTAACCAAAACACTTTCTGTTTGTGCTCTTTTTCCCCTACATCTGTTGGTCTCTTGCTGGACTTGATTTCTTTGAGTGGAGTGAAGTCATTTCTAACAATTTTATTTTTTCTTTAATCAGACCTGCTCACCCTCTGCCCCAAAACTCACAGTGGAATAAGCATCAAATACCCACATGGGAGAAAAGATGAAAACACAGGATGACACCGTCCAGCTGATGGTGTCCTCTAAAGGCAGACGAACCGGACTCAGGAGGCTTACACCGACTCCTTGTGGAGCTTTAAGAACAACACATCTGATTAACACGTCGGTGCTGTCAGAGCGGGCCAACTCCCACAGTGTTGTCTCATTATAGTAACACAGTGTGTGGGCTCCTGCAGGAGGCGGTTGAGAGGAGGGGGTCAAACTCAGCTCTGCTCCTCAGCCCTCCTCCCGACTCACAGCAGCCAAATCAACTCCACGGAGGAACACCAATCATCGTGCGACTTGCCAGATGAGAAATGAACATCAGTTTAATTCTAGTGTTCAGAGGCACCAAATGCAGACAACTTCAAACGCATGTTTACACACATATTTCTCCCTTCTAGGTTTTATTTACCGCGTTACCAAAAAACTTTTTTTATTGAAGATTTTTCTATTGAACTTCTGAGTCAAAGTATTTTCCTATTAGACACGAATATGTGACTTTGATGACTGCTACGAGGGTTCTGAACAGCATGATCTCCCTTTGGAGGAGACATTCACCCTTTTCTAAATGGAAAAATAGAAAGTTTTGGTGTTTGGTGCAAAATGTTCCCAAATTCTAAAACAGCAGCGTAAACAGAATTCTCACACATATTTGTAACTCATGGATAAAGTGGATTAAAGTTGAACCCACTGGAGTTGAGGTGGTTTAATTTAGGAAACCGAGTTCTATAATGGTTTTCATCTCCCAAGTCCTCCGAGAAAACATATGAAGAAAAATCCTATTTGTGTTACATTTGTGCCGTGTTGTCACAGAACTGTGGAAGTTGAGCCTCATCGCTTCCTTTTAAAGCCTGTTTGATTTTCTGTTTTATCTGTTGGAGGCCACTACAAACAGGAGGACACTCCTTAAAACGGGAATTGTAGGAGTAGGTTACAACTTCCTCTCTTTAAACATGAATATCAGTAAAGTACATGACTAAACTATCCTGAGTTACACCAGCAGAAATATTGTCCGTAGCTGTTTGTTAGGTCCTGCTGCCATCTGCTGGCAAAATAGAAACTGGTTTTCTACATTAAATCACAGGAAGGGTCACATACAGTACATATTCATAAATCTGTACAGAGGAGTGTAGTTGCTTATGGCTTCACTACACTAGACTGGTGGACAGACACCATCTAGTGGCTGCAGGCTGAACACAGTTCAACATTAACAAGTACAAACGTATTTCTATTTTGCACATATGAAGTATCTTTATCATTCGGTAAAAACCTCCAGGTCTTTGTTAGGAGGATGTTTGTGCTTGTGTGGGATTTCAGTGCCAGTTCACCTTTTGTCAAACAGCTACATGGTTTTCTGACTGAAACATTGGTTTATCTTGGGTGTGTGTTTCCCCTTAACCTTTACGTCTGCTGTTCCTGACCACGTACACGGGAGAAACTGACTGTTCTAACATGAATTAACTCTTTCCTGAACAGGAAACAAGCGAACAGACTGAACATTTGATTGGTACAGCACAGACCATTTTTACTGCCCTTCCTTTGCCAGGAGGTGGAGCCATCAGCCTGCCTACACCGACACGCTACAGTCAGATTGCTTTGGGAATGAATATCATGTTTTGGAAGGACAGTAAGTAAACAATGGGGGATGTGCATCATCTAAAAGCTTTAAATGTTCTCATGGTTGAAATTTCACAGTAAGCTGTTCAACAGACTTTGTTAAACTCACACTCACCCGCTGTGCTTCATGTTGGGGGGTTTGTCCATACGAACGGCCAGTTTGATCTTCAGGTCAGTGTCCTGGCTGTTCTTGGGGACGACCATCCGGTGGAACTCGGGCTGCTTCGGCCCGTTTGTGGTCGGGTTCAGAACCACCTGAGTGTAGAGAAGGCAGACTCATAACCACCATCCAGGAAATACATATACATTCAAATCCGTATTTGGCTCCAGCTTATCTTACAGGAACTACAGCATATGAGAACATAGGCGATGACATGTCATTTGTCAGACTGTCATTTCTACATATTGTTGTGATCATAACACTAAATAAATGCTGAGCTGCAGCTTTGAGCACTATGAAGGTTTATGCACCAGCATTCAGAGTCGTTTCCTGTGTCGTGTCCTTGATGTCCTTCATCTGTCTGCTTCCATTACTGTGCTCAGCCTAAACTGCATCTTCACCTCCCTCTTGATTCTGCTTTAGCAAACGGGTTGTGAATGTGTGAGTCACGTTAATGCCACCAACACTGTGAGGACGCCTGGAAGTTTCTCAACCTGCGCCTCCTGGTAAACTTTATGCCTTCTCAACCAATCAGAAGCAGAAAGCAGAAAGCTATTTCTCCAAAGAGGCGTTTCAACCCTAACCCTGATGTGTACACAGAGCCAAATGGCACACTGGACTGACGTATGACATATTCAGAACTCTGAACTCACGGGGGCTGACGCATTACACCAGTTTGAGTACCTTTTAAAGCACCAGCTGGCCTTTCTACATGCTTCCAGTGTATGAAGCAGGACAAACTCTCAGCCCTGCTGCAGTTCCAGGATAAAAATAAGTGGTGATGTGCTGTAAGGTTATATTTTAACACATGGCTTTAAAACCCGCCTGCTGATTGTGGTATTCCAAATGTTCTCAGGCTATTGTTATTTTTCTCTTGTGATTACCGTCTGTCTTTTGTCATGCGTTCTTCCCTATGTAATGCGAGTCATATGTTATAATGGGGTCCAGGTCTGTTGAGAATGTGCCTGCAGAGTAGTTCAGGGTTATTTCAGACATGATCTCTTGTCTTGTCCATTACTTTATCCGAGTAGCTGATTCTAACGCACACAGTATTCTGGGCTGGGAAGCTGGGGCTTGCTTAGTGTACGAAACTGGGCTGGATGGCATAATGAAATGTCAGATGCTTGTATCCGTCCATATCCTGCATGAGTAACGCTGCCTATTTGTAGATGCAGGCAGCTTAGGCCATTAGAGATTTAGATTAATTCATAATATGCAAATCACTGCAGCCTTATAATAACCTTGATGCTTTGGTCTACGTCAGTGGACTCACCCGACCCAGCTCCTTGTCCTCCAGGGCCAGGACACCAGTGCTCTCTGTGAACAGCTTCACTTTGACCGAGGGCAGAGGGTGAGTTGTAGTGAAGTCCCCCTGAGTCCCCCACCTGAAAGACACACAGCTGATTAAAGACGAACCAACACTAAGGTGTAAGATTTAGAATTTATGAATGGACATCGGCACCGTTTTACATATTAACATTTAAATTTATCTTTAATACTGTAATACATTTTAGAGCTACTCTAAAATGAGTTAACTGGTCCAGAACTTACAGCTAAATCTCCCTTGTTGTGCTGAAAGTGTGGAGCTTATGAATTTCATTTTCAGATTCCATACAATGCGATTTTACGTTTAATTTGTTTTTTGTTTTCAAAGCACGCAGTTAGTGAAGAGAAGCAAATGAATCTTAAACCTGTTAACATTTCATATTTGCAGACTTAAAACCCAGAGGATGAGGAGGGTTCATTTTTATTGCAATTACTCAGATGTGACAGACTTCAAAGTGAACAGCAAGAAGAGGTCACCCTGCAAGCATCACCACAGCGTCGTCACTGATCCAGAGGCAGTAAACAGTCCCGTCACAATCACTTCTCCTTCATCTCACAGAGACTGATGGACCGACCATGAACGAGGCCTGACAATTACAGCCTCCTGTGATTGCATGCCTTTATGTCAAAACAACAGTTTTGACATAAAGAGTGTGGAAATGTTTGGCACACAGTTGAGAAGTGACCCCTTCCCCGAGAGGCAGCAGCACTCCACGTTCAGTTTTTGACCAGTTTCCAAGGCAACGTTGTGCAGGAAGGTGAGCTTCTCTCTGTCACACTCTCACACACTAATTTTTAGGTAATCGCAACAAACAGATGTGTAGGAGGACAGAATTCGTTCCAAACAGGTCTGACCTTATCGTCATTGTGACCTGAGGAAAGCATTTTCCTGTGACTTACATTGTTATTGGTTGCTTTTGTTATTTGTTTGGTTTTCTAATCTGCCCTTGAGAAATAACTACATGAGGTAGAAAATAGACTGAGCCACTAATTTAAAGGGTGAAACTTGAGCAGTTTGCTTTTATTAGTCGGGAGGAGTAGAAGTGTCCTTTAAATCAATTAGCTCTGGACATTCTGCAACACTAATGGGCGGCGACGCACTAATCAGAACAAAGTCAGTGTCTTCTCCTTATCCGTAAGACTGGCCTGGAGCTCAGTCGCCTTAGAATCTACATCCATGTTTAGTATAGCAGAAGATTATTGTGATTATTATAACAGGTGAAAAAAAACAAGTGAACAGTGGCACAATCCTTCAAGAGACCCACACAGTTGACATTCCCCAATAATTAAGATAATTTATAATGAAAAGCTCGTCAGTGATTAAAGAGCGGTTTGTGACAGTCTGTGTCACATCTGCAGGTGCCTTCAGAGCAAGCGGACGATGGCGTAATCACAGCTAATCATTTCATCAGTGTAATTACAGCTAAGTGCATTAAGTGCATGGGTGTCTCATTGAAGATGGGGGATGTGAAAGTGCACTGCAGGCTAATTACACTGAAGGTTACAGCAGCCGCAGTAAAGCCAGGTTCCAACACAGCATCCTTGTTGACCAGCGAGGGCGTTAGGTGCCGATGCGCTCGCCTAATTGGCTCTGTTTAATGATTCCAGCAGGCGAAGGGCCTTTTGGTAAAAAAAAAAAAAAAAGCGAGTAGAAAAAAAGAGGGGGGGAGAACAGTCGGAGCATGTGAAAGGGCAGTCTCATTACCCACGGACCCCTGCTGTCCGCAAGGCTTTCCAACAAGCAACGGGGGTATTCACCCACGAGTGACACTCTCTCGCCAGCAGGCTGCGACACCACAGCACAGGAGAATACACAGACAGATGGAAATGACTTCTCAAACTCATCTGCTAATCGGGAAGCAACAACTGGTCACCAGAAACATTCCTCATTTTGTTAGCTATGCAAACCTAGTCAGGCCACTGTTAAACCGCTGGACCTTTTCTGGAGACTAATACAGAGAGAAGGCAGAACATCCAGTAGACTGAAATCCTCCTGAAGTGTGGAAATACTTCCACAGTTCCACCATCTCTGATGTCGCCTGTCAGACACAAGTCATGCTCAGCTGTAGTAGAAATCAACAAACAGGCGAACTAAGGCTGGAGTCAAGAGACATGACCTCAAGGTCTGTGACCTGATCTTTGAACAGGTACTTAACCTGGATGAACAAAGTCCAACCTGCCCCTCTGTAAAGGTGCGTGTCCACTCAACAACCACAAATGTTTAATACAACATCTGCAGCACACAAATTAAGCAGTGTTGCAATATCAGCTTCAAAATAAAGATCAAAGTTAAATGCGGCAACTGTGTTTAAATATAAAACCCTAAATAAAGTGTAAACCTTTAATCAATATGATTTTGATTAATTAAACTTGTCAGCAAATCATATCTATCGAGTGTGAATATTAAAGAACAACTGTCCCCAACACTTAACATCTAATAATCAACTTTTAAAGTATTTGCTAGATTCGGTAGGAAGACACGTCATTTCCATGGATTCACAATAAAGCTCCATTCTGCAGAGTCAGGCTGTAATGACAAGCAGAGCTCAGACAGCGGCTGAGAACCGAAACACAAAGAGCTCAGCTGGACTTTCCTGCAGAAGCCAGTGTGTGCATTTCTCTCACATCGCTGTAACACACCAGCTGCATCCCTACCAGCCTGGGCTGGAGAATGGGCAACACAGCTCAGTGCAGGTGAGTAGTTCTGGTAGTTTTGAAAGTTGAGGGTCAGCGCTTCTTCTCTTACATAAAGCACAGAGTTTAGTCACAATCTGTCAACAATCCACAGATGCTGGCCGCTTCTGAAAGGTGTAGCTTGGCTGTGGTTCAGGTTCGAGTAACTATGTTTTCATCAAGGTCTTTAGGTTCATTTCATTTTCAAAAGCCCTGATAATGATCTAATTACAAGTGAAGAGTGAAACTGTAGCAGGCTGAAAACACGGAGCCGTCTTTAAAGCAAGCCTCAGCTCACGTCTTCATAGCTTCAGGAGGAACTGAGAGAAACATCAGAGGCACGTGTTTGTCTTCAGGTTGAATTCAGTCATTTAGTCAGTACCTTCGCATGTGCTTGTTAGATATATTTTCATTAGATACAGTTGTCAGAATCTGTGCAGATGTTCAAACACCACCGCCTGCCAACTTTTAAGCAGGCAGAAAAACATCTGGAGCTTTTCCTCTTCTACTGCAGATAGAAGCCACTGTAGGAAGGCTGATAAACCAGCCTTCACTGTGTAACGTTTAACCATAGAAGGCAGCTTTCACATTCATCTGCTGCAGAGAAGGTTCCTTTGTGCAACTACACGCCTTTGAACAGTGCAAAGCAAAAACTCACTGTGGTCTGGAGGCTTCAGCCTGATCCGTTTGCAGCTTCTCTCCTCCCTCCACCTCCATGGTGCAGTAAACGATCCGGTTCGGAGCTACAGACTTCAGCCCCTGAACCTCCACGATCATAATCTGAAATCAGACGCAGGAGGTTGAGAAAACTTAAAAACTTATACTCTGCTCTGTGAATCCTCAAAATGCCATTATGTCGTGATTGCAATGCAGTGATGGGGAGCTGATTGATTCCCCCTTCAAATCTGCTTCTTTAAGGACTTGAAAGTCTGACTCCTGCTGCAGTTTGTGGTTATTTCAAACCAAACAGCAAAGTGAGTGTTGGTGATTAACCCTGTTTAACTGGAGACCAGGACCCAAATGTTTCTCATTATTATAGCTTGTTATTAAGTTAGAAAAAGTTCATAAATGAATATTGATCTGATTGTTTGGTTAGTGGAAGTAAATAACACGGTCGTCCACCACTCATGTGATCAGTAGTTTGATTCCTGACCGTGTCCAAACATGAGTAGAGGTTGAGAATAACTATTTAAATTAAGTCCATATACTGTACCTCTAGAGTGAAGGCCAGCACCACGTCAGACTTGGACAGGATGTCTCCCTCGTCTCCTAAGTCCAGGAAGGAGTTGTTCATGGAGGAGCGTTTGAGCTTCTGTTTGAAGTCCGGACCTCCTTTGGACACCGGCAGACTCTCCAGGTTCGCCATCAGCAGGTTAACAGATGAGCGCAGCTCCTCCACGTACAGTGCCTCCATGTCAGATGAGACAAACTTGGGGTATCGTTTCTCCTGCAGGACACAGATGAGAAATTCACAATACCACTCACATCTTTGGCAGTGAAGCTTATTCATGGCTCATTTCTACGTTTCCAAGCTTTGTTTGAAGATCTGAGATGTCCGTGTGCTTTGTAGGTCACTTACTCTGACAAGGGGGAATTGAGTTAAAAAACTAAAAAATTCATTGATTTCATTCAGTCATTGTGAAAATAAGAGTTACCCTGGCAATCTTCTCAGCCAGTTGTAATCTGCCGTCCAGCTCTCTGCGGATCTGAGCTGCCTGCTCATCCACGTTGTCCAGCTGAGGAAGAAAAACATAAAAACAAAGTTGCATTGGGAAGCTAATCAGAGATCTGCAGGACCAATAAACCAATCAGAACAGAGGTCTGGCCAGGAGAGTGGAGCTAAGGCAGAACTGAAGGAAAGAGAAACCAAGGTCACCTGCACATTTTGGAAACAATCAGAGCCCAAAACTATTCAGTATAGTAATGGCTAAAACAACAATCATCAGTCTCACAGCAGATAACATCAACATGGCACTAATAAATATACGATATATGATTTGGTTTGTTCCCATGTTTTTAACAATGATCTACCAGCTAAAACCTCTTGAAGCACCTGGACCTGGCACATGCTGACTGCAGCAAGCTACGATTGTGCTGTTTGAGAGCTTCACATTGAGCAGATCTGCCGACAACTCATCTGTTAAACTCAAAGTCGGCCAGATGTAGTCATGGTGAAAATTGGACAAGGTTTTGCTGACTCGCTAGAAAAACAGCGCCTCGTCTCGCCAATCTGTGATGAGCACAGGCGTCTAAAATGACAATCAGAGATAAAAGAGCTATAATGGAAAGTGGCCTGAAGCCAAAGAGAGTCGAACGTAAGAGCTGATGTGAGAGAGAGGAGATAAGCTGGTAAATCTGAGCCTGTTTGCAGAAAATCAGTTAAAATCTGTCTAATTTTTCCTTTAGTCACACTGGGAAGATATTCAGTCCTATAGCTGAGGACAAAAATGACACAAGCCTGACCTCTCGCACTTTCACTACACCTGAAGGCACATCAGTGTCACTGAAGTCCCCATGTTATTTCAAAAGGTGACTAGTTTATGAATCTGCTGTCTTTCAATGTTGAAAGTCGTCTAATAGGCTGCATCTGTGTAAACATACTCCACTTCCAATTAACCTATCTAACAAATGCAACTTGAACAAACATGTATAGAGCATTTTTAAACCTCTGGGACTCATCAGATCCACAGCGAGAGACACCCTCTACAGCAATGCAGGAATCGCTGATCCCACTGGGCCTCTCCAAAGGAAGTGGGGGAAGCTGGGGGCACAGAGGCACATGGAAGCCACGCTGAGGTTCAGGTTCTGTGTGGGATGGGCCACATCCCGTCCATTGATGATGGTGAGCCCACCTCAGGTGAAAACCCCTGTTCACCCAGAGCTGCACCAAATATAATAAACGCGACTTTTTCTCTTCACCAGTGCATCCTGAGGAAGAAGGTCAAGACAATGACCCCTAGAATAAGAACAAGTCAACCTCTGCCTAGACCTGCAGTGGCCTAGTCAAAGGCAGGACATGCACTAGATCTTAAGCTGAAACAGAAAAAAGCCCTTTAGTGACAAACCTTTTAGCCGCACATTAATTACTTTTCATGAGGAAATTCATGTCACCACATCCAAGTCAACAAAATAGGTTTTATGGATGAGCTGTCTGCTGAAGCTGTTAAGGTTCATCTGAGACGTGTTTAGTCATTACTGAAGGTCTACTGATCCCTAATTAGCTCAGCATTGTGAGAGAGAAAATTAATACATTTTTGAACCAACACAACGCTCGCAAAAGCTCCATCTGACAGATTCTGTGCTTTTCTGGTTTAGTCATTAATCAACTGTTTGTGTTCCAGGTGTTTAAGTGGTGGTGAAAGTTGGGGGAAGCCTATACTTTAATGACACACAGACCTGCTGTTCATCCTTATGAACAAGATGTGAGAGGTTGGGAAGTTACTAGCTTGTTGCTGTAGGGCATCTGTATTCCTGTCACCTGAAATGTGTGATGAATTAACTGTAGCTTTAATTCACCCAGTAACAAGCACCAAGTGTCAAAAACTTGCTTTTTCACAGGTTCCTGCATCTACAGCATATACAGCCATTTACGCTCTGTAATCATACTGTTCACTTGGAGTGAAGGATATTTGGATTAACTGCTGGTCAAAAGTCAACATCACTGTGACCTCCAATCTGTCTCATTCATGTTAACACTATATCAAACAAATCCTGAGCAACCTTCCTCTAATTTGGGCACAAGTGTCCATTTGGTTTCATGAAGAACTTAATCGACTCCCTGCTCTAAGGTCACCATCGCAGGATCACCTCCACTGTTAAAACAGTGGCCTTAGCGCCTCTACACACCTGACAATATTAATCATTACTATGCTGAAGCAGTTTGAGTTTAAGAAGCATCTGTTAGCAGCACGATTAAGTTTCTATGGTCAGAAAAAACAGACTTTGCAGCTGTGTTTGAATTATTAAGTTAATTTCATCCACATTTAACTAAGTCAACTAGCAGAACAAACTAATCAACTCTCCCAGCTGCCAATAACAGAACATTTAGCTTAGAAAACTAACTACAACAGAAAATGACTATATACTATACTATATAATAACTATAACAAGTTGTCAAACAGCGAACATTTTCATCAAGACCTGCAAAACGTACGATGCAGTAGAGTCCAGCAAGTCAGTTCACAGACTCCCTGCAGTGCATTTAAACATACAGCTGGTCATATATTTAAACTGTAGCAGCACCTATGTTTGGGATGTGAGAGACAATTACTCACACACCCACAGTTTGACTGCAGGCGCTAAAATTAAAAACACACACAAATCAGAGTAGAAGGCAGCTTTGTTACCATGACTTCTATGTCGTCTTTGTTGGCAACCTTTAACTCTGCCTCACGGAGCATTTCTATGACAACAGGGCTTTTTATAAAGCTGTTAATCAAAGTCGTATCAACATGTCAGAGAGGGTGAATCCACACTTCAAACTGTCAGACACTGACACACGCAAGCAAAGCGTCAGTCAAGCCAAGTCTTTCAGCGAGTCTGTATTTAACATTAAGGGCAGAGAAGTGCTGGTAGAGGGAATTAAACCCTCCTGGTATGTTCAGGCTGTTCAACATCTCTACACACTACAAATTTACTTCCATTACCGTACCTTTGATCAAGGTACAAAGATGACTACGCCTGCTTTACTTCATGTACCAAACTTTACAGAAACCTATTGGAAAATTCATGTTGGTCTATTTTCACAAACATATTTCTTCTGCTACTTTTCTAATATTTTAGATCTCATTCATCCTCAAGTGACTGAATGATACCAGACAAAGCTTTTATGGCTGAACAATCTCAGACACTATAGCGATATAGTTCTTCCTAATAAATGTAGAAAGCTGTCAGTGGTTTCCTTTTCAGACACACAGTTAACACACATCTCTCAATTGTAAAGAGTGTAGAATTGGAAGCAGATTGAAATAGAAAAATAAATAAATATATAAAGTGCGTATTGTGATATATTTTCAGATCAGTGCAATCAGTTGCGGCATCCAAACACAAACAGGCTTCCAATCAGCCGAGCAAAGACCTTACGCAGAGTCCTCAATCGCTTAGAGCCGAAATAAAAGAAAGTCATCATACCAGACACTTGCACAAAATCTCCCTCTACATTTTAACCATTTGGGCTTTTTCAGTCATGGTGATAATAAGAAAAAGGAAAAACTGTATCTACTCACTAGAATGGGAAGCATTTAATGCCCTGAGTTCTAATTATGCTGGAGGTTTTCTCTGTTGAATGAAGTTCTTCTTCTCCACTGTTACCTATTGCTGCTTAGGAGGAAATTGTTGGGATCTCTATACAACCGTTAAAGCAACCAGCATAACAAGCAAAGGAACATTCCACAGCCAACGTGTGTCCGTCTGCATAATGAAACACGTTTTGTCTTTTGTTTATTCCACTCAAGACATGTAAAGAAATTAGAAAAGCATTTCCTCTCCAATAATTTGTCCATCACATCAGAGTTCATTCAGTTTGGTGTGTTTGCAATTTTCTCCATTTTCTTCACAAATGTAACAAAAGCAACTGCTCAAATTAAATGATGTGTGAAACTGACCAAGTGTGATGTGACAGACTGAGGAAAAAAAGAAACGGATACTAATCTCCATAATATTCTAAAATGTTTGGCACTCAGAAGTAACAGAGTCAAGAACAGAGAATAGTTACAAAAGTTTAAAATTAACCCCATAAACAACAAAACGACTGATATTGAATGTCCTCACATCTGTCCTGACTCCTCTCCCACAGCTGCTACAGACACTGTGGTGATTTCTTCCATTGAAGCAGGTTGAGTTTCTTCCTGCTGGTGATTCATAGATTTTAATGTTCTGTGATAGAGGTGCCATGAACAGAAGCTTTCCATAAATATCCAAAATATTAACCGTTTTATATCAGCAATTATCAAATGATTGACTGTCCTTGGTTGTAGAACAGTTTCTACATCAGAGGAAGAAAAAAAAACAACTCTGCTAAGCACAAACCAACCTGCTGAGCAGTAACACAGCCAGAATAATCATCTAACAAAGAGCTAAAAAACAAATAGAGAAAGAAAATTACACCATGCCATCAGTAACAGCGAGGAGGAGGGGAGGGTGGGGGGCAGACGGAAATGAAACACCAAAGAGGGAAAAAGGCAGCTTGAGGGCAAACAGTGGATTTTTCAGACGCCTCTGTCACTGCTGTTGGCAGAGCTGCTGCCTGAAGCTGCAGATAATTTATTAGAGCTTCGTCTTCCTGCCTCTCTGAGCTAACGAGAGCCGACACGCAGACTGAGCCAAAACAGAAATCAATGATTCGACTCCACACCTGAGCGGGAAGCTGTTGTTGGCCGAGACAGCTATGAATAAAAGAAGGAGGGCTGAAACCTAGAGGATCCCAGACGCAACTTAAAAACTGCTGGGTGAAGCTCAAATGGAGCGTACTTTACGTAGGAACACATGCTGTACTACTACTGTAGCACTACTACTAGACAGGAGGGGCCACCCAACAATCAACCAAGACACAAGTTTAAAAGTTGCAAGAAACTCACAAACAAGCACAAGTAAAACTTCAGTAAAACCCTGATCTCAACCAATGTGATGCCGTCAGGTTGTACATTTGAAACTTGATATCAACCCTGCATCATATTGAAATAAGAATCTACAGAGATGAATGACACACACACACACACACCTGCTGTCTATCCTCAGCTCATGTGGGCACCTGGACACTCTCCTCCCTCCTCAGCTGCAGGTCCTGCTCTGTTCTAATATTATCTCCCTCCATCTCTTCATTCACTCCAAGTCTACACATCTCTCATCACTTCTAGAGGGAGGAACGTTGTCTCCTGCTTAAAGCCTTGGAGTATTTTAGCTCAGAAAAAAAGTTTTCCTCCTTACATATTACTGACAAAACAAACAAACAAACCATTAACTTATATTTTCTGAACACGTCCTTTTCTTATATAAATCAAACCCCCAGTAATCCAGGCTGTAATTCGGCTTTAAAGATAAAAACACTTACTACTTCGTCAATTTATGATAATAGATTATTATGAATAAATTAAGTTTGGGTGAATTATAACAGTCTGATTTTAATATTCAATTCTATCAGGGGCTGCAAGGTCGTTCAAGAACGCACCGTTAGTCACGAGTCATTATAGTCACGTCTCTAGCTCCAGATTAATGCCTCACGACTTGCTCTGGTTTTTAACTAGCCGAAGATGCCAACAGATGGGTCTGTGCCAACAAATGAACTGTTAAGTCAATTAAAGCTTTTTTTACTTCAAACAATTACATGGACAAGTTATTCTAATGGTCTTTACATAAGCCATGTGAGCTTTAAATGACAGGACTGTAAAAGAGCACCAGGTAACGGAGTACGACCGAAGATGAAACTGAAAAGTGAGTTTCTTATCAGAGTGAATGAAATAAGTGTTTGGAGGTGATACAAAAGGCCTTTTACTGCAATCACTGGCTTACATTACCTTCAGGAGAACTTGGTGTATTTCTTTTATCAAAAGTCAGGAGAGAAGGGCTCAATCGGCGCCATGTCTAAAGCATCATAATATCTTTATATAATGAGGTCATAACTTTCAGTCCTGCCTGTTCCTTTTCATCCCCTCGCTCACAACTGCTGTCGCTGGTTTATCAAGGCACAAATACGACTGCCTTGGTGCCCTAGTGCACAGTACAGCAGAGACAATCCACTAAAAGTTTAGCCTCATGCAAGTAAAGTAGTTAACAGCTGGTCAGAAAGTTGGTGTTTGGGTCTAAAACGTTAAATGTAGTGATGAAGGCACAAATTTGCCAACGCTGTGCACCACTGATTGAACAGCACTAGTGTAATATTTAAATAATGTAACTGAGCTGTAATCACAATAATACAAAGGTATAAAGTGCAGAACGTGATATAATGGTTCCGTAATTACAAAACTAAAAATGCCACAGATTTTACTGAAACCAGGGAAACACAGGTGAGTTTAGATGGAATGAGCTCCTGCTTTTCATCGCTATCCTTTCTATTCTTTTCTCTCTGCTGGCCCCCAATTAAGCAGGATGATAATAGAATCTGTCCTGGCAACACAGTCTGTTCGTTGGTGATATCTCAGTGGGCTGTGACGTTATTTATGTTGCGCTGCTTAGAGAAAGAAATGAAATGTTTCTGGACAGTGTGCAGGCACTGTAGCGTCCTGTGGAGAGGTCATTAAAGACTTACACTTAAACCGATTCACAAACTGCTTGCCCCTCCCCCAGCGGTAACCAACCATGCTGATAGCTCTGGTTTGATTTATCCACGTGTCGAGAAACTGACCATCTGGTGCTGAACTTCCGAGTTCTCCCACACATACTGTATCCTCCGCAGTAAGGACCGTTCTCTGCTGGAGCCTGTTGGAGGCCTACAGGGCATTACGTCCAAGAAAAGTCAAACGCTCTTCACCACTGGACAAATGGCTCCGTCCCTCAGTCAGAACAATCCACTTCAATTCTAGATGAGTATAATTCAATGAGTTTCTCACTTTCTTCTCTGCAACATGTGGCGTGCTTTAGAAAATTATGTTTTCATTCAAAGTTGTTCACTATTTAAACTTCATAACTATTATAATTCTGCGTATTCAATGACATCATCACTAGTTTCGTAAAAAAATGAAAATACGTTTAATTGACTATTTGGTAAAGTAGGATGATGTCATTTACTCTAACCAGGATCAACGCAGATTTGCAATGAATTAGGATTAAACTAAATAACTTGCAGTGACAGATCCCTTTTTCATTTTTCAGCTCATCTCATACTACCTGCCAACGAAATGTTCGTTAGCCAACATCCTGCAATCTGTGACCTTTAAGTCTCCACAGATTAAAAGAAAACTGAGCCCTCTGAAGGTCAGCGTTCGGGCTCTGAGGGACTCCATGAGATTTGAATCGGGCAGCCCTGAACACTGAAACGCAGTGGGAAGGTCAGAGGTCAAACTGCACAATAAGGCTCAAATCTACTTCTATTCTATGCCTGCTCCAACGTTCCTAAGATATAGGATTCAAAGTATATACAGTAAGAATTCTTCACACTGCCAAAGCATTTTATTGTGATTTTTTCACTGCATTATTTGAAAAACCTCAGATTTCAGATGTTGTTGAGTGGTTTATTTAAAACATCTGCATTGGTCATGAACTGCTACAGATGATGAACCTGTATTAGGTTCCCTAGCAACAACATGCAGTTTTTATTAAGAGTGTAAAAGCACTTCATGTAGAAAAATCTGACTGTACGCTACAGGCGATAATTACTATAATGAATGACTGTCAGCCCTAGCATCCACCAGGACGTGGAGAAATGATCCACAGTCTTACTTTAGAAGTCGACACAATTGTAAATCGTCCATAAACTATCGTGGAGCCCGTTTCTACTCTTCTCTGATTGTAACGTAACCACCTGCAACCAACTACTCTGCCCCCGCTGTCTTCAGTTTCTCCATGTGAAGCCCACTTAGAGTAGCGCAACAAATTGAGGTTCTTGGCCACGTCTGTCAACATCTACTTCCTTCCTTGTGTCTCCATCTTCGACCTCAGTTCATGTCAGCACGCCTACAAATGAACATACTGCAGCTTCATCGACCAAGCAATTACCAAGAAGCACTGTGCTGAAACTCTGAGACCTTGGTGAAGTTCTGCGCTGTCTGATGCTAATGATGAAGGTTTCCCTTAGAGAAACTCTAAAAATAATTCATAAATCTAGTCAATTTCAATCAGAACTATAAAAACCCATGAAATGTCAGGTCTAATAAAAAAAAAAACCCTTATGGATTAAAGGCCAAAGCTATGAGCGTGTGAAATTTTAATTTGTTAGGTTAAAGTTTTACTCATTTTATTTTTCACTTGTAAGGCAGGAAGACAGTTTGATATTGTTGTAACATAGTGTAGCTGTGTCTTGTGCAACTTCATCATTCAAATAGTCTCGCAGGTCATTTTAGTAGGCTCATTATAGAGATTAATTCAATCCAGTACAGCCACTCTGAACAGAATTCTTCTGTGAATTCTTAAGTCTGGCTAAATGCCTTTAAAACTGTAATTCTCTAGTACATGGAGACAGATTCACGATGTAACTGCTCATTTTGTTGCTGGAACCTTATCCCTACTCTGTGACTCAGGCCTCAGTATTCTGGAGAACTGAAAGTTTCCAGGACCCGTTCTTGCGGCGGCACCTCTCCTTCCTCCTCTCACTCACCTGGCAGGCGTTGTACAGCAGCTGGTGCTCAAACTTGCGGATGCTGAGGATCTGCTGGAACATCTCGTACAGCTGCTCTTTGCTGAGGATGAGCTCCGACATCGCGCTGAGGTGCGCCCGCTGTGGCTGACGCCGCATGTCCTCATCCCCCCTGTAGATGGCATCGTATTTGGCGATCCAAGAGCTCAGCACAGTCTCCTTGCTCAGGCCGTTGATCTCTGGCAGGCTGCGAACACGCCGCTCAATGTTCTTCTTGAAGACCTCACGGAAGTCGTTAGCTGAGCAGCCGCCGCTCTGCACCATCCGGGACACGCGCTCACTCTTCAGAAAGCCCTGCCAAGCAGTGAGAGAGGTGAATTACAGCGAGACACCTATAACCTTACCATCTTCATCTAAATCCAAGTGAAGCTGCTTTGGAAGAAAGAATGCTTTAGATCTTTTATGAATATGCCTCTCAGCTGAGACATGATCACAGAAAATTAATACGGGTTGTAAATTATTACAGTCTGGAGGAGCCTTAAACGGATAATTGTTTTATCGTTGCCTTGGAGACAAAGACACCATAACAAGGAGCAATTAGACAGAGAGCGTTGCATTAAACACAAGTTTAAACCAATGCTAAATGACATTTGTTCCAGGTCTGCTCAGAAAGAAATTCAGTTCAAGTTCGCATGTCAAACATTGTAGCTGATCCCATTATTTGGCATTGAGCTGAAGTTCTTTATCCAGGAGGCCTTTGAGAGAGTCAGTCTGAAGAATCGGCAGCAGCAGCAGCTCAGTGTGGCATTAAACAGTCTCTCAATGCGACTAACAGGAAGAGGTGAAACAGCCAGCTGAGACTCAGAGCAGCAAAACACAAGTGAGAGAATGATTCATCTAATAGAGGCCGAGCGCCCAGAGAGCCTCAGCTGAGGACAGCTTGAAGAAACTGTGACAAACATCAAACTGGACTTAAACTTTGTGATTTGAAAACATCTCTGATGCTTATGTGCACAAATCTAGGTTTCAGTGTGATGAGTCGGTGCAAAGCATCTACATTAAGCGCAATGTAAACAGGATAACTGCCTTACGTAACCGGGGAAGAGGATTAGAGAAACAATTTCCCCAGGTAGATGTCCACCAGAACAGATTTCCTTGCCATGGATATGCGTAATTGGTTTACCAGCCAGCTTTTCTAAAAGGGCACAAGTGTACATGTTATGTTCAATAAAAACAATGTTTGTGCAGTATTAGTTTAAGCAGACTGTGTTTTTTTTATTGTTGTGACTTTGATGAAGATCAGAAGACACTTTATGACCACTTTGCACAGAAATCCACGTAATCCCAAAGGGTTCACATACTTTTTCTTGCAACTATACAAATTGGGAGGTACCACGTAAGCGCTGTCCATGTTTCTGGACCGTGAGAAGAAGCCAGAGTACCTGAATGATAACCCAGCCACCTGGCTGATCAGGCATGACTGAGGACTGTGTTGTCACATATCTGAGACCCAGTGGAACAGAAACAGGATTTATTACCTCTTTATTGCCTCAGTCTTCAGAGATTTTTAATTTTTTATTATACATAATGAATGACTTCTCCATGGAGACACAAGGATGCATAACTCTAATAATGGCCTCATTTATTGTTTTAGTTCAAATTTATTTAGATTTGATTAAACAGTAATTAAATCATCAACATGATTACAAACACAAAACACCAGCATTTTTAGTGGGTACTGTTTTACAGTTTGTGTTCAGTGTAATTATTTGATAGAATCCATTTGCAGAAGTGCAAAAAAGGATAAATAATAGATGTGATACATCTATTATTTACAACAAGCCTCTGGAGAAAGTGAAAATAATAAATTCTGTCTTCTCGCTGTGTTGTGAGTGAATCAAACACCTTCATCTGTGCTGCAACGCTCCAGTGAACCTGAACATAAACATTACGTCACATTCATAACTGAATCAAATGCGTTTTCCACTGTTCATTAAGCAGCAGGTGGACAAAAGACAACATCGTGTAACAGATTGGCTCATCCACACAAGTAAACGCATTCAGACGGTTTAACCACCTTCTGAATGTATTTTAGTCCTACTACAATACTACAAGAACCAGACTGCAGTCACCTGTGTCCAACCGTATTCAATGATGAGTGAACGTTAAATCACATCAATAAGATGTTAATGCAGCTAAAATTAAAGCTACATTTGTACATGTCAACACATGTTAAAAACAGATGGAAGCTAATGCTTTAAAAGGCTGAAAGATGATATAATACTTTCTAAAATAGGTTTGCAAAAAAATGAGCGGTAGCTTGGAGGTGATTCCTGGTATGTTTTTACTTGCGGTGTACTGGAGGTAAACCGTGAGTAGTGTGTGTATAGTAACACTAACAGTAGCACAGTAAAACATGATGAGTGTTCTCTGATGCAGGACCCATGAGAGCAATAGCCCCACAGACCGTGAACGAACAGCAGATGGAGAGGAACTGCTGGAAAGCTACAAGAATAACGACGCAGAGCAGAAACCACTTCAATCTGAAAGATATACAAGAGGAACGCGAGAAAAAACAAACGTGTTGGTGTGGAAGCAAGTACGGGTGAGGTTTGAACTCAGCAGGGGGTGGCGACGCAGATACAGAGTCCTGTTTACAGTGATGGATGGAAACGGGCATACGTTAAGTGGATAAAGCGGGAGGTGACAGATGTAGCTGCCACCAGAGGAGCCTCCTAACAGCAGCTAATCTGCATCGCTTAACACAAACTGCTCTCAACTGCAGGGAACAAAAGCACATTAAACGGCTCCTTTGGAAAGAGGGCGGCCAAAAAAATACTCGGTTTCAAATGATAACACTTGAAACAGGGACAGATGTCTGAGCTTCTGCTGGGATTAAGCTCGTAATGAAGCCACGAAGTGAATGGCTGCTTCCAGGTGTATTAAGCCGTTAAGGTGTGACAGAAGATTAGTTCAACATTAAGCTCAGAGTCATGTTTTGTTTTCTGTCGAGCTTAATCCTGCTAAGAGACACTAAAGCTCAAAGAGGGAGCCAATAAATTTAACAAGTAATATACACAGTTAGAGATTAAAATGACTTAAGACTGGAGATATAAGCGATGTATTGGCCTCCTGAAAACAGAAAAATGGAAAAACCATCAATGTTGGACCACAAACCCCAAAACTCCTGTACCCTCAGTGTGAACAGCATCTGTGCTTCGAGTGTATGATAAAATGATAATATTTAATATCTGACATGCAGAGGAATCGACGGAGGAGCCAGTAGCTCATTAACAAGCACAGATGATTTTTTTCATGTAGGCATAATTATTGTTTTCAGTCGGTGTAATTGTTTTCTGTCGGAGCTGAAATGGACCGTACATGAACGCAACTCGGCTGCTTCATTACAGGAAAAAATGATCCTGTTGAGTGCCAACGTGCTGAGCCATCCTAGTCACTGTGAGGCTCGTAATTATCAAACAGACGTGAGCTTTAAGTTTTCTCTTGCTGTTAATAAACCCATGTATTTGTTATAAATCACGTTACACCCATAGTTGGAGAAGGAATGGAAATCTTTTCCAAACGTACTTTGGTGAATGTGTCGTTGCTTTTTCCACGGCTGTCTGGTCGCTTTGGGTCTGTGTGTGACGGAAGCTGCACAGAGCTTTTTCTCTGCCTTCTGCATCTTCAGGACAGCAGGGAGTGTCTAATCTTGCGAGAAGACAGTAAACCCCCATGAGCCGACCTGACCTTCTCCATTCAACACACAATCGTGACTGTTGCAACTACATTAGGCATCGGCAAAGCACAGACCTTAAACTGCACGAAACACAGGAAGCATTTTTATTATACTCAAGAAGCTCATGCTGAATTAAAGGCTAATACATCACTGTGATATTTTTAGCAGGACGTACAGTATTCACCGTTTGCTTTGGACTACACACGACATTTGCCCACAAGTAGAAAAGCATAGTATAAAATACAGGTGTATGAATACACCCCATTATTTGCTGCCCTTCGTAAAAGGTCACTCCCTCCTTGGCAGCGTCAAGCCTCCTGTCACTCTACGGGAGGTTCTGACCCCCTGTCCAGTGCCCTCCAAGCCTGGATCCATGACTGCCCTGCTCCACATCTGTGTCCAGGTCAAAGCATCCTTTATTAAATTATTAAAAGCCTCCAACTGACTTGGACTGGCTGCGGTCACCTCGGACAGCCGGGACTGAAACCTGAATAATTTACACGTTCAAATAAAGACTCAAACCCAATCATTATTAGGGTTGGGTTCTACCCGTCACAGAACTGTGTGTGAACTTGGTTTAGATAGGACTTACTGTAGCATTCAGGGCTAAGGCTACAGCCCATGCAGTGTGTTTCCTTCACAAAAGAAACGACAAGCTAGTTAGCTGGGAATTCAGAGGCACGGCAGACAACAGTAGCAGTAGCTCACGGACACCTTCAGAAGAGCTGAGACACACCTCTCTGAGGCGATAACAGAGTCCCACCTTTGCAGAAAGGGCTGCAAGCCTGCGAGTCCATCACAGGGTGTCACTGCTGCAGCTTTTACAGACAAACCGCTGCACTGTTTTTTGACTTTTTCGTATTTTATCAAAACAAAGACTCAATCAAACCTGATTTCAGAAGCCAAATTGGAATAGATAAAACTCAAACAATAGCCACAAACAGGTCCAGTACTCAGTGAGTACAGGCTTGGAGGAGGCATGTAGGTCAAAACATATTCCTTTGATTACACCAAAGTCAAGGGAAACATCAATGATCGGTTTCTTTATTATAAAACCTATAAAACTGATGAAGCTTTAAATTACCTACATAAGAAAAACACAGATGATGATGAGACATGTAATTTATCTTAGGTCATATCAGTTGGAGAATTTTAAAGCCATTTCTATGTAGAACAGTAAATTATAACAACGTTACGTTATCGTCTCAAGGTTCGAGTCCTGGCGCTGCAGCCCTCCTGCCGCTGCTCATTCTATAGGGTCTGCTCCATTTTTTCTGGTGACATAAATGTCAGCCATTATTACTAATGAATTAATCAGCAGGAGACTTCCTCCCTCCCTGCTGCTTGAATTAATTGGAGCTTTAAAATGTCACTAAATTATTTACACACCAGTAGAGCACTGGGCTGCAAGTTGGGAGATTAAAGGCACAGGAAATAAGTATGGAAACTTAAGATGAGAGGAAATAAACAAAAAAAACAAAAAAACAACTCAACAGCTGTAATTTCTCGTCATTGATGACTGGTTTACTCCGACCCCTCTTTAGCACTCCATTCTACTCCCACTCACGAACAAACAGGAAAAACAGAAAGATCCCAAACATGTCACGGGAGGAAACCCAACTGCAAGGTCACACCAAAACAGCAAAGTGCAAAAGAGAGCAGCAAGTACAACTAGTGCTGAGGTTGTGTAAACAGAACAGCCTGTAAGAAAAATAAACTATAAAAGGGGCGATAATTTACTTCAAGAAGGTTTACGAACAAGAAAAAATTGTTTTAAAATAACCTTTTATAATAATCTATTTCCATCTGCAGAGCTAGAAGCCGTCTTCAGGCTGCACGGATTTCTTGGTTGATTTACTGTATACATTTAATCCCACGTGTGGTTGTGATGGAAACCGTTCTGTCACAGTAACGTTCGAGTGCTCCAGCATCATCTGTGAGGAGCTATGGATCATCACCGCTCATACGTTGCTTCATGCAAAAACCATCAACAATATCTTTGTCGTCTGTTTCAAGTCAGCTGTGTTGACTTCAGTTTGAAGTTCATCCAAACTGTTGAATGAATTTAAGTTCATTCATCACAGGAAAGGAAGGTGTAAAGCAGCATGTAAAGCATCTCTGTATCATCTGTAAACCCTACAGCTGAACAAAACATAATCTAGCTAAGATAAACTTGATTACTTTATCTGTCTTGATCTATACAATATTAAAGTAAAGTGTAATGTCTCTTTGACCTCCACAAGCTCTGTCCTTGATCCAAGTGACATTGTAGGGACTGATGGAATTTCAAAGGAACTGTGTTAAGTCATTAGTGTGGTGTCATGGTCACAAGAACGGGTCAGACTGGTTGCATGGAGACAAAAATGTTACACGAGTTGTCTGTAGGTGTAGCATCAACCTGTGAGGTGAGTTGGAGTCAGATCAACTGAGGGGACAGGTCCTCAAGCAACGGGAAGCAGGTTGCGGATCCAGATGCTGAAGCCTGTTTTATGGGTTTTATGGTTGTGTGGGAGTTCATTTTATTCTGCTCTGAAGGAGAAACCTCTACTTAAACCTCCCACAGTCTTGTTTTATATTGTGGAGCATGTCACCTACCCACTGAAGTAATGTGACATCCCAGTTTGTTTTAAAAACCAATTACTTCATGTTCAATAAAACCCTGATGATAAGACAGATTGGAGGAACAGGCGTGGGCTTCTGTGCTGAGCAGCAATTCCGTTTCTCTATTCAGATCACAAATGTCATAGATGAGTCGTGAAGTGGAAGTTGCGGAAGTCATCATTCTGTGAGGGGAACAAAACCACCACAGGAGCATCACAGGCCAAACCAGTAGCTGTCGGCTTTGTTTTCTATCCAGATCGGTGAGGAGAAGCAGCCTTTAAAAAGATCAGCGCTCAGATGTTCAGTCAGTGTTGAGTATATTTTTCATGAACGTCACCTTTTCATGTCCATAGTGAAACAGACTTTTAATTAGTCAACTTGAAAATGTCTCGTCTCTGCACGTTTAATATCGTCAGACTAACCTCTGTGACTTTAGATTCTCAGGCTTCAGAGTCAATTCTTTAAGCAAATGCCTACAACTGATGTGAATCTGTGTTTCTATTTGATAAACGATTGGTGGCTTCATACACACACTCTTCTACCCTTTGCCTGAAAAAAATTCTATTCAGAGCCATAGAGAGAAAACTATTTGTTGTGACTCTGTAGGGGTCTGAAAATGGGCCAATTAGGACCAAATGGCTGAATTAATACAAAGACCACCTGAACGGCAGAGTGTAGAAACCTGTGCTAATCATCACACTGAGAACATAAAGGTCCAAGCATGAAACAAGAAAGAAGGAAAGGAGATGAAAAAGCTTTTCATCTGTTGCTATAGAGAAGGAATAATGATTGGTCAAATAATACATTTCAACTTATTAAAAACAACAACAAATATTTTCTTACTCCAGACAGTTAAAATCACAGAAGGCAAATACAGGCAGGGTTGTAATGATGTGGTCTCAGAAAACAAAGCCGTGATACATCTTCACTCTACTGCGTCACGTCACGGCAAGTGCAGAGGACAGATGTTACGTCAGGTCTCCTGCAAACCGCCGTATCTATGCAGGTGGAGTACTAGCACCACCAATGGCATCTTATCCACGTCTGCGTACAGTTACAACGATACTTGGAGAGGAGGGAAACTGTCAGTCTCCATCAAACAACTTGTTAATACCAATCCAACCTCTAACTGTCAATGTGCACCATTGCACATCAAAGTCTAGTTTGATTTGTCATCTGTGTGCGTAGTACTGAGTCCTGTTAGGACAGAAGAAGGCAGCGCAGCAGCAGAAACAAACTTTCGAATTAAACTGTATTGATCTGATCAGCTGATTACAGCATCTGTCAGTTTCCCGATGTCCGACTACTGTAAACCTCTTTTTATTAGTAGTACATTAATGTTTGCAGATGAAAACTGTCTGTATCCACACTTCAAACATTCACTCACTCCCTCAGCTGAGTGTAAATCCATTTTCATGTTGCATTAGCAGGCCTCCATGTGAAACTTGTATCAAAGCAAACACAGACACATCCAGACGGAGAAATGCAGAGGAATTAAACAGCCTGCAGGCAGAGTGACAGAGCTCCCGGTGCGTCCAAAGCCTCTCTGTACGCGACAGGTGTGTTTGTTTGGAGGATAAATACAGTCTAATAAAATGTACGGTTGCGAATCGTCTTCGTGATATTTAGCGAGGATGCCCTGATGCCAAACTACAAGTCTTTCATTCATGGCATGTTGGGGTATCTGCTGTCACTAAACTCTGTGTGTATTAACTTGTTCAGTACTCAAGTCATCGCCAGGAGGCAGCAGGGTGACATGTCAAAAGATAAAATTGCGTTTTTATAAATACGCTTTGAGTGTAAGTATAGACGTTAGTAATCGTGTTTATTCCCCATAACACGCAGGCCAAGGAGTTTCGCTGCAGAATGAATAAGAGCATTCATTTTTCATGCCTCTCCTTTAGAACAAATCCCAACAGTGGAGTAATGTACTCAGTGTCTATAGTACATATGCTGTTATTAAATTATGTACTTCTCAGTCACTTACTTCCAATTCTGCATTTGTTAAGATGCAAACATGTCATGTTGAGCCAAAAATATGAAACTGTAGACAAAAATGACATTTTTGTCATTTCATGTTTTCTCCAATTATTTTCTACTCAAATTTATGAGAAAAAACACCCATCAGAAAACAGATATTAATCGGACTTTCTGGGGCAGACTCTTGACCCTGTGATGGGGCTGACCTTCGACCTGCCTTTGAGCCAGTGATTTCTTGTCTCCAATTCCTCTGCTGCTCCCCTCTTTCTCATTTTCTACACATATTAAAGGTGTGATTAGTCTAAGCTCGAGATGACTGGCCTGCACTCGGTGCAATTTAACACAGACAGACCCCAGCAGATCTGGGGTCAGAGGGGACGAGATAATCTGTACAATCCTTGGTTAAATATAGAAAAAGAAAAACACAACTGAGGTGGAGGCACTTTAAGGCTCCAGCCACTTTGAAATACTAAATTATAGGTCACACACCTGCAGCAGCACAACAATATACACTTTCTGAATCTCCACAGCAACACTGAAGCATTAGTGTTCACATAGAAAGATTACACAGTAAAGACATGTATGAACCACAGTAAACTGACTCCCACACTCCACACTGACCAGCAGGGAGCCTTCATGTGTGAGGTTTGCTTGCTCTCCCTGTGCCTACGTGGGACACTGGAAGCACCATCAATGCTAAAAAGACACAAGCAGCGTCCATCGGCATCTGGAATTGGGGATTTGTGTGTAATAAAATATAATATAATAAGAACCTTTGATTCCTGAGGGGGCGAGAGGAAATCCACACCTCCCTTAATCGCCTCTTATGGGACCAAACTTCCAATTTATATTGGAAATAAAATGCAGCACGAAATCCCAGCAGTTACTGTGGGCCTGTGTAGGGTGTGTTACTGTCACACTGACTGCAGTAAATCTTCAAACCAACCATTAAATCTTTTTCTCTGTGTGCAACATTAAATTAAATCACATCCTACACGACTGTGATCATCACATTATGACTTCACACAACACAGTGCAAGACAGAGGCAATTAAGACCACTTCACCTCTCAGAGAGCCGAGTGTTGTCTAAGGAATTTAATTCCCTATTCTCCTCTAAGCTTAGCTCTGTCTCTCTCTCACATGAAATGAATGCCCAAAGAAAACCTGAAGTGGTCAGAACAGGTTCAGAATGAATGAGTCTGAAGAGAAAGGCCAATAAATGTCTTCCAGGTAAACGCGAGATTATCTCAACAGAGCATGAATCAGCTGGAAGATAATGAATCTTTTCCAGCATGAGGTACTGTAATAAAGTTAGTACTGTTAATAAAAACATTCAACATCTAACCCACTGTAGATGCACAACGTCCAGCCTCATAACCATACGAAACGAAATCTGGGCTGGCACGAGATAGAGACACCGTTTTTTTGTTGTTATTTACAACTGTTCTGAATCTATTGCTAAAGGGTTTTCTAATGATCCATTAGATTAAATAAAAAACCAAAAAACTGCAGTATACATACATGTATAAATATACAGCATATATACACTGTAAGAAAAATAAACTAAAAATAGTTTAACCAAGACCCGATATGACCGGTTATCATTCAGCCTATTTTTCACTTGTCTGAACATTTTGGGATCCATTATTGTTCTGACACAAACTGAATTATGCCACCTCGTCTTCTTTGAAAATGTCTGTTTTTCATTAAAACTCCTCCATGGCATTAATAAGAGCTGACAGTCATGAGTCACTGTTCTGAGGACCTCTCTTAGTAGAAAACTGCTCACTATCTCACCGACAGAAATCGATTAGCTCAGCATCACGCGTCACACACAGCGACGCACACAAAATGAAAAATTATCAAAAGTCAGATTTCAGCAGTCTCTGCCTCATCATGCTGTGATGCCACAAATCTGATTTATGGAAAAGATGCTAATTACAAAAATAGCAGTAGAGCAGTGAACGGCTCAACACAGTAGAGTAATACCTCATCATCTCAACCAGTCGGTTGAGGTAGATGCCCGTCCATCCAACTGGTGGTACCAACATTGAAATACTATTCATTAACACACGTCACTGCTGTACGGTTTGATTACAAGCTACCGGACACTTACAGGAGGATGTAGCAAGTTTGTTGAGAGGCATTCATGCCTATTGGGTGGTTTACACAATATACAGAATTATTGAACAACCAAGCACACTACCGGTACACTCGCATGTGTCTCACACATCACACACACACATTAATAAATCCAGAGCCTAGATGAAGAGATATCCAGCCTGACATTCCTTGCATTTGTGCAGAGAAAGGGAATAGGCAGAACGACTACACTGCTAATGGTAAAAAACACAACCTGTTGCATTGTATTTTTATCTGAGACAAACGGAATAAGGAACACCAGCGTTGTCACAGTCGTCATGTTGTCTAACAGCCTCCGGAGCAGAGGAAGGAGGTGAAAATAATGTTATGTTGTTGCTGTGGCACTGCCTAAACTCGTGAAATATGCACCATGACAAACAGCAGCACAAATTCTTGAGCCATCGTACTGCTACTGATGCTCTGGCTTCATGAAAACATTATGGTGAGAAAAAACACTTGTGCTTCAGGCCGATGTCTGAAATATGGCACTGAGGTGTTTTTTTGTGTGTGGTCTAATGAGGATGATTTCGTCTCACTTTGAACATTCAGCCTGTCAGCTCCTCTGCAACAAAACAAACGCTTTCCAGATCGAGAGTTTCACAGAGATTTCCTCCTCTCGCAACTGCTGGCAATTAAGGAAACAAGCAGCAAGAGGCTAATAAGATCTTCATCTCATGCCAGATTATTGGTACTTTAGCAGAGGAGGGGAGAGAGATGGAGCTAGAGGAGTGACAGGGTATAAAAATGGAATAAACTGAGAAGATTCTGTGCAATTTCGACTCAGAGGTGAAGCATTTCGATCAACTACTTTCAAACGGTGTGGTAACATGCAGTAGAAGGATGGATGTGATGATGTGGCGGGGGTCACGAGGAGCACAGGTGAAGTGAGGTCAATTAAAAAGCCTTCCTTTAAAGCGTGAGATTGGCGGCTCCCACACAAAGAGAAAGCAGCTGGATCGATTTTCTAATCTGTTGCAATCTGATTCTGATAAATTTAATTACTCTGTGCCACAAAAGCTCAAAAAGTACTCTGTCATCAGAGGCATAGTGACAAACACACAAGCCAGAACTGAAAGTTACAGACACAAAAAGCAGCGTTGGTGTCACTGAAGTTGACATGTTTGGAGATAATTGACAGTAAAAGTCATTCTGTTGAGTGGAGCCGCTCAGCTGAGCGGTGACAGTTTGTTTGTTTTAACTTGTGTGGAGGCAAATAGGAGAAATTACACTGGTCCTCTGATACAGTCAATTTTGTACTGAACAGTGTGTCTACAGTCGTCATACTTTGCTCTGCAAACACCGGAGTCTTGCGCAGGGCTATCAATATTTGAAATGGGTTTGGCGTCTCCTGCTTTCTCCTCCTGCAGCTGTTTGTGTGTTTTGTTGTACAGAAGCTCAGCAGCCAGTTTACATTATTAAAACACAAAGATTTCCCATGCACTTTACGCCATTTTAACGTCTTTCTTCTCTGTTACTGAAGCCCAAAAGAAAGCAGAGACACAAATGGAGTAAACCATAAAATCAACACACGTCCAACGTGCAGATTCATAGAATGCAAGGCAGCATAGTTGTACTGCAGTGAGCACAAATATCTCAACATGTTCTGAGAGTACTTGTTTCTCCAGTGGACTTTTGGGGAGACACCTGAATGCATCTGAAATGTGTAAAGGTAAATGTTTGCACTCTATGTCGCAGCAGCGATACGATGATCTTACCTCGTAGTAGCTCCTCACAGCGTTGCAGAAAGCTTCATCTGCCACAATCTGAGTTTCCCCGTTAAGGAAGGCCAGAAAACGCTCCTTCACTGCCTGCAGCTGCTGCTTGTTCACCTGAGATTAAGACAAATATCAGAAAGTAAGAAGAGAGTGGGAAAAGTTAGAGGGAAGAAATGAGACAAAATGTTGGCAGAGGATGGAATAATCAATTAGAGACAGATGGAGAGGAAGAGCAGAAGAAGCAGGAGGAAACAAAAGTACAAGATTAGAGCCGTTGGTATAATATAACATAGATCTGACATCGTTATTAGAGAAAGGTCTCATCATCAGACAAATGTCTTCATATAAAACCGTTTTCCAAAAATGGCCCAAATGTTTCTCAGTGAAGCTATAAAAAGAGCTCATTAAACACAAATTTCATTTTACCTCACAGGCAACACAACCGAGAGCAACTTGAAGAACTGACTGTTCCGTTGCGACATCACATATCCCACCCTTGATAAGTGCCATCGTGAAAAAAGATTCAATCTGACATCTGCTGCTGTGATCAACACTGAAGGAAGATGTGCGGAGATAGAGGCCATTCTGAGACGGGTGAAATGAGACTCCACATCAAAGCTGCACATTGTACGTCTAAAGCCGCAGTTTAGCTGCTGTCAGTGCATGGACTTACTCCCAGACAAAGGGAGCTGAAGCGTAGAAGTAGCAACACGTGATTCAGCAGCCGACGGCCTAAACCAAGGTGACAACGAATCCAAATATGTGTCAATAAACTCTCCATGGCAGCATCGTGTATTTTCAGCATGTCTGTGTTTTTTTTTTTGACTTAATGATTTGCTATTTGAGACTCACGGCTCTTTTATTTCGATCGGCTGCATCTTTTCCCATTGTGTGTCAGTGTGAACAAATAACTGGATGAAACAATAAGATGATGATGGAACTTCTGTGGTCAGCAAAAGACAAATAATTGCTAATCCTCTGTCCATCTATTCACACATTTCCCATCCGTTTCTTTATCTATTCACTGCAAGTGTTGAATATTCAAGTGTCGAGTTTGGTGAAATAAATCTGCCTCCACAATAACAAGAGCAATTCACAGTCAGGCCAGAGGAAAAAAAAAAACAATTCCCATAAATGTCATCGGCCCATGTAATTTCTGCCCACTGAACCGCAGTTGACATATTGTGTTGTATGAGAATTTTAACTTTTCATGAGCGCTATAATCACCAGAAGCTGCTGCTTATACGCTGCATATGTATGAAGCATCAGGAGGACGGCAGCGTCCGGGGAAAATTAAACCATTATTCTTCCACTTGTTGCAACACTGCCTGCAACAAGCGTTATGGAAGTCAAAGCCCTAATTTCCAGCGACACAGAGTGAGCGGGGACTTATCTCCTGCTGACAGCTTTTTGTGTGGGCTCTTCCGCCTTTTCCGTGTCTGAAAGGAGACTCTGTGGTACGCCATTAACCACAGGCGAGCAGGACGGCGAATTTAGCAGCAGGTGACGACCGCTCAACTTCAAAATGACTTGACCCCCATTTCGAACAGGTTGAAAAGGTTCAGCACAGTTCAGAGATTAAGAAATTCGCTTGGAAGGCCACTGTTGCATCAGTATAACACACACACACACACACACACACTCACACACACACACCCTGTCTCACTTTGTGTACAAGGCATCATGGAATCAGTAGAGCTGATTTAACAAGTACTGAGGGGACAGTAAGCACGTATTAAACCAAACCAATCTAATTAAGTGATAATTGTCTGACTCAGCCATTATGTTGTAACAGCTAAACTAGTCTGCCTGAAGCCAACATGGTGAAATTAAATCACCAGTCCTCCAACGTGAAAATGCATGATTCCAGAACGCTAAAGTGATTCCGTCGTTTCCACGCAGGCCTGAGCCTAACGCTGGTCATAGTGAAAGGATGGGCTACGGGTACATAAGCTGCTACTTGTTTAACTTGTCTCTTTGTTACTACACTTAGAGTCCGAACTCACGTCAGCCGTGGTTTAGCTACACACCTCAAGGTCAGCAAATGTGGCAATGAGGCTGCACGTTCTGCAGATCTGTTGATTTATGCATCTTATTCTACTGGATAATTTACAGTAGGTTTAGAATAATTAATTCAGTCTCATCCACCTTCACAGACAGGCAAGTTGATAATGTGACGGTTTCCTTTATAGAAACATTCAGCAAGACTATTTCTAGGTTGCTTTTTTTAGGCAGAATACTGAAGCCTCTTTTTGCACCATCTGTTTTCAGGTGACTGCAGCAGTAATGTTTTCTCTCATACAAATGCATCATGCTCATAAAATGAGGGGCGACAACCAGAAAAGAAGCTGGATGTGCACTGTGAAAAGCCTCCTGCCAGGTTTCAGCTGAATTTCTGTTCATGCCTGCCCGTCTGCGTCCAGTAAAGGCTCTATATGCAGACCCGAAGCTGTTCAGCGCCATCGGTGAGATAACATCCAGGTGGATGTCATGTAGTATGCTCCTTCTCAAAACCATTCCTGCCGAGTGGAAGCACTCAGAGGTCAGCAGGTCAACATCTCAAAACTTCATGGAGCATTAGCTCTCAGAGCAGATTTCAGCGATTAGAGTATTAATTGGTTTTGCCCCTTCAGTTCTCTGTACCTCTGAGAGCTCCCTTCCTGTAGGAAACTGCACAAAATAGCCTTGCCTTCCCGCTGACGAGCAGACTGAAGATTCATATTTTTCTCACTGTAGCCCATTAATCTCCTTGGTTAAAGCTAAATTATGCAACTCCTGGGAATCAAGTTAGCGGTTATTGATCCACTCCAACTAGCTGCCCTCCTGCCTGCCTCCCTCTGACCAACACTCCAGCTTCTACTCTTAACTGTACAATAAGACGATTTACAGTCAAAACTAATTGGTCTTCTGATTGATTTGGGCCAGGACCCAACATTTTTAAAAAGGGTAAATCTTTGCACAGGAGCCAGTACTGAATAATGTCATTAGTAGGCATATCACTGAAATTAAATTATACTGCTCCCTTAACAGTAAGTGGTTTTCAATGACTCTAAAAACTGTTCTGGTAACATTTTGCATTATTCTTCAGAGAAACTACACAACAGATATCATACTGCATTCCAAAACACGTTTTATGGGGTTTTCCGTGCGATGCGAGTTATAAAATCAGGAAGAATCAATAAATGCAATAAAAGAAACATTTATCTGCTGCATATTACACAGCAGTGAGTTTCAAATGTGTCTGTATTACCACACATTTGTTCCCCGTAGTTCTATGGGCACTGCAGGTGAATCAAGTAGCACATCAGAACATTCTAGTGATTGCAGGTGAAGCTCTGGGGAAAATAAGGGATTATTCCAGTCCTTCAGTGGGTAACAGAGATTCTAATGGTCCTATGGGGTACTAGATCTCTAAGGAGGTTCTAGAAGCCCTTTACAGTAGGTGGTTAGTCAGAGGGTCTGTAGAAAGCTTTTACATAGCCTCTACACAACAGATCCTTCAGATGCTTATAGTACATAGGGGCTGGGCTTAAAGATTCCAGAGCATATTCTTATAAAAAACTGAATGCCCCTACAGGTCTACTTTTCACCTTAAGAAACAGAATTAAACATTGGCATAGACTATTGAACAAAATGTTTCATGTCAGAAGGCTGGAGGACAAAATATTTTAGCAAATCTGCTGCAATTCACAAATACAAATAGAATAAAAGAACTGTTTGAAAGAGAAGATGCTAATTCAGGTAGAGCAGCCAATCAGACATAAATCATTACCAATAAATAAATAAATAAATAAATAAATAAATAAATAACATTGTCACCCCTGAGTGAACACTACAATAATAAACTGATTTGATAGATAGGAACTGAGAAGGTAATTGATTAGTCCATACAGGCAGAAGAACAGCTGCTGGGCAATGTAATGATGCACAGTGATGCCCTCTCACTAGATGCAGTTTACCAGACGTCAAACTGTCAATCATCATGAAATAGTCCTGGACAAAAGATAAAATAAAACCCCATCAGACAAAAATAGTGACAGAACTAACTGGAAGATCCACCGTAAAGGTTTGCTGGTATACTGACACAAGTCGCCTACTATAGTTCCAGGCTCTAAAGAACAGCAAGACACCAAAGCAGCTATAAATATCTCAGCTGAGTCTAATGTCCAAGACACCAAGCCGATGGTCAGCTCCAGGCCACGTCGGCCACTCAGGGAGCGTCTGACGTCGTAGGCTCTTCTCAAACATAATTATAAAATCTATAAATTTGCATCCTTGTGCCTTCCGTGTCATCTTTCTGACAGCAAACCGTTCAACCTGCTGCACCTCAGCGTGGCTGAAATCCATGAGGAGGGAACAGCAACAGCTCTGTGTGTTATATGTGTAGAGCACATTAGTGTTTGTTTATGCTTCAAGGCTTTAGTTCCTTCCTTGCTCACCTCAGAGAAGGTGATGCTTTATCGAGGACAGTTACATGTTTATTTGGTCAATAGCAGGGATCTGATGGAAGTGTGTATGTCTCGCCTCTACAGGAAAAATGACATTTCTTTGTTCCCTGTAGCACTTTCGGCTGTCGGGGTGCAGCTCTGGTGAGAAAACAAAACGAGCCATGGCAAGACATATCTGTCAGACGTCTCAGATTAATAGACAGGGTGGGGGGGGCAAATTGAGTCTGTAAATACAGCCTCTGAAAAGAAACACAGAACTGGCCAGCGTCTGGGTACATAGAGGTAATTATATCAGCCTGTATTACTGTGGAGGCCACCCTTCGAGGGACACACCTGCCATCTTGTCTGATTTGCACTTAATTACAGGGTCAGCTGTTCTCTGCCTACTGCCCACAGCCAAGGCAGGACTTCAACTAATGATTGCACCATTTTCAAAGTATTTATTAGACAATGGCAGAAAAATGCATTAAATCATCTACTTTCAGAGCCTGGCATGATTACTCTTCTGATCTTAATTAACAAAGTATCGTTTTGTTTTGGTGGTGTAAGGTCTTTGTGCTATACAGCTATGAAATGAAACACATTGCATCGCAAGACTGTTCAACTGTAATTAAGACAAGTCATGGAGGATATTCCAGGCTGAAAATACAGCATGAATACACTCTAACAGAGGTGAACATCAGTCGAGCTTAGGACTGAAGTCAAGTAAAAGAAATGAGCTGACAAACCAACAACTCCAGGGTCTCGAAACTTGAGGCAGCACTGGTCTGGTGAAAAATTTCATTTAGTTCATGTCTTATTTAAAGATTCTGCAGCCTTAAACTTATAGGTGTAACAATTTGTTTCCTTGATGCCAGTGATCGGTATATCACACTTTATTCCCTTACTCCTGAGCTGTTAGGCAGGATGATGTTATTGATTTTTTTCTAAACAGAAAATAAATACTACCAAGGACATTAGTGAGTCACTGGGTGTAAAGGCTTCATATTAAGTCCAAAATACAAATCTATATCTGAACAGACTCCATGTCCCTATTATATATATATTATATATATAGTACTGTGCAGGTGTGAAAAAATGCTGCAAAGAAAGCTTTCAGAAATACAAATAATGATTGTTCACTTTGCATTTTGTAAATTGACAAAAATAAACAAACAAAAGAAAAATCTAAATTCAATCAATCTTTGGTTACAACGTCAGTACTGGAAGTAATGGCTTGGCCCCCACAGAGCCCTGGTCTCAGCATCATGTGTGTCTGGGATCATGAAGAGACAGAAGGATGTGAGAAAACCTACATCCACAGAAGATCTGAGGTTAGTTCTCTAGATGTTTGAACAACCTACAGCCGAGTTCCTTCAAAACACTGTGAGCAAGTGGACCTGGAAGAACTGCTGCCGTTTGAAGGCAAAGGGTGGTCACAGCAAACATTGATGAGATTTAGATTCTCTGTTGTGCATGCACTGCATTTTGTTCATTTATAAAAAATACATTTTTGAAAGCATTCTTTGTTTACAGCATTTTTCACACCTGCCTAAAACTTTTGCACTGTGTGTGTGTGTGTGTGTGTGTGTGTGTGTGTGTGTGTGTGTGTGTGTGTGTGTGTAGAGTTCACACACACACACACACACACCCCAGGAGTGTGATTGGTTGGTTTTCACCCCTAGTCTGGCCAGAAGGGAGTTGGATGAACACCGTCCTCTCCAGTGTTGCCATAAAGGACAGCTACAGGTGAAACTTCCAAATAAGAAATATGTATTTGCAATAAGGTTTGGAACACCTTATAATAAATGGATGACCTGAGTGAGGGATTAAAAACTGGAAACATATTGTAGAGGATAAGTTAACTTGGTATATATATGTGCCGTGTGTCTGACCTTCGATTGTAAAGGGAACGTGTGCAGGGTGAGTGAAGGTAACTTTTTCCAAATAAAAGAATGAATTTGAATGGCTCCATAGTGTCGACAGTTTCTGGGTTATCTGTCCATCCATCATTTTTTGATGAGAACGAACATCTTGTGGTCAGACGTCACCAACACAAGGTCAAATCTCAATCTCAATCTCAGGAAAGACTATTTGAATATCTTAAAATCTGGCATAAATGTTCACACATACTCAAGTACCAACCAACTGGATCGCAATGGTCAAAGATCACAGTGATGTCATGTCAGTTCATTACCTGTGACAAACATTCACTCTGACTATTCCACAAAGCGAAGACAGACAGACGTGCATGTAAACTTCGTCTTGACTGGATAGCAGAGACACACACACCGGCACCAAGCTAATTCTAGTTTGACTTGCAATCAATCAGACAGTGACCTTCAGACCAATTTCCTTAATTGCCAGCTATGCTTCATATTGCGATTCCATGGAAGCGATTAAACAGCCTGGCTTGCAGGCCACCTACAGTATTTTTCATATCATCCAACGTGACCCAGTTTATCTCACCCATCAGTAATATGTGCTCCTTTTTTCTCCATTATTGTCCCTGCACTTTATTAAAACATCCTAATCTGTTACTGAGACCCGAGAAGCGTCGGTCAGAGCTCTGTTATAATTGGGCAGTAATGCAAGGCAGCAGGTTTTCACACTGGCCACCAACACAGTAGTAGCAGCTCCAGCTCTCGACAACCTCCAGGCACCACAAATACAAACACACACAGCCCACTGAGCCGTCATACTATTCCCACAAACTGACTGATTGTTTTCTTCCTCTCAGAGACGTTTGCTTCAGACTAAAATAGTTTGTGACAAGAGAAGAAATTTATGTTCTTCAGTTGCAGTGTGTGCGCCCACAAACCACACACGCAAACGCTCTGCAGCTCCTCGCTGCCCCACGTCCTGCCACCAAACACAGGACCTCACTGCACAAAACAGCATCATCCGTGTCGTCGAGCAGCAGAGTGGCTGCAGCTCCAGCCAAAAACGCCTCCCATGCACTAACCTGCTCCTGAGTGCAGCAGCACAAATACAGCACACCTTCAAAAAAATACAGGAAAAAGAGCAGCAGGAGCAAATGAGCTACAGATGCAGCCAAACATCCTCCTCGTTGGCCCAATATTTCAGCTGGGTCAGGCGTGTTCAGCTAATTAGAAGCTGTGAGGACAGAGATAGTGGGACTAAGCACTACTACTGACATGCACACACACATCAATGATCTGCTCTTCTTTCAAATATACTAGTAGCTTGGTCTTCTTTTACTTGTTTCTACAGAATACTGGCAAATAAATTACATAACTAAATGTGTTGATCGCTTTGCAACAGCAGAAGTGCTTTGAATGAAAGTACCACCGTTATACCACAATGCTACTGCAAAGTCAAGTTCAATCGCATGAAACCATCACAGATGCAAGTTTAAATCAAACAGAAAACCTCTCAGCCTCTTCTGTCTGGACGTTTGCTTAACTCTAAATCAGATTTTCCACATTTCATAGCGTCCAACTGTTCCAACAACACCAGTTGTTTTCTACACCTCATCTCAGTCTCAAGCCCTGTGCACAGATATCTGTCTGCGTGTGAACACTCCCCTCCCTTAATGCCACCAGCTGACCACTGCAGTCCACATGCGACAGAGTATTACACACTCAAACCAGACCCACATGCCGCTATGCTAAAACACACATGTGCCCATTTGTGAGTTTAGGACACGCTCAGATCTGGGTCAACACCAACCTGAAGACTTGAGTTAAACTGCAGTTTCCATCAGTTTTGCAAATTCAGCCATTTTTTTCTTATTTAAGTATTTGTGAATGGAGGCATGCGGCCACTCTGAGTTTCCAGGGTTATGCCGACATTCAGGATGAATTCAAAATGAGACACTGGAACATTGTGACATTTAAAGACATTCAACGAGCTCTACAGATGGAGGTTTGCTGCTGATAACCCTCTTCCTCAGATGATGTAGGTGATCTTCTTTTCTACTGATGTGATCACAGCAAGGAACTATATGCATCCAACCAAAACCCAGTAAACAATGTGTAAGAAAATAAAACCACTGACACACTGAAAAGAGGAAGAGCTCTCAACATTTTAAAGGTTTAGAAAATTGTTACAGATGTCTCTAGATTTGTTGATGCCAAATTTGTTGACCTCTTGTTGTTTGGCTTGAATGAAAAAATGTGTCAGTGGTGTCTTCGTATTTAAACTGTGGACGGTTCTTTGAGTCGTGTTGCACTACTCACATACTGTTTCAGTTTATTCTGTCTCACTGTCACCAGTGTTTCTACCAGGTACATAATAAACTGCAGCACAAGCGATTTTTAAGTAACAGTGGCACAATCTATGCTAATTTCACCCTTTCAGTTGTGGGTGGTTTGCAAAGACACAGACATCCATATGGACCTTCGCAGATATAAGCACATTATGACAAGCAAGTATCTGAACCTTTAGCAACCGACAACCGCACATGTTAAAGAGTCACACGTGCTCAAAAACAGTTTGACCCACTAGAGTCTGGTTTCTTCTGTATAGATTATTTTTATCTGCAATGCCTCAAACCATTCTGACTCCACATGCTTTATTTTGTTTTACCACTATCAGCTGCAAAGCAATTATAGGTCACAGTCACTGAATTTTACATAGCTCAACAAAATATTTAGAATACAAAAAAGAAAAGCTGGAAAGATTTATTTATATGAAGATTGTGAGTCTAACTTCTGCTTATTTCAGTGAAAGTCTTTAAAAATGATGAATGATGACTTTGCATAATTTAAAGATTTATTTTATGTGGGCTACAGAAAGACAGTAAAACCTCAGCATCAGCTTTTCAAACAAACTCAAGCTCTTGGTTTGAGTCCAGAAGGCTAAATGGGTTCAAGAACGGTCAATCTAAGGGCAAGACGGTTTTAACCCTGAAGGCACATGCAGACACATGGATGGATGAGATAACGGTGTGTGGCCAGGTATGTGGACAGCTGGACTACGGGCATTAATCTCCTGCTCCACTAGAGTTCAGCACCAATGGTGTGTGAAGCTGTGGCTCACAAGTGGGGTCAGTTGCTTCCAAATGAGCCAGTGGTGTTGAGGATCAGGGCTCTGTCCAAGTCAGGTAAGCTCCTCCAGAACAAACTGGCATTTTACTATCAGGTTAATGGTGGTGGCTTTGTGCATGGTCATGCCCAATCAGAGAGGGAACGGATATCTATTAAATATATTTTAAAGAAAGAATTTACTGTTACAGCTAGGTCTCCTGTTTCAATCTTTTCCATCTGTCACCTACTTTCCCTTTTTTGGGTAATTCATCATCCCCACTTGTCTTTTGAAGATTTATATCTCCTCGCCTCATTTCCATCAGATGCAGGTAAAATATAACCATGGCTCAAAGAGAGCTGAGGTATGAGGAATCAATCCGCAGCCGCCTTCCTGTCAGGAATTGCCGAACTGTCTGTCCTAATCCAAGCAGACAAAGTCGGTCACACCAACTGTCAGTGTTATTTTGCAGCGATCAACCTGTCCAGGTAACAAACTGACTCCCAATCATATACAAACACACCATAACAAGTTTTAGTTCTAATAAGAGGGGCTGCACTGACAAGTCTGTTGTCTGATATGTGGACAGACATTCAGTGCCCTTGGGGTCATGCCTGAATTCTACTGCAGACTTCTGAAAGATACCTCTTAAAATTCTGTGCATGAGAATCTTTCATGTTAAGGTGCAGCATTCCTTGATTTCTCTGGCTCGCAGGTAGTGCAACAGGATGTTTTGTCTGTCAGTCATGAAATTTCGTGCCAGACATCCCACTTCAGCTAGAACTTTCAGAACTTACTTCACCCCAACCAGCCAAGGCAGATGGCCGCCCACCCTGAGCCTGGCCCTCAACCTACGAGATCCTGAGATGATACACACCCTAAACACACTTAACTGAGGCTCTACTTTGTGTGCATTTTCAGTTTCTGAATAAACAATGGCAGCTGGTGAATATCCAGCCAGGTGGGATGGACTGAAGTGATGATGCAAACATCTTTAAACGCTGAATAGATTTTCACGCTGCAATTTATGGCTCAGCTCCGGGATTCGTCTCTTAGTATCAGAGGAAGAAGGCTGCGATCTGTGCTTTCTCAGCAGTTTCCTCACATTGTTGGTCACTTACTGCTGGCTGGCAAATGCCCTGTGGCCTGCTCCCAGGCCTCGAGACATTTTCACAATTCAAGAGGCATTTATGTAAAACAACAGCATCTCCAGCGAGAACACAGCTTGTTCTTCAGCCTCAGAGGTACAAATTCCAGAGGGAAATCAGACACAAGCTTTAATTCGAGGGGTTCTATGGCATATTTACTGTCTTCAACACAGTTTCATCAAGTTCTAATAAGCCATGGTCAGAGTAGTAGCAGTTAAAAATGTCCTTTAAGTGTTACTCAGGGAGGATGAGTCAACAGGCTGTTTTCCATCAAATGTAAAGTCTAAGTAGTAAAACCTGGCACCGCAGAGCAGAAATACAAGAAAACGTGTACATGAGCATTGGATTCTGTCAAAAACATCTCCTTTCTAATGAGTACCGGTGGGTCGAGCCAATGAGGCAGAAAAGCTCTCCACTGGGTCACAGCAGGCGATGAGAGCAGAGGGAGGAGGGAAAAACGGGACGGACAACGGAGGAGAAGCAGCAAGAAATAAAACGGGAAGTGGAGGAGGAGAGGGGGACGATGTGATTGAAAAGACTAGACTGGGGAGATGATGGCTGTGACTTCATGTGTGGAGGGATAAATATAGAAGCGGAGCGCTGCCCTGGATGGTCCGCTGAGGCCGTTTGAATCAATTGATCATTGCTGCGGAGGAGACGTTAAAGACTTTTATTAGATTAGAGCTGGAGCCGTGGTGATCTGATACAAATGACTTCAGCGCCAGCAAAATACCTTCTAGTGTCCTCTGCCAAAGCCTGACGAGAGGCCGAGGACATGTGCTGGCATCTATAAACCGCCACACAATCACATACGCGAAGAGACGGTTGCAGAAAGTGACTGTGCAGCTCCAGGCATTTACATTAAATTTAGCTGCTTTTATGTTTCCTGTATCAGCATCAGAGAGCCAACACGCTCATCTTTCATGCCGCTAAATGTGTAATACATATTAACTCATTCAATGACTGCGCTCAGTTTTATTTTAAAAACCGAGGGTGGCATTCATTTATACACTCACAATGTTGTTAGGAGTCAATTCACAGTCCGTCTTTCATACCAGGTTTAGATTTAATTTAAGATTTTGTTCCCTTAAACATGTTTCCAACAGCTATACTAACTATATTAAGAGCAACATCAGTTTAAAGTTGTACAGTATACAAATGGAACCAAAGCAATATGAAATTAAAAGCTTTGCAGGAAATAGGACTTTATCTCAGTAGCATACAACAACATTTTGTGTCCTCGTCATCTGAATCTGCTGGCGAAATGGTCTGATTTTTGAACTCAAACTCAAAAGTTGACATTGATTAAAATAAAATGCGAGGTAATGAGAGTGCTGCCATCAAAGAAGAAAAGAAAAACTGCCACAGCAAACAAAACGAAATGAGAGGATTCTGAGAGGTGATCAGAGACAGCAGCTTGGATGACTGCGTCGCTGAAAGGGCTTCTCATGAGACGCGATGTTGTTTCGGGGACAATAAAATACGTCTAATGTATTTGTCATTTGTGCTACATAATGACAGGCTGCAGCGCCTGTGACTCTCCACCGTGAAGATCAAAGATGGAGAAAAGTGCCTGCTCACCCACAAAGGACAGACATGTCAGACGAAGGAGAAGGAAGTCTTTCTATTCGCAGGGAAAAACGTTGTTACAGAATTCCTGCACAGGCCTCATTAAAATTTCAACCAATCAAAATGTAATTTATCAGTGGAATAAACTGATGAGGGTTGAAAAAAGGTGGCATCAATGTGTCGCCCTGAAACAAAGAACATGACACTAGGCTCCTTAGAGGCATTATCACACACTGGCACAGATTAAGACACAGTCAGTCTTCAGACAAGTGCTCTGTTCAGGGATCTTCTTTGGCAGGCGAGAAACCAATAAGTAAAATAAGGACAAGGCTCCATCCTCACATATGTTTTTACTGTGAGCAGCGTTAGTTACAATGCCAACAATACGAAATAAATTTGATTAATTTTTAACAACTGCAAAGATAATGAGCTGCATTAAAAGCCACAGGGAGCAAGTTAAAAGACACAAACCCTCATCTACATGGATTAATTGGTGGGTGATACGTGAATCATCTGGTTTTCTGCATCAGATGCATTTGAATCACAACAAAGGTTACCTCATGAAAAGACATCTCCACAATGAACATGAATTCCTTTACAGATAGAATTAAAGTGCTTTTCATGCAACATTTTCAGCTTGAAATGCTGAGGGGATCCCAGGATGTTTCACTGTGTGTTTCACTGGTAGGAGGCACAGTGTGGACTCAGGGTGTGATTAAGAAGAATACGTTCGTTATGGGTGTGACAGCTGTGGTCGGTTACAATTAGGTAAAGGTGAGAGGGAAGTGGGCTCAACACACATCATGCAGGAAACAGCCGCGTTATATTCACCAACGTGATCAATATCAGTTACTGTGTAACATCAGTGTTGATGGGAAGGTTTTTAATCCTCATTGGTTTTGCGCGTGTGAAGACTATTCAAATAAAGTTCGACTTGTTTGCGATCACGATGCTCCACAGTGCTGCACTTTACAGGCGCTGACATACAACCACCCAACTAGCTCCCAAAACATAACGATAATTTGTGTCAGTCACTAGAAACAAAGCCTTTATTTTAGGTGCACTCCATCTGTGTGCTGTACCTGCACGTCTTCTCATTAATGAGTCTCCAGACCAGGCAGGTGCTCTGCATCCTAATGAGAATGTCAATTATTTCTAGGACATTAAATTGCATCGCTGCTCTGCCCAAACAACAACGAACACCGCAAGGACTGCAAACAGGGGGGAATGTCTGGAAGTGTCTCCAGTGTTTGATGTCAACGAGGCCAATGTGGGTCGCTGCTACCTCAAGTTATATAGTGTATTGTGTGTCTGTGCGTGTCTTTATCAGTTGAAAGCAGAGGCGCTGTGGGGGAGAATCGGCCATGTCAAATCCTCTAAACTGTTCTTGTTCAGCAACAGAACTGAAGTCTCAGGGAACTAAAATGAAGTGAATACGAGCACTAACTGCCGTCATAAACGCGGCCAAACGTGTCACTCTGTTCATTAGATCGTTCCCGTCATCAGACGTTCAGTACAGAGCTGCAGCCAGGGCATGGTTGATGTGCTTTAACGCCTGCACGCAAGGGAACCGTGTCCTGGGTTCTGAAAGGTGAAAACCAAACTTGTGAGTGGCAATACAGAGCACAGCAGTAGACGCTTCATTCACTGTTTGCTGAGGTCTGTTCGCGTCCAGATTGAACCTGACTAAGTAAAAACAAAAAACAGCTCATTTTAGAGTAAAGTTTATGGGTTCACAGGTTGTGGTTTAATAAATGTATGTTAAATGTCTTCAGCAGCTCAAGAGAAATGATGAGGAGTGAAAACCAGTATGATCCCATGCACCAGTTTCCTTTTGTGCACGTCTCTCTGTTGCAACAGCAGGTGAAATAAGTGAAAAGGTTAATCCACAGTTCTGTCAGCGAGACAACTTCCTGGTGTCACGCAGCCTATGACACAAGAAACAAAACATTCTATTCAATGAAGTCAAGATTGTGCACTTCACAAAAGCAAATAATTGAATATCAAAACAGCTGCACTGCAAATGAGCAGTAACTAAAATAACCGTTTAGTGCCTGAGACAGGATCACAGACATTGATTGAATTTGTAGTCTCAGCAAAATGAAACAAAGTGACTGGTCAGAAGGGCTTAGCCATGAAAGTCCTACCGAATGGTTTTACTAAAGCCGTCATTTCCACGTTCAACTGCTGTGCAGAAGCTTTGTGCGCTACGACCACTCAATGAGCCGGTCATGATAATGCAAAGGAACAATGAACATATTAAAAATGATTATTAACGAAATTCATCATTGTATTTAAATAAATGGCAAGTCCTCAATAATAATCAGAACTACACTGAAAAGCTAATGTTTTCCTTGGAGCTTTGCTCTGATGGTGGGCTGGTAGATGGCTGCTAATAAGTGAACATTACAGTGAAAAACACATCCAAACAATAGCTGCAGCCCCGCTGGAGCTGTGGGAGACGCAACACTAAAGACACGCTTCCCATAAAATAAATAAATCATACTGCGCACGCACACAAAGCTCCAGCTCACACTCCACTGCTCTGCAAAGGGTAAAGAGACAGAAGAAGTCTCTACATTTGGTTCTGCGTTTACATTTGCACGTGCAGAATGGAAATAATGTGATTTTAGACTAAACAAAACCTTATTAAAAACAAACAAGTTTGCGTGAGGGTCGTACGCCTCCACCAAACACTGAAGGCCGTCTAGACTCACATTCTCAGCCAGTTCAAGTGGACGTTTGGCCAGATGTGATGAAATATCCTCTGGGCATTTCTGAGGTAGAGCATTGAGGCGAATCGGGTTGTCCTCAAGTCTGAGCGGACGCTTACGCAAGAAGAATCCCCATCGAGGCAATTCTCACATATCAGGTTAACATAAACGGTGCCGCATGTAAATAGTATGTACTGTACTACACCTACCACACGTCTCAAGAAAAATATTCTAGCACAAAAAGCAAGCATTTGTACTCTCCAAATAAATAATGCAGCAAGTATTCCCTCAAGTTAAACATTTTAACTTCCTATCCCTGTTTACTGTATGTTTATGTCTCTGCCAACATGAGCTTTTGACTGTACCACCTCCAATTTGTTTGGATTTCTGTCTTTATCAATTCTGCCCTGTGAGCTTATACAGTTTATTTGGACCTTGGATCTTTGTTTCAGCAGCAACTTCCTGTGCTGTGAACTAGATTACTAACAGTTCATCATAACAATTTGTGTTGAAGACGGATTTCAGCCTTGAAACTAACAAGCTGTTCGACTTAGCGCCACGTTGTTGTGATGGAAGACATGACTCTACAGCAGCCTGTAGAAATAGCTGCCATGCTATGTTCCCTGCCAGCAAGGATTTGCTTTACTGTATGTGTAGTGGATTACAGCCAGTGTAGTCACTCACTAAGTTTGGCTGTGAGAGAGGCTTTAGTGTCATTTCTGAGAGACACAGCTTCTGCCAAAACAGAGGTTTAGGTGTAGGTGGAACAACATAAAGCAAGACCTGACATTCCCCCCGAAAACTTAACAGCTCAATACGAAGTCACGTCAAAATAAGGAACACAAGCACAAATCTAAACGACAGTCATGAGACGATCTGCACCTGTTCGAGTCGTCTCAGGAGCCAGCATTCAAAGTGCAATCTTAACTGCACTGGTACACGAAGGAACCAAAACGGAGACAAAAAGTCCCAAGAGCTTACGCGAGGGGACGGCAAAGCAGGCTTGTCTCAACAAACGACTGGCGTGTGGCGCAGTAGTGGAGACGTCTCGCGGGACTTTATTAGTTACCAGAAGCACCGAGCAAAACTGCAGGCTGATCCGGCTGCCACGCGGGGACATGGCGCTCGCCAATCAGCCTGTCAATACCGCTTACTTTATTTATGGCTCTTATCCTCCTCCTCCATGATCGTAGCCAAGTGCTTGAGGCACTGTGGCATTAGTCACATGTGACCCTTTCCTAAATATACACGTTTATTATTAGGGACGTCATCTTCTGCCTTTGGATGCCTGCAGCACAGTCAGTGTTAATCAGCGTAGTTTACTTCAGAGTTCATTTTATTTTAATTGTGTGGAATCTGCTGATACTATTCAACAATCTGTTTTATGTTGAACCATACTTCGACAGTAGATACTGCAGGCAGGCCAGTCGACACAAACCTGCCTCTGAAGGTTTCCTGTGGTAGCACACCAGGCCAGAACAAATGTTACCACGGCAGTGAGAAGCAGTAACATTTACGATTCACATAAAACGTGTAGAGACTGAGGGTCTGTTTAAAATAGTCAATCCCCGGTATGACACATTTTTACGACACCGTTTCTCACTGCTATACCACAAGACTGCACACATGGTTCAAAATGGCCATTATCATTCCACATCACTTTACCTTAGCTTTGCTGCACTTCTGAACCTGAAAGCTTTCATCGTCTTTTCTGTTACCTTTCGTTACTTGCGTTGACAGACAACAGTTTCCAAAGTGGACTAAATCACAGCCTCACTTTTTCATTTCAGACGATAACCCAATGCCTCAGAGAAGGTCATCTGTAAACAGCTGAAGTCAATTTGTCAGCATTACAATGATTTGCCGACCTGACTGACAACACAACAACAAAGTCTTTAGGTTCATTGTGAACAGAGGTTAAAATGCAAAAGTTAACAAATGTGTATCATTATCTCCGTTTTGTTTTGAAACCATTAAAGAGAATAAACAGTCACACAAGACGCTCACCCACACGCAGTATAACACGATGAAAATGAAAACATGATCATTTACTTCAACCCATCCCTACGGAGCAAAGATTTAGCTGTACCGTACAGGTATTCTGGTCTGAACTCCCCCTCACATCCTAAATCACTTCTGTGTCATCAGTCTGATGTTCAGCCGACTCCCACTGTTCTGGTGTAATTTACTTTACTCAGCTAAGGGCTTTGTGTAGGTGAAGAGCGCACAACACTAAGAGCAAGAGGGCGAGAGGTTTCCCTGAGAGGATGATTTGAGTGCTAATTCAAAAAGTTTCTGCACTAAATTCTCTCTACAGTGGGTGTACAGCTCAACAAAAATGTCAGAAGCAGAAAAAAAAAATGTATGGTCACTAATGAAAACAACCTGACAATCCAGGCGAAACACAGGAAGTAGGTTCATGTTTAAAACCCCTAAAGCTGAAACATAAGTGAAATCAATGACAAGGCGATATAAGGTGTATTACAATCACTTATTTATTAAGCCCAAGAAGCTAGATGAATGCTAGCAGCTTGGTACATAAAGCTGAGACTTGATATCTATTCACCACCATCCAGTGCTACTGCTCACTGCCCTGCTGTGCTCCTTGAACACCCGCCACGCCTCACAACACTCTGCACAGCTCTTCAGTTATTAATTATCACATTACAAGAAATGAGAAACAGCAAAAATGACTAATGAAGCACAAACCACTGGTTTAACCACTGCATGGCTGGTAGTGAGGCTTCACACAACGCAATGAGTTTTACATCATAGTTCTACTAAATCAGATTTTTTGCAGGTGTAGACATAAGCTCAATGCTACCACTCAGATCCTAATACTCTCACAATAGCCATGCTGACGCGTAGCAGTCATAATGTCTACCATGTTTACCATCTTCATTTGATTTATCATTGTGCCAACATTTTATAGTTGGCACTAAGGACAAGAACAGCTAAGCTCAATGAAAAGATGATTCATGTGACACATAATCATCCTCTGGGCACAATGAATATCCATATTGTGTTTCAAACTACCAATAACTATTGAGATATTTTTGTGTAGTAACAGATGAGCAGTCCAGTAAATGGCAAAATGTGCAGTAATTTCCAACCAGACTTTTTTCTGTCTAGAATCTAAGAAAGCTAAACGATTCCAAGACGTTCAGGGTCTGTTGACACCAGACGCAGGATTTTAGTAAATCGCTCATAGTTCGTAAAAGTAAATCCTATTTGGGCAGATGACTAATATGCACTAAAAGGCCCCTGAATGCCACTAGAGCAGCTTGCTATGAACAGTGTTACTCACAGTAGCCATGATTTCCAGATTAAACGGCAACATAAGTTTGACTAGGACAATGGAAAAACAGATCTGTCTGTCGCAGAGAGGAAATAAGCCGTGTGCTCCATTGTTCCTGCCAGGCATTTCCAGGTTGTGGACTCTGATACAGTATCTGTTTTTGTCTTCTCACTGCAATCACTGACAGACCCACAGTGTGAGTCGACGTACTGTCGGACAGGATCTGATTCAGCTCTGTTACAACAAACTGAATCCAGTTTTGGTGCGTCTTCTTAGGATAGAGAGAGATCTGAAGCTTTCTAACAGATCTTTCTCTATCCTGAACCAGAGACATCAGCACTGCGTATATGGCAGAGATGCACGTTGAAGATTCAAACCGTGTTAAATCGACAGCTGGTCACCGTCCCTCTCGTCTGTTCCCGTTATCGAGTTACTCAACACTAGAAGGGCTGTATGTCATGTGCTCTTTATGTACATCTTTTGTAATTAATGCAGTGATGACTCTACAGCCGGTCTGATGTTAGTCAGCATCCATGTCAGCAGCAGCGGGGAACACATGTGACCACTACCAAGTAAAACAACCTGCAGCAAGACTTTGCTGGTGACAAAACACACATCTTTTTAAGTTATGGCATCCTCAGTGAATTTACCTCACTTTTCAGTCATTGAAATTGCAGCTCTGTTATAACACTGCTTGACTATGCGCTGTGTTAATCTCCCTGTACTGTAGCATGCTGTAATGTAATGCTGCGAGCTGACTAGAGGCCATCTATGGCCCCAGAGCTGGGCCTGCTTTCCGTCTGCTGGTGTTCATGGCTCTCCTTGTTCAAAGCCCTGCAGAGAAATCCTTCCATTTGTGTGAGAGGAAGAGGAGGAGGAGAGGTTACATAACCCTCAGAGAAGAGCTCCATCTCAGGGAATCTGACAGGGGAAGGAGAGATGACAAAGGAGGACGGAAGTCGCCTCCAGCAAATCTGCAGCCAAAATTGCGCCCACTGCCCACCGAGAAAAAAAAAAAAAAAAAAAAACACAGCCCAGTCTTCACATCAGCTGAAGTGGCTTCTTATAGCAACGAGGCAGGAAGGGATGCTGTTTATCTTGTTTGTGTAATAAACAGCTGCCAGGGGATTAGATGTGTGCAGGGAGGGATGCGTGGGTCTTCATCAGGAGGGGGTTTCTGCAGTTACGGTTCCCCTGCTCAGTTTGTCAGACGTGTTTGGAAGCAGAACAAAAACAGAAACACCGGGGGAAGACTGGAGGCTTCCAGCTTTTCAGAGACAAGGCAACGCAACAGGTGGGAGTTCCCTCATTATATAAGACTACACATTCCAAACGCAGACAAATATTCACTCATTAGCATCAAGATAACTTTGACCGTTCACAAGATTTCAGATTTCTTTTTTAAATTCTGAAAAGCCTCCAGGCTACATACATGCAACAGGCAAAAACCTGAGATGCTGCTAAGAAAATCCACAAGGTCAGAGGCTGTATCGCCATTAAAGCCAACTCTAGAGTAAGGAAAAAAAAAGACTCAAGGTTTCAGGAATCTGTGACAGCAGCGGCTCCTTGTCCACCTGCTCTGCAAACAGAAATGGAAAAAGGAAAACTGCTGACGTTTCTGCAGGAGTGCATAAAGCATGTAAGGTTACTCTGTGGATGTGAGATGACTGGCAGTCCCAGTCTGCCGCTTCTGGAATCTGCTTTTAAACATTTCATGAGTGAAAACCCCTCATGGATTAGGCTTCAGTTCTTATTCTGAAAGTCATCAACAGTGATTTAGTTCATTCAACATTGGTCGACAGGATGTTATCATGTTCAATAAAAAAAAGCCAACATAATCTCATAAACTGTTTGTTTCTATGCTTTGTAAACAGAACAAGATTTAAACTTAAACTGTTCTTTAAACTTTCCCGGCGTGTTTTATTTGATTGTACTCAGGATATATTCATCCTGCTCCTTAACAAACGTAATAAACTGGTTGGCCAGTTACAACTAAATGAAAAAAATATAAAGAAAAACAAGATTAGTATTGACTTCTCTTCTCCTTACATGGTTTTGTCGAAGCCCTGCACAGATCCGATCGGATTTGTAGCACTGGTGGGAGAACCTGATGAGCTGCTTTACAACTCGAAATGTAAATTATTTATCAGAACCGATAATGAATCTCGGTCACCGGGCTCTTTGGGAAATAAACATCCTTTATTTAATGTGCGTAGCCTCAGGTAAAACCCGAGCAGTTTCCTTCCTCTCATCTGATTCACAACGTGTTTAATCTGTACCTAGAAGATTTTGTCAATACCAGACGCTTGTTCGATTTCACAAAAAACATAAATCAGAAAGCCCTCTGAGACAGAAGATGGAATATTATGTACTTTTACACCTTTTATTACTTTCTAGAGCTCAAGACTTTTTTTAAAACAGCCTCAGGGTGACAAAAGCAAAAATGTGTGATCTCAAAAACCAGATTAGATCCTCATTCAAGTCAACACAAAACTGGGTAAACAAGCAATGACAAGATCTTGCAGAGCATTTGAAGCAAGCTGGAGTTCAGGGCACTTTTTCTCAAAGTTTTTCTCAAATTGCTGCAGCTGACACGTGGAAGTTCATAAGTAGCTGTCAGCTGTGGGCTGCTACGTCACCTAGCTACGAGCCCTTCCCACTCTCTCGGGTTAGTTGACTATGCTCATGGCTAGCTGTCGTGCTAGTGCCGAGGTAAGAAAGTGTACAATCCACTTTGGTTGTCATTCTAAAATTAAAACCACTAGATGGCTATAGAAGCAGCTGACACCAAAGTAAACCTGTTTGCTACAGATAACACAACCAGGACACAGCAGGGCCGACACTTTTTCCAACAGTCGCCTTGACAACCAGAATGAATTCAAAACACACGCTACACAACGTCATGCTGACCTCTGCTCGTTTCATTTATCATCCTAAGCCAACTCAAACAAGAAAACGATGCTGCTTTGCGCTTTTCTGGAGCTAGCGTGTGATCTTCAGTCAGTCATAAAATGCAGCTACTACTTTTTGTTTTGTTTTGTCTGAGTTTTGACTCAGAGCTCAGGCTCAGTTACTAAATAAACTGGAGATGTTGGGGTTTTACCAGTTGCTTAATTGTTATAAATTAGTTTTTCATGTTCGACTAACAAAGGCACAGATTAAAGGAAGATTACAATTTCTTGTGGAAAGCACATTACAAGACGAGTTAAGGACATGTTAACATCTTTTAGTAAACGCTGGAATCATCACTACGGATGTGTTGTCTCGGAGGTGAAACCCTGAGGTTTGAGCATTGCGGTTCACGCAGTGAACCCACTGAAGGCTGAGTGTGTGTGGGCCGACACTAAGCACCAGTTTGCATCATTAACTCCTCCTCCAGAGTCGTGGTAGCCAGCAGGAAACCAACGGGATTGGGGAAGACGACAGCTTTTCTGTATTATTATTAGCCATCTACTACTTCTCCTCCTCAGAACCCAGAGAAAAACTCTGGTTAGTTTGAGGGTCAAAATAAATAATCGGTGATCTTAGGTATTTGACCAGAAATCAGGTGTGTGACAATAACAAGCAAATAATAGGTGATAGCAATCAGATGATGGCTAAATCTATTGAGTTTTGCACAGGGTCTATAGTATTCACTCCCATTCACACTACAAAATATTACATTATACTATAATATAACTTAAACTAACCTCAACAAACAAAACTTTTAGAAACCTCTACCGTATGCAAACAATATGCTCAAGCTACCAGTACAGTTAGAAACACTGGATTCATTCAGCTGCTCCGTCCACGTCTGCTACTGGCTGTGGCAACATTAGGCAAATCTCAGCTCTGAACAGTATGACATGCATTTTAAATGCTTTGTTACCACTGATGTGGGGCCGTTCTCATCCACCTGTGTGCATATAGTGACTCACAGCTGGTTATTTAGAAGCCTCTGTTGAAAGCTTGTCATTCCTGCACCAACCAAGTGCAACAGTCAGCCAGGCATCAGTAGATCTCCAACACTAAATGATTCAACAGCCACACAGAATTCAGATTAGTATCAAGAGTGCTGGAGTGAAATTAAAAAGACTAGTGCAAGTGTGAAAATGTTCATTTTAAGAACAGGAGTCAGACGTGTCATTTGCATATTTCAATAAATCATATCAGCCAAATAAACCCAATCAAACACAGACTCCTCTTTAAAGCTTACTAGACTTTGTTTCACTCTTTTGCCAACATGATCGCTTATGAAACATTGTGAATTTTCACCTCCAGGCTGGCAGGATGCACATATTTGTTCCTCTTTCTACTTAACAAGCTAAGCATAAAAAAAGCTGCCATTTTGGTACCGGGCCATCAGCTTCAACTCCATATTAGCAGATTTCTGATATATGTGGATTTGGATCAGGCCATAAATTATTTTTGATGGTTTCTAGTTTCACAGTAAAGGCTGCTGCCCATGAACTAAGCAGAACATAGATGTGAGGTGGAGAGTGGGCACATCTGGTCAGTATCTAATGGGCTTAATAAGGCCAATATTGGCACATATATTGATCAGTGAAGCAGAGCTGAGCATCCCTCATCAAAACTGCGTGGAATTGCATCGCAAACACCAACTGTTCTCAGATCTGGTTCCATTTCATCAGTTTTCTCTCAGAGGGCTCAACACGACTTTTTCTTAAATCCACTCCTGCCAATGAACCGTTATCCCGGGTGTTTTATTGATTTCTCTCTGGTGCAGCCTTGCAGAGCAGGGCAGGGGTCGGAGGAGTCAAACTGGAAACAAACTACATGCAGACACGCCTACTACCGTCTCCCACCAAGGAGTAAAGTAACACCGGAAACTCTTCTTCCTCAGTGAAACAACAAATCGATGCCACATTCTCCAGACTAGAGATGAGTTGACTGTTTATTTATGAACCAGCGCAGAGGGGAGCAGGACTTCCAGCATCATTTGGAATGAAAATAACAACTCAAGAAGCATCTTATTTCTCCTGCTTGCATTCTGAGTTTCTGTCTCATTAATGGGACATGGGTTTAATACTCTGAACTTACACTCGTCCACAAATGAACTCCCACATCTGCCTTCTGTCGGAGCAAATTCATCACAGACATATACGGACGTACTGAATGAAAACACCTCGTACGCATTTTGCAATTAAACCACCAACGAGGTGCTCGTTAACAAGTTTCCCAGCGGGTTGCGAGAACGTGGGGGTTCTTCAGTCAGGATCGGTTCCTGTGCTTGCTTCATTAGGAAGAGCTCGCAAGTGCGGGCTTTCCTCTAGCTCAGCCGAGGCGCATCCATCTGAGGCTAATGTGGATAAACTGGTGTGAGAGCTATCCTCCAAATCAGCTGACTGCTCCGTGGATGTAGTGTAGCCACGGACAACGTGAACGCATCCCACCGTCAAATGCATCTGACTAGGAAACACGAAGAAGACCAACTTCAGCAGATCTGTGCCAGGCTCAGATCTGACAAACTGTGGACAGAGCATCCTAAAGTCAAACAGATGCTGCACTGAACCTATGCTTTAATATATTTTTCTGTAATGTGGCTTAACATTAAAATCAGTAGTGTGTGTGTGCGTGTGTGTGCATTACGTCAATATCCAAAAAAATCAACACCAGGGGTAAAGAGCCCGTTTAGCTAAACGCAAATTAAAGGACTCAATATGCAGTACGTCAATATTTGTTTAGTTCGACATTCATTTTATGAATCATGCAAATCTTCCAAAGACCATAACACCGTTGAGTGAAGCACATTAAACGCCGCCATGCTGTTGGTGTTTCGGTGCCTCAGTGATGTGGAAGCAACAGGAGCATCGATCACCGAAGTAACTGTAACAGAAGTTAATCTACAAGTTACTGCGGTGGGTAAAACATGAGGCGAAGGAACCGGTACCTGCTTAAAGTCTCTAAACATTTGGAACAACTGCTGATTGTTGCAGGTGTTTTGAAAACTAAATGGATTCGCAAGCGTCTCTTCCATCCAGGACAACAGGTGCAACTCACCTTCTGCTGCCGCCGGGCCATGTCGGTGGGCTGCTTGGCGTTGAACGGGTAGGCGATGCACCGCAGGGCGAAGACGTAGATCTGCAGTTTGACCTTCCTCTCCTCTTCCTCCTTCTGGATCCGCTCCCGCTCCGTCCTCGCCTCCTCTTCACCTGTAGCGCCGCCGTCTTTGGCACCTTTGCCGGCGGTGGCTCCAGGTGCGGCGGACTGGCGCTGCCGGCCGCCCTCCCGCCTGCTGTTCCCCGTCTTTTCCGCCGGGGAGGCAGCCGGCTTCTTCGGAGCCTCCTGGACAACTTCTGAGTCGGAATCTCCGCCGGTGTCTTCGCTGGAGGACGGGTCCAGCATGGTTCGCAGCACTGAACTCCGGTTCCGGAAACAACTGTTGAAGCCGTAGTTTGTTTGTTTTTGTCGACGTGGCGTCAACGGCTGCACTTCACCGACCGACGGCGTCTCCCCCGCTGTGGTCGGTGGCGCGTTTGGAGACACGACCCGCGAGGACCGTCGGTTTTCTGCGGGGTGGAGGTGGGCGGGGTTTTAACGGTTAACACGGGAGGGGGGCGTCACCGCGCGAGCTGGGGATGAATGTGTTGGAATGAAATGGCAGCGCGCGCGCACACACAGCGGCTGCACGGTGCTCGCGCGCTCCGGCTCACAGGTGAGCAACCTGTGGCTGCAGCCGAAGATACGAGAACAGTAGACAGGAGGGCTCACTTTGTTTATTTGTTACAAACGAGCCACGCGATAGCGGCAAGTTTATGCGTTTATCTTATCCAAGCTCACAGCGTCGCTACAAATCTGTGTTCATCAGTGTGTAGGTAAACAGGTGTTACAAGGTGGCACAGGTTCGGATTCTATATCCGGTGTTTAAGACAAACAAATACGAATTAAAGCCCCATATAAGCCAAGAAACACGCGAAAAACATTAGAAACTATAATAAACCATGAACCATTAATCTTAGCTTATTATATGCTATATATTTTTTATCATTTAATACGAGTAAAGCATATACAACGGAAATAATAGCACTGTGTCCAACCAAAAAGTTTCATATAATATGAATACATTTCTTGTTCTGGGCGCAGGATAATGACGGAAACTCAGAACTTGCTCATTCTGGTTAAGCCGTTATTGTCTCTGCCGAGGTCTTTGCTCCTGTCGCGTGTTAAATAGACAATCTTTGATTTGAAAGGCACACAACACGTGTTTAAAGTCCCACACATCGAGAGAGAGAGAGAGAGAGAGAGAGAGAGGGAGGTGGAAAAGAAAACTTTTCACAATACATAAAACACAGTACAAACGATTATTGGTTTATTTCTTTTATTTTCAGTTTAGTCCAGTGTTAACAACATTCAGGCTCGTTTGGCTTCAGCTGCAGATGCTTATTGTACAAACCAGCAATTATACTGTACCCCAACATATGACATGCAGAATTTTCTCTTTATTTACAGAAAAGAGAAAAAAAAACTGAACTGCTGTAGGAAATGTAAAAACTAGATGAAGACACAAATAAAAACAACAGAATAATCAAGGTCGAACTGTTTGCAAACAGTAAAATCACAGCTTGGAAATATTGTTTTCACATTTAAATGTTTGAACATTCACAGTCTATACAAATATATACATATACACTTTGACCCACATCGTAGAGCATTTTGTTGGTCTTCTTTGGTTTCATTTTAATCTCTCAATCCTTTGCTGAAGGATTTATTAGATTTGGTATCTTGGTGGCAGCGGAACAACCTGAAAACGTTGTATTATACGCAAATGGAGCAGCAGAGTTTACGAGCATGGTTGCTGCACTTTCAACTCGTGGTTGTTCTCCACCAGCTTGGTCTTATACTTTGTCTGGTCAGGCCACGTGCGTTGTGCTTATGAGGAATAGAAACAGAGCCAAAACTAGAAGTTAGCACAGGCTAAAAGGCTACGCAGAGCTGAGGAGTGACATCACACACAGTCCTTTACCTCAGTGTCAGAAACCAGGAATTAAACCAAAGGCACAGTTCGATGGTTATGTTGTTTTGCTGAAAGTTTGTTATCTATGTAAAATTGCTTGTCCTTGAGGCAAACAATTAGTTTTTTGTCTCTCTGGAACGGTGATGTTTATTAGTGTGAAGCATTATTGTATTAGGTTTCCCATTGATCCTGCTGTGCTACACACTCTGTTATGAGATGTGATGGAATATTACATTTTTGGATCATTCTTACTTTCTCAAATGTTTGCTGAATTTTATAGGGATGCACCAAGTGATAGTATGTGTCTTTATTACTGTAAACAAATCCCACACAAAACCCCCCTGAAGCTGGAATGTGGCTGTTGCTTCCTGGCGACTGTGTAAATCTTTAACTACGGGTTCACAGAAACCACAGTTTTGTTGCAAGAAAGGAAAGCACAGTAGTTTGTAAAGCCATCTGGTTCCTTCTGGTTACTCAAACAGAGGAAATTCTGGTTTTCTTGAGGACAATGTTCAGGAGAGGATTGATGCACATGCGCTGCTTTAAGCATTAACACCATCAGGATGGTGAATGTGGAGTCGAATCAAATCTGAACTACAGCAAGTGTGTTTTCATTGTAACAGGGCAACATGTCAAGTGATAGTGATGTGTTTCAAATAGCTTTGGGACAACAGTGGAACTGTGGCACAGGTGCTATATACGACCAGGACTCGTTGGTCTAACAGGGACTCGACATGCTGGCTATGATGGCAAAGAGAAGGCAGTGAAACTAGTACAGAGCAGAACAGAACATTTAACTTAACCTGTAAATCTGACCCTGTTGCGTCTGAGCATTTAAACGTTTCTTAACCCCCCTAAAAAAGTCCTAAGTCTGAAAGCGATGCCCTAGAGACGATCGTCAAGGTGCTGTAGAGTTGAACCCAGGGAGGACTGGTGCCCAGTGAGGGTACGTATCCAGAGAGAAGAGTGGGACACCCCACGTCGCAACAGCCAACAGGACGGCAAGGACACCAATCACATTAACGCCGAGCCCCGCCTTTACCTGCAGTAACACACGGACACACTGGTAAAGAGGAACTGGGATTTCAACCACTAAATCTGTGCCGAGCCTCAGTCTCTACGGGATTATTTTTCCTACTAAGGGTTTAATGTAGTGGTGGCTCCCAAGACCTATAAACAAACTGTAATGCACTCAGGAGGATGTGTCTTCAAATACTATCTGCCACGTTAGATTTTCCAGTGAGTTTTCTTATTAATAATTTTTATCAATGGACTCACCATGTCCATGATGGTAATGTGTCCATAGGAAAAGACGACAGCATTGGGAGGGTTGGAAACAGGCAGCAGGAAGGAGAAGGATGTGCACAGCGTGGTGGGGATCAGCACGAACAGCGGGTTCACATGGATGGCCTCCGCCTGAAGAAAGACAAATCACACAAATCACCTCAGACTTTAGCGTCCACAGGGGAGAAAGTCCTGTCAAGACAGATCCAGAAGAAGCAACACACAGCAAAGAGTACAGCCTCATCTGTCAGACATGGTGCCAGTTTGTTATGGCTGCCAATGGATTTGACACTGACTAATGATTCTGCTGCTCACAAAAAGCAACAGTATAAATGCAGATGTCACAGATTTAGCCAAATGCATCAAAACTCATTGGGCTCATTGCTCATCTAGGCCAAGCATCAGCTGTGAAAATTATAGGACACACAGGAGCAGGATCAGAGGGGAGCTTCTAACGATAAAAAATGGAAATCTGATTTATTTGCAAAGCGCTACCTAGTGTAACATGCAATGAACTTGCAAGACTGTCATCACTTGGTTTGCCTTCGCTTCAGGAAACCAGGGTCAAGGGTCAACAATAACTGTCATTCTAAGCTGCTGGCTGCTAACTGAAGGTAATAAATGTGTTGAGCAGGGGAGCTGGTGCAGTAAACACAGAGGAAACCTACTAGAGGAGACAGGATGGGGAGGAAGATGGTGATGGTGGCGGCGTTGCTGGCCACCTCCGTTACCGTGGTGACAATGATGCAGGCAATGCTGATCGTGGCTAAGACTGGCAGCTCCCCCAGCGGTGTCAGCAGTTCGGCCACCCACAGAGACAGGCCTGATTCCTGCAGACACACACACATAATATATATGTCTATACAGTATATACTGTATATATGTGTGAACAGGTTTTACTGCTGGTTTTGTCACTTCACTCAAATTACAAGACTTCCAAAATTTCCTCTGTCCCCTGTAGTGGAGTCTAATTTATCCAGGCAGCTGGTTGGTTTCTATTTGTAAAGGTTTTGATATACATAAAGCATCTGAAGAAAACTTCTGCCTCTATTCATATGCAAACAACTACAAATAATTTACTTTACGTAAATAATAAAACATGACGCAGCTCCATCAACAACAGTTTTTCAGAATCAGCCACAGAACACTGCTCAGTTTTAAAAGACATGCAAAATCTGGGTGTGTGTAAGTTTACAGATCATGCAGACGCAGCTTAAAGTACTTTTGTGCCTTCAGCCAGAGCAAAGCCTCCACCAACAAGCAGGGCAACTTTCCACGGCATGGCGGCCTGGAACTCTGCCCAGGAAATCATGGCCTCTGAAGGAACAGTTAATATAATGATGAACGACAAAACATCTATACCACTATGAATTACAAACACAAGAAATGTCTGCACTGTATATGAAACATACATCTGTATACAGTTTAAGATTTTATTATTGGATATGCTCAAAACTGTGATGTCAGATACCATATTTTCTGGAGGGTCCGTAGGCAGGTACTATGAAGAAGGAGAAACCCAGCAGCAGAGCCACGGTGGCATCGGTGATGTAGCCCGACGGCCTGAAAAAAGATCAACTGGCTCGTTTGTTGTTGCTGAATTGAATTTCTAGTGTGAGTGTTTCCAAAAGAATCAGGCTTATGTTCTATAATTCTCTTGAAATACGGAATGGTACTATTAATAATATGTTAGTCTAGCAGTTCTTTCTCACAGCCACAGTTTATTGTTTTCAGCACCAAGTATTCGACTGAAAACATGAATGAAGCCACAGACAGGTAGTTCTTCAGAACAGCTCAGTAATGTCATCAAACAGTTGGCCACTGTCAATTTGACTAAAGGTTATTTATCATGTGCCAGCAGTGCGTTTGTTGGGGTCTATTTTAAGCAGCGGACTGATCCGCAGTTGACGAACCAGTAAAAAGTCCTGGCAGCAGAATTATGTTAATGAATGTGACTCACTGAGGGAAGAGAGAAGCCCAACCCGGCATGAAACCTGGAGCTCTGGTCAACCACAGTAACACCATCACCACAAAAACCACTCCAGTGAAGATCTCCTGAGAGCTGGAGGCAAGAAATGAATGAGTCGCTGGACAACTCAAACTTAAATGAAAAAGTACATGTAATAATGAATGAACGCGTGAAGGCACATGTGAACTGAATCAATAAGTATAAAATTAAAGAAGTAAATTAACGGATAGATAAACAACAACTGAATTAGTACCACATGGGTCCCAGCGACTTGTACTCCTCATCCAAGACTTTCTTTGCCGCCTTCTCTTTCTCAGACTGCTCTCCTCCCCGGCGGCACAGGAAGCTGAAGCTGTGTGTGAGACACAGACAGATTACATTATTGATGGGTGACTGGGAGACGCACAGTGTGACCTGCGTTTATTGACTGTGACTAGTCAGAAAGCACAGGGAGAACTCACAGCTGATGAATAGATTACTGAGCATGTGCGAAGGCGACGCTCATCATTAACCTGCCTGACACCGTCACACTGCTAATGCTAGCATTAGTGTTACACTCAGGTCTTACCTTCGGATTGTGTTACAATGAAAGCAGGCATCATAGAGTTGAACATTCATCCATGTCTTTAAATAATATTTTATGCATGCGTGATAAGATAGAAATTGAAGTGAAGAGATTTAGGACTTCACATGTAAAATGTCCACACCAGCCATTGTGCACTACCTTAATCGCATGATGTTGTGTATCACTACTAAAAAATTGTGAAACTTTGACCAATTAAAAGATCTCTATAGTAAATACGTGAGGTGGTGGTTAGTGGAGCAGATGGTGTTTCCGTACTCACTCTGAGCCAATAAACAGCCAGTACAACCACATCCATGTCAGCAGCAGCATGATGAGGCTGATGGGGAGGCACAGCAGGAGCCAGTTCCCGAAGTTAATGCTGTCACAGTTTGGGTACATCCTGTGTGTAAAGACAGCGTTGGAGGTGCATTTAATTGCGTTTTCTAAAGCCACACACATGTTTTAATCCTTTGATGTTTGGTTTTGATTCAGCAACTGAATTAAGCAAACATTCTACACAGGGGAGGTTTAATAAACAGGTCTGCACAGTATATTAAAAATCAAATACAACCTCTTCTAATTAATGTCAGACAGCCCTTTAAATGTCTTCACGGGCGTTTTGTAATTTTTTCTCACATCGTGTCTAAGAAGCTACTCACTGGTGGAGGTACTCAGAGAAAATGAGGTTGGGCGATGTTCCTGGCAGAGTGGTGATGCCGCCGATGCTGGAGGAGTAGGCAATGCCAATGCACATGGCTTTGCACATCATCAAGTCCCGCTTACACCTGCTGGGAGCTGCAGGTTCGCACCCTGCACTCTGTAAGATAACAGAAGTATGAGACACCAATGAAAAGAAACTACTGGTACCAGCGTTACTGAATGTATCTATCAGACAAGCTGGTTATGCTACCAGAGAGTATAAACGAAGAAGAAGCTGAGTATTAGTCGTCATACTGTGGTACCAAGAGACCTTTTCCTCGTGGTATAGTATTGTACCTGAACTGCAACAGGCTGTGACACTGGCTGGATCTGAACACATGTGTAGATTTCTTCAGGACCATCTAGGTTCTTCTTGTCACTGCAACACAGTGAAAAGCAGTTTTAATACAAACAGTACCCAGAGGCCAAATGAACCCATTGCGTCACATACCTCATAATTTCTTTGGTCTTTTCAACACAGTCTTCATCTTCTGCAAAAATATCAGACTGTAGTTAGCGTTAATGGAAGAGATTAACTTGTTGTAAAATGAAAAGGAACCCAAGTCGTCTAAATATCGCTTCTGATTATGGTTGTGACGGCTTAGCCCAAGCAGCTAACGGCAACATTGCGCTTTGCTTCTCCAAACGCTTGTTTACTCGCGGTAAGTACTGAACGAGGGCATCTAACATTAAACATACACATGAAGCAACAAGGTGAAACAACTGAACAATCATCTGCATATAGGTACCGTCCAGCTGCAAGTTGGGGTTGTCTTCTCCAGAACACTCATCCTTGGCCTTTAGGATCTGCTGGAGAACAGCCTCCACAATTGGCATCACCATTGCAACAGCTGATGTGTTTTGGACCCACATAGAGAGGAAGGCACAGCCGGACATGAAGCCCAAAATCAACCTGGAAATGATGACACTGAGATCAGAGAAGGAACATTCGCAAACACAAGACAAGGATTTACTTTCTAAGCTACACGTGTTATGCTGTGAAAGATAAAAAGTTTAGCGATATGTTATGCTCACCATGCCGGGTTGACTCCCACCAAGGTGACAAGTCTTAGGGCGATTCTGCGGTGGAGACCCCACTTCTCTATCGATGTCGCAAGACAGATGATACCCACCAGCAAAATGTGGAAGTCTTTAAAGTACTCCTTCGCCACCTGGAGGATACACAGAGACAGAATAATAAGAGAATAATATTCTGCAAGAAGACGACACTAAAGATTTGCTGACAAGCAGGTTAACTCACACTTGAGGACTTCATGATGCCGAACATGGGGAAGAGGATGGCTGGCAGCATGGCGGCCATGGACAGAGGAATGGCCTCAGTTACCCAGTATATCGCCATCAGCACCAACACAAAAGCACATTTTGCCTCCTATAGCAACAAAACACAAACAAATCAACATTTAAATAATAAAACTTGTACAATGCAGAGATGATACTGTGGTGAATGCGTGACAACAAGGTGAACAAGTTTGTTGACATATACAATAAAAGACCCTCACCGGAGTCCCAATCACAAGAGGAAGAGGAAGCAGCAGCAGCGGGGTGAGGAGGACCAGGCCAACGGTGTGATAGTTCCATAATCCTTTGCTCAGTTTCTGAAGCATTTTCTTTCCTTTTATTCCGTCTTTTGTTTTTCTTCTGGTCTTGTTCTATTCTCTCCCGCTGGTGCCTGTAACAGTCCCACAGCTGAGAGACTGTATGGCAGGTGATGACAGGCTGACAGGTGGAATGCTGCGTCAGGTTGGCCTCCTCATCTGGAACTGAACTGTTGGGAGATTGCGTGTGTTATATGTTCACATCTTGAGACACAACTTTGTCAATATTCACTATCTCAAGATAATAAGATGACATAACCATTAATAGGCGGCACTTTAAACAAGTGGATTTTGCACTTTAGCCTATTTCTGCACAGGTGAAGGTCTGTATGTGTTAATATTTGATTCTAAGTGAATGTAAAGGCTTTTTATTGCCAGAACTCAGTCTGCTTCTTTATGTTTTCTCTCATCACCTAAACCTACGATATAGATATTTTAGTTAGTGGATTTTGATGGAAATATTGTAAGATTGCAGTTTCCTTCTGCTTCAGTGACCTGCTCATAGGGAAAGTGCTCTAGAAGAGACACTTTCTTAACTTTGTCAAAAGATTCTGAGCTTACGCTACTGCAGTGAAGTGTGAACAGGACAGTAGATGGTGGCAAAATTAAAATAAACATTTTGTGTTAAATCAGTGTAGTGCTAATGGACTGGAAGAGTGTTTGGTATTTGCATAAAGCAAACTTGAAAATGTCAAATTTTAAAGGAAGATTTGTGACTGAGTACTAAGAAACCTGCTGCAGAGCTAATGTGTAGTAGATGCTAGTGTTTCATTGACACTTGAACCTGATGAACTTGTTGTCCTAGTTTTTATGCTGATTTTCCTAGAAGACAAGACACTACACTGCTTCACAAACATGCTGAGCTAAATGTGCGCCACTGGATGCCACATACTGTAGCAGCAGGTTGTACTGGAAATGTTACCAAGAAACTATTCAGATATTCTATGTTTTATGTCCTATATTCTATTTAGATAAATACATCAGGGGCAACTTTAGTTTATAGGAGTTATAGGTTTTTGTAAGTAATTTCATTTGAAGGTTTTTGTAAGTTATTTTAATCAGATGATGTGAAGGTGTACAAGTCTCAGTGTTTGATTCACAGCCATCAGCTGTACTTTACTTATTTTTTATCTTGACTGGAATTTAACAGAAGGTCAGCCAGCAGATTTTGGCACGTTACGTATGCCCTGCCGTAAACACTGAACTGGATTACACATTAAAAAAGATTTCTCTGAAACTTGTATCACCAGATATCAACACCTACTGTAAAACTACCCAAAGTAGAAGATCTGAAGTTAAATGTTATCTTGATATGAATATTTACAAACTGTAACATTTTTAAAATATTCTTTAATTTTCTTATGCAGAAAATATATGAGCATAGCATGACTCCTGAATGTTTAGCTTTAAGTCCAACAATATTTGGTGTGGGCATGTAAAAGGTATGAAGTGTCAGGTCCTCGTAGTAAGTTCAGCTTACCTCACTGCCTTGCTGACCCCTCAGGTTCTCTCTGGATGTGGAAGCATCTGCAAACATTGTTGCATTTAAACCTCTTTTAATGGGCTTCACCTCTCGTGAGACGTCACATGAAGGGAGATAAGGTGGAGAGAAATACTCGTTCTCTTCGCAGAAACAGGAAAACGGAGCATGTACTTTTTAAAGGCATTCCCAGAATCTCTGGTATCCTTTAACTTTTTGTCTTAAGGGTCCTGAGAGGGTTGTTAAACAGTTGTTAACTCTATCCATGACCTTTGATCCTTAACTAATGCACGTGATTATCAAAATACCCGAAGAGTTAGATGAGATGGATTTGGATTGAGATCAAAATATTTTAATTGTGAATTTTTTTAAGGGTTAATTGAATATTTCACACAAAAGACACCAATGTACAGGAAGGATTTATGGAAGTACAGGTAATTACAAGTTGTTACCATGTGGGAGATTAAACTAGTAATAATAGGTTTGTTTGCGTCAGTTTGTAGGTAGCATTTTACTGTAATGCTGTCGCTGCACTACTGCAGGATAAAACTTTAAATTTTATACTGGGTGTATTAAGTGAGGTAGCTTGGTCTTTACGCGAGTGTTTGAGTGCTAGTGAGGGTAAAAACTGCAAAACCTGGACTGTGTGTGACTGGATTTCAGACTGTTACATTTTAATGTCAGGTAAAATCAGGAAAAACATCCTGCATACAATAGCATAATGTTTTCATGAGTGTAAGTCTCCCAAAACTACTACAATAAAGCCTAAGGACCAAAACATATTGAAAAAATCAACCCCTCTTGCTTTAAGGGTTAACTTACAGTAGAATGTTTCAGAAAAACAAAACCTTACGTCTATAAGATGATATATAGTTCATAATATGAGTTCATATCAGCCTTGAAATTCTATCAGAGGCTAGATGTTGGGGTGTATAAAGGTCCCAAAGATTGGCTTTCAAAATAAGAGTAAATAAACTGAAGTGGATCAGAAGTAAAACCAACACGGCTTTTAATTAGCTTTATCAATAGTAAGTAGAGTAAGAAACCAGTGGAAGTTGTAAGAAAGCCATGGGATCCTTAACGAGGTGAGGTGATGGTGGCGTGCTTGCCCGTTGCCATGGTCATAGACTTGGAGATAAGGTGGTTGCCAAGGGCAGCATTCGGCTGAGAGTCCAGAAACTCGGTCATGCTGCAGATCTGGCTGAAGTGGCGTCTAGCCAACATGTGTTTGTGTTCGATGCTGCGGATGAATGTTACCTCATATGTCTGAACACACAAACACACACAGGAGGAAGCTTCAGTTTGTGCAACAGCTTCATCTTTCAACCGGTAAAAAGTAAAGAAAGAAAACTGACTACACAGCAACAGAGCAGAGCAGCCCTCGTGGAAAGAATTCATCAGTGTAAAGGTTCGTGAATTACTAAATTTATGAACATACTTTCAAATTTTATTTTGGGATGAATCCTTTCCTGCTTTATGACAAGAAAGAACACGGCACATTCTAGGTTTATCAAGAAACGATCCCTCACGGCTCAGCTAAGCATAAATTCAGTTGCAGAAGAGATTGGATGTGTGAGCTGTAGTAGGCAGCTTTTCCCACCGCTGGAGAACCACAAAACTAGTTTTTCTGTGTGGTATATGGACAATGTTATTAGTTGGCAATTGCTAAAAGTTTTTAATTGACAAAGTATATTTTGTTTGCAATAACAGCTTTGTTAGTTTCTTTATAAAGTTCCTACCTTGTAAAAAGAATCACACACAAGACATTTTAATACGCAGTATTAATAGGTGGTGATAAATAAGTGATGTGGGTGTACATGTTTCCTGACCTTGTGGACATCTTCCACCTCCAGATGAGCTGAAGTCTCTTCTTTGGACAACAGAATACAGTTCCAGGGGCTCCAGTCAATTTTCCGCTCCCAGCGAACAAACACCAGGTTGTAGATGTCACTACTGCCATGGACGGCTGAGCGGGACGCCCAGACCACTTCCACCAGGTACCGAACATCTTCCACCTGCCGAGACACACCAGTTAACATCAGGACTATAAAATCTTTCTAGAAGCAGGAGAAAAACCAGTGGCTAATATGGTGGTAATAGTAACGGTGACATGTAGCAGGTAACCTGCAACAGGAAGGGGATCTTGGCTTCCGTATTGAGCCGCTGCTCATCAGCTCTCAGCCTCTGCAGGATGGTTTTATAGCAGGAGAAGTCATCCCGGGATCTGGCTATGTTGTCAAGTCTGGTGCAGTCCCGGCATCGAGCACTCAGTCGGGCGTTGGCGGCTGGGCTGAAGTCAGTGGATCGTAGGTATCGTTGACAGCTGCGGCAGAGGAACATGTCGTTCTTCAGCTCGGAGGGATTCTGTGGAACCTGAGAGACATTTTTACATTATATGGAGAAGTGTGTATCAGATTTGCATCCAAAACACAATCTGAGACAAGCACATTGTTTTGCTCACCTTGAGCAGCTTGGCCACCTCAGGGTTGAACGCTGGTGTTTTGATAAACTGGAGGAACAGAGTAGAGATCCTCTTCCTCAGCCCCTCCAGACTGGCTGCATTAAGTCCCCGACTCATTAGGTCTAACTCCCTATCAATCAAATCTGCAATGTCCCGGCTCAGCTGACACTCATGCTCCTGTCCAAGAGACAAAATGTCCATGTCACCAACAGTAATGAAAAGGTACTATTCTCTAGGAAGACAAAAAAGTGTGTGGACCTTGACAGTATGTTTGAGCGTCATCAGGATCTGGAGTCTCTGATCCTGGTTTACAGTGAACACGTTGATGTTATTGTACAGATCTCGCAGCTCTCTCGCTCTGATTGTGTGTGGACTGTCCATCTCAATCACACGACCATCTGCTGTTTTCCACTGATGAGGAGCTGCAGACTAAAACGCATCAGAATACTGTTAGTACTACTACTGATAATAACATGAGTTGTGTTAGTACCACTGTTGCAGATTCTCCTCTGAATGTCCCTGAGAACTGTTACTACCTTCACTTCTAAATAGTGCCATTCTTACTACATGTCTTTCTCCTGCTAATACTACTCCTATACCTAGAATGAGTAGCAGAACCCTATATAGCTACTTCCTTTCAAGTATATTACCCCATAAATTAACAGCTACTTGTCCTAACTACAGTACGCCAAACGTGCAACTACCAAACCTCTATCTCAGGTAATACTGCTGCTACTATGTTTCATCTCTGCAGCACTAACCCCCTCTGCATCTAAAGAAGAGCTGAAAGCAGAGCAGGAGCTGTGATGTCTGACCTTGTCCAGGAAGTGCCTGATGGCCTTATCGTAATTGTTGTGCTGGACAGCAATACGGTGGCGTCCTATGGTAGCGATGAGCTGTGTCTCCTGATCGAGCAGTGAGCAAAGAGCTGCCTTCCTCTCAGCTCCTCGCAGGGACACGTTGATCCTCTGCTCCTCCTCACACCTCCACTCTGACACATGCATAAAGACACACATTTCATGTTTGATTGTAAACACCTACAGTTGGAATCACGTGATGGACAGCGTCCTCTTTCAACCTACTTTTCAGAGCGTGGTACAGCAGGTTGAAGTCCTCTCTCTTCTGTGGGTTCATCCAGCGCTGGCGGCGGTCTCTCAGCTGCTCCTCCTTCTCTTCAGTTCTTCTTCTCTCCTGTAGGTCCAACCAAGCCAGGCGTCCATTTCGCTCTCTCCTCAGTCCAGCCACCTTCTGTTGGGCGAGCCAGCGTCGAGCAAATGACTGCAGACGGATGACCTATATAACACAGATCACATCCACAGAAGACAGCAATAATATATGTACAGAAACGTGAGGCATATGACAGTACAATTAGTTTTTAGGCCGATACACTAAACCTTATCTGGTATAAACCAAACACTGCCAGTAAACACACACAGTGCATGAGGATGCTAATCAGAAAAATGCGCTGGAAGGCTGTTATACAGTAGGCATACAATGAAATGAATTCAGCAATGTACAGAGAAATCCTGGAGGAAAACCTGTGGCTGCCTTCAAGAGCACCGGGACTTGGGATAAGATTTATTTTCTAACAAGACAATTAAACCAAGCACATGCAGCCAAAGTGTCACACAAAAAGTTTCTACACTGTTCATTTGTAGGATTGGACAAGTCAGGGCCTATTTGATCCAATTGAGAATTTTCCACTTGACGGCAATAGGGCTGCTTATTCAAAATCCCCATGCAACCAGTCTGAACTGGAGACAAACTGCATTGTCCAGCTGTGCCAAGCTGATTAAGACATATTCTCAAAGGCCCGTTGCTGTAGTGCTGCCAAAAGTGCATTTAGTAGATACCAACTGAAGTTACAAGGAAAATACTTAATTAGAATGCATTTAAAAAGAATTAATTCTATTATTTAATTTAAATATTTTGTAGGAATTTATTTTTATATATCTGAACGTTGTGAACAAAAGCTGAAAAAATAAATAAATAATTACCGTCTACATAAGATCAACATTTATGACTACACTCTACTTTAAAAAGAAAAAAACATTACTCACAGCTCTAAGTCTGTTGTCATGAAACTCATCTGCAGTGAGGTAGCTGCCAGGTGTGAGAAGTTTGTCCTTCATACAGGAGACATAACAGCCGATCCCAGTCATCTGGGTGGAGACGCTGACTGCACACTGCTGAGCCTGAGTCTTCAGCTCTACTGTCTGACAGAAACAGAGACAAAAAGAATGGCTGAACTTAAAGAAGCACATTTAACAGAACAGAGCCCATATCCTCTCTACCTAAACACATAAAAATGTCTCATTGTGTTCCATAAAATGCCTCATATTCATCTCCCATCATTTCTTTGATGGAACCAAGGAGGAGAGCTACTGTGGATAGGTTCCTCTGGCTTAGTGAGTTTTTGATCTGTCTTAGAACAGATCAACCTCCTGCTGTGCAGATTTCTTTACAGGAGCATGATGATATGGATGAAATGTGTAATGTAGGATAGCGTGGCGGCTATGAGCAGCTAATGGCTACAGCTCAGGTCACAGACTCTCGGCTGTTAATTGAGGTTCCCTGTTGGCAAAAGGAGCTGGTGGAAAACATTTTACGTTAAACCGGGGTATTGCACTAAATAATGATGCGTAAGAGGCCAGAAAAACATGTTTAATCATACATTATTGAGTACCTTTTAGAGGCAGGAACCAGGGAGTGCTAAAAGACACTCTACATTACCTTAATTATGCAGAGAAACGCATCCTCTCACTTATAGTGTACGCTGCACCACATCTGCTTTAATTACGAAAACTAATAAGAATTTAATGTATTTAGGTTTGGATAAGTTTCTATGATGTGCTGCAGTGTTTTGTATAGGTAACAGGGCTCAAAAACAGCTGTTCACACTTCTAAAAGTTTTAAACAAGGTAAACTCAAATTGAATCTGACCCATTCCTTGATTCGTGTCTGTTTTAAAAATAAATCTTTCCAAATGCACCCTCTGCAGCCAATAAACAACCATACTAGTATAGTAACATAGTGAAGGGTCAAAGGTCATTATGCAGCAGCAGCTCATTAAAAAACGACACCAGTTGCCAACACCATTATATATAGTAGTTTCCTTACTCCTCAGTTTGGGAAAAAGTAGCATAATGTGACATAGTTCTCAACACATAACAGTTATAAAAGCAGCCATGTTACCACCACTGGTAATAATTGGAGAGCTGCAAAAGGAAATAACAGCCAACATGAAAAGGGACAGCGACATGCAAAACAAAACAATTTACTGTGAGAACACAGAGCAACGGACACAAAAGTCTCATTACTGAAGCTCCACATCTTCATGTACCGTATGTGCATCCTTAAGGAGCCACCCACCATCATTAGAGAGGAAACGTGTGTGTGTGTCGTTTTTAATCCAAGGACAGGGGAAAGAACCTGCCGATACAACCTCCATCTGATGACGACACACACCAGACCTGCATTATCTCAAAACGACACCACAGCCAAACAGTAGTAATTCTCGAGAAAATAAGAAAGGCGTAAATGTGTAATAATATAACGATACATTGTGTCTAAGTATGTAGTTTAGAAAGATAAGCCAGTCCTCCTTCTGTAGTACTGTACATACTTCCTGTAACAACGTGTACAGCGGCTATAAACAATTACCGTGTAGTTCAGATCTGAGGAATCTGGATCCTGTGATCGTTCGTAGGAACACGAAAAATATTTGCAAGCTCTGCGTGTAAACATCTCTGCTGCTGCTTTTGCACCAAGAAGACTCTTGGTTTAGAAACGTGGAGTAAAGTCTGGTGATCAGATATTTTTCTGTCTATGAAGTTTATTCTACATAATCATCAATAATTGGCAATAGCCTCCTGTTATTGGGGACAAAATGTGTTTGGCCTGTATGACAGTGAAAAGCGGCTGCTCTGTAAATGGACAGATGAACTGAGAGGTTGATCCAGTTATGTTACTCTACAGTATATACAGTATACATTCAGGGTGAGAGTATAACTACAACTGCTGCTGGTAATGATACAGAGAAAAGGACACTTTGTTCCAGTTCAGATTCTTCAGTACAGGAAAACATGCTGACAAATCCCAGGTTCTGATGCATTTTTCATCAATGGAATGTTGATTCCTGGACTCAAACCAGTTTCGGCTAGAACAGATTTTTATTATATGCAAGAAAACAGTGACGGTCTGAGGTCTTCCAAGAAGCAGGTGTACAGGGTTTGATGTAAAAAGACTTTTTTAGGGTTATCCAATAACTTGACATACCTGCTTCCTGGAAGGTTAAAAGTTATCAGGGTTCTCAAACTTCCTGGAAAACTGTTACTGTTCTTTAAAGGCAGTGCATCCTCTGTGGTGATCTCACTCGGCTGCCTGGAAGTCAAAACTATAAAAAACAATCTTGTACCTCTGCCAGTCACATGACCACTGTCTTCTTAGATAGGGGACCAGCTCAGACCTCCACTGCATCAAGAAACAGTATTGTTGTGAAACTAATCGACAGGTACAAATGGGCACTGGAAAGAATCTTTGAATCAATATAAACTAAATACAAATGGCAGAGCTGCTGTAAGCAAGCAGGATGGAACAGGTGGAGAAAAGTGTCAGGTGTGTTGTGTGATAACAGAGTATCTGCGAGAATCAAAGGGAAGGTTTTCAAGACTGCGGTGAGACCAGTGATGCTGTACAGTTAAGAGATAGCAGCGCTGAAGAAAAGTCAGGAGGCAGAGCTGGAGGTAGCAGAGCTCAAGATGTGGAGGTTCTCTCTGGAAGGACGAGGATGGACAGGATCAGAGGCACAGCTCTTGCTGGATGTTTTAGAGATAAAGACAGACAGGCCAGATTGAGGAGGTTTGGACATGTTCAGAGGAGAGGTTGTGAATATATTGGTAAACAGATGCCGAGGTTGGAGCTGCCAGGCAGGAGGTCTAGGGGAAGACCACAGAGAAGATATGTGGATGTAGAGAAAAGGGCATGAAGTTAGTGTGTGAGAGACGGGGAGGCAGAGGACAGGGTTAAATGGAGGAAGTTGACTCGCTGTGGTGACCCCTGAAAGGGAAAAGCCGAAAGGAAAAGAATAAAAGTATAACAAAGAAGAAGCTGTAAACACCAGTGGGCTCTCTGGACTTTATACTTCTGCTACACTGTATACTATCAAAGGACTATCAAAAGGAAACACTGTGCCTTTTGTCCACCACATTTATCAGACAGCTGAAGTTACTATTTATATCCCCTTTAGAGCTTCCCACATGTTCTCATAGTCACTTTATTCAGATTACGAGCTTATCTTACTTTATGTTATGTTATTTTGTGTTGTCTTATCAATCCTGTCCTGACCACTAGATCTACTGGGTTAATATAACTGTAGTGAATGCAGTCAAGTCCAAAGACTGAGACCATACAAATCTAGAAAACATTAAAACTTTGAGGAATTAGAAGTGCAAAACAATAGTGTAATGTAAAAATAGGAAATATCTAAGATTATACATCTAAATTTATTCAGGTATAACCAAATTGGATGGCAATAGCGTGTTAACAGGTTATATTAGTTTTATGAACTGAAATGCATGTTTAGAAATAAGGTGGATTTGATTGATTACAGTAAATCAAGTAGCACTGTTAATGTGTCACATATACAGCTGTGCTTCAGCTTCAGCACAACATTACTGATAAGCAGCTTGTGATAATGTGAAATAGGACATCAGGTTTACAGGGACATTTTTATCCACAGTTTTCTCAGATATAACAGCAAAGGTCATTTGACATAAAACTGCAATAAATCAGCCTTTCAGCGTTACAGCTGATCTGCTTGTTTCAGCTGTTCTCCCAGTGCAGTATTTAAAAATGCATGAAACATGCAGCATAGAGTATGTGGCAAGTATATTTGTAGTGTGAAAAAATAAGGAAAAGTAGCAGACTGCTGACTGTTTTGCATTTCTACTTTCATAGTCGTACAAAAGCATGAAATACATATTTTCCAACATTATTACTATGGTTTTGAAGCTTGGTACTGTACCTGTGTGTCTCGACTGAAGACAACCACTCCTCTGTCAGGTCTCCTCTTGGGCAGGGTCTGGACAGCGGCGTGGTGGTACATGGCCCCAGTCAGTCGATGTCTGTAGCCACCCAGAAAGGCCTTCTGCTGCCGGGGACGCTCTATCTCCACCACCACGTCCTGGAACACTCCATCCTCTGGAAGACAGAGGGAAAATAACTCAAGAGTGTTGTAATGATGTATTTAATGATAATACATTTTGCATTGATAAACACTCAAGTCAACAATTATTTCAGTGGCACAAACACACAAACAAATAGAGTCTCATATTTGTCTGAAAGTAATCTTTGATGAAATAAGCCAAACCTCCATGATGCTGAACTGTGTGTGGGGTTCATACCTGTTTGGACTCGAACAGTGATGACATCAGGCATGTTGTCATGCTCAGGGGGTCGAACAGGGCGAAGTGGGTGGGTGGTCGGGTTGGTAGAGCTCATTTCCAAGCGGGTGGTGCCGTGAGGGCGAACTCCGAGCTCCAATAGGGTCTGCTGCTCTTCCACCAATGTTCCTGAAAAGACAACAGACAGTCCCGTGACACAGCCTCAGATAACTGAATAGGAATCTCTTCATGGAAAATACTCTTTGAAATCATGTAATTTGCCTTTGATTGACATGAAAATGAAACGTCTGCGTAATTAACCACCTAGTCAGTGTTGGTTAACACTGACCTTCAAAAGGCTGTTATTATAAGGAAAGAAATAAACTTCCAGTGACTGTTGTTAGAGAAACAGACATACCATCCAGAGAGATCTGCAGCACCTCTGGAGGGACCCTGAGCTCTGAGGCAAGATGATGTTTCAGCTCCTGGATCCTGAGCCCAATGACGAAGGCCACGGTCATCACATGACCCTCTGGTACCAGCACCACTTTTACTGCAATGACACAGACAACAGTCTTGTGGCTTTTCCTTTTACTGTAGATGTTGTGAAGATTTATGATGACGGTATATTTCATAACTAAAGTTTAAAGGAAATACATATAATTAAAAAGTGGCCTTAGTGGTGACGGATTCAGTGCTATTTCCCTCTACCAACTTTATTACAGCTAATAAAACTTTAACAAGAAACGGCACATCTCACGTATTCCGCTGATTTAATTCAGCCTTATCAAATGTACTGTACATGTTTGTGAGCCCCAGAGTACGCAAGGATCATTATTTCTGGTATGATACGAGTGGTGGAATTAGTCACATGTCAAATGCGCTTTACATAACTTTATCATTATGTACTGTATGTATCTTCAGTGGCAACTCTTTAAGTTTAATGTGTGAAAATTGAATTAACTACTTCTGTGTCTGAACTGTGTCCACAATCCTCATCAACAGGGTTGGCGTGTACAGTGTATGGTGTAAATCTGTTAGAGCAACAGAGACACAAGCTCTGCGACAGTGTTTTAGTACTTGAATCTGTTTTGCTTCTTTGGGATGATCTGACAGACAGCATGTACATGTCATGTTCTCTGCTCCTGAACAAGCAATGCCTGAGAGTTTTCCTAATTAGTATGTGTTTAGAACGGAAATTAAATCTGAGTAAATGTGATTTTGATATGTGTCAAGCCGTGAAAATGTAAAGCTTTACTTATTGTTGTCCAAATTCATAATTTAAATACTACCATGTGGAAAACAGTCTATATATATATATATATATAAATAATTAACATATGTGTGTGTGTATTAATCATTGCCTTGGCAACAGCTCTTTTTCTGGCTATTAACATAAACTCTAATGAGAAAATGTTTCACTAACTTGCCACATGTCATTGTAACATAACCACAAAGATACAAAGACTCACATTGATAAAGGTCCAGTTCCCTTTTTCTTACCTGTAGCTGTTGAGTTTCTGGCGTGTTCTGTTCCCTGAGACTCTCTAAGCTGCTCAGCATCACTGGGCTGACCAACCTGACTTTCAGCTTCTTTTACTGCTTCTGTCACTTCTGTGGAGTTTAGAAAATCAGGGATTGACTGTTATTGTGTCTCTTACTGCAACATGTACATGAAAACATTCTCCTTGATTGGATTTAATAACCCAGGTCAACCAAAGATACAGAACAGTTTAACTTCAGTCAGGAGCAGGACCATGGAGACAACCTCACCAGTTTCTACGTCGCTGGTCAGATCGGCCTGGGTTTCAGCGTCACCCACATCTGTCCAGCCTGGAGAGGTGACACCCTGAGTTATTATTCAAAAATGAAATCCCAAAAACAAAGTGGGGTAAGTGAAGACACACTTGGATGACAGGGGTGCAATGTAGCAGTGATGGGTTTCATCAGACATATCGTTGAGGGCCTCCGGGCTGCTCGACCTCACCTGTAGCCGAAGCTGGACTCACCTGCACTGGGTCTAGGCTGCGCTTCCTCCCCATCACTTCCCGGCTCTCTGTCGTCCTCTGGCGTCTCTGGTGCAGTATTTTCACCGGGCCGTGTGTCCTCTTCTCGGTTTACTGCCAGCTCCTCATTTTCTTGCAGTGACATCGTGATTGTGAACTCTTTTAGCTCGCTAATGCTAACACGCTAAGTACTGAGCAGTTCTAGGTTCCTCAGCGAACTGGCTCAAAGCGGCTCAACTCCACCAAAGCGTCGGGTCACACCGGACCGCGGCGAAGGAACCGTTGCAACTTCTTTCAATCCTGGAATTCGTTTTATTTTTTGTTATTTTAGCGATTCTTAAGTTAGCTAGCATCTAACCGCTAGGTTAGCTTAACACGGTCTTTCTAAGGGTAGCAACGCCGCCAAAGTGTACACGTTTCTATAGCAACCACAAGGCGCGTCATTCTCTGCGCTAAACGCAACCTCTAGGGGGCGTTGTTACGCTCTGTTTTAATAGGGACAGACGTCAGCCAGTGATAAAACTTTGATTAATTATTTTATTGACTGCATTCTGTGCGTTTTTATTTGTTGAACACTTTACACTGACACCTATGGGAAAGTTAGAGCGACCAGATAACCTGCGTGTTTGGTCTAAGCTCTGACCAAAGAAGGCAGATTTGCTGGTATTAAACACAGCTGGTGTTTGTAATGTTACTGAGCAGAGACCAAAAACCAACAACTGCAACAACACAACTTATATTTAGAGGGTAAACCTTTGAAAGCCGGGTGTGAGTGTGAGGATGAAAACCAGTCTTATTTTAGTTGTTTTATGGTCTCCCTGTCTACACGCTGTCGTTGTAGCAGCTTTATGTCGAGCTATAAAATGCTCTTTGAGTCGCCGAGCCAGAGGAGCCGACATAGCGGCCCCTGTAAAGCTCCACTAATCTACTGCTGGGCATTCGCCGGTTCCCCAGAGGTCACGCAGCAGGCGGACGGGGCTCACGCTTATGTAGTTATTACACAGACGGTGGTGTGCTTGTCATATTTTCTAGATGACATTCAGACACACAAACAGAGAAGTAACCGCTCGACTGGCACATCTGGAAGCTCCTGTGTTAAAACAAAGGCAGTACAATCACTGCACAGACTCGCTGTGTTTGATCTGTTCTCAACTGTGTCTGGTTATATTCTAGTAGAACTAAAAAGTATGTGATGTCATGTGGCACATGACAGAAACATGATGAATCATATTTTATGCTTCTGCAGCAGCTCATGCAGGGCAACATCATCCCACGAGGTTCTGATGATTAGTGTGTGAAACTGGATTTTCAGACGTAAGAGTAAGAGGCTGAGAAGCTAAACTGTGTTGTAGTTGAACGCTGCTGCCAACCAGTGAAGTGACAGGTTACATGGCTGCCTGTCCACACTCATATTCTAGTCAGTTTATACGAGGGTCCAAGGACGACGGCGTCCGATGTGAGTAGTGTTGTGAGGCACAATGACCACGGTTGAACACTGACCCTCTCTTGAATCTAATCAGTTCATCCTTGCACCCAAGTTCAACACTATGCCAGATTTGAAGACATTTCCTTGCAGCCTTCCTGTGTTATCATGTTTACACAATCACATGACCTTTGACCTCCCCTCTGAGCTGAGTATCATCAGCGTCATCCAATGTCCAAACGGTTATTAACGGTTATCCAAGTTTAAAAAGATTCTATCAAAATGTTCATATAATTTTAACAAGATGAACATTTTGCTTTTGGCCACATCTGTTGTAAATGTGTGTTTTTATTCTGCAGAGGTGAAAGATAATCATTGTTAAGCAATTATCTGATGATTTGGAATTAATGTTTTCCTAGTGATTATTTCTGAGTGGTTTGAAAAATTTGACTGCGACAGGAATTTTACTTCAAGATGTTTCCTGGTTAAAACTGAAAGTAAGAAACATTTTGAATCAAAAAGAGGTGGTAAAAATAAAGACAGCAGGGAATGAATCTACACAAAAACTAAATGAGTGAACATACAGAAACACTGGATTACAGGGATGCCAGTGATCTCTGCTGTTGCCTGGTTGCACAGTTTTCCAGCAGCTTGCGCTTTAACTCAGCCAACAATTCAAAAGACATCCATCAAATCGTATCATATTTCTTAGACAAAGCAGCAGAGGAAAAAATAGACCTGATTGGTTTTGCTTTCTGTGAAACAATAAATGACAAACTCGCCGGCTGCACAAGTCCGGAGCCTAAGCACCAGCAGCTTGTGGGATCTTGAATGTAGAATTCCTGCCAAACGTGGCAGAGACCCGGCTTAACTCACACAACAGTGCCTGTAACCCGGCTATATTTAAGACCCGCCTTCGCTGTGTTATCGCAGGCAGGGTTGTGGAGCATCAGAAAACAAGTGGCACTGAAATATAACGCAGTCTGTGCCGTCAGTGGAGCTGGACCCATCACCGTTGGTGCTAACCTTCCTCACAGTGGGAATCTGTACAGTAGGTGCATCTAAGCTAAGAAGACACAGCTTTGCTGGGAGGCCGGGGCTACGTGCTTTGTGCCTCCGTTGTTGGTTGTGATTAGATTTTATCGGTTTAGTGTAGTTTGAAGCTCATTTTTTGGATTTGTTGATTAAAGTTTTGGGCTTTGTTAATACGAACCGTGACGTTAACTGGAATCTTGCCTCCTCCATGCAGTGATGAACGCTTATGATGAATACGGTGAAGAGGAGCTCAGTGACTATATCCTTCAGCTCAGTATTCAAGACTCCTGTCAGGATGTTTTCCTGAAATCTGCAGCGAGGTACAGTATGAAAATCCAAAACCGTACCTCACTCTCCTCCAAAAAACAAAGCTGATGGTTCTGTGCTTCGCCGCTCCTCACTAATAGTTTAGCAGCAGTGACGGATGAAAATCTGAGAGTCCTGGCTGCCATTGAGCAAGGTGGGTTGGCCGTCACTGTGGAAGTAGCTTTTGTTCTTCTTTTCTTCATCTACTCATTGTCACGGTAACCAGGTGAGGTCTCGGTGCTCAGGGAGATGCTGACACACACCTTCGCCTTCAGGGAGCTGGACGGTCACGGCTGGCTTCCTCTCCACCGAGCCGCATCCCAGCCGGTCCTGGAGGTGCTGGAGGCTGTCGTGAGACGTGAGTACACGGAGCAGAAGACTTCACGTTGTTCACAAATTACAGATTTCTTTAGTAATGTGATGAATGGAACAACAGCATGTTTGACGAGCTGGAGGCAGCAGAACGTGTTTACAGTGGCTTCACCTTTGCAGAGCTGCTCAGGTTCACAGCTGATGGGCGTCTACTACATACACACACTAATTAAACGGATCTAAGCAGCTTCTGTAGTTGCATCTCATCACCTCACGAGTCTTAGATTCTCTTCAGAACTGGCTGTAACGATCAGCTCAAGACAAGTCTCTTTTCTGGCAGTTGATTAGGATGGTCTGTGGCAAATTCTTGCTCATTTTGTGACCAGTGGACGTCTACAACCTTGCACCAAACCGCTGGTCCCATACTAACTGACAATAGAACCTGCTCCCAGCTTTAAGGTGACAACATATTTCAATCCACTGAAAATCAATATTGCCTCCCAGCTGATAACAGCTGCTGCTGGCAGTTCTCTTGCTCCGAAATAACCTGTGATGTTGCTCCCTGTGCATTCAGCCTGGAGGTCAACCAGCAGAATGACCACAGCTCACTGGGTCACCTGCCCAGCTGTCCCGGCTGTCAGGGCGATATGACCTGCAGGAATGTACAGGCTGACCCGCTGCGCGTGTTCTGTGTTTCCGTAGTGGCAGCCCAGGGACTCAGTCTGGAGGGAAGAACGGCGGTGGGAGGAGAGACGGCGCTCACCCTGGCTGTGAAAGCCGGGCTGGTGCAAAATGTGAAGTGTCTGCTGGTGAACGGCGCCTCCCCTCACAACACCAACAGCAAGAACGAGTCACCGCTGCTGCTGGGTAACACTGTCAGTGATGAACAAGACGTGTAGACGCTGTGATTATGGGGCGGAGGGAACCTTTCCAGAGCCCAGGCTGGTTTCAGTTGGTGTTTTTTGATACCTAATTGTTGCAACTTTGCTAAATTAAGAGGTTAAGTCCTAGAATCTTCTACTATTTGTCAAATCCAGGTTTGAGTGATTCGATGTGAGTCCATTTCACTTATAACATCATGGTTTATCCCATCTCCAGCGGTGAGGGCGGCCTCTCATGAGATGACGTGCACACTTGTGGCTCACGGCGCCTGGGTGGAGCAGGTTTGCAGGAAGAAGTGGACGGCCATGCACGAGGCGGCCAAAGTCGGCAATGTGGACATCCTGATGCTGTTGCTTAGGAACGGCGGCCGAGTAAACCAGAAGGATGTGACGGGAGTGACGCCGCTCGCCGTGGCTGCAGAGCATGGACACTTCCACATCACAGAGATTCTGCTTAGCTGTGGTCAGTGTAGAATCACTGCCAATAAAGATAATAAGTAATAATCAGTAAAGGCTGTTTAAGGAGACAGAATATCTTGTCTGATTTTTACTCCCTCCTACCTCCACCATCTTCTTTCTCTTCCCTGTTGTTCTTCCCCAGGTAGCAAAGTCAACTCTCAGGCCTGTAACGGAGAAAGCGTCCTGCTTGATGCAGCCGGATCAGGAAACACTGCCTGCATTCAGCTGCTGCTGGACAACGGAGCCAACCCCAATCTGCCCAGCATCACAGGACACCTGCCTATCCACAAGGCAGCGTACGCCGGTCACTACGAGTGAGATCCTTCACCTAAACAGTTAGTCGATGCACAAAGTGACATATGAATGTGTGACAGCACAATAAAGAAGTAAGAACAAGGCAGGTCTGAACCTTTACCAGACTGATGAGACACTGAGACGCACAGCCAGTCACTGCAGTCCTCCTTTTTAAGGTCTTCGTCTCTGCTCTTCTTTCACTTTCAAGATGAGTACAACTCCTCAAACTCAAGAACTGGAGTTCTCTAAAGACAAGGGACAAAAGGTGCCTCTTGTTCACAGTGTCATGAATCTACCAACAAAGAACGCAAATTAATGCTGTGGTTAAAAAAGTAAAAAAAGTAACGATGTAATAAAAGCCTTGATGTGGGAAAACATTTAAAACACAGAACACGCTCAGCTCAGGTTGCCAAGACTGTACTGAAATGAATTGTTGTATAATCTGTATAAAATACAGGTTCTTTAGACGTCAATGTTTTTATTGCTGGAATCAACCGTCGTTTTTTTGCCTGCAGTGCTCTGAAGATGCTGATACCTCTGACCACTAAGAAGGCCATTAAAGAGGCGGGCCAGAGCCCGGTCCACTCTGCCACAGAAGGAGGTCAGACACGCTGCCTGCAGCTCCTGCTGGCCCACGGCTTCGACGTCAACTATCGCATGAACACCCGAAACTCTGAAAACTACCGGGACATGAGAAGGAGCGCCTTGTATTTTGCTGTTTCCAACGGGGATGTCGAATGCACCAAATGGCTGCTGACGGCCGGGGCAAAGACAGACCTGGACCCGCTGTGCTGCCTCCTGGTGGCGGTCAGGTCAGGGCGCTACGAGATCGTGAAGCTGCTGCTGGCGGCCAGAGCTGACGTGAACTGTTACTTCACGGTGGTGAGCGACACGGTGTTTCCCACGGCGCTGCAGTACTGCCTGAAGGACGAGGTGATGATGAGGCTGCTGCTCAACAACGGCTACATGGTGGAAAGGTGTTTCCTCTGTAACCATGACAACCCTTTTGATGCTGAGGATGAGGTGGAGGGGAAAATTCCAGTGAGTTCCAGCTGATAATTGTGATGGTTTTACTGTAATAGTTAACAATTTGTTAAGTTACGTAAAAACACAGAGAATAATCAATCAATAACTTTCTGAATGTCCATCCTCTCTGCAGTTCTGTGAGTTCATGAGTCTCTGCTGCCTCATGCATCTGTCTGGGAGTGTGGTCCGGATTCTACTGGATTACATTGGCCACGTCCAAATCTGCTCTAAACTGAGACTCATACTGGAGAAACAGAAAGAGTGGCCGGAGATATGTGGAGTCCTCAGTGAGTTTCTCAACATCAAAACATAGAAAGAAGATATGATCATGTTTCATGGAATGAAAGTGCCTAACAGAGCAAAGCTTGAACTTACTTTACAAGCTGAGACACAGCAGAACTAGAAATTCCTGAAACTTGACTTTCTTCACGTGAATGGCAACAGAGAGCTACTCATTAGTCTGTAAGTCATTGTTTAATGATGCAAAGCAGATGAGGACTTAGACCTGGAGATAAACTGTAAATAAAACATTATTATTATAAAGCAATTATTGTGGACGTAATGAACACTAGGAGGCACTAGCAGCACTTTGCATGCACTAAATTGTTGTTGTTTTTTCTTGCTGTATGAATTAAGTAAAATAATTCTCAACCTTGCTCTCCAGCCAGTCCTCGCTCCCTTAAGCACCTCTGCAGATTGGAGATCAGGAAGCTTTTAACCCTGAAGAGACTCAAAAACCCCGAAATTATGAACTCACATGTGTTCCCTCCCAGACTGAGGAGCTTCATTCTGTACCGGGAGCTCGACCTCTACAGTCAGGACCAGGAACGCATCTTGTAACAATCACGCAAACTGTGTGATGCAACAATTTTATCATTTGTAATGTTTTACATACTTAATAGACTATTCTGACAGAAAGTTTGTACAGAACAGCAATAAATAAATTCTTAAAATCGTTTTTGTTTGTTCACAGAAAGTCAGATGTATTTTTTAGGACCCAAATGCACCATTCTGCTGCCACAACTACTCACTGAGGCATGAAATGAGGATTATTGTCTCCTACAAATGCACAATTCCCTCATGTTTAAGTCCAGTTGCTGAAAATTACAGTGGCCATCTGTTACTGAAACTAACAAGAGACTATTTGTAGATAAACGTTAGTTTTGGTATATTCAAGGATATGGTGGCAAGAAGATTAGTGTGAACTCTAACAACCTTAACAGTCTCATCCTTTTACAAATACAACTTTGTGTCTGTGTTTGCCTGAGTTTTCTGACTGTTACCAGCATGGAGCCATAAAAAATGTGATGCAAGAAGGTTTGATCAAGTCACACTAAACGAAAGAGGTCAAAGGTCAGAGTGGTGAACGTGAAATGCTCTTTTAACATCCTCACTACTTCACTGTGTTCTCAGTGATTTCTTGTCCAACAGCACATGGACTGATCTCGGCATGAAAACACCATCATTGTTGGTGATTAGCGGTGCAGCCGTGCACACAGAAACATCTCACTTCACTACTGCCGTCATGTTAAATACACTGGAACAGGTGATGCCTATAAATAGCACAGTCACGTGTGCGTGTGCGGTTCAGCCATGACACTGACGCTGTGCTGCTGTTGCTTCGTGCAGCGACTTCACATTTTTTCAGGTGAGAGCGATAAAATGCTGGTTTTCATTGTTTCTTATGTTTCTTATGTATAATTTGCAGCGTCTCCCCTGGAGGGTGACGCACTGACAAGTTCATATCACTGTGTAAACGCTTTTTACATGTGATCCAGTAATGAGGTCAGAGTCAAAGTGGCATGAAAGGGGCTGGTTACAAGAGAATACAGGTTATTGCATTATCTTATAAGTTACATTATAAGTTACGGAGCCCCGGAAGGGACATGGGAGGAAAATAAAATTGGCTGAGAAAAAAAAAAAAAGTAGAACTTTTGCGGGATCTCGCAATAGTTCAACTTTTTTTTTTTTTTCTCAGCCAATTTTTTTTTCCTCCCATGTCCCTTCCGGGGCTCCGTAATACGTTAATGATCACAGTAGTGCATCAATAATTTTACATGATGACTGTTAGAATACTCCTCTATACGGTTCTAGTATTTCACAGAGTGGTGTCAGTTCTCCCACCACTGGTGTTCGTGGATCTTTGTTTACTTTGCATGAATCACTAGTGTTTGCAGACTTGAATTAACACAGGACATTTTTTTGTCTGCAGTCTGCTCACGTCCGTCTCTGTGGAGGAGCTGAGGACGTGTGCAGTTGTTTCCATACCTGTGTTGTGTGAGGATGGAGACACCTGCCGACGTGGATGACGCTGAACTTCTGGACTACGGCACACAGATGGTTATTCAGGAGTCCTGTGAGAGAGAAAAGCTGGCAGGACCAGGGAGGTACAGCGTGGATCAACTCCGCCATCTGTAACAACGTCTAATGTTCTTCAGTCTAACATTTCCCCATTTGTACATTTAGGGGTGAAGCTCTGAAGCTTCGGGACATTATTGCACACGGTAAATATGCGTTATATTCTATATTCATGTCCAGATTTACAGAAAACCCTCCTCATGTGTCAGTCTGTGGCACATAAATAGTACTAAGACCAATACTTCTAATAGTACCTGCTAGTGTGGGTTTGGTGATGATGTTTTACCCACAAAGCCCTCAAAACTGTCACTGTCTCTGCAGGCGACGTGTTGGCGCTGCAGGATCTCTGTGATTTCCCAGCAGCCTTCAGTCAGGTGGATGAGCACGGCTGGTATCCTCTGCACAGGGCGGCGGTCCAGCCTCTGCTAGAGGTTCTGGAGATGGTGCTGTTCGGTGAGAGATGGGTCTGAGCTTTAATTTCTGTCAGACAACCCGCTGGAGATGATGCCTGCTTCCACGTACAAGAAACACTAAACACAAGGTGTAAAAACAAGATTTAATGAATAAGATAAAGGTTTAGGTTTGGTTTAAAAGATCAAAATTGTAGGATGTACAATTAAAAGTTATCATCTGTCCTAGAAGGATTCAAACATGCATTCATTTAGTATTTCAACCAGGAAGGATCAGTGATCAGTTAAACACAGGCCTGTTGTTTTGCAGTGGAGGGTGATCTTCATGTCGTTTATCTGTGACCTTCTGGTCTTTATCAGGCTCAAACACCTGCTCTTCTACTGACAGTCTCTGTGAACATTAGTGCTTCCTGGCGCAGCTGGTGCTGAAGAAATGGTTTTGAGCTCTTTGTATGTTCCAGCGTCTTTCAGGCTGACTCTGGAGGAGATGACGGCAGACGGTGAAACCTTCCTAACGTTAGCAGTTAAAGCGGGTCTGGTGGAAAATGTACAGATGCTGCTGGACCAGGGAGCGTCTCCTCATACGACCAACAGCAAGAACGAGTCCCCTCTGCTTCTAGGTCAGAACACGCTCATCACTCAATCCGTCACAGATGATGTGTGAGGGGCAACATTTGGACTTGATCTGTCCGTCCTCACCACCGTCTTCTCCTCCCAGCAGCCGTCAGAGCCAGATCTCATCGGATCGCGTCCGCCTTGATCGCTGGCGGGGCTCGAGTGGAGCAGGTGTGCCTGAAGAAGTGGACGGCTGTGCACGAGGCGTCTCGAGCCGGCTGCGTTCACGTGATGGCCCTGCTGCTGCAGCACGGGGGTCGGGTTTCAGAGACAGACCAGCATGGAGTGACCCCTCTGGGCATTGCTGCAGAGTACAGCCACGCTGGAGTACTGGAGCTCCTCATCAAACACGGTGAACTCAGACAACCACACAACGTCTACAAAAATGACTTCTTCTCTTCATGAATTATGGATCTTAAATGAGTCTTTCAGCTGGAGCTGAACCCGTAGAACAGGAACTGACACGTCGCCATGTCTGTGCACCTCTGCCAAACTGAATACATCTGCTTTTCCCTGCAGGGGCGGATGTAAACGCTCAGGCACCCAACGGCGACAGTGTTCTGTACGATGCTGCAGGGTCAGGGAATCCAGACTGTGTCAACATTCTGCTGCAGCACGGAGCAAATGCCAACATTCACAGCCTGAGCTCACAGCTGCCCATCCACCGAGCGGCGTACGAAGGACACTCCCTGTGAGTCGATGTTACACAACTCTTAACACAACCCTCAAGGACTGAGAAGGAAAACAAAGGTCCTGGTTAAATGGTATTGTTATCTGTTGGAAACAGTCCAGTCTCCTGCATATCAGTAATTCTTGAGTCTACTTCTACTACTCTAAGAAATGCGTTTTTACACATTCCAACTATTCCAACTATTCTATTAAGTACTTGGTGCTAATTTTCCAGCTGTCTAGTCATCAACATTTTCTTTTCATCAGAATTCTGAGGATTTTAATCCCAGTCACCACTCGACGGGCCCTGAGGTTGTCCGGTCAAAGTCCCGTCCACTCTGCTGCCGACGGAGGCCACGCTCACTGCTTGGAGCTCCTGCTGCAGAAAGGTTTCCACGTCAACGCCCTGCTAGCGCCTCACATCTCTGAAAACTACGGGGACATGAGGAGAAGCCCGTTGTACTTCGCCGTCTCCAACGGGGATGCGACGTGCACAGAGATGCTGCTGAAACTTGGAGCCAAACCCGACCTGGACCCGCTGTGCTGCCTCCTGGTGGCGGTCAGGTCAGGGCGCTACGAGGTCGTGAAGCTGCTGCTGGCGGCCAGAGCTGACGTGAACTGTTACTTCACGGTGGTGAGCGACACGGTGTTTCCCACGGCGCTGCAGTACTGCCTGAAGGACGAGGTGATGATGAGGCTGCTGCTCAACAACGGCTACAACGCTGAGAAGTGTTTCTGCTGCAGCCACGACAATGACTGGGACAAGTCCAGAGAGTCTGAGTACTCACAACATCCCCAAGAACAAGTTGCTGTGAGTTTGTTAGAAGTTGGAAAAACAAAACCTCTGTCTGGACCTTGCTCGTCCTATACGCTCTGCTGTTACTCGTGTTCCCCTCATGATGGGCATTTTTTCACGCCTTTAGGATTTGTTGGCGTAAAAGCAATCACTGTATTATTGGAAAGCTCGGTGGCTAAATGGTGAAATCCGACACAAGTGGCTAATGAGCACATGCAGGCTCTCGGGTTTCCTGCCAATTCAGAAGATTCAGTCTTCTGCCAAAACATCCAGTCGATCTGACCTTGTAACATTTTGATGGCTGTGCTCACAGCTCTTGGTAAAGACAGATGACAGTAACTCTGACACACAATGTGTGAACATGACCTTTCTCCAGCCAAAGTGCTTTTGTCTAAACCTAACCACACAGGACTCTGCAGTCAAACTTGGGTCTGTTGTGCGACAGTGCTGCGTATTTTATGTCCACCCTCCACTGGACGCCCTTCACGTTAATAAATTGTGTTTTTAAAAATTGATTCATTAGGAATAATTTGTTCCACTGAAACCTAATGTTTTAAAACAATGATACTGTTTAGCAAAGACAATTGTTTAGCTTGGGAAAGTTACAGTATTCTAATGTAAATTCTGAAAAAACATTACCGTCTCTTTTTGTGTCTGAAAATGTCTGTGTTCCAGTTTTGTGACTTTGTCGGCGTCTCCTGGTTGGGGAACCTCGTGGGCCAAGTCGTATCCATCCTCCTGGAATATGTTGGTCAGGTTTCCCTGTGTCCCAAACTGACAAAGATCTTGGAGAGTCGCAAAGAGTGGCCTCACATCCTGAGGACCATATGTGAGTGAGCAGAGCAAACAGGTGCTGTTCCCCATGTGTTTGCTAATCACTTCCCTGTGATGCAGGTAGCCCTCGCTCTCTGTCCCACCTGAGCAGGGTGGTGATCAGGAAACACCTGTGCTGCAGTGACCTGACGTCCATCCATCTGCCCAGCAGGCTGAAGGACTACCTGCTGTTTAAAGACAACGACCTGTACTCCAAGGTCATCTGCAGGGAGAAGTGAAGAGACGATTTCTTTACTGACCTGTTGAGTCTTAGTATCGACTTCACTGATTTAATTGTGTCTGAGATCCCACTGAGAAATGCTGTGATGAACTTTTTAAATTTCCATTAATGCAATTTAATAAATCTTTATAAAAAAAACAAACTATTTTTAAAATCTCCCTCTACTGGCTACTTGTAGAATTGCAGTTGGCTTGAACACAACACAGTTATGATCTGCTTTGTTTGAAAGTTGACATGGTCTAAATTTAACCTCTTGACCTGCACAAAGAACAGCAACATGGTTCCACATCTGGCAGGTCACCAGAGAACCTGATAACAGAACAAAGGCTGTTTGTAACGGCCTCTAAATAGTTGACACCAGCTGAAATCAGGTCAGGTGTGAGGCGGATTAAACAGTTAATGTGCTAAAATGCAGACAATAAGAAACAGCAAAAGTCTTAATACCCAACATAAAACTGATCGTTTGTAATAACTCTCCATCCATTTTCCCATCATGCAATTCTGACTCCACGTGCTTCATCTGAGCAGAGAGCCTGGAAAAAAGCCCAAGTACTTATTATGTGTACACATTTGAACATGAGCTGAGGTTGTTTCCTTGTGTAAACACAAGTGTCCACCATCAGCTCTGCTCTGTGTCAGCCACATAATCCCACCATCCTCAGGGGCAGCAAATGTTTTCTTGACAACACCACAACCATACTGCGATTCCTCATGTTACATAACGATGCAGAAGTTCGTTTCCAAAGTTTCCCCTCTGTGTTTTGTTGTCTTTGAGTCTTCTGAGGCACGAGGCGCTGGTGACTTCTCAGCACAGAGCACTCAGGGTTTACATTCCTGCAGAAAGCCTATCTCACTGACACTTTACTCAACACCCTAAAAAAAGACCGGCCCATCAGAGGCATGGCAGCCCTCCTCCTTCTCTCCAGCAGAGTAGGGAGCTGATAGCTGTGACCAGCAGATGAACAGCTCACTGGTCTCCCACAGCATCCCTGATCCGAGGGGCTTCGATTCAAAACCCATACATTTAAAGCCACCACCAAACCATGAGTACCTTTGGGTACTGCAAGAAACTCAAGAAGTACGACGAGTTGGACGAAGACGAGCTACTGGCTGCACTGTCCCCAGAGGAGCTCCAGGAACTGGAACGCGAGTTGGACGATCTCGATCCGGACGACAATGTCCCCATCGGCCTGAGGCAGAAAGACCAGACCGTCAAAACCCCAACAGGGACCTTCGACAGGGAGGCTCTGCTCAAGTACTGGGAGGACGAGAACAAGAAGACGCTGGAGGCCAAAAAGCTGGATTCCTATCTAGCACAGGTGAGATCGGACTTCAGGTTCTAAAGATGCATTCAGGGACAGATGTTCAGCTCTTATATTACAGGAAGTAGGAAGGACTAGCTAGAACTTGCCGTTTCATAGTCTATAGTTTTGTCTTTTGTGTCATAAGACGAAACCTCTATAATGATGCTAGATGTTACTGTGTTCCAACCTACACCTGCTAGAATATTATGTTTAGTGGTGTCACATCAATCCAACACACGTAGATGTTTGACTGGAAAATAGAGCCCATCAGAGAAATACCAGCACTAATGGCCGTCTACCACCAGTGGAGATGGTTCGTAATTAAAAGCCAGACTGGAGAATGTCAAGGTTCAAGACCATTTTCTGTCATGTTATCATCTTCAGGAGGGGTGTCCAGATAACAGCAGGGGGGGGCAACTGTCAACAAGCAGCAAGCTTTCGATTAATGACAAGAAGAAGAGTTCAAACAAGGGGAAGAAAGCCGCAGACAAATATAATACAAAGGAAGAAAAGAAAGACGACTGCAAAAAGGAGGCTCCGTTTAGGAGTAAATGTCAAAAGACTCCAGCAAAAAGTGCAACTAGCAAACTGAGCAAGACTGAAACCACAGAGCAGAACGTGGGAGTGACTGCAGACCGACTGAGTGGAAACCCAACCATCATCGACGAAGCTCTGGAGCAGATTCTGGACGACGACCCCACCATGACTGAAGTCAACCTCAACAACATCGAAGACATCTCCCAGGACACCTTGCTTCGCTTTGTTGAGGCTCTGTGCACAAACACTCACGTGCACGTTTTCAGTCTGTCCAACACCCACGCTGACGATCGCGTCGCCTTCGCCGTGTCCAAGATGCTCCGTGAGAACCGCTCTATCAGAAATCTGAACATCGAGTCCAATTATGTGTCCGGTCAAGGCATCCTCGCGTTGCTGGCTGCTCTGCAGCACAACAGGACGCTGGTGGAACTTCGCTTCCACAACCAGAGACACATATGTGGGGGTAAGGTGGAGATGGAGATGGTCCAGTTGTTGAGGGAGAACACCACTCTGCTAAAACTTGGCTACCAGTTTGACCTCCCAGGCCCCAGGATGACAGCGACAAGCATCCTGACGCGCAACCAGGACCAACAGCGACAGAGACGGCTTCAACAGAAGAAGGAGCAGAGTATTCCAGAGGTAGCAGGACAGGTTTGTGGTTCATCTGCAGAAAACAAACCTCCAAAGAAGCCATCACAACCTCCAAAGGTTGCCGAGAGTCAGAAGAGATGTCCTCCTCCATCCTCAGATGTCGTGACGAGGAAGATTGCAGAAACAGTGAAGCAGCATGAAAGTTCGAACTGTGCAAAGGGTCAGTCGAACCAGAGGAAGCCCAAATCAAAAAAGCCCAAGAACGGCACCGGGGAAAAGGACAGTGCAGACATTCTGAGAGACCTGAGAAACGCCTTAAAGCCATCGCTGCAGAGGCGGCGAGAGGAACTGGCCATGATGCCACAGCAGAGGCCCAGCCGCGACGATCTGATGGCAGCAATTCGTGGGAGCAGTGTCAGGTCCTTGAGAAGAGTAAGTGAACCACTAATCCAACTGTGGATTCCTAGAATTCCTCAACTGTGTGTGTCTGCTTATAAACCGTTTGGTGTCTTCTTAGCTGTTTCATAGGACTGATGACATTTTCACCACTTTAACTGATCGAAGAGAACACATTTACATTTCCTGGCGTTAAAATCGGCCGTAAATGATCGATTTGTGTCGGATGCTTCTCGTTTCAGGTGGACCTGGCGCAGATCTGAATTCATGGACTGATGGCTTGTCAGACTGTTTTCAACTGTGCTGACATATTTAATTTTTATTTCACACTATCACTTTAATAAAGTGTCTAAGTTGTCACACAAACACCGCCAGTTGAAATATGTTAAGACAACAGCTTTGCCCGTTTAGTCGTCTTTAGTTTGTGTGCGTCTAGTTGTTTTCCTCTTCTTAAAACTAATTTCTTTCTAAAGTTTTCCTAATTTGTTGAATTGTTCACCTGCTTTCTTAGCCTGTTTTGTGTTGAGCTGTCAGGGCCACCGTACATTTCCTCACGTTGACTGCTTACGATGATGCTGTGTGAGAACTGGAGAAATAAAGCTTCACATACCAACTGAAAAGCTGAACTTGTGAAGTCAACTGGGTTTTGATACACAAACAGGCGATTCAGGATTAAAACAATCAAAATGTTATTTTTCCTGCATTACTTTAATAGTTATACTTCTTGTTAAATTCATAGACAGACTTTGGCTCCTAATCATAAAAACATAATGTTTTTATGTTGTGTGCACAGTCGTGGACCAGGATTAGTCAGATGACCGGTTTAAAGTCATTGCGCATGAACATAAAGTAAGTAGATTAATAATTGCAAACAAACGCAGACAAACTTTCTCTGTAAATATTAACATTTATTTAAGTATACAATTTAGTATTCTCCGCCCCCCACCCCTCCCGACCCCGTTCACAGGTTCATTGTCAGTATCTCGGTTTCTCGATGCAGCATTAAGCCTCGCTGGAGGACGGTGAAATCTCTAAGACGAACAGTTAGAACGTGGATTATTTCTTTGCACCGTTTACACACAGAGAATCACAGGCACTGCCAAACCCACAAGCTGTTTGCAAATGCCACATTTGGTTCTTCATTATTTGCTTCTTTTTAAAATGAGGAAGCATTTACAGACGCATTGCATAAAATTATAGTTTGTCTGACGGACGAGAAGGATGATGGTGGATTTTTTAAAATGTTTTAGTCATTGCGCATGACGTTATATTTGTTTGGGATCATGACCGCAGCACCGTTCCTCCTGCAGGAAATAACAGAATGAACAACCAACCACATGTAACAACAATGTCCCATCATTTCACAAATGCCACAGAGTGTATGTGTGCAAGTTGATCTGCGTAGACTTTGACTAATTCCCTTACGCAAACATCAGGTGTTTGGATTTGGATTTAAAACTTTTTTAAGTGTCAGTTGTCGTTGTATCGTGGCTGAAATAAAATAAAAATTAGTTTTGACAAACACACCACAAAAAAAAACAAACACAAAACTGTGCAAATAAAGGTCTTCAATTACATAAAAAATAAAACCTTAGAATCTGCGTGAGGCGAACGAGTCTTAGCCAACAGACGTCTCCATGAAAAAATAACATCACTAAACTACACTTCGTTAGGAAACTTGAACGTATGAAAAGAAGTAAGAAAATAATGTTATGTTGCCTTTAAACTGAGCTGCTATCAAACACAAAGAGGATCCTGCCTGTTTGGTCGCACGCGCCTCCCTTTAGGAACGAACATGAAGAAAGCTACAAAACGAAACGTCTCCCAAGGACCAACCGAGGACTCGTATCAGCGGAGCAGCTAGTGCGTCATAGTAGGTTCAATAATGAAATGTATTCAGCGTCATCTCCACCTTGTGCTGATGACTAATGTAAGTGCTTTCTAACCAGGGGAAGTGGAGGGCGTCCAACGACGGGGAAACGCGACGAATGTTTCGGATTTAACGGATGATGTATTGCACAGATTTATTATAACGATCGTAAAAAACAAAAAGCAAAGAAGGCAAATAAATATAAAGCAAATTCTTACAACATATACATTACAATTTCTGTCCGGTTCTGGAAGATTTTTAGAAGCTGCTTTAGTGTCAGCGGTAGGTGCAGTAGAGGACTAGTCGTCCCACTCGTCATCGTCCTCGAAGTCCTCGTCTTCGTCCTCATCCTCGTCTTCGTCTGGAAAGAGAGAACTAGTTACTACAGTAAACTATGGAAGACGAGTTCTGCAGGGGATTGTGTCAGATTTACCTGAGGAATGAATGGCTTTGCTCCTTTTCTGCATCACTTCCATGAGAGCGCCAACGATGCCTGCGGCAGGAGCCGGTGTTGGAGGGCCAGACTCCGGAGGGTCCGAAACCTGGACACACATCAGAAGCAGCAATGGGGACACATCCCTGGCTTTCACCTTTACTTAAGCCTTACCATGCTGTGTCACACGGATCTATGTGGACACAGCTCAGACTGCACTGTACACAATCACCGTGGTTACAAGTATTAAAGCCAAGAACAGCTGTGGTGACTGTCTTACGGTCTTGAGCTGGATTCCCTGTCGGATCTGGTCCAGCAGAGCATCTCGTCCAGTGGTGGAGGCTGGTGCTCGGTGGTTCTGCTCCACCTTCTTCAACTGGGTTCCTCCCCTGATCTGCTCCAACAGTGCAGACTTCCCGCCTGGGCTCGGCGAATTGGGCGAGTCTCCGCCTCCCCCGATGCTGTCCAGCTCAGGTGGAGGAGGGGGGCCAGGAGGGGGAGGTGGTGGAGGAGGGGGAGGTTGTGGTCCAGGAGTAGAGCCACCCCCGCTGCCTACTGAAGACTGCTGGGACAGTGGCGGAGGTGGAGGGGGTGGGGCTTGAGGGTTAATAGAGGCATGCGAGGGGGTGGGAGGAGGAGGAGGAGGAGGCTGGTGGTGGTGGTGATGGTGTGGAGGAGGAGGGGGCTGATGACCTCCTCTTGTGGGAGGAGGTGGTGGAGGTGGGGCACCCAGAGTTCCAGGTCTGGATGGAGGAGGGGGAGGAGGTGCTGAAGCCGGCGCTCTAGAAGGAGGAGGGGGGGGAGGGGCTCCTCTGCCCCCTCTGGAGGGAGGGGGAGGTGGTGGTGGAGCTGAGGTGTGGGGTGGTGGAGGAGGAGGAGGGGGGCCACCACGAGAAGGAGGTGGAGGGGGAGCTGGAGGGGAAACACAAGAGACAACATCAGGCTGCATCAACACACTTCAATCATCACATGAGCTCATATGTGGAGGCAGCGGGTCAGATGATGTGTGATGCTGTTCTCTCCCAGAACCAGAGCAGTTTGATGGGTTATTCTGAATTTTGAGAACATTGTCCGGTGAAATAAACAGCTTGGATGTGCTCATCTGGACCCAGCAACATGTCTCACTGTTTCACAGTGGGTTGTAAACTCAAACCAGTAGGTTCACTAACAAAAGCCCCTTTAAGTACTATAACTAAAGGCGGGTTCTATATTTCAAAGGTCATGGTTTCATTTTTGCAGGAATCCTCAATGATCATATATTCACCGGTTGCCTGATCCTAGAACAGCTGCCTGAAGATTCTCACTCCACTATAAAACGCAGACAGCCATACAACTACATAAAGATACATACACCCTGGTAAATTCAGATTCACATCACCCGACAGTCTGCGCTCCTGCTTTCAAACTTGTGAAGAGTAACATGAATAAAACATGGACAAAAACTGTCACACAGAATAAAAAAGTCAGACAGAGAACACTTTTTCATCTGCACACCTGCAAATCTGCCGCCTGACAGAAAAGTGAAAGCAGAAGAAAGGAAACGACTGTTAAAGCTGAGGCTGTGACAGGAATTGAAAACTGATCATTTAGAAATGAAAGGTGTTTCACGGCCGCCGGTGAAAACCCAGAAAAGTACACAGTTCGCTCCTCTATTGTTCACTTCACAGTACTCATACACTTTACACATTTTTGTTACTTTGCTGGATTTGGATATTTTCAACATGCTGAAAACCACTTTCAGTTAGCAGACGAGGATCTGAAACCCAAAGCTTGGATTTGAAAAGAAGTGGCCATAGAAATGAGTGTGTTGGGTCCAGGACCGTTTGGGCCGCTGACGTGTACAGGGAGCCCGTTAACGCCCCATCTGCAGTGTCTGAACGCGTCAGTCCGCTTCTGCTGACTCGGTTAAGGAATTCTGGGTTTGGTGATGAAAAGCTGCGAGTGATCGAGTTCGTCTCACTGATGAATTGAAGTTATTGACCTGTGTTAAAAATGTTTGCTCAAGGCTCAATGACTCAAACATGATTGAATGTGAAGTGTCTGCACTAACATTTATAACTTCAATAGAAATGAATTGATGCAGTACAGCACAACATCATATCAATACTTCCATCAGTCTATAGTGAATGAAAGCAGCTCGTCGAGTAGCGAGGAAACCTGTTGAGTGAAGCTTCATCCTTTTACAAACTTCACCGGTGCATTAATATTTCAGATCCGTTAGACACATCACAGACCACCCTGCGTGAGTGTGTGATCTTACCCTGCCTCCTCAGCTCATTCTTGACGGCCTCCACCCCTCCTTTCTTCTCGATAAAGTCGTAGATGACCTTGGATGTCTCTCTGTCCTTCAGCTGGGCCTCAGAGATGCCGCACATGTCGAACAGGTTCTTAAGTTCAGGGTCCAGGTTGTTCAGCTGCACAGACGTAAACACAACACTGTGGATTTACAGCGTCTACAATTGTTTAAGTCTGTCACGGGCCAGCTGGCACCATGACGAGAGAAATGACTACGGAAAATGATCCGACACGCAAAACACTTCTGCTGTTCAAACATTTGGCCACAAATTAACCTAAACAAGCTGTTTGTGTGACCAGCTGTGTGAGCAATGAAGTATTATCTGAGCAAAAATAGACCTTACATAGGCAACATTTTTTTATTCTCTCACTAGCTGTATTTTTATTTTCTGGTTGTCACAGGTCAAACTGACTGACTAACAAAACCTTTGCTGAAACTACGGTGTTAGAGTGACGCCTGGTGGACATGGGGTGGGAATACAAGCTGCAGTAAACCCGACAACCCCATTCTAGTGCAGTGCATTCTGGGACTGGCTATAATGTCACGTTGTTATGCATCTATAGCATGTGCATGAGAGGGGAAAGACATAATTAGGAGGCGGGGAATGGAAACCAATCAGTGTGAACACAGTGTTCATTAGGCGAGAAACTTACGACATGCATCTGGTTGCTATGACAAAACAGACAGGGTTCCAAACATCCACCATCTCACATTGACAAACATCTGTCACAGGGACACTGATGTTACAACAACCTCCCTGGATGCTGCAGATACATGTGAAAGGCTGAGAATTCTGTTGTTCTTCAAGGTTGTTTGACCTCAAGGTTTGAGGCAGTTCCTCATCCGTTTGTCTCTGCTTCCTGGATCCTAAGTGTTAACTCGTTGCCAGTAATGCTTCGTTAAGCAACGTGTGTCCTGCTTCTAACTACAGAGCTGTGCTTTTTATGGCAACTCATCGCTTCCTGAGATTATGCCAGGGTGATTAGATTTTCTGATGTGGAAACAGGTTTTTACTGCCTCGTCGACATTAGTGATAAATGCGTAGAGGAGCTACTTGGCAGCTCGTCTCATGGTCAAATACCGCAGGTTGCAGAGATCACAACATGATCAGTGAAGGCATTTATGGGCCCATTAAAATCTAATTTGGAAATATTTGGTTAGTAGAAGTATGTTAATGCAGCATATAATCTGAAATACCACAAATATGCACAAAATGGAGAAAAAAGCTAAAATCATTATTAATTCTTTTCTTCATTATGCGGTTCTCTGATGAGTTGGGGAGCCTGTTGCATCTGGAAATTTCTGTTTGTGGATATGAGCAGGAAGCAACAACAGTCTATTGTCTATTGCGATTCCATCATGCAGTCACCACATAGGTCACTATTGTGTGTGTGTCTTTGTGTCAAAGGGGTACTCACATCAAAACCTGTGTTTGGGTCCCAGCCCACGTGACCAATGTGCCTGAAGACGATGGGAGAGAAATGTGGTGAGATCATACACGTGTCCCATCCACACACAGTTATACATAAGTACATCAACTATTTAGCATGTGCACAGTCTCCCACGTGCACATGCTAAATACTGAGCCCACACGCGAACACACAGACACAACCATCAGTCACAGAGACAGTGCAGTCATTGAGAGCTCGCAGATGCAAAATGCTGGCTGCCACCAGTGTCTCTGCTTGATCAGACAGGTCGCTTGAGACTCAACACTTCCAGCTTAGGTTGATAAAAACATTTTCAAGAATTTATTTTCTCCAAACCTTCGATTCATGTCTCTATGACTGAGTTTTCCCTCATTACATACACACGTTTCTGTGGAATTTCTGGAAATCATGTTTCCTTTTTGCACTACGGCACCGAAATCAAACGCTGACTCACTGGAAGTTGCTAGGTGTGCCGATGTCAGCCTTGGTCAGCTTCTTCTTCTTGCTTTTGGTCTTCTTGTCTTTGCGGGTCAGGCCGCCGTGGCTCAACACGTTGTTGAGGTGGTACGGCTGCTGGTGGCTGAAGGAGTTGTGGAATCTAACGTTGTTGATCTCTGGGTTCTTGATGTCCACTGTGGCCATGGGCAGAGCGGGACCTGTGGACAGGGAGGGAAGGGATGAATGGTCAGGCCTTCCATGAGTCCTGGATGGCTTTGATGTACCAATGTCATTCTTGCTCTTGACTCAAGCAAATGTAAATTAATTCCAAAAACCAATATTTGTTTCAGTATTTCATTCTATTGCACTATTTAAAAGATGCTCATTGCTTTGGATGCAGTATGGCTAAACACTTGTAGAGAGACTCTCCAGACCACGGAGAATCCAGGACTCCCAGGAGTACGGAAGACATAAACCTCAAACAGGTCTCAGACAGTTGCCACCATGACCTGGACGTCTAAAGCGGTTTTCAGACTTGGAGAGGAACCATGAACTTCTCTATACATTTCCTGGGGAAGCTTTATGAGAGAACACAAATGCTAGATATTACCTAAGAAACTTTTCAGTATATTCTCTCAACAGTTTTTCAGCAACACCATCTCCAATCAAATCAAAAAATATTCACAAATATTAACCTGAAATGACAAGATTCCCAACGAAATACAAGCAGTAACAGAAGTGCTGCAGGTCTGGGAGGACCCTGAACCTCAAACCATGTGTAACGGAACATGGTGTTTACCCTGATTGACAGTCTCAAACCTAGAAGACACTATGCTACTTGACTAATGAGTTGATAACCTTCAGACTCCGAACACACCAGATTCTGGTAATTAGCACTGGCCAGACAGGGACGGATGGAAAACGAGTAGGGGCAGTGGGTGGATCAGGTTTGGGAACCTCTGCCTTAGACTGAGCGCTTACAGCAGCTACTCTAAACATGTTCACCAACAGAAATTCCACCCATTAACAACAAGCTCATATGGTCCCTTCTGGTCCACCATCACAATCCCACTCCTCATAATCTGCAAGATGTAGCATCTGACATAATCAGTAATCCAGTGCTAATCGCTAAATCCAAATCTCTGGACTCCCCAAGAGGGCTGGATGTCTGTGATAAGACCACACCCCTCCTCAAAGGCTGTCTCCTGAGGACTAGCACAATCCTGGAGGATGTTTACTACGTTCATGGACATTTACATGGAACAGATCTGTCCTGGCCTGAGTAATAAAACACGAGTCAATTTAAACTCCAAAATAAAACCATTTAAATAGTGAAAATCTGCCACAAAGTTACAGGTTTTATATAACATTTCTAATGTGGGGAAGGTGTTGAGGGAGTTGGTACTGGCCTGCTCCAAACCCAAATATCTGACGCGACATTCACTGCACACAAGCAGAAAACAAGACTTGCATAATATCGAGTCTGTTGAACAACGTATTGCCTCCAAAGACGATCACTGAGTGTTTAATACCATTTCTTGCCAATGAGGTGAAGATTCTGAAATAAAATTGATCTAGTTTTCCACATCAGTCTTTCATTGTTATGTGAAGAAATGCATATTTGAACACAATATGCAATACGTGGACTTTGATACGCTTCTCTTCTCCATATGACATTAGATGATAACCTAAAATCTATGTCTGAAGTGGATGTATGCACCCATAGAGATTAACCACTAGATTTATTACAATAATAGAATGCGATGAATAAGAGGCAGGATCTCAACTTCTGAAGAAACCCCCCCCCCCGTCTACTGATCTGGGTTCAACCTATAAGGTTTCATAACCAAAAACAATTGACAATGGGGAGAAGAACAATATGTTTAGAGAGGAGGGAGGAGGCAAGCATCCATCTCCCAAGCAGAGGCCAAACCAGGGCAGCAAGCCGTTATTCTCATGTTACATTAATGAAATGTCAGAGTGAATCTGTGCCACTGGAGAAACACTGCAATGAAAGAATGGCAGAAATTCATGGGGTTGACTGAAGACACGACTGATCTGCTGGGAATATGCTAATCCCGCTCTTTGCAGCGTCAGTGTTTGCCAACAGTCAAAGAGCTTAATGAAAGTAAAGCGTGTTTCAGCAGACGTGCAGGCACAGCTGCAGAGGACCAATCCTAAATTAAATCTGCGAAGCACTTGGGCAATTACTTTGTACACGATGGTGTTCAAACAACGCTGCATTCTGGTTTACGCTTACAACTCCAAGTAGGGAAGCGGGTCTTTAAGAGGCACCGACAGGGTGTTCGTTTACTCTGTTTACTTTTTCATCACAGTTTTTACCATCAACATTCGGAAATTAAAAGTTCAGTTTCGTACTTGAACATAAATTTAAACCACAAACAAAAAAACACTAAAAAGAAAAATGCTGTTCTGCTGTCTTTGCGATTCAGCTCCGACCACATTTGCGAAATGGATAAATTTGACATCAGCTGTGATGTTGTGCGTGCAGAAGATTTGATACGGATATAAACCAGCTCTGCCCAAGTTAAAAGTACGTAAAGGAGACAACGTTCATCTGCACCAGTGTTGAAGACCATCAACGGATTTTATGTTTGACAGCTATTAGACACAAAGCAGAATCCACGGGACTGTTGTCCCACTGCTGCATTCTGATGAAGACTTTACAAGGCAGTGCCCTGATGTTCTGAAGGAAAGTTTGTGTAAACAGTTTTGAACTGCGGACAGAAACAGTACAGGCTGTTTGTTTGCTTGCCTGTGATACTGTGAATATGTGTGTAAAGTTTAGGGGAAAAAAAACTAACTTAAAAAATACTGAACTGTGTAACACAAATGAACTCTAATACTAATCAACTGCTGTAAATGAATTTGACCTTCAGTAGTAACAATTATTCAATATAATAACTATGGCGACTGCAGATTATGTGCATCACAACAGTGTTTAAAGGGGACAACACAGAGCATGTGGCGTACATATGGCAGATGGGCTTCCTGCTGGCAGATTAACCTGCAGCAGACTCCACGCCGTCACTGTGTGACTCACACTGTCTGTGAAACAATGGCACCGATGTATCACAGACTTACTCAACATTCTGTTTTGCAGGAGAAAGACATTTTATTAAGTGAGCTGCTTCTATATTAATACAGTGAGCTGCTCTGTTGCTGAACTGATGTGAACTGACTCGTCGTGTGTGAGTGAATATGATGTACTGCATGTATTTGCATTTGTGTTGAACATGTAAATAGAACACAAACAAGGAGGAGGACCACAGTCAAGACAGTCCCAGCTTCAGACATAATTCAACATCAGTATTTGCAAATACTAAACGCAACACTAGACTGATGCAGATCATTTTAAAACCACTGTAGTAAAAACACAGACACACAACAAAGCCCCACAGCTTTGAAAGCAGCCTCCGTGGAGAATGACAGAACATTATTTATATATTTTTTAAAATGCACGAAACAACAGTCTAAAATCACACATGTCTTAAATGTACATCTCATTTGTTTAAGCTGGATTTTTTTGTTTTTGTCTGGCATTGGCCACTGAACTCAGTACATGTGATTAAAAAAAGTCAATATTAACTGTTCAACATACCATTTTTATGGTCAGCTCTTTTCTCTGCAAAAGAAAAATTAACATAGTTATAGTTTCTGAGCAAAATAAGCAGCACGAAACTAAATTTGAGCTTTAAGAGGCGAGAGGTCAGAGTGAGCTGTTTAACAGTCAGAAGGGGTGTTGCTGTTTGGTTAGTGTGACGAGAAGAAGAGCCCCCAGGTGCCAAGCTGTCAGAAAACACTGCCTCATGTCTGCTGCACCGCAGGCAAAACAAGAAAGCAATTCAGGAAGTCTTCGACATGAGCAGGAGAGGAGAAGTTAGAGCTGAGCTGTGTCTGACACAAACCACCCCCCGGAAAACCTTCTGTGCCCCAGCTCCAAGAGCCTTTGAACCCTCAGTTATCATCACAGTTTGTGTAGTGCACTTCAAACGGCCGGCATGCTGAGAGGAGCTGGAAGGAAGCCAGCCACGTTGGCTGCACAGACAGACTGACAGTTTTACAGAGGAAGCACGAAGAGTGGAGGCACCGAGAAGCCCAACAAGAGCCGGAAGTGTCCCAAACCAGCAAACTCAGCTCATGCTTAGGTGGAGAAGAGGCTCGGCTGATGTGTGCTCTTTCACTCAGTGCTGGATCGTGGTGAACTGTACTGCTGTGATTTGAGTGTAAATCTAATCATATTGCATTAGTAGTAGCTGCATTGTTTTTACCCTCCGGACAAGCACCAAACCAGCGCTTTCCCTTAGCTATTTATATTTCAGAAATCCACATTAATTTAAGGGTTTAATGTTAAGAAGGGTCTCCTCTTATGTTGGAATGTTCTGAGGTTTGTTACGCATGGGAGTGTTTACTGTGGCCTGTGCTAGGTCACTTATATGAATCTTTGAAGCTCATCATGAAAAACACCAGAGACCTGATTTCACACACTCTGCACATCTCCCTGATACGGGCTGGACATGAGTGAGGCTGAGAGGTTTGGGACCCACACGGTGGTTGTGTTAGTAGATGAGAGGGAAGTTCTCCAGGTAAAAGGCAAGAAGATAACAAGTGGAAGAAGCAAAGAACAAAAAACAAACGCTTACAGGTGGCGCCTACCTGTTTTGCGCTGCCTTCGGTTGAGAAGGTCGTTGACGGCCACTCTGAACCTTTTAGCCTCTTCTTCACTAGCAAAGTTCAGACCAATCTGACAGGTCTGAAAAGAAGAAGCCAACAATGACAAAATGTCTTTATTCACAGAACAGGTGTATCACTGATGCAGAAGGATTTACACCTTTGTGTGATTAAATGAACAAATCCAAATTCTTAGCACTTTATGAACAGGAGGACCTGATCAGTGAGGCCAGCAGACACGGATGCTTTGCTTTTTAAGTATTCCTAAGATTCCTATACTTACATCTCCCGCAAATGAGATAAAGTAGGATCTGGAGCTGCTGATGGAGAAGTTGTGGTAAAGTTCCTGCTCAAACATTGTTTTTCCTTCCTGCAAATGCATAAGAGCAGAAAATGACTGAATGAATTCTACTTTAACTTCAAAAGAAGCTACTTGCCCCTCTGCAGAGATCTGCAGACTAAGTTGTTTTTCTTAGTAGTAGTAAGTGTGTGCAGGCCTTCACCCCTCAAGCATTAGAGTAACTTTGCTCTGTGGGGATGCACATAATCTCTAAAGCAATTTAATAATGTCCTCAGATGCAGTGGCCACAACCCACATACTGCAGAGGAGGTTGTAAAATAAAAAGCAAAAGCATAAAACAAATTCAGTGGAAAGGTTTGCAAAAGTTTGACATTTTGGGAAAACAGCATTTTTAATTGCCTTGTTGGTGAATGAGCAGAAAACTGAAACCTGGAATTTCTGTATTTCAAGTCAAACTATCCTTGAAGATATTTCATTTAACTATCGTGAGGTTCCACTCACCTTGATGTCAAACACTCGGATGAAGTATGACCTCTGTGGGTTGTCTTTGACCAGACAGGCCACTCCGCAGCATCTCTTCATCCAGCTGCAGCTTCGTTCGGCCGCGTACAGCTGAACGACTGCTGAACACAGAGTCTGAGGACACGAGACGAGCGGTTATCAAATGTAGACAATGGATACTGAGGCATACCCCTTGTTGGAACAGATTTTACAGGCGCATCTGGCTTGTTGTTAAAAAACCAAGCGGCCGATGAGGAAGCAAAAATCTACATGATGCCAAACATTTCATCAGCGATAAAAACTACAGACAAAACAACTGTTGGGCCTGGTGAAAAATAAGAGGAGACACGGGGTCAACAATGAGACCTTTGGAAATCAGATTACAATTGACATGAATATCATATTGGCAGAATAATGTGACTGAATGCTTTGCTTGGCTTTGGGCTTCAGAACATTGGCAGAAAAAAGAAAAAGTAGGTTAAACAAGGTTTTCCATTTATACTATTTCATGTCTGTCCTGCAGAAAATTTCATTTTCTCTAGTTAAAAATAAAAAGTCTCCAGCTAAATGAACGTCAGCTCTATAAATTCCCAGGCATTTCACTGTAACCCACGTCTCCAGTGTTGAGCCTTCACTTATGTGGGACAGGAAGTCGAGCCTGAGCTGCTGACGAAAGCCCTCATTCTCTCCTCAAATTGTTCTGGTTTGTGGTTTTGAGGTTTTTGCTGAGGTCATGCTGTGTTAAATCCTCTGCCAGGAGTCCTGCCTCCAGCCACCAGAGGAGAGCAGAGGAAATGCCACCGCACCGCCTTCCTACTTGATGATTAATGAGCACCGGCTGGAGCAGCTACAGGAAACATTTCTGACCGTGCAATCATCTTTCGGCATCACACGTGTTCAATGCCTCATTTAGTCGTGATACGTAGTTATACAGCCATAAGCACATAATGCCGATTATATCGGAGGAAAATTAAACATTGATAATGATAAACCATGTTTCAGACCATCAGCTACATCAATATGTCAAATGGTAAAATAATTAATCGCTTTTTCAGTTTCCTGTCAACCGATGGAGCCCAGTGCAAGTTTCACTCACACACTGGAACTTTTCTAATACGATTATTGTTTACATAGCAACATATTTAGCTAACATCAAGTGAAAGGCAGTTCATTCAAGAACAAGAAGAACATGTTCTTCTGAGTAAACATATGAACAGCACTGCTAAAACAGATGCTTTATAATCTGTACAGACAACTTAGTGCGTTCCATACCTTCTGAAGCATTTGCCTCCAGATAACGCAACCACAGAGCTGTTTAAAGAGCAGGGGGGCACACCGCAAAGCTGGGTTACCAACTTTAGGAAGCTTATCTGACAAATTGTCTTGATTTACACCCACCTCAACTTTACAAAATTATCACTTTGCACAATCACTCTAATACTTAATGATTATTATTCAGCCTAAAAAAGTATCAACAAATGTAGTTTTATTAATCCTGACCTCCCATCGGTACGTGATGGACACATGTTAAGTATGAACACAACTTATCCTGAATGCGATGACCAAAACAACAGTCGAGTTAAATTACCCCTCATTTACCTGCTAGGTCCTTGGTACAATGTCAGATATTGAGTTTCACATACAAGGAGAACATTACAATGATTTAAATGTATGACAGTCGGTGGAAAACCTAAATAAAAAGTTGGCTTTGTTTAAATAGATCAGATTATGAACTGTGCGTTTTGATGTCATTTAAACTTCCATATCTTAAAGCGACCTTTCGGCTTCACCCTGGTCATTTATAATAGAAGGTTGGATGTAGAACCATTTATGTGCCATCTACAGTTATGCTATTCATGCTCATGTTTGCATATTTGCTGCTATAACTAGGTTTTACTCTGGCAAATTCCCTTTATTCAAGAGATCTTTGGATTAGATACTTCACAAAGACTCTCTTTACAATCTGCCCTAGTATGAGTGATCTGCAGTATTTTACACACTGAGGAAAGGAGTCTCCTGTTATATAAACACAAGAAACACATGACCATATTGACATGAATATATACAAACTATATATTTCTCTGGCAACACTGTGCAGTTGATGCCAGATTTGGACATTTCTACAATAAAAGCATTTACATAGAGGTCACAGCTGTGTCAGAGCCTTTGCACGAGCAGTCTAGCAATTAGCCAGATGGCAAGTTAAGTAGCTAACCATGATTTAGTTTGCTGAGTTACATGTTACCACATACCCCCATCCCACAAAACCAGTTCCAGGGCTAGTGCCTGATTTCGTTCTGCGCGTTTTCACTGTTCTACATGTTTTCACTTCACTGAAGCGTTTCTTACAGCTGGAAAAGCTGAGTGTCATCAACTCTCTGTTGGTCTAGAATCAACATTTTCTTCAGTGGCTCAATTAATGACCGACAAAATTGGCTTGAGGCTCCAGCCAAGAACCTGTGTAGAAATGCAGTTCATGCCAATTAGATGACTAAAGTCTAAAGGCCCAAAATGCTGATACTATGACTTTAATTGTTTTGTTTGGCCAAAAGTCCAAACGTATTCATTTGAGTTTTACAATATATATATATTAATATAGACCTAAAGATGCAGGACATATATATTAATATTTCAATATTTTAAAAGAGAGAAACTGTTACATTTGCAACTGTTTGCATTGATGCTGAGCTTTGTTCACGAAATATTTACAAAACCAAAATATAAACAAAATATCGGAGTTAATATTTCTCCAGCTGAATGTTATAAAACTTTGAGCGCATCTTTATTTTGTCGTTGTCCCTGTGCTCACACTAACAGATTTAGAAGAGCGGAGGCTTCAAAGTTACGTTTTCGTGGTAGAAGATATGTGGTTTGAATGTGATTATTACATCTCATAAATCAATAGACAAACTATAATCTACAATGAAAATATGTGTACAAAATAAAACAGGAATTCGGACAGATCACAAATGACAACGCTCTGTGGCGCTGGCGGCAGAGGTTTAGCAGGATATGCGTTGCTGCTCCATTTCAGTTGATGTCTGGCTGAACGCAGTCGGACTTTACGGGGAACCTGCAGGTGGTAAACAAGCGAAGCAACTTACGGCGCATTTCCTGCCCAGGTACCCGAACAGGCACTCGTTCTCTTGCGGGGTGAGGAGGAGGGAGCCGACGTTAGCGACCCTGCGGGGCTGCGGGTGGCTGTTCATGGCTGCGAATGTCTCTAGTGTGTCCCGAAACGATGCGGTTTTCCCCGGACGGGCTCAGCAAACGGTGCTGGTTACAGAGAATCCATGCGGGCTCCGGTTGCTATGGCCTGCAACCGGATCATCTCCGCTGAGTCCGACTCCGGGCTGGAGGGTGGAGGAGGTCGGGGCGTGCTCCCTAGCCTTGCTCAAGCTCAGGGAGGAACCTTAACTTCTCAGTTTAGCGCTGAATGTGAAATAAAGACGCTTTATGTGCCTGTAGACCGATAAACGCTCAACTTTCATTCGGAAACTCCAGCAGCTGCAGCAGAGATGCGTACATCCAACATGGCAGCAAAACGGAGCAGACCACTTAAAACACACAGGAGAGGGGGGAGTTCGTTGGGACAAACTCTAGAAATATCCACTGTGATATGAGTCTGAGAGTGGAATTAGTGGATTAACAGATACACACAAAAACGTCGTGTTGCGTTTAAATTAAACTCAAATTACACCTGCTTGGTATGTGCGTTTTCCATTAGTGTTGAAGATAAAACGTAGTCGCTAGCTGAAAATGGTTCAGTCCTATCGGGCAGCAGGAATGCAGCAGGGAATGGGAAAAGTGGGGATACGGGGTGGGGTGTGACGCAACAAGGGGCGGGGCCAAGATGTGGCCAAAATGTAAATAAGACGTAAGTCATCATAAATAATGTTTAATCTTTAGGACAAATAATAATAATAATAATAATGGTAGTAGTAGTAGTAGTGGTAATAATAATCTTGTGCTGTGAATTCTAACATACAGACGCATCGTTTAGCTGCTAATAATTAGCCTCTCCTTGCTGTGAAGGTCCGGGCAGATGGACAGACGGAGGATGTCGGCGTCCCGCAGGTCCTGCTCTCCTGCTGCAGGGTTAAAGCTCGGCTGCGGTATTAACACCAGCGCTAATCTGGAGGCCAGCTGCTTCTTCCCTCTGCTGCATAAACCAGGGGCCATTCACAACTATCAGAGGCCTGCTACGTTCATGACAAACAGAACTCAAGGAAATGAAGATTTGACTAATTAGTTACTTTCTGATGCAAGATGTTGTAGGACATTTCATTTATTTGGTTTGTAATCGACTCAGTTAAGTTGAGTTCGAGCGTTGTTGATCTCATATGCCTGTAGGTCAGCGTGGAGCTGGTTCCCTGTTCCCATCATAATAAATTATAGTGTTCGTGATATAATCTAAATCTATTTAATTAGTGTTCAGCTTGGACATGTCATTTTGGAACAAACTAAATCTTACCACGTCTTACTATGACAAGGCAAGTTCTTGTAAATGAAGTGGAGGAGGGCAATGTTATCGGGAGACTTGTTTTTTCTGAAGGGGCAGATTTTCCAAGCAAGGCTAAGATGGATTTAAAGATGGCTGACAGAGACCGAGACTGACTGGTTTAACAGTAGTAGACACCTTTAGTCAGCTGACTGAGTGGGAAATGCAGAGAAAGTTTAAAGTTTCCAGTGTTTTAGGAGCAGCTTGAGAGGAGCCAGTCATCAAACGTTAAAGTTAAAAAACAGTGTCTCTGGGATAAACTGCAGGTTTTCCTCTTTGACGCTGTTTGACATGCATCACATCATGGTTCATTTCCAATGACATGTAAATATATCCATATTTTACATTATAACGTGTATTTTAATGCAGTTCACTGATGACACCACTAGATGGAACCAGACTCTAGATTGTGGGACAACAGCTTTTCCCCAAACCCTTTTTTAATTCATCATTATTTTGGATGTGAAATGAGTAACTGAAATAAGCAGTAACGCAGGTGCTGTGGTGATCTCCTTACACAGCTAAAATGGTCTTTACTTAAGGGTGTGGAGATGTCAAATTCAATCTCCTGAAGGATCCCTGTTCGTTTCAAGGATGGATCAATGTTATGAGGTTTCTGGGGAGTCTTAGACCCCTCCATGCAAATGAATACTTCATTAAATGTACTGGCTTTGAAAATGTGCAGAAATCAGTGGAGCTGATGATCTTTTTATCTGGTTTACAGCACACAGGCTTAAAATGTTAACTGCAACATGTGACCTGTTGTTGAAGTCATTTGGGTTCTGTCGCTTTTCTAAAGGGTATTTGCACACTGCACAACAAACAGGGACTCATGACTCGTTTGCAATCACACATTCTCTTATTTTAATCTACAGTGTGAAACAAAGTAGGTATATTTGTCATTTATATCGGCACATAATCATAGTGCACGATAGGTATAAAGACCACAAACGGGGCTCCAGCTTTCATACTCTGATTCATCTGCTGCTTGGTCCAGTAAACAATCCATCTGGGCACAGATGAGATGGGGCCAGGACAACAACAGAGGGACATCACGGCCTGAATAACATCCAGGGGACCCCAGAGAGGGATGGGGGCAGAAATGAACACAGTTCAGCCGCTTTTCAGATGAACCACTTCTGTGTTTGAAGGTAAAACACCAAGAGATGAGGATATCATCAGGGAGGCCTTGATCATCAGCACAGCGGCGACAGGACGGTACGTCATCATAAAACTCTCTCATTAATTACTAAAGCTAAAAGTTGGATGTTCACGTTGTTCAGCCAGTCTTGCTACTCTTGGTACATAAAATCTCCCTGTGACCCCTGATAGCGACACTGAGATGAGTTTTCAGTCTAAAGATGAACTGTCACAACGAAGTTTTGATATCTGAGTTTTATACTGAAATAGAGACACTTAATCAGCTGGCCTGATTAACTGCAGCTTGGCTCACCAGCACCAGCAAACAGATGAGCGGACAGTCAGGCTCAGTGACTCAACTTTAAAACGCAGATTCTGGTCATTGGTGCAGTTCAGTGTCTGGGAGCTGGTGTTAACAAAACCATAAAATCACAAAGTGCAGCAGCAAAATCAAGATTCCACTGGAGGCTGGAATGCAAGCAAATATAATCAGCATGTGACGTAGCCAGTTACCGGCTCAATAAATGTGCTGAGCAGCAAATATGCAGATAAAAGCACAGAAGAGACCAATTTTCACAGGACGTAAGTGGTCCCACCCTGAGATCACAGAGTAACTGGGCTGGTCTTATTTTAAATTGATGTAGTTCAAAGAATAAGGAAACGTCTCCATTTTCAGTCAAACTCTGCTTAACTGCTTAACTTACATTGTGAAGTGCCTTAAGATGACACTCGCTGTGATCTGCAGCTCTATAAATAAACTGGTTCTCTGTGAATTAAACTGAATGTGTACTTTAAGACTTAGCTTCATATTTTCCAAGTCACAGTTAAAAACTCATCACGAATCATCACATTTTTACCAACACCTCAACATCTGCACACACTAGTATTGAAACGCCCCAGAAATACCCCAAACACCCAGCACAGGCACAGATAAATATAACCAGGACCAGGCACGTCAGCCTTCAAGCACCTCCCGTGTCGTCCCTGTGGTGGACTGAGGTGTGAGTTCTTAAGTTCTTCCAAAAGCCAAAACTGACCAAAAGTGTAAGTAAAGGATGTAACTGTGTGTTCATATGCCTTAATATGAGCTTCAAATGCAAACCTACAACCCAGTGGTAGTAACTCTGTTAGTTCTGAGGCCAAAAGAAGCACAAGTGTTGCCCGCGCTGTACGAAAGCCAAGAGGTTGGATGAACATCAGCAGCACTTTTATACTTCAGCTGGACTCGTTGCATAATCCGAGTTTCTTTTTCAAATGATAAACAATGATTTTCGCCAAAGACGGTATGTTTCCCACGGCCATCATCTGTAATTGTCTTAGCATGCTAACGGAAACAAAACGCAACAAGAGCCACAAATGTGATTCGATGCAGGCACTGGAGAAAATACCAAGGGATCACCAGAGTAATTAGTGGGATATTCTTCTTCTGAGGAACAAGAATGTTAAAAGCTAAAGGCAAACCATAGTAAATACAGATATTTCAGCCTGAAGTGGTTGACCAACGTGCTGACACACATTCCTAGAGCAATCGCTATCACAAGGTTTAGCTCTCTGATATTTGACCTCCGTCCTCATCTGGATTCAGTTAGTTTAATTCAGACTCTTTCTAACATTTCATTGTGTCTGTCTGAGACAAAACACGGGGCAGAGTCTCCTGTGTCGGACTTTGTGTTTGGGAGGTCTTTCTTGTGGTCTGGACTTGTTTCGGTGGTTTGGAGGACAGCCTGAGTGGCTTCACCACACTCCGTTTGTCTTGGATCAGCATCACCAGAAAAACCATCGTGCTCGAAGAGTTATGAAACCGGTTCGAGACACCGAGCTTCCGAAGCTCAGCCAGATATGAGGAAACCTTCAGCTAAATTACAGCTTTTATTACATGTTTTGAAGGAAACACTATGACAGGTCGTTTGTGACTATAACTCTTCTCTCACAGATCCACATCCAGGATCACCGCTATCATAAAGTGCCTTCAAAGCCTTCAGAGTCAGCTCCAGGCCAGTGCCTTGAAATGGTTGAAGTGAAGCCTCAGGCCACTGGTGGGGCTTTCGTACCCCTCCTCTGGTTACAGTATTGCAAAAAGAATGATGGGATACTTTCCGTGGCGTCCTCTGAGGCAACCACTGTTTCCCAGGAACCCGGGTCACAGCGTCTTTCTTCTGAGTTTGGAAAAATTGAAATATGACTTACTTGCGTATGAGGCGCCAACAGCAATTAAATGGGTTGAGGGGGTTTTAACATAAAAATGGAACCAAAGAGAGGAATGAAAATACAAATAAAATGAGTGACAGACTACAAAGAGATGCTTATACGACCTGAGGTTGGTTGAATTGCTCCCCACACACTGATGTCTCTAAAGATGTGGCGCTGAAGTTCAGTGAACCTTGAACTTCCATGATTCGTGCACATCATTTACTGGTTAAAGCTGTTTTGCTGCAAACCCACACTCACAAATTAGTTTCTTAATTTAAAGACATGAATGAGATACAGCAAAGCACGTATGTGTAACCTATCTTATAAACGTCTTGATATTTCAGCTTCATTGACCAGAAATTAGGATTGTTTGTGGTTTTATTCATGTTCACACTGGGAATCTTTTCTAATATCAGTTAATGATCATTGTCAGCTGTGCTTGTCAGTTACCACAGGACACCTTAATAACTGAATGTTAAGTTCACCATGACAGCTGCAGTACGACAACTAAAGGGGAATTTTACCTTTGATGTTTTATCCTGGTGGAGTTGTAATTGGTGGTGAATTGGAAACTTTTGAAAGAGAGCTTATTCTGGCTGACTGCCCTGTTTACATTGTCTCTGATGCTGTGGTTCATCCTTTTCATCAAAGTCCTGTTTACACAGAGAACAGGGAGCTTGTGTTTTGCTGCATTGTGGAATTTGAAGCATTATCTTCAACGCTCATCAGTCATGCACCCTCTCATAGGCCTGTCTGATTATCTCTGCTCACTGAAGCTAATAATATATTTATTTTCTCTCTAAACGTGTCATTTGTCTCCTTGGCTTGTGTAGGACCACTAATTGCTCCACGAGGAGTTGGGGGCTATGGTGCTCATGGGACTCCTGGTGCTGCTCTATTTAGTTGGTCTAGGAGTAACGTTCGAAGTTAGGGGCGACTCGATGAAGCCAACCCGGGCGCCTCTGATCCCTCATCGGCCTTTTGTTGTAGTGTGGAACGCTCCTACAGAGTCGTGTCGCCTTCGGTTCAAAGTAGACCTGGACCTCAGTGTTTTTGATATCGTAGCAAACCTGAATGAAACCCTCAGTGGACCCAATGTCACAATATTCTACCACAGCCACCTGGGATACTACCCATACTACTCCAGCGCAGGGGTCCCTATCAACGGTGGACTGCCGCAGAACCAGAGCCTTCCCAAACACCTCAGCAAAGCCAGAGCTGACATCGACAAGCTGATCCCCCACAAGGATTTTCGAGGCCTAGGTGTCGTTGACTGGGAGAACTGGAGGCCTCAGTGGGTTCGAAACTGGGGTGCCAAAGACATCTACCGCAACAAGTCCAAGGAACACATCCGCAAACTTCACCCCAACTGGCCCGAGAGCAAGGTGGAGAAGGAGGCGAAGGAGAGTTTTGAGAGGGCTGGACAGGCCTTTATGAACTTGACACTGGCCTTGGCTGAAGGACGCAGGCCAGACGGGCTGTGGGGCTTTTACCTGTTCCCGGACTGCTACAACTACGGGTACAAGCAGCATCCACAAAGGTACACTGGTGAATGCCCCAATGTAGAGCACCTACGCAATGACCATCTGATGTGGCTCTGGAAGCAGAGCACGGCCCTCTACCCGTCCATCTACCTGGACTATGAACTCAAGTCTTCCCCCAACACTGTCAAATTTGTTCATTACCGAGTCAAGGAGGCCATGAGGATTGCGTCTATTTCTCGGGTGGACTATACGCTGCCTGTATTTGTCTACTCAAGGCCTTTCTACGCCTACACCTTTCTGGTTCTTTCAGAGGTATGTGTTCAGTCATTGACGGGTAATTAAAGCCCGGACTTTACTGAGTTGTAAGCATTGTGAGTTTTTAAATTGTGTTCCTACTATTTGATCATTGAACTCAATGCTGCATTTATTCAGAGTGACCTGGTTCACACCATCGGTGAGAGCGCAGCCTTGGGAGTGTCGGGTGTTGTCCTCTGGGGGTCATCTGAGTATGCTCGATCACAGGTACTGTAGTAGTAAGACTGCGTCGTCTATCTCCAACTTGTAAAAGTTGGCAACAAATATGTATATGTTGAAATCACGCAACCTTAAATTGAACACAGCATTTTCCTATTAGCTAGGACGGAAAAAAGCGAGGAAACAAGGTTTTGTGCTTAGTTATGGATTGAATGTGTTTGCCTGCACCCTTCTCCAGAGGAACTGTCAAACAGTGAAGAAGTACATTGATGGTCCACTGGGACATTACGTGATCAACGTCACCTCGGCTGCCAAGCTGTGCAGCAAAGCCCTGTGCAAGAAGAACGGCCGCTGCGTCCGCAAGAGCTTGGACTCGGGCGCCTACCTGCACCTGAACCCACGCTTCTTCCACATTCACCGCAATCCAGCACCCAAGGGTCCTCGCTTCCATGTCAGCGGTCACCTCAACAACCACGACATCCTGGACATGAAGCACAAGTTCACCTGCCAGTGTTATCAGGGTTGGACAGGTGTTTACTGTGAGGTGCCCCAGGCTCTGCCTCCTCCTCCCGCCGTCCCTGAGCTTCACCCCCACCAGAGAGGCTTGCTAGACGAGGTCCTGCTCCTGCTGTCGCTCCACTTTTCCTGTCTGTGCATCATCACCTTCTTAGGGCTCTGTCTGATGATCAAGTGTCTGATACTGTGAGCAAGGAGGAGCTGTGAAAAGGTTTGTAGTGTGACCTGTAGCCCCACAGATGTCCAATACAGTAGATGCTGCTAGTAGACACGAGTTGGCTCTTAACAGCTGAGTTCATGTCATTGCTAAGTTTTAGGAATAACTCAAATGTCACTAAAAGCACATCTCACATTTCACATCACATTTACAGACTTAAAGTTTATGAAAAACTGTTGTTTTCTCTTTCACAGGATTTGTATTCAGGTATTAATACGTCAAGCACGATCTCTGAACCTACTTAATTCTCTGTGTTTCTGTTTCATGGATATATTTCTAATAAAATGTGAAAAACAGTCAACTTTCAATCAGTCACAGTTTTAGTTCCTTATTTCATGTAGGTGTTAGATAAATACATGAAAGAAAACTGCTGATAGTTTCACACTTTCTCACACTGTCGAGCTTTGTCCAGTGTGAGGAAAGTAAAGTGCTGCTCCAGTCGTGACATTTCAGATCTGGTGTTTTTGTTTTTGGAAAAGCCAGAAGAAACAAAAGCATCCAGAAAATTCTTTAAATGTCGCTGCACACGCAGGGACTTGGGCAGCTGCTGTTAAGTGGAGAAGTTTAGCAACGTGACAAGTTTAGCTGTGTGTTAAAAATGCTTTGCTGTTTTTAGAAGAACCGTTTCCTTCTGGTTTTGCTTGCCCCTCGTAACCAGGCTGACAACCTGTCTGAGCGAGCTCTGCCTCTCAACGGTGGCGCGTTAGACGCCGCTTTGGCTGACGGCGGGAGGGAGGAGAGGCCTCTGCTGCAGCTGCAGCTTCGGGGGCTCTCGCCTTTTCTAAAGGAAAACTGTCAAAACAGAGGAGTGTGGATGCGGGAGCGTGTGGACGTAAGCTGATTATAAATGCAGGTCTTTACCAAGTCCACTCTAACAGGAGCTTGAAAGTTCAGCCACTAATCTGCAGCTGCTGGAGCATGTTACTGAAGGTTTTACCATAAAGGCCTCTGGTAGTGACCTGAGAGAGTGGCTCCAGAAATATTCCCAGCATCTGTAAAATTGATCATAATTACGATTGTTATGCTCTGAGCAGTTTTATTTTAATTATTATTACTCTGAGCTTTTGCATTTACTGTAATTGCATAATTGTTACATTGGTTTAAAAAGGAATCTGCATTGTTTGATCACGCTGTAAATATAAACCTACATATAAATACAGATGTAAACATAAACTCTATTGTGTTTGTCAACCTTGTAATAAGTGTTACTATACAACGTTAACAAGCAAAGCAACCTCTATTGAACTTGTACGTGCAAAACGTTTCACAATGAGAATAATGAACATCCAGGATTCGCACAGTTAAAACAAAGCCCAGTTCCCTTTAATGTAAATGTGCGGTGAAGCAGGTCTGGTCTGAAGTCCACTAATTTCCTTGACCAGGCCTTGGACAAGCGATAAGCAAGGAAATAAGATGAAAATGAGTAAATGCAAACCAACTCGGCTCGACTTGCATCCTGTTTACGTTTTGTGTGTTTTTTCACCTTCAGACGCAAGATGACATGTCAGGAGATTATCATAGTCATTAAGGTCCGTCCTCTGTTGACCATGAACGTCTAAACCAGATTTCACGGCCTTCAAAGCTCTTAATGAGTAAATGTGAGGCTGGCAGAGCTAAACCTGACTCAGCTCAACGCTCCTCATAAAGTCGCTGTTGGTGTCATTATCGGATTATGATGACTGACAGCTGAGAAAGTAAACACACTTTGCTGTTTATTGTCCTCCGAGTTTCATGTTCTGACACGCTCTTCCTTTTCCAGACACAACCCTGAGAATGTGAGAAAAGATAATATCATGTTGTCTGAGATCAAACTAATTCCCACAGATGTTCACGCTCTCAAACTCTTTTTTAAAACTCATTCAGTGTCTTAAACATACAGAAACCAAACACCTGTAATTTGACAAACCTCAGACTTCAGTTAGCTTTTCCACTTCAGCTAATAACCATAATCAGCTTAACGCCAGTGTCAGCAGTCACTCTGGATGCTCAACTCGTCTGAAGCCTGCACGGAAGCTGGGCTTTCTCTGAAAGTAAGACTCCAACATCGGCCTTTGTTTATCGTCGCTAGTAACAGGTAAAGTCAGACGTTATGCTTGGTGTTATTGTCATATCATATCCCATGAAAAAGGCTAAAACCAACTTTATGCCGTTGTCCTGATACTTTTCTCCTGAAACTCATACAATAAACGCATGAATGAAAAGTGCCTGGTTCGACCTCTCAGTTTGTGGCTGTGATTGGCTGTTGATCAGCTGATTACAGGATGAAGGAAAGCAGCTAAACATTTACAGCCGTGGTACACAAACGATTAACGGCGTCTAAGCAGAGACAGCTGATGATCCTCAGGATCTGAGCTTCTACTGTGACAAAGGTAAGAAATAAATAAATCTGACGGGCAGTTTTCTCGCTTTTGATCTTTGTGTCATTTCTTATGTACAAATTGAGATTTGACAACAAGTCTGGTGTCAGTCGATCTTCCCAGTTTCCAGTGAAAACAGTCAAAGCTCCAATAGATCCTATAAAAAAATGAAAAGGCAACCAGGCAAAACACATCTACAGCACAGAGGAGAACAGCAGCAGCTGCAGAAAGTTCAGCCAGCGCTGAGCTTTGTGTTTATTGTCCACTTTATTATCTAAAACACTATTACACACATACATGGACGTCAAACTGAGACCTTTGAGAGAAATCTAGGGTTTCACTTATTCCTTGCCTCCAAAATGAATAATCGCCCCCTCCGATGCAGACATCAACGGGGCTGCTGTCTGAGCAGCCCGGCCTCAGTTTGTTGATTCTGAACACCATCCATCTCTCACATCCTCATCCTACAACAACACAACCTCTCTGCGAAGTTATGAAACTCTGTGAGGGCTGTAAAATGCAGGGTTAGGTCGGTGGGCAGAGGCGACAGAAACAATAATACGGCCGCTGGGGAAAACTGGCAACAAAGAACACACTGACAAGAATCACAAGAAATTCACTGACATATGGGAAAGAAACCACGAGAGGTTACTCAAGAGAAACATGACTTCAGAATGAGCTTCGGCTGAAGGAAGGCAGGAGTCAAAGTCACCAGAGAGCAGCAGCGAGAACTATGATGAAGTGATTTTAAACAGGTTGGTTTGTTTACTCATGATCACGTAGATGTAGTGAATGTAGTTCAGCCACATTTAGTTGCACTTGATTTCAGTAGAAACTGAATTAGCTTCAGTTCACCAAGCAAAGCAACTTGGAAACTACATGGAAGGAAAAAAGGATGATTAAACAAACTGGACACATTTCAGTTTCCACGTTAGATTCTCCTTTCTTCCTCTTAAACAGCAGGTGAAGCTGCAGTGTTCAGTGAAAATGGCCACAGTAGTGAGTTAAATTCATCAAAAAGGAAAAGAAGACAACACACACAACAGAGATGGATGAGAATCTGTCTGCAAACTTTAGAAAGCTAAAAGCACCAGCGTCTGAGGGAACCAGCAGTTCAGAAAGTCAATACAAAACCACAAAAGTCCGTTTTCAGTTTCCACTCATTAGATTTCTGTCGACCATCCTCCTGCAGGAGCTGGCGCCAGGCACATTTTACAAATGGAAATCAGCCACTTTTCTCCTGAAACCATCCACATCAAAACATTGGTATTGAACACAGACCGATCCCGGACCGTTGCTTCCTCCCCGGGCATCTCGATGCCTCATTACAGCTGAGGCTGTTAAAGCGGTGGGAGAGTTTGAGACGTCTGAGCCAAGTCGTTTTCATAACGCGGCCCATATGCTCAGGAGGAGGCTCTGTCCGCCGCAGACCGGGATGCTGAGAGTTTCCGTGTACGGATAAGTGAGTGGGTGAGGGGGCTGAGTGGGTTCAGGGTGGGCCTTTCACCCACGGAGGTGGTGGAAACAAATCTACAGTCAGGATCACAATGCCATGCCAGAGGAATCCACACACACACACACACACACACACACACACCGCCATCACCGCCCCCACCCTCTGTGGGAATGTGGTTCTCCACAAACACACACACACAAAAAGGAGAAAACGGCTACAGGCCTGTCTGTCAGTGCGCATTTGGGTTTTATTACAGGTTCAGACATTGTTTAATTGTTGAAAATATAATAACAGAGGAAACACAGTTTGATTATGTTCTGTAAATATGACACACTGGGAAAATTTGGAAGAGTTTTCACACAACAAATTATGAAAGAGACAAACCAGTGTAATCAGTTCAACTTCCTCGAAGACTGATGAGTGAGTGTCACTTTGTGATGCACCATGTTAATCAGATTGAGACACAAAGCTGAGCCCCAACAATCACTGACCAGACATGTGTACAACCATGAAAATCAACAATTTCAACAAATAAAACAAAATAAACAACACAGAGCAGCTGTAATGCTGTAACCGACTCTATTAAAAGTCTTTCCTTATTTTATTTACTTCCTCATCATAAGTCTTAATTTAACTGCTGGAAAACAAGCTGCTCAACGTTTTGGCTTCTCTGTGTCTACTAGTGGAAACATTCTTCCTTTAGGAAACTTATCCTCGAGAACAAATGTGTATTTTCCCAAACTGAGCTGTTACTGCTGAGAAATCAAACACAGATGAGTTCAACAAGCCGCCTTCGTCAGATCCCCACTCAACCGTGACCTGCTCCAACAAAGACCCACAGTGGGCTCACACCACGGGAACACGAGTGAGTGAGCTTATCCGTCAGCCACCAGGTGAAGCCACCTGCCTTCGAAGCGGCCACTCTGCTGCCACAACTGCAGGCGGAGGCGGAGCCAGCTGCTATTCTCCCATAACCCACCACTGCCAAAGATGCTGCAATGCTTCTAGATGCTGTTTATTGAAGTGACATATTTACCGAGTATGAAAACCCAGTAAAGGGAAAATCCATGTGTATATTTAACAGGCCTCCGGGGTCTGGTTCTCTGCAACTTTTGTCTTCTGCTTGTAAATATGTGTGGTCAACCACTGGAATCTCCGCTCGGGTTGGGTCGAAGTGTCGAGTTCGCATTTAGTATCATTTACACTCTGCTGCACCGAGCAGTGAGAATGGAAAAGGAGAGAAATGCTAGAGGTGAAGATACTAGTTAACTGTGCTGCTTATTTATTTTGGCAGAAAATGAATACATGCGTGTTTTATGTATGACAGTTCTGAGACCTTGATGATTTCCTGTTCTCTCTGCTTTGCATATTTTCTCAGGGTCACTGAGTTCACGCGGCTTCAGTTATTAAATGCTGGAATGAGATAAGATGCTTTGAGACAGCCGTCCCTCTGAACCACTTATCTTCATATCTATACGTCATGTAGGACGCTGGGATACTAGTATTTAAATTGCTTGGTTTCGGTTTGTTTGTGTTTGTTGTTGAGCATTTGTGTTTTGTTTACTTTGTGTGAATTTCAGGTTGTTGTCCTTTGTGGTCAGTTGTTTCTCTTTTGGGTAATTTTGTGTTTGATTCCATTTTGCATGGTTTCATCTTTTTATTGTTATGATTACTGTTGCCTGTGAAGCTAGAAATGATCCACTATTTACACAGATTTTGTCATATTTACAGTATGTACAATTTATACAGTGGATGGATGTTGTTGGCATCTGTCACCATGAAGCTGATTGAAGCAGATGAGTTGAGACGTTTCTTCCAGAGGATCAGAGCTCAGCACATCTACACAGACTTAAAACCTCTCTCTCTTTACTGCATCTCCACGCTATGTCGCTCACTCCCCTCCCTCCTTCCCTCTCTGCTCTAATCACCGTGTTGTGGCGGTGACGCTCTCTCCTCCCTCTCTTCTCCTCTGTAGGCTGTATATAAGGGTGGATGACTTGTGCTTCAGCCTAACAGGGAGAATGAAGGCAGGCTTGTTGGATGTTTGGAACTCAGGGTCACCATGTTCCCTGCTGTGACCCCAAAGAAGAGACGGCCACCACAGCTCCTACTGCTAACTACTGGTCCATCTGCAGCATCTACAGGTGAGCTGCTGTTTTAAGGCACCAGGCTTCTAATAGGTTGTTTCATCTTGTGTCAGGTTTGACTTTTCTGCAGCTTTTATTCTGATGCATGAATTTCAGAGTCTGTTAAACCCTGAGTCAGGCGCGACCCTGGGTGATGCAGGAGGCAAAGAGGGACGAGGGGGGTGCCCTCAAGCCAGGAATGTTGGCTTGCCCTAACAATAACCTTGAGTTTTTCTCATGCAGAAAGTGAAAACTCAACAGCCAACAACTGTCTCATTGCTTGTGATGGAGACATTAGAGATGCCCTTTATGTACATGTCATGGAGCTGATGCCCTGACTCAGGACCTACGGTGGTGCAGCAAGACGGTTGTGAAGGACTGTCTGTGAGAGCAGGATTAAAGTTCATCACAGCTCGCTATAAAAAGCTTGTTGTTTTGCAGTCTGTCCTCCACAGAGAGACTGAGGTTAAAGATCAAACGCTGGAGCAGCATGAAATTAGACTGAAATGACTTCATCAGATCGATGTCCTCTTCTTCAGGTGCTTCTCCTGGTTCTGGTTAAAGGTTAATGCATAAAACAATGAGCAGTGGAATGCGTATCTATGTTGACTCACACCACGACGGACCTCGGGTTGATTCCCTTCCTGTGTGGAGTTTGGATGTGATCCCTGTGTCTGCGTGGGTTTTCTCCGGGTGTTCCGGTTTCCTCCCACAGTCCAAAGTCAGTCTCTACATGTGGGCCTATGATGGACTGGAAGCCCTCCAGGGCGAACCCCTCTGTCGCCACACACACCAACACCAACAGCCAGGCAGAGCAAACAGATCCATGTATATGCGCCGTCAGCAGTCAAGTCTGTGGAGAAACCAAACATTGTGCCTCTTTCATTATTTTCACCCCCAAAGGTTTGTCGTCTCTCTGCCTCTGAGGTAATCCATCTGTTTTCTTCATCTGACGAATCCACCACAAACCCAGACTCACCGATGTGTTCTGTGCTGGCAGAGGACTTTCTGGAGCCGCTGTGCTCACTGTGATTAGCTCTGGCTGTGCTGGGTGGAAAGACTTTGGTTGTGGTGGTTAATGTTCTCCAGCTTTTGTTTTCAGGCTCTAGCGTGAGGAACACGAATCATGACCACACCGAGGCACCGGGAAAAGTCCTTAAAATGCTTCTGTTCGCTCTGGTTAACATGGTCCGACCAGCTTTGAGTGTGATTCAAGCTGAGTCACGTTACTGTGTGTTTGGAGGCACGGCACTGACGGCCTGTTTTTCAGACTGAGGGACTCTATGATTGCCTTTCAGTTGGAGCTTTACATGACGCATCTTTTGAGCTGATAGAGCATTTTGTGTGATGCTCTTCCGGACCTTTCCCCTTCCTGCTCATTAGTAAAGGAACACACCTGATCTCAAGCCCTAATCCGTAATGGAAAGTTTAACCACATATTATACATTTCTCCTCCAGATGTGGAAATGTAGACCCTAAACATAAAATACTAGGACCCATGAATTGGATTCATCTGAATCCCTACAACTTTTGTAGGTAACTGAAAAACACCTCCTGACTCAGCGACTGTAGCCAGGTCTCTTGACTTAATTGTAGACACCTCTGCTGAGCCATGATGACCCACGACCCGATGGAAGTTAACACAAATCAGACTATGTTGGTTCTCCCCTTATAGAAAAACTTTCAAGGTCATTTCTTCAGATTTAAACAACCTGTGTGTTAATGATTTAGGGACTGATGGTCTAAAAATGTAAATAGTTTGAAACACATTAAGAGGAAATGTTACCTGGTGATGTCCTCTTGCTGTGGGAACAGACTCTTATGACAGATGGCGTATGTGGTGAATTTGGCATCCATCAGGGGTTCGGCTCGATTCCCAGGCATCAAACCCAGAACATACTTCTCCCTCTCCTGGCATCTCTCAATGTGCTCAGTGTTCTTGTGTTTTGATCCTCTTAGAAATAGTTCCATCAGACTGTCAGCTCCATTTACTCCTGAATTCATATGTTTTCATTTGGCATGAAACAAACTCGCGTTCCAGGAGTAACTGGCGTAAAAATAAGCCCCTTGAAAGATGCTGAAGTTGTAGATCCTGGCATAACTCAATCTATGCATGGACACAGATAACAGATCACTTAACAATCAACAGCCTCGCTGAGGAGGCGAGGGGCCAACTTTCCTGCCTTGTATCTCCTTTGACCTCGTCACAGATTCAGTGACACTGGCTGTGGCTCAACCTCCCCACAAAAAACAGAACCATTTAAATTAGATGGTGTCTTTATTTCCCGTCAAATGAGTGGAGCCATTCTACAGGAACCGCAGACAACAAACTCTTATCTTAATCGATGCCAGACCAGCACCTCTGGACAAATAATACACGCTGACTCAAAGCCAAACTACAGGACGATGTGTTCTCCTGCAGAACTGTACGACTGCTTACACTCTTACTAGACTCAGACTGAACTGATGGGCTCATTTTAGCAGGAGACACTCATTGAGTACTAAATTCATTTTATGATGCTGATCACTTGTTGAGTTGTCTAGTATTCATCTGGCTTAAGTAAAAACACCCCGACTACTCATGCGTTTGTGCTGCATCTGATGAAATGTATTAAAATGATGACTGGACTGAGAACACACACAGCACAGAAGTCAGACGCTTGACTGGCCCCTTCGCTCTATGACTGGATGTTCGGTTCAACCAGCTGAAAAGGTGGCGCAGAGACACAGCAGAACCTGGAACAGAGCGTAGACTGTTGGCAGGGCAGCCCGTCATTGTGGCTTCAAGCTTCACTTCGGGCTTGAGCTGGACTAGATGTGGACAGGAAAGCAGCGGGCGGCAGACCTACAGGAATGTCCTCGCTCCAGTCGCTGGGTGTCAAACTGACTTCCTCTCTGTGACCTCTGAGTCCAGCGGGTCACAGAAAAGTCCAATGAGCACAATGTGAGATCCATGGAGGAGGAGCATGTTTCTACAGATGATTGTAGGGATACATGTACATGGATGGAACAATCTGTCTATTGAATAGCAGGATACCGCATCTCTTATTTATCTGAAAACGTTATGGATCGTTTTAATAATAAAGGTTTAGCTGGACATGCCAGGCTTGAGCTTGGAAAAACCATCAGCATCAGCATCAGGGTAAAATAAACGCTTAAGCCTTCGTGATCCTTTATTAGGCTGTACAGGCAAAACAGGCCTTTATTTATGAAGGAAACTTATGGATGAGCAGTTCGAGTACAGAGGAACCGTTGAGCTCATCAAACTGTGGCTCCATAAAGTCACTGAGTGGGAACAATATAAAACCAGTCAGAAGGTCAAATAAATTTAAAGAGGCTTCTGCAGACAGTCCAGCACATGTCATGGCCAGTAAAAGCCTTGACTTAGCGTTTCTGCTGGGTGTCTGGAAGCACAAAAGCTGTCTAAGCTACGGTTCAGGATGAGGACAGGGACAATCACTAATATTATGAAGCTTTTATTTTGATATATTCTTGAAGGACCTTCGGGTTTGCTACTGTCCCCTAGAAACCAGGTTTTTAAGAAGTAAGTGACCAGAGGTTCGTGACTTGGTCTGAGTTTGGTTTTGTCGTCCTTCTCACGTCTCTGCTACTGCCTCTTTTAGGATGATTGGCAGCTGCTCCTCCTGAAGCCCAGCATGCCTGAGGTGTCAGTGGGCAGGACGTTCTCCTCCCACCACGTCGTACCTGTTGGCCTCACCTGCTCCTGGCTGCTGCTGCTCTTCCATGCTGCCTTCGGCCAGAAACCCGCCAGGCTCCCTCTGATCGGTCGGAAGCCCTTCGTCGCTGCGTGGAACGCTCCACTGGACATGTGCGCCATCAAGTACAACATCACCACCGACCTGGACCGTGTCTTCCACATCCACGGGAGCCCACGCGCTGACTGGACAGGCCAGAATGTGACCATCTTCTACGCCAACCGACTGGGCTACTACCCCTACTACACCCCGCAGGGTGCCGCTGTAAATGGCGGCCTGCCTCAGAACTGCAGCCTGGACCGGCACCTGTTCAAGGCCTTCCAGGATATAAACCACTTCATCCCTCGAGAGGACTTCCGTGGCCTGGCTGTCATCGACTGGGAGTTCTGGCGGCCTCAGTGGGGCCGTAACTGGCACAAGAAAGACATTTACAGGCAAAAGTCGAAGGAGCTGACTGCCAGGGCGTACATGAACGTGACAGAGCAGCAGGTGGAAGAGTTGGCGCGACGCCAGTTCGAGAAAAGCGCCCGGATATTCATGCAGAGGACTATTCAGCTAGGCACAAATCTTCGCCCCAACGGCCTCTGGGGTTTCTACCTCTACCCCGACTGCCATAACTACAATCTGCACGAGCAGAACTACACAGGCTTCTGCCCCCTGGTGGAGACGGTGAGGAACGACGAGCTGCTGTGGCTGTGGAACAGCAGCACGGCGCTCTTTCCCTCTGTGGCCATCAGGAAAAGGCACACGAACAGCATCAGCAACCTGCCCTTCACCCAGCACAGGGTCCGAGAGGCGCTGCGTGTGGCCTCACTCACCTCGAAGGAGTACGACCTCCCCACCTACGTGTACCTGAGGCTGGGATACCGAGAGGAGGCCTTGTCCTTTCTCACGACAGTAAGAACAAGTTACGTTGTCCTGGCTCAGCCTGGAAATATTTTGATTGCAGGGTGGAGCTTTATTTGTGATAAAAGATAAAACTAAAGCTCCAACCAAACCACATCACATTATGACATGAATTCAGAGTAATGTTCCCGTCGTCAGCTCCTCTTCATAGACACAGCAGTGAAGTGATTAAACCAAATCACTTAACCTCACAAACATAAAGTCTCAAAGTGACGTGTACAGCTGTTGCTAATCCACTAACATTGCTTTCACTCACTAATAAACATTGTGGAGCATGTTCCTGTCTCACAGATGCCCCGACACCACCCTCCGCTGTTTGCTCTCTAGGTGCCGTCCTGATGCTAACTAGCTGTAACTAGCTGGACTCCACTTCCACCTGAGCTGAGGGTTTGGCTATGGATGTGCTCAAACTCTACTTTTATAACATGGTGGTGATTAATCCAGGCTTATTTTAAATCAAGGATGGCTGACGCTGCTTCTCCAGCCACAGGCCTGAACCTCCAGCTCCTCATGAACAGCAGGTCAGCAGGGGCTACGTCAGAGACAGCTTCGCCTTGAATCGGTTAACTTAAGATATATGAAACTTTAGTCACATGCACAAGAACGGACCTTCTCCACAACAAGGGTTGTTTGGCCTTATTGAGGCAAATTAAGGTCGTATTCAGAATTGAACTGCTGCTGTCATCTAGTGGAGATCCACAGAAAAACTACTGCCCTTCCTCAATGGCAGCCATGTAACCAGATCATCACTGATCTACTGTATTGTGTGTTGTGGATATATTGACGTGTGTCCAGGTAGTAAAGCTTTAAAAAGGTTCAGAAAGTAAAGTGTTGTGTCAGAATCTTTTTATTGTAACAAACCTCGATGTCTGAATGTTTCCTGCAGAAGGATTTGATCCACACCATCGGGGAGAGCGCTGCTCTGGGAGCGGCAGGGTTCGTCATCTGGGGGGACCTAAACCTGACCTCATCCCGGGTAGGTAGCCTCTAATCCAACTAAATAACACTTCCCATAAAACAAAATGCAACAGAAGGCCAAAATCAGTCAGGATGAGTCAGTGAAACAGAAAACATTTAAATACATGTCACATGTTTTGTGCTTTCTGTCCCACTGTGAACAAGTCTGTTTATTTCCATGAGAATAAGCTTCTAGGTTTGTTTTGGACGCCAGACAAACCACTGCTGTAAATAGCAGACAATAGAAGGCTGACATCATGTGGTCACTGTTCACTGTCAAACCGCTGACTTTATGAAAAGCATCATTCATATGGTTTAGAGGCTGCTGTGATCACGTCTCCCTAGAAGAAGTCTAAACAGCATTTGACAGAACAATTAGGATCCCAGGGAGCGTTTGCAGCACCATTTAAGCGTCTTTCTTTCACAGTACAACTGCACCAGGGTGAAGTCCTTCCTCAGCCACCGCCTGGGTCAGTACATCGTCAACGTGACACGAGCTGCAGAGGTCTGCAGCGACTTCCTGTGCCAAGGGAACGGACGCTGCATCCGCCGAGACCCCCACGCTCGCCATTACCTCCACCTGAGCGCCGCCGACCACCACATCCGGCCCTCTGGCGACGGAGACTTCACCGTCACCGGGTGGACGTCGCTGCACGAACTGCAGCTGCTGACTGAAAGGTTTCGCTGTCACTGCTACGAAGGCCACGAGGGCGCGCGATGCGACAGCATCAACAAAGTGAGGGAGGACGACAGAGAGAGGGAGGAGGAGAAGAAGGAAACGGAGAGGAAGAGGATGGAGTGGGAGGATGAGCAGAGCAAGCAGTGTGAGGGAGGGGAGAGCGCTGCGTCCCTACACGGCTGCAGCCTCCCTCTCACCATGCTGTTGCTCCTGCTGAGCTTATCATTACTGAACACAGTCTGATCATTCTGAGACTGACTTGAAGCCTGGACAAGGTCATTTTACCTTCTGTAGCATTCGAACCGCCCGTCTTTCAAACACCAACACGTATTGTGGTTAAATGGAGGCATTTCCACAGGTCGGCAGTTGTACGTTGCATTATTTAAGAAGAAAATGGAAACCAAATATGAATTTGGTTGAATTAGGACCAAGCAACTTCCTGGAACACTACAGTTCTTAAAAGACTTCTCAAACAGTTAGCAAAGCTTTTTCCCTGCACCATACGACACTGAGGAAACCTCGTGTGTTAAGAAATGCGCAGGTCAAACCTTGATTAGATTCAATATTTGCAGAATCAGCTTCTTAGTTCATTTCAGTGCAGCTTCTTGTATCATCTAATGGACATTAGAGCAGCTTAGTTTCAACGTGGCAGATGAGATGAAAAGATGTTTTCTTAAACCTTTGGCACAGTCGCCCGCAGCCAAAGGAAAGTTGGGCGTGATGAGCAGCCAACATCTCTCAGATCAGAGGACTGGATGGCGCCAGGAGGAGCATCTTCATTCTAACAGCAACCTGCTGCTCAGGGAAACAGTCCTTTTGCAGACACAGCAACCACGTCTTTCAGTGGAAAAGCAAGGCAGTCAGACGGAGGAACACAATCTAGGTTTGTCTTTAATGAATCGCTCTTAATCTCAAACCTCTTGTTTCTGAACACACTGAACAGGATGGAAAATGTGGCACATACATTGTCTTTTTTGTTTTCTTATGAAACGCGGACTTGAAAAGTGCAGATACTTTACTCAGGTTTGTGCAATGACATCTTAACATACATAAAAGCATCGATGTTCGACTGTGTTAAACCTGGGTGGATCTGACAGACGTGGAAAAACAGGAGCGAGCATCACAAACGACACAGGGACACTTTTCTGGTCTTTCAGAATAAAAGCCCAGCGTATCTGCCGCTCTGATCATGGTTTAAACTGAATCATGGATTTCGAGTGAATTTCAGGAATCATCATGACGGAGTATGATATAAGCTAAAAATGCAACATTTACTATGCAACACGCTGAAACTGTCCACTGAACGTAAGCACACTGTCAATGAAGCCTTTTATGAACCTGACTGTGTTTGTATTTCTTTGACAAGCTCTCAAACACTGGGTTTAATGGAGCAGCGACGCATACGATCATAACGGATCCTAATTATTAGTGACGCGGAAGAGAGAAGTAAAGCAGCTTTCTCAACAAAGCCTCGTTAAAATTAAAATCGATGATTCACACCAGCAGCACGCAGCAGCACAGATGTACCTACTGAACACAACCATAGAAACTGTCCAACTACACTGAATACACATGATGACGTACAGTAAATGTACTTCATTCATTTTGTACTTTTTATTACTAGTTTGTGGTTTTGGTAATCAAATTACTGTTATATCACAAAATGCAGAGTAAATGTTTCCTCAAGGACGCGCTTCACCCTTAGTGATGGACTGGATGACGAAGTCAGATGTCAGATAGTGATCGGTGTGAAGAAACCGTTTCCTCTGACGAGTGAAGCAGCATAAAGAAGCGCTGAGAAGTTCAAAAGTGTTGTTTGGTCGCTGAAGGCTGCTCCAGGTAGGCACAGACACCACGCTGCTAAAATATACTACGATATACCTAAGAGGAGACTCGACACATTTAAATACTAACTGCAGCTTTTAGTTTTACACTGAAATAATAATGAGACGCTTCATTAAACCATCAACAGAAAGCAGCATTTTTTCAGGTAGACTTGACATACGTTCAGTAATGTAACTAGTTAACTTCACCCAGTGGGGTCACAGAGGTCCCCAGTTTGGATTTTGCAAGGCTCATAGTTGTTTTGTGAGCTCTTCTCACATGGACTTCTACGTGTCCAGCGCCGCCATGATGGCCCTGCTCTTCCTGTTTTGGGTCAGATCCAGCCATACCCTGCTTGCGTTGCCTCCTACCGAGCCGCCGCTGATCCCCAACCACCCTTTTGTGGCCATATGGAACGCCCCCACGGATCACTGCCTGAAGCTCGACATGGTGCTGGACACTGGGGCCTTCCAGGAGGTCACAACGCCGGCTGCTGTGCCAGGTCAGTTCCTCTTCCTCTTCTACGACGACCGCCTCGGCATTTACCCTAAGATTGACAGCAACAACGTGAGCCACAATGGTGCCATCCCCCAAAACGTCAACCTGACAAAGCATCTGGCCAAGGTGCGAAAGCAAATTAATAAGTACATCTCCAAGAATTCCTATCCAGGACTGGCCGTCGTCGACTGGGAGGCTTGGCGTCCCCTCTGGGAGCAGAACTGGGGCTCAAAACGCATTTATCAGAAGCTGTCCTACGCTTATGCTCGTGAAAGAGCTCCGCATTTATCAGCACAGAAGGTGTCTGAAGTGGCAAAGCATCAGTTTGAGCACATGGCCCGTGCCATCATGGAGAAGACCCTCAGCCTCGGGATTAACGAGCGTCCAAGCCGCCGCTGGGGCTTCTACCTGTTCCCTGACTGCTACAACTACCACTGGGAAACGCCTGAGTACACGGGCAAGTGCTCTGAAAAGACCCAGAGGCAGAACAACCAGATGAAGTGGCTGTGGGAGCGCAGCACTGCCCTCTTCCCCTCCATCTACCTCCCCCTGTCTCTGAACAACTCCCACAAAGCCGTGCTCTTTGTCCGTAACCGCGTCCAGGAGGCGCTGAGGGTGGCGTCGCTGCCCGATCGTCCATACACGGCGCCAGTCTACGTCTACTCCAGGCCACTGTACAGGGTGCAGAACAAGAAGCTCCTCAGCGAGGTGAGCAAGTCCAATTACTTAAAACGAGCATCATTAACGGGACAGTAACCTTCACTGTGGAAGACGGTTGTTGTTGTCACGAGTCAGAATCCAAACAGCTCATTCAGTTGTCATTTGTTGTGGTTGGACCTATGCAGGGAGTCCAACATATAACAATACGTGCAGCTCACGCCTGTGTGTTTCAGACGGACCTGGTGAGCTCTGTAGGGGAGAGCGCCGCCCTGGGAGCTGCAGGGGTTGTAATGTGGGGATCGAGCAACGATTACACCAGCAAGGTAACAGCTCCCTGAACCCTCCTCGCGACTAGGAGCCGTCGGTTCGGAGACACGAAGGTGTGAGGAGGCGATGTGTTTGTAGCAAGGCAACACTGGGAAACAGATCAGTCACGAGTCTGAGACCGCCATGAACTTTGTGTTTGTTCGCTGCTGTGATAAAACGCAGGATGACGAGGCTTTAGTCAGCGAGTATCTACACGGAGGCTGGTTCCTCTTTCAGGAGGAACTGCAGGGTTGGAGTGACACCGGTTTGGCCTGACTGTGTTTGAGCTCAAACGAATGGTTCAGGCTGCAGCAGCTGCTCTGCTGTTACTGCCCAGTCACTGTTTCCACATTCACACATTCCTCTGTAACAGAACTGTCAAACGAATTCCTCTTACTGTTAATTGAGTTAATGTGGTTTTGGTGTCTGGGATAAATTCTAAATACTCTTCGTCTCAGGAAGGTAAAAGCTCTGATAACGTCAACTTTCTGATTCTGGATCTGCTCTTGCCCGTCCTCTCCTCTGCAGGAGGCCTGTGAGTCTCTGTCCCACTACCTGACCTCCTCCTTCAACCCCTACCTCACCAACGTGACGGCGGCTGCCATGCTGTGCAGCGAGGTCCTGTGCCAGGGGAAGGGCCGCTGCGTCAGGAAGAACCGCGACTCCAGCCACTACCTGCACCTGAACCCCGCCCACTTCACCATCCTGCAGGCCGCCGGGAAGTACGCGGCCGCCGGGCTTCCTTCTGAAGCAGACCTCAAAGACTGGGCCGCAAAGTTCACCTGCCAGTGCTACGCTGGGTCTCGCTGTGACGCCAGACTGGTGCCTCCCACCAAAAGCAAAGTGATGTGGGTTTAACGTGTTTCACTCTTTTAGTGTTTACCTTTTATTGTGATGTCAGCTGATGACATGTTGGGTTTTGAAATCAGATATTTAGCTGAAAGCAGCTGAATAAATGCTTTTATGCAACAAATGCATGTCTTCTTATAATATTAACCAATAAACTGCATGAAGAGAGAATGAGAACTAAGAAATGGATTTAGATGAAATATGCTGACAACAACCTCAAACTAAAAGGATGCAGAGAGGGACGACAATAAAACGATGACACACTGTCAGAGCTGCACTGGAGGGTGTTGTCCTGCAGGGGGAGGCAGAGCTCAGTTCTGGCTTCACCCAGGACGCTTTTCTAATTATGGGTTTGCTCATTTCACACAACAGAACCGATCTTTCCACATACTCACCTTTTCTCTCCTGTGCGGTTGTCGGGTTCTGTGGTTTGCGTCAGAGGTCGACATGCTGAGACACGATCCACGACCGGGAAGCAAAGGAAAGTTTGTCTCGCATGACTGAAATTACTCAAGATGTGTGTATATGGTCCCTATGACCACAACATCAAACCAATGATCACAGCTCAGTGCGTGAAGAAGTGAAACTAGCGAACACAAGCTGAAGTCAAACAGCAGCTGCTGGATCTGGAAAAAACTTCTAGTACCATCACTCAGGCCTTTACTAGAGTGTCATGTATAATTTGTTGGAAAATGTAAATCTGAATTTATCACTTTGTGCTAATTTGTGATAAAAAAATCTGCAACTGAAATTGTGGGGAAAAAAGTAAAAATGAAAAGTAAAACAGTAAAAGTGTCTTTGTTCAAATGATGTTCAATCAGCAGGATGCATGCAACAAACACGAGGATCTGTCTTTGTCAGCCTGAAGATCAACTGACTCTACTTCATTCCTCCTCTTTTCTGTTGTGTTGAACGATCTGAAAACTCTTCTGGAAGGTGAATTTGTCCTTCTTGTCAGGAGCTGATGCAACGTGGGAAGGTTGACCACAGAACATGAGGAGGATGCGGTGATGTGTGGATGTGGGACGCGTGCATCGCTGATCCTCGAGGCAGCGCGGTTTCCTTCTGTCTTCAGTTCTGCTGTCAGAAACATTTTCCTCCTGTGGTCACAGTGTCTCTGCTGCTGTTTCAGATTTCACAGCGCAGGCTCCTGCACACTGAGCTCTGCGTCATCCATCACGGCTACACATCCTTAATGAAAATGTTCAGACAACGTTTGGAAACGAGCCTGTGATGTTGCTTCACAACATTTAGTTGAACAGTCAGCAGCTCGTTGACTAAGCTTAGCATGACGCTACAGACCGTGGGCAGCAGCCACCCTGGTTCTGTGTGTGAGCTAAAACATGGTTTGTTGTGGAATCCATCACGTTCTGCGGTGTCTGGAATGTGCAGAGCTCGGTAGTGAACACACTCATTGTTGCTGTATGAATGAGCGATGGCCAGAACCCGTCCCCTCATCCATATTCAGCATCAGCAGCATCAGCTGCTCAGAACCTGGTATCTCAGTGCCTCTGGCGAACAGCTGGGCTGTTGTGTGCTGTATGAATATTTCATGAGGTCTCATCCTGGAATCTGCAGGTTGTTTACATCTGTCGGTGTGGACACTAAGTAGAGACATTCATTACAGGGGATATATCTCATGCAGGCAGATGCAGGGTTTCCGGCAGAACTGGTGACTGGAGCCACTGGACGTGAGTCACCGCTCATGCATGTAGACGGTGCTAGGATCAGTCAAAGGTTGGGGCTGAGTCCTCTTCTGGTTAAGCTTTGACTTCTGGACGGTCAGAATCTGACCCAGGGGTCTTACACCCCTGCAGCCTACTGCTGCCTGGACCACAGCCACTTCGCCTTCTGCGCTGTAGGACCCTGGTCCGGCCCGGCCCAGCTCGGCTCAGTTCTGCGCCCTGCATCTATAATCTCCTGTGTCAGATGGACGGGGAGGGGAATAAGAGCTTTATTGTGCCGATTCTACGTCTTTGTTTGGGATTGGAGCAGCATTTCTAGGTCACCGGCTGCGAGTGAACGCCCCGCTGCCCAAACCGATGCTTCACTGAGGGAATTCACCCCCTCCCCATATTCCATCCAGTACCGTCAGGGAACACAATTAGAAATGTGTCCTCCCAGCAAACAACAGCCGGGCCGCGATCTGCCAAGCGGCCCCAGCTTGTGTTTTCTGTTGGAGCAGATACATTATGGATGCTGAATCAAGCTGTTCGTCAAAAGGCTCTTTCATGGCATTAATTGGGCCGACAGGCCTTCACATGCTTTCTGCCCATTCACAGCTTCCCTCATCATTATCTTTAACCCTTTGCCCTGATGCCTCTCAGAGGGTTAAAGTTCTCGCTCGAGGTTTATGCTGCTGTCAGAAGCTGAGGATACGTGTTGTATGTGCCAGTAAGTTTTAGTTTGCATTAGCAACATTTCTCATACACATCACAGCCTACTTGCAACCTTCAACATCCTTCACATCCAGCACAGTACAGCAGATTCCCAGAGGTCAGAGTTCACATCACTCACTTCTCTGTAGCATGGAAACGTGTTGAACTGCTGGTGATCATGTTCACTGTGACTACACAGAACTCAAGACTTTTACTCAAGCCTCTTCAGACTCAAGGTCTTAAAACAATAATCATTTTACTTTGGGGAAACAAAATTTGATTTGAAACTTGAGATTTGAACAAATGCTTAATGATGATGTTTCTGCAGGTTAGAAACCAATAAGGACTCATTGGACATTAGCCTGAAGTTTGCTCTCTTTGTCTGAGCGAAGGAGGCCACATGTCAGTCTGCTGAGTTTCACTTTGTTATGCAAAGAGCCAGACTGGACGTGAAGAGTTTGTGGCGGAAGCCGCTGCAGACGTCTGGAGGGAGTCTTTAGAGAGAATCACATCACTGCAGATCTATGACAGCAGCTGCAATAAAACTGTTCCTGAGGGTACGGAGAGCGGCTGCAGAGTCAGAGTTAGGAGAAGAGACACTGTCAGACTGGGGAGGAGGGAAAGTGGGTCTACAAGAACACACATCATATCTGAGGTGGTTTAATGAGGAAGGAAGGAAGGAAGGAAAAGCTGGATGATGGATGGATGATGGATGGATGGATGGATGGAAGGAAGGAAGGAAAAGCTGGATGATGGATGGATGATGGATGGAAGGAAGGAAAAGCTGGATGATGGATGGATGATGGATGGAAGGAAGGAATAGCTGGGTGATGGATGGATGGATGGATGGATGGATGGATGGATGGATGGATGGATGGAAGGAAGGAAAAGCTGGATGATGGATGGATGATGGATGGAAGGAAGGAATAGCTGGGTGATGGATGGATGGATGGATGGAAGGAATAGCTGGGTGATGGATGGATGGATGGATGGATGGATGGATGGATGGATGGAAGGAAGGAAAAGCTGGATGATGGATGGATGATGGATGGAAGGAAGGAATAGCTGGGTGATGGATGGATGGATGGATGGATGGATGGATGGAAGGAAGGAAGGAAGTAAGGAAGGAAAAGCTGGATGATGGATGGATGATGGATGGAAGGAAGGAAGGAAGGAAGGAAAAGCTGGATGATGGATGGATGATGGATGGATGGAAGGAAGGAAGGAAAAGCTGGATGATGGATGGATGATGGATGGAAGGAAGGAAGGAAGGAAAGAAGGAAGGAAGGAAGGAAGGAAAAGCTGGATGATGGATGGATGGAAGGAAGGAAGGAAGGAAGGAAGGAAGGAAGGAAGGAAGGAAGGAAAAGCTGGATGATGGATGGAAGGAAGGAAGGAAGGAGGGAGGGAAGGAAAGTAGGAAGGAAGGAAGGATGGATGGATGGATGGAGCGAAGGAAGGATGGATGGTTGAATGGGTGGATGGAAGTAAACAGGGAAGGAAAGTAGGAAGAAAGGAAGGTTGGATGAATGGATGGAAGGAAGAAAGGACGAAAGGAAGGAAGGAAGAAAGGAAGGATGGAAGGACGGATGGATGAAGTTAAACAGTCATATTCAGATTTATGCTTGTTTTAGGGACACAGGGCCATACAACGTTATTTCATAGTGTTTTGGTGTTTAGACATCTCAGCAGGATAAAGTTATGAGTGTTCTCCATCCAGGACGAGCGCTTTGGTTGCCATGGAGGCCTGTCTCTTGTCCACCAATCAGGTGCTGCGGCTCCAGCCCTCCCAGGACGCCCGTCTCCTCCAGAAACAGTCCTGGGAGCAGTTGGGAGAAGGTCAGTGAGCAGCTTGTTCACCAGCAGCGCCTCAGTGTACACGTTGCGCCTTTGTTTTGGAATGAATGGGGCTGTCTAATTACTGGAGCAGCGACTGGGGCCGCCAGCCTCGTTTACAAAAGGCTGGAACGCGCAAGTTTGGTGCCAGAGAGCAAATTGATGCCAAACGGGTGATTAGAGAAGAATGTGGTTTATGTACAAAGAGTCCCCTCTGGGTGATTCTGTGAAGAATTCAATTAGGCAGAATGTTATGTCACAGGCATTAATACTATAAATACAAGTTGTTCGAATAATGAGACTTTCTCTGAGGGTCACACCAGGAGATGCACAGATCCTCCACGAATCTGTCAATCTCTCAACGACACCAAAGCTGAGAAGCTAACAGCTGAATTTACAGGGATGTTTAGGTCCAGTCAAGACAATGAGAGGCCTCCTCTGTGTCTGTATCTGAGCCTTAACCATCTGAGTCTGGCACCGTGGCCGTGAACCTGCTAAACTAAAGGACCGGTCTCTGTCAAGCTTTCTGTCAGAATAAATATGAGCATGTAGGCACAAGCACAACGAACAGTAGACATGTTATTCATACTAACTCTAAGAATAAATTACATTTAAAGTTACGCTTAGGTTTACGTGGCGAAATAAACTTTGAGTTTGTTCATGTTCAGTCTGCGCAGGATGTCGACTACTAAGTTCAAATCAGGGATGATTCAAGTCTGCACTGGCTCTTCATGCCATTCAGCGTGTGGAGTGCAGAGAATGTGCAGCGTGTGTTTACTTGCTCAGGTGTGGGTCTGCCTGGTGCTTTATGGCCAAGCCAGCTGTGAGCCAGGCTGCACCGGTTCAGACCAGAACCCTCTCTGAATAAAAGAGCGCCGATATGCTGGTGGTGGTACTGTAGCCCCGTTCACCGAGAGGCAGACTCCCTCTGTCGTCATGACAACAGGAGGCGAGCACAATGGCACGCTGTGTCCTCCCCAGCTGGCCAGCGGCGACGATGATGACCGATGGCCAGAGACTCAACAGCTGAGAGTCGTGGCGAGCGTGACGCAGCAAAAACAGTCAGGGGAGAGGAAGCAGTCGTTTCAGGAGCTGATGTTTGCTATGAGCAGATAAAGGTTCAGGACTCGCGTTCAGTGCAGGTTTCTTAGTGTCTCTGGCTGAGGGAGAGTCATTTCTCTGTTGTCTGGACACGTTGTGCTGAGTCTGAGCTGGATACACAATAGTAACTGTGTCCTCAGGACAGACAGTGGTAACAAGCCTCACTCTGCTTCTTCTCTAATCTTGGCTTCATGTTTTTCTTTCACTGCCAAAATAAACTGGAACTTGAACTTTTTAGCTTTAGCTATGAAAGAGTTTTCACACTGTGGCATGTAGACGGTGCCTGACTCTATGATGTACAAATAATAAATACAGCAAACTGGGATCCAGAAGCCTGCGACTTAAGTTCCAGCGCAGGTAGCGAAGCCTTTGAGACGAATTAGAACAACTGTTTCATTCATTTGTATTTATTCAGAGACTCTTTAAGCGACAGCTCTAGTGTGTTTCTGCTACTGATTCTGAAAGATGACTGTAAAGAAATTTACTAAAATCACATTTTAAAATACTTTTAATCAAAGTGAGATTTTTCTTGTGGCTAAGGAACAACTCTGTGCCGGAGGAGAGAGTTCTCTGCAATCACAGCAAAAACAAACACGACGACAGCCATGTTTCGTCACCGTGTCCCATTTAGCTCCGTCACACAAAGGAGGAAACAGCCTAGAACATCCAAAAGATGGTGACAGCAGCTGCAGCTGATGCAACAACGTAAGACTAATACTAAATAAATCATACCTTGAACGCTTCCATGACTGAGGCCGGGAGGCAGAGTGGTGCAACAACTGATTCTAATTGATTACAAGCCGAGCTCGGGACGTCTGTCAGCGAGTGGCAGGTCGGCGTAACGTGACAAACGTGGGTCCACAGGAAACTGTGTCATTCAACTTACAGTCACGTTTCCAATCAGGAGTTAATATTTCAAGCAAACCTTTCAAGAACGAACAGCAACAGCTCATAAAATCTACATCCCTAAATAAAAGTGATTTCTAATGGAACGTGACCCCTGTAATAAAAGAAGGCCCATAAAACAATGAACAGGAGGTTAAACTGAGTGCAGGCTCAGAACTAAAATGAATACGGTGTCGTACCTAAACTCTGTGAATGGACAGTCAAGGTCTTCAGTCTGTCCGTCCGTAAACATGTTCGGGTCCATTCCACTCAACATTCAGCCTGATATGTCAACGCGTCCACCCATCGACTCCCGACCCCCCCACGAATGACCCGGGACAAGCTTAATGCTGTTGACCTTTGACCTCAGCAGTGCGACCCCACCGCGGCGTAGGCGGCCGAGGTGGACGCCTCCCTGCGGATGGTGCTGAACGGCGACAACTCCAGTTCGGTGGTGGTGCATTCGTTGTCGACGTCGCTGGCGGCGGCGGTTGGGCTTCGGGCCGAGCCGCACTCGTCACAGCAGCAGCAGCAGCAGTCCAGGAAGGCTCTGGTGAATGGCTGGCACAGGCAGAACAGCAGCACCGGCGTCACTGCAGACTTACAGAAGAGCATCAGCTGGCTGACCAGGTAAAGAATGTCCAGGGTTCTCCGGGGAACGCCAGCTGCCATGTACACGGTGACAATGTTGCAGATGTTCTCTGGGATAATGGAGAAGCCGTAGAGAATGGCCAGAGCCACCACGGCGCAGTTCATCTGGCTCTCCAGCTGGATCTGCTTCTTGCTGCCTCGGACGCAGGCCCGCTCAGCGCGGCGGATCTTACGAGCAGTGACCAGAGAGCTGCAGATGGTGAAGAGCGTCGGCAGGCAGAAGTAGCAACCGAAGTACCACCAGAGACGCGCGCCGTCGTAGGTGAGTCCGAGCACGTACAGCGTGTCTGGGAGGTCGGTGGAGATTCGGATCACGCAGCGCTCGCAGGGCGTCACGTCCGGCGGGTCGCCGTCCTCCGTGTCCAGCTGGCGGATCAGCAGCTCTGGCAGCGCGAGCAGCAAGGCGCCCACCCAGATGACGCCGAGCTTGGCCGCGGTGGACGCCCAGTTCTCCATCATCTCATAGTACATCTGCACATTGGTGGCGGCACGGAAACGGTCGATGCACAGGGCGCACAGCGTGAAGGTCGTGACCCCGAGAGATGCCACCTGCGGAGGAAACCACAGTTCTTAGCACTCGTCATTCCAAGTTTTAAAGTCTTTTCATAGAGATAAACGTTGCTGTTAGATGTTGCTGAGATTCAGAAAGACTGAAACCCCATGTGAGACCGTGAGAGCAGTTTCCTGTTTAATGGCCTTGCTGTTTTGTGTGATTACGTCCCATTAAACAGTAAGAGGACACAACAGGGCTGAGCCCAGATCAGAGGCTCAGCTTTGGATTATTTAATTATCAACAGAGATGTCCTGAAGTACAAAGTGGAGCTTTCAACATCTCTGCAGACTCCCAACGCTGCAAATGAAATGTTAGAAAAGCAAAAAGTCACTAAGCTCTGACACAAAATTGGAAGCAAAACCAGACCCAGAACTAAAGCCCAATAAAATCCACGAGCAAAACCTGTTTTATATTCATGGTGAAATTAAACAGAGTCTAAATTCATCCTGATCTAATCCCAGACCTCTTCTCCTACTTAAATTGTTAAATTGATGGAATGGGGGGGGGGGGGGTCTTAATTCTTAATTACTTCTCTCCTATTGGACGCCAGTGTGTCACATGTCCAGCAGCCTGATGTGACACAGATCAGATTAAAGACCCTTCACTTTAAGCGACAGTAAACCCCGTTTACACCCAAGTTGTGGTCTGGAGCCACCTCGTCCTCAAGACTGGTTTCGACCCTGAGGGAACCGGTGGATGTGGCCACTGGTCAGTTTGCAGCTGTTCCCCTTAAACTCATTGCCACTGGTTTGAGGCCTCAAACAGGTGGAAAGAATGAACGTTGACAATGCGATCACTGTTGAAATTAGACTAAGTGATGACAGCGTCAAGCTTTTCCATCTTCCACATCACTTCATCGCTTGGGCCTTAAAGGCTCCTGTGTTCAGAGGACGCATGGGGTCGTAGTTTTACCTTGTTAACTTAAGTCGCTCTAGGTTCGGTCTTTGTCCAGATCTTCAGCTGACTGATCTACAGTAAACACGGAGTTTGGATGCATGTGGCAGAGTGAGCCTCGTTCACCTTGGAACATTAACTTGCTTTCTCCAGTGTCGTTGCCACCTGTCGACGGCCGCCAGCAACCTCTGCAGCGGTAAGACCAAGGTCCAACACGAGGGCAACTCACCTCCAGGTACGGGATGATCCTGCACGAGAACTCCCCCAGCAGCCAGTTCTTGGTCAGCTCGTGAAACACCACGAGCGGGAGGCAGAAGAAGATGACGATGAAATCCCAGAGCGCGAGGTTGGCCAGTAGCGAGTTGGAGATGCTCCTCATGTAGTAGTTGTGACACACGATGCACATGACCGACACGTTCCCGATGATCCCCACAGTGAAGATGATGGCAGCGGTGATCAGGATCGCGTACGCGGCGTACGAGTCAGCAGTGACCGGGTAAAACGGGTTCTTCGTTTGTTTGCGTCGGGGCCGCGTGTTCACCGGGGAGAACGGGGTGGTGTCGGGGGAGTCCGGTAGGTAGTAATCCTCATCAAAGTTGCTGGTGTTGAGTCCGGCTTCCTGCTCCTGCGCCATGGCCGCTGGCAGGGCCGCGTTCGGCCGAGGTTCGCTCCGCTTTGCCCGCCTGAGTTTTGTGCTGCGTGTGTGACGGTTGTGTCCGTCTCCAACTGGGATGCAGATGGATCCATGCTCGGTTTGTGTGAGCACTGCTCCCAAGCTGCATCCACGTCCCCGGGGTTCTTCAAACTTCTTTATGTCCGCGCGTAAAACGGATACAGGCCGAGTATGCCAACCACCGCTTTTACGCGTAGCGCGCCGGGGTAGCTGCGTCCTCAATAGATCAGAGGGTGACCCCCTTACAGCATCCAACAAAGAGGCCTGGGCACTCACCCCGTGCGCCCCCACACTGTCTTCCCCGCTGACGGTGCGCCATCTCCGGCTGTGCGCATTCCTGTCAGCGGCGGTGGATTCATAATGAGGACTGAAAGTAGTCTTTGTTTTCTGCCAGTGGAGTTGACTCCCAACGGCCTCACCACACAGCCACAAACACAGAAACCTGAAGAACGGAAGCAACATGGTGTGGTTCTGTCTAACCCGGGAGATGGAACCGTGCGACCCAAAGGCATCGAGCCATCGGTTTTCTAGAATTCACCAAAAGGCACAATTATCACCGTTACACTGTTACAAAATGTCGCCTCTCCGCGACGTTTTCCGAACGTACGGCTTTCATTAACTCTTTGGTCCAATTAAACAGGCTGAACAGGTGAACCTGGGGTTCGGGTGCGCCCAGACACGGCTCCCGTCTGTAGGCATCACCAAAGAGGCGAAACGCCACAAGTCCCGCACAGTAGCCTGGGGACAGTCTCCACTTCAGGCCCTCCGTAGCAGCAGGTAGCGGCAGGGACGAGGTAGGGTGTCGGGCGAGACAGGTTCCTCCGTGCTGGAAAGTTTCTGAACGCACAGTGGCTTCGGGTCCCTCGAAATCCGGAGCGAAGTGAAGAGATGCGACCGGAAGAGTCCGTGCGCCACTGAGACAGAGTCGGCGAGTAGGAGGAAGAGGCGGAGGGCTGGAGGAGACGGGGGGCAGGGGAACCTCCAGCATGCAGACAGCACTGAGCTGTGCATGTGCAGGATTAGCCTCTGAACCAGGGCGATTTACCTCCGCAGCTTGTGTAGGAAACTTTCCTAAGTAAAAGAAACCATCTGAATGACGCTGTAACACGTTCCTAATTTTGAAAGACTTCCTGTGTCTAGCTGCTTCTATTTTTATGACCCTGTTAGATATTTTGAAAGGTTCCAATAAAGCCTAGAAGTCTCGCAGGACGCATGTTGGGAAATAAAACCTGAACCTTTTCTCTCAAGAGGCGAACTGAAACCTTTGGGCGTCGTGCGCCATCTAGCAGCTACATGCAGGTTCTACACCTGCACCAACCACTGTTCAGACAGTTTTCCGATGGTTTAGCTGCAGTTGGTTTTCACTACATGTGATGTCATCAGTTTCCAAATACTTTGAGCTGTGCCGATTCAAGGCTTTGGGCTTTCAGAAGCTGAAATAAACGGCGTTAATCTATCGTGAGGCACATGCTGCTGTTTGGGGGCCAGCAGATGGCAGCGCAAACCCACAGATCAGCACCTCAGTGTCGTAAACGACCTGTTCTTCTGGTACAGCACCGTTTATTTACCCATGTCCAACTTTAAAATGACCAAAAACCTAAAGTAAAAGTCATTAGTCTTTAATCGAAACAGTCATTAAAACGCTTGAAGAGTCAAACTCCAGAAGGTCTAGAAACACACGTCTATCAACACTATATATGTCCCAGAATAAAAACGAATGGATATGAGATATAAAACACTAAAAACATGGAGAGCACAAACAGCTCTCGTCTTGCAGAGCGCTGGCTTCCTGGTGACCTTTGACCTGCAGCTGGCTCAGGCGGGTTCAGGGTCTGATCGCGTCGACGGCGCTGTGGCGATGCTGGTGTGACAGATCTGGTAGCATGTTTGTACCGGTCCTCCATCGTCCTCTGCTCCGTAGGCCGTCAGACACAGGTCGAGCCACGGACGCTGGCCTGAACAGACAGCGATTCAGCGTCACACACGGTATAACGTTATTAACATTTCTGCTACTTCGCATTCCAACGCCACTCTGTTCCAGAGGCAAACATCGTACAGGTGGTGATGACCATCGCTGTCATTTGTTGTTAGGCGTTTGTCAGACGAACGTACCCACGCTGCCCCCTGGTGGACAGAGCGACTCCAGGGTTTGTCGGATGTTGTTTTGAGCCTCTTGATTGGCTGATACATCCTCTGGCGAAAGGTTGAAGAACAGCTCCTGAAAAAAAAGACACTGCCGGGTTATTACCAGCTTGTAGATGTCGAATTAGACTCAAATAACTCTGCAACTGTCTGCTCTATTTGGTGGCAGAAAACCGGGACGAATGCAGGTATAATTCTTGAAGCTGCAGACACTGAAGCGTGAACCGTGCTGTGGCCGTTCCACCAATCTGTGACGGACCGTGTTACCTCACATGCGCGTGGTTTGTTTGAACTGCTCTCAGTCCTGGACATCGCTGCCATCCTCCACACAGCGTGCTGACTGGACAGAGGAGCACGTTCAGCCAGAGACTGATCAACGTGCTGCACAGACGCCACAGCTGCATCATCACATTTTTCAACCTGAATTTTAAAGAGTCTGATCTCCTTAAACTCCAACGTGTGCTCTCCACTCAGCAGGGCTCTCGTTTGTCTCCAGAGAGCGCACCCTGAGTGTAATCACTTGTGTCATCGCGCTTTGTTTTTCTATTCATGTTGGTTTGGTTTATTTGTAGATGCGTCTCTTACCATACATGAGTCTGGTGATAATCCAGAAAGACACAAATGGGTAATAAGCCCAGATTTCCTCACCTCCATGGGATCTAATCTCATTTCATCCCAAGTAACTGGGACTTTAAATATGATCTGAAACTCACAGCGTCTCTCCACAGGAAAGCTTCCAGCGTGTCGGTGGCATCCTGCAGCTCGAGCTTCATCAGCAGGACGAAGTGCATCAGCTGAACGCCGAGGGCTGCAGATCCGAAGAACAGAGTTGTTAAAAAGGTGCGATTTAGTTCAGAGGAAACTTTAGTACATGCTGAATAAAGATGGTGGAGAATCAGAACACATACAAATTTAACACCGTGTTAAAGAAAAGCTGATGCAGTGGTTTCCAACCTTAAATGCAATGAGACAAGACAACAGAGAACCAGATGGTTGAGACAGAGGTTTTTTTGGTTTGGTAGCTGCTGAGAGCAGGGACAAAGATTAAACTTCAGCCGTCTCTCATCCTTTCAGGGTGATATCTCTAACTCTATAACAGACATCGTCGTGTGAGGGGTTTCGCGTCTGTGATCACCTCCACAGCCCAAAAACACAAACTTCACTCTGTCTCACCTTCAGCAACGACTTTCTCATCGATCACCTCGACTCCTTCGACACACGGCTCCCTCAGTGCAGGCGCCGAGCACCGCTTACAGCTAAAGCACACACAGGAAACCATAACGAGACAGGAGGATGAAGAACGTGTTTACAGTGTCTGCAGCGATCTCTGCTAGAAAGAAGAGCAGCCGACTAAACTTCCATACATCTACTAACCAACTGGAGGAAAGCACTGCAGCAACATCAGACTTGATGGCAGAATGAATTCACTAACTGCTGTTTATGCACGAGTGTGTAGCTTTATGTCAAACTGCAAATAACCAAAACTTTGAATGAGGCTCTAACTGTGACGTTCATGTCTGACCCGTAGTATCTCTTCCTCCCCCTGAACAGGAAAGGAGCCGACAGGTCGAGCAGCTCCAGGTGACCTCCAGACGACCTCACAGGGACGATGTTCTGGTAGCCAGCTGCCAGACGACGCATTTCCTCCAGAGTGGAACCTGTACAGCAGCAGAACCCTCTGTCAAGTTTCTTCTTTTATTCTAGTTTATTTTCTTTTTTTTTAACTCAGTTCACATAATTACCCATCAGGAACAGGAGCTCTTTGGTTTTCCCTTCATACATCAGCTGACTGGGCAGGTGAATGTGCAGAGCTCGTTTCGGGGATGCCAGGGAGTCTCCAGGGATGTCAACATTCCCAGAGACCGCCCACGGTGGAGGACTACAGGCTCCTCCACTGTCTTTCGAAGCCTCGGAGAACAGACTCGCCACCAGCTCGTCATCAGGGATTTCCTGCCTGGGATCACAGCACAGAACCTCACAGTAACAGTCTTCAAGATCCAATTGTCACCTCTGTAATCTAATAATCTATATGAAGTATTGAACATCTAGTTCTGTGTTTGTGGACATAGATCTCTAACCTACAGCACAAAAAATCCTTAACGTTCCTGAAAGAAATCAAACCGTACTGCAAACGACAGATAAGCAGTGAGAGACCGTGTGTTTGTGCCTACATTGATGTGCACTTGCTGCAGTAGAGTTTCAGCGCTTGGTGGAGTCTGCGAGGCTCGTAGGAACTCAGCTGGACTCTCACATGGTGAACTCGCCCTGGATCAGACTGCTTCACTTCTCCAAGCATCACCGGCTCTATGTCGTGACTGCATCTCCTCTCTGGACGCAAAACGCACAAAGACAGTTCACATAGACAAACACACAGACGACACTCAGCTGTTTTCATCAAACACAAATCAATTAGTCAATCGACAACCACAACGTTCTGACTAGAATCACATTTCTCCTACTTTAGGAAAAATCCTTCTCCTAACCATGATTCTAGACGCTGCTTGATGTGTTCTGAAGTAAAATCTGTTTTCTATATAATTCCTTAATGTTAATATTATTATTTATATAAAGTAGTAATATTTAATTTTTTGCCATTTAGTTCTAAATACATACCTGAATTCAACATTAATATTGCACCTCTTATATTTCTGGAACCTCACAGCAGATTTTAAAGCGGCAGTCGTGTGTGTTTCATACCTGTGCAGCACTTCACCGCCTCCCCGTCTACAACACAAACAAAAGGAAACATCAAGGCAGAACCAAACAGGAGTTAGATTCATTCAACATGAAGACACTTTCATAATTCCATGTTTAAATGCTGTTGAGGGACTGGGGCTTTGGTTTCTGGTTAGGCTCAGGTGGAACACTGCCACATGCCAGGAAGGGAGCAGCAAAAAGCAGAAGCAAGACAAGAAATTAAAAGAAAAAAATCTCATTTATTTAAGCTCAAATAAGGGTTTGTATAAAGAGCTTTTCATCCTGTTGTTGTAAATAAAACAGCAGATTGTTGTGCAGCTCTGATTGCACAGAAAACTAACATCGTGCCTGCAGGTCTGAGCTCAGAGCCGTTTGTCTATCTGAGGAAACATCTGGGTCACAGTCAAACTCAGGACGCTTTATTTCATCACCAGTGAAGCGTGTGCTTTTAGAATCTACTGCTAATGGAGGCAGCTTCAGTCCAGCCGCCCCTTTGTGATTGTAAAGACTGGTCTATGTGAGCAGTCGGTAAGTTCAGGCTTCCAAGGAAGAGAACAACAGGCTTTGTCCTTCTTTGTATTTAACACTGACTTTCGTTCTCACGTACTGAAGGAAAAGAGAGGTTTACTAACAACACTAGAGAAGTAAGACTCTCTAGTGCTGAGAGCGTTCTGACAGTAAACTACAGCAAGTCACGCTTCTAAACAACTTTAGGACACAAAAAGGTAAATGAAATCCTGGAAGTGGTTTTAATTGATGCCAGCATAAGGGTTGTTGTAATGTTCATATTCTGTAGGCATGTTTGGTGTTAGGAAGAAGGTTTGGTGGAACGGTTTCATACTTGAAGACTCTGGTGGAGTGCACCAGATTTCCAACAACTCCGAGTCATTCACCTCGGGGATTTCCTCATCCTCACGATCCTGAAAGCCCTCAATCACCCTACAGAAACACAACCAAGAAGACTCCGTGACAAGCATTTAAGTCCTAAAAAACATATTCTGTGAAAGGTGACAACAGCTCTTAAACACCACGTCAGGTATCTCCAACCATACAGTACCTTTTCAGCTGTTGCACATCAGGGCTGTTTTCTGGAAGAACCCGGATCCCCCTGCCATATGCTGTGCCCCCATGCAGGTGAAAGGCCAGGTGATCCACCTCCTCTGACTGGCTGCTGGTGAGACCAGGCACCTTCTTGGATCCTGGAATTGCCCGCAGGTTGTAGATCCTCAGAAAGTCTCCAGGCTGATAAGAAGAGAGAGACCATCAACAGAAAAACATTAATTAGAAGAGAAAAAAGTGTTTAATAATAAAACCTTTTTGAAGGTAAAATAAGAAGCATGAACACAAGGTACTTGGTTCTCAAACTTCGTTCCTAGTAGCACTGCCCTGTTTGTTTTCCCAAATATCGCTGTTCTACCCTGACGTTGGGCAGAGACCCCGCAGCCTGTTACTGTGTCACCGTAGATTCCAGCAGGGTTGGACAATCAGCAGATGGCGATGTTGCACCAAACTTTCAGTAAGTGAAGCCACAACGATTCAAAGACATTCTTTACAGGGTTTGTCACTTCTTATCTTTTTTTTACCCATCAGCTCTCCATCACGAGGAGCCTGCAGCTGACAAAAATCAGTCCTCACTCTCATCAAAAGCTTCACTGATGTCAGATTGTCAGGGGCGGATTCACTGAAACCTTCGCAGTGATTTGACACAGGGTGTAGTCAGTATGAAATGGAATTCCTCAGAAATGGAATCATCAGCATTTACAGACTGATGTTCGAGCCTGTCAGGGAGGATTAACGGCTGATCTCTCGAGGCATCTCATCGACGAGCGGACAGGTGCATCGAGAGGCACCTTATCATCTGGGACGTTTCTTGTACCCACAACCATGTCTTCATAACTGAAATTTAATTTAATTTTAAGCTCACACAGGAAGACAGAGACATGTACAGTTGAGCCCACGACAACGACAAACAAAATGTAGAAGTATTGGTCATAGGCACATCTAAAAAGACTCCTCCTCTGAATCAGTGCTTAAGCAAACGTTTTATAGCCTGCAGAAGGAAATCTAGCATCACGGTTCTAGGAGTCACGCATAACCATGAATATGTTGGCCCTAAATAAGAACATTTTATAATAATAATGAATCAAACGACCAGTATGAACAAGGCTGCTCAGAGTAATAACCCCACAGGGAATCAACAGTTGAATGTTGGGTTAACAGGGCTTCTACAAAAGTGTAAACTCTTACTCTGCAACAAGAGGCATAAGATTTCACATGACTCCAATAGGCGTCACCTCATAAACAAACCATGTACTTCCATTGGTTGCACTTAATGCAGCATGGCCAGACGTGGCACTCGTCTTTATCTGTGTGTGCATGATTACGTATCAGTTCTCTTCCTCTTCCTCAAACTGCTATTTGACTATGATTCATTATTGAGATCATATAAGTCCTGCTGCAGCAGGAAGCAAACAATGAGAGCAAACAAACAGTGTTTTTGTTTGCAGAATCCCAGACTCTGCCAGGGTTTCATTTCGTCCCTAGAGACATGGATGTTTAGTAGAATGAGACAGAAGAAAACAAGCCTAAGTACTTGGGAGTCTGGCAGTGTTTTCTTAGAGCTACGCGAGTTAAGCAGAGTTTACCACAGTCTGTCTGGAAGCAGGTGGAGAGAAACAGCATTTCTTGGAGATAGCGAGAAAACAACCAGTAGACAGACTGCAGGGCAGTTGTCTCTGACTTGGCCCAGGTGAGCTTCCTGTGTGTAGTCACATATTAAATCCCCTGTAGCAGCCCTGAGAGTCCAGGTGTGATAATAACAAGCAGACATTTAGCTGAGAGAAGCAACACTAAGTTTAGATCAGCGCACGACTCATGTGGTCGAGGGACCAAGGTCACAGTGCGTCCAAATGTGCAGTAACTGCAGATGAAAGTTGGAGCTGTGATTGTAGGCTGTGACCATAAGAGTGTTAATGAGTTCTTCAGCCAGTCAGTCATGACTGATGACTACCTTTCGAATTAAATGTGAAATATGCAAAATGAACGTGCTCCACTTTGCCTCAGAGCGTATTGAACGCATAAGCAAGTGAGAGTATGTGGCATCGGTGAAAACCCGGTGAAGTGTCATTAAAATGCAGACTGTTGTACAGGTCAGTGTTTGTATTCTCTGCCTCACTCCTCCACTGCCTGTACAGTAAGTCTACACTAGACCAAGTGTATGTGACAGTATTTCATTTATTAAAAAGTCACAAAAAAAAACACTCATTTCCACACAGGTTGGCATAGCAACCAAGAGAAGAATCAGCGGTGTCCTTAGAGCTTGTCATGTGCCGTTTGAGCACTTTGACCAATCAGATCAGCTGAGAACGATTCTGAACGTAACATTATCACTGTCAGCGTATGTACGGGGAATAGAGGAGCCGTAGGACAAGCGACAAGCCTTTCTGACAGAAAATGGCTCCATGAAGCTTTCCCTGCAAAGGAAGCATTTTCTTTAAAAGGGTTGGGGGAGCCGAGTGGAGCACCCTGTGGCGGCTTCTGTAAGTACTCGATCTGTATGAAAACTAAACACTCCACCGTCCGCCCACTGCCCAACAGCAACGACGACGCTGCTGCTGTCTCGTGGTATTAGTGCTGCTCGGTTGCTCAGTAAAAAGGGATTCCTTAAATTCAAAGGATTGCTCCGGGCTTCCACGGCTTCTCTTCCAGCTCCGGCTGAATAAAACGACCAAAAAACTCGTGCCCTCGCTGAGAAGAAGAAACATTCATTTTATCGCAACGTCTTCTTGGAAATGGGCTTGAAAAGCTAAACAGATATAGCCTGACTGGACAGCAGGACCCTGATGAGATGATGAAAGTCTACCTGGAATCAATCTGTGATGTCCACATTATTTTAGTCTTTGTGGCCCTGACATCCTGTTCTGTGCCAGTGGGGCTGCAACCAGAAGCAGCTGAAGTGTGATGGAAAACTGTTTCAGGTTAAGAAGAGTTTCTGATAAAAACAAATACTAAGAATTGCAGAGTAATTAGCAATAAGCCCAACACGTCACTATGACGTCAGTTGTATTCATTAACTGGTGACACTGCTAAATTACTGAATGAATCACTTATTGTGATCAACAAGGGATCTGAATATAACAAAGTATGATCTTTGAGGTCGTGACTGTGGAATCAAGACTCTTAAACATTAACACAATGAATTACTCAGACTGTTGAGAAGGCCTTGAGAAGTTTCACTCTACACGAGCGTTTTTTGCTTTCTCAAAAGGCTGATGAAGCCAAAACAACCAACCATTAGAACAAAAGAAAATGTTGGAATATAAAACCTTTAGACATTACACCCACTCAGGGATAAATCTGTCCAAAGCTTTATTATCTACATAAACGATCTGTACGTGAGATGAAGCTCAGATGAGAGCTGTGTAATGAAGCAGCAGCGTGAATCTGGATCTGAACTCTGGGTTGTTTGAGTGATGAACTGCTGTCTGCTAAAGGGCCAAAAGAAGCACTTCTGTTGTGGTCGGGGAAGATTTGAGCCTGTGGGCCAACATGAAGTCTCATTTTCCTCAGAGCTGTGTTCACTAAACAGGAAACAGTGTGGGAGTAAAGAGAGTTCTGCATTAGTGCCCCCCTCCAAAAAAAAACATCCACTGACATGGAAATGTGCACTCGGTCGAGCATGAGTGCTAAAAATGAGATAATGAGCGGAAGCTGTCGGAGCTGTTCCTTCGCATCCAAACACAGGCTGAGGATACCACAAAAAAAGGGAAACACCAATAAATGGCTCAAAAGTTCCTGAGAGTAGTTAATAAAATGTAATGGCTCAACTCTGGATACTAGGAGCTCAACGGCTGAAGGTGAGCATCGCGTCAGGATGCAGGTCTGCTGAGGATTCAGCACAGCTGACAACCTAAATTCAAATAAAACTGTGTCTGCTTGTTGGATGCATGGTTTTATTTCTAACCAAGTGCACAGAATTAAAAAGCCTGAACATCAAACGTGTCAAGTCTGGATTCCACATTATTAACAGCATTAGCTCATTGATTTGGGATATTTCCTTTGTGTAAACTATCAAACCATTAGTAAAGTCAGTGATTTATGATTCAGGCCTTTGAGTTTGTGGATGTGGAGGCCACTGGCTCACGCAGCACATGAGGACAGCAGTATAATCTCGATTTACCATCCACCTCCCACAATGTAAAGTTTAGTTCAGTCAGCAGCTTTCACCAGCAGGGTGAGGTCCTTAGCCCAGTCTTGTCCTGGGAACCACTAAGATAAATACATGTAGCATCAGTACTCAAGTCTTCTCTCCATCTGTTCCAAAGCAAGATGTGTTGTTTTCTTTGCAACACCCAGTTGCAAAGAGATTGATTGAGCCGAACACAGAACACACAGACTGGTTTACTGCCAGGTGAACTCTAGTTAATATGCACATTGATCATAGCGAAGTGAAGCTGCATTACTCGCCACAGCGCTGCTGTCTCATGTCTAACGAACTGCTCCAACAAACACTATTTGTCACCACATTTCTCACAGCGCATTAATGACACCTGTGAACATAAGTTAATGTAAGAGAAATGTCTGGACTACCTTAACGAGCCACAGCGCTCCCACTGCAAATAAACAGAGGATAATGGATGAATATACGGATAAATTAGATACTGTAGCACATCTACCTAATAAGCACAAGCCACCGATGATTAATGGCGATTTGATGGTCGGAAACATCTTCTGTCTCTTGCCTTCATGTCAGCTGTTAACAGTAGGTTCCAGGGAAGTCTGGATAGAAACTGGTCCATTTTAGCTCAGTTAGAAAAAAATTGGATTCATGTAGACAAGTAAAAAGCAGAAACAGTTTTAATTAGAAGCAAAAACGACAGTAGATGCTGTTAAACTGATGGATCACTGCACTTGGCAAGTTAAACCTGCAGTAAGAAAAAGAATCTGGCAAACTCAGTATTAGTGTTCCAAGTTTAGCCTCCATCCATCAAGCCAATATTCCACTGAAATCCAAAATGCTGACCTTGTGGTGACGCCAGAGCAAAAGTAAAGGAAAAGTATGGCTCACATTGTGCTGTGTTAAAGACCAATCCTCTAAACCTCATAGTTATTAAAGCCTGACCTACATCTCTCCAGCATCTCGGTATAAAGCAGGTTCCCAGATTTTCCTGATGCCTGGGTTAACTCAGCAAAAAGAGACAATGAGCCTGGAGGATGGATAACTGGCTCAACACCTGTGCTGTAGATTCTGCTGAGACCAGGCCTGCAGAAGAAACAGAGGGGGAGATAACTGGATAAACGGAGAACTGTGAAGTCCGAAAAAATCCAAGTAAGAGATGGACAAATGGATGGGAAGAGACAGGAAAGATGAAAGGGAAGCAGTGTGAGGACGAATAACAGGAAGTGAGCAGAAGACAGAAGTTCAGCTTAAAACCTAAAGTTGCTGAATGAATCACCCGTTCCTGCTCGAAAAGACCCAGATCATTCATCGACAGATTTGTGTATTTATGCAGACGAAGGTGACGAGGGAAGGACACACCAACCGTTAAGTCTGAGGTTTGGTAGTTTTGATTAAATGTGCAGAAAGTTTCTCTCTTTCTTAAATGAAAAAGCATCGTTTAAATAAATGTTTCATCATCTTTGTGTATGAAGGAATCATTGACTGAAGAGGCTGCGCACACATAGACACTGACGACAGCACCGCTTCTCCTCGCTCTCCTTCTCACAGCGTCTCTTCTCATCTTAATGGGCTCCTTTCTCTCCTAATGGCCTTCTTCTAGCAGAAACGCCTCAGTCGATTTCACACAATATCAGCGATGATTCACCAGAGGAGCCTGGTAATTGGGGGAAGTATTCCCGTTCAAACACTTCTTCAGAAAGGCTTTCTGTCTGTGTTAGTGCGCAGCGAATTGAGTGATAGGTGTAAAGAGACACCTGTCAGACAAAGTCCTATCAAAGTGACATTTTACCTGCACTTCATTTGTCTACTTAGCAGCCTTAAGTGTTTTGAATGAATTCTTCGATCAGGGTTTATGTGACCATGTGGACCCTCCTGACAGCCAACCGCGATCGCAAAGAACTGATAACAGATTCGAGTCTCTGTGGGACAAGATCTTTGTAGGTGTGAAACGTTTCTAAAGCCCAAACTAAAAGCCGTGATGGACACTGTATTTCAATTTCATTAAGGAGACTTTAAACACTGCTGAACACATAAACATCCAGTACCTGTATCCAGGCCAGTGATGCTCAGATGATCTAATTTAACATATGGTGTTGTTTCACCTCAAATGTGCTGATGAAGTGTATTTACAGTATTTAGATCTGACGAAAGATACTGAAGCAGCTCGGTTCGACTGAACAGCTCTTTAACACAAGGACAGTGAAGAGCGGCCGACACGGGCAAAGTGTAAAAAGGATCCTGTTCAGCCTCACAGACTCAACATTTAAATGGTTCTGTAACAACAACCGACAGGCGATAACTTCATACAGCGATAATTAAACTAATTAATGAGAAGAAATTAACTTCACTTGGGCAAGTGATTGGTAAATGAAGCGGATATTAACGAAAAACATCAGAGTCACTTCAGTCATCATCTATCCTCATTAAGCACAAACTCACTGATGAAGTCTCCACAGGAAGAACAGCTCCCACCAGCTTCTCAGAACAACATTAAGTCATTTCATATTTAATAGCTGTAAATTATCTCAGCACTTTTCTTATAGATTTATATGAAGCATTGTATTAAACATTGAATTACAGCAATAACATACCAATTTCGGTGGACACAGATATCATTGTTTCTCTCAATAGGCACATTACTGTGCTTATTGGACTGTTTGCTCAGACACAACACTACATTTGATGTTTTTCAGATGTCACCGTCCGATTGAAATCTCAGAAAACAGAGTAAATGAAAATCCAATGATTAAGCGTTCAAATACAAAAAACACACAGATTAGCTGAAAACCAAAAATGCATATTGCCAACCTGTCCTTTAAGAACAATAATTATGCCAGAGCACTTGCAGAGAGCATCTGTTAGTTCTAAGCTGAACAACACGTCTTCATAAGGTACAAAAACACTAACTGAGAGCATTTTCTGAGAACTGAAGTGAAGCCAAAACCATCAAACCTCCAGCATTCAAACATCCAACGCCCCTGAGCTTTAAAGATTTGAGGGTGTTTGAAATGTTCAATCAAGGTCGAAGCAAGACTTCTCCATGCAAACACGAACTGAACAAAAGTCTGCGTTTAGAGACAGCGATGGTATAACACAGTCAGAACAAGTACAGAAACAAGAGAAAGGTGCCGAAACTTCTGAGGTCAATGCTCAATGCTAAACTCATTCATCTTTAAACATATCCGAGTCCTTTGTGTGAAGTCAAACAGTGGCTGTGGTGATATGGGATTAATTCTGCTGCAGGGGGTCAGACAATGCAGTTTCCAAAGCTATAATTTAGTAATTTCCCCTGTTAAAACGGTTATTTGTGTTATTACAGGGTGGACGACCTTGTAGAGAAACACGAGAACAGGCAAAGGATCCTCTGGTTTTCTGATATTTCAGCCATCAAAGAGTCCCACAAACTGATTACCAAAGACCCTGGGGTGAATCAAAAAGAGCAAAAAGCAAAGGTAGGCTGTTCTTGACTGCAAGACATGAACGCTATTAATATAATACTACACCATCTGACGAAATTGAGCTTTTACACTTGAGGGGACAAAGAGGTGACTGTACCTGATGACCCACAGGACGCATCTCTCTTCTCGGACGAGTTTAAACAGAAACGTCATAGGTGATCGGACTGTTCATTTATAATATGTGTTTGCTTGACAACACCAGTGTATTTGAATGCAAAAACAGTCCATGTTGTGAAACAAGGGCAGAGGATGGGAGCACGAACAAGATGGAAACGAGCAAAGTCAGATTTCAGATTGCATCCTTTTAAATTCACTGTGATTATTGTGTGGAGTGTGATCTGAGGTAAGCCTGAGGCGCTGAGAGACGCAGAAAACTAACGGATTTGTTTAGTAGAACAGAGACCGAAATGACAGTTTAACATAAAGACACAACGGAGGCACAAAGTAAAGAAGGAGAAGTCAAGGAACACAGTAAACAGGTTTAGACTGTTCAGATGCGACTGTTAGATCCTGGCACTTTATGTGAATTAAATGCAAAATGAAACAGATGTTAATAATAACAGTAACATTAATGGCCAGAACAAACTTTAGAGTAATACGTAATCTTATTCAGGACTCTGTTTCCAACCTTCAGTTGTCTGGCAAACTCTGTGTGGTTGTCATAGATGAGGACGTTGGCAATGAGCTTCTCTTTCTCCTTGGAGAACGAGGACGGTCCCTCTATGACATCTGGCTCAACGATCACATTCAGAAGAGTCCAAGGACACCTGGTCCCATCCCACACCTGGAAGAAAACATCAGCAGCGATTAAATACTGTTTACTGCTACTAATGCTGAATACTATGAACAGACAGGAGCATTTTGTGCACAATATCTGAAGAAATTACTGTGTATTTATGCTAAATCTGGCTGGTTTACAGTGATGGTTAGGCAACACTGTCCAACTTTTAAGTTGGAGATGATCTCAGGTGTTTAGACAGTGACACAAAAATCTGTTCTTCAGCTAAAAGCTGTTGTGATTTGGACAACATGCTCTCCTTAATGTGTTGTTGTGTAACAGCGAGCTGCTACAGCTCAGAGCTGGTTTTGAAATCAGACTGGCAGCCGACCAGGACCCTCTGCCAAATCCCGCTCAAATTTATCTCCTCTATCAGCATCACTGGCAGGAAACCAGCCATCACTTACAGCCTCATTTCAGTTCTGAAAACTGAGGTGGCAGGTGAAACGGCTTGGGACCAAGATAAAATACATGAGACCTCTCACCACTGAAGCCACTAGACTGAAGTAGATTTACTAGAAAACAGATTAGGACTGAAGACAAACGCTTCCACTATATCACAACAGAAAATGCAGCACAACATGAGCTGCTTCTCACCAAATCAATGGAGGTACAGTCCAGTTATACCACCGAGCAACAAAAAAAAGATAAATTAACATGAACAAAAGCACAGGTAACAGTGGGTAACTGGTCTGTTTATTAGAGGAAAACAGCTTTAATCTGTAGTAGCTGGACATCTTGGCATTAAATGAACATGACGTGATAGTGGAGATTTAATTTTTGATCAATCATAACACACAGAATAATTTCACTGGGAATAAAGACACCAATAGACTATAGTGTATGTTTCTCTTTGAAATAAAGACTAAACCTTTACATTTGCTCTGAGGCCACTACTAACACTGGTGCTGATCCATGTAAGTAACTTTCAGATCATCAAGCCACAGACATTTCTGTTCACATTTTGAATTAGGCAATTATTATTACCAACCTTGAGAATACATTTCTCTAAACTACCTTGCTAATAACATGGTGCTTCTAAATAGTCCTTCCATCCATTTCGGGAGAGTGTATCCTACCCTCAACATGGTTAGGGATTATGTTAGTTTATTGTATTGTTGGTACACTTTTAATAAGTGTTTTCTTTAATTAGTCTTACAGACGTCTTCAGTCTTCATTCAGTAAGCTTTTAAAAAACTGAGCCATTCACTTATTCTGCTTTAGGTATTGTTGTGTACACAGGACTGAACACAGGCAGGAGAAATTAAAGAGGCGATAAGAACCAAGCAAGGGAAGAAATTCATGTACCGTGTTCACCTCCCCTCCACAGCACTTTCATGGGTGACATATTTCACTAAAACCTTCATAGTTATCATATAAATAAATTCATATTTTAAACCAGATGCTTCCCAATTTGAATCAAGCTGCTCATGAAAATTAAGGTGACAGCTAAAGTAGTCTACAGCTGGTCCTTCAATGTTTTACATACATTTTTAATCAATTTAAAGTAAAGGATTCATCAGGGAGCAGGGCCAAAAGACTCCATGTCATCGCTACAACCGTCGGTTAAATTGTGTGCTTTAGTTTCAGTTGGGGGCTTGTGAACATTAGCTCTGGTGACATGCTTTGAGACACTGAGTGGCTCCTGTATCCTACATTTATACATACCCTTAGCAGAGTGCAGGTGGAGTCGATGGGAGCCTTGGCAAGCAGCTGGCAGGTCAGGTTAAAGTACGCTTTGGGCTGAGCATCGGACAGAGGGATCGCAGGAACAGGAGGCAGCAGTCTCTCGCTAGCTGCCCAGGATCGAAGCTCCTCCACAGTCCGATGATCCTCCTGGTCAAAGTGGAAGGAACGGCTGGAGGTGCGCGGCTCGATGTCTCCGCCAACTGTCCCGTCAAACGTCACCACAGAGAAACCGAAGGTGTTGACCAGCATGATGGAGTCGTTGAAGAACTGGGTCTGTGGAGGTGAGGGACCTTATGTCATGACCTCTTCAACATACAGCTAACCTTAAAGTGTTTCTGCAGCAAAAACACATGATTTATAAAAAAAAAAAAAAGTTCAATAAGAACCTTCACTCTGTGCATGCGGACAATGTCGCCATTTTGAAAGATTTTGGGATGGTCCTCCAGTTTCTCACAGAAGATGGTGCAGCTGATCTTCTCGTTGGATTGGTCTGTAATCTTCAGGCTGGAGCAGAAATCTGCAGAAAGGAAACTGAAACTTAAACCTCAGAGAACCAGGAACAGGAGAGACCCCTGACAAGAAAATTAGACTTTGCAGCAGGACCAATGTAACTAATTAATTGTAATTAATTAATTTTTGTTTGAGAAGCTGAAACAGTTGAGTGTGAGACAAACACACAGCAGAACTCAGTAGGGGGTAAACATTCTTATATAGCACTATATCTCAGTCAGTGTGTGTGTTTCTCCCGTGTCTGATCAGATGGATTCTTCTAATATTTCTGTCTAATTTAAAAGGCGCCTCAAGGATCCACAGAGATGATGACAAAGTTCAGACAGTTTCTGGCTGAGATGCTCCTTTCTCTTTATTATTTTTTCTAAACACACACAGACAGACACACTTCGTCACCATGTTCTTCGTGGCTGCAGGACTGTTGAATGGGATGTTTTTCCTCTTTTTTCCTCGATGCTGTCGCTAATCACTAATCGCTGCCTGCTCCTCGGGTCAAACTGCTGCCTTTCTACTCTGCTGCACTTTGTTAACAGAAAAATTAAGTAAATGACTAAACACTGCTCCAGCACAATGTGTAGATTAGCTTCCTTTGTGATGATGACAAGCACTTAATCTTTTATAGCTGGACAAGGAGCCTTGAACATTCAAAGCTAGAAATCTGTTGCTACACGTCAACACATGAAATAAAAACAAATTATAAAAATGATAAATTATCAGATATCACCATCCAAACAAAACTCAGATGCATTGTCCATTCACGCTCCTTCAGCAGTGATGACGATTTTATCACTTCAATGGTTTTCTCCTTTCTTTTTCATCACATTCCTGCCTGAGGGGTTTCCAGAACTGATTTCCAAAATAGACAAACAATTCTTCAAAGCTGAAGTTAAAATCTAAAAATCTAAATGTTTTAATTTAATTGGAAACCCTGAGTCAATGTCAGAGTCCTATCCACCAACTGTATGTACGACTATTAAGTCAAATCTGTTATTTGTTTTACACTTTTTCTTTTATTACTAAACACATTCTACATGCATGACGTTCCCATCAGCTTCAGCCATAGTTTGGCTGCACCTTTTCTTGCTGGAGTCCACACTTTTTTGGTCTGGGGTTGAGACTGACCTGTTCCCCGACTCTTGAACGGCTGTTTGAAGAAGACCACAACTCCATACACGTTGACTACAGATTTAGGCTTCAGGTCACCCAGCTGGACATATGTATATTTTGGAGTCTTGGGCCTTGTTGAAACCTGAGGAGAAACCAAGAAGAAGCACCAAGAGCCTACATTAGCATGCTGTGAAAATGTCAACATACTGACAACACAGCAGGTATGTTATTGTAGGCAGCTGAAACAGTTTAAAGTAGCACAAATTAGAAAAACAAAAATAACCTGATGCATAGTCTCAAAAGAATCATGAGCATGAGATACAGAGAACCTGATCCAGCTGAGGTGACTGGGACACATCCCACAACATGAAGAACCTCTACAACATACTCTAACAGGCTGTTAAGCTAATCAAGCATCTGGGTCTGACCTCAGTGGAGAGTGTGATGCTCCGCTTGATGGCCAGCGACGGCGTTGGCTGGCGAGAAACCTGGAGGATGAAGACAGAGACGTTGGCCTATAATTTCTTAGTTTTTAACTGTCAGTGGTGCTGGAGCTTCATTGTGGTCCGTTATAATGTAGAACGGTTCTAATTTTAGTTTTGGCCAGCATATCTATTAATTTGACTACCATCTTTAACACATCATTTAATGCACTGCAATAAAACCATCAATTCCATGAAATCCACTCTGACTGCTATATGTAAACACAGAATCTTTATGTATTGTTGTTACAGAAAAGGCACAGGGACATTTTTAGCAGGAAAGCAGCCTGTCTGACAGTGACGCAGAGTGAGACGCAGTTGAACATGAGTCATCCTTAATTTACAGCTCACACAGAAGATCTCATACCCAAACAGACTGTCACAGCCCGCTGACAGAATTCACAGACGCAACAAACACAAACACAGACACAGACACGGATAATGAAGCTGTGATACATCAGACCTCACTACGGTCTCACTAGGTAGCATGCAACGCCCCACGACAGGTTTAAGTATCAAATATAACAGATTAATATTACTATACTGATAACAGTTCCCCATGAGTGAGGGATAACGGTGAAATCCCACTGTGCTACCACATCAGAGTTCTGCACAGCACAAACAAACCACAGTGGTAAAACTTGATATTTGAACTCAGCCTAACAAACTCACCCCTTCCTTCACAACTAACTCAACACATGCCTCCAGCTGCTGTAGCTAAGATCACAACTACATGAGCATAATTTGCAAACTAGCTAGTTAAAAAATTACCAATCAGCCCCGGAGGAATCTACTGTAACTCTACATTATGTTCAACTTGTGTATACTGTATATCCAGACACGTGATGAAATTGCATTCATCATTAAAAAAATTACAACCCCGTGGATTTGATGGCACGCCTATTATTTTAGATTTAATTACACAGGTGTACCCAATAAAGTCACCAGTGAGTTTAGTCCTCACATAAATAGAGGCGTCATCTCCAGACAACAGCAGGTTACACGGGTGCAGCTTGTCCTTATGAACTGTGGGAGATTTGCCGACAGTGAAGCCAGAGGCCACCACCACATCCTGCAGGAGAACACAAGATAAACAACAACAAGCAGAGAAATCAGGGATTAGAAGTGAGCTGAAAACGATAAATATACAGCTTTCTACCCAGAGGGAGGAATGATTGAAGTAGCAGATGTTGCATCTAGGGAGACATTAAGTAAAACGTCACAACAAGCCCCAGATGATAAGCTGGTGTGAAAAGTGGAGATTGCCTTTTGTTTTGTGTGTCAGCTGCCCCTGAGACAGCTTTAAAGCCTCAGCTCAGGGCTGACAAAGGGACAGCAGATAGTCTGAATAATCACGTTACAGAGACGCACAGCTTGACAAGGCCTCTGATCAACAGCTGAGCACGGCGGCTCAGGCTGCGACGACTTCCTGACTTCACTGAGCTTTACAGGACTTTGAGTTCCATCAAGACGCCACTGTAGTGAAAACCAAAACGCAGTGAGATGCTGCTGACAGGAGGATTATCCCCGGCGTGTTCACTGTCCCCGTCCAGGTCCCAGCCACGTTCGCGGTTTGTAAACAACATCATATTAGCTGCTTTGTACAGATGTGACAGTCTCACAGTGGACTGAGAGGAGACTGTCACAGCGAGTCACTTTGTGAAATTAGATGGAGCTACAGGATTTCTGTTACACCACAGACCTGATACACACAGGACAAAGTTAATGAGCTGCGGATCATCCGTTCTTTAAAAGACCCCTAACACATCAGCTACCGAACAGATGTGCTGAACCTGTAAGCAAGAAAGGTGCTTACTAACACCCAGCAGTCTGGGTGCTATAGCTATAGATGGGGTGCAGTTTCTCAAACACTACGTACAAACTGCCTAAGAATCGTGGGTCTTTATCAAGAGTAATTCAAACAACAAGCTGTTAATTGGTTTCAGCAGTAACTCCAGTAACAGCAACTGTGGTTTAAAGCTACACGTCTCAGAATCCTGGAGGGAGCAAACATGTCTAGAACAGCTACTCTGACAAGGGCTGACTGAAACAACAGAAGAAATAAATTGCATTTTCTGTGGCTGCTTCACATTTGTTCTTCCAGTTAAGTACAGTAACTTAATGCAGTTTTCACTTTCCCCCATGGGTGAAAGTGTATAACTTCAATTGAATTAACATGTACTGTGGAGCCACTTCAGGGTCTGTGGGCCTCAGCTTTTGTTTCCCCTGGGACCTGCAGTCAATCACGAACATAAAGAGCAGCATGTTTTTGTAGAGTTAGCTACATTATAAATATTTTGTCAAAACCCATGTTGTTCACTTTGTCGGTCCCAGATAAATCCTAAACGTTCGGTTCAGTGGCATCTGGACCTGGACCACCATTACTAGAGGCTCAAACATTACTGGACAATTGATGAAACACAGTTTGAAGTTGGTTCTCAGTGCCGACTGTGTTCTTAGTAGTTGATGAAACACTCATTGTACCTGCCACTGACGTCGAGAGAAACAGCAAGAAATTTGGGATGGAGGCTGCTTATAAAGGTGCATCGGCAGTGACAGCAACACTGAAAGGCCAGGAAGAACACAAAATTCTACCACTGCAAATCATCCAGAGACACCTGAATTAAGCAGAGTTGTCTGCGAAGGTAAAGCGTTGGTGAACAAAGAAAGGCTCCTCCAGGATTTGTTTAAGTCAGGTCACAAAGAGAAGAGAAAAAGAAACAAACGCATAGTGTGAGTTAAGGCAGAGCAGTTAGACAACAGCAGTGAGTTCACAAACATCATCTCCATCCATGTGTTATCAAAACAACATCTGTGAGCAAATACTATATATAGATTCATATGATGCATGATTAATATAGCAGCTCTGAATGTTTCCTATAGAAGCAGATACAATTTACAGGTCAGTAAAGAAACCCTGATGTGGCAAATGTTTATATTACATTGTGAACATATCTCAATTTGTGTGACATCAGTTTTTGCTGAGACGTTTTATTACAACAACATCTGTAATTTAAGGTCACATGTCTGATTCTTCAATGATCCTACCCCTTGATTGACAGCTTGATTGAAATCCTTGGCCAGTGTGTCGAACAACACAACATTGATTGATGGGTTCTGACACGAGGTGTTCGCTGCAGAATCACAGTCTAGGAAAAAAAAACATGATTAACTTTATTAAATGAGTTAAGATCAGGTTTCAACATTCATATGAGGATCATAAGGGGTGTGAGGGATGATGTCTGTTGTGTGTGCCAGATACTCAGGACTAACATTATTTAGCTTTGTGAACTAGTTACAGCTATAGAAATGCATAAAAGAGAAGAAGGTCAGACGCTGTGTCAGCACTGGCATCCTGGCTACGACCTAACAATACAGGACAAGAGGCCTTGTTCATCCTGTAGCCAGCAATACAGAAGGGGTGTCAGAGGATTTAAAGAAATAAAAGAAAGGATGTCACCGCCACAATAAGAGCCTGGACTCTCTGTGGCTCTTTAATCAAGCAGCTCAAAAATAAAAAGGCAACAGACAAGCCAACAATGAGAGTCTCTGGGCTCCATCTGTGTCTACACGCAGACCTGCTAATCTGCTTACACACACGCGCGCAAGCACAACGCCGCAGCGGCATGCAGCATTCCAGCTTTTAGAGTTCCTTATTTTGGCTTTAAATCCCATTTACTATCTGGTTAAGCTTAAGTGAGCAGCAACACTGAGACTCTGGATCTAAAATAGGTAGAAAATCCAGCATCCAACGAAAACTCTAGTCACAAAATTCACTGATGCTTGAATAAAAATCTTCTAATCTTCTATAAGAAGAGTAGGTAAGATTCATGACAACATTAATAACAACTTAAGTTCACAAAAATGATTTTTCACTGTTGTTGCTGATTCCTTGTAGTAACGGTGTCCTTTCGAAGTACAACTGTGCGTTTATACATCTGTAGTAGCGTGTTCTGAAAAGACTCAGCATCTCCACAGACATTTATAACACAAAGACGTCAACCGAAATTAAGGACACACAAAGATAAACGTGTGTACAGTATGACCTTTACCTTGGATCACAGCTTTCAGGATGAATTTCTCAGCATTTAAAGTAACCAATGGCCCTTTGTGAACCACTTTTCCCTGGTGAAAAAAAAGAGTTTAATTTACAAAACATATTTGGAATTTTTAGTGGTTAACATGCAGTCAAATGTGTCGTAAAAGTCACTGAAATTAATTTAATAAACCACTTTTGCTGTACAGACATTCGTTTTTCCCACTTCAATGTTAAGAATGTTCAGGGTTTTTTTTCAAGATGTGGAAAGAAAGGCAAAACTGATTCAACTGTAATGTGTCAAACTGATACTCTTGTCAATAGTTATAAATTAAATACTTTCTAATACTGTATCTTACTAACAGCATCTTTTGTCCTCTGAACGTTTATGAAATCTAGACTGGAGCAGCTGGAAAAGCAGAGGACACAAACATACCTTGATGTTTTTGTTAGCACAGTTGGTGCTGGTGCTAATGAGTGAGATGGGAATCCTGGTCAGGTGTGCTGGTACCTGACAGCCTGGCGCCGCCCCCTCCAACATACACACAGGCATGGTATCAAGGGGACCTGACAGACATAAAAACAACACAACTTTAACTTTAATATAAATCACATCAGTCATCATTAACGTCAGCTCTCGTCAGCTGTCTAGAAAATTAGGACACAGTATAAGAGTAAGAAAATCAAGTTAATACGTTTTGTGATACTGTACAAATATATATATGGATAAATAACACTAGATCAATGGTGACAGCACAAATGAATGGTTGAATGTCGGCTTCTAAGGTCACCTTCCCAGGAGACAGCACCTTGTTTCCCATCAAAGCTTGCTAACATGATTTCAGGCCGATTTGACTGGAGAGTCCATCAATGGTAACTTGCTGACCAAGGACGGCAGAGGAGGAACAGCCTGCAAGGCAGTAGAGCTGTTCACTCAACCATTTAGTCAGCTGCTCATTAAGGCTGAAAGCCCAGCCAGGAAAACATAAAATCAAATTAACCTCTGTGATTAGTCCTGAGGGAACAAGGCAGAGTCATGAATTCAAGCAGGCTAAGTGATTCATTCATAATTTCAGATCGGTTTTGTGTGAAGCATCTGACCTACAGCTGCTACAGGTCACTCTGTCAGTGTGAGCCCCAGAACAACACAAACTTCATACAGCTGCAGCATTAAAGACTCAAACATACCTGCAGCTCAGCTGAAACGTTGTAAATAGCTATGCTGTCCTCAACAACATCTCCAACATCAGCTTTATTATGCATTTCTGAACACTTTGTCCAATCTACCAGAAAATAATTACTAAACTAAACTAATTTCAGAACAAACTCTTGTTTGCAAATATCAATACAGAAACAATTGTACTGTCATTAATTAAAATACTTACCTAAACCTAAATGCTGATTTAGAGAGCTTTATTTATGTTTGCAGCTGCCTGGCCAATGCCCGTTCACCTCACAGAGCAGCAACATATCCGGCACCAACAGTCGGCAATAAACCACGGGCTGATCGGTGCAGTGGGACAGTTGATCCTGCCAAATGTTTACTGGGCCACCATGAGCAGACATTAAACGTCCTGTTCCTCTGAGCATCACTGAAACCCACTGCTCAATTGGTCCACGATGCTCATTAACTCTGAGGCTAATTCAAGTTCACCCTAAAACTGCAAAAAGAGCAGAGTCTGAGAAGGACAGAGGGCACAGATAGATTACAATAGAAACTGAACAACACTGAGGTTCGCCACGTCTCTCACCCCACTATCCACTAAAAAAACAAATTAGTAGCTAAGCTCACATGTTTAATGGCTGTTTTACCATCTCCAATTTTCCAAAGTACACTCATTATTTATTCACAGGGGTGAACTCCAACACACACAGCTAAACGTTGGCTACAACCTGAAGGTTCATTTTCTACAACATAAAGCCTCCAGCTGCTACAGGCGTACGCTCCAGCAGTTTCACCTATTGAACAAAATAAATAAATAACCTTAAACAGCTCAGCAGGTGATTTCAGGGGCTTTTATCAGGTCAGGAGCAGCTTGCTAGCGTTAGAGTGGAGGGAGTGCTCAAAGAACCTGTGTATTAAAAACCATTTAAATCCAGCACTGAGCCACGGGCTCTCTGTGGAAGACAGCAGAGAGAATAGAAAAAAACAGAAACATAGATGCAAACACTCAACAACACTTGTGCTGGTTGCTGCTGCAAACTCCTCAAGCTAATCAGTCATTTAATGATGGCGATAGGAAATATGCACCGTGTAGAAAGAAATCCCCACAGAATTCTTTTAGCCTCATTTAGCTCCTAGTTTTCATTTTGAAGGCAGCTTTAAAATTAGATATATCAGTAGCGGGCAGCTGCACAAACAAGCTCTGATAAGCCCAGACAACACTTCTCACCCAGCACCAAATTGCACACTTTGAAAATTGAAGACTCACTAGAAACACACCAGAGACATCTAACTCCTCGGGTGTTGATGGAGAGCAAACAAGAGATTACAGGTGCAGCAGTAATGGATTTACATTGATCAGGTGCAGACAAACACAGCTTCCAACAGATGGTAATTCTGCTCCGTATCTAATAGATGTTAGAGTAGTTGAAGTAGGTTGTCAGTCTGCCCTCAAATAGCATAAAATGATGATGTGCTTTAAATGCGGTTCTTACTGAGGACATTACTAACAGATTAGATTATTCCTTATTGCATTTATGTACCAAAATGATGTCACAGTGACATTTAACCTCTGTTCTTGACATTGTCATAGTGTTGAAAACATGGTTAAGGTAAACCATAATGGACTGTTTATGTTCATGCTGTTTCATCTGATTCACGATCAGAAGAGACTTAAAATATTCATAAGATCTGGAAGAGGTACAACGATGCTCCTGTCTGTGCAGTGGAGATATGTTTTAAGCAGCATCCCCTCACAAACCATCTGTCTTATCTCCTGACCCTCAGGTTCACAAAACAGATGTAAAAGCTTTGTTTCCATGCAGACTGGAGGACCTTCCTCTGCAGCAGTCAAATCCTCTCCTGGGGGAGACATAAATGAAGCTTCTTTCACCACCAGCAGCTCCTAAAAACCTGTCACAGGTTCAATAAAACAAAACATAGCCACAGAGGAACAGGGTTGCAGTCAGCGATGCACTATTCCTGCAGAGCTCGTGACTTAGCTGATGACTGGTGGCTTCATCTGCACCAGGGGGAAAACTCCAGTACATTAGTTTTTAAATGACGTGTCCGAACGAAAGGAAAGGCTTTTTTTTTTTTTTTTACAGCAATTAGTTTTGCACCAGTGATAATCACATACTGGTTAATCAATTTTCAGTGCTGTCACAGCATTTAGGGAAATAATAGTGATTGAGATGGTCGCCATTTCTATGCGTTACCACTGATAATGTTGATAATGATAACAAAGATGTCTGCAGGCTTATTAACACTGAAAGCTACACTATACCATTTGTTTGAGCTGTGTGATACAGAAGTTTAACAAGGCAATATCACAAATCAGACGCAACACAATAAAGGAGACTTCATCTTCATCCAGTACCTGCATATGCTGCATATAATCTTTGGATTACTACTTTTTGAGCTTCTGAACACTGAAACGCATGAAGTTGCCAACTGCAGTTCCACGGGGACTGGCTTCATTATTCTAATGGAGTCTTACAGCAATTTCACATTATGGAAAAAGAAAACGATGAGTCTTGGGACCATATTTATCAAAACAGCAGAAGCAGCAAGCCTATAATTGTTGCATCAGAGAAGGTGACATGTTAAATAAACGTGAATTAAACCTTACATATAATAAAGACAGCTACTCATGGTAGGTCACGAAACAAAATCTTATCTGCCACACCAGTAATTGTCTCTTAAAGACAGACTCATTTCCACAGCTTTAATTGCATCAGCGCAGCAACAGAGGAACGTCACACAGCACTCACTGAAAACACTTCTATTTGTAGCACTAAAGCTGCTCTCACCCATTACTTCCAACTGCTTTGACTCTGCTGTTTATTTTAGCATCAATAAAACTTTACAATGCATGTCTTTTCATGTAAGAAATAAACAAAACCTTCTCCACATCGGATATGTCTACGTGGTAGAGAAATAAAGCACATTTTGTTTTTCCCTTTACGCTTCCGTCATGAGCTGCCACACACTGAATAACTAAAACAATGTCACAGCCATTAACGACATAAATATCTAATAACTAAAATAAGAAATACAATTGTGCTGCTTGACCAAATTAAATCCGAGTTTTTAGTTTAGTTTAGTATGATGCCTTAGGAGTGTGAGATACAATCTGCTGAACAAACTCAAAACAGATAGCGTCTTAACAACTGTGACGGTAACAAATACACACATATCTTCACAATTATTATCCAAACAGCAGCCACCCTGATGCCTCCTGAATTTAATGGTTTATCAGCTCAATTTGCTTTGTTTCCAGTTCTGCTGGAATCCACACTGCACACAAATAATACCCCAGTACGACTGCCAACAGGAATTTATGATGAAATATTACCTTTTATAAAAACAAGCAAGCACGTTTTAAGGTGATGGTGGTCAGCAGCAACACTTGGAACAAATTCCTTGTATACATCGTATTTAACTGTGACAATATTATGCTTCTTTGAAAACTGACACCCATGTTCAGCTTTCCAAGGCAGAAAAATCAAGTGAGACAGCAGAAGATGTGAATTAATCCTTCTTGCCAAACGTCAGCCAATCAGGACCCAGCAAGGCAAAGGGGGAAACAAACATGTCAGACGGAGACTGACGGTTGTGTAGAAACGCTGCCTTGTGGGCTTTTTCCCTCTTTCTTGTTTGACAAACAGCGACTGCGTGTCAAAATCGCTAACTGTCCTCTCTGTACATTCAGCTGACGCCAGAGAATTTGCCAAGAACAAACCTCATTTGGTCTACATTAGCATAATCTTAGCCCCTCTCTCGTTTTATAGGATGACAAACAGAAAGAGCTCAGAGTAGATCAAGGGAAGGGACTGTGAATAGATATATAGACAGCGAGTTGTGATGTGCATAAAAAAGAAAATCAGGTAATTAAGACAAATACAGGTAATACTGGAGAGTTTCATGCATCCTCACTGCACTAACACGTATCATACACGATATTTTTTAAGACAAAACTATGTGATTTGCAATTACATTTTTTTGGCTATGAATTGTTTGACAGATTGTTCAGCATAACTGACACTTAATTAAACATACACAGCTTTTGCAGCCTCCTGCTTAAAAGTCTCACTCTGTTCTTAGCTTCTTCAGAAAAACTGACAGACTGGCTTTTCTCTATTCACTCATCAGGTGCATCAAATATCAGGTGAAAGCAGTGGCAGGTCATCACTGTAATGCATCAGCCACCAAGGCAAAGAAGCCGGTCACAGCCAGATCAAAGCCCAGTGTGTCCAGCAGAAGGTCGCTGGGTTCACGAGATGTGTGATCTATCCCACAGCAAGCAGCCATCACTTCAAAAGCAGAACAGAGTGCTCATCTTTTAACTCTGACAGGCAGGTAGAGAAAGGATAAGTCACTCACAGCTCATAAATATGTACAAAGAGGAAGTAGTGAAGAGAATTGCACTTTGTTTTTTTCCCCCAACATCATGACAGTAAACATTGTGTGTCAGATAATATGGTTGTGAATTAAGCTCTTTTCAATGCAGTTAGTAGACCATACAGTAGTTGAAATACTTTCTTCACGGCTTTACGTCACGAGCCAGTCCCATCATGTAAGCCCAAATGTGTTTTATCCAGGCAAATTACAGCGAGAAGAGGTGGACATTTGGCATCAATAGGTACACGAAGCTGACAGTCACGTTCAATCAAGCTGCTGTATACGAGGTCATTTTTGGTGCAATACACCAACCAAAAAAGGAAAACAAATTATTCTTAATCAGAATTTCAAGGTTGTAGTTGTATTCATTTGACAACCAGTGAAGCTACGACACGTGCATATCTGTACAAACACGTATAATTGGTTTATGCAGGAGTCCGAGTGAACATTTGTGCTCAGAACTGGAAAATATACTGATGGTTTGGTTAGTGAAGTCATTACAGCAATTACAGATCAGAAATAAATGAACCAGCAGTTCACAAACCAATATAAAATAATATAGGGTATGATTTATGAAGCGCCTCACAATCCTTCACCTGCTCAACCAAGCAACATGTCAATACAATCACATCACAAATAAAATAGAAATAAACAGGTTACAGCGCATACACAACGTGATATTACTGCATAAAAGCAACCTTAGAACAACACTCGATCTGAAACTTCAAGTTAACACAACTGTTGTTCAGCGCAATGTACTTCCAACTTTACTTAGTGTGAGACCCAGCAGAGCAGCGACAACACAACTTTCACATGTGTATGTTTGGCTAAATCAGGTTACTGTTAGCCAGCCAGTTAGCCTGCTAGCCAACGTTAGCAAACCCTGCCAGTGACAGCAGTCAGTTAGCTAAGTAGCATCCGATTTAACAAGCACCTAGCGTACAGCAGCGTTCACCTACAAAGATTAAACCAAGACTTCCGTAGTGTTAATGTAAGCAAGAGAAAGAAATCGGTATAAACGCGCCCCGCGTCGGGAATATAGCGCTTTGACATCCTGTCTCAGAGTTCGTGAGCCCAACTCCTTTCCAAAACCCGTTAACTTCAAGATGTATTGGCTCCTCACAACAACACATAAACAAACGGAAGATGTTTATTAACAATATACACAACTCCTGGGCAGGTTCTGCAGACATAACATTCAAAAAGCCGCCCGCTATTTCACTTAAATATCAACTTTCCCTTCGTACCACAAGCGTTTCAACCTAGCGTTAGCGTAGCGTTAGCCTAGCTAGCATCGGTTCTGCTGGCCAAGACAGAATCAACGCATTAAAACATTGAAGACACTGCTTAATGTTGTTAATAATCTAGTTTGCATTAAACGTAGGGTGATGTTTACAGCTGACATTACGTTCCTATAACTAGCACAACTCAAAGCTGGATAAGTTTATACGATCTCACGTCAACGGACAGCGTCCAAATGACAGTAAAGACACTTCTACTTACAAATCAATTGTCAAACATCCGTCATAAACAACAACATAAACAACCACAGTAATAATCTGCTAAACTTTACCAGTCAGAATGTTGGATGTGCCGCGACATGAGCTGCTAGAAAACCTAAGACTCGAGCAGTTTACATTCTTTCCCTCGCTTGGTTTCGAATTGCCAGACCGCCTCACCACGCATGCGCAGTTAGGATGAGCGCGTAGGGTCGTTGCGTTCATTTTAGTAACATTAGTTTATTTTAGAGCGATTAATAAATGTAATAGAAGCTATGAAAACAAAGTATATAGGTTCGTTCATAATATAAAAGATAAGAAACACAATAACAAAAACACTGATTTATCATTTTCAATTGTGTTCGATTAATACAAAGTATTAGACCTGAGGCTTTTTTAAAAACGCATCTCTTGATCTTCATCTGACACCAAACTTTGACCAACCAGTCAGTAAAGCTAAATTCCATTTACTACATTTTCTGCATTTTTGCTTTATCTGGAAATCTTATTTATATATTATATTAAATATTTTATTGTACTGTATATATAGCTGCTATAAGTTTCTACTGCTGGACCAAAACTAATCCTTCAGCAGGTCTATTCCTCTCAGTGTGGCACCAGCTTTTGGCTTGTCTGACACAGCTACAGCTGGAGTCTGTCACAGCAAGGAGGTGCGATACTGACATCAGGCAGATTGACCTGCCAGCCTCCAGACTCTGACTGCAGCCACTGGAAGTGACAGCAGACGACCGAGGTCTTCACAGACGGTGACGCTGCCCCTATAAAACCTGGTGTCTTTGGGAGTCGTGTCCTCCCGTCTGACATCAAACTCACACTGGTAGAATCTGTTCTGGGTTCTGGTCTTGGATTATGGCGCCGTGCAGCATTGTGTTCACCATCTTCATATGCTAGTGATGCCTGCTCCTCAGCCGTCACGTTCCAACAGGTAATCCCACCGAGAACCTTTCTTACCACCTGGCACACGGTGGAAATAAAACATATCCGTATACTGCAGCCTGTCATTCGTAATATAGAAACACAGGAGATTAAAATGGTTAATAATATTACTGCTGCTGTGTCACAGGCTGCACAAAACCTGTCTGTTTAGTTCAGTGATCCTGTTGTTGTGTAATGGCCACATACATTCAAGAAAGTCAAGGAAACAACATTAGACTCTGTACTTACTTGTTCAGCATCACGTTTGAGTTGCTACTGCATGCACTCACCAGTTACTTTATTAAATACACCTGTACAGTCTAGTTCAGCCCAATTCCGCAACTCTGCTATTAATTCTACTTTTACAAAGTTATAATATCTTAGTATTTACATTGTACATCAAAGTTGAAATTTTAAATGCTGTAGCCTCCCATGGCAGTAACGTATGAATATCCAGAGGCCTTTTCCTGCCGATCTGTCAAGTAGTTACTGAGATATCTCTCTGCAGATGAATCAGGATCGATCCGTATCATTACATTCAGAGAAGAAACAACAACAACTTCCCTCTCATCAAACAGCCGCCTTGCTCTGAGCTATCACCAGTGTCATATTCACACTAAGTATACAGATGGAAATCTCAGAACCTTTAACAACTACATTACTGACTGTTTAATTAAATAGAAAAATGTCAAACACTCCCGGTGCCTGTGATAGAAAGCATAATTCTGCTGCTGTATTAGTAAGAGACTCATTACTCAGCACTAATGAGTTTCTTCAGCGGAGACACATCACAGCAGCAGACCAGGGTTCGGCTCTTCGGCCCCGTTTCCAATCAGCTGTTTTCCTCTGTGAAAAATATCGGCAACAAACGACATACGACGCGGAGCTGTCTTCCAGACGGAAAACAGCAGCTTCCGTGTTGCCCTGTTTCAGCCTGTTGCTGCCTGGGCTACAGACCTGATGGCTACTGTTCACGCTGACCTCTGGCCCCAGCTTCTAGACCCTGTCCAGCATTGGTCAGTGTTGCATCTGCACATCCTGTCAACCACATGACACGACAACGAACAAACAGAGCCACACAGTCTGTCACTTTGGTTTGATCATGTCACCATACGCAGCTGATCACAAGTGTTTCGTTAGTTTGGTATAATTTACGTTTATTTAGTTTATTCTTTAAATATACAGAAATATTTAATGAAATGTAGTTTTCCATTTATTACTTGTCTAACCTGCTCTGTATTATAACATAATTGTATTTTCTTATGTTCATTCTATAATATAATCCTAATCTTTTGTCTAATTGTATTTAGGTATTAGAGTAATTCTATTTTAATCTAATCTATTCTATAATCTAATTTGATTTTATTTCATGTAATCCATTCTCAGATGTTCAGCAATCTAATCTAATCTCTTTATGTTGACTAGACTATTCTGTGGTTCACTCTGGTGCCGTCTCATCTCATATAACTTTGAAGAGTTCTATCTAGATAATGTCTAATCTATTCCCTCTAATCTAATTTAACTTGTTCTAGTGTATAATCTGGTTTAGTCTCATTGTTCCGAACAGAAAAACTGCAGCAGACACCACCGCAGAGGCTTTGTAGAAATAGCAGGAGGTCAGACCTGGGCTCATCATGTGTCAGCCACAACACAAAAATATGACCATAAATCCAAGCTCCCAGCAGCCTCAGGGGCCTGAACAGGGAAGGAGGGAGAAGGAGAGCTGGATGATGGCAGGACGGTGATTTACTCAGCACCGCGCAGATGAGCTCCATCATCTCTGAGGTTCGAGACAAGCCCTGAGGAGTGCGGTTGTTATATGGTGTTGTTGCAGACGGAGAGCTGAGGGCACGGCGACCTGTGATTCAGACTGAAACATAACCAGAGTTATTCAATAAACTCACAGCAACAAGCTTTCCCATCCTGGTTTTAAACTGAAAAACCGTACAACTCCAATGCCAAACATGTTGGGCTGCTGTATAAAATACATGTTAAACAGAATAAGGGAAAACAAATTGAATAGTTTTCCTCCAGATTTTTTAAATCCTTGAAAGTCCTTGCAAATTACTTTGTGTAACAATTTCCCAAAACTACTTGAGTGTTGACGCAGCTTTTCACGGATGGATCTCTGGTCAACGTTTCTTTCTTTGAGAATGGTCTCGCTTGGATGCTGTTTTATACCTGTTCATGTTACTGACCTGTTGCTAATTAACCTTCTAATTAGCAAAATGCAGTTCCTTGTTAGAATCACTCTGGTCTCGAGCCACAGTGGAAAAACATTTAAAAAAAAAAAATCAATATTGAGTCTCCAAATTCTCAAAGATTGAGTTTTCTTGATTTTTTTTCCCCCAGTCACGTTGACATTCTTCAAAAATTAGTCTTGTGAAGCCAGAGTAGCTGTAATTGATCCCAGAATTAATACTAAAGTTAACGGTGAAGTTACTAATAAGATTTTTATGGAGTTAATTGCCACAAGCTGATAGAGAGACTTCGCATTAGTTACTTGATAATGTGAAGGAGCACGTCAGGAGCCTGATAACAGCTCGACAAAGAAGGACGACGGGGCGGATAATTACAGCCACAGAGTGTCGGAGAAGATCTCATATCTTATCAGGCAGACAGAAACACCACCACAGGGATATTTAATCTGAACTATCAGATGAACGGAGTCTTCACTAGGGGGTCCCGCAGCGAAACCACAGCCATGAACAAACTGACAATTTCATTTGTAACCACGATGATAAATATCTGTTTTGAGGTTCTGCACATATTTACAGTGCTGTATAAATGCATTTGTATCTACAGTGCTGTATATTAAAATTCAATGCACTTGATCTCAAAAAAGGTACTTTACAGTGTACGGTTCTGTAGAAAACAGCCACAACAACAACAGGTAGCAAACCAAACACAAGCTGAGGCGCCGACGCAAGTCAACAGAGTTAACACAACAAAGATTAACAGGCTTGGAATTATGTAAAATATCATGCTGACAGATGTAATGGAGCTGCAGGACAAAAGAAGAGATTATCCTTCGCTCAATTTATGCGTAAGACCTGCAAATTCCGGTTAATTTTCACTTTATGTTAATTTCACCAAATGTCGAGAGGCCGGGATTCCTTCCAGCAGCTGCAGCAGCTGGAGACGAGCAACAGTACAAATCAGTCGCTGTTTAAAGAAGCGCGGGGGCTGGCAGAAAGCCTCGGGATGAAGTGAGCGTGGTTTTATGAGCTACCGCTGGACCAGAGGTGCAGATTTAACGAGATGGAGGAGATGGATCATTATGGAGCCAACTCAGGAGCATGTGAAGTGCGAGTGGGAGTGTGACAACGTGTCTGACAGCGGTGCAGTGCAGTGTCGAGGCCTCCGGACAGGCAGAGACAGTTAGTTAAATGTCTCTAAGTCTCCAGAGTGTCGGCCAATCAGACACCAGAGACTGAAGCAGCTGATAATCAGACCGCAGAGATTTCACCTTCACTTAGAACGTGCTGCAGTTCTAGGTTCAAGCTGCTTAACGTTGTGCTCGACCGACCCGGCATGGATAGAAGCTCCCGCTGTGCAGCCGGGCATCCGTACTGTACGTTAGCGATGTCTCTGCAAAGTTAAACGCTCACAAAGTCTGTGAGCAAACAGGCAGGAGACGTTCCAGGCTCACACACATTCAGCCTGTCAATGCAACTGCATTAATAGTGAGTAGAGCTGCGCACACATAGTATGAAGAAAGATCTCAATACATAACCACCGCAGGTAAAGACTGAAGTTCAGCTTTCAGTTACCTATTAAAGGAAATCAATGATCCTCCAGTTTTACAACAGAGCTTTAGTGGGTTACAACAACCCAGCAGCAGCCCCTGACAAACTAGATCACTGGGAAGCACTGAAAGCCTGTTGTCTTGGTGGAAAGCTGGGTTTGGTCGTTGGTTAGAAATGGTTTAGAGTGTTCCAGGCTATAATCACGATTTTACGGAAGGACACCACCTCCTTTTCACTGCTTGTTATTTTTATGTGAAAAAAGTCACATTTTGCCACCTTTGATTCACATAATAATAACCTGCTAATAATTTAGCCAGGAGCAGCACTGACTGAACTTAGCTTCGCCGCCTGCTTCTCATAATGACACTGTGCAAGCAGACGGGAGCTTGTTCAGGCAGCTCCGTCATCGGCACCGTTACAGAAACAGTAATATTTGTTTAGTAGTTTAATTAAAGTTTGGGCTGTGCCGGCGACGCTCTCACCCCGATAAGACTGCGATGAGATGTGTTATTTGTCGAAGCACTCTTATTGGGTTTCATGTGAGAGATGAAAGCCGCTCACCTCGTACAGCATCTCAATTATTATACTTCAACAGTGGAGCTGTGCTAAGAGAGACAAATGGCTCATTACTGGAACTGTTCTGGAGTAAACGTTTGATTAAAGACGCTTTACAGTCTGCTCTGCTGCCCAATCATTTAAATGCATCAAGTGGTTTAACTTAATGAATCCTGGAGGGGACCGTCTCACCAGTCATGTTTAATACCCTCCGAAGCTCATTTGTCAATCATTGCTTTAAACAACTGTAAGGAAAAAACAAACACAAAGAGAGGGTTTTGGAATGTAACCATTTTTCATCATGAAATATTTTGTAATTACAGCAGCTCTACTGCGCAAGCAAATCAGTTGTGTTTGGCATTTTGCATAATGACTACAAATGTGCCAAATCCGGAGGGAGACGTTCTCTCCTCTACCTCTTAGATCTCAGACTCAGAGTTTAAAGCAGAGAGCGGCGAGATGTCTTCTCGCAGCGCTGCTCGTGTCACACCGCCACATGGGAGTTAAAACACCCCTGGAGATTCAGGAGATGGAAAACCATGACGCACAACACGCTGGATTGTAGCTCTGTGCATCTTAGGCTGCTGTTCAGGTTTCCTCAAGCGCAACGTATCAATTATGCCACATAGAATTGTGTCATTTTCAAGCTGTAGCACTCAGCAGATGGGCCACTTAATGCAATGCAGTCTGGGAATGTCAATCCAGGCTGTAAATGGCTGCTTTTATGGAGACATGATGCAGTGAAGTGGTGTTCGCTGACAATGAACGATGCTTCCAAGACGCCACCGGGCTTACAGAGAACCAAGTGCTCGCTGTTTGTCTGGTGACTCCCTTTAAGGCTTTTTGCTTACGTCGTATGGTGTAATTGATGATTTATCCTAACAGAAGAGCCATCTGCTTGTCTAAATCACATTTTTATTGCTTTTCGAAAATGAGCTAATCCACGTTTAAAGTGTGTCCTTCTGACTGACGCAGCAGCTTAATTTAACCTCACACCTTGATTTAATTTCCATCTCACTTGTGATCACTGCTGCTTTTTGTTTTGACAGATTGATTTTCATGTTTTCCGCTTAGATGAATAGTTTTCTAGTCTTAAAACTCCAGCAACCTTAAAATTTGTCACTATAACAGTTTTCTCCTTTTTCAACAGAAATGTTTCCACCTTGGACACTAGCAGCAGAGTTACTGTTCCTATAAAGAATCTGAGCCAGACCATCATTCCTGGAGTCTGTTGGCTGTTTTACCTGCAGCATAAATCAAACTCTTTTATACCAGGAGAGAGATTCTCCTGAGTTGTGAGAGAAGTCGGCCGTGTAGTCCTCTGCGACCTGCACGTAACCTCGAGGAGGCACTTTATCAGCATTATACAGATGTTTGTGTTTGATTTGACGCCTGCTTTATTACCCTTTTATTTCTGCTCTTCACTCCACAATAAACCCACTCTGCTGCTCTCTGCCATGACCTCGCCTCATCTGCATCAATAATTCATGTCACCTAAAAACTTTAAATGGGAGCGAGGCGTGCCAGTGTTTAATTCCTACACGTTAAATAATTGATGCTGTTGGAATCTGATGCACTGCAGCAACTTCAACACTTGAGGAAATTTACATGCGTTTACCCGCTGAGCTACATTTCCCATCAGGCCCAGAGAGCACCTGCCAAATTCCGTAATAAACACAGAGGCAGGCACACATACTCATTCTCATTGTTGGAGACCTGCTGCTGACTGCTGAAATGTTTTCCTTCTCCTACACCGATAAGCTCAGGGAGCTCTGCAGGTTTTTAGAAAGTAAAAACTCAAATGAGAAAATGCAAATGAGCTGCTGACTTTGTGCCCAGAACCTGACAGGTTAAAACGGGCCACACTCCGTTTTCTTTTCCTCCACTGCCCATAAAAGTTCATACACAGTACAGCAGGTACATTTTCTCTCGAGGAAAAGTTCATCGCTGTAATAAGGTGCCTTTCTCCAGACTGCTTTTATTCTGAAAACCTCCTGCCTGTTACTCTTCTTTAATCAGGGAAAGCGCTTCTTGTTGCTCGTGAAGAGACCAGTCGACCCGTCCTCCCACCAGATTCACTCTCCGGCCCGTTTCCTTCCAGTTTCCTGTCCAGTGGCCTACATGGTCCAGATCCGTTGTGTTTGACTCTGACCCTGGTTTGTTTTAGATGTTGTCCACGCCTAGAACCTTAAATTGGACCTGTGGATCTCTGGCTGTTCTGGATTATTTGAATGACTAGTTAAAGGTCATAATCAATGGACAGCTTTTGGATCCTTTTATCCATCCTTTTTTGGCCCCTATTGTGCAAACGTTTCAGTAAAACATTGATTTACTTGTGACACGTCTTGTGCATCCGAGGGTTAAATTAACTCACATAGTGGAATGTTGCAGTAAACAGCTCAGTGTTACTCGCTGCAGTCCATGAAAGTTAAATCACCTGCTGCTTTAAACCCAAACAATAAGGCTGAAGGGGTTGTTCAGGGGACAAGCCTGGATTCAGACGTCTGGATTTATCTCCATTCAGCCTGTTGACGTCTTTTGCATTTTTTATTTTGATACAAATCAATTCTTTCTTATTCATCATGGCAGAAACAGCTTCTCACCACTGCACCTCATGATACAATATTTTCCTGCTGCTATCTTCTCGTCTCATACGTCGTCAGCCTGAGCTAATTTTAACAACACGTCGTACATATGTTTGGCCTTTTAACCAGCCCAGTGGTTACAGGACGACTCACTACACATATGAAACGGTCTCTCTGTCTATATGTGTAGCTTGTTTCTAGAGCGCTCTGGGGTCGGAAAACGCGATGAGCTGAACTAAACCCGTTATTTACTAAAACAATAAAATCAACGTTGACAATCACCCAACCTGCACTGAGGAAATTATGTTTACTGCACTGACTTCTCCAACATGTTGTGGCAACAGGTTTTTTTTTTCCCAGCAGGAGGAAAGTGGGCGAACAAAGCTCCAGCCTGTCGCGTGTGTTGATACAGTATGTCCTCTTTTTCCCATTCGCTGAAAGGCGACAGGAATATCACGGGAAGACAGAAGAGTCGAGGAAACGTGTTTTTGAGGATGGAGACGTTATTTCCTCAGACACGTCGCCGCTTTCTGATGACTATGTTACTGGAAGCTATTCCAACCACATGCTGGTAGATATTTATAGACACCAGACTGACGGTTCTCATTTGTTGCTCCGTGGTGCGGTCGGGTCTCCTCTCAGAGGCTGTTGGTTCTCTCCAGCGTTCAGCATCAACACTGAGATGGATTAGTGTATGAAAGCAATTTCACTGACTGAGGCTTGGTTGTCAGTATTTTATATGGTGACCTTCATCTCTGCGCTGTGATTATGAGGCAGGTTCATCTCCTTCCACAGGTAAAGGCTCAATTCAGTCAGTGTTACATGTAAATATAATCATTCATACGTCAGTGTTGTTACACTCACGGGGCCAATGGAAGACGACACAGCTCACATATGTGACCTAAGGTGTTTAATGTTTGCAGCTTTTCAGTGGAGTTTCTTCTAGAATAGACTGGACGACACCACAGTTTCCCACAGACACGAACGCAACCTTGCATAGCATAGAGCACAAACGCACAGACAATTACAAAGCTTATTATTTGTCTCTGCGGGAGGTTCAGGTGGTTATTTTCCTGTTAAAGGAAGATTCTGCAACTGTAATAGAGAGAACTGTTCATCAGGAACGACACAAGAACAAGTCTCCTCACTGCCGTGGTGAGTCGCTTTGTACTGAGCCACATGAACTGGAAAATTCTGCCTAATTGGTTTTGTTTGATGTATGTTTATTGCGGTTCTACAGGAATGAGGGGAGACGTATCCTATTCATGTTTGACCTTCGTCCTATCGCTTCTCTCGTCTCACTTACCTGTTTCCTCTCGGTCACTTTCAGGCAGTAGAATTATTTTGACACTCCAAATTGAATTTCCCAGCTTCTGTCTTGATCTGAGGTTTTTCTCTGCCTGTGGTCTTGAACTGTCAACTACGCAGCAGCGCTGCCCATTTATTTTTCCATTATTCCTTCAGATAAACATCTTGATGTCTGTGTTTTGTTGCAGAAACATTAAAGTGTCATTTGAAAGTCACAGAAACACAAGGAGCTTTTTCTGCAGACTGCTTTACTTTGCACTGTTCCACAACATCATGCTTCACCACGTGTGACACACAGTCAGTTTTACAAAACATCTGCGTTTAAACCACCTTATACTGCAATTTAAAGGACAGGGCAAATTTGGCCACTTGACTAGACTCTGAAATCATCACATACAGATTTGATTATTTTGTGAGGCTTGTAAAAGTGTTTTAGGAGAGCGAGTATGATGGTAACGGTCCAGAGCATGTTAGAGACAAAACTGAGGCCGCTAATGATTCAAGGTAAATGGTCTGCACTTGTACAGAGCTTTCTCGCTTTGACATTGCGTCTCATTCTCATTCGCGCACACACAAACACATCTACACACTGGTGGCAGAGCTGCTATAGGGGTTCAGCGTCTTGCCCAAGGACACTTGACTGGGGAAGCCAGGAATCGAACCACCGATCGTATGACAACAGCTCTACCTCTGAGCCACTGCCGCCCCATATATCTGATTTCCTTTCAAACTCTATTTCTCCAGCTGCACGATAATCAGCATCACATCTATCCATGCAATCATGGTTCGACTGCAGCTCTGTGGCGAGTGGTTGTAGGCAGAGCTAAGATCACATCACAGCCATCGTCGCTGAGACGCTCGGACAGAGTTCAACGCTTCATTCGATCTGATGAGGGTCAAATGCTCGAGCCATCGGCGGCATGAGGCAGAGCTTAAAGGGCCTGTGTCGTGCCAGCTCCCTGACTCACATCTGAAGGCTCGAGAGTCAGACAACCACTTCAATTTGGTGCAGTCACTGCCGATGATCTTTACGTCTGACGGAAGAATTAATCCAGTCCCAAAGCTGAACTTAGTTTTCGGTGTGTAACTCCCTGCGTGAACGTTCTGTGATGTTTGGTTGCGTCGCAGCCGGTGACGGTTGTCAGGGTTGATAAAGCAGATTAAATGAAGAGAAGTTTACAGTTGGTGCGACAAGGTGCATGTGACTTTTATGTACCCAGACAAGACGACGGCGTTCAACCGCTCCGTTCCGTCATAAAGCAACATCTGAAGACAACTTTTGGGCGACAGCGGGAGACAAGCGATGAGCAACAGATGAGCTAAAGAGCCCCCATGCAGCTCCACGTCTCATCTGCACTGACAGATTCAGGGCGACAACATCGCAGCGCATCAACAAGAGACGGGACAACACAGCCACAAAGGCTGATGTAGAACTTACCTTTAAATGGAGGCTTCACAGTGAGAGTGGAAGTCATCCATGTTTTGACGTCCTCTTGCTGTGGCCTCGTGTAACTTGTGCTGTATGAATAGAAGGTAATTAAAAACACCAATTAGACTCAGATATTCCATTCAGTTTTACTGTAAGGCTGCAGGTGTCAGGTGAGTAAACGCAGGCAGGATGAGTGTAGGTGCCTTAAGTTCTGAGCACAGCTGTCACACTTCAATAAGCGCACAGGAAGCTGAGTAATGTCGCTGGGACAATTACCTTTAAAACAGAGGAAGAGCAGACAAAACAGCAGGGAACGAACTGACAAACCCAGAGAGAGGTCGTCCATGGGTAAGCAGCACAAAACAGGGTGGACCAGACTGAAAACAGCCCGGTGACATCTAAATCACAAACTCACTGGTCCTGATTGCGATCAGCTGTAGGAAGCACAGGAGCCAGGGAGGCCCTGGAGAACAGGTGGCGACCCTGAGTGTCAGCCAATCCAGAACCAGGTCATACTCCAAGGGGAGGAGCTTCACAGGCTGAACGACGTCGAGACGACTCCACCTGGATGATGACAAGCTTCACCAGCAGGCTGACAGGTAAAGATAGAGCAGGGTAATGAATAACGTTCTGTGTGTTCTGCATTAGAAATGAACAGTATTTATCCTAAATGGGAACGTCAAAAAATAAACACAATATTCTGATATGCTGGACTTTTGGTATTCCATTAACTTTCAGATGTCATAATCTGAAAGACTTTAAGAGACACCTCTTCCTAAATACACAACCGCATTTACATTTAAACACATTCTCTTCTTCTGGCTTGATGTGACTTTATTTTTATTCCTGAGTATATTTATCTTTCATGACACGGGCCTCGATAAAGTGCGAACCACTGAATGTCTGTATTTTTGTGTACGAACAGGCAGCAAGTGGGTGTCGCCTACTGGGAGGACCATGATCCTCTGCAATCACAAAGCGTTTCTGTGCTGAATCTGTTTAGGTGTTACTCATCGCACTTATCTGTTCGCAGCATGTGTTCTTCCCAGCTCCTGCCTCATTCTGTATGCATTACACCGAAAACATTCATCCTCTGTCAAACAGTACACCTGTACGCCCAGATACACTTCACTGATTCTTTTCTATCCCTGTTGTCCTATTTACATTCCCTCCACGCTCGTGTGCTGAGGAGGGAAAACAAGCTACTCGACGGCCTGCAGCCTAGAATCACTAAGTGTTTCTTTTGGTAACACTCAAAACACTTGATGACGAATGTGAGGGAATGTTGATCAGTAGCTTGAGTGGCACCGACCAGCGTCCGCGTCGTGTCCGTCCTGTAGTCGACAGCATAAAACGTTAGTGAAAACGTTAGCAACCTGTGCTTCTGGCCATCAACTATCTCAGCAGGTCATTGTCTTTTTATTTTACTGGGTCACACTTTTGGTTTCCCGAACAGTATGAAGAAAATTTTCCAATTAGGTTGTTCATAGATCCTGAACTGAGCCAGGCTCAAATTCAAACTTCGAATTTAGCTGATTTCCTTCACAGAAATTACACAGTAATGTTAGTATAGTAGTGTTAAGAGGGCATGTGACATCCAGCCGCACCACAAACTCTTTTCAAAAGAAGATGCCACTTTAAAAGAGCACAACTCAGGCGACGGTGAAACCTCCCACAGTGAATGTTATCGCCTCGTCGTAAATAGTATTTTCTTGATTCAGGACGAATTTGACCTCTAAGAAACAGATTCCACTCAGTTTTATCTCCAGCATCTGTAAAGGTCTTGGAGGAAACATCAGCTCAAAGTCTGAATCAATAACGTCAATGATGTGGAAAAGAAATGAAAAGTGTGTCCTTGTTGAGGAAGGTTATCTTAATCAGAGGTGGGCATTGAGAGGCCGACTTTCAGGTAAACGCTACGATCGACAAGTTGACCTTTGACACAAGTGTTGCTGCAGATTGAATCGTTTCATTAACTAAATAAAGTTTAGCAACACATTTTTAACGAAACCCTCACTAAGCTTGATGTTCAGTACTTCACGCTGAGAGCTGCCCAACGTGGTGTAAGTTCGTTTTTTCAGTTTTCCCACTTTGACCAAGCACAGGCTACAGAAAGGAAGATTCCAGCAGGTCCAGGCTCAGGGAGGGCGACCGTCTGCTGAAGTGATGAGAGAGAAGAACAGGTTGGTTGGGCACTGGAAGCGCGGGGATACCTGCAGAAACGATAATGACACCGGCAGGAAGAACCACAGGCGTTATCACCGACTCGGCCTCTGGTTTGGAGTCTATCCGTAAACAAACCCACCACCTCAGAACAGCGCATTAATGAAGAAAGATGAAGCGCTTTCCTCCGCAGCCAACGTGAACAGTGTGTAATATGTGTGTGACCAGACAGCGTTGGGATCATTAGTTTCAGTGTGTCCAGAATGGGTCATCTGTGCCTGCAGGGGCCCCACAGGGCCTCACTAAATATAGCCTCTGCCCAGGAGCAAGAGCACGACAGTGTATGTTACGCTGGGCTGAATGTATCTGAGCAGGTACAGTGCGTTTGTGTGTCTAATTTGTCATAAGCACACTGTATGAGAGACACTTTGAATTTCAGGATGCAGTGGCAGAGTTACCCAAAGTACTGACAGTACTGAGCCAGTGTGGCTACAGTAAGTTCCTCATGGTAGTAGGACAGTTTCTCATCCACTGCCAGAATCAAACACACTCAACGCCTTTTCCTTTGCACACGGTGAGTCTGAATCTTCTCGAACAGAGTCTCTCACATAGCTTTTGCTGACTTACTATCTATGCACAGACATACAGCAGCACATACACAAACCTCTATTCACCTTGTTCCGTGACCAAATACTGAAACCAAATACTAATATTGCAGCTTTAAATCACCAAAAGGTCTGATGCGACTGAAAAATCCCATTTAGTCAGAGGTTTCAGGTTCTTCTCAGCCTGATGTGCTTCTCAGAGATGAGCTGCGCCTCTGCACCGTCTGCAGGCTAATGTGTATGGATGAGTTAGCATTTTATAAAAAGTCAATTTGTCAGAACCATTTTTGTTTCTAAACAGTCACCACAGATGCCTGTGAGATGCAAACAGCAGATTCCACATGCTAATCATCCATCTGATTTACATGTTAATATCACACAGGAATCGCAGTGAATGATCTGTGACCAGCCTCTTTGAATATGAATGCAAAATAAAAAAACAGGCAGCGACGCATCCCCCAACATGTGCGGAGGCATTATGCTCAGAAAATGTCAGGCATAATGTGTTTTCACCAGAAAAGAAAAGGAAATGTGGAGTGTGACAGCAGTTTAGTTTGGAGAGCTGATGGCGAGGCACAAACAGACAAGCTGTCATTCTGGGCGAGAGGGAAGTTTTATTTTTAAAACTTGGAGAGGATTTGTAGATTGTGGACAGTTTAAAGAGCAGGAAGTGGAGGTCGCTGTCTGCTTTACATATTCTAGCAGCTTCATCACAGATGGCGTTTTGGGTTCAGGTAAAAACTGTATTTTTATTTCCACTGCTGGCTCAGGTAATAAATCAAGAGGACGAAATGCAAAATTCAGCACTTTTATCTCAGCGGGATTCACTTTTTCAGCTCATATATTAGAAAGTTTAAAATATACCCGTGCAAGAAAAGACCATTTGAACTAAATACATGAATAACCTCTGTGAAATGTCACTGATTCACTGTGATGCTGAATTGATGTTAATCTAATGTCAGTGGGTGAATTTCACTTAAGCTTTTTATCCAATTTAACAGAATTTTTACAGCTGTGTGAGAAGCAAAATTTCTTTTCTTGTTTGCACAGAACATTTGTACAGAGACCTGCAGAGCAGCCCTGGTGTCATTTGTCTGAAAACGGGTCCAAGACTCACTATCGCTTTGCTTTCAGCCCATCAGAGCAATTGGACGTTTGGTTCAGAGTGTGATGATTGAAAATGGGAGCAATTGTGAAGCCCTCACTTTTTGGATGTTAGCGAGTGTTCTGAGCAAAAAATCCCTCTGGTTTGTGGGTTTCTTCAGGAGCTGTGGTGAAAAACAGCCTGTTTGGCTAAATCCACCTGTTTTTTGCTGTGAATCTGTCTGATTAGTTGCAGGAAACAACTTTGTTCAGATTTGCTCATTCATATTCAGGGTGTTATCAGCCCTGTTTCCGTCACACAGACACCTGCCAACCACTTCTGGAAAGAATCATTCCACACCAGGAGGTGTTAGGAAGTCAAAACATGTTGCTATCGCTGTAACTGTGACAGCGTGACGCTGCCTAAATAACCAAAATTCCAAGTTGGAAGGAGCCAAACAAGAACTGATCGCCACTCACTGCGTAACTGCTGAAGCTGTGATGACGGGTGAGCGGCATCGTGGGACACATGGAGGCTCAGAGTGGGTCACTGTGGTGAGCAGCCTCCTCTGAATCACGACGGAATGTGACGCTGCAGCTCACAGACCACCTGCAACTTAATCCACCTGAAGCCAATTAAAATCCCAGTGAGTCAAAGAAAAGCGATACCTGCGTCTTTCTCCGCACTCAAGCTGTGAATCGATACCTAAGAGGATAAATATAAACGTTCTTCAGGCGTCAGAATCCATCAAGGTCACGTGTTGTGGAATCAGCTCAGGGAAGGTTCCTGCATTATCGCAGGATACGAGGCACCAGTACATGACCGATGCGTCTCTTTAAGGCTTGAAGCTCTGGGGGCCACATCCAAGAAGCACTGAGTAAATACTGTGTTATACTCTTGAGACTATAACCTTCAGAATAAAAGCATTTACAACACACTTAACAACTGACCTCTAGAGTTAATAGTTGTTGTTTGTCCAGATGTCAGCCAGTAGTGATGCGTGCTTCCACATGATTGTACCTTTTATAAATCCACTTTGTTCCAGGCTGTTCACAGGCTGAGGAGCCGGTTTGTGTCAAACTGGAGCTGAATCAGACGTCACTGTGTTGTTTTTAAAGCGACCACGGCCTGTTTGAATTGATCGGTGCTGTATCTCCCTCGCCTCTGCAGCGACATGCAGATTCATTAAAACAATGTAAACTCTCAGAGAGTAATTGGCCTCGGGCCACCTGCCGCAGCTGGATGAAAGTGCTTAGTAATGAGAAAAACCCAGTGTCAGAGAGCCAATTAAGCTGACGGAGCAGGATTCCTTGACTGGCTGGAGAGAAGACGCAGTGACAGAGGCGTCAAACCTGCTGGAGTCACTGTGTCAGAGCGAAGAGACGGCCATGAAATGCGATGTGACCTTCACTAACGTCACGACAACTCAAACAAAACAGTGTAAGTGAGCTGAAAAACCACGAAAAGGCCTTTATTCAACACACAAAGTGTCCAAAGTAACCAAAGTGGTGGACAAAGTAACAGCGCTTTGTTAGCTGCCGCAGCCACGTCTGCCGCCAAACCTTCGGTGTGAGACAGACCTGCAGTCTGCAGAACGCTGGAGCGCTCCGTCGGAGGCCGTAAAGCAGGGCCCCTTCAGGCTGTGAACTTGTGATTCTAAGATCCTGCTTTGCTGTGCTCTGCCGCATCAACTGAACTATTTTAGGTGAATCCCAATTCCCTTAATTGCATCCACTCTTCCTCCACTTGCATCTCTCTTAGTCCCTCCCACTGACGGTCGGTTAATCTCGTGGCGCAGGTGCTTTCACCCATAAACAGGTTTGAACCGCACTGATGCTTAGAGGAAATGTTCCCAGATGAAGTTGCAGTCTAACTTTCTGGATCTCTAGAAGCGTAGTGTCAGCGAACAGTCTCTCTCTTAGTTAGATTCTTGTTTTGGACGCCTCACTGAGCTGAATTTAATTTTCCTTTTGTTGATGGTTTTGGCAGCGCTCACCCTGGAGCTGATTACTTTCTGGCAGTGTCTTCATAAATACAAGCAGTGTGTGCTGCCAGTCTGTCCGGCTGATTCCTCCTGCGGGAACATGTTCCGGCTGCTCTCTCCCTTTTCGGTTTCACGTGCTTTCCCTCTCCCTGAGCTGATAGAATCACTGCTCATTACTACTGATGCTTGTTAGCGGATCAATTAGTGACCCCCACACTGAACACGGGACGTTCTCCCTCTCTGGCTCGAATTGTCCTCTGGTTTTTACTGTTCTGTGTCCACATTGCCAACCAGAAACACGCAGACAGATGCAGAAGAGCAGGCAGCTCGTATCTTTTGTCATTTCTTGTCGTCTGCACACTCGACCTGGAAGCGTCTGGAATCACAAACAGACGTAATAATGAAATGGTTTGGTTTCCTGATTCCGCGACTTCAACGTCATTCTAAAATCCAATGGTTTGGGTCAAAACCTTACAGCACTGGTTTAGGTGCTAAATGTTTAGATCCAGAAATGAATGAGCGACTGCTTGATTGCAGATCTACTAATATATATAATATATTAGTTTCTGGCATCATAAATGTGTAAAGCGGAAAATGTTCATGTGCAGCTGGAAGCAAAAGCCATGGGACTTAAAAATAAAGGTCCTGACTTCCATCTCACTAGTGACATGCCGACATCACGTTTGTCTGGAGAGGTTTAATTTAAAACACGCTTCGTTTGGATGTCTGACTATGTTAAGAATAGAACAGAGACTAAAATTGAACTTGTCTGCACAGTTGGAGTTTCCTCAATAATGAGCAGAGATTTCTCCGAGCAGAAAATGTCGACTCATAGTACGATAAACAGCTGAGAGCAAACAGCTGATCAAACACCATCCACCTCCAAACCTGCAGAGGAATTCAGACGCCCCGTTTCATTGTCCGTGTTTCTCTCTGCTTTCAGCGTGAACATGGAGGTTTGTTTTAGTCACTCGGCTGCAAATGTGGCACCGAGGGAAATAAAGGCAGGACGCCTGGAGGCTCATCACTCAGACTCTACCTGTTCTCTACTTCGCTGCCAAGAGATGCAGAAATATTCATTACATGCATGAGCAGTTCTCTCTGGCAGCTCCTATTGATCTGGTCTCTCCTGTTCCTCTGCACATATTGATCCCATCGACTGTCTCTCCTTTAAACTTTGTAATGAGGCAAACGCTGTGAGGAGCTTCCTGCCACACTCAGGTCTGTGGAATGTTAAAGGTCAAATTTGAAAGTGTACTGATGGAGCTTCTGCTGTTGTAGTATTTGGTTTTGCCTGTGGATCGTTGTGCTTCCTTAGATGACAATGTGTCCTCATTTATTGAAGCTAATTTGCTCTGCTGACTGTAAACATCAAGCTTTTACATGGAAGTCAAGGCTCCGTCTTGTCTGCTGAACAGGATGCGTACACCTCAGATGCATCCACTTCTATCTGCTGCCAGTTGCTCTCAGTGAACTGCAAAACGACCAGAGAAACCGTATGTGCACCAGACAGCGTAGTGCTTTAAATAGTTTACCTTGGTTTCTCCGCTACGCTGTTCCCCTTAAACAGACCCAACATTGTGTGAAACATTCCTTTATTATAAATAGATCATTTGTATAAAAACGGGCATGCTTCAATTCAACCATGGCATTTAGACATTGCACAACCAAAAGCTACTGTTCATTTAGCCAAAAACAGCGACGGACTCATCTCATAATGCAGGTCGACGGACGGACGGAGACAAGACCCAGAAATGTTCACACCACAAGCTTTTTTTTTAAACATACAGTTAGAATAACAACAAATATCACTGGTCCCCTTTTTGTTTATCTTGTTTTTTCTTAAATTTTTTTTGTCCTGCTTCTTCTCCATCCTCCTGCTTCTTTGTGGTTTCAAGTTGTGACCCTTTCGGGTTTTTTGGCGACTTTCTGGCTCGTTCCCTGCAGCCTGTAAACATAAAAACACCACAGATGGGTTGGTTCGGCGTCTGAGTGGACGCGACCCTTCAGACTGCTCAGAGCGCCTCGTCTCTGGCTCTGGTAATGCCTCACATTACTTCACATGGCGTGGTTGGTGTAGCTGACGTAGGTGGTTTTTGTTGGCGGCACTGAAGAGAAAAAGAAAACAGCAGATCGGTAAAGTGACAATTTACTTTCCCCTGCAGATAATCCTGAAAACCTCAGACAACATTTTGTTATTATTATTATTTTTCTCTTTTATCTTAGTAAACGCATGCAGAAGAATGAAAGTAACACAAAAAACGAGGCCACACTTCTGAAACTGCAGATATATATCTGGTGGCCACGACCTCACAGGCAGTATATGCGATAGCTACTACGTCTTGCTCTCCACATGCTGCAGGTTTCCATTATGAGAGGAGGCAAATCAGCCCCAGAGCATCACAGAGCCACCACCAAGTTCTCATAATGGTAGGCAGGCTTACTGCTGATCCACATTCCTGAACCTTGTCACAAACGGTGCTTTAAAGTGTGTTTCTGTGAATTAAGGTGCAACTCTTGAAACATTTTGTTGTGTTGAATCCATGTCAATCCCAAACAGGATCTATGACAAACAGACAGCTGTAGAACCAACGCCACGTGGAAATTAAGAATATTAATGAATCTTCCCCTCTCCAGTGAGACACGGGGCAGAAAGTGGAAGCTGTAAAGAAAGGAACACAGAGCTGCTGCTTGTTAGTTAAAGCAGATCAGTCAGCACATCTCACATCAGTAAACAATCCGACATCTCACACTTTTCTGCTGACGCACCGAGAAGCAGCTTTGAAGCGCAACTCTGAGCTGTAAACAGGTCTGGTCTCAGGTGATGTCTCAATAAACTAAAGTCAGCTTCCTGTTAAATTCTCATTAAAGCAGAAAGGCGGAGCTCTTCCTGCTCACCTCTACAGAGAAGCTGCCTCTTCTTCCTGCAGCTCCACAGTTCAGAGAATAATGAACAATATTCAATGTTTCCTGACGGTAAGAAGCTCACACTGCTCATCCATGCATTCTTCTACTCCCGCCCCACTCACCACTGGCCTCTACGCCCTCACACAGCTCTGTCTTCACTTCGCCGTTGGGCCGCTCGGCCGCCAGTTGCGACAGCTTGCTTGTCATGGTGGCAGCCGTGACGATGGCCTTGAAGCTGCGCTTACGTTTGGGGACGTTCTGCTCGGGGTGGAAGATGATGATGTAGACCTTGGGAATGTACAGCATCCCCAGAGAGACTGAGGCGCTGAGGCTGAGGGAGACGGTCAGTGTGGCCGTCTGGATGTACATCTGAGAAGAGAGAGAGACAAGTGGATGGAACACTGCAACCTCAGCTTCTGCTCCATCTCTGCCTTTTTCCTGAATTAACTTCCCAAATTCCCACTGGGGTAATTACTGTACAGACTCATGCAATGTTATCAAGTCACAGCTTATACAATGATCCCTGTTGTGTTTTGTCCAGATGGTCCATTCATTTGTAATGTGTCATTTTTCGAGAGGGTCATAAACGATTTTATGCAATTTGAAAAAGAAAAAAAACCCTAAGGACTAAGGCTGAATGGATTTAAACTAAAGCTTTAATATGTGAGCAGGAGGTGATGCCATGTGTTTGTTTAAAAGTACGAGAGTCTAAGTAAAAGCCCGCCGGGTCGCCTGCCTACATCGTTTCTGTTTCCCTGCCAGAAAATATTCAAGCTTGTGAGGAGAAAAACAAAACAAATGTACAAGAACTTCTGAGATTCGCTCTCTAATTTCCCACCAAAATCTGAGGTACATGTAAATGACTGAAACATTAACATCTCCTGCCTCCTGTCCAATTTCAAAAACAGCTTAAAAAGCAAGTATTTTGTTTAGGCTTGTCCGCAAATGATCAGTGTGTATTTAACGCGACATGGGAAAACAGCGAAATGTACTCAACCAACAGATACCTGCATAATGAATGCGTTCAGTGTTTGAAGAACAAACTGCTGCTGTCAGTCTGCGAGCGGCGGGTTTCTGCATGATATAATAACAACCGGAGTAATCTGAGAACACACATTCATAATTCATGAGCACCAACTAGCTGAAAATATCTCTGTGACACTCTGGTCACATATTTTGTATAAATTAATTTATTTGTTCAATTAGGATTTTGATGCTTGTTTGTTCCCTTTTCCAGACATCCTCATCACACACACTCGTATATTTGCCTGAAAGGCTGTCACCACGTCGATCGACTCCTTCTTCTACAGGGAGAGAAAAGCAGCGATGCGACGGTGAAGGACCAACCTCCACTGGTGATTCCACTGGTCTTCACCAGACCCACAGATGACGACTCAGCTCGGTCCAGTTACTGGAACCACTCTAATGATAATTTGGCATGATCAGGCAAATCGCCAGCCATCGATTAATTTTTACATCTAGTGGAATTTGTTGTAGTGATAGAAACACTGGGAAGATGAATAAGTTATCAACTAAAACAGAAGAAAACTAATTTAATGAAGAGGATTTATCAAGATGTTGGAGGGATATTCCTACACGGGGAAATGAATCTGCAACGGCAGCCTGCTTCGTAAGCTCCATCACATGGGTTTGAATGACCCAAACTGTTATACTGAGCACAAATGCTCCATTTTCTGACCTTTTTGACCACACACTATAAACCAGATGCCGTCAGCAGCGACTAACAGCTGGACGATCATTAACTGCCAATAATCTCTGCATTTAACAGAAGATTAACACCAGAGCCGAGAACAACCAGGACTCTCCTTGTCTCCGTTTGACAGATGACCCTGAATGCATCATTAGGCTCCGTGCTGCATTTATGAGCCAGTACAAGATCATCGATCCTCTGTGCTATCTTCATTCCCAGTGTCCTGTGAAGGGTCTCGGTGTAATGGACTCATTACTGATAGAAGGAAGCGTTTAGAGGCGACAGCTGTCCACGCTCTCCCTGCGCTAAGCAAACCAAGCATGACTCTCTTTACACGACGATACAGACTTTGCTGTCCAGTTCTCTGCATGTACCTGTGATCGGCTGGCGACCAGGGTTTCCCTCACCTCTCGCCCAAAAAGGACTGGTAAATAAGAGTGAGAGGAAAACAGCAGAGTCTTTACCACCTGGTGATGCTGGTGTTTTAGCTTTTTGATTGGGCAGTAGCTGCTTCTGCTACAGGCTGCATCATATTTTGAAAATAGCTGAGTTAGAAAGAGACAGAAGCAGGGAGCATCAGCTTGTAGCTGTGACACACTGAAGTGTCATTTGTATTCTCTCTTGGCCCCAATGTTGACGCTGATAAAACTTGTTTTGGGGTAAAAACCAAGCGTGTGCTGCACATCGGTCTCATTTAAGCTCACTCATCCCCACACGTGCCGTGCAGAGCCCAACCAGGCAGCACAAACCTCTGCTCCCCCTACATTGCCCTAGAGCATCTGTCACAACACACCTGTGCTCAGCCCACCGCCACCACGGCTTAGAGACTGCCCTTATCGCCATGGCAACAGCATCACATAAGCCGGGGCGGGTTAATGGCTCTCAGACTGAGTGTCAAACTGACATCGGGGAATCCTCCGTGTGGGGCTCAGTCTCCAGGACCGAGAGGAAGGAAGCAAACATGGCAACAGATGGCGAGTTTCCTCCAACAGCCCAAGACAACAACAGCGGCGACTCCAGCGACGCATCAAAGAACCATTATGAAAATGTACGACAGACAGTGAAGCATAAAGTCATTTGTGGGCCTGAGAGAAAAACACAAGCTCTGAAGTGATTTATGCTGCCCCTCCGACACAAGCTGTTGTTACAAAACCAACAAAATGAGAAGTGTGAAGGTCAGAGGAGGCTGAAGAAAACGAGGAAGTGCTGCAAAGTCTTTTCTTACATCACAACAACGTTGAAGTCACCGTTTGAAACGCGATGCACATACTGCGTACAGCACATGGCGAGCTGTCACACCCTGCACAGCCTCCAAGTGAAAAGCAACACTGTGCTTACGTTCATTATTTATCATGACTTTACGTGTCTACAGAACCGAGGTTTAAATGCGAAAGCTGCAGTCCCAGGCTTCACTGCGCCTGAGATCCCTCCAACTTTAAATATCCTTTACAGGGACTTTAAGGTGGAAATGGAAGTTCAGGAGGTTAATGGAGGACTGAATCTGTGACTGCAGAGCTCCCGTCTCAGTGACCTGCTTGTCACCTTCCTACCTGATCAAAGCAGGACTGGTTTAAAGCTCAGGACTGTGGGCGTCAGATCTGAGAGCAGCTGAGGCCTGGAGCAGCAAATATTAAATCTGAATGTCAGCAGCAAGCTGCAGGACAGAAGACGGTGGTTGAACCAGACAGGATCATAAAAGACAAGAATGAATCTTGGAGTTATTAATGACCTAGAAAGCGATAGTGGCCTTGCTGTTTTCTGACATTTACATATTTCATCTTGGACATTTTGTTCTCCGACAGCACCTCTGCTGACTTTCAGCTGTGTTAATTATAACAAATGCCATCGTTATAACGTCCTAATCAAACACTCCAGCTTTAGTGTTGATGTTTTAAATAATGATCTGTTAGAGAATCCTTCAGTCACGTTCTGAGTCTGCTCCACGGTTCTCCTCACAGCTGGAACATCCAGACAACCCTGGAACAGCTGCCGAGGAGGTTTCCCGATGCCCGACGAGCTTCTTTGTATCTAAATCACAGTGTATGGTGTCCTGCCAGCAGAGACCCATAGCTTCTGTTGGCGGCATCGTGCAGATAACATTAAGCTTTCCACATATGGCACCGTGACGAGCCAGGAAACACGCTGCGTTCCTTCATGTCGTACCATCACTAATTGAAGTCAGTTTGTGATGGCGTCAGGACGGCACTTGTATACTTTGCCCCTGAGGATGCGCCTGCTTTCCTTCCTTCATGGAATTAAACACAGCTCTGAGTTCCAGGTCTGAGAGGAGAATCTGGCTCTAGGCTGTTCGCATGTGCAGGAGTAAGAGCTCACACGACTTTCATCGCTGACAGCAGCTTCATAGTTCGACTTCCTCAGGAGCATTCTGCTAATGGAGCCTTGTTATCACTGACTTCAGGCAAATCTCTGATGCTACTCGTGTGTTTCGCTTTAATGCAGGACCAGGTCCAGGACACATCGGTCGTAACCACAAGAGAGAGCAGCAGTTCTCAGAGCCAGACCTCCAGTAGCGCTGCCCTGTTGGTTTCCTGGACAGGGTGTGTGTCAATCACAAGCTGGAAGGACACAGCGGAGCAGGAAAAGCTGGACACCACGCGGGGCAGTAGCACTTACGGCCTGGCTTTAAAACACTTTAACTCCTCCGCAGCTGTGATATCGCTGCTCGTGGATTTTAACCGTAGAATCCAGAGTTGCTACACGAGCAGATAAAAAGCAGCCCTCACTCCTCGTTGACGTGTGATTTTCATTCTTTCAGACCGTTCTGGCAGCATGAGGAGGTTGTAGATGCTGATCATAACACTAATAAAATCACCGTTAGCGTATTAACATGATAAAGTAGCTCATCAGTTGAGGTCAGAGGAGCTGGATTCCCACGAGGAGCTGCTGTGGGTGGAGGCTGCATGTTAATCTTCTCTGGGACCCTCCAGCTGAATATCAAAGCCTGCTTCATTAAGTATGGAGGCAGCGCGATTCGGCCCCAGCGGCCCAGACTCCTCCACGTCTACCTGCCTGTAGAAGCCTTTCTGGGCAGCCGGAGCTGCGTTCAGGGCCCCGGCCTCTGTGATGTGCTTATTAGTCATTCTCTGGCTCTCTGGCTCTCTGTGAGGCTGGCACGCACCCAGCACAGAAGCGGCTGCTGCTGCAACTGTAAATGTCAGTAAGTGAGATTCATAGCATGAACTAAAAGGTCACCTGATTAGTTCTGGTCCACCTCATTATGGATCAAGTCGAGCCCATGTCACATTACGTCTCCTTTTTCGAAAAAATTTATACACGTCAGGTCTGGACTGTGTCCAAAATATGAAAACCTCTGTTTTCTGGTCACGGCTTGAAAAACAGACAGAGTGAGGATGTGGACGAACACACAATCAGTCAAAGAAGTGATTTGGCTAATTTCAGAGCAGACAGTGATTCTCACTTCACAGTCTACTCAAACACTGAATTTCTCACTCCACAAATAGACGTTCAGGCTGACAGATCATGTGGTGAGAATCTGACAGAGCAGCAGACGAGCACCATGAGCTGATTACACCAAGGACGTCTGTCGAGTGTGAGGCCCTGGAGTCACGAGTACAACCTCCTGAAAACGGGAATCTGCGGCGGACGGAGCTCAACACCTGCCACTTGTACTTGTTGGCAGTGACACCAACAGTGATGGTTTCAAATCAATGTGGGACCAAACTTTATCATTCAGCAAAGGCAGTAAACACAATAACCGGCATCTTTGTAGAAAGCCCCGAAGGCAAAACGCACTGATTTTACACATCAAAGTGTGTTTACAGGTGTCGGGGAGCTGTGCCGCATATGTGGAGAAGTTGTTTAAAGCCTTTTGTGTTTTCAGAGGTTCTGTGTGAAGTCTGATAACCTTTAGGTCTCAGCTCTACAAAGTTGAACTGAGCTTATCAGACCTCTGTAGCTGCTTGAGGCTAGAGGCTCCAGGCTGCCTCCAAGCAGCACAACATACCAGGCTGTTGGGTGGGGGGGGTTGAGTTGTGTTGTCGGTAATATGAGTGACAATTCACGACAATAAAGGAGATAAAAAGCTGTATCTGCTACAGTCCACTGCCTCTCGTTACTACTTGAAACATCTGGACTCTCGGCCGTCAGCGGCGTTGAAACTTGGCTCCGTTACCTTTATGCTGCGGGTCATTGTTTAGAGGCCTCTTCTGTTTCGCTGTGATGTGAGTGGAGGCTACAGCTGTTATCCGTTATCCATCCAAAGTCACCCAGGAAGCAGAAACCGCAGAAAGCCAGGTTCGTCTGGCTGCGATGTAACCGGGCAGCGTAGAAGACTGGAAACGAGCCGAGTGACTGCTCACCGTCTGCGTTTACGTCCCTGAGTGCCGTTCACGTCCTGCCTGCTGACCTTTGGCTTAAACAACAGCTTCTCCTGCCTTCAGTCATTTTTCCATTTTATCTACAGGTGGGTACCGTTCGCTGTTAATACACAGGCATGACGGCCTCTTAGGATTATGAAGATTACAGACCCCGAACAATGGTGAGGATAATGATGCACCTGATGCCCATCCAGACGGAAAATTAAAAGGCTGAACACACGATGCTCATTAATTCTAGTGAAAACCGACAGAAAACCTACTAATAGATAAATACGTGCGTCTTTATTATCTTTCAGCAATTAATTATCAGTCGTGTTTCACTAAAGCATTCATGAACGTAAACGACGTATGAAGCTAGTAAACAGTAAAACGCGTGAGAGTGTTGCTGTGGATTCGTTTTACCTCCTTTGATGAAGTGTGTTACGCTATTTGCGTCTCTACGGTGAGAAGGAACAGAAGACACAAAAACACTGGATGAATAATGACTAATAAGGCCCGAGGTGTTTGTTTTGTTTCCCTTCACAGTTAACGGCGTCAAAGCTCTGAGGCTTTTAAACAAATGCTCCGTCTGCTGTGATTGCGAAAAAGCATAAAATAAACTCATTTTTCTCTATATAATTGGACAAGTTCTCACTAAAATGTATTATGTTCCTTCTGGCAGCAGTTTTCAGAGTTTTTGCTGAAAAAGTGTCTTCTGTTCTCTGCAGCCTTAAGGGCGGGGGTTTGATGTGACACCTCCGTCTGTTTAGGGACAGTGATGCAACCTTCATCTGAACGTGTCTGAATGTTCAGCCCCAATCTGCTGTGTCAGTCATTTCTCTGAGCGAAAATACCTGCAGGCAAAGCTGAAACCGCTCTCGGCCATTTCTAGTCTTCATTAGATCCGGCCGTCAGTGGAAACCCGAGCACTCCCGCTACTCAGCTGTTCTTATCGGAGTACAGGTACTGTACATCTGGCTCAGGTTTCATTATGCAACGCAAGTATGATCCTGACAAAAAACGAACAAGTCAGACCCAACGTTTCCAGCAACTGCAGAAATTGTCACAGTAAAAAAAGAGCACAGGCAGAAGGTTCTGGTGCTTGGCAGTGGGTCGGTGCCTACAGGGTTCAGAGATCTTCAGCTGTATGTTGAAGCAAACCCAGTTCAAGCTCAGGGCTGTTTGGGGTGAATGAAAACCAGCAGTCTGATGGTCAGTTTCTCATTAGCAGTGACTGAACCAGAATATCACTGTTCACGAATAGATGCTCAGAGTCCAAGGATTCAGTCGTATCCACCCACACACACCGGTCGAGGCAGACGAAGCTAAAACCAGATGAATGAACTCACGGGTATTTCAACCGTAAAGGATGGATGTAAGGTCCATGCGTCTTAAAGCATGTTACGCTTCAGGAAGATTCAACTCCTGACTGGAACATGGCAGAAATTGGAGACTTCACAGATGCATGGAATAAACAAATGAGATGAGAAGACTCGTCTCATGCAGAACCATCTGTGTGAAAGCCAGGAGACCCAACCTACGTTCATTCACCGCATCCCTAAAATAGCAATTCCAGACAAACAACTCAAATCCAACACACCTAGAGTCTGAACAGTAGCAGAAAAAGGCCGATAAACTATATTTAGAGGAAATCTGTGAATCACTCCACCTGCCGTCCAGATCTCCCCACAGACATGATAATGAGCAAAATCCTCCATCTGTCACAGCGCTTACAGCAAACTCGACCCAAAAACACTGTTGTCTGAACGAGCTAAATTTAATTCTGCTCTAATTAGTCTTGTGACAACAGACTGCAGAGGAAGCTGAACTGGGTTCGCGGTGATCAGAAACCGATCGACGGTCAGTCGGTCGGTCAAAGACGTGCGGCGCTGTTCCACATACAGATTGCAGCAGACTATCAGCAGCTGTTTCCCGTCTGCTCGCTTCCACAACCTCTGCACCGAGCTGGGTAACTTGTAAAACACTGTTTTCATGCCAGGTATTTCAGCGTGTTTATGCAATTACCTCCGCTCGCATTAAGACGAGGTTTAAACAAGCCTGAGGCGGTTTTGGAAAAGCTCCGTTTTATGGGCGATTATCAGTGTTTTGGTGAGGACAGAAGCCACTTTTTTTATTCCATTAGTGCTTTTTGGAGGCAAGCGTTTTAACTTCTGTTCTTGAAGATGCTTGACTGACAGGATGGACACTGACGCTGGTCACTGGACTTCTGGCTTTGCAAGAGCGACACGAGAGTTCGGACGCTGGTGTGGTTTGTTATATAGCTGCCGCCATTATTGTGCCCACTGTAAGTACGAGCTTACTGTACCTTCAGCCATGTGGTCAAATCAGCCAAGCTTGCGTCAAATGTAGTGGGTGATTCTGAGCTCTGATACTTTCTGCATGTCAGGCTTCATTGTTTTGCAAAACAAATACAATTCTACATATTCACAAGTTGGAAAATTATGCAAAAAGCAGTTTTCAACATGATGCCTTCATTGGCACACAAGCACATGAAGAGGCTGCTGACAGAATTTCCATTTATAACCTGGCGGAACATTACATAAAACATGACAGGAGGCCTACATAATTTATGAAAGTACTTACCCGCTCCGCCGACTGTGCCGTGCCAAAGAAGATGGGAATGAAGGCCAGCCAGATGATGCAGGTGGTATACATAGTAAATCCAATGGGTTTGGCCTCGTTGAAGGTCTCTGGCACACTCCGAGTCTTGATGGCATAAACAGTGCATGTGACCATCAGCAGGATGCTGTATCCCAGCGAGCAGATGAGCGACAGGTCGGAGATGTCACACTTGAGGACGCCGCGGGCGTTCAGGGGGTCCTGCGTGCGCTGCTCTCCGTAATCCACAAACGTATGTGGAGGGTCGGCGGCGAACCACACGAGGACGCCCAGCAGTTGAACGGAGATGAGCGAGAAGGTGATGACCAGCTGGGAGGCAGGCGAGATGAAGCGGGGGGCCGTCACTGCCTTTTTGCCCTGCTCGAAGATGCGGTGGATGCGATTGGTCTTTGTGAGCAGTGCGGCGTAGCTGAAGCACATGCCGAGGCCCAGGAAGATGCGTCGGAAGGAGCAGACGACCACATCCGGCGCGGCAATCATGGGAAAGGTGATAATGTAACACAGGAAGATGCCCGTCAGCAGCACGTAGCTCATCTCCCGCCCAGAGGCACGCACGATAGGGGTGTCATGGTAACGGACAAAGGTGACAATGACGAACGTGGTGGCAATGATACCCAACACGGAGATGAAGACGGGCACCAGCGCCCAGGGCGAGTGCCACTCCAGCTTGATGATGGGGATGGGCTGGCAGCTGGTGCGGTTCTGGTTAGGTCTCTTCTCATAGGGGCAAAGCTCGCAGGTGAACTCACTCGCCTGGAAGTGGTATCCTTCGCAGCGCTCGCAGTGCCAGCAGCACGGGACTCCCTTCACCACCTTCTTCCTCTCCCCTGTCCGGCACGGCAAGCTGCACACGGACAGCGGCAGCGAGGAGTCGCCGCTGGTCCACTGCAAGGCCTCCATCTGAGGAGAGCAAGGAATTTAACTCCAAAGCAAACACACTGTGAAGGTTTCAGGTTAGTGGTCCTTACGTTTAAGAAGAGCTGATTCGTCCAGTGTCCGATGACCTTGTATTCCGCTGCTGACCTGTTGTTGATCTGATACTGGAAGATGTCGTAGCGCCCTGGAGCGTCTCCATTTTCGTTAAAGGTTACTGGAGTCCCTGCACTTCCTGTACCAACACAGAGCGAACTGTGTTCAGGTCAAGCCTTCTGAATTTTAAGTGTCAGCCTTCTCAAAGGCATTTTCTCACATGACTGGTGTCACGTTTAATTTGAGAAGGGATGTTAATACACATGCGGAGCATTTCTCAACACATATTAAAGTGAGTTAAGTGTAAAAATCTTTAAGTTTCCTCATTTAGCCGCTGTGACCACTGTACTGTGTTGTTATCGTACAGTAGCAGTTTGGTGCTGCAGGGCAAACGCCGGGCACCGCGGTCTTCGAGCTGCTGAGGCAGATCCGAAGAGCAGCAGATTGGAGCTAAAGAGCCGAACAACAGTGGAAAAAAACACAGATTTATAATGAAGTGAGTGGGCAGTGGTTGGATTCTCTCCCGCCCCATTTCCTTCTTCAACATGAATAAAAGCATCACAAATCACATCAGCATGGCGATGAATCACCGCAGCGCGCCGCAGGATGTAGGACTCCCCCCGCCTTCCACCGCCTCATCCTCTTCACCCACTTCACTTCACTTCAGACTTTCTGTGCTGACACTGAATTAACGTTCTCGCCTCATATTATTTCCAAACATGGTAATCGTCATAACTGGGGGGGTGACACATGCTGCGGCTTTGTCATTCAACACAATACCATGACCCACAAATAAACAATCTGCTGCGTGGAATAAAAAGCAGATGAGACAATAGAATCCAGATTGAAAAGCTGTTCGAGTCTCTCAAAAGGACCTAAACCTATAAGAACTGCTATAAAAATACAGTGTGAAACACAACATTCACTTATCGCCAACAGACCCTTTTGCTGTTTGCAAACACTGTTGACATAAGCGAGCTGTGTGCAGAAAAAAGGCGAAACACCACGAGCTCCGCAAGGGAACGCTCCTGAAGTAAGAAGCGTTTAGGTGTCAGTTCAAGTGGAAATGTAACCCAGACTCTGTAGTAACCTATAGCGTAGTATGATCTCAGATGCTGTTTAAACCTGTTGGCTACTGATCAGCTGATGATGCGGACATTTTGCAAATGTGAAGCAAAGATAAAATTCTTCTTCTTCTTCAGCGTCAAAAAAATTCAGGTACAGAACAAACATTGCCAGCAGCAAAGTCAGCCAAGTGTAATGGTGCCAAAAAGTCCACAAATACCAGTGAAGTAATATTCATAATAATATGCTGCAGCTTTAGTTCAAGCACGGTGACACTGCATGAAAAGATTAACACAGGTTTAATTACTGCATGTCAGGTTTCACCAGGGCCTGTTGTATGATACCATAGATAGACAAGAAAACTGGCTGCAGGAGAATCAGGAGGTGGTTCACACAGCTCCTGAATGCACCGTGGGTCGTTTCATGGAGTCACACTGAGAGTTAGACGAAAACAGCAAAGGCCAAAGTAAAACAATTATGTAAAACATCAAGTCAGTTTTTGCTCTCGAAGATTAAAAACATTCCAAGAAACACGAAACAAACTGATGTAATAGTTTTTAGTTTCACGTGCCTTTCAGTGAAAGGATGACATGCGTGCCCTGCACCCTCGCTGTGCCTGAACGCATCACGCATGGGAAGACTGAGCGGTTTTTGGTTTCTCTTAATCCACACAGTTAATATGAAAAAACAACAAATCACATTGACAGACACACAGTCAGGTACAAACGACTGATATCCCTCCTATGGCCACTAGTGATGCAGTAGATGAGTTCGCTTTGGCTTTATTATGTTCGGCAGTGTTAGCGTTGCGGCCTATGGCTTTGAGCAGCCACCCTGTTGTGACATGTTTGTACCGTAACATGTCTTAAAAGGCTCAAATATTCTGGTTCCTCTCCTCCTCCTGTTCCCACGGAGCTGTAACAAACTGCTGACCTTTCTCTGCTTCTTTTGTCTGTTCAGCAGTTTATAAAAGGCAGAATTTTTTGGGCACAGCAGGAGATAAGCGCTTTACATATTCATCACTTCACTTCTTCCCTCAGCCACATCTAACTGTGACGGGTTTTTCTTTCTGTGGTCAAATCGCTCTGGATCCCCATTAAAATGGCAACAAGCTTTTATCGCCTCTTCGTAAGCGAGCATCTGCTGCCCAAATCAATCGGGGGGAGTCTCCCAGGCATCCTCCCGGCACTCACCCCCACCCTGACCACGCTGTTACGAAGGCCAGCCCTAACGTTGGCCCGAGCTGTTGGACCCGCCACACACGTGCATGGTGCTCGCTGCACTACAGAGAGAGACAGAAAAAGCTTAAGAGTTTCATTTGTGGAAGCATTTGATGTGTGTGAAGGTCCAACCAAGCAGGAAATTCCAGCACCGTGCGCATGAGAGTATGTTTCCATGAGCCACGATTCGGCAGTGATGCACCTGCGACCAGCACCTTGGCTGAGGACATGATCCATTTTGGATAACATTGAATGTTTGGTGTGTGACACTCCAGGCTACTATAAAACAAGCAAACAAACAAAAAGATGATGACTGAGATGATCTCAGCTACACTGGTTACGTTCTACAGCCAACACAACTGACGGAGCAGGTTGCTGACCCCTGACGAGCTCTACGGGATGAAGGAAGGACTGAAGGCTGAGTCAAGGCAAACGCGTCAAAAACGAAGAATGACTCCAACGGTGTCTCTAAGAAACGACAATGCAATGAGGTTTTTCTGGTAATTGAGCCCTAAAGCGCAATAAAAAGTAGATGATGACCTGCACCATACAATAAACCGTATTTATAGTCTAACAGGCCAAAGTTCGGGCTGAAGAGAACAGAGAACAACATCAAACCATTAAGCGTATTACCTGAATCATCCTGCGTCACACAGTTAAACCACAGTTTTGAGAACATGTTGATTTACATTTATTTTTATAGGGAAGAACAAGAAAGCAGCAGTAGAAGGTTGCAGGGTTATTCACACGAATAGCTTCTGCTTGGAACACAAACGCCTGCAAAACCACAAAGTAGCCCAAACAAAGACTCCTCATCTAGGCTTTCATCTGAAATCTGACTAATCCTGCATCTGTCCTCGGTTGTTTCGACTCATCGAACGACGCAAACAGTTCAGTGTTTAAAACTGCGACATGCACTCGGCTCTAACCGAGCACAGATTTACCGTTTCAGCCCTGCGGGTGAAATTCACCACTGATTCAATGTTTAATGTCTCTCCTCCTCCTCCTCCTCCTCCGACTGCAGAAATAACACCTAGCAGCTCTTCACATCCATCAGACCCGGCTCGAAGATGAATCCCTAAGAGCTCAGCACATCAGCCACGGAATCTGCTCCCTCCCCTCCCCTCTCCGTTTCATTTTTGTGTCCTATATCTCTCTGCGCTGAGGGGAAGAGCCCTTATAAACGGTGTAAGGGAAAGTCTTCACTCTGACTTATGATAATTTAACAGAGGATCACAGTAGAAGTGGGAAAGTGGAGAGGAAGGTTACACAATGCTCGGAATATCATTTCTCTAAAGCTAACCAGCAACACTTCTGTTGACTTGTTCACCAAAGAGACAGAAACAGAAAACAATGACCTGCAGCTTTCCCCCAAATTTCATTCACACAGTTGTTGTCCAGCATTTGTCACAGTTTAGGGCAGAGCTGCCATGTTGGTATCGCTTGCCTGACGCCAAAGGTGCTGCCATTTCAAGTAGAAGTGCATCATTTGTGTGTTTTGATCAGAGACGTGCTTCACTGATCGAACTACTGTCAGACCTCTCTTTGTGCAAATGGCAAGAAAAACATTACAAAGCTGCAAAAAAGCTCATGTAAACATTTTCTACAGAGACGACCTGAAACAACGGTTTTTATACTGCGGATAAATCCCAGCAGTCGGTCGCTGTGGGTCTCTGCGACAGGGTGCGTTCGCTGTATTTCCTGTGTCGCATTTAGTCATTTGTTACGCTTTATTTAATGGATTTTGCTTTATTGAGGTTCATGAGAGACTTGAGGTTCTAGTATGCGATTATGTTGTGCATTCAAATGGTGTCTATGAGGATCAACAAACATATTCACCTTGAAACTGAAAAGTCACTTTCAGCTCCAGTGGGAGTGAAGAAAGTAAAACATGTGTCTGGAATATTTGTTTTTATTTTCTGCTTAAATGAGACAAATTCTCCTCACTGAGTTGTAAAAAGGAAATCAGCCTTGGGACTTAATGGCAGCATTCAGAAGAGGAAGAAGGAAAATGGGCTTCATCAAAGCTTTTGTGAAACCAACAGATGGCCTTGATTCAACCAGAAAGAAAGTTCATCTTAACATTTCAGTGCACAAGGACATGAAATAAGCGCTGGAGGAGCGAAAACCAAATCAACCAGGTTTGTTTGAAGTTGTTTGTACAATTTTTATGTTGGTGGCTGCTGCTGATCTTTGTTGGAGTCAGTTCTGGGGATGCTCAGGCACTAATTTGTGCTTGGATTGTTGTTTACGGTATTTCTATCATTTGAATTAAAGTTCAAGACAAAATGTACTCACAAACTCACAAATGGTGCGTTTTTACTCCAATTATATTATATTATACTATATTATATTATACAGTGAATACATTAGAGAGTCTTGTTACCTCCATAGAACATCATTATTACTACTGATAAAATGAACGACCTTCTTGTAAAATATGACATATTCATGAAACTTTTGACTAATGTGTCCTTGGAGCCTGAAAACCTGCAGAAGCGCCATCGTACATGTGCAGCTGTGCAACAACATGGACGATGTGAAGTAGATTAAACCAATAGCATCTGCATTAGACAACCTATAAAAAATTTTAAATAAAAGAAAAAAAAATCTTTCCGTTGTTTGTGACACATTTCTTGCCTCAGCACATACGACGAGTCTCCACGGCTGGTTTTTAAAGCCGTGTGGAAGCAGACGGATCATCAGACGGCAGCAGCTCTCACTGAGCAAAGGATAATGAATGCGGAAACCGGTAGGAAGTCAAACTTAGCGACCATATTTGGCTCTTAATAATGAATGGAAGGCTCCCCCATGACGGCGTCAGCATTCACGCGTTCTGCTTACGAAGGCCTCCACCTGCCGGGAGGTTGGCGACGAGAAGAACTTGGACTGAGATGGCGAGGAAGAGAGGAAGACGCAGGATGAGGAGAACGGAGCGAATGAAGTTAAGGTTAATGAGGACGTGGATCTGTTCTGCTGACTGGCACCTGGAGAACTGGTTCTCATGCACACGTCTGCTCCTCCCCACCCATGTGATGACGATAACCCGTAGCTGCTCTTACCATTGAAGCCGACGGCACGGATGTGAGCCAGCAGCTCTTTGCCATCGATGTTGGCCATGTGCGGACACAGGCCGGGGAATCCTGCGCAATGCTCCCGGTGCATCTGGTGCAGAGCGTGCGCCATGGCGTAGACGGCGTCCATCACAAACTGCACCTTCCCCTCCTGCTCGTACGTGGAGTCGCGGCCGACTTTCTCCAGACCTGGAAAAGAAGAAGAAGGAAGACACAAATGTTCACCCAGTCACCGAACGTCACCGTGAAGGTCAGGGCTTGGGAGCAGCCTCCAGATGGAACTTAACAGCTACGTTCAAAGTCAACGCTGAACATTTACCATGGACACCAACTGTGCAGCAACATCTGCAAAGGATGGAAACAACGTTGATATAAGCTTTATTTCATTTTGACATATTCACCACCTGGGACATTTACCTCACAGACGTTAGTAAATACAGTTGTACAGTTGCAATAATGAGCTAATTTTCTCCTAATGTTGCTTTCAGCGCCACATAATTATGAAAAATTAACGCTGGGTAACCTTATTTCTGCACGACTTAATTTCAGATATGAATCATTATGCTTAGATGAAGGATCGTTTTCATTGCGTTCCTGTGAGGTTCATCCTCTGGGGACCACAAACCGCTACGACTGAGCTACTGACTAATTAATGGACATCATCACTGTTGGCTTGAGGCACAAATATAAAAGAAACTATAAAGAATTCAAAACCAGGTGTATTAAAGCTTGGTCTTTTCCGTCCGGCTCTCTGCCTCCGCGCTTCGTTTTCTTGTGCAACCCCAAAAGGTGGCAGAGGTTGACCTTGCCGCCGGGCAGAAAGGAACTCACAAAGGATTATGGGAATGTGGAATGAGACACTTCTCCTGTTGCCATCCCATTATCATAAAAAATACATTTGGCGCCATCTCATTAGCTATGATTAAATAATAGACATTGTCATATTTTATTTGAAAACTGTGTAAAGTCCTTCCCAAAATTTTCACTGAGTAATTACCTTTATTAGAGCCGCACCGTTCGGCGATCACGCCACCGGCAGCAAAGCGAAGACGGAGGAGAAAGAAAGGTGGAGAAAACTAACTGCTGGCGCGGACCCTCCATCAACAGACACGACTCCTCCAGATTAATAGGAGCTTAGAAATGAAATCCAATTTAATTTTAATAGCAGGCAGGCGGTGGGAGATCTGTCCGAGGGGAGACATTTACTCCGGCAGTAAAGACTGATTACACGTCTGTACGGCAGTAATGGATGAGCCTCGAATGGCGAGCAGGGAGCCCAGCATGTCAAGCAGCCAAGGCGGAGAGGAGACGCACGGTCGACCTGCAGATGGAGATGGTGTCTCCTCAATATGTAAAGAACGCACACTTCACGCGAAGTTCAAACGGGCCCTGAATGCGGCGTTAAGCAGCTTCTTTGAATGCGGGAAGCTCGTTGTGTCTAGTCTGAGCCAGAGAGGTTAAAAGAAACACATCTTCAAGATAACTTGCTGCTTATGGAACTTTTTGCAGCCACAGCAGGCAGACGTTCTCAGAGAAAAGCCGCTAACCACGGCTGACGAACGTCAAGGAGGCGGGAGGCTTCGCAAACTAAACCCTGAAGGTTACTCATCATCAGAGTGGACAGGATTTCGGGAGAGCGAGCTTGTTTCGCCAGGTGTCAAGTCGGTGCCTTCCCTGTTTGCCAACGAGCCTTGACGCACGATGATGTTGATGATGGTGAAACAAACACTGGCTCAGGTGAGGCTCAGCAGACGCCGTCACCACAGCTGCTCGCTTTTCAATTACACATCACTTAGAGCTAATTGAATTCCTCCCCAAACGTAAGAACGTCTTTCTCTATTTCAGGCATCAATTTGTTTCAATTACTTAGAAATTGGATAAAGAACCAACTAATTACATATTTACCGAATGACTGGATGAGTTTGGGGAAGCTTGCTTACAGTAGCTGTGGCGTCTCGAGCGCCTGAATATATTTACATTAATGTCTTCATTGGCTCCATTGTTTACAATTAATCATCAGCAGAGGATTAATACCAGCATTTTCTCACATCACTGATTCTTAGAGTCATAAAAACACGATTCTTCATCTGTGCCATATTGTTTTTCGTCCGTATTATCTCCAGGACTGGATTTAGTTAAAATGGACAAGATATCAAGATCAACTAAATAATTCAACATCACCAAGTGCAGATTCAATTTAAGACCAGTGTCACGTCTCTATTCTAAATGAACCGGTCCTGATTTCGCGCCTAAATAAGGATCCGAACACTCAGTTCAAGGAAACGTCAATAAATCTCAAGTTTCAGTTTACTGGTGAGATGACACGAGTGCGACTGAACACTAGAGGCTTTAGGTGACATGAAGATTGTGGAGCGTAAAGGTCAAAGCCAACGGTTTGCTGTGTTCACGTATGAAGCTCTGGCTTTAACGGCGTCGCTGAGCTAAGCTGACAGCCTGTCACTAGCGGTGCCCCAGCTTCCTGTTTACACCTTCATGCCACTGTGCACTGTCACCAGCTTCACCTGTAATCATCAGCTCGAGCAGATCCCTGCCGACAAGCAAATCGCCACTTTGTCAGACCTGCAGCCACGTCCTTGCCTTCGATTACCCGACCCAGTGACACCGGACCTTTGTCTGCTCGTCTTGTTGCGAGCGGATAGTTTACAGGTTTTAACTCTGGGTTGTTTCATTTTCTGGTGCTTCCTCCTCTGCCCCTGGTCGTTATCAGATTTTCCCCATCATTCTGGTTTTGGACCGGGTTGGACTCCTCTCACACCTGGCTTCCCTAAGGTAAATCACTTTGAGAAGTTCCCTTGCTGTAGCTTGAATGATTCTGTTATCGAGGTGTGAGGGTTTTTGAGTTTTGTCTTAACCTCACCTGTGTTCCATCCTCAACAGACCCAGTCATCTATGTATACAGCCCCAGAGAAAACACTCAACTTCCCAGAATGCTCAGCCTCCTCATGCTGCTGAACACTCCAGTTGTCTGCATTTAGCCTTTGGGTTTCTGTGGGTGTCTGAGCACAGTCTGCAGTAAGAAGGAAAAGAAATACATAAAATACATACACGACAAAACACAAAGGAGTTCAAATGCAAATCTGGCTTCACAAGTGTTTCAAAAAGATCTGCAATACAGAGGAAAACAGAAGGACCAGTATCGTGGAAAAGCACGGATACAACGAGGCTCTTAACTCAGCAAACACATCGTTAAACAAAGCAGGACAGAATCAAATATTCATGTTCTTTGGTGAAACTGTGTTCGTGGAGTCTCTTGGTAAGAGAGAAAAACAAATTTTCCCCAGAACAGAAGAAACTCTTTGTCCTCCACAACTCACACAGCAAAAACAGCTTTTAAAAGAAATGACAACTGCTGGGATGTGCATCACTAGAACTAATACATCACTATGTGCTGTTAAAGCGTCATAAGGATCAACTCACACTACGCAGCGAACTGGTATCGTATCTTCTTGTTTCTGGTTATGTTTCACCACATAAGCTACGATGATGAACTATCGCCATCCCTGACTACTGCAGGTCATTGAATGAGTTTAGCAAACAGCGCTGGCTAAGATCCACAGTGACAGATTAAATCGCACGTATTGGCGATGAGATTGATTTATTGGTAAAGTGATCTGCCGCAGGAAAGGTTACGAGATCAGCCTAGAGAGCAGGGATGTCGGCCCGTTTCCAGCATTTTGAAGCAGCTAACTGCGGCGTTGGACCACCTCACATTTCCATTACTGCATGTGTAAAAACCCGTTTGAAGGTTTGAAAAGACTTGTCAAATCTGAATCAGGTGAGAGAGTCGGACATGTTTCCATGAGCCCAACAAGCACAAACAAACACTAATTATAGATCACAATCAATGAAAGGCTGACAGAGACGCTATCGACTGCAGGCGGCGGAGATCAGGCGCGACTTTGAGCCTCCAAGGTCAACAGCTCGACCTTCAAAGAGGAAGCGGCCTGAGATGTGAGACACAGGTTTGCAGGCTGATGCAGGTTTAAACAGAGGACAATTAATGGATGAATGAACACGGTTAACAGATCGATGATTTTACAACAGACTTTTGTTCATGGGCCTTTAAGGTGAAAGCAAATTACAGGACCAAGAAGCTGAACATGGTGAAGTGGCACAAGACCAGCGACCACCACACGAGACTCTACTCCAGACAAGCTCACCAGGAGACTGTAGTCCTGAAAGCAGCGGAAGACAAGCCTCCGACCTGCAGGACTTCATCTGATCTATGGGTTGGTTCGCTCACAGGGGGGCTGTTCCAGCTGTCACTGGGTGCAGGCCGGGGTCACTCTGGACAGTTTGCCAGTCCATCAAGGCCGACACATAGAGACAGAAAGTCACTCGCAGTCGCACCTTGGAGCTGCTTCTGACGGATGACAGCACTAATGACTGCGCCTACGGCCAAACCCTTTGGGTGGAACCTTTGGAGAAATATTGAATCCATTGGAGCAGGGGTGGCCAGCTGATGATTGCCTGTGTCTCTGGAGGACCAGGGCCGGCCACCGCATCCTTCACGAAGGAACTCCCATCAGAACGTCATGAAGATATTGTTAGCTTGACACCTGCTACGTTTCCTGGGGTGTCCAGCTTTACTCTGCATTACTAAGTGAGAACTTCTCCCATTGTCATCTTGGAGCCAGTGATTGTAGTTTGTGTGAGACATCTGTGCTTCAGGTGATGTCCTACGGAGGAGTTCTGGAAGCCCGATTAACGCTGCAAGTCTCCACATACAAGGAAAACACCGCCCTAACAGGATTAACTCTATCCAGAGGGAGAACAGAGCGACACAGCAGCCACACGGATCGTCCAGTCTGTGGCCCTCATCATCTCTGAGGCTGCAGGAAGTGAGGAGCTCAGCTGATAGAGACGACACAGCCGAGCAGCGACATCGTCCCTGAGCGGCTGACTGAACGTTTACCTCAGACCTCAGGCCACGATGTCTCATGGTTATTTAACAGTTTTAATTAATTACAATTGATGAGCCTTTTCCCTCTGCAGGGAGTGTTCTCAACAAGCGCTCCTCGAGTCTTTCCTTCGCTGAGACGGAGGCAGCTGCTTCTTTCTAACCCTAAACAAAGAATCTGGAGTCAAACTCACTTTGTGTTTATACATAGAGAATCAGATTCGCTCAAATGGAACCAAAACCACAAGATCTCGATTACTGCAGTAAAGGAGTTTTTAGTCGACAGGGTTGCATTCAGGATGTAAAACACTTACATTTAGGGCATATACAGATCTAATAGAAGTTCTACTTGTTTGTTCCACACAGTTTAGTACTAAGAACCTGAAAAACCACAATTGGGCCACAGCCGTACTTAATTAAGTCTTATGACGTAAATCTCGCACATGTTGTTGAAGAGTGAACCAGTGGTTTTAAATTCACTTTCAACTTGGGGCCTTTTCATGCTTCAGATGTGTGAAACCAGCGTAAACATGATAAAGTCTCAGCAACCATCTGGTTATTCAGCAGTGGGGGTGAGTTGGTCAGAGCTTTAAAGACAAGCTGGAAGTTTGAGGCATTTTGTGGCGAAGCAGCTGTGAAAGCGTTCAGTTCATCCCAACCTGCTCGTCTGTTTCTATGACCACAGAACATTAAGCCTGATTTCAGTTGATTCAGAGGCTTCAGGTTAGAGACAATACAGACACACAGAGAGGGGAGCATTGTGCAAACACACACAGGTGGAAGCTTTGCTGCTGACTCAGCTGTTTGCCAGTCTGTTAGTGTGTGATGACTCTGCTGCGGCTCCAAAACTCAATCCTCAGCCTTTAACACAATCAGTGGAGAGCTGCATCGTGACAGCGGCAGACTGATCAAAGCCGTCCACCGAGTCCAGGTAAAGACTCGCAGCCTTATCAGAGCAGCAGCTGGGACACAGCAGCTATCCTCAGAGCGCTGACGCCGTTGAGGAGCTGGTTCGCTCGCCTGCGTTTACCCCGCACCTTCCACAAATCCAGTTTTGCGTGTCGGACATGCTTGCAAAGGACTGGGCCCCCGTGGCCCCTTGTTCTGAACGTCCCGAATCAGGCAGGATTACACGGGACTCTGCCGTCAGCACGGAGAGACTCAGCACACGAGAGCTGGACGTGATCGGAGAAGACTCTTCTACCTCTGAGTTACGGCTGTAAATCTTACTCCAGCTGACGCCTGAATCTGAAGGTTACAATAGCACAAAGCTACATTTTCTCACCATGTAGAAACCAGAGGAATCAGAGAATTTGATATGAACCTTGTTCCCTCTAACCCAGCTCGAAATATCAAAACTACATGTTACAGTCACAAACGTTTCATTTCCTTTCAGTTCAGTGGCTGAAGTTTCTGAATTTAAGGTGACATCAGTTTGCTTCAACTGGACACTGGTTGAATATTACTGAGCAACTAAATCTGAGAAGAGCATTTACAGACACTGAAGGTTTATTTAGCTTTTACAACATTGATATAACGTCAGTTTAGTGTTTTCTGACACTGATTAACAGTAAAATCAACATGAAAACTAATCTCCATCTAATTCAATTTGCATACGTATTAGCGAAGGTGTCGTGGTGGTTTCTTCTGCCCGGGTACAGAACTGAAGCAGTTATATACAGTCGTTGACCCAGAGCTCAACAGCCCTTTTTACATAGATTACAAACCCTCGTTAATATTCATTGTTACACTCAAAATGATTGGACGAACACTGGATTCATTAACGGCCGAGGCGCGCTGACGTTGTGCGTCACGGGGTGGAGACCTCGGGGCCACCATGATTATCCGGCGTGTTAATTGTCAGCCGGAGGCAGTGGGTCACAAATCCAGCTCATGAATATAAATCGAGATGAGGTTAAGCGGGAGACAACAGAAGCCATTACCCCCAAATAACAGCCGTCCGCCCGGTTCATGAATTCCATCCGTAGTAAGTATGAGGATGCGACAGCGTCTCTTAGGGAGCTGCTGCTGATCTGAGCATTGACGAGGTACGACTCTGAAGACGGGCAACGAAGTCCGATCGTCTGCTGGCACGATGAACGTGACTGGTCTGACGTTTACACATCACTAACTTCCTGCGTTACTTTCAAACACGACAGATTTCTCCTCAGTAACTTCTCAACCTTGTCTCCTAAAAATCCTGTTCATGTGCAACTAACGCACAAATATGATCAGGTCACATTCAGTCAGCTTCAAAAATCATTCGTAAAATACGATGCTTCTCTTTTCATAACAAAGTAAATTAATGCTAAATTGCCCCCAAACATTCAAACTCCATCCGACAGCTTCACCTTCTGACCTACAACACTGCACAGCTTGTCGTCGTGAAGGGTTTACAGGGTTATTTCATCATACTGTCACAATCTGACGCTTCCTTCGCTCTGAATCAGAAATGGACACGGATCCAATCAGGCTGTTTGCTTGACAGATGAAACTATTAGCAGAGATCCAGAGGAGGGATGGAGGTGCAGCAGGTGCAGCCGCGTAATGATTCTCTTTAGTTCAGATGTATTTGTTGGAACAACCAGCTTCAGAAAGGAACAAAACAACACACGACTGTCTGATCGTTCGCTCATCGTGACACGTACAGACAAATGTAGTGAAACCAGAGATTTAAACTTTAAGCTTTAACTATACTTTAAGGTATTTTATGCTACTTCATGCTCGTTGTGCAGAACAGTTCAGAATCTTATATTACTCTTCTGACCTCTTCATATTTATTATTAACTAAATGTAAATGTAAACTAGAAGCCATCAGCAGCCAACGTTCTTCTCCAGAAGCTCACCACACACACACACACACACACACACACACACACACACACACACACACACACACACACACACACTCAATCTCTGCAGCACAGCAAGAAACCCAGGCCTAGTTTGTGCTTCTACCCCCTGAAATTGCTCCGAGCTCCCTCAGAACAGCTGAGTCAGGAAGAAAGACAAGATCACTGCTGTGTAGTTCTGGGGCTTTTGACTGGAGGGCGTGAGCCGAGTGACAGCAGAGGAAGGCATCAGACAACCGTGATGTGCTTTTGGTTGCAGCTGCGGGCGGGAAAGACGCTCTCAGGGCGGAGGAGAAGAATTCGTGAAGAGTGAATTATTAACTTTCATACTTAGTCGCATCAGTTTATTTTCATAAAAGGCCAAAGACATTTGTGATGCACAGCTGGACATAAAGCCAGAACAGGCAGGACGGCGCTGTCTTCTTACCTGTGCATTTCTTGGGGCTGCCTGGCCTCTTGCCGTGCATCCCCAGCTTACAGCCGAAGTTTTCCTCCCAGAACTCGGCGAACCAGACGTTCCTGCGGTTGTTTGACAGCGAGCGGCTCTTGAAGTAGCGATCAAACGCTGCGGACGGACAAGAGGAATATTTCACTGTGACGCCCACCTCGCGTCCCCTATGATTTGCGTCGCTCTCTGCCTCACCGTCCACGGACGCCCTCTTGGGGAGGATGGTGACGGCTCCTTCGGCCACGCGCTCCTGCTGGACCACCGGAGAGATCTTGGAGCCCCAGCTGTCAGAGCCCACCCACAGGAAGTGACCTGTCAGGTTGTGACGTTTCGCAGCATCCAGTATTCGCCTTAATGGTCACATGGTGAGACAGATGAGAGGCCAGAGGGTCAAGCTTTACTTATATCCGCAGTATATTTTATGCTGGCATGAAAATAATGACAATGTTGAGCTTGAATTATGTTTGACTGACAGAAGAGCACTAATGGTGGAGCTGTCGCAATCTGGCCATAAACTAAATATAGTCTGGTGTGAACTAATTCTGTAAAAACGACCTTTAACTACTTTGCGTGTGCACGTACCGGATGTCGTCCTCGTTGGCGAACATGATGACGGCTCTGGCGTTGGGCATCTCCAGCAAACGGAGCACGAGCTTGTCGAATTCTCCAGGTCTGGGCTCGCGAGGAATCTTCAGAGACTGAGCGATACACACCCCACCTACATGAAGGAGACACAGAGCGAGATGTTAGCTGCTGAGCTGCGTAAAGTAAAACTCATCATCGTTACGATTTATCCTGTGGGTTACGAGTTTCATAAATATCGTCAGGCCTTCAGCTCTGCTACGTCTGCTTGCTCAGCGGTGGGAACATCTGGCCTGGAACACACGAACACACCTGCTTCCATCTGTACATGTGCGTTTATCTTCCCACTGGGACGTGATTTTTGCACTCGGGCTTCACGCTGCTGCTGTGACGTCTCTCCACATCCACCCCAACAACTAATTCCAAAGTCAAACCCAAACACAAAGTTCCTGAGATTTTGAAAACATTACAGTTGTTGAAAGGCTGGAAATGTTCTAGGACTTTTGTGAGTTTCAAGGCAGTTAGAACCAAAAGAATAAACTTTAGTCTGAAGGTTTATTTGTAATGGTTTTAATAAAGAGAAGCAAGGTCTTTCAGTGTGATGGCGTTTGCTTAGCTGTCAATAAGGTTGAAAATGTGTTTTAAAGAATGCTTGATTTTCAGCTCTGGAATCTAAAAGGCTTTCACAAGGTTTAGTTTTTGTTAAATTTCTATTCATGACCTTAATGTTATGACTAGTTGCTCCATTTTCCTCCCTCTGCTGCAGTAATCAGATGATTTTTCTTTGGGGTTCAGTAATAAAAAGTAAAAGTCTGTGTTTTCTTCATCTTCTCATCACATCATTAAATTCTGTGCTTTGGCCTCAGCGAAGCCTCGATGGTGAGGAAACGCACTTGACGACTGACACTGTACCTGCAGCGACACCCCTGGGACGGATAAATGAGAGCAGCAGTGGAGGCTTGAAGATGAACTTATGCCTCTGACATGAAAAGTACAGAACTAGGCCTCAGACAGTAAACTGCTCCAACTTAATTGGCTTCGGAGGCGAGTTTTTATTTCTGAGGGTTTGCAAGGAAGCAGAGTCACAGCTGAAAATAATCACGTAGTTAGTCTGACCTCAATTGCTGGATGTGCAGAACCGGCCGAGAGCTTTTAAAGGACACGGTGTAGGAGCCGGGTTAAGGTCACTGCAGAGGTGAATATGCATCTACGGTTAAGTGTGAAATGTTCGTCTGCAGCTTCTTGCTTGTACTTTCATGTGGTCAAGTTATCGTTTGTTTGACTTAAATAAATACAGTTTTATTTTACTGCAAACCACATTATGAACCTGTAAAACAAATACTGCATAATACGCAGTATTTATTTTTATTATGAGTTCAGATCTCGTCTGTTGAGGCTGATCTCAGACTCTTCTGGACGAAGGACTGCGATAAAAACATTTAAGACCCCGTTGGTATTGTCCACGATGAGCTGGGTCCCGTCGACCGTCGCCCCCGGAGACACGGCTTCATGCTGTTCGTTCCTGCAGGTCACCATTTGTTAGCACAAACTGTACGAGCGCCAGAAGGCGACTGTAGCCGTGAACGGCTTCATCAGCTCCGAGAGCGAGCCTGAAAGAACACCTCCACCTGCAATAGAGCAGCTCGGGTACGAGGTCGGGGTCTGGGCATCAGAAGGAAGATGAAGGCGGCCGTTCACATCAGACAAAAGGACCCTCACAGAGACGTACTGTAGGTCTTTGAGCTCAGCGTTGTTCACTCCCACAGTCCAGCGAAAAATAAAAATAACCTTCTTTCAGATCTAAGCTTTAAAGGTGGATGTAAAGACCTCTCATCTAGTTTTTAGTCTCCTCCTTCCTTTCAGCCACATACTGTACGGTAGCAAAGGAGTCCACTGAGACTCATCGGGAGCCTGGTCGTGTTCATCCAACTTGGATGAGACCGATTAGTGTTAGACGTTAGTAAAGCCTTTGAACATGAATAATTCCTTCGTCCAGATCAGATGTGTGATTTGGGTGTTCCCTTATTTTGGCAGTCAAAGCCCCGAGGATCAACTGCTTATTAAAACGCTCACAGCAGTGGAGTGTTTTGAAATGGATGAGTGATTTTCCTGAAACAGCTGAGCGCTGCACACACGTAAGTCAAACAGAAGGAAGGTCGCAGTGCTGCCCCGTCTCGGATCTGTGACCTCCGCCCAGTAAGATTCATGGATTGGATTTATCGGGACGTGAAGACGTGATGTTAACTTTATCTTCACAGATGGAGGTGATGAACAGTTTGCCGTCCTTCATTCTCTCATTTTACTTAGCGACTCTGAGCAGATGTTATCTCAGTAGTAGAAGCTCGTTTCATTATTAGAACACACTTCTACTTCTTCTCTTTCCTTTCGTCACATTTCTCACATGAACTAGATATGAATGTGAAATATACCAGGTCTACTAATAGTGTTTCCCCAGCGCGGCGCCACACACATGTTAATAAAAGCACTGTTTCGACTTCAGAGGTGTTTTTCACAGGATTATTAATGGGATTGAACTGAATCGTCAAAGCAAGTCATTAACCTCTAAGCACCTGTTCATTGGCCCCTTGGAGTCGCGCCTGCTTTCCTTTCTACAGGAACCACTGCAGGTAAATGTGGAAACAATAGAAGTTCAGCACAAACAACATGACTTTAATGAGGTTTAACGTCAGCTGACACTGAAACTAAAGTGGAATATAACCCGCTGAGGCTCCTCCTGCTGTGCTCAGATCCACTAAATTAACTATGGGTGACAAAGTGGAAGATGATCCGTTCACAGACTCCGCACGAACTGTTGTTGTGTACGATTTACAATATATACACAAAGATGTGATAATGTGGAAAAGTGCCCACGTTTCCAAGCCAACGTCAGGACATCCCTGCTGTCTCCAACAGGCCCAAGATTCATCACGCCCAGCCGGGAGCATCTCCGTCCTGAGCTGACGAAGTTGTGTATGAACTCAGTATTGTCTAAAAGCTGGCGTCGCACTTTCGATTAGCTCATGTTCGCGTATTCCTCTGAAACGTGGGCAAGAAGTCGTTTTAACAATGTCGAATCAAGCGAATCAAGCAATTTCGCTGTGGTTTTCAACTGAGCTGAGGAAAGTCTCACAGCGGGAGCCGCCGGACTCCGAGGCACAGCACATAAACGCGCCCATGAGCATTCAAAGGCAAGCCGTCGAAGGGAATTATGGGATAATAACAGATGTCATTAAAGGCAGCCTCTAGCGAAGCCTTTACTCTGACCTTTCAATTAAGTGTTGATCACTACATCGCTGGGCCCACCCCTCCTCCACCTCCCGACTCAGAGCGACAGATACAAACAGGACGTATGTGGCCACTCGGCTCTTTCATTCCTCGCCTTTGAGCCGCTGCACGCCGGCCATGAAAGGTTTCCTGGGTAACACATGCACAGCCTTGACTTGAAAGCCAGATGAAACAAGTGAAGCAGTGTACACGGGAGCAAAATCCCCCCCGAACTTCAAAGCGTCTTCCTGGCTTCTTTGAAATTCTTTAAGAGTCTTTCCTCAGGTCAGGAGCCCGTAGTCAGAGCGTCCAAGTTAAATTTCATTCTCAGATAAAGTCAGTATTTATTTTAACTAATAGCATTAACAGCGTTGTCGTAGCAGCCGCTGGGCTCGGTCCTTTAAATCATCTGCTCGCTTACGTTTTGTCTGCCCAACACGTCAGGCAGCAGATGATGACAGATCTTAACCACAGTTTAACTGTTAATCACCATTTCCCCCCAAAGCCAGAATTCTTTAGCTTTACAAGTCCAACGCTCCCAGTCGTCATTAACTCGGACCCTCAGGGAAAGAAAGACGAACCGCGATCAGCCGTTGCCCTTTAAAACCCAGCGCTGGGATGATCTGGGGCAGTTACATATGTCTGGTTTGGTGTCTTGCATGTGCAGTTTGTATCATACAATCACTGGAAATAAAGTGTCCAAAATGGCTTCATGTGTTAATTGTCCATGTTTCTGTCTCGCTAGAATGTCAGTACGCAAACAGTGGAACAAAGAAGAGAGATTCTTATTCAGCAACTCAACAGCGGCAACAAAACATGCATTTCTAAAACATCAACTGCATCAGAACAGATTTCACTGTAAACCTTAAATAATTCACTCTCAGCTGTGGTGCAATGAGCAGAAACGGCCTCAGTCTTCAGCTTGGACTCAGTGACCCACATTTTCAAACCCAACTGTGGTAAATATCCTGCCAGAAAAGTGATGGTTATACAGTGTTTTACAAAATTTACCACAACAAATTGAAGCCAATAATCTCACAACTCATCAGCACACGCGGCTGTTTTTGTAGTAGAACAACAAATAAACACATTAAACATATAAACAATCCATGTCAGTTTTTTTAAATCTCAAACTGAAGTTCTCGCCTCCTAGACCTTAGAGTAAGTCATTAAAATGCAGCTTATCAACACCGACAGGTCTCTACAGATGAAATAGCAAATAAAGAAAACATAGCTTTGGGTTGGAAAACATCGATTCCACACATTTACAAGTCAAACGCTGCCGTCCAAACATGAATTTCAAACTAAACCTCAAAGCACCAGAAGATCTTGTTGATTGTGTGTTTGAGAATTTAACAGGACGTCAGGCAGCGGATTCTTATTTTCCCATTACAACCCAGTTTCCTGCAGGTTTCAGTTTTACCTCACAACGTTAATGAGCTCATTTAGAGCATCATTATCTGAGCAGCGGAGCAAATGAGGAGGAGAGGACAGCGATGGTCCGTATGTCTGCAAGCGCCGGTTCTGTCTCACAGCTTGTCTCAACATCTGCACATTTCCTGCTGACTAACAAAAGGAAACATGAAGAGAAGGAAGAAACCCACCAGAACCCGAGTGGGGAGATCAGCCCAAGGTCCGAGGCCTGTTGAAGCACCACTGAGGTCCCTTGAAGGCAGAGTTTGGTCTAAGATCTGATTTCACTTTCAAGCTTTTCTTCTTCTTTCTACTTTCCAGTGGTTCTCTGTTCTGCAGCTTCACAACTATCTCGCGTGTTGGCCTCCGTGTGCACTTCAAATGCAGCTTCGCGGGTGATGCAATCCGCCGTAACAGCTCATCCCTGTAGCTCCGTCAGGACCCGTGTGATACTTCAAGGTTGTTCCGTGTCCGTCACAGAGCGGAACAATCACTAATCCCTGTTCTCCTGATAGACCAGGAGACGAGTCTGCTCCTGGAATGAACTCTCAACATGGAGCCTGCTAACATTCCGTTCATCGTGGGTCTGAAGGAGTAAGTCAGTACAATCCATCATGACCAACCCTCCTGAACAGAGCAAAACCACAACTGGATTATGTTAACGATCAGTCAAATCCAATACAGCTTTAGTTTTATGTTCACACTCTCACAGCTCTGCACTGGCAGAATGTGGAAATCACTGGATCTCTAATCTTAACCAATCCTGATCAAATATGGGACTGAAATCCATCTAGTGATGACAGAGCTTCAGTGACTTAATAAACATATTTGCGGATGCGGTTTAGTTGCACAGGAACTTAATTTAGGCTCATTATTCATTCACTAGACTCAAATGGTATTTGATGCACAGCAAAGTCCAGTTTCTGAAGTTTGAGGAACTGTCATTAATTAGCCTGATGAGGAGGAGCCCGCAGCACCAACTATGTCATTGATGGAAAAGATGTAAAGACGTTCAAAACATCATTTCAGGATGTGCAGTGTGTTACGGCGATTGTGCTGAGAAAAAGCAGCTTAGTTCCAGTTTGTCGTTGATGCACTCAGACCTCGTCAGGCCTCACGATGTGTTTCTCGCTTGTTTAGGTACAAGACGCAGAGACACAGCAGAATATTCTTGTGTTGGTAATTTGAAGTTTCCAAAATGACTCGGAGGACATTAAATCTGTGCCATTTCTGTCAGAACACCAGAAACTCTAGAGACAGAGACGAGACACTTTATTTTACTTGTTCCTTCCGTTTGCATTCACAAAGTAAAGAGCTTTCCTTGAACTCCTTACTCTCGCCTCCCAAATGACAGACTTTTTCCGCTCAGTGCAGCTGCTTCTCAGCTGCTCCTCTTCCCAACATGTTCAGCTGACTGCTCCTAATGGACACCGAGCGTTCCACTTGTTTGAGGAAAGGTGAGCTGCCGAATACAGACGAGTCATTTTACTTTCCGCCTTGTTCTCCGGGGAGTAAAGGAGGAGGAATCCCTTCCCATGAAATATTCACCGCCTCCTCTGAACGGCGCCGTATTCCAGGAAAAACAAGGAGAAGCAAAGGAGAGACGACAAAGAAAAGTGGAGGAGTAGAAGGAAGGAAATCACACTCGCCAACCTGATAAAAGAAAATCAACTAAATGGAGACAGGTGAGATGAAGTATTTTAGTCTTACACTGAGAAAGAGGAAAAAGAGTTTAGGGGATAAAGAAAGAGAAAAGGAAAGATGGAAGAGGATGCGAAGCCGAGAGGAAGAAGAGAAAGAAAAGCAGATTATCTCCCGCAGGCTTTCACACTTATCAGAAAGTATAAAGACGGGAGTTCTTCCACAGTGGCTGATCCAACAGAGTGTCAGCGAAAATACAACACCATCACCTCCTCCATATAATCTGCTGCGCACACAGAGCGCTGGGCTGCTTGACTGAAGGCTGCTCGAATGAGAGGGAAGATCTGCGTCCTGCTGCATTTCTCTCTCAGGTCTGCAGCCTTCACGTCCCTGACAGACGACTGCTTGGCTGTCGGCTGCATATTCGTGGCAGAATTCAAATGTTATTGCAGCTGGACTTGGTGCATGACAGCTTGCTTTCCTTTCCCTACGCTTTCCAGGCCGTCTGCTGGGAGGCAGGAGGTCCCCGGGTCGACTTCGAATGGTCACAACACAGCACGACAATTACTTTCTTATTCTCAGAAATTAGGACGACGATGTTTTCTGCCAGTTAACACACAGCAAACCTCGAAAGGCCTCAGCATTGGTGTGAGGCAGCGACTCAGCTGTGCAGGAGGTCGAGGCTCTCTGGAGAGAAAAGACCCTGGAGCTGATGTTCAAAGACTTCAAAGGCAAACGGACAAGAAAAGATATTTAATCTGTGGTTAATGAGATTACCAAACTGTGGAAATGACTTTTTAAAGACATTGTGATGTAACGTTGGTGTGAAGGGAGAAGTTCTGACTCCTCTTGTGGTGATATTATGTAAATGCTCCTTTAATCTCCGACTGCTTCTCCCTGCCAACGAGGTCACCAGCTCCACGCTCGCTTTCTGGGAAGGCCTGCTGTCAGACGCCAGCTGGAGCGGAACAGCCCGGAACAGCCCAGCGCAGCCCGGAACAGCCCAACACAGCCCAGCACAGCCCGGAACAGCCCAACACAGCCCAGCACAGCCCAGCATAGCCCAGCATAGCCCAGCATAGCCTGGAACAGCCCAACACAGCCCAGCATAGCCCGGAACAGCCCAGCACAGCCCGGAACACCCCAGCGCAGCCCGGAACAGCCCAGCGCAGCCCGGAACAGCCCAACACAGCCCAGCACAGCCCAGCATAGCCCAGCATAGCCCGGAACAGCCCAACACAGCCCAGCACAGCCCAGCATAGCCCAGCATAGCCCGGAACAGCCCAACACAGCCCAGCACAGCCCAGCATAGCCCGGAACAGCCCAGCACAGCCCGGAACAGCCCGGCACGGTGCAGGGAGCCACGTCGGACTCAGCCCACCTGGGCCCGCGACAGAACAAACCTGAGGTGGTTTACTCAAAAGTCGGCAGAAACGGCAGCAGGACGGAAGCGTATTTAGATGTAAACTAACAAAATGTGTAGCTTGTTAAGAGGAGGTTAAACAAATCAAACCTTAAATTAACCATTGACGAGATCCTACTTTTCGTAAAACATGTGCTACTGAAAAATCTCATCTCATCTCAATCTCATAATTCACAGAAACTGTTGTTGTGATTTGTTGACTGTATCTTGTTGATTGTTCGTACTATGTTCATGTATGTCTCACTTCACTGTGTACTGTGTCAGCAATATGTGGTTGAATGACAATAAAGAATCTTGTTCAAAGTATTAATACAAAATGCAGCTTTTGTTGAAAGTGCCGACGTTTGTGTGGGAACAGGAAGAAAACAACAAGGTGTCTGCCGTTGTGTAAATACAAGCACCTGAATGCTGTTATCTTATTATTAGCACCTGCACGTTTCCTCAACACCTGCAGAGCGACGGGCATCCAGCTGGGCCAGTGTCACGTCAGATGAAGTTCTACAGAGCCAGGTTTCTTCTCTTGCGTCTCGTCTCACTTATTAACACTTGAGATGAAAAAGAGACGCAGGGAGACGAGAAGATGAGACGCTGCTTGATTCGCCGCAGACCTGCTGATGACATCACAGAGGTCGAACTCCGCCCCCTGCAGGTTAACACACACCTTAACCCGTTTGTGAGCGTCACTCGGGGGAAGCTCACAGTTTTTCTACATCTGTCTTCGAGGCGCTGAGCACGCTGCTGGGAAATCTGCAGTTGTTGTCATGGAGACGGCCTCGTGGGGAGGCAGCAGGGATCCTGTATTAGGTTGCAGCCATTAGCTCAGGTCTCTGTGGGCCTCAGGTTACACACATCAGAAACATCTGGTAAAGTCTCAGCAAGTTACGTCAGAGACGAAACCACCTTCAGTCAATAGACGCTACTCTTCCGGCTTTACTCCCTCATCTTTCATCAGAGGAATCCTTTCCCCTCACCCACACTGCTTCCAGGTCCTGTTGTCTCCATGTGACAGCTGAGTGATCCAAGCTTTTAACACAGCAGATCCTCATCCAGTGGAGTCAGGAGAGACAGGAGTCACCAGCAGGCAATCAAACCGTAGTTATTAACAGACATGAAAGCTTTTCATCTGAGTAGATCACACTGACATAGGGACGTGTTAAATAAAGTGTCTTCAAACATGTCGCCTATTTAAAGGGTGAAAGGTCACTGTGCTGTTGACCATCTACCAGCAGCTTGACGTTGCTCCACATATTGTTCAGACGTTCAGGTCGGTGGAGGTGAACCCCAAGGTCAAGGTACATCCTCCATCGCTGTGGGAGCCACAGTGGATCAGCATCAGCAGTTGGTATAATGTCAATTATAACTGTTTAATCACGTTTGTCTGCTCTTGTTTCTTCAACTTTATATTCAGAAAAGAATCAGCTCAAATCGAATGGATGCAACTGCTGAGCGGTGCAGCTCGTGTTCTTCGTACCTCATTGATGAAATACACTGTCAGGTTGCTAATGAAGCTGCTTCTACATGGAGCAGTGAGAGCAGCAGAGATGAAAGCTCATTGATCCTTCAGAGGAGCCACAGCTGCTCTCTGCTCAGCTTCTCGCTATGAATCGGGGGCTTTTAAAGATCTCAATCGCAGCCATTCGTCTTGATTACACACAGTTCAAAACACGTGGCCAACGCAGCAGCAAGGCCACAAATCAGGTTTCCTGCAAGAACCGAAACTTCCAGATGTGCTTCCAATAACAAACAGGACATAAGGACAAAGAAGGAAACACTGTTAAATTGCCCACATGGTTTCTACAGAGCTGCAGAAAGTCATTGTCTTTTCCTGTAACAGCAGCCACAGCGACGGCTTCTAGTGATACAAGCTACAGCTGCAACAGATGGAAAGAATTCAGGAACGTTTGAGAGACGGTATCAAAGATCAATCGCTTGTTTTCCTCATCTGCTCCTGACACTGATTCATTCAGACAGGAAACACAGCAGGATGTTGAAGTTTGAGCACTCAAATGATCAAGTGGAGGAGACGCAGAGACCCGCAACCACAAAACCGTGGTTCCCTCTCAGCATGCAGCTCCTCAGCTCTGATGGTTTGATCAAGTGGTTTTGTTCAAGGCAGACAGAGAAATGCAGGACGAGACCAATGCCACGAGGTGATAAATTATACTAAATCAATCAAATCAATCATTAAGATAAGAGCTCAATTCATTTAATTGCACAAATTAGACGCAACACCTTCTGAGATGCTGCACTGCTGCCAATCACAGCCTCTGATTCACCCCCCGCTGAGCCCGCACTCACCCACCGCATTCGTCACTTAGTTCCAACATATGTTGAATCTAAACGTGTCTCGCACAATTAAATTCCCGCCGGAGCTCGTGTGGGTGCAACAACATTTTAATCAGCGAGAGCCAGGTCTGATTACCTCACAGCGGCCAGCCGAGGAGAAAACTGCGGCTTCTGCTGCCGTAATTACATCAAGAGTCAATTACACGACCTCATCACACACCAGGCATCAGCACAGTCAGTTTAATAACCAGCAGCCCACAAAATGACAGACTCTGTAAGTGAAAGTCCCGTCTCACACCAGGGGCTCTTACCGGACTCTCTGGAGATCTGGACGAAGGCCTCGACGCCGCTCTCGCCGTAGTTTCCCTCGGAGGCGAGTGTGGACACGTAGTTCCAGCCCATGGCTGTGACGATGTCCAGCATGGCCTGAGCCTGGTAGGAGTCCGGAGGAACCACGCGGGAGAAGAAGTCGTAGCGCGTGTTGTCGCTGAGCTCTGGAGCGGTGGAGGCGTAGCTGACCTGAGGGATCTGCGGAGACACGGGTTGAGCATCACTCACATGAACATCACACGTCGTCTGTTAAACACAAATGTACCGTTGTTAACCGCTGCTCAGCTGAATTGTTCCTATAAACACACTTCACCTTGTTCCACTTCTGGAGTTACATTGAAAATTGACTTCACAAATGTGCAACATGATTTATTTACCCACAGGTTCAAACTGATCAGGTCTTAACCAGCAGCCTTCAGCCCAGTTCCTTGTCACAGTCAAGTTAGCGAGCGCTGCTGTGTGAATGAAAGAGGCGGATCAGGTCATACATCCCACAGAAGACAGGCCGATCGGATAATGGTCCTTTAGAGAAAGATTGAAGGGCTGATTGATTTCACTTCAATCAGAGACCAGGGTGTTGGGCCAAACGCTGTCCGACGTCTCATCGGGCTTCACAGAGGACGAGCGAGGAAGACGGACAGCCGAGGCCTGGGAGTAATACAAATGTCACTCAGCCCAACCCGCTTGGCAACAGGCGGCAAATTAAAGGGCCGTACTGTAAATACAGAGCTGTCTGAGAGCTGACGCTATCGGAGCGCTGCAGGCTTGACACATCAGAGCTGAACACCGCTGGCTCACAGGCCGATCTGGACGCACACTCAACATATTAAGGAAAATCTATTAAGTTCAAACACTCCCAAAAGGAGCATTTAACACATCCTTCAAGTACAGAGATTAAAGGTTTTCTGTACAGGCATAAAACAATAAATGCACCTAAATCTTTGATTTAAACATGTTAGGGAAAAATCTTGTATTTTTAGCCTTTTCGTCGAGAGCCACTGGAGATTCACGTGATTAAAATTAGAAAATTATGCAAAATTATCACAAAGCTAAACAATGGTTCCTTCAGTATACTGTTATGAACTTCCAACAGTAAAAACTATTTTGATTATTGATTTCAGACCTTCGTTACCAGGTTTCCCTCATCACTCTGTCTCGTGTTTCGTTTTACTCCTGTTCCTGCTGACACACATTAAAAGCCAAGAAACAGTGTGTGAGGGTGAGAAGTGGCCTCTCCAGGTCTGAGACATTCAGGATTATTTGCTTATTTAATTGTTTACAAGGGAGCAACCAGAAGAATGTGCGTGATAAAGAGCAGCACGTATTCCTATGAACAGCTCTCCTCTGACTCAACTTCGATATTATCTAATTATAACAACAACAGTGATGCCGCTTGTCTTGACGCACCGAGCTCCTACCGTGTTATTACACAAATTGCTGGGACACTTGGAGAATGATGTACACCGTGCCCGGCTGGTGGCGTCTGGAGGAGTCTCTGCCAGGACCTGAGAGCTGCAATTTTAATTAGCAGTCTAATTGGAAACCCTGCCGATCAGCTCGTAGCCCACTGGCATCTCCACCCTGGCAGCGGTGCAATCAGCAGCTCAAAAACATCACTGTGAGGAAACACTGCGAGGCCTTTTCTGTGTTATCAAAGGAAGAATCCATTATTTCTACCGCTCCAAGCAGGGCTTTAATTTTTAAAGGGCATATCTCTTATTTTCACTTGATCTCAAGTGATGAGAAATCGTGCTTCATGTGTACGGAGGAGTAATTCCCAGTTAACTGATATTATCACAGTGTAGGAGAAGCGTTGTCTTATTTAGGCCAGACTCTAAAAAAGCTGAGATCCCGAGCCTGAAGCTGGATTTAGGCGCCTGTGAAGTAAACATCACTGCAGACGAGCAGGGAAGAGGAGTCGACGGACGGAGCCTGCGAACCTGCACAACCAGCGAACTGAAGGACGGATTCAGCGCTGGCAGCTAATGCAACGTTAGTAATAGAAATAAGAAATGGATGGAGCACCGTGTTCTGGTGAGAGCGACAGAACTGGCGTCGCTTGTGTTTTCTGCTGCCCAGCAGGAGAATCTGCTGCTTTAGGAAAAGCACTGAATTAATGTTGTTTTCGTTCCATCTCATCAACGCTGGAACCTGTGGACACAAATCGACGACGCGCCTTCACTGGCTTCACGGCTTCTAGTAGCGGCTGGTACGATGCTCTGTTTAGGATTCGACCCGTTTAATGTGCTGTGGCTGTGATCAGAGGAGCCTCGTGGGGCCGATGGATGCCGAGCAGCGCTGACAGTGATCATCACCCTCTACACCAGCTCTTCACTTCAGCCTGGCTCAGAGCTGCTCTCACGCCGGGGACGGCTTCGTGTGATGTGTGTGCGTGTGCGCAGATGTCTTCGTATCAGGACACACTCGCGGCTTCCTGCCGTCTCCCGTGTTTTTTGGGGACAGTGATTGATGCTCGTCATCCTGCGTCAGCTTCAAGCTTTCTGCCTCGCCGAACAATGCAAGAAGAAATCCATCTGAGATGACAGCGCACGTCCATCATCGTTCACGCTGCTCTCTGATTTTCTGTTTAAGAGTAAAGATCTGTTTACGGCGTCTTTCCTGGACAATGAACAGCGTTGCCCTCGAGGCAGAATCCTGCATAACTGATGCTTTTTCTTCAGTTTCACTCTCCTGCAGTGAGCAGATTGAATTCAGGGGACCGAGCATCGCTGCCCTGAAAAGTCTGCACTGCCTCAAAACACGCACAATATCCACATCCTGTCCTAATTAGGTGATGTGACATTTACTCTTTCTGGCTAATTTTAGAATAATCCTCAAATCACACACAATAAACCACTACAGAGGAGGCACAAAACCCAACTCAGACAACATTTACGATGGCTTTAAAGAAGCCTTTACGGCTAACAGTCACCCCTGCTTGGTCAGGTTACCAATTTCTAGATAATAAAGACGTTTTAACACCTCATTACGACTCACACAAGACGGTAATGCTAATGCTAAGCTATGTTATTTTAGCCTCATATTCACTCATAATTTCCAATTTGCAAAATAAAACATTACTAGTAAACATTTACTTAATATGATCATCATGAATTGCCTCTGGTTCATATCAGATGTTACATTTTATTTTATATTGGAGGCTACAGAAACAAATGTAAATGTGATACTTAGTGTTATATCAAATGTTTTTTATAATGAAAGATGCGGCATTCGTGATATATGATGTAGTAAAAGAGCCATGAAACTGTAGAAATGTTTTTGATTTGATGCTTTGAATGAAAAGTCAAGTCTGCAGCTCTGTCGGCGAGGCCACATCCACAGAGATATGAGGTCTGATATGAATCTGGTCACAAGTCAACAACAGAGGAAACGCTCCCGTGTAACACAGCCTGACAACCGTTCAGCCTCTCTGACGGTGCTCAGCCTTTTGAATCCTCAGGAGAAACAAGGTGAACTCAAGTTCAATATATGATAAGAAAGTAGCTGAAATACTGAGAGGACTGATCCTCTGTCAGCATCAAAGGAGAAAAGTGAACTCCCCGCTTGTTTGTTTTCCTGTGAAGACTCTCGCACTGAGCCCAGGGACCTCCCACGTCTCATACGGACGCTTCAGCAGAGAAATGCACTTTACTCTTCAATTCTCCGCTGAAGAATCAGCAACATCAGAACAACTTTCTAGAACCGCAACCCTCATCCCGCCCAAGCCCCTCATCAGCAGCGTGGCGTCCAGAGCATCGTCTGGTCACCGCGTTGTTGTGCAGCATTCGGGTCAGTACACAGCTGAGGTCATCTGGGTTTGAGAGGCCTCAGCTCTCCAAAAAGTGAAACAAAACAATAAGAACTGCTGCAGCATCACACACGGTTTGTCCAACTGGTGCCTTTCCAGGAGTCACAGTGATGCGTTTGTCCAACTGGTGCCTTTCCAGGAGTCACAGTGATGCGTTTCATGTCGCGTTCAACTGCTCTTCTCACTTCCCTGCTCGCTGCCACACAGCTCATCTGAGAAACCTAAAGGAGCCAGCGGCCAGAAATCGACAGGATGCGCCGACGTCCTGGCTCTGCCCAGTGCTGCCGACGCCGACTCTCACCCAGCGTCAGCAGGCGCTTTTGTCCTCATCCTGCTGAAGACAGCAAGTGTTTATCTCATCTGTGCCCTGAGGGGATTACGCAAAGTGCTCATCTTGGTCGTCGGTGGAGAAACATTTTCTCTACTCGTGTTCGGCACATCAGCTCAGTGCAGTTTGAAGAGGAGCTGCTGCATTATGGATGCACACGTCCGTGGGTGTTTCTCGTGCTCAGACGGCGCAGAGTGGAGCGAGGTTCGAACAGACCGAGTGCACTTCACATGTAAACGGCCGGTTGGGTTTCTAGCATCGTAAGAGGCGTTTACTCAGCCGCAGTCTGAGCACACAGGACGTCCGGCTCCAGATGTTCTGGCCCCACAGCTCGGATCCACACTGAAGGCCACCGGCCACGTACCTGAACACGCGCTGCCCTGCGGAGGTGACGTCAGTGTTGCTTTGCTGTTTTCATGCTTTCTGAACCATAATGCGAACTGGCCACGGGCCACCTGGGACACTCATTTATTTACTATTCTAGTTTGTGTATCAGGAGGCACAAACCACCAGCTCTCAGCTTCATAGCGTCCATGCAACTACAAAAACTGGGCCAAGATGGTGGCCACCGGATTTCACCAGCGTTCACCCCACGCTGGGCGGCTGGATGCACTCGTTTTCTTTCTCACATTCCTCCTACAAACGTTTTTTGCTCTGTTCAAACCCCCCTCATCTCATGTCTGAACATCTAAATAATATGTTCTAATAATGTTCTTTTCTTTTATTCTGACTATTTAAATAAAAATCTATATGAAACTCCCTGGATCCTGTGTATTCACAAACACACTAACACACTAATTATGTCACACACTGGGAGAAAATCTGACTTTTGGACTTGACGGTAAAGTATTTGAATGATGTAAGTGGAGCTTGTTTCTGCCGTCTCTGGCATTTTTCTGTCACAGCAGGTTGAGCCAGCAGGGACTCGCCAACGACCGTCAGCAGCCGATGGCAGCCTCTTTCTGCATTGTCAGTATATTTTTACACATTTATTTGGGCTGTCCCACTTCAGCACACGGCGTCAAGCGCTGACTAACCCACTTGCGCCATGTAGCCTAAAATATGCTCTGAATCTGTTTCAGAGGCTTTGTTTGCTCAGGTTCAGGTGGTAGCAAACGAACAGTCAGAAGATCACAGACGTTATAACTCAGATGATGCTTATCTGTCCATTATGTGAGCAGCTTGCAAGGACCCTCATGACGGCGCTGAGGCGACTCGAGGTTCGGCCTCCGGTCCATCACAGGTCACACATAGAGACGATCGATGGGCAAGTCTTCAGTTAGAACCCTGAAGGGAGAACATGCGAACCCCACACAGGGCGACCTGGACAATTGTGGGATTAGAACCCAGGACCTTCTTGCTATGAGGACACAGCTAACCTCTACATCGCTTATTAGGTTAAAGGTGCTGGACCAAGAAGTGCAACTGCTTGTATTTAATCAGGGCCAAAAGAGGTTGTTTTAAAAAAACACCCAGGTCCAAATAACTTACTAACACATATCTCTCTCGCCTTTTACAAATAGTTCTTAGCAGAGATATGATGTATTATTTTTGCTGTCAAAGCCTCCTGCGGGAGACTTGGAGCCACATCCAGGTTTATGAACAAAATGATGTTGAGCCCTGTGCATCACATGCCGACAGACAGCAGCAGAATTCAGCAGACGCAGGGCTGGAGCTAAACGTTGCACATCTCTGCCCTCACGGTTCAACGTTCTCCAACTTTCACGTATTGATTTGTGCTCCCCGTGTGAGCAGACCGATCGCAGCTGTGCTGGGATGAAGCAGCACATTAAGTATTTGTCTTGCATAGAGAGGGGATCACAGCTGAGCTCAGTCAACATATTGGCACAAATTGGATTCAGGGAATAATGAGGTTCACTCAGTTTGTGAGGACGACCTGCGAGACTGACTGTTCCCAGAGCAGGACCTCAAACCTGCAGGGACGAAGCCAGGAGTTCAAGACCTTTGGTTTCTGTGGGAGTTCTTCAGCAGGGCAAGCTTCAAGAATTAGCGGTAAATGGAAATGTGCCGTATCAACCCATTAGCATATGAAAGCGCTAAGTGCTCAGGTGAAAGCACCATGAAAACAAAGTTTAACCGTTTGCAGCAGCCTTTTCATGCTAATCACTCAGCGGGCACATGATCCTGGAGCAGGAGCACTTAGATGATGTTGGTTTCTACATCCCTTCACCTCGACAGGGGCCAGGAATGTTTACAACATCTGTCTTCATCACTGCCACTCGTCAGCTCCTTCTCCCTGGCTTCCATCCATCCTGCTCTGGGAAAACCTTCCTCCGTCAGGTCCGAGTCGTTCTCTTTCCTTTGTCACTGTTGTGTCTGCAGGGATTTTTTCCCTTTGCTTGTACAATGGGAAGCGTTTGGAAACAGAATTAGTTATTTAAGCATCGTTACGCAGTTTGTATCAGTGCTGGCTGAGGTTCCAGTTGCAGAAGAACCAGAACCATTTTTTCATCGAGGTGGTCAGTCCTGCAATAAATCAAAGCTTTATTAAGGTTCACTTTTCCTGCAGATGTTTTTTAACTTGTTGAGGATGCAGGGTGCATTCTGGGAGATGTCAACTCGTGACGCCACCTCCTCGTTCCCTATCCGGTAATTAGGATTTCAGCTCGACATCGTCAGCGGTAGGTTCAGCGCGGCCTTGAGAGGAAGCCTCTCCTCTCAGACCCAAACTCAGCGCAGCTAATTACTGACCATTCTTTAAGCAACAATAGGCTCCAACCACAGGCACATTTAATTGTTGGCTTGATTGCCGGGGTGTGAGCCGAGGCCCAGTTAGCGTGGGCGAGCCCCGGAGTTCAGCTGGTTTGGAGACGGAAGGAAATTAGCACAGTTTTAGAAAGTGGGAAACGCTTAACTGTTTACATTTTAGAGAGCATTGTATTTACAGACTGATTAGAGATTTATTACGCTCACATTTTATAAAAGATGAATGTGTGTGTCTCCTAACTGTACAACAGGTCAAAACAAAAAAGAAAAAGTGCTTTTTAGGAAAAGGTGTTTTCTCAGCATCTGTTTAGAAGCAGTAGTAGGAGAACCTGGATGCTTCTCTTTCTACATTCTTGCCATCTCTTGTTCAACAAGCACTTGAATTTCTTCAGCAGCGCCGCTCTACATTCCCACCGCGCCAAAGCTGCACGACCTCGGGCTGCGCCGGTTTTAAACGATGCTCGAGTTGAACACGACTCACAGCTTCACAGCCCCTATAGAACCAACACAACCAGGCTGAAGTGGAGTTTTCAGTGACTCATTAACACAACAGAACTGCAGCTCAGACATCAGCATCGACAGAGAAGTATTAAACTCAACAGCTGCACATGTTCTACTGATCATTTCATGTCATGTCAGCCGAACAGACATTGGCCACAGATTCCTCACAGAATTAAGTCCAACAAGTTCTTCTTTTCAAGTTCTTTTTTTACTATATGATCCAGTGATTCTGTCGCGTGGACAGAACGTGAACGTAGGAGGTGTTGCTACGTTCACTTACTGGGTGTCTGACAGCGACAGTGTGATGACAGGCAGCAGGTTTTCCGCTGATCCGCAGTCAGGCAGGAGGATCACCCCGAAGGAGGGGAGAGGATGGGGGAGGAGGGGTCGGACCAATCAGCAGCGGCGGAGCCGTCAGAAACAATGAGCATCAGCTGTGGGGGAGCTGCAGAGGATGATGGGACAGAAGAGATCTGGCCTGCGATCGGCTACGACTCCTCATCGGTAAGACGCTTTGAAGCGGCACCACTCAGATGAAAGACAAGACTCAGAAACATTCACATTTAACACATGACCGATTTGATGTCAACAGACAGAAGCAGATGAGTTTCTGCTCCTGTGTAAAAATAAACATGTCAAATCTGTTATTGACAGTTGTTTTCTTAGATTCAGGTGTTGTGTAATTAAAGCTCCTATTTTTTCAGCGTCCCCGTCTGACTCCTGCATCTCCCGAGGCCCACAGCAGGAGGCTGCAAGTTCTGTCCACCAGGTGTTTTTTCTTTGCGAGGAGAGGTCCCCTCCTGACCCCTACGTGAGCGTCAGCAGGCGCCTGTCGACGGGCATCACGTCCCGCAGCGCACGGGGGGCACCGCCCACCCGCAGCTCAACCCCAAAACGTCACAGAGACGCCGGCCTGCTGCGGGCAGATGTGAAGAGACCATCTGAGGAGCTGGTTGATGATAATTTGAATGAACAACATTAGCGACGACATGCTATGACATCACCGTCCCGAGGCTCTGAGGGAAACGACGCGACACGTTTTCACGTTGACCCGCCGTCCTGCGACCTCCCTCCGCCTGAAGCGGGAAGCACCAGGATGCATGTGTGCGACGGCCCACTGCGCTGCGTTCAGGGCCAGGGAAAATCCAGGTTTTATGTGGTAAAGCTAAAACTGGACGCAAGAAAAACTGCTGACTCTGACTTTCTAAGAAGAGGAAAGAGTCAAATCACATTTTCTATTCTGTGCTGTTTTGCTTCAAAGTGACTCATTAAAGGAAACATTCGTTGTTTGAGTGGCTCCATGTGATTTAGCAACAAACAAATGTCATAGATCATCAGGTTAGTTCACAGGCATTGTGAAGTGAATGATGAATTTCATTGAAATTAAAAACATTTGGTTCAGTGGAACCACCAGCCTCCATAATGCTGCTTCTTTACTCTTCTACTCTTTTGCCCCCATCATAAACACTACAGTTAGTCAGGCTCCACCAAATACGCTGCCGTAGGCTTCTTCCACAATTACTGTGTCTGCAAGTTAATTTAAAAAAGAGAGAAAACATCTTAAAGACGAAATTAAACAAAGAAAGTCCCAAATGACTTTTATAAAGGTCTGGGCAGTCAGAAATAGTAGCCTGAGTTTCTGAGAGCCTCAGAATGAAGTGATTAACTTTAAATAAATAAAACTTCCACCCAGCAGCTCAATAAAAGTACAGATGAGGAAAAGAAATCACCTCCTGCTCCTTTTCAGACCCAAGCGTTTTAAGGAACCGGATAAAGAACAACACAACAGCAGAACCACCGGGACGGGTGTGACAACCGTGCGGTGAAGGCTGGGGAGCAGGTGATTAACCCGTCACTGCAGGCCTCGTCCAGGTAATAGCCTCCTCCGCGCAGGAGGAAACCGTTAAGCTGAAAGCCGGAGGCGCGACGAAGCGAGCAGTGATTTGTTCGGCTGCTCAGAAAAAAGCTGTTAAAGGTTTTGTCTCAGTTGTTGAATCGACTTTTCTTTCCCTGAAGCATTTTAAATAAAGGAATCAGACAGAGAACGTCGCCTCAACAAACCACCAGAGCTCCTGCTGAAAACCAGGCAGTTAAGACCGGGACGGAACCAGAGGACGACTGGTTGGGCCAAGACGTAAACCTGTAGCCTCAATCGGTTTAATAACCACATGCAATGCTCGGAATATGTCAGTGAGCTTCTCAATCAGGTATTTCTGAGTGTCAGATCCAAGATGAATATTAAGGCGTGTAGACGTTTGACATGTTTTTCTAAGTTGAGGGCCATTGACATTTGTTAATCGACCAAAACCAGACATTTAAGCACAAATTGCCAGAAACTAGCATTGAAATATTTCACTATTTGGCATTTCATAAAGAAAACTAATCTGCAGCGAAGGACCTACGTGCTGCCCTGTCACTCAACCACTGGCAGCATTTACTGCAGAATAGAAAGCGTCTCCTACAGCAGTTTGTGCCGCTGACACACTGAGACGTGACGGACGAGCAGCCGAGTGGAACAGACGAGTGTGGGAGTGTGGAAGAAACACAAATGAAGCATGAAGTGTACACAGAGAGAAGAAGAAGAAGAAGAAGAAGAAGAAAATGGCTCCTCCACTTCTGAGCGAGCCTCCCGGTACCACCGCTCCTCCTCCTCCTGCGACCGACTCATTCAGCCAAAAAAACAAAACACAGCCCAATAAATGTCACGTTGGCGTCTGTGCTCGTCAACGTCGCTTCCTGCTGTGACTCAACACGCCGCACGTCACGGCCGCGCTTCACAACATGTCAGAGAGGACAGGCGGGACGAGAGCGAAGCCTCAGGCTGACCTGAAAAATCAGGCAGCAGAGCGCTCGGAAACAACCCCCACTCTGTCCTGCTGCCCAGGAGCCTCTGAGCAGGGAGCCTCACAGACGCGCTGCTCTGGAGACGTTCCCCGTAGCCCTGCTGTCGGCTGAGGAATGGATTCATGCTGAATAACACAACTAGATTTTCTTCATGCGAGCTTTCTCTGGTTGAGGGCGTTTTTTTCCTCACTAGATTTTTCAGGTCAAACACTGAGTCACAGTCAAACTGTGTGACTCAAAGTGTTCCTGTTGTTCTGAGTAAAAATCTGAATATTCCTGAGGCCTGGAGCCGTGGACCTGCTGACAGACGTCAGATTCTCTGCAGTCACTACCAAGGGCTTAGGTGTGTGGAAAAATAAACTCATTTATAGAAATGCAATAATCTATCGCAGTGGTTTCAACACGTCATCTAAGAAACAGACTGAAACCTGTGGACGATCTGAAATTCCCTCTGGACGAGTCCACCCGGTTTGTTATCAGCGCACAGTAACACCTTGGAAACGTCCTTCGACAAATCAAGAGGTGACAAAGCCACAGTGTTTTATCTGCCTTGTTCCTGCAGCAGCTCAGATGCTCCATGATTGACAAAATCCACTTAAAGAACATCTCCGCTGTCTATGAACACAGAGCAGATCTATGGAACAGGGAGACGTCAAGAGATGGATCACACAGCGACGGTGACGGATGCGCTACAGGAGCTTTGACATTCACAAGGACAACAGGGTTCAGTTCCCACAGGAGAGGAGACGATTCCTCTGGCATCCAGCAGGAGGAAGACGAGTCAGATGTGTCCAAAGTGGACATTTATTGAACCTATATCAGACCAGAAGCCTTTGAAATCCTGTATCAAATACCGAACACCAGGCAAAGAAGGAAAAGCTGGTGTGGATTTATGCTTCTGATTTCAGAGAAGCGAAGCAGCTGAATGAACTGACTCCAAACGAATCAGTTGATGCAGGTTCAAGAAATCAAACAAAATGAATCATCAGCATCCGAGACTGATGAAGTCACAGATCAAAGCTCTGTGGAGAACATGGGGTTAAGCCACCTAAGAGCAGAGGTCAGTGGTCAACACCTCGTCCCTGAACCCAAACCAGAATGTGACGATTCCTCCCGCTGCAGAAACCAACACTCGTCTGGCCTGACGCCTGTTCGCGAGGCTCCGTCTGCTTCTTGTGTAGGATGCAGAGAGGACGCATGCGACGCCGTCACACGTTCACGCTGACAAAACCCGAGCGAGCGGTTTTCTATACTCTACATTTGAAAAATGTGATGAATGCATTCCACCCTGTTCTGATATTTCCCTCCGCCCGACTGATGACGCCACAGTCATCTGAAATTTAAATAATATCCGAGATTGACTGAGCTTTTTATTCCCACAATGATCAGATTTCTCATCTGGAGGCAGAATGAAAGGGAAAGCAGGAATGTCTGTACGCCGAGCTGTACACGTTACAGTGTACACCCATTATAACTACACACCAAGCTGCCTTTGGCTACAACGAGCCCCCTCCCTGAACAGAGAAAAACAGCATAAAGCACAAAAACCTCAGTACAATGACTGAAGCCAACTTCCGACTGCTTAACGAGTCCGTTATTATCAGCCACGCTAATGAACTGCTACAGTGCACCTCAATTAAATGAGACCTCTGTCAGTCGCCGCCTCTTAAATTTACTTCCAACAACAGAGCGATCAAGGAATTCAAGACGAATCGCACGTTGGCCGTTTTACAGACGGCTTCATCCTCAGCATGAACCTGGAGAAGCGAAGTTCTGTGTGACCCAGACTGACACAGGTTTAAAGCCACTGGAGGAAATTAGTGTGAGACAGACTCGCTTTTCAATTCACCTTGTTACAAGCGAGCGAATCATCCAAATCATTTTAAAGCTGTACGAACGTCTTTCCCTCGGACCCACGGACGAGGCAGTTTTTCTGTTTGTGAACCATCTGCTGACGTGTTTAGTCACGGGTTCGCACAGTGTGGTGTGAAAGTCGCAGGCAACGCTTCAGACACTGGAAAGCAGCCTCTCGCTGCCGCGCAAAGATCTGCTGACGACCTCTGAAGTCTCTCCACACGCTTCACTTTGTTCTCAGCCTAAACTACACTTATGTTCTACCGACACCTTTAGACAAGTGTCTGTTTCTTACATGCAAAAAGTGGTTAAATTTAGTGCTGGAGGTTTTGAGACAGTAACAAGCTCCTCCTTAAAAATACCAAATATGAATATAACCTCAGCTGAAATTAAGCAATAGCTCTGCTATTAGGCAACTTTCACTGCCCTCTATATATTAGACTTAATTATTATTCCGCTAACATTATGAAATGCTTTTCTAATCAGTTTAGAATTTGGTAAAGAATTAAAATTAGTACCTTTGAATAAAACATTAAAAAGAAACTCGGCTCTCTGTGACTTTAATTTTGAATATTAAATCCCTAGAACCCAACACACACTCACACACTCTCTCTCTTTCTCATCTGTGTTTAGATTTATATTGTTGTCCATCAACCGCTGCGATCACATTTCTTTGCCCAGTATTTTTGGACATAATGCATTCTTGCACATCGGCGCTAAGTGTCCTGTTTTCGTCTATGCTGTGTTTTGACCTTACGACACACTGTGCACTTTATGCTCCTGTCCTAGTTCTGTGCTTGTATGTTTATGTGGCACCAGGTCCTGAAGAAACGTTATTTCATTTCACCATGTACTGCGTCAGCTATATGCGGTTGAATGACAATACGTTGATACTTGATGGGTGGAGGCAGGCGGCCGCACACCCGCATCCCGTTCTGAGTTTTTCAAGTGGGTTTTTCTATACAATTCGTCACACGTGATTGTAAAGTGCTTTGACTTTTGTTATATGACACTATGATTTATCAGGTTGGGAGCCTCATGCTGCCCTAGCGAGTCACTGCTACAGAGATTTTCACCGACCTGCTGCTGGAAACTCTCCTCTCTCTCACTTTACATGGAACGAAGCAGAACGGGTCCCTTTCGTTTTCATTCCTCCCTCTGTTGTTTTCTCAGCACTTTCATGTTTTATTCCGGGCTTTTGGCCGAGCCTGCAGCGAGCTTATAAGCAGAACCTCTGTGCTTCTGCTTCTCCCCCGCAGAAGTGGAAATGCAACGCCGCTGCGTGAGACTCCTCCTGAACACCGGGCAGGCCTCAGCCTGTGTGATGCTGTGTGAAATGGAAGTGCAAATATTATGCTAATGCACTGACGGCATGTCGCAGCTTCAGATGGAGACTCTCACCTCCGACACCTTCAGTGAAGCTGCTGAAGAGAAGGACAGATGCTGAGGACTCTGTGTTTGGATCGTTACCAGTAGCGGAGCTGGGGATGGTGCATTAGGGAGCCTAAGGTGGCGTCATTAAAAACTGGAGGGTTCATCCTCCCAACAACTGATATGTGGAAATTTCAGCGCAATCAGTGCCGTAGAGTTGCGACGTCTGACTGAGCTTTTGCTCAGAGCTTTATTATTTCCACAAATGACTGACAGAGTAATATTTTATTAGGTGAAGATTTTGCAAACACCCCCCTCCTCCTGTCAGACGCTCCTCTAGAATTAAATCTGTTAAAACATACAGGAAGCACCAGCAGGTGCCTGGACCTGTGAAACCTGACTGGGCTGCAGAAGCTGCCTCCCGCCAGCAGTCAAACCACTGAGCCTGTTGTTCATGTACAAGCTTTGGACATAGAGCAGAAGTCTGGTAATATAAAAATATTCATAATAACACTCACTTGACTTGTCTTCCTTGCGTTGCGTTGCTAACTTAGCCAACACTTAACGAAACACCTGACAGTCTCATCCAGTCACGTCCAGTGGTTTAACTTCCCTTGAAGCAACACGTTACATTACTGCAGACACCGACTTTAACAAGCCAACAGCTGGGATCAACCTTTCGCCGCTGCGCCAGGAGAAACAGCCGCTGGGTTCAGCTCAGAGGGACGCGACGCTGCCTGCAGTTTCACGGTTTGTTAACTTTCTTATTTCTCGTGCCTTATTTATTTTTGTGCTGGCAGTCAGTCAAACCCAAAGCTCTCGTGGCTTCAGCTCACTTCATACGTCATCCGACCGCACGCAGGTTCTGGCTGTGATCAAGAAAAAAGAACCAACATGTACATTTGACAAAACTACGCACGTAAAATAGTTTGTATTTCGTGCGCTTTGCTGAGACGTCGCCATCTAAAACCAGCCTCTGTTTGTCACAGTGCCACTGAGCAGCAGCAGCAGCGCGAGGGAACCTCTGCGTCAGCACAGTCTGCCCCCCCTCCGCAGGGGGCTACTCCAGCTAATTATAGATAAGTGATGTTGGGCCTTTCTGTCGTCATTAAGCCGGCCGTGCTCGAGCACATAACCATGAATCATACAGCTCATCACTAATTTAACATATTGGAATTTGTTTGCTATGCAGCAATGCGCCGCCTGCAGACACAGTTTGCCAACGTGCTCCGAACACACTGAACGAGACAGGGTAACAGCTGGGATCAACTTTTTATATCAGCGCACGGCGAGAAACAGCCGCCGGAGCCCGTTATTCATGCTGCTCATGAGGCTAATGAAGACGTGAAGAATGAGAACGTTCCCACCGCTGCACAGTTTGCTGAGTTATCATACAGCGTCTGAAAACAAACCTACCTAAAACCACCACTAGCCGCTTAAACCAAGTCACCAAAAAGCACAGAAATACTCAGGTCTCCTTCAAATTAAAGCGGGAAATCACGCCGTGGTGCAAGTCTCACGTTTGGTAATGTGGTGCCACGTTCTGGCCAAGATACGATCGAGTATTGAAGAAGTGAAGCTTCCATCACAAACTCAAAACTATTTCAAACCGTTTGCATCAAACTGCTCAGTAAAAGGTCAAACATTCAAGAGACGTAACGAAAACACATTTGAGTAGCAGGAGGTTCAGACTCCACGTTGGAGGAGGTTCTACCCAGATTTAACTTCCTCTTGAGCTTGTGTTTTAATTTTCCACTGATCTTCTCTGCTGACGGTGGACCTCTGATAAAACCCTTCACGCTGACATCGGGTATGGAGCTGCTGTTTTCTGCAGCGGTGGAAGGGACACGCCACAGTGTTGGAAAAGCTTAAACCATCTCTTTGGCTTCAGTGGGTGGGACGAGGCAGAGCTGGCTCTCAGTTAAAGCCAGTAGCACTAGGACACTAGAGGAGAATAATCGTGCACAAGCTGCAAAAATAGCACAAGTTCACTTGACTACCTTCTCAACATTGGATGCCAGGCTCAGTTGTCTGATGAGACAGTTCTAGATGTGCAGCACACACACACACACACACAATGTTTGGACTCATCTGCTCCAGTGGGACTCGTAAAACACTTTGGCTCAACAAAGACAGTGCTTTGTAAACTAGACACTATGTATCAGAAACATTTATTTCTCTGAAGCAGCTTCAAGCCTGATGTCGACATAAGTTTAGACACACTGAGCGCAGACACCCATTTAAACCTAACGCTCCAGGGAACCATCAGCAGGGAACTTACGAGGATGCGTTTTCTTACCTTGAACAGCCGCAGGATGTTGGCCACCATGATGGACACGGAGCTGGACGACGCCCCGATGACGCCCACCACCTTATCCGGCTTGGTGAAGATGGGCGGTTCTCCGTTAGAACAGCGGACGTCTGAGCCGTCCCTCTCGATGAGCGCCTGGACGAAGGTGAGCGACTGTTCCAGGGCGTAGGTGTCACGGGAACACGTGTCCAGAATGCGAGCTCCAAGAGTCACGTTGGGCAGCAGCTCCGGGTCCTTGTTGATCAGATCAATGGCGAACAGCATGGCCTCCAGTCGGTGGATGCCCTTCTCCTTCTTCAGCTCACCACAAGGGACGCCCCTCTCACCACGGGCATGCACGGGGAACAAACCACCCAGGATGATGTCACCATCCAGCCGGATGGAGTGGGCATGCTCCGGACTCTGCTGAGAGTCCCCCAGCGGGGCTGGTTTAGGGGAGGCAGAGCCCAGCAGCCAGCAGCTCTTTAGCATCAGCAGACACAGGAAGCAGCGGGTCATTGTTCTGGGAGTGGAGCAGCAGGGACAGCGAGTCGTGTTGTCGTGATGTCAACGGGCCGGTGGCTGTAGCAACAGGTGGGGGAGAGCCTCCAGATGGAGATGGGCCAGACCATGGACTCCCCCGTCACCCAGGACAGGGTCGACCACAGCGGGTGCTGCCACCTACGAGCGCGAACCCAGAGGATTTCCTGTTGGACACGTTCCCGTCTCAGACATCCCCGTAGGAAGCAGCAGAGGAAGTCAGGCTTTAAGGCCCCAGCTGCTCCAGCTTTACATTCTTCCAAGACCCTGTTGGACAAAGAGGCAAACGAGTCAATAAGTGATCAATGATCAAACTGTAGGGCTGCTGTCTCCGCTTTATAGTCTGGCAACATGATGCCAAATGTCAGCGCAGGCATTTTATTAATCACCAGAGGTTCGCCTGATTAATAACACATCCTAGAACGAGGTGTGGAGCTTGAATAACAATTCTCTTTATTGACTATCTTTTAATGGGCTGATTATCATTAGGTGTATAATGACTTGAAGCCCAAGGTCATGTCTGCACAGATCTTTGTGCCAAACTAATGACTTCAGTTTACGGGAAATTAAACATCGGGAGACTGACATACAATTAAATTAAATACGGTTTGTATTTAGCTAAAAAAAACTAATCAAGATTTCAAAATAGCTGCTGTTTTCCAAATGTGCTGCCAGATATTTTACTGTGGAAAGCGCAAAGAACCATTACTTCACGTCGTTCCAAACTCAGGTGAGTCTGTACTTTCAGCAATTTTCCAAGTTCAGTACAAGTCACATTTTTTAGGTTGCACACATTAAATATTAGTGGCTATGAATATCGTATTATTGGATTACGTGACTGATCAGTTAGACTTTTACACGGACTGAAGAAAGAGCTGCTCAAAGATTCAAGGTCTCGTCTGGTTTACCACACCAAATCCAACGCCACATACATTTTTTAGCGTTCCCAATATTTCCACAGGGTCAATTCAACCCAGCTGAGGCGAGAATAAGTCTGTCAGCATTTAGCAACATGCTGACAACCGCATAAGCTCAGATGTTTTAAGATTGTCAGAGGAAAAATGAGCGGCACCTCATCAGAACCGTGTCCTGATCCGTATTGTCTCTTGGTCCACGTTTAATCACAACAGCTAACAATCACCTTAACTGACCCAGGTTCCGTTACTACCATTCAAACGGTCTTTTTCATTTGCTAGGAGAGAGGCCACCATCATGAATCCTCGTCAAATCTGACAGTTTGGGACAGAAATTACGCATCTTCTAGGAGTGATGGGCCCGTTGCTGTAGCAACCGTGCACAAATTCAAAGTGCAACACAATGCTGAGGCCCCTGCAAACAAGACATCCAGAGACTGACGACTAGGACGTTTCATTCCCTGAATCTCTAGTTTCCCTCTGCTTGTGTTTGGACAAATCAATCTACTGCTTTTTTCCTCTTTTCCCACTTCTTTCCCTTTATGTGGCAGCGTTTCTCTCACTCCGTCCTCGGCAAGTAACGCAACTATTTTACAGGCGTGGACCTGACCTCTCGAACTCAGGCATGTTGGTCTCACGCACACAATTATTCAAAGACAACCCCTGTAGGCACATGCGCCAATAATAAACGCGCGTGCATGCAAGCTAGAGTTCCACACGCGCGTCTTAGTGCACGAGTACAAAATTGCAAAGGCAAACCACCAAGTACGCGCGCGCACACACCCTCTTGAGACGCGCGCAAACTGGTTTGGTTTTTGAAACGCATTCTGCGTGTACAAGTGCGCGCACACTGGGTCAAGTTGCATCCAGCAGAATCAGCTGAAATCCTACATTTGTAAACGCGGCGTGGAGCCGGACCTGAAGCAGCGGAGCGCGCCACGCGGAGCTGTGCTCCACGGCCGATCAGTGGTCGCACACGATACAGATTTCAATACCGTGATGCCTTCAGGTACCTTTGACCGTGCAACAGAACCAGGTGTTTCCTCTCGTGTCCGGGGATGAGCCAGATGTTCTCCTTTTCCGGATGTCACAAACTCGACCCGGGTCCGCGTCTACTCATGATGAAATAAAACCAGACCTGCTCCTGGTGGAGAAGCTGAAAATTCCTCTAAAGCAGGTTTCTGACGCTCCGCATCACCTGCGGGTGTCGGTTTGACGCCCCGGAGCCCAGCTCTGCTCAGACAGAACAAGTCGGCGCCTTAACACAGCAGAGACATGTTCACATCAGGCTGGGTTTGTTCCAAAGGACCCGAGTCACGAATGCGCGTTTGCGAAGCTGTCCAAAGTGCGCGGTGCGGCTGTGCTGCGTCACAGGAAACACGGGAGGCTGTGGGGCTCATCACAGCGGAGTTCAGGCTGGTGGGAATCCGAGGGTCTCCTCCGGTTCCCCGGCTGCACAGCTGCTCTCACTTCTGAGCAACACGACCCGGGAGGAAAAAGTGCGTCCAAAGAAACAGACGAGCCCACAGAACGGGAACACGTGTCCGGTTCGTGAAGTGCCAGATGAAGTTAATGATCTTCGTCCTGCAGCCTGACAGCAAGAGCCGCCGACGGAGGTTCCAGCCGCAGATGGAGGCAGTGCGCCCCTTAGCGGCCAAACGCCGCCACTGCGCACAGGGAAGGCGCAACGACTTTCAACTTACTTTCCAATGGCTCTGCTACGAAGACAACATAAAGCGATGGGACACATGTAAACGTGTGCTTTTGTTGTTCAACACAAAGTTAAACAGTGTCGTGCTCAAATTTAGCTGCATTATACAATGTGTTTAATGTTTCCATGTTAGAAAGTCACAGAAATATTACAGGAGAGCGAACCGACACCACCGTGCAAAAGCTTAGCTACACAATTTACTGGAATGTAACTTTTAACACTGTGTTTTCCTATAATTATTTATATTAGCCTTCACTCCAGTCAGATCTTAGTTGTAAACATATATTAAATCTCCACCCGTCTCCGAGCGTTGGATAAGCATAAGTTCAGATAATTTCACACTGATAACTGAGTTTCTACTGCACATTTACTTCATACTTGGCAGATGCTTTTATCCTAAGTGTCTTAAAAGCACCTTTCAGTTCTGGGACACATAAGTGCCAGATTTGGGAGGAAAGTTGCTAAGAGTTCACTCATCGTCCATTTCTCAGTGGAGCAGGTGAGTGACTCATTAGACTGTTGTACTTAGAGCAGGTGAATCTCTCTCCAACTGAAGGTGAGCACACAAGCACCGAGGTAATTACTGTCTCTGAGCACTCGTTCCCTCTTTAACGGGCCTGATATCAAACCAATAGTTCGGGCTCGCTCAGTGGAGCTGGGAAGACAACGTGTCAGCATAAGATACATCATGACAGCTCGTACCTGACATGTTCTCTGAGCAGAGTGACGCACGGTTCAGCTGAGAAGCAACAGCAGAGGTGAAGGGTGATGCCTGCTCAAAGGGAAACGAGCCTGATGAGGCGCAGGTGTGTGAGGCAGTGAGGCTGAGCTGTAATGGCTCTACAGGCGGCTGTATATTAATTATTATTATTGCAGCTTTCACACATGATCATAATGTATAAAAACACGCATCACGCTCAGGCCACTTCAGTATATCTGTGTTACAGGTGTGATGAGGAGGCTGCAGCAGGATCTCTGCTGCCGTACAGATGTTCCCTGAGGAAGACCAGCGTCTTCCTCCAAGAATCTTCCTGAGCGTCAGAATGAGGCGTCACCTCCCCGCCCCAGAGCATCGCTGCTTTCCCAGCGTAGACGGGGAACTTACAGCTCCAAGCTGTCTTCATTACAGGAATGATGCTGGAGCGGGTGTGGGGGGCGTAGGGGGGTTCGATCAGGTGCCCGGTGCCCGGGTACGACAGGATGGTAAGCAGGTGGCTGTTCCCCGCTCGCTCCATCATCTCCTTCATCTGGGGAGAAGACTGACAGTGTTTGTGTCTTGAGTTGAAAATAAATCCTAGTATCAGTAAACTTACATCCATCGCGGACTCGCAGGCAGGCCAGTTCTGATCATCTTCACCCACAACCAACAGCACAGGGCATCGGATTCGTCCCACCTGCTCAGAGACAAACAGAGAACAGAGGAAAAAAACACCCATTGCTCCATTACAATAAATGTAATCATGGTCTGTACTTACGTCTACTTTAAGTGAGGGGTCCGTAGGGAGAGGCAGCAGCAGATGACGGGAGATTAACTGATTCTCCTCATTAAAGCGAGTGTTTGCAGCATTTCTAAAGGAGCAGAAACCAAAGACCAGCATTTGATCCAAAGAGGAAAAATAAACCCGCCTGTATCTTTCTGAAACATGTCTCATAGCCACAGTGTTCTACAGAACAGGATTAATATTAAATACGCTGGCTTAAAAAGTGTGAGTCATCAAAAAGGTTTGGATTGTTGCACTGATACTCACTGGCCTACACATCTTGAGAAAAGAAGGTAAGGCTGTGAGAGACCACAGATAACCAGTGAAGCGCTGAGGTGGAAACGTGATGGTCTGGGGATGTTGCTGGTACAGTAACATGAAGCAGAATTAAAGCAAACTTACTTGCTGCAGTAAGTCAAGATGTCGGCCAAAGATCCATCCACCGGCTGCACGTGGGTCCCACTAATGCACACTGCACACCTGGGCTGACACGTCCACAGATGTTCCTCATACAACCTACAAGCCTGTATGTTGAGATGATGGAAGCAACTTTCAGCTAAGGTTGTCATACCTTTACAACTCGGGAGTAAGCAGCGAGTTTGAGTGCGACACTGGTACCAAGGGAAAGGCCCAACACAGCGATCCGGCTGCCAGCGACCTGAGGATGCTGCTGCAGGACTCTGTAGGCCGTCTGCAGCGGGAGAACACCGAGGCACACGTCTACGTTCAGCCACGCTCCAGACTAGATTATTGAGAATTGAGTAAGATTGAGTAATTACCTCAAAGTATTCAGTGCCAACCATGTTCAGGGTGTTTTCAGGGGTCAGGTAGTCGAGGGCCAGTGAGGCGAAACCACGGGACGCCAGCAGTGCTGCCCGGTACTCCACCAACTTACCTCCACCCCCCCAGAGGTCCAGGACACCAGAGAAAGGTCCAGGTCCTTAAGACACATTCAAACAGCTTCTAGAATGTCCAGTGAGCTTTAACCCAGCGTCTCCATTGGCTCGTCTGGCTCATCAGCTGATGTAATGGTTACACATACACATTTCAACACCAGTGTGAACATGACTGTTCACACTGTCTTATGAGCTAATGCTAATGCTAACTTTACCTTTCCTCTACCCACTCCCTCCTGACTGTACCTGAGGGCAGGAAGAGAGTAGCACTGAGTCCATTCTCAGTGATCGGGACCCGACGGACGCCCGGTGCCATGTACCAGCGCTCCACCACCACACTGGCCAACGGTGCCCGACCCACAAAGCCCTCAGTCTGATGAGCTTCATACACAGACACTGTGACTTTCATGGGAGTCTGAACGTTCATCTTCCTCAACCTGACACGATGAGGCAAAGTCATCTAATAATAACAAATGGGCTTATTTCATCAAATCCGTGTCCGGCTCTCGCCTGTTCTGTACCTGAGTCCAGGTTTGCTGCCTGGAACTGGTCTGAGGCTCCACAGTAGACCCATCTGTTTAATCCCGGAGTACGTGCCCCCCAGACTGGCATCCTCTGCAACTGCAAAAAGAAAAACGAGTCAGTGTGTAAATCTGACGAACCCTTTGTAAACCGATCTAGATTTGCACTGAACCACGAACCGTTCACTGTCCCACTGGCATCAGCAGCGTAGTGACCGAACGCCTCCCAGCTGTGTCCGTCTTCACTCCGGTGCAGTGAGTGGACAGTCACCTGACAGCCAGGGTGGACGTTCTGGACCAGGACGATGAACGTCTCATCCACGAGTCCCCTGGACGGACGGACCGACAGCTTCACACGCCGCTGCTCCCTGTCCATCCTGAGCACGAGCATCAACAAAGGCACGAATCTGGACCCGCTCAGCATCTAGTGTTGCATTTGCTTTACCTGCTTCATCTAAAGTAGCTTGAAGCGTTTTAAATGGGTGCTTCAGTTTCAGATTCAGGTTTGTACCAATGGTCACGTTTACCTCAGCTTCTGGTGCCAACCAGTTAAACATTGACTAGTCTGTACATTCTGTGCTTGAACTTTGAAAACTCCAGCAAATACGCCTCATGTCATGTCAGAGCACTGCAGGTAAAATCGTTCATTGCATTTATTGGTGCATCGTTTCTGCCTAACGTGCATCCTGTGCTTTTTAAATGCAAAAACACGTCCAAACAAAGTTCCTTGAAGTAAATATCAATGTCCCATGTTTTCAAAGTCGCACCTACCTAATATGAGAGTCGAAGCAGACTGAGGACTGTTCTTCAGCTAAATGTGCGTTGAATGGTTTGATGTCACATAAAACACTGACAGCTGAGTTGAACCGTCCAAAGTTTTACGTCACCATGTGGAACTTTAATCTCCTCCCACAACCACAACAGTGATGGCTTCGTCCACACGATGGCGCCATTTTACCAGAGCCGAAAGGTCCAACACATCACACTGGTAAGACAAACTTTAGCTCAAAGCAACTCAACATTTGTTATTTTGTAATATATTTTCTTTCTTTCTCATAAGTGAGACGTTATTAATTGAATTAACAAATGCAACACTTCCTCTACACACTACAACACCCATAATCCCTGGCTGCTGCTGCAGGAGAACTGTGGCCAGACACAGGTGGCGATTTTCAGAGACTCCTTTTTATTTTTGGTTTACTGCCCTTCGAGTAACTTACTAGTTGTTATGTAACAGAACTCTACAGAAAACTTCCGTTCTGTGGGAAACAAACAAGATTAAATCCGATTATCAACAGCTCAGTGACTCACGAGAAGCTGCCAACACAAAACTGTTGCAGACTCACATTCATAAGCACTTTAAAAGAACTTTAGTCATGAATGGTCATGATGTTTGAGCAGCAGATAAATGTTAGTCTTTGGCAATATTCATGAAAAGATGTGCGAGTCAGGGAACTGCACATCCTTCCTTCTAGTAGTTGTAGGTTTTACAGTAACTGTTGGTAAAACATTCAAAAACTGAACATACTGAATTTATTGACACGTCTTGGACAATGTCCCATTTATTTGAGTTTTTAAGAAAAGCTTTGTCTTAAAACCCCCCAAAACAAAACCTCTGGAGCTTCATATGAGCTTTAGCGGAACGTCGTCTGAGTTAGTGCATAAAGAGCGTTGTGCATTAAGCGTTTCCTCACATACACATGATTATCATTTGAAGAATGACTGGAAAGTCCAGAACCAGATTACCACCTGTAACGGCTTTAAGTCTTCTGCTGCTTAAAAAACAAAAAGCAACGTGTGTCCTCAACCGTTTCAATATTGATTTCTGTTGTATTTTGTGTAGAAAAATTCCATGTTTTTACTACTCAAAGGTCAAAGGTCACAACAGCGTCCCGCTGGCAGACGCAATAAGAACCAGCTGCCAAAGACCAGCAGAGGGTGAACCGTTGTTCTGCTGGAGTGTAACTGCGAAGCAAAGGCGAAGGAACCGCTCAGCACAGGGTCCTGATGCTCAGCGCCTCTCGTCTGAGCTCTGCTGGCAGCGGCTCCCGTGGCAGGATGGCTGGTTCTTCTCCCAGTGGCAGATGGCATCAGTGTACTCCACTATGACTTTATCCATCCAGGTGAGGGGCTGAGGGAACAGCACAGCTCCCTCGAAGAAGCCCAGGTGCCCCCCATGTTGGGTCAGGGCAAACATCACGTTGGGCATCTTCTCTGTAGAGGAAACACAAGACAAAGGACACGAGGATGTTTGGGTCGTCCATGAAGCATCACATGGCTGTTGGAAAGCGTTTCTAAACGCCCAGAGAGCAGAAACAATTCAACAAAACCTCACGTGAATATGATCTTGTCAGAAAACCTCAGCCACTAGCTGGAAAGTCAAACATTAAACTTCGTAGCTTTACTGTGAAGGTGTAAGTGGCACTGATTTACACACACGTGGGGCTGGTGCGTGTGACCTACTGAAGCAAGACAAGACAGCAGGTTGTGGCCAAGCACACACACGGCTCTCTATATATAATCCAACAGCTCAGGCAGATCACATAGCCCTGAAAAATTCAACAAGACTCTCTGGGCTGGACGGTGTTGAGTGTAGATGACTGCAACAAGACTTTATCACCCATTAAGACTCCAGCTCCACAGGAAGAAAAGCAGATTTACTCTGCAATAGTCTGAGTTTATTTTAATCCAGTGACACAGTTTTACTGCTGAAACAACTGTTTGGTCTACTTTCCTCATGCTGCTGCATATGTGACAAATACTTTCAATCATTCCCTTCATGATGCCTTATGGTTTTATTATACTGTATGCTGACGTAATTTATGATTATCCCACTTAGGCGAAGGTTTGGGGAAGGTCTTTATCACTTGCTGTCACTTTATCATGATGACTCACTTTACACAATGACTAATGCAACATGTCACAGCTGAAGTGGCCGTTGCATAATAGATCATATGTTATAAAACAGGCCACAATCAGCGATCATTAGCAGGAACCACATACCTGACAGTGCACGTGGAATGGCCAGCAGCGACTGATGGATCAGCGGGTCGTCCAGGGAGTTTAACAGCAGCAGAGGCACCGTGATCTGGACAGGGAGCAACAGTTTCACAGCTCTAGCAACAGAAGCAGCAGCAGTAACGTGACGGGCTCGATAACTGACCCCCTGCTTGTCTTCTGTGTATTCTGACCACAGGCGCAAATAGAAAAGGTGACTTTGTGGTTATAGGCACATTACAGAAGTAATGATGAAATACTGGAACAGCAGATAAACTGTGGTTCCCCTTTTACCAAAGTAAGACAATGTGTCACAGCTAGTGACATGTCCAGCTTTTGGTTTTCCTGTCTCTCCGTCCTCTAGTTCCATTAATGCGAAAACGTCAGTGCCGTCATCTAACACACGTAGAATAATGGTTTAACAACTCGTTTCACGTACTTTGTGCATGTAGTGCACGCAGCTCTCCTTCTCGTAGTACTCCTTCACCGAGTCGTAGCCGTGGAACTTCCTGCACAACAAATCAGAAGCACGGTCAAGAGCTTGAGGCCAGCACGCGTGGCCCCGTGAGTAAAGCTCCGGTGGGGAAGTCACCTCATGACGCTCTCGTCTATCTGCATCAGAGACGTGGCTGCGTACAGTCTGCTCAGGTCTGCATCACCAATGCTGCTGGAGTTCAAGTTCAACAAACTGCTCCTGTTGAGCAGCACAGTCAGGGCATTTAGTCACATCAAAGCAGGAAGCTGAACCTGATTTCTTGTCTACAGCCCAACAGGTCCTGTCGTAGACCTAAGCTTCATCCTGGTGCTTCTATGGCTCCAGTTTGATTTCTGAGGGACACATTAGGACTGGTTATGTGTAACTGCAGGAACTGTGACTGTTTTTCCACCTGTGCGACAGGATGATCTTCTTCATGTTGCCTGCCAATATAAAGTTGTAGAACCTCCGGCACTGGTCCCACTGAAGGAATGTTTCCTGGGCCCTGGACACACACACACACACACACACACACACACTGTTTTATAGCCACAGCAGAAATCCAAGTAGCCTCTCGGATCCGTATCCAGTTCTGATTGTTTGCGTGCCCGTTGCTCTACGCACCTGAGGGCACTGTAGCCCTGACAGACGCTGATACAGCACAGCACTCGGTCCTGGTTCCGCCGCTTCTCACCCAGGAACTTACAGACGATGTTCCCCCCCAGACTAAAGCCCACAACCACCAACTGAGTCTGGGGGAAAGCTTGTTTGACGTAGTTCACCATAGCTGCAAACTCCCAGGTACAGCCTGACCAAAACAGAGGCACCGACTACTTACTGCAGGTAGGACATCATAGGTTACAGAAATACTGCCAACTTTCAGAACACTGCTCCTATTTTGTTTATCTGGAATCAGATTTGAATTTCCAAAAGGTCAAACGTCAAACAATGACACATTATCAGACCTTATAATTTATGTAACGTTTCCATGGGCAACGCTGATTTGAGGAACCAGTGTCAAAAACTTCCCTGTCATAATCCGTACTCTCAGGTTTCTTGTGTGCATGTGAATAATGATCTTCTCTTTACCGTAGGTGAACATGCGTGGTGAGGTGAGCTCCACGTCGGGCAGGGCTCCCAGGTGGTTGAGGACGGCGCAGCGGTAACCCTGCCGCTGGGAGTAATCCACAAAGGTCCGAATGTAGCTCTTCTCGCTATGGTTACCGATCCCAGGGCAGATCACCATCGTAATGTCACCTGACATCAACACAAACGCAGAGAAGGAGGACGTGCACAAACATACAAAGAGGAGTCAGCTACGGACGTAAATATGTCTGTAGTGTCTTGGTTTAACTGGCTGCTCAAATACCTGACATCTCTCCTCGAGGGGGTTTATTAGAGGCCCTGCTTTTACAAACTGTAGTTCTGGTGACCTGCTATGCGAGGCTGGTTTACTCACAAGCTAATCAAACACATAACGAGCCTGAACAAACACTAAAATCAAAACCAACAGCTCAGTGTTTGCCTCTGACCTCCGGTGCTGTGCTCTCCCAGCGCTTCAAAGAGGTCAAAAGTAGCCGTGGCTCCGTCCTGCATCGGGAGGAACTTGCGGACCCCGCGGGGCGTCGGCGTTTTGATCCGCCCCATCTTGCCATAAAGGACTGTTTGGAGATGGCCGCTCTTCCCCCACAGCAATGGAGGAATATATCTGGAGGGAAGGAGAAGGATTTAAACTCGATGCCGTCGTAGCGACGAGTACCAGACCACAAGCCAATTAAAAACGAGGAAACAAAACGTACAGGACACACGTTTCCTCTGCTGAGCCGGAAACTGAAGAGGAGTCATTTTAATGTCACCAAATCATGTGTGTAGACAGCAGCAGTGCTTAATATGGCATTAGCATTAAAAGCCAAATATTACATGAGTCCAGAGATAAAACAGTGAATACAGACACACCCACTGTCAACAGAGTCTGCAGACGCGTGTGCAAAGGTCTTTGCAGCTCCTCAGGGAGCAACATACAGTACGTTAAATAAGAAACAAAAGAATAAGCGCTAACAGACATCTGTGGCCTAAGACCAAACCAAGTGACATCTCAAGAGGCTCAGAACCAACAGAGCAGCTTGTGGACTAGTCAGAAACACTCACTCTTTGGTCAGCAGTGGACAGGACTTGAGCAGGAAGCGGCTGAGCGCCGTGTCCTGGTAGGTGACCTGAGGTGCAGCTGTGGAACTCTTCAGGTTCAGACATCGAACGATGACGTACAGGACGGTCGCCACGGCTGCCAGCTTCATGCCGTCAAACATGGCGGGCAGCTCGGCGCCGAACGCCTGCATGTCACTCCCCACGAGGGCGATCATGGTGGATGCGTGAGGAAACCTGCACAGTAAGGACATTTAGTCAGTCTGTGCAGAGGTGAAAAGCCATCTGACGCAAGTTTGCCCCTTTCTCTTTTACTAGCTGTCAATCTAACAGGAAGGAAGGTCCAGTGGGCCAAACCTGAGGGAACCTGTCAAACCTGTTAAAAGCACTGAGTCGCATATAAGTAGCATTTACACAGAACAGAACCGGTGCCACGCGTAGACCCGCACAGCAGGTCCAGGAGAACCTCGCAGCTCTGGTGCCCTCTGTGGGCTGAACCCTTGACCCACCTCTGCGTGTCTTCCAGTAAAGTGCTGTGTCTCCGCTCAGCGCGATGTTTCCCACTCAGTGCTGGAAAACACAAAGTTCGGCCAAATGTAACTTCATGAAGCAGGAGCTTTAAAACAACTACAGAACAACGCGTGATGTCAGAAACAACAAACACTTCGCATTCATCACACTAACAGGCGTTTACAGCAGGACGAGGGCACAGAGGACGGCTCGGTTCTGGGCTTCGGCTCGCTGGACCGGGCAGACTCGGGTTAGTCCTGTTGTCACTCAGGTAAAACTGTTCCTGTATGAAGCCAAAGTGAAGCTGAAGACACACAACCCGGTAGTTCTACGCGCCCCGCTCTTACCATTTTGTGTTGAGGGAGTCGGTGCCGGTTTTGGTCGGATCCACCCAGAGTTGCGCTCAGAGTCTTGACACCGTGTGTTTACACCAGAAGAGATGACTGACCAGCAAGGAACTCAGGGTGCGTTCAGGTGCGCCGACAAAACTCCACCCTTTCCTAAGGCAAACCCAGAAACACAGCTAAAACCCATTTAAGGCTGTTCTGCTCGTAAATCTCCTCTACAGCTGAAGTCGGTTACAGCAGTTCAGGTGTCAATTAAATCCCACTTTTTTATTCACGACCCGCTTCCGTATTTGCTGACCTTTAGGCGAAAAGTTGGGAAAATCCGAGGTTTCCCGACGGCCGCGCGTCTCACTTCCTACATCTGAGAAACAAAGCGTGTAACAGTAAAAGCTGCTGTAACTGAAAGTTCATTTACATCCGCGGCGTTTGTGGCTTCACTGGACAAATGGAACCGACGCCACAAGGCAGTAAACACGGTTATAATAACACCGATGTTTAGACTTTACACACATTACATAACTCACCGGTACCTGGGCGTCACAGCTGATTCACTCCTCACAACACAGTTCAGTGGTTTTTACACACTTTTTAGTAAACGGTGCTTCTAAACTGCAGATAGAAGTTCCTGCTTTTACATTTACATTCGCTCACAACACTGCATTCATTGGTTAATTTCTCGTTGACTCGTTGTTCAACGTCCATTTTTATTGTATTACGTAATATGGTATTTATTCTAATGAACACTTTTACCATTACTTGCCTACGTCTTGCGGAAACTGACAAACTAGTTTATAAAGTTTGGATCTTTCTGTTTCCACCCACCGGATTCAACCTCGCCCTTAAGATTACAACACCCACATACAGTCATTAAACGAGGTATCAAATATTTCCAAGTACGTCCTGTTGTCTGCATTCACCGGTGCTTTTCTGGTTGGGGTGTCCAGCAGACAGTAGAGTCTATATACATTTATAGCAGGTTACAAATTAGGAAGCATTAAACTGTATATGGATACGTTTTAAATGACGTTTTGTTCGAATAAACGAGGGTTTTGTGGAGCACTGCGTCATCTCCGTTTCCAGTTAAACCTCCTGTCATTGCGTATGTTGGCCACGAGGGGGCGCCATCACCCCAGAGGCTAAAGGAGCTGCTCAAACTTCATTCATCACGAGCTGGTTCATAGGTTGAGTTGAGTTGTAATTAAATCCATCCATCCATCTTCTACCGCTTCTTCCCCACAGGGGTCGCGGGCGTGCTGGAGCCTATCCCAGCTGGCTTTGGGCGAGAGGCAGGGTACACCCTGGACAGATCGCCAGTCCATCGCAGGGCCACATATATAGACACACAAGTCACAGTCATGCACACACTCACACCTATGGGCAGTTTACACATCTTTCTCCCAGTTGACCTAACTGCAAGTCTTTGGACTGTGGAAGGAAACCGGAGAAAACCCACGCAGACACGGGGAGAACACGCAAACTCCACACAGAAAGGCCAACGGTCGCCTCCGGGAGTTATAATTAAATATGATTCATAATTGTTTGTTTTAGGGGATTTGACAAATCACAGATTGTAGTTTTTGTATTTAAAACTGAGCTTTGTTGGAACGTAAATGATCAGTCTCACTCATTTTAAACATTTAAACATTTACACATTGTTTCTCAGTGGTTAACAGCCAAAAAAGGTTTGAGATTAAATTGAGCCTCAGCCATAAACCATCGTCAGGTGTCAATCAATGTCACGTCTTCATCTGATTGATTCATACATCAAATGTCACTTCACACAGTTGTTTCCAGACAGCAGGCAGAAGTGAAAGAGGTCGGGGTGGATTCATCCTGATTTATGTAGAAAACATAAGTGAAACACAGCAGCTTAGTGGAGTCATGGAGGGATCAGTAGCATGGGAATAATTTCCGCACATATTTCCTACACGTTCATGAGGTTTAGCTTTACCAGATTATGATCCACTATTAACCATTTAATGATTTTTTATAACTAAGCTCAAATTTTAGTCAGTTATGTAAAGAAACCATGTGACATTAGAGGAGGAACAAAGGATGCTATGAATGTGTTGTGGAGTCCGACCTCGTTGACCACAGATTTGCGTCAACAAGCCCAGAACGCACGTGATTGTTCGCACTGTTCCCAGGTCAGTCGATCTAAGGCCTTGCAGTTATCGGTTGTCTAGTATAAATGTGATTTGTGATGTTAGAACTATTTGGTGTGTATTTGTACATACAAAAGTAAAGGACAGAAAAAGAACCAGCTTTTGTAAAAGACCATATTTACCTACTAAAGAGAATCATGCTCTTTCATTTCTGCTTTCTTCACCACTTGAAGTGAGTCACTGCTTCAGTTCCCACCGTTTTAACATACATTGGGAATTAGAGAAGCTTAGTTTCCATCAAATAGACCAGGATTTACTTTTAAATGGCTGCATGTGAGACTAGATGTGTGTAGAGGCCACACAGAGAGGTTCAGCAGTAAGCTGTCCACATTTTTCAGCTCTATCAGATCTAAGCACAAAGAGGAATTAATATGACGTAACGTAAATGTGACGATAATGAGCATTCGATGCACAGCAGCCTTCCTCTGAGCCAGTGTGTGTGTCTGTCAGTTTAAATGGCTTTTGCCTGTTACTAGGCTACAGAGGGGTAATTTTACTCTGCCATGGGCAAACACAGCATGTGGCACATTTCACACCACAGACACACATCCTGTAAGGGTGATAAATGTAAACTAGCATGAACAACTGGAGTATTTATTATTTGCTAGAAAGATTAAACGATACACCCATTAAAAACTATTCCTCACCTCACACCCACGCCCTCTGTCAGCGGTGCTGAGTCCCAGCCAAGAAACGCCCACAGACCAACCTCTGGTTTTTCCACTAACGAACATTGGCTTTAATCTGCATTTCAGAAGAATATTTCATGCCTTGAATCATCGTGGAACTTTCTGCCAGAAACATATTCAATGAGGGAATTACGTTTTTAGTCAAAGATGCATTTATGTAACTGCTTTCTTGTCTGTTTTTAAGAGAAGAGCAAATGAATGAGTTTGGTTAAATCATTAGTTATATATAATAATCAACTATTATTGCATTGAACTTATATGTATTTGTTATTATTAATTTGTTTTAGTTTTTACCACTTTTTTCACGCAAAAATCTTCTTCTTTCTATTCGTGTGTATGTGAAACGTTAATTTCCAATGCTTTTGTTTAATACTCACATGGTAAATTGACACAGGCAGACGCGAGAGACAGTCGGGGGTCACCTGGGGTCACCTGGGGTCACCGGTGGCCACCAGGGGGCTCCATGGTCTCTGGGTGGGCCCTGAATTAGGTCATAGGTCAAATGTGTGACATGATCACAGGTGTCTAAAATAGAACGTAATCACTTTGCTCTACGTGGTTTATACCATAGTGTGAGTTAAACTATTCAATTTGGAGCTAAACGAGACTTGTTTCTGTGGCCATTTATAACCCTTAATCAACAGAACAGACAGGGGGCGTGGCTACAATTAAATGCCAGGCAATGATTGGCGTAGAGCCGAGGTGCACGTGCTCCTGCTCTACGCTCGCTGCCTGAGACTTTGGACGCTCACAACAAGCTGGAGCCGCAGCTTTAACGTCCGGAGAACCGCGGTCCGCCAACCGTCCAAGCTAACGCCAACCAGAAAGCGGCAGAACCAGCAGCGATGGGGAGACACGCGCGTTTCTTCGCCTGGCTCCAACTTTTCGCGGCCTGCCTGGTGCTTGGAGCGAGCGGTAAGTTGGCTCTTTGTGCTTGTTTACAGTTGCCCCGTCTGCGTTTCTCCCGTGTTTTTCCTGCTCGGCGCTGGTTTTCCGTGGCACCGCGAGTTCATCACCGAAGTAACGGAGCTGTGCGAGTTCAAGCGACCCTTGAATACGTGAGGGAATGCGGCCACGGAGACGCCGCTGAGCCGCGGGGCGCTCCGGTCTCCGCTGCGGTCTCCGGCCACCCAACAACCAGGAAAATAACGTCCGTTAAGTTCCCGCTGCTTCTGGTGCTACGCGAGATTCAGCACCTGGAGGCAGAGTAATCGCGTTTATATTTGCCCAGTGATGAGCCGGTGCCGCCGGTCTGGGCTTTGTTGGCATCTCCACGTCTGAAACACATTTAGGCCAAGAGACAAAGGGTGAAGGGTCCTGGTTCTGCGCTCAGACGAGCAGGGGGGACGAAGTATGAGAAGAAGTATGTTGATGCGTTTTCCAAATGTTGCGGTTCTAGGCATGACTCCAGCTCCCGCTGTGTAATGAGCCTATAGTGGAGCGATCTCCATTCTCACCGATTCAGCTAAAAACGGAGGAGTTAGAACCTTGTCAAAGCAGAATTGTAGAAGTGTATGTTCTTAAAAGCCCTAAACGTGTTTTCGTTGTTTGACACCAGGAGCCTGTTTAGTGTCCTGGTGTCTTGAAACAAGAAAAACACATTTGTTTTGCAGAAATTGAGACATTAGAAAAGTGTCTGGTGTGTGTGTTGTTTCTGTTATACACACAAATCAAACATTTATTTAACTATAAAAATATCAATACTAATAATATTTATTTTCTAACTAACTAACTTGTGGTATTTATGAAGTGTTAATTGTTTGGACGATTTAGATATTGAGGAAAGTGTTTTATGGTGGAACCAGCTAAATATTTTTGTGAAACAGCCATTAAATCAGGGAAGGTTAGACCCGCGCTGCTTTCCATTCCTTGTCTATTACTGCTCATTTAGCTCCTTATTACTTATTACAAGTTGCCAAGTTTTCCCTGGTGCATGAGCTTTAAAGATGACTTTTTCATACTGGAGCTCAAACCCAAAAGTTCCTCGAGGCTGAGAGACGGGATGGAAGGAGAATAGGTGTGGTTACTCTGACCACAGCGTTGAGTCACTTTTCCGGAGGCAGGTGCCAACACAGACGTGCCACAGCAGCCCTCACTGAGACCGTTCCCTGCTGTCAGCGATCGGAGGGAACAGGACTTGTTGCGGCAGCCACAGCGTTTGCAGGGCAGCGTAAGAGCTGAGGAGACGGTTCCTTTTCTACAGAGTTAGGCTCCGGTCAGCAGGTTGTTGCTCTCTGGTCGGCTGTATTTGAGAGAGAAGTGGAAAATGGTGTAGTGTGTCAGGGCTGAGGCGAACAAAACCACTCAAAGCAGCTAAATATAGCCTGTGTGTGTAATATGTGGATGTAGACAACTGCATTGGAACAGCTTCCTGTTTGAAGTGATGAACTCGTTGGGTTTAATTGCTTGTATGTGATGCAGTGCTTGGCTCCTACAGCTTAGTAGAAATGACACCACTGGGTTTTAACAGGTATGAGCTCTGACCATTTAAGAGATAATATAGTGCTGATGATGTTGTGTTCTTGTAGCCCTACAGTGGGTTCTCTAGGTAGTTTGTGTAACTGTGTGTTTCAGTGTCACGCACATTTCCTGCCATCTGTCAGTTCTGGGTCTTCCCTTCAGGCGAACGTCTTGTTCAGCATCGCTCACTCTATTAATTGTTCCTCCTCCAAACCCCTCAGGTCCGGACGGGCTCCTTTTTTTCCGTCCATGTGAATGTTGATTAGCTTCCCTAATCAATGTTTCATTGCGGAGTATGGAGTATCTTCTAATTTGGGCTGCTTTATTAGCGTCGCTCGCCCCACTTTCCAATCTGTCGTGCTGAATATTTTACACGCTGTCACGTGAGTTCAGCATTGAGCCAGCGAATTCATGAAGAAAAGTTCTCCCAACATCTCTGAGGACCGGGGACGACTCTGTGACGGCGTTGGTGTGAAGTACAGCTCCATTCAGTTCACACTGCTGAGGCTGTGTGGTTATTTCACTGTGCTTGATTTTGAAAGTGTGTTTATTTTTAGTTTCTGGCCCTGTCTTTTTGGTAGCAGCAGCAGATGGCTGTGCTTTTCTACAGCAGCACTTGCAGATTACAGGGAGCTCACCTGCAGCTGGACTCCTGCTGGTCTCTAAATCGAACAGGTCTGGAGGCTTGGCCCTAATGAAGCCACTTCCGGTTACAAACGTCCATGCTTGCGTCTCGTTATTCCTCTGGCAGTGGCAGGTCATCAGACTAGATTAGTGCTCCGCAGGTCTCAGCCCTTCTTATTATGCTTCAGGACATCCTCAGCAGTTTTAACAAGTGTGTGTGTGTGTGTGTGTGTGTGTGTGTGTGTGTGTGTGTGTGTGTGTGTGTGTGTGTGTGTGTGTGTGTGTGTGTGTGTGTGTGTGTGTGTGTGTGTGTGTGTGTGTGTGTGTGTGTGTGTGTGTGTGTGAGAGAGAGAGAGAGAGAGAGAGGGGGAGAGGGAGGCATAGGCATCTATCTCTGCTGTGCTTTCTGGAACACTGAGTTCCCACACTCGCCTGCCAGCCTATATGCTTGAGTGTGTGCGTGACAGAGCAGAGGGCAGAGTGTTTACAGTGTTCAGGCCTCAGGACAGACGGGATATGAGCACTGACGTAACCACACATACACACACTCAGTTATCATTTCCTGTGCCATTATCGGCCTTTACGCAATCAGCAGTAGTTGAGTTCTTTGGTTTATGATTTTTGGCTTGTGACAGTCACTGTGTTTTCCTAACACAGCAAATAAAGCGCTTCGTCCAAACACTGCAGTCCGCAGAAACATTTGGCATCAAACTGATTAAGGCTTGCCTGCTCGCTTGTCAAGGCGAATTGCTTCTTTATCTCTCACTGTTTTTCTTTTTTGGGCTGCAGTAAGTCCTTATAGTGGCCACCTCCACCCTAATGTCCTAAAACCGCTTCCCTGCTTTTATAAGCACACCTCAGAGCCCTTAAATAACATCCTAGAACATGCTTTGCCATCCAGTCATGAGGTGTCTGTGACACAGGCTTCGTGTTTTGTCCATATAAGACTCCACTAAAGTTTGCGTAGTGACTTTGGTCACTCGGACCTTTGCAGCGCCAGCAGCTTCATAAGTAACGTTTTCTTTCTGTGGGCTTCTGCAGGGAGTGTGCGCCACATGATGTGCTGCAGCTCATTTGGTTCCAAAAAGTAAATATAGGACTTGTCATGGTCACTGCCTCCTGCAACACAACACCAGCCAAAGCACTAATGAAATATATGAGATCAGGCTGCATGGAGAATTACTTTAGCATCTTGAAGTAGCAATCATCAGACTGTTCTCAGAGATACTGAGATACTTTTGATCTTTAAGCATTATGAAATATGGCTACACACGCTCAACATTTCCGGCCTTTATCTGAAGGTTTGCAGACCCTAGCACCCCACGATTGCTGGCCTCCTCATTTTGCTCTGAAGTGCTCTGTGTTTCTGTTCTGGTATTTGAACGCCATTCTCGGGCAGAGGGCTCATGGGAAAGGCAGAGACCATGACTCACAAGAAATGACAAAAGGGCAGTGCCATGTGGAAGCAGTGATTCCTGCAAAACAAACTCCACATACCTTCCTAATCGCTCACTGCGTCTAGGACACAGTAGCACTGTTCTGGGCGTTCATAGCACTGGTGCAATGGCAGGTTGTAAAAAGGTCCTTTAATACTTATACAGATGTTATTGAGAAGATGTCAGTGTACTATTAACGTCATGGTCATGTCGCTTATGGGGAAGAGCGAGTTGCTTGTTTTGTCTCAAACAGCAGCTGCTCTTACAGTGAATGTGAGGAGGAATCCACATCAAGCATAAAAGTATTTTTATGTTTTGAAGCATTTCTCCATATTCCACATTTTAATTGTGCTATAGGCTAAAAATAAGCCATGTTTTCTTCATCGCTGTCTAAGCTTTTACAGATGTTTGAAACTGCATCACTTTGGGGATTTTCAAAGAGTCTGTGGATGGTTTGACCACTAATACACAGACAGACTTCAGTCAGATGTAAAGAGACTGATGCTTCTTCATTTGAGAATATTTAATTTACTCCCATAGTTTCTTCAGTGTTTATCATTGAGTGCTGGTTTCCTGAGGGGAGGTTGCGTTCCCGTCCTTGAGATAAAGAACTTTTGGATAAGGATGTGTTGGCGCTGTCAGCCAAGCCCGTGGCCGAACACTCTCAAGGGATGGGAAGCACTCGAAGGCCGTGACACTGGATACAGCGCTGATAACACTGGACGTCCATGGGAAGCACAGTTCAGTGAATCAACCAAACAGGATGTTGTCAGAGTGGATCTTTCTGTCTCTTACTCCCGTCTCCCTCAGTGAACATCATGCAAATGTACCGTCTCTATGTTGCTAGTGGATAATTAATGGAGTCCATATTTTGTTAAACTAAATGAAAACTAATGATCTGTGCCTTCAGTCCTTCATGTCTCACGATGCACAGGAAGTCGGGCGTCTCAAACTTTCCATCGTGACCTTGTTTACCTGATAATTGCAACATAAAATGCCTGTGTCCTTACTGTAGAAGTCTGAAAAACGTTTATCCAGTTCCACGGGTGTTTTGTTTGTGGTGTAAAAAGGTGCCTCGCTGCAGGCTCCAATTCAGGCTGCGTAGTAGATTCTGTGGCTCTCAAACCACCGGTTTCATACTTGGGGTCCAACCTCAGTTTCCTTAACAATTATCCAAATGATAAGTGCTGACTCTGAGATGCCTTCCTTATCTCCTGGGTGTTAAAAGCATCCCAGTTATTTACTTCCTCCATATTTAACATGTCAAAATGACTGTAAGGGTGTCATTTAACATGTAATGTATCCATGTGCAAAAAATTGTAATTACATGTGGTTCATCATTCAAGCCTTATATAGAACCACTAGTCTGGCTGTGTTCTGGGGATTTATGGTACCACATGGTACTTTCATACCTCCTATTTGTGACATTACATTTTTAATGGGGTGGAGGAACCGCTCAGCCAAACAAACAACTCTTAACCCAAACCTTGTTCTAATTCATGTGAGCTTTATTTTATACCCCCCCCCCCCATTCATAGTTCAAAGGGGAAAATAAGCTGCACTGGAGCCAGCTTGACAAGGCCTCTCATCTCTTCAACTCTCAGCAGCAATGACTTTATAAATAAAATGGGAATTTGTTAGACCCTCCCTGTAACCGGCCCTGATGGATTCTCATGTAAAATAATATCTCTAGGCTCTGTGTGAGACCTCGGTTCTCTTTAGGCTGCTGCCTTCCCACACATCCAGCATTTCATTTAAATTGTTAATATGGACTCTATACTGACCATATTGTCAGCACGTCTGTGTTCGATCAAATCAATCTGTCTCCACCATCCGGCCACACACCTGTGAGAGAGAGCGGCCAGATTGTCGGGTTCAGATGCCACAGTGATGCTGCTGGAAGCGTCCAGTGTTTGTGTTGTGTTCACGGTGTAGTGACGGCTCAGTCAGCTGTTCTGGCCGTTACATCCAACCAGCAGCAGGTTGTTTACTGTTTGCTCAGCAGCACAACAACAAAATGAGGAGTTGGTGTCGTAAGGGTAGAAAACACGATGTTGGCACAAAACGTTCAACTACTTTTAATCTACTTAAAGTCATAACTGCCATAATAGCTGAAAGTCCTCTTCCAGTCCAGAAATATCTAATATCAGTACAGAACGTCCAGAGCTGTCAGATTTGTACGATGTTGTTTTTTTGCTTTGTCAATGGACAATTCATCAGTAGATGAGTTTGTTTTCTCTTCTCACTCATGCAGGTGATCAGTGTGAGTTGAATGTGTGCAGTAACGGAGGAACATGTGTGACTGGACCTGGAGATAAGCTGATCTGTATCTGCCCTGATGGCTTCTCTGGAGAAACCTGCAATGAAACTGAGACGGGTGAGTGACGAGCGTCTGAGTTCTGTATCCCAGCGTTATGGCCCTGGTGCGACTGTAAGTTCCACACACCGTGCCGTTCAGCCTCTGTTTAACTTGGCTCCATTAGGACCCTGTCATCCCAATCCCTGCAAGAATGATGGCGTCTGCGAGGTGACGGGCCACACCCGCCGAGGTGACGTCTTCAGCGAGTACGTCTGCAAGTGTCAACCGGGCTTTGAAGGAGTTCACTGCCAGAACAGTAAGTCCATGCACCGTATTCCACGTTTTTAGGATTATTAAAATACCTATTCTGGTGCGAGCTGCTCTCAGTAGAATTGATTGACAAGTGTAACGAAACCCTTGTTTACGTGTCCAACCTGACACACTAACTAGGAGGCAGCTGTTATGACTGTGGGCACCCGACAGACAGCTGTCTTCCTTCATTCTCGCGCCGCACAGACCAGGCTGGTTCAGCCGCGGTCGTCCCAACAGAGAGACACTGCAGTGGAATCGCGCTTCTCTCCTGTAACTGCTTCCACCCCTGCTCTCAGAAGCAGATGGCTCCTGATAACGGCCATCGTGACTCTGCCGTCTTCATGCAAATGTGCAGAAAAGATCAGTTTTAGCAGGAATCGCGTGGGACTCAGGAAAATCATAAATGTGTTTTGTCTTTGCCTTTTTATCTCAGGTGTCCAAGGCGCCGATTTGAGTTCAAAAACAGGTAACTTGTGGATTTGCAGGACAGCGTGTGTGCTCGTGCTGATCTGTTGTCTTCTTTGATCCCTGGGCTGCATGTGGGGGGGCTGTGAAATTCAACACACACACATTCAAAGACCGTGAACTGCTGAGGTCAGCACTTTCGAGGCCAACAACAAAAGCAGCACTGAGACCAGGCCAGCGTTAGACAGGCCACCGTCTTATCAGGCACCCACCCTGACCAGACGACCTCGTTTCATAGCGACTGATTTACTCCCTCCCACCTCAAATGTTTGGAAACCACTTGCCGTAGCTGATTGGAAATGGTTTGAAATAGCTAAAGATATTTTTGTGTTTGTTTTTACTACCAACAGCCACAAATCACAGCTCATTAGAATCCATAAATTCACAAAACCATTTGCATGTGCAGTGAAGCCAGCGGGCAGAGTGAGAGCCCTCTGCAGGGCAGGCATTTACACTAATTAGATAATGTCTCAGGGATGATGATGAGAACTTACTTAGCTGTGTAGGTTTGGGTCAGGGAGGTCTCCCCTTCATTCAGTTACTGATGACTGTGTTGACACTTTAATTGCTCTGTAATTTGTGTTTGTAGGCGAGGAACAGGGTTATTGACAGCCAGCCCGTATGGAGATGTGCTGTAGAAGCTGCGACTGAGCGAACCTGGGAGGTGCAGTGTAGTTTAACGTTTAACCAGCATCTCCACACTGTTGAGGCAGATATTTTGGGACAGCATGTGTTTGAAAGCAAGCATGACTGATGTGAGGCTGTAGTTTGGAAGTCAGTCCAGTTGTAGAAGTATCTTGTTGTGATGCTCTGTTAGAATTCACTGCTGTTACAAAAATAGAAAGTAAGGCCATAAAGAAGTTGAAGATGGAACAGAGTTAAAAATAACCGCAGCCCCTCTGTTAGGTCTACAGCGAGTGGGAGAGGAGTCGAAAACGAAGGATGCCACAGTTTGTTTTATGTGTAGATGTCTTATTTATTTTTCTGAATACATTTTCCCTGAAGGGACTGAAATTCCTCTTGCAAAACGCATCAAAGGAAGAAAGAATCTCTGCTGGTGAAAACCTTAATCATGTGTGCGTTTCACGTCCTACGTGTCCAACCACACACAGCTCATGATCTCATATACAGGCTGTTTAGCACACGCAGTCCATCCCTCGTTGTAGCGTAGCCAACAGAAAGTAGAGGTCCACGCTGAGTGGGCGCAACGTCAGACCTGCTACTGTTGCTGGGCGAAAAAGTGAACGCGGAGGCGTACCGGTGAATTAAGTCTGCCCTCCCGACAATGTCACGCTCACCACTCAAGTCTGACTGCAGCACTTCTGACTGTCCTGTCAAGTTGGCCTAAAAGCCTTTTTGGTTGCAGTGAAGCAGTGTAAATATGAAGATGAAGACGTCAGTAGCTGTTCAGTTTGGGCCAAAGCACATGGATGTAAACAGTGAGTGAAGGATGAGTCCTTTTATCGCTGACAGTCTCTAAATCCCAGCTTTTCGCCACAGATTAGGGCCAGTGTTTACTTCTTGAAAGTCAGTGTGTTGTGAGTGTGCTGGCCTGAGCTGAGCATCCAGGTCCTCCCAGGATGTGGTCGCGTGGGCAGACTGGGCTCCGCTCCCCCTCTGGCATAAAGTCTGTGTATGTAATATGTATGTATTAAACAAGCTAGACTGACCTTTCAGCTGCTTTCCTCTTAACTGGCAGAAGCAGCTGTTGGTCTTTTGATGCCTAAAGCTGAGAATTGTATATTGTACATATATATATATTGTATATGCACCTTAGTAAGTCCTCTTATGGAAAAGGTATAGTTTAAAGGTAAGAGCTCTGCCCGTATCCATTCTGGCATCTAATATCCTGTGCTATGACGGCTCACAGAAAACATCTGGTTACCTCTCAGCGTCATTTTATATGAAACCGTTGTGTATCATCTGATGAGCATAGCTTTGCAACTGGACTTTTACCATGATGATTCTCAGCTAACTTCCCTTAGTGTTGTTCAGGCCTGAGTCCTGCTGGCTGCAGGTCCTGGACTTCGCAGGTCAGCTGACCCTGATCGACCAGAGTCAGGTTTCAAACAAGCTGCATTGGATTTGTATTGGATTTTGCTTCATGCTGAGACAGAGATCGACTGTGACGTGGTCATCAGCCGTTGGGTTTGTTGTATATAGGGCGCTGCTCTACACAGTTGGCTTATGTGCAGCTGATTAGATGTCAGTATTGTTTTTCTTGTCTTCACCTTGAACCCTGTTCATACAGATGCCAACATTACAGTGTAATGTGAATGATGCACAGATCTAAAGCCTCTGCTGCTGCACCCGCCTGTTTCTCGACCTGTCTGGCCCTCAGGCCTCTCCCTCCAATCCCTCCCCTGTGGTTGGCCGGTGGCTCGATTAGAGCCTGGAGCTGACCAGGCAGCATGATCCTCCTCGTCCTGCTGGTGCCCAATCCTCTTACTGGAAACTGGGCCAGCTGATGCACGTCTGACACTTAGTTAGTAATTACTGATGCAGGACCTGGTTGTTTTCTCACACGTTTGGCTCTTGTGGCTCATGAAAATTGAGCTCAGTTAGTTTAAATCCATTCCAAAGTAAATTGATCAGTTATTATACGTTTCCATCGCCAAACATTAAAGATTCAGGAGCTACGAGCTCCTGGAAGTGTCACAAATGTGGACGTCATTATCTGCAGTTTGTGGATGCACGTTTCAGAATCACCGAGTTATTTATGGAGAGAGCATGTGGGCAGAGCGCTGTGTGTGTTTGCTAGGAGAAGCCTTACATCTGTGCGCCTGGGTTGTTTGCGTGCATTGTCGTCCATAATAACAGCCACCAAGGATGAAAGACTTAGACGTTGCCTGAAAATCCCCTTTTGCTCCACAGTCATTGGCTCGAGCCTAATGTGAACCTTGTTTGCCTGTGGTGGATGTGGAGTGTGCTCAAGGCCGGGTTAGTCACACTGACAGTTGTTGTGGGTGTTTTCATTCTAGTGATTCGTTCCCTCCCTGACTCATATAACGCAGGCCTTGACGTGGACATAGAGCATTGGTCAGGTCGCCATCAAGAGGCAGTAAAGAGAACTGCAAGGAAATGAAAAAGCAGCTCTTCGTTTTCCACTCTGTCTTTCACTCTTGATTCCACATTGTGATGTAGGATTCCTGGTGTAGCTGGTTCTTTGACCTCTGACTTCTCTTGCAGTGGTGCTGGCATGGCTTGAACTAACCTCACGTATCAAAACCTAACTCTGTAGCACGGCGTGATCTTCACTTACTTGTAACTGATCCGTTTCCACACTGGCTGGTAACAGTGAGTGAGTTTGCTTTTCTTCTGCCTGTAGATGTCAACGACTGTGCTGGTCAGCCATGCGAGAATGGAGGCACCTGCAGGGACCTGGATGGAGACTTCAAATGCCACTGCCCTTCCCCTTACGTGGGCAAACATTGCCACCTGCGTAAGTGACCAACAGCACAGACAGCGCATTACAGCATCGCCCGAGAGGGACAGACCGCTAAGAAAGTTCCTTAGAACTTTAAAGTTCCTGCAGGAGGCCAAAGTGAATAAATGACATGCTATTAGTGGTGTAATAGAAATATAGCTATTAAAGTAAGTGCAGCTAAAGGCAACTCAAAGAGGCCGAGGTTGGGACGGTGGCCAAGTTCCTGGGTTTTAAGATGATCAATGGACAGAATCTGAAGCTTGGGCCCAAATGAAAAATCAATACCTCATTCAATTAAGCTGAGAAGAAGTTGTGCATCTTTAATGATTTTTATAGAACATAATATTTTATAGCACAGACAGATAATAGAGAAGGATGTGTTCTGGATCCTGATTATCTCTGTGTATAGGAGAAATGGTTTGAGTTCTAAAACAAGTGTTCCTGAAAAAATGTGACCACTTAGCTGCATCAGCTTTAGTTGGATTTCTTCTCTGAGTTTGAATCTGCTCTCCACAGGTTGTATTTCTCTGCTCGGCCTGGAGGGAGGCGGCATCGCCGAATCCCAGATCAGAGCCTCGTCGGTCCGCTACAGCCTGCTCGGCCTGCAGCGCTGGGGCCCAGAGCTCTCCCGCCTCCACAACAAGGGGCTGGTTAATGCTTGGAGTGCTGCTGCTCATGACAGAAACCCATGGATCGAGGTGAGACCACTTATACTGTGCGTTGGCACCGCACCAGTCACAACATTACCTGGTTTAACAGCTGAAGCTTTCTTCTTTTCACTTCGCTCTGTTTCCACCGTTCTAGATCAACATGAAGAGGAAGATGCGCTTCACCGGGATTGTCACGCAAGGAGCCAGCCGCATGGGAACAGCAGAGTTCATCAAGTCTTTCAAGGTGGCCTCCAGCTTGGACGGCAAGACGTACACGATGTACAGGACAGAAGGACAGAGAAGAGACCATGTGAGGACAAACACAGTTTACGCAAAGATTACCCACTAGAGGGAGCACCGATAAATACAACGCTGATGTGTGACTGAGTAAAATATTGGGGTTTTAACGCCTCCCTCTTCCCCAGATATTTGTGGGGAACATGGACAACGACAGCACCAAGACCAACCTGTTTGACCCCCCGATCATCACCCAGTACATCCGCATAATCCCCGTGGTGTGTCGCAAGGCCTGCACCCTGCGCATGGAGCTGGTGGGCTGTGAGCTCAACGGTAAACATACACAGAACAGACCGTCCACCGTTAACGTAATGTTTTTAGGAAGCAGATTTCCTAGAATTTACTTCCAGTGTTTAATTACTTCCAGAGCTAAGCTCAGTGATGGATTAAGTTTTCAGTGTCACTGTGTGACCAGGAGGATTTCGCAACTCAGTAACTTTGAACACAGATGGATCAAAGCCTTAGTTAATATAGTAAAATATGATCATATGGTGATTCAGACGCTCAACACAACACACTGGACAAATGAATCAGATTTAATTGTCACCACAGCAGGCAAACCCAAAACGAAGTTCTTTTAAGTCTTTAGCATTTCAAGAAACGTCTTTTCATCCTTCCGTTCCTCTAATCATGAGCCAAACCCTCTGGCCTCATCACGATTTCAATGCTTGTTTCATCACATCAGCGTCAGTTCTTCTTCATTTGTGCTTCCTACTTTGTGCATGATGGCAAACCTGCTAAATCCGTAGTCAGTTTAGTTTGACATAACAAGCAGTGTGTGTTGGATGTGTCAAACCGTGGACATTGTGCTTCTCTAACACTCCTTGTCAAGGCCTTTCTGCGTGAACTTGTTTCTCCAAACATCTCACAGACGAAATAAGAAAACTGTAAAAACCCAGGTGTATCTGTTTTTGTTGTTTAGAATTACTCCGAAATTTTGGAAAAACAAAACTATTCCCAGCATTCAGCTCCTCTAAAGCTGCATGTTCATGGCTTCCCGTGCACCTGCCTGTGCCCACTGCATTTGTTGCTCTCAGCCTCCACACCATCGTCGTCGTCGTCATCTCTGGTGTGTTTGCTGCCTCACCTTGCTGGCTGGCCTTGGCTGCTTCATGTCCATTCCTCGTCTACCACGTCTCTTTCTCTCTCTTTTCTTTCCTCTCTTTCTGCCTTGTCTCATCTCCACAGTGTATTCAAACACTTCAGGTTGCTCAGAGCCGATGGGCATGAAGTCCCGGCTGGTGTCGGACCGCCAAATCACAGCCTCTAGCACCTTCCGCACCTGGGGCATCGAGGCCTTCACCTGGCATCCTCACTATGCTCGACTGGACAAACAGGGCAAGACCAATGCCTGGACCGCTGCAACCAACAACCGCTCTGAATGGCTGCAGGTGGGAAAGGAGGGAACGAACAGAGCTGCATGTGGATTGTTAGTTTGCCCAAAGCTGTCTGTGTGAAGCCTTGTCTGAGCCTTGTGTCCTTTGCGCAGGTGGACCTGCAGTCTCCCAAGAAGATCACTGGAGTCATCACTCAGGGCGCAAAAGACTTTGGCAACATCCAGTTTGTCACAGCTTTCAAAGTGGCCCACAGTGATGACGGGAAGTCTTGGACCATCGTGAAGGATGAGACCACAAAAACCGACAAGGTCAGTGCAGCTGCACGTGTGCAGGCAACGAGCTCATGCTTGTGCAGATTTACTTATTTGTGTGGACAATGTTTAATAAAATAAAGCAAAGCTTCAATCTGCCAGACACGCCTGGAAGCAATCACCCTGGCTCTGAGTTGTGTTTCACATGCATTCATTCCCAGCGGATTCAAAAACCCATTTATCTCCCACATATGGGCCCATGTCTGGCCAAATGGAGTCATTAAGTCAAGGAGGGGACCAGTGTTTTCTGACTTCATCCATAAACATTGTTAAAGTTTGTTTCTGACCTGGTTTGTTTGACGTAACCGATTCCTCGTATCCACATTTGTATTTGTCGGAGGCTGAGGTAACTGAACTGCTTGATAAGTGAGCAGAATGTTCGACTAAAGTCTGTGTTGTTTTCATTGGCTGCTCGTCTGTGTCCAGATCTTTCCAGGTAACAGCGACAACAATGTTCACAAAAACAACATCTTTGAGCCACCGTTCTATGGGCGATATGTCCGCATCCTGCCGTGGGAGTGGCACGAGCGCATCACCCTGCGAATGGAGCTCCTGGGCTGTGACGAGTAGTGCCTCCCCGTACCTGTCTCCGGCTTCCTCCTCCTCTCTACCTCCACCCTCTCCTCGTTTCCTCCACTATCCTCCCTCCCTTCTGTCCCTGCTGAGCCACACCTGCACTGCCTTGCTTACAGCACCAGGGGGCAGCACACAACCGCTCCAGCGCTGGCTGGTTGAAATGTTACCCCTAACCACTATTATCAAGCTACAGATTTAGCTTAACTCACTTTTTTTCCTGATCAAAATCAAGCCTGCATCACTTTCATAAACAACCGTGTAAATAAAAACCCATCGATCCTTCCCTAATCCGCTAAAAGTCAGGGGTAACCAGACTTTAAGAGTTACTGTTGCCTGGAACATTGAACTTCTAAGACCCACAGCTGATGATGTACATAAGCTCAACAGCTTGCCCCCTTCCTATATTATCCCAGGACACATAGAGAATATATAATCTGTAGAGGATGCAGTGACGCTTGTGGTTAATTATTTTACACACCAAAACACAAATCTGCACATACGGAAAGTAAAAGTATCATGAGCTCGGTAACATGCAGATGATCTGTCATTTGTTGAGGAAACTCTTGACCCGTGTCACTGCGTGCGTCAGTATTCTGATTACATTTCTCCTCAGTTCAGTTTTTTAACATTACAGTTGTGCTGAGGTGCTTGAGGGAGAACATTGCAGCACAGTATTACAGTATTCACTTTGTTAAATGTGTCGTAGCCGATGAGTGAACATCTACTGTCCTCATGCGTTTAGCACAGTCACAGGAAATTCAGCCCATTCGGCCAAATCAGGGTAAATATTTGTGCCAGCACATGCTCAGATGATTGTTTCTCTGGGCTTATTCATAAAACTAATCTGTAATGTGATGCTCCGAGTTTGATGGTGCGGTCACAGATAGAAGAGATAACGTCATTGACAGTCTGCTTGTTATTACGTAGCATCATGAGCTCAGTAAATGATTTCACCTCTGGTGTTAAATTCAGCTTCCTGGTCACATTTCTGGTCCCAGTTATTGGTGTGTTCCCGTTGTTCCTGGCTGCTACATCCGATGCGTATCAGATTTCATAAGGTGGTTTATTTTAAACATTTCTAGTTTGGTAATTAGTTTTGTTCAGTGACAAATTTAAATCAGTGAATATGAAAACTTTATTACTGATGGTTAGCATCGTAATCTAAGAGATTAACCGTAGCTTTTGATGGATGTTATTGTCTCAGGTCGCAGCTGATCTGCTCCTAATGTACAGTCAAAGCCACTGAAACTAACCTGCTCACCTGCTCCCTCCACTGTGTTCACCCTGTTTGACTTTTTATGGCACTTTGATGTTGGTGTTTTGATATTTGAAATATTCAGAATTAAAGAACCCAGTGTTGTGCTTTGAAGAACAGTAAAATGCTTGTTACACGTAGAGGAGAGAAAAGACGATGGCTTCTCAGATTAAACTGCCATTTTAAAAGCCCGTTGCATTTGTTTTTTCATGTTAATATGCGACGTGTGCTGGGATGGGATCATGGGTGTAGATGTGTGATGGGGACCATATATTGAGGGTCCAACATTATTCCTCCAGCTCAAAGCTGTGGCCCCGCTGATAAAACTGTAACAGAGAAACCGAATCAAAACAGATTTTTACGCTTTTGCTGGACGTGTGACACGAGCCGCCGTATCATCCGCCTCAGTCGCCCCCTCACAGTATTCTAAACCTTTCCACCCCATGAATTATGAATTATGGGCTTGTGCAATATTATACTGTGTTAGTTTTGATGATTATTAATTCAAGGTCCTTTAAAAATGCATGAGGGGACAGCAGTGCCACTGAGAGGTCTGGATGGATGTTGGTGTCAAACACTGTACAATGTATTATTGTTGCAGATGATCCCCTGTTGTTTGTTTGTGTTTGTTTTCCACATCTGCATGCTTCTACCGATGAACATCAACCTATCACAACTGATTAGTGACATTTTGATCTGAATCCGGACCGATCCGGTGCTGCCGGATTCAAATTATTGTAGATATCTTGTTTCTGGTTTTCAACAATTACAAATTTGATGTGTTTTATGGTATTATATGAGTTAGTTTCATAGAAGTTTCACTGGGTTTGAAGCTTTTTTTTTTTTTTACTCCACTAATGTGTTTCTAAGAGGATTCCTTAATGTTTGGCCTTTGTATCTTTGAATGAAGAATAAATAAAGAGTTGGGGAAAAACTAACTTTTGTAAATTGATTTTTAAGCGTATAGAACAGCATAGTAGGAGCGTGTGGATCTGAGTGGTGAGGGTATATTAATAATCATAATGCTGAATTCATCAGAGCTGTTTTCCATTTAAAAAGGTGGAAGATCAAAAGACCCAAAGCACTGAGGGTCGTTTGCCTGTTTAGCATTTAAACACCCCAGGGGGTCTAATCTCCCTCTACTCCACTGTACAATCCAAAGGTATCTTCGTGTCCCCCTCTCAGCCTCATTACGGTCTGTGGAGGTCACGCTGATGTGGTGAAATCCCTCCATGAGCTCAGAACCACACGGCCATGGAAATGCTTTCATGCTTTGACACTGGGAAGGTTACATTTTTGTCCTGCCTCAGCAGAATAGGAACCTTTCTGCCTCATTTGGTTCATCATTTTAGCATAAAACACCATTTATGACCTTCAGGTTGTTTCCAGCAGTTTCTGGAGCTTCTGCTGCAGCTTTACATCTTCACCCAGCTACACTATCATCAGTCCAACAATGAATGAGCGAATCAACTCTACTTTATACACGTAGTGAAGGTGAAACCTTCATTTAGTCAAGCAAAACATAATTATGAATGTTCCTGTAGAAACTGTTTAACTGCCTGATGCACCTTATGAGCAATGAGCACACGCATGAAGCCATCAACAGGGCTTTTACAGGCCAAAATGAATCTCTCCTGGAGTTGAATCTCCCGCTAAGTTATGGAGAACTGACCCTGAGCTGCGGCTCCATCAGCTCCTTGCATGTTTGAGTGTTTGCTTTGCTGGTCAAACAGCTGAGCCAGCGCCAGGAGAGAAAGGGGCAGGAAACTGGAAGCGCTGCGGTGGGATTGAACAGGAAGGATCCAATCCTGGAAAACAACAGCTATTTTAGATCAGGTATGCACCAACACAGACAGCATCGCCAGGCGTGTCATCAGAAAGAGAGGGAAACGTGTTATTTCTGCCCCAACCAGCGTGTAAAACCGCTGACTTCACAGGCGATGACGGCTTTCACATAGAGGTGTTTATATCTCTGCTCCTCTATGCAACGTCTGTATGTTTGTCCGGAGCTAAACTGGCATCATGACTTAGGGGACGGTGGGAAATTGTAGTGTTTATTTGTTATTACAGCTCATTTCACTTTGTTTCTTTTAATCAGGCTGGAGACTGTGACACGCAGCCTGCAGTTGGCTTTCCTCTCTAATCACCACAGCCACACTGAAACCTTCTGTGACGAGTCTCCGCTAATGACAGCGTTCGCACGATCAGCTGCTCGGCTCTTCGGTCACATCACATGAATATAAACACACGCAGTGGTCGCCTCCTCTTTCATGTGGTCGTCCCGGATGCCGGGTCCATGCTGCCTTTGCCTTTCTGCGCCTGAATGGAGAATGTGTGAAATCTTGACGTCCCCTCCGACGGCACACTCATCCAGCAGTTCACAGGGGCCGCTGGTATTTGGGGCCCCAGGCCAAAACCTTTCATCTGAAGCTTTGGGAAGCGCACCGGTCTGCTGTCTTCAAACAGGCTGAGAGATAAAGGCTTAGATACACGCAGGGAGGGGAAACGTCTGTCACGCGGGCGGAGAGTGGGGGTGCGCTCACTAACCAGCATTGTCTCCAGCTCTCAGGCTCTTTGGCTGAAATAAACCTTTAACGTTAGAACGACGTTTGTTGCTTGAAGAATGACTTTAGAAAAGAAATCCCCGACTGGCAATGATCTCCTACTGACATGAATACTTCATTTGAAAGCATGTATTCTCGACGTTGCAGGACCAGTGAGAGAAGGGTTTTACCAAAATAAAGCTGTAATTCATGTTATTCCGCTTCAGTGATGATGAGTGAAGATGCAAATATGAAAGGCCTTCACCCCGGCCCTAACCAGAGACGATTCATTGAGTACATTTAACCTCTTTTTGTGAAAAACATGTTTTTGTTTCCTGAGGCTGTCCATTATCTTTCATCACCCGGATTTCTTCACCCTGTTAGTTTGTCGGGAAGCACACAATAAAACAGCTATTTCTAGTGGTAGGAGTTGCCGCGTCTTCGTAGCTCTGCATAAACAGACAGTCGTTGCGGGTTTGTGAATGGAATGAGTGAAAATGAGAATGAAGGGAGGAGAGGGATGCCGAGGCTGGACTGGCATGAGAAGTTCAGCTCTGGGGAAACCACAGCTGATGAGATGTTGGTAGCCATCCGGATCTGGGATCTGTGCCGTTCGATGATTGCTGTGACATTTATGGATGTGGACTGTTTCAGGGTCACACAAACTCAGACTCAAGTTCAAGTCAGAGCGTTGTTTCGCCTCGGACGAGGTTCGCGTAGATCATTGATTGTGTCTTCGTCCTAATTGCTGTGCTATTGGTCTGAAAAGGAAAGTGATGCATCCACAAACATCTGACCAGAGAACATTTCAGTGAGAGGAAAAACAGCCAAACATGTGCTCGACACATGTGGCAGGAAAAGACCCAAACTATCGCCTGATGCAAAGATGTTATCAAAGCAAAAGGTGCCTTGAGGAGTCGTAGCTGGAAAAAAGATTTGCGTGTAAATCTCCAACGCAGGAAGCAGTGGTTCCCCAGAACATTTCCTGATGGGCAGCACCGGATCGGTCCGGATTCAGATCAACACACGGCAAGAGGTGCCACTGGTAAACAGTAAAATCACTGAATGAGAAGGTGTGTCCAGATGTTTGTCCATAAAGTGTATGTTAAATGAAAGCTTTGAACATTCTGGACGTCTTCCAAGACCTCAACAGACGCCTCCCCCTGTTGAAACAGTAGGTTTAGGTTTCTGTTATGTCAAGTCACGAGAAAAACACCGGTGGCTGCAGAGGGGCCGACCACAGAGGAAAGCGTTGCGTGCGAGATGCAGAGAGCAGAGATTCCAGACTGGTTAAGCGGGGGCCGCTCTGTGGCGGTTCTGGGGAGGAACGTCACCGTGTGGCCGTGTCAGGAGGGCAGCCTCCATCTGCGCTGATGGCCGGCCGTCGCTCAGATATCTGGGCAGCGACGTGACGGAGGCGCATTCTCTCAGACCCCAGCGGAGAACTGGACGTTCTCTTTGTTTTCCACCATGGATGCTCCTATTTCACCTGATGATGGAAAGATGACTGTGTGAGAAGCCAAACAGAGACGTGACACAAGCTTTATCAGTGTGAGCACACCAGCCGAGACAACCCAACAACCGTAGCAGTGTTTTCTGTAGTCATTAAAAGGATCTGGATGCTTTACGTGTGAGGGATTCAGACTAGACTTCCACCCACCCGTTGGACCATGAATGTATCTGTTTTGATTGACATCCCTCGTTTTTCTGCAGCTTGTAAAATACAGCTGCTCTGTAAACTCATGACCAGGCTTTTTCTTTGCCTTTGAGTATAATATCACAGTACACATTATAAATAATGTGCTTGACAGATGTGACTGTTGTGTATCATTACTCAGATTTGACTGATTCAGTTTTACTGTGAGTTGAAGAACGGAGGTCAGCTGGGTGGACCTGACCCCATCTGAACACAAGCTGGTCACTGGTCATGGTGAGTGGCTCCAATAGTAGGAAAATATGCAATTTAAACAGACACACAAACAAAACAGACACACTAGTGCGTCTTTGATGGACCGGTGGGTCGAACAGCTGCAGGTGGAGTCGATGCCAGATTCAAAAGGGATCATTACAAAGGTGTGAGATCACCTGGACCTATCAGACAGCTCACGCAGGTTCCTCCTGCTGAAACCCCGACGCGCAGCCAGACGCCAGCTCCTGCAGGACACCCCTTCGCTGTGTGCAGCCACCTGCTGCTCACCTCCTCCAGGTTTGCCTGACACTGGGATGAATCCGTCCGACGCCTTCGTTGTGACCAGAGACAAATGCAAAGTGTGTTAGAATAAACACACTGACATAAAAACAAGACAACTAGATCAAAACATTCATAAAAGGTTTCCACTAAAAATAAAACAAAACGCTGGACATCAGATCCAGTGAGTCTAAGTCTGAGAAGTGATTGCGTCACTGACTTCAAACGGGATACCTCGTTTCGTGACGTCACTGGACGTTCCTCCAAGCTCGCAGAGAGAGAGAGAGAGAGAGAGAGAGAGAGAAGGATGAGGAGGTGAACAGAAGACGCACAGGGCGGGCAGCTGGTATCGGTGTCCGTTTATCTACGACTTTCTTTTGACCTCACACGTCCGCAGACAGACTCCAACCGTAAACACAGCTCGGAGACTTGGTTGAACTTTGGAGCCGGACTCACTCGGCGAACAGGCGACGCTCCGGTAAGGCTTCACTGAACACGGGCTCACCCAGAGAAAGCCCATCAATTCTTTGATATGCAGAGCTCTGCTGTGGCTGACACGCTGGAAGTGGTAACTTTGAAATGAATCCCCGAATGAGAGATACGTTTTACAGTTGATCTTTTGCTGTAACCTATAAGTCGTCATCTTATTTAAATGTTCTGTATTCTTCTTTTTTGCTTAGACACAGGGACAGTGTTACCAGATTACTGAACATCCATAACATGATTTAATAATCCATAATCCTTTTATTTGTGAAAAAATATATGCATCAAACTGTAGTTTAAACAATGTCCACACTTTCTGCAGAGCTACAATTAGAAGACTTAATTATCATCTAATTTAATTTCCTCCACTGTCAAATGTGATCAACGTCATGTGTTAATCTCAGCTGGCACATAGGCCTTGAATTTCCATTTTTAATGTTTGATCAGTTTTGGGGTTTGGTGGCCTTCAGTCCTCCCAAACAAAGGTCTGGTGTTTTAGGGGACAGCAGAATAAAGACGCTGCGTTTCTCCTCCAGCATCATGTGCAGCCTCCTGCGCCCCCTACTGGCCACCTGCCTGTTCCTGCTGCTGCCCTGCAGCCAGAGCTGGATCCCGGGCTACAACAACGGCTTCCACTACCAGGACATCAGCAACGGCAACGGCAACGGAGAGAGTAGGTGCAGTGTGCGTGGGTCCAGGTGGAGCAGGCGCTTCGTGCACGTCTGCCGTTTTTTTCCACTTTCTGAACTAATGTTCTTCCTTAACCTCACAATCTGGTGGTTTCACGTCAGTGACACAAATATAAAAGACTATGCTTGATTATCATACGTGTGAATACATTTGAATGCAGCAAATGGTGGCAGACTGTAGCTGAACGACTGTGTAAACTTTTATTTTTACAGCCACAAAAAAGTAAATATCAGAAAACATATCAACAAGTGTAAACAGCAGCACAACAGAGCATTTGAAGAGGTTAAACTACATTAAAACTACAACAGGATGACTTTTAGTTGAACTGGGGGCAAACGTGCACTTATTGAAACACTGTCTTAAGGACTTAACCTGAGCCTGAGGGCAGCAACAGCAAAGGCTTGGTGAGCTTTAGGTTTAGGGTGGGAGCAAAGAGGAGCTGTGTGGAATTTGACCTCCGTGACCTGAAGGCACAGTCCGGCATTAAGCCGAGTAACGTCTCATAAAGGTGGAAAACACAGGTGTTCCTAACAACGCCAATAACGGCTGCATTCGAACTTTACTCACATCTTCCTCTTTTTCTGTCAGTCTACTTCAACGGAGTCCGACTCCTGGTGGAGTCCCCGCAGACTTCGGTATTGGCCACCAAGGGGAGCAGCGTCACCCTCCCCTGTCACTACCACTACGAGCCCGAACCCGCCACACCGCGCAGGACCCGGGTCAAATGGTCCTGGTTACCCGCACACCCCGGCACCGAGCCCGCTTCCCCCGAAGACATCGCCCAGGAAACTGAGGTGATGGTCACCATGGGCAACCGTCACCGCAGTTACGGCAGCTTCAGAGGCCGCGTGCGCCTGCGTCGCTCGGCGCCAGGGGACATGTCTCTAGTCATCAATGAGCTGCAACTCAACGACACGGGAAGGTATCGCTGTGAGGTGATCGATGGCCTGGAGGACGAGAGCGTGACCGTGGACCTGGAGCTGCGAGGTGAGACGCAGTGGTTCTACCGTGAAACTGTGCATCATCTACTACTAGGACTAGTAGAAGTGGAGCCTTGCTGCCACTTCACAGTACCGCAGCTAAACTAATCACTTAATGTCGTTTTCCCATTTCCGTCCTCCTGTATATGTTCATACTTGTTGAGCTTTGTGGTTCCCTCCCCGGTGCAGGTGTGGTTTTCCCCTACTACTCTCAGATGGGCCGCTATCGGTTCAACTTCTTCGAGGCCCAACAAGCTTGCCGAGACCAGGACGCCACTCTGGCCTCGTTCGAGCAGCTCTTCGCGGCGTGGGAGGAAGGGCTGGACTGGTGTAACGCCGGCTGGTTGGCCGACGGCACGGTGCAGTATCCCATCACCGCCCCCCGGGTGGGCTGCGGCGGCGTGGACCTGGCTCCCGGTCTGCGCAGCTACGGACCACGGCATCGCCTCCTCCACCGCTACGACGCCTTCTGCTTCTCCGCCTCGGTCAAGGGTCAGTGTGTCTGAGTGTGTCGCTCTTTGCTGGAGAGGCCGCACCGACCCAACCCGGTTCTGTGTGTCCCTCCCTTCCCAGGTGTCGTGTATTACCTGACGCATCCGACCAGGCTCAACTACACGGAGGCGGCCCGGGCTTGTGCTGCCGATGGAAGTCGACTTGCCACCGTGGGGCAGCTGTTCGCCGCCTGGAGGCTGACGGGGCTGGACAGCTGTGACGCGGGGTGGCTGGCGGACGGGAGCGTTCGCTATCCGATCACCGCCCCCCGGGCCAACTGCGGCCCACCAGAACCAGGGGTGCGCAGCTTCGGGTTCCCCCCTCGCTCCTTCAAGTTTGGCGTCTACTGTTACCGGTAGAGTCAAACGTTAGCTTGGCGTTAGCTATAGCCTGGATGCTAACGAGCAGGTAACCAGTCAGGTCGCCTGGATTATTCACCCAGCGAAGAACTTTACTACCAGTCATCAACTGTAAATTATCTACAATGTGACGCTATTTAGACTCATCCAAACGTTGCTCCGACGCTGCTTTAACGGCTTTCGCTCCTTTGCGGAGACGGTTCCGGTTCTTACGGGCCAGCAGCTGGACGGGCTCGTTCCCTACCGTTCGCTGGCGGGGCCAGTCTTCAGTCCGTCTGTTCCAGTCCATCCCAAGGGTCTTACGTCAACGGGTGTCCGCGTCAAGTGCCTTGCTAACGGGCAGCGGCGTCTCCGGGACACCGACCCACCACGTGGCTTCCTGCAGACCTAACGCTGTGAATCGGGCTCGTTGGTTTGTTTTTCATGCAGTGTGATGCATTTCTCTGTCTTGTTGTGATTACAAGTAGCAGGCGTTGATGAAAAGGAGGCGTAAGTTATGACTTTATGTACTGTGGTAATATTTAAATAACCATGTTTACATCCAACGGGGAGCAACTAACCGTGTTTAATTATTCGTGGGATGTTTCTGTTTGTCATTATCTATGCATTTTGTACTTTTGGCTACAAATGAATAAAACACTTCCGTAAGGACAAAAATGGGGAAATGGGAATGTTACTATGTTACGTTTCTAGCATTTGCAACCATTAGGACGATTGCGGTGGACAGCGATTGGTGGATCAGCGCTGACGTCACACTTGAGGTCTCTACATACAAGTTCACCAGAGCTGAGAGGATGCTAGCGTAGCACCGCTGGGGGCTTTCTCCAGTCACTGGAAGCAGGAACGCCGGGGTAGCGCGGTGTGATGGACCCGCACAGGTCGGCCAGTGTGCGTGAAGCGAACACACAACGCTCTGTCCGATGTGTACGTACGTGCAGCGAAGGGGAACAGAAGTCCCAGTGATACAACCAGAAGCTTTCACAAACATGGTTTATTTACTGGCTGGGCCAAACGCACACACAGAGCTGATCTGTTCACAGGGATTGAAGTGATGAAGGTCGTCGCTGGAGCTGATGAGGAACCATTTACTGTGTGTTTGTCCACGGTTGGGTTGCACAGGAAAGAATAAACAAACTCAGTCGTGTTCGTTCCTTGGCTTGAACCATTTACCTCATTTAACTGCTATGTCGAGGGCCAGAGGCTTCAATTCACCAGTTTCATAGATTCTCTAGAAGATTCTCTAAGAGTCCGATAGCAATAATCTGACAGAGACGGACGGTTCCAGGTTTTATTTGGTACAGCACAGTTTACTGTATGTTCACATCAGGATCTGACTCAAATGTTGAATTCATGCTGCGTTTAAGCACATTCTCTGACGTACAAACAACACCTTTGTCCTCATATGCTTTCATATTGTGTTATTGTGAGTGTTTAGTGAAGTGTCTGTGTGGCTGCCAGTTCGGCCGTGAATCTCTTTATGAGCCAGAAAAGGACGTCTGTGATCACAGATTCTAATTAATTCTTGACCTTTACAGGGTCATGGTCGACATTTTCCACCTCCAACCTCATCAGCTCCTTTGTTTCCACTGATTTAACCTCCAACGTTAAAGCTGAATCTGAAATCCACTTCAGCTGGCTGTTAAATCAGTGCCAAGCCAACAGTTAGTTCAAGTCAACTAAAAACACAACAACGGGCTGATAGTGAGTAATCGCTCAGTTATTGACAGATCCTGCTGTTCAGAGAGTTGCAGTGAGAAGCTTTTCATTCAGCGGACACTGAATGCAAGCAGAGGTCACGGTTTGCCTGTGAGATGTGCCAAATGTAAACCCTCCCCTGAAAACATGGACGTGCACCTGTTGCATCATTGGAGTTGTAGTACGTGGTGAACAAAGCTCTGTGTTGTAACATAAATCTCACTCTGGACTCTGGTTTGTTGTGTGTAGACTGTTTACGACGACTGGGGGTAGTTCCATCCTGTCCCCACTACATTTAAGGTGCATGACATCAAACTCAGAAATGACTGAAGGCTCCAAAAAGTGCATGAGTGCGGATTGTTTCCATCGGGTCTTACGCAGGGAATTTATCTTCGTCTTGACGTTGGACTCTATCATGAAATCACTTCAGCTGATACTGTGAGGATGTTGCACATCGTTTCTCAACTTTGAAATCATCAAGAGCTCGTAAACTAATCTTTGTGCTGTTTTTCCTCTTATTCTGGACTTTAGATAATTCTACATGAATGCAAGCACCAAGTGTAAAGCTCCTCAGCTGTTTCAAGTAGATCTCTCGCTGTTACGTGTACTCGTTGCAGTATTTTAAGGGAAGTTAAACCAAAAAAGCTTGAAAATGTAAGAAATTGTGATTTTTTTTTTCAGTCCAAAGTACACAGTTGTAATCTTCAGAGCCCAGACCAGATGAACCAAATAAACACTGAGAGCAACAGTCTATGTCACTGTGTGTTTGACAGAGGTTTGAGCTTCACTTAAAAACATTTCGTTGGTAGCTTTGTGTGCTCACTAGTTTATGACTAAGAACTGAATTCATTAAGCGAAGTCGAGGGCAGTGCTGGGAACGTTTCTATACAGCTACAGATGAGATGCTATGAACGTCTTCAGAATGTGCAACACTTGAAGATCCAAAGCATAGACTGATTATACCGTCACTGTCTAAATGTGCTTTAGTTGGGCCTGTGCATGGTGGGAATGCTATCTTTTTGGTTGGGCATTTGCACTGGTGTCCATGCTTCCTAACAGAATGGCTCCTTTGTGGTTTTCTGTTTGTCTTTCAGTGCTGCTGCTCAGAGCAGCTTCCTCTGGTCCAGCGGGCGGTTTACCCCTTTACTTCTCCTCCTGAGGGATCTTTTGTGTAGCCTGTTAAGGTTGGCGCCAGCTGGGGGAAAAGGGACGCATACTGATGACATCACGTAAACAGAAGTGGCCAAGCGACTTATACATTTCCCCAACGTTCATGCTGTGGCTAATGTTGAATCTGCTGGAGCTGTGTTTTAGGTAAACAGTAGATTACGCCTTCCTCACTAATCCTGAGTTTCACACAGTTTTCACTTTGCTGACACAAAAAACAACAATAAAACCAAACTAAACTAAACGTTCTAATTACATTTATTACCAGGTAATTCTAGTCTAATATATGACACAAAGGTGAAATAGGTGCAAACTAAATATAGACTAGACATAATTTTATGTTTATTGTGGTTATTTTTATAGTGTGTCTGTTTTCTGAAAAGCAACTTATTTTTGATACATAATTACCAGATGGACGATCAAGGCTAGATTCATATTTCAGCGTTTCCCTCCACACTCACCTGTACATTGAATCTGTGGCTCCTCCCACTGGCCGTTGTCCCTACAGCGTATGACAGGCAGGTGGCGCTGCACGTACCCTGCGTCACACTGGTAGCGGACTATGGAGCCAATGGGGTAGCGCTCTCTGTAGGCGCCCATCGGTCGGCCATGTTCCACCTCTGGAGGAGCTCCGCACGTGACTGGAAAAGAACAGGCAGGAGGAGTGATTGAGTAAAAACAGTTCACTCTTTAGTTACAAAGCTTTTCTTCATTCAACTAGAAACCAGACACATATCCACACCCAGGAAGTTCACTGCACCAGGTCCAGCCTTGCAGGTGAAGGGAAGCTGGTATCTGCAGGGCACGTCATTCCACAGTCCTCCCTCATACCAGCTGGTCACCACACAGTCCTTCTCTGAGGTCCTCTCTGGTTGGTTGGGCCCCCAGTTCACAAAGGTCTGAGGGCATCAGACATGATCACAACATAAACACGCAAAAGGAAAACAGCATCAATGAGCAAATGTCCCGCAGTCAGTACGTAGCTGTGACCGACCACGGATGAACTTACCAAAAGACTCCCGTCTGTCCACCTGAACTCAGTTTCAGCATCTATGTTTTTGAGTCCAATCCACTGGACCTGACCGTTGGCTGCGTCACAAAGAAGGAGGTTTTAGCATCAAACTGAAGTGGTACCTAGTTCTAAGTCCACTTGAAATCTGAGGATGTGTTGTCATGCATCTGGAGCACAGGACACACAGGTCTGCCAACCTCCTGCTCTACTATATACAACCAATGTGGCCAAAATGCTGCGGAAATCTGACATTCCTCAAAAATATAACCAATACTCACAGTTGAGAAATTGCTGCTCCTCCTGTGACCCGATGCTGACCAGGTGGGCGCTGATGTCTTGACAGCGCTGCTCAGCATCAGACCAAGTGAGTCCCTCCGCAAAGTGAAGGTAGCAGTGACCCATGAACTCCAACCAGCCTACAGCACAGCCGTGTACCTCTGCATACACGTGAAAACACATCAGTCAGTTAGCCATGTGAGCTGTGCTTTGGTATGGACACAGGGCCAAGAAAGGCACAGTAAAGCTACCTTCTTCTATTTCAGGCGGCACCACAACGGAAGGGGCTGCTAACGTCACAGATGGTGCTGTAGGTGGGCCAGTAGATGTGGTGTCTGGAGTCACTACGTGCAGTTCCTCAGCCACACGTTCTTCTTGAGGGGCACCGCTTCCTGAAAGATGCAGGCGTTGGTCCAAAAAGCCGCTGAAGTCGTGATGGATCCCGGAGCCGCTTCCTTGCCCACTGATCTCCACCACCCCACGGCCTGCTGCGGGGCTGCGATCCAGGGGCTGCACAGACATTTCGATCATCCCGTCTGTAACTAAGATGATCTCATCGTGCTCTGGGTCTGAGTCTCCAGAGGCAGAAGCACTTCCTGAAATACCAGATGCAAAGCCGCTGGGAAAGCCACTGGAGAGCCCTGATCCAGAGGGTTGGTATCCAGACAACTCCTGCCTGGACAGCTGGACTGTGAGGTCAGATCCACTGTGATCGATGAATGAGATGCCAGAAAATCCACCAGATCCTGATCCAGATGCGCTTCCAGATCCCGGCACGCTTGATTCAAACGACTCAACTCCTGATCCTAACCTGTGCCTGATGGTTACCTCTAGGTCACCGACGCCACTGATGTCTCCACTTCCACTGGCAGAGCCGGATCCTAATGCACTGAAGCCAGACTGTACATTGCCCACGTCTCCGGAGCCAGAACCACTACCCGGTTCTCCAGATGTGAAGGTGACAGTACTTCCCTCCTCTGCCTCCTGGGCACTTCCAGAATGGTCTCCAGACAAGATGTCGGTGTGTCCGCTAAAGGTGACGCCTTGTCCTGAACCAGAGGTGTCACCACTGATTCCAGAGGCACCGGACGCCCCTGAGATTTCCCCTGAACCTGAACCAGAACCTGACTCCTCAGCAGGGGGTACAGTTTCTACTGAATTTGGACAAAAAACATTACTTCATTATTTTGTTATTGCTACTAAAATGTATGTAAACCACTCAAACACGCGTTATTACATTTAACCCAAGTATTAGACTTACAATAACTTGAGTTATTTTAAAGAATGACCACTGATTGAAGTTAAATGGTGGTACACACTGACACGGAAGTAGGTTACAGCTGCCTTACCGTGAGGTTTCCCAACTGTGTACGTCTCAGTGATATACTGCTTGACTTCAGTAATGTTTTGACTGGTTTCGGTTTCATTGTAGACTGAAGTAAAAAGAAACACAAAGCTAATCAAATTTAGCCATAAAACAATCACGTCAGTATTTACTAGGAATATCAGTAAATCAGATAAAATGTCAGTGCACAACTGAACAAATAACACGGACTAGAACAGATCATTCATCTGTCTCACCAGTAGGAGGGAAGACGGTTGTTGTCTCGTTGACGTCATCCACCATCACCGTGGTGACATCGACGCTGGATTCATTTTCAAAGTGAACAACAGGAATTTCAGCTACAAAACGACAAGACAATATTAAAATGGAGAATCGTAGACCCAAACAGGAAACCGAAGCCTACCCATGCTACTACCGTTGATAATAGTAATAAATATCCTTATAGTAATGAGTTGTTTCTTTGCCTACCTCTGAAACAGTAGGCATCATAGCGCGAATGCTCATCAGGGAACCCTGTCTGGTTGGGGTGAGCGTAGATGACCTGGACACCGACCTGACCGCCCCCACAGTGGGACCTGGGGGTCGTGATGGGGTAGCGAACGCTGCGATCCAGCAGCCAGCCCGGGCGACACTTGTCCAGACCCTGGTTCCAGGCTGCGTACAGCTGTCCAGGGGTGGCCAGCGTGGTGTTCAGTTTCTCACAGTGCTGCACTGCTTCGTCGTAGGAGAAGCTGTCGTAATCACTGGTGAAGAAGACCTCACCTGGCAGAACGAGCAGCGGCAGCTTCTATCAGCACGGTAAACACAGCTACACACAGACTGAAAGCTCAGTTCTTCCACGTTATTCACCTTGCAGTCGTTCTACGTAACAAAACACATCGTAAAGTTCCTCGGCTGGCCTCGGGCCGTACGACCTCACCCCTGGATGGTGGAGCAGATTGCCTGCGCAGTTATCTCTGGGAGATACGATTGGATACCTGAGCACAACAAGGAGGAAAATACGACAAATCAAGGCTTCGATTTGGCGCGAATTTAGCAAGACTACGGATGTTTCAAACGTTATCTGACCCATTCATTGAACTGACCGGACAGTTTGGTCACGCAGCCACCCCGCGTCACATTGGTGCAGGCCTTTCTCGTAGGCTGTCTGCAGCTGTTTGGGACTGGCGATGACGGCCCCGACACTCTGACAGGCCTGCCGAGCCGCCAGGAAGGTCAGAGTGTAGCGACCGGCGATGGGTCGGTAGTGGAACACCACACCTAGTGAAGGAAACCGAGGCAAAGGGAGGACGTTGCAGCCTTTTTTAGTATTTTTAAAGCTTACAGAGCCCGATTCACTATTGTTGTTCATCGTTTTAATCATTTTTACAGATTTGAACTTTGGCTGCCAGTGTTAGGGAGGCCAGTAACCACAGCAGGATATGTGAGGTGTGAAATAATGTGTAAGTAAGAAAGACAGAAGAAAAGGCCATATTTAAGATCACACCACATCCTGTGAAACCAGCTCACCTGTGGGAGCCATGGCCTCATCTACCTCCGTCAGGTTGATTCCAGGCTCATGGGTCACAGGACTCACTTTAGTGTAGGTGTCGGTCAAAGTTGGGACTGGCAGTGGAGGGAGGGTGTCCACGCCTCCAGACTTGAACTCATCAGCAGATGCGGTGGTGAGACGTGGGAGCATGCCAGGGGGAGGGGTTACACGGATGATGTCTGGGAAGGGGGTGGTCCGTCCAGGCACAACGTCTTCATCCTCACCATCTAAGGAAACCAGATTAGCATGATTGACACGTTTCATAGTTTGTATAAAGGAGAAAACGTGGCCATTACATCTTGAAATAACGACCAGTACAACAGCGATTCGACAATCACAAACCGTATCACGCAGGCTACCTTTACCTTGGAAGCAGATGGCGTCATAGCGAGAGTCGGGGTAGGGGTATCCCGTCTGGTTGGGGAACAGGTAGACGGTCCTCACTCCCAGAAGCCCCCCTCCACACTGAGGCCTGGCGAAGCTGATGGGGTAGCGTACGCTCCTGTCTGCCAGCCAGCCGGCGTTACACACATCCATACCCGCCTTCCAGGCCAAGTAAAGCTCCCCGGTGGTGGCAAGCCGGGCGCCGAGTTTGGCACATTGATCCCCTGCCTCGTAGAAAGTGAACTTCTCTACAGACATGGAGTAGAAGACTCTTCCTGGGAGGAGCGATTGAGGAGAGCAAAGCATTTACAGGGTGTGGGCAGCACGGACTGTGTTGGTATAAGTTTCACGTGAGCCTGGAAGCATTTGTTGCTTCCGCTGTTAGAATAATCTGCTGTACCTGACATTTTCTCTGCAAAACAGTAGACGTCATAGGTCTCATTGACGTCTCTCACGCCGTAGGTTCTCACGCCCGGTAGGGTCTCCTTGTCTCCATAGCAATGCTCTCTTGGTTCATGAATGGGGTACCTTGAGCGTACAAGAGAGATAGACTTGGATGAACAGTCTGCAATTAACTAAACTGTTTTCTTTTCAGTGTGTTAGGACGTTAAGGAGCCTAATTTGTTTTTCACTGTCTGAGCCAGACGATCATTTGGACTAGTTGCCTCTTTATAGTTACAGAACCCTGCCTGCGCTGTGGTGCAGTGGGTGTGCACTCAGTGTGTAAGTTGGATCCCTGTTTGGCTTTTCTCTGGGTGCTAGGTTTGACTTCCAGAATCCAATAAAACGTTGTTTTTGATAACTGGAAAATTCGTCTTGTTCATAGCCATCTGTTCCATACTGACTTGAAATAAATGAGCAGTTCTGTAGTTAATGGAGAGGAAAAACTCTCTTTCGTCCAGTTATCTGTCTCCTGATGCTCAAGTGGGATTTGTTGGGTTTTCTACATACAGTGACTCTATTCAGTTGTTGAAATCTACCTAACGGTTTGATCAGAGAGCCACCCAGCGTCGCACTGATGGTATCCATCATCGTAGGCAGCCTGGAGCTGGTCTGGAGTGGCGATGGTGGCGCTGTTGTGGATACAGGCAGCTTTGGCCTTCTCAAATGTCAGGGTGTAGCGGCTGGAGATGGCTCGATAGTGGAACACAATACCTGTGGGACACATAAATGAGGGCAGGAAATACTTTGACACCCTGATGAACTGAACTGCACGGTTTCTGAAACATACCCTGAACCTGGACTTCCACGGTGTCATAGTTGTCCTCGATGCCGTGCAGCACCTCACAGCGGTAGATGCCAGAATCTTTGGCCCTCAGCTCTGTTATCTCCATGGTGACGTCAGTGGGCACCAGCGGGTAGTTGACCATCTTCACTCTGTCCAAGTAGTCTGTCTCCACGATAACCTTTCCTTCTGAAGCCACCAGGATCGTGGTGACGTTTCCCTTGGTGACATAGCTCCATTTGATCCGGTGTAAGACTGGGGAGACGGTCGGGGCCCCGGGGTCGTTGACCGTGTTGTCCTGGAAGTAGCACGGTACCACTACCTTTCCTCCAAGCAGAGGCTGCAGGGGCTGCTCCAAAGGAATGCTAACACGCAATGTCCCATCCAGGTCTGTCAGAACAAATATAATCATCATCATCATCATCATCATCATCATCATCATCATCATCATCATCATCATCATCATCATGCTTACCGTCATGTTTTTCAAATGCCGTGGTTGCCAGGATGAGGTGAAAGGATGCACAAAGCAGAAGTAAGAGGGTCATCATTACCTGAGAAATACCAGCACAGCCACAGCAAATGAATCAGTATGAATAGCAATAGAAACTACTCAGAAGATCAAGACAACAGTGACATTTGACTTCTTGAAGACATAAGGGCAAATTAAAGTAGAACATTATTTCTGCCTTGCCTTGAATAGACACTGGTTTAATTGTGACAGTCAGGGAGCGGGTGTAGGTACGATTTCCACTACTTCTGTTTATGGCTGTTTTCCTGCACATTTCACATTTTGACATTTTCGTTTCATGTCCAGAAAATTGAGCGTGTTTCCCTGCTACGTCACCTTCATGAGCTAAAATGGAAATAGGACTTCAAGAGTCTAATATGACTTGGAAATACCGTAGGTGCTGGGCGAGAAAAGACACACCCACCGTCTCCATGCACAGAAAACGTCTTTAGTACTAAAATAGATTTAGGCTCAGAGGGAGAGAAACGTGATTCATTGGCTTAAAATGCTTTTCCGTTGAGGTTTTTTTCCAGCTGTACTTTCAGTGTTTCATTTTCCTCACCTGCTCATACAGTTTATTTATAGATAGTAAATCTGTTGTTGGCACATATGCGTTTGTCAATATTAACTTAAATACATCATGTACGTCCTTCAGCCTAAAGCTAAAACCTGCTCCACACCTTGAGTCCAATATTACAACATGCTGCTATTTAGCTGATGTTGGCCGTGACATCAGCATTTAGCTCAAACCATCTCTTAAAACTTTTCAACTTCAGTCCAGAAACATCAGCAGCAGTATCACAGTCCCACATGTGTGAAGCCAGATACCGCACTGCTTATTTTCTCTCTGCTTTCCACCGCTGTGACGTGCAGCACACACTGCGACCGTTGCGAGTTCAAACTGAACCTTCATTGTGCTGCCTTCACGAGCCCCAGGACAGGCTGCAGAACGCGAGCAGTTCATTCCAAACAGCCACAAAGACACATTTACAAGCAGTAAACCTGGAGCTCACAGAGAGGTTGCAGTGGCTGAACTCGGCAACCTGGTGGTGAAAGGCCAAGGACGGAGAGAAGTTCAGCTGACTCAGCAGCAGCATAATATATATGCATTCAGTGTGTGTGTGTGTGTGTGTTCTGCAGATCCAGGGTACAGCACGGTTCATATTTGCACGGCCGTCTAAGACACGTCTGATGGTGAATCTTGGCTTTGTTTGAGCAAAATATCACACAGGTTGTGTAGACGGCCAAAGAAAATCCATCCACCCTGTAACACATGTTAGTCATCAATGTGTGAAGCTCAGTCTGCTCCTAAAGGACATGATGTGTATCATGGATCTGATCATTTAATATTTGTGTTCTTATTATTTACCTTTGACCTTTTCTGGCCAATTATTCAACAATGAATAGACGGCAATAACAAGCCAGCCGCCAAACTCAGGACTCACACGGCACAAATCCCTTCCCCCAGTTAACAGAGCGCCTCTGCTGCTTTTAAATACATTTTGAAACTAAGGGCACTTCATAGGGCTTCATCAGTCTTTGTGTGCAGGCAGCACCAGGGCAGGTCCAACCAAGCAGCCCTCTCTCCACAGTGTTCCCATTCAGCCAGCGGGGTGGCTGCTGCTCCTGTGTTCGGCTGTGGTGGTACGTTCCGCTCCTGGCTGAGGTGCAGGGCGAAAAGGCCTCGGTCTGTTCCAGCAAGCGAACAGGGACGGGACTTTGGGGGGTGCAACCTTGCCAAGGTAAACAGAAGGAGGGCATCCAGGGTAGGCTCGCCGCCTCCCCCTTCCAACCCTCTAGAGTCCCTTAGCAGCCGAACAGAGTCGACATTGATATGCATGCACACACACACACCGAGAAACAGACCAACAGTCATAGATCACCGAGAGGACGTGTGGGAGCACACGTCCGATGCCCACTGCCGAAGAATCCATGGCAATGTGTAAACCCACTGTGTCGCTATGTTTGAGAGCACACAGCGACGCTTGTACAGTGAGATGGCTGGAGGGGAGAGAGTCATAGGACAGGTCTGCAGGCTCAGCAACGTGAGGCCGAACGTACGCCTGAGGAGCCCAGGTTCAAAATCACACACCCTCTGACGGCTAGAAGTAAACGTGCAGAGATGTTTTAGTCAGTCCTGTTTGTATTGTTTGCTCGTTTCTGACACAGTTCACAACATGTACCCACGCTGTCTCGTGTTACCATGGAAACAGGACAGTATTTTTCACGCTGGTGTCATATATTAAAGTAAGACGTGTTGTTTTCCCAAAAATCAAACCCTGTTTCCTGCAACTACACTGCGATCACAATTTAAATTCTGAAGCATAATCAGACTTTTGTGAGTGAAACAAATCCCAACATCTAGCACTTGCAAAATAATTCATTGGTGAGAAAGAAGGTGACATAATGGCACAATTATCAATTTCAGAAAGAGCAATTTCATGCATCCCACTCATCCACCCAGAATAATAATTAGCTGTAGATGTGCCAACGGGACGACTCGGAGGATAATAACAAAGAGCAACATAAACTTAACGCTTCAGTATAAATATTTATACTGAAAAGGAAACTTGCAGGAGTTACCTGTAATTTGCCATCTGAATACACGGTTCATTACCTTTCCTCCAGGCAGACGACAAAGAATGAAACAGAATGAAACCCCTGAAACCATATTCCTTGTTAGAGACGTCAGTGATGAGTTTTAACGTACCATTGATGCTCAAACGCTCCCGGTGCCAGCGACTCCAGGGGCCTCTTGCTCCTGCCTGTGTAGGAGAGCAGAAAGAAGCTTTATTCAAACTCCACCACACATTTAGATGTTGGAAAGAGGCTTAGAGAGGGAGGGAATGAGAGGGAGGGAGAGAGAAAGATGTGGTCCTCTCCTGCCAGTTGGTGAGGTCATACAAGCTGTGTTGAATATCAAAACTGAAAGGCAGAATGAGATGATACTTCCCAGTTCCAGTGTGATGGTGAATGAAGACATAGAGCAAGAGACTGAGATAAAGGGCTTGACTGGAAGGAAGGACACAAGGCTCAACTTCAGAATAGGACAGAAAACCCAAGAGGAGACAACTTCTCACATAAAGCTCAGTCCCTGCATTAACTCAAAGAAACATCCATGTCAGTGACAGAGGAGAACAGGCACCGTGGTGTTGATCTAACCCCTGTAGAGCAAACGATGAAATTAAGGCACGAGAAGCCTCCATAAAAGGATCAGCAGAAGAGAAAGTCTTTGGAAGGGGCTCACACTTTCTTACACTTGTGTGAGACGTCTGGAGGTTGACTCAGGGCAAGTCCAGTTGCCGTGAGTCAGCTGGTGTGAGTGTACGTGTTTCCTAGTGGACCAGCAGTTACAACTTTGACGATCGCTTCCATGACTACATTGCATTCATGGCTACATCATCTCCCACAGGTCCAGGCACATTTAGCAGCGTAGTTTCAACCGAGGTTAGTCTCCTTTGCGCTAATCGTGTGCTTGTTTGCACATGTGTGTTCAACAGGTTTACTGCTCATCATGTGTTGCTGCGTAACATACAATATATCAGAATAAAGCACTGAATATTTTCACACCACCACCTCCAGAAACTTTTCATGGTGATGCATGTCCTGGTGCATCTCCTCTGCGTCTCCTGTGCAAGCCAGTAGTGAGCAACACTGGGGATTCCAAATGGTGCACAGCATGTCAAAAGCTTTTCTAATCATGATGATATTATAATTATATCACAAATCAGAATAAGGCTCAGATAGAAAAGATACAAAGTATCAATCCACTGTTTTTCATAAAGACAGCTGTTTTCACTCAGTAACGTGTATTACATGGAAAATTCCTCTTCTAACCACAAAGTTATTCACTGTGAATTTGCTGTGATCTACGTTTGACACACTGAAGGTGAAAGCAGCCAAAACTCTGTGTGAGCACAGCCAGCAGTTCCACCGGGGCAGGACAGAGGCCGGTATCTGGGCGGCTGTGCAAGACGGTGGACTTTACAAGACCTACGACCCAGAAGAGCTTTCAGATGCGAAACATCTGTATGTCCAGCAGAGATGAAAACTGGTTTTATTGAAGTAGTTAGTTTTATGTGTGTGTTGCTTTTTTCTGCTGCTTGTGCTCGTAACCCGTGTGTCAGCGGATCCAAGTGTGAGCGGATCCACGCTGGAAAACAAGCTGGACTACTGCTGACACGGGGACTCGGATCAGACGCGCTGCAGCCAAACTGAGGATTTTCCTTGAGGGTGACAAATATCAAGCTTGAGAAAAACGCTGAGGCGACGGTTTGGTTGATGGGTTTTCTCTGCCCACAGGCTGTGCACCAACACACACACACACACACACACACAAAGACACACGTAGATTTTATTTATTTATTTGATATACTTTAATTATAATCAATTATCTTATCTGTTTATATAGCAACAAATAACAGCTCCTGCAAAACGATGATGATGTGAGGATATGACTCTGGGGCCAAACTGTAAATGTCAATACAGTAACAGTATTAATGCACATGTACAGTATTTCACAGCAATTCCATGTTGAAATACAGAAATGCCAGATAAATGCTAATAAAAGGTAAATATCATATGGAGAGAAAGCAGCTTTGAGCACGGAACAGACGGAGCATCAGGTTGATCCAGTCACACTAAAAACAACACGCACACGTATGTTGCAGCCACACGTCAACAAGAAACATTCCCAGTGCGTCAGGCAAAACCTTCCACAAACCCTTCTCCTGTTTCACATGTCCTCCAGCAGACGCAGCGAGTGGACTATTCTGGGGTTTTACCTCTGAGCTGCATGCTCAGATATGTGTACGTTCATTGTTTGCTGCTGGTAAAAATACACTAACGGCTGTTTTCACGGCTAAGCATGAGTCCGGCTCTGTGTCTAAACTCAGACTGGCACAAACCCTCCCAGTCAGGACGTTTGACCCAACCAACCTACACTAGGTCAGATTGTCCGACCTAAACCGACTAAACCCAAATTAGAAGACATGGCCAAAAATACTGAAGCTAAACATTTGGCTCAGGTTGGTGGGTCTGGGCTCAAAACGACCTATATATAATGAAATGGACTGAGATCCTATAGGTGCACGTGACTCCCATCTTTGCAGGTGGACTCTTGTGATCTTTACAGAGTCACATCATCGTCATCTGCTGCTGTAAAGCTGCAATTTGAGCCTTGACCAGTAGATGGCGACAAACCTGTAACATTCTCTGCGAGCAGAAAGTCGCATGATGCCATTTAAAGTCTACAGCCACTATAAACGCTGGTGCGGGGTTTTTAGCCACATAAAATAATAAAATACTATTAAAATGCAGGCTGTTAAAAAGATTGTGTGTGTCACTGTCTGCTGAACAGCCCCTGCTGTTCATTTTTATGTCTGGTGCCTCTTTTTAAATCAGGTTTGTGCTAGTGCCAGTTCATAACCTGGTCATGACTGAATCATTTTCAAGCTTTCAGAACGTTTTACTGCTGAAGAATAATACTTGAACTATTGTAGTTTCTCCCAAACCAAACAGTACTTCAGGTACTTTCATGTCCAACTAATCGTCCCACAGTCCCTCAGCTTTATCAAGACTCTTAAATCTTCTTAGCTACATTCCACCGGTTGTAATTAGTGTCATTTTGTGTTTTGAGTGCGTTTGTGATGTGTGAAGCGCCATAAGTTGTTGCTTCCTGACAGCAGGCCCAAAGCTGTTCAGCATCTCTGTCATTCCTGCAGCTATTTTAATCCTCAGTGATGAATAAACTGTAGGCCACAGTCACCGTGACTGAGAAACGTTAGAGCCTTGTGTAAAAACGTGTCTCACTCTCACAGTTTATGGCTCATAATAACAGCAAATATCTCAATCTTTGTCCGTCTGTGAGAGAGCGGAGCACTGTGGTAAAGTCTGTTCACCTCATTATCCGTAATGAGTGAGTGTGCACACTCCACATCCAGGGAAACAGAGGGAAAGTTTCCTGTTTAGAAGAAACTAAATTGGTCACAGCAGCCACAATTTAACAACCGTTGAAGGCCAATGTTACAGCACTGCACCGTTACAGCAAACCGCTCCTCTCGGCGTCTGTCTTGCTGGCTCAATGCAACGTGTGAGGGAACAAGGTCTTGCTTGTCTACAGGCAGATGGTTTTCTCAGTGAATGAGTGACGACTGTTTTAACCTGTTGCATCATTTCAAGTGTTGGTTTTTGGATGCCAACACTGGGCGAGTGAGAAGATGAGGAGATGGAGGGAGAGGTGTGAGCACATTTTCAAGTCAGGCAACCAGGCCAGGCTGATGCTGGGAACCACAGCGAGGGCTACGGTGGCCTTATGGATGTCTGTGTGAGAATCATAAAATCTGTAAAATCTCTAATATTATATGTTTCTCTGACTCTGGGAAAGATCCAGGAAACTAGTGTCTCCATTATTTTTCTTTGTACACTGAAAAGTGAAGCTTTTAGCAGCTAAACCCATCTGGAGTTGAGAACCAAACCTCTGCACACACTCAAACATCTGGATTGTACTTTGGTCCCTGGACGCTCTAATAATCCTCATACTCGCTTTCCTCCACACACCTGGAGCTTGACCTGGGGTCTGGCAGGTTGTCTATGGAGCCTCCGGTTTGACCTTTGACCCTCCCTGGGCCTTTTGATTGCAGCCTGTCTAATGACTAGTTATAGACCTGCCAGTCCTGGTTTGCTGCTGCCTGTGAAAGGCGTGGACAGCCCCGCTGCAGTGCGCCGCTCTGGCCGCGGGGTGGCGCTAACGACGCGGCTTCAAACACGGAACCCGGTGTGAAAAAAACCAAAAAAGTGAAGAAGAAAAAAGGCGAAGGAAGGAAGCAGCAGCACCAGGTGGCGACAGCTGGAGCTGAAGTCCACCAGCGGCCGGATGTGAACTTTGTCGTGTGTCTCCCAACTTTACTGCAAAGGGACAAAACAAAAGGAAAAACGTCCAGGTGGCCGCAGTTCGCTCCGCGGTTCGGTCCAGTCCAGCTCAGTCGGGAGAAACCAGGAAGTGAGCAGCTGACGGACTCACGGCCACTTTCCGCCGGTAAGTCCCGCTGCTCGAACGCTCCTGCTGCGCTGAGTTCGGACTGGGAGCAAAGTTGGATTTAGCGGCGGTTGGCCGTGACAAGAACCGGGTCAGATTCACCGAGTCCCCGGGCTTCAATGTCCGAGCGGCGGCCACACGGACGCTGCCTTCAGTGGCTCTTTTGCTTTTATTGTCGCTGCTGCTCGTCCGTGACTCATTCATTGTGTTTAACAGGCACCAGGCGAGATGCTGGACTCAGAACCAGCTCCCTGAAAACGAGGGAGCGAGTTTGTTTGGCTTAATTACGCAGGTTTCTGTACGTGTTCGTTCTATAGATGGGCCGAAGTTCTGGTTGGACGGTGCGTTTACAGCTAATACTGAAGCTGCCGCCTCAAACCCCGCAACTATTCTGACAATCAGTCTGTGCTTAGTGGAAAAAACAGCGAAACTCTGTAATAATCTGATTCCTGCCTTTCTGTGTCACATCACTAACTAAACCTAGATTGGTTTTCTAGACTAAACAGTAATAACTGTACATTAAAGCTGCAGAGCAAAATGAACTGCATTTGTTAGATGACACTAAACGTAATATGTTAACACCGTTTTGATGGACTTCAAAAAACCTCCTCGTGAGAGAACCCCACACAAACGAGATGCTCTGTCCCCCAGCCTCCGCTCCAGCCGGGTCGCGTTTCTGGTTGATGCACGATAAAGCACGTGTCTTATCTACAGGCACGTTGACCTGTGGGTCACCAACATTGGCCCCGTGTATTTGTCCTGGTAACGCTCAACTGCTTCTGCACCAAATGTGTCAGGAAATCTACACTCGCAGGAGGAGGTTCAGCTGAATATGTAGAAAAATGGCATCAGGCCTCCACCGTCTGACTGTCCAGGTCTGTGGTGCCTGAGTAGGTCTCTGACTCTGCCGCAGACACTAGCTGAGCGTCATCGATTAGCACTGATTCATTATTAGACTTAAATACATCCATGGCTAATTCAGACAAGAGTTACAGTATGACAGCCAAGAACCAGGTCAAACTACATCAGCATTAAAACTGATGGCAAATGAAACCTTGCCGTTAATAGTGTGTAGGTTAGTTTAACCGACCCAGGGAGCTGGTTCTGCTGAGTTGGGCTGAAGCACAGCGTGACTGAGTTACGCTACAACGTTGAGACAGGTCTAGACTTTCTCTTTGCAGATGAGCAAAAACCGTTTCGCAGAGATGTGCGTTAGCAGGAGGCCTGTTCAGGAACGATGCTCGCTTTGCACATAATGCAAATTTCATAACCATGTACATTTGGCTTTAATCGCTGTTCCACAGTTGTTTGAAACCCGATAACACCATGAGAATGTTCTCAGACCCTCAGGCTTGTTGTGTGTGTTCTGCCTCGATAACTTCATGCACTACAGGAACAGCGTTTTACTGCTTTTAATAATTAACAGTTCAGATAATTCCTGAACAAACTCTCTTCAGAAACTGAGCTCACCTCTTAATCAGTCTCACTCTGAAGAAAAGGCTTAACCTTTGTCTTAACTACCTCACAATAAAGGCTCCCATCACAAGCGTGTCCTAATGACATTCATTAGTGATCCAGCCGTCACAGTGAAGTGTCGTAGCCGGTCTCAAAGGTTAAGGGCTTTTATTGGTGTCCAGGCCTCCGCTAACGTCGCGGTGACTCATCCCTGGACCAGGACACGCAGGTGGCATCTGCGTTTTTAATCAACTTCCTCTTTTATTTATGGGTGATGGATGATTTTCTTTTGTGGAGAGGAACAATATATGGAGGAAGCAGACAAGGACTGTGTCTGCTTCCGTTGTCCATGTCGTTTGTTTTGTGTTCTGTTCAAGGCACCTTGTGCTGTTTGTGTGAGCGACCATATCTCCACGAGGGCAGAAATCTGAAATTTCACTTTCATTGCAGACTTTGAACTGGTTGCGCAGACAGGGCTTAAAATAAGCCAGTCATGGGTCTTAAGCTGCTCTAGTTGGGGCAATTAAGTAGATTTCATGGTTTAAATTTGTTTCGTGTCATTTTCCACACACTGCTCTTGTAAACATGCATCTTCCTTTTGGTTCTTGTCACACAAAGAAAAATCGAATCTTGTCAAAACTGGCCACTTCAGCTTGTGTCTTATATATCTGTGTGGGAAAAAAGTGTAATAGTCCCACAGAGGAATTTCTCTGGCTTTGTAACGGCTCTCTGTTGAGCAGCTTGGAGTTCAGGCAGCTCAACCTGACATTTTAGTCTGGGTCCTGCCTTCAGCCCCATCTGTGCAACCGACCCATTGTGTTTTGAAATAAAACGCTGAATAACAATTGTGGGCAGGACCCTCACTAGATTTATGATGTAGATACACAGTCTCAAGTAAATTAGAACAGTTTAATAACTGGTTGAGTCACATTTGGTAGGAGGTGCGTCAGCCAAGCTCCTCCTGTGGCTGTGGATTAGACATCCAGCAGGAACTTCAGCCCAATCTTCTTCTGTTGTTCTGTGGGGTTGAGGTCTGGGCTGAAGCTGAACTTCGTGCCTTCCAAACCACCAAGACAAAATCCACTTCACTGCAGGCTGAGTCTTTTTGCAGCAGGTCGTGGTAAAAAGGGAACCAGAGCAAAGTGGTCACACTGAAACCTGTGCAAATGCATGTTTGCTTTGAGCTGCGTTGTATGTGTTATATGGGCCCTAAACTTCACAAAAGGTTTTATGTCATGTTTTATATATCAATATGTAATGTGACTCTTTTAATGTGGAAGCTCTTCGTATAAAGTACTCGATTAGAAACAAACGGGTCAGGAGATGAGGAGGAAGCAGAAGAGGAAGCAGAACTGACTAAATCTGAACAATACTGTCCTGCCACACAGTTTCTGATACTTACACGAGAGCACTTCAGCCTAAACTGTCCATCATGTGCAGCCAAACTTTATTCAAACCCTCAGAATGAATGAGTTCATTGTTCATTCATCTTGAATTTGATTTTATTAAGGTCATTTACGTATAACACACAGTACACATTTCTTTAATTCTGACACTACTTATAGGATCATAGGACTCCTGTTTAGTTTTTTTCACACAGTTGTTTCTTACAGTGGCAAGCAGTGGCATGACTTGTGTTGGAGGAATTTATTTCCTTGGAAGCGCTTCTGTGTGTAAACAGCCGACCTGCAGATGTTCAGTCATCGAAGGCTGAAGTCTGGGCTGAAGCGTATTTGAATCATTACATGATTACACTGGTAGGAAGTGTTTGCATACAGGTGTTCCTACCTCTAGCTGCCTTTTGCTTGTGGTGAAGTGTTGGCTCACGTGCCAGTAGAGTAAAGGTCATGACCTTGTTGCTGCAAATACTGGCTGAGCCTACCCACAGCCGTTATTGGCATTTATTTATGAGTTTGACTCTGTTAGTGTTTTTTGACCCTGGGGCATGAAGCCTGTCATCGCCTCAAAGCTCAGCAATGAGTTATCTTTGGATAGCAAATCAGGCTCGTGGCACCCAACACCCATCCCTTAGTCCCACCCATCGCTGCCTGTCTCGCCCCCTTGCAGAAGAGGTCACGGATATTTTTGGGTACCAAGGTTAGGCTGCGTCACGTGCGATACTTGCTGGAGGTGCGTCCTGGCAGAAAGTTGAACACACGTTAACACCGTGTCAGCTGCCAGAGTGTTTTGCGTTGCGAATGAAGTGAACTTTAAATATGTTTTGAAATCTATTCAGAGCTTGCGCAGTGCAAAGGTGGCTTTTGTTGTTTCTGCAGGCCCTTCCTGTCCAACCAGCTGTGTACGAGTGGAGCGGAGCGGTTTCTGAAGCTTGTCTACATGTCACACCTCACTCAAAGGCGATGAACCACACGTCTCAAAACTGAGCACTAGGGTGGAAATGCTTCCTGGCATGTGGTGTTTTTCTAGCAGAATGTTCAGTAAAATCTTTTCTCGCTTGTGAATATTGTTAGTTAACTGAACGGAGGTGGACAAAGAGCTGTGGTTCTATTTTTTCTATTGGTTTGTGATAGCAAGTCATTAAAAATGTGATGCAAGATATAACAACGGAAAACTGGAATTATTTAAAATCTGTTTAAAATTAGATTAAGAAAGTAGATGCAGATTAAATCTATTTTGCTGAAGAATTTTCTCTATTATTTATGTAATAGTTAGGAATTTAAAAAATGCAGAGTAGTGTACACACAGGACACAATAGAGACAGACAGCCTGGCTCTGCATCAGGTCCCGTTGTCATGGCAACAAGAAACCTCATCAAGGCGGAGGGCTGAGTCAGCAGCAGAATACGGTGGTGTGCTGTATAAGTGTTAATAATTAGGGGTGATTCACCTGAAACTCAAGGACGGTCTCAACTTTCATTAAGCACAGTAGACAAAGGACCGAGGTGAAGCATAGTAATGATGTACAAAGTATTATTATTATTATTATTATGACCATGCTGGTCATGGGGCACAGTAATGAAATATATACTGTAGCTGAAGCAAAATGTATTTAAACATTTGAGATGATCATAAATCACAAATACTGAGCAGATTGATTTGGCAGGTTAAACCTGAATTGACTCTGTTTCTTCACTCATGAAAACAAAGTGTCTTCTATTGTGGCTGACGCCACAGGGCTGTGGTTACATGTCTCTACCCGCCACCTCATTTACAGGATTTTCCCTTTTGTGTGTTTTGACAGGTTTACATCCTGGACTCTCCTGACGATTTACCTCCGTACAGGGAGTCAGCTCCATCTGTTTTACCCCAGGATCTGCCTCAGCTTATTCTGCACACAGACAGCTGTTAACTCAGGCACCAGCAGACACTGTATCACCACCACTGCAGGAGTCAGTCAGCTGGGTTTCTGCCTGCTTAGCCATCGGAACGGTGGTCTGACCCCACCGCTGGTCGGAGCTACCTGAAGCAGCCATGATACACAGGGGTTGGTGATGTCCGAGATCTTTGACGGGCTGAGACCAGGAGCAGAGGAAGGACAGGTGTGGGATCACAGAGACGTTCCTCGGTTTTTGGTCGGCTGTGATGAAGACGAGCTGGACATGGATCAGGTGGAGTTTAGCATGAAGAGTGAGGTGGTCCAAGAAGAAGAAATGGAGGAGGACGGTGAGTCGGTAAGTCCCTGGGTTCGTTACAGTGCAAACACACAGTGTCAGTTTACTGCAGCTGTGATATTGTATCTCTAGGTACATGAACCTAAAGTCCACAAAGTCAAAGGTAGCGCTGTTATGAAAAAAGTTATGATTAAGACGCTGCTGTGTTGGCATAGTGTCAGCTTCCGTGCTCCATCATATCATGTTTCGTCTTCATCTCCTTCCCCTCCTGTAGCCATCAGAGCGACAAATCGTGGTCGGCATATGTGCCATGATGAAGAAGTCCACATCCAAGCCCATGACTCAGATCCTGGACCGCCTTTGTAAATTTGACTACATCGACATGGTCATCTTCCCTGAGGAGGTGATCCTGGAGGAGCCTGTGGAGAACTGGCCCCTCTGCGACTGCCTCATTTCTTTCCACTCCAAAGGTAAAACCGTCTCTTTGCACGAGGCTCCTGTACCTGAGCTGAGTCTGAGCTGCAGGTGGAATAAACGAATGGTACAATTTTCATACTGTAGCATGATCACTGCTTCTGACTCCATGTTGATGCGCTTACCTTTCTGTTTCCGGATTAAACTAAGATAAATCATGAGGCTCATTTTATCCATGGCATTAAAATAGCCACATTGAAGGCTTATATAAATACTGTGTTTCTGAGTCAGCGTTACTCATGTGGGAATGTTTTTTCCATTCTCTTTTTAAGGCTTTGCTCTGACCATGGGAAAATATTCCTCCTGCGTTGTTGATTTGGGGAAGAAGGAAATCTAGGAGCGTGTTAGCGTGTTTCCTATAGACGTGGCTTAGTCACACTGATTGTTGTTGTTTAATGCATTTAAAATATTTACATTTAGTTAAGTGCGTGTGTGTGTGTTTCAGTGTTTCCATTATCTATAAACCTGCTCCAGCTTATAGTAATTCCTACTAAGAAACCATGAAAATGAGTATAACTCTATATAACTTTATACAACTAATATAATGTGTTTTTTTTTTCAGGTTTCCCACTGGACAAAGCTGTGGAATACGCCAAACTCAGGAATCCACTGCTCATCAATGACCTCAACATGCAGTATTTTATACAGGACAGGTACAGACTGACCAACAATGAGTGTGGTCAGCGAAGTGAAGCAGTAAATCGCTTAGTAGTGTAGAACAGATCTTAAACGTACAGTTTGAAACCACACACCCACTACTTTAATGTGTTTGTGTCGTACTTTATAATTGTCGCTTTACTCCCTGACAGGAGGGAAGTGTATCGGATACTGCAAGAAGAGGGCATTGATCTGCCTCGCTATGCTGTGTTAAACCGAGACCCCGACAATCCTGAAGGTGAGCGACAGCAAAGGCTTTAATGTTATTCAAGTATTTATTAGAAGATTTGAACTAAGCAGGTCTTAGTAGGTTGAATGAGGACGAGCGCAAATATGTGGATGTGTCACTTGTGGTTGTTTGAAACCTTCAGTGCTGCCAACTGGTATTTTCACCTGTCATGTTCTTTCAAAACAGCAAAGCATTTGGTAACCAAAGGATCAAATGTTCAAATCGATCAACAGGGACATTCGACTTGGAGCCAAACTCCAACAGCATCACGCTTGCTTTCTGGATTTGTTATAGTGATCGTCTAGCGATATATAAGGCTTCTCTAACAAAGCCCGTGTGTGCAGAATGTAACCTGGTGGAGGGGGAGGACCATGTTGAGGTGAATGGAGAGGTCTTCCATAAGCCCTTTGTGGAGAAACCTGTGTGCGCTGAGGACCACAATGTCTACATTTATTACCCAACGTCTGCTGGAGGAGGCAGCCAGAGGCTCTTCAGAAAGGTACCTGCCTTTCGTACAGCTCGGCAAAACGCTGACACACAAATGCTCCACAAGGAGAGAGATCAGAACGTTGCTTAGGGTCACGCTGGCTTTGCCTTTTACGGCCAATGTGTTTAACTGCAGATTTACTCTTTCTGAAAGGTTTATCGTCGCTCTTGTCGTTTTACATTTTTCAGTTTTATTGTTGCAGCTTTTATAAACTGACTCTCAGAAGTGAAGTCTTAACATTAAGAGAATATCACACAGGTTTGTTCTTTCTTCCTTGATTTGCGTGTTTCCTCCCTGTAGATCGGGAGTCGAAGCAGTGTGTACTCCCCAGAGAGCAGTGTACGAAAGACGGGGTCTTACATCTATGAGGAGTTCATGCCCACAGATGGCACTGATGTGAAGGTATAGTGGACTTTCACTGAAATGATTGTTGCACCAGTGACTTGTCCTTATGAAGGAGACACAGATCTGGTGAATTATAGAATAAGATCAGTATGACCTGTTCTGAGACGTGTCTGCATGCTTCTGGATTTCTCAGGTTTACACCGTGGGTCCAGACTACGCCCACGCAGAAGCAAGGAAATCTCCAGCTCTGGACGGGAAGGTAGAGAGGGACAGCGAGGGGAAGGAGATCCGCTACCCTGTCATGCTGACCGCCATGGAGAAGCTAGTGGCCCGGAAGGTTTGCCTGGCCTTTAAGGTAAACTCGAGTCATTGTGTGTCAGATGTAGTGTGGTGGGAAACAAAGAGTCGTCCCTGGAAACCTACTGTATTTGTTATACTTAGAATTATTTATGGGTTTGTGGTCCCTCCCTGGGCCTTTGTATTACTGTTCAAGCTATTAGTTGGGTTTTGCTGCATGAGACGGCAGATTCAGCTCATTAAACCCATTTCAGAGAAGAGAGACCACAAACCTACTGTAAACAAAGGCGGCCGTTGAGTTATGACCGTTCCACTTGCTTTAATGGGACACGGTGCGTCCTTACGTGAACCTGTCTGGTAGCTTGGAACATCCTGCTCCTGTCCACAGCGACACAGCGTCGGATCACACGTGGTGTAACTGCGCTCAAACCCCAGCTTGTGTGTGTTTTTAGCAAACGGTGTGTGGGTTCGACCTGCTCAGAGCCAACGGCCACTCCTACGTCTGCGATGTCAACGGCTTCAGCTTCGTCAAAAACTCCATGAAGTACTACGACGACTGTGCCAAAGTTCTGGGGTAGGTGACACCAGCACGCTATCAAACACTGAGCGGGAACTATGTACTGCATGATCCCAGTAAACATGAAATCAAAATAAGTGTGCAGTGATTTTATTAAAGCACACACAGGTGTTCTGTTTGTTTGGAGTAAAACATTGTTATTATTATTATTCGGTGGATGCTGTCAGTTCTCTGTCTTATTTATCAGCCCCGTAACCTTTTTCCCAGCAGAGTAACTGAAGCTATGTGATTAAAGACTCTCTACACACGGGTGGTGGAGCGTAGTAATGGACACTAGCATGAACGCTATGTGTGATGCTCAGGAAAAGTTCACAAATTTGGCACAAGCCTGGAGAAGCAGTGTGCAGAAAAAAACGGCTCTTGAAATAAACTGACCGGCAGGAGGAGGCGTTGGCTGGGTTTGTCTGAAGGTTTACATTGTGTTATTGCTTTTCTCTCGCTCTTCAGGAACATGGTAATGAGGGAGTTGGCCCCCCAGCTTCACATTCCCTGGTCCATCCCCATGGAGGCTGAAGACATCCCCATCGTCCCAACCACCTCAGGAACCATGTGCGTACTGAGAAACAAAATCTTTGGAAAGCTACTGAAAAATACATTGACTAAAGTAGTGGTGTCTGTGGTGTGACACGCACAACGAGCTGGTGGAACCTGAGAAGGTTTCATCTCTTCTCATTCCCTCCCCTTTATATACCCAGGATGGAGCTGCGCTGTGTTATCGCCATCATTCGACATGGGGATCGCACACCAAAGCAGAAGATGAAGATGGAGGTCCGACATCCTCTGTAAGTCTGACCTGCTGTGTTTCTCCTTCTCTCGAGACGTGTTTACGTATTCGATTTATAGTCGCGTGCTTTTGAAGAGAAGCTCGTGATCGAGATATTAAGATGGTAAACGACTTTTCAAGCTTCTCTGCTAGAGATCAGGGAGATATTAAATGCGCTGTAAAAAGCAAAAGCACCTGGATTAGTTGAAGTCTGACACGAGAGAGGAGGAACAGCCTCAGTTTGTATGAACGCTTCTTATGAATGCATATGAATGAAGCCGTTTACATTAGTCATTGTCTGCTCAGATCAGGCTGTACAACACGCTTTTAAAGATACTTTCTTCTTCTCTGTCTTTCGCAGATTCTTTGAGTTGTTTGAGAAGCACGGAGGATACAAGTCAGGAAAACTGAAGCTAAAAAAGCCAAAGCAGTTACAGGTGACAGGTTCTTTTCTCTGTTCCCATGCTGCCTGATGTTTGCACTTATTATGGATCAGACATCTAAACATTTATACTTGACTCATTCATCCTGTCACTGCATTGTCTTCTTATACCACACTTGTTATTAGTCAGGTCCTGTGTGTTTAGTAGAGAATAAATCGTGTGTCCCTGCTGCGTCTTCAGGAAGTGCTGGACATCGCCCGTCTGCTGCTGGTCGAACTGGGCCAACACAACGATTGTGAGATCGAGGAGAAGAAGTCGAAACTGGAGCAGCTCAAGACTGTCCTAGAGATGTGAGTGGTGCCTCAAGACACACACGAACACAGTCGCCGGGCTCCTCCATCTCTATTCATCTGCAGCCATCTACTCCCATCACGACGCCAGTTCCAGTCATCTTCCTCTCACTCACAGCCAGACACATGTTTTCTGTGATTCACTCCCTCCCTCCTGTGTCTCTAACTCTTTCTTTATCCTTTCTTCTCTCCTCTCCTGCCCAACCATCCCTTCTTCTTTCTCTCCACAAGGGAATCCAGCTTGAATGACACTCAGTACGCATCCTCTCCCTTCTCACTTTAAAGGATGAGGTTTTACTGCCCTCCTGTTTTTTGTAGTCCACATAGTGTGTGTGCAAAATAAAAGGAATGCCGCGTTTGTTTTCCAGACTCAGACCAAGGTGAATGTACAGTCTTGTGCAAAAGCTTTAGGCAGGTGTGAAAAAATGCTGTAAACAAAGAAAACTTTCAAGCATCACTTCCAGTACTGACGTAGCTACTGATCGTCATTTATATTTCTGAAAGCTTTCTTTGTTTACAGCATTTTTTTCACACCTGCCTGAAACTTTTTCACAGTTCTGTAGGTCAATCCTTGGATTTGTTAAATTTTAGGTCAGTTTGTGCGCGATTAGAAACAACTTTGGAAGGTGTTCCTGTTGTTTTGTGCGCTGGGTGTTCCACTTCCATTAACGTCCGTTCATGTTAAGCCATTAACACCGAACACATACGCAGTCGAAGATCTTTGATTCCACTGTTCCTGTGTGTGTACATCAGTGTGCTGTGCTCCTCCGTGTGCATGACCTCTGCACCACACATTAACTGACAGTGTCCTAATGTTTTCTTTCCTCTTGCCGTTCATCAGCATTTGTACTAATGCCAGTAATTTGCTGGTGAAAGTTGCAGTAGCCTAATACTCTGCAAAGCTGCATTTACATAAGTGGAGTGAGGATCCTGAATTTATCAAGTAACTGATGATCACGTTACCCTTATTGCAGCTTTGTCCCATTCAGGGACTATGCTGAGCTTGGACCACAGCGGGTCGGTTTAGTGCGTTCAGGGCTCGGTCTCTCTTTCTCAGCACATGACTGTTCCCTTTCAAATTCTCCAGCTTAGAGTCCTTGCAATCAGTTCAGTCTGATGTGTCCGACGAATGCGGTGTTCAGCCTTATACAAGCCCAAGATGTCGGAGTAATTCCACCAGCTCCTGTCGCAGAGCGCAGGCAGACAGGACACGTGCTATTCATTAGTTTATCCTGCACCAGATCCTCTTCTAGCGTAAAGTGTCACGGATTTGCAGAGATCTTACATCTTGATATTAGCAGCTGTTTGAGGCTGTAAGTATCATTTATGAACTATACAGACGTTTGGTCTCATGAGTCAGTGAAAACATTTACAGTATGAACCAAGCCAAAAGTTGCCTTTGTAGCCATGACTAATGACGATTCACCTCTGTCTGGTTTCCCATTAGATTATCAGACTCAGGTCTGTGCCAGCACCACGTGTCCTGGTTCAGGTTCCGTCATCATGTGACTTCCTGAGACGCCCACTCTGCTGCAACAACCCAAGTGGCTCGTGTGCATATGCCTACATGTGACTCATGAGCAGAATTAGTGCTGTCAGCTGTTTTCACTTTGCCCTTAGGAATATTCAGACTCTACAGCCTGACATGAGGTGTTACTGTGACCCGTTAACAGTCATCTAACAACTACGTATACACTGTTAAACGTCTTACCACAGAGTTGCATACACGCTGAATTGTGAAGATTAATTGTGTTCGGTGTCTCTGTGCATATCATAATGTGTGTGTGTGTGTGCTTTTGTTCCCTACAGGTACGGTCATTTCTCTGGTATTAATAGAAAAGTCCAGCTGACTTACCTGCGCAACGGGCAGCCTAAAGCATCCAGCGAAGAAGAAGGTACAAACACGGGTGGTGTGAAGTCAAGAAGGGCAAATGAGAGAGAACAAAGCACCGTTAAAGTAGCAGTGGTGATGTAGGGCAGGTTATACGCAAGGATGAGACACTCAATAAGTCCTGCAACAGACATTTGAGACGCAAGTATTTAGTTGTGACAGAGCTGCTGTTTTTTTTACCAGAGTCTAAGAAGGATGGTCCGTCTCTGCTGCTCGTGTTGAAGTGGGGCGGGGAGCTGACGCCTGCAGGCCGAGTTCAGGCTGAGGAGCTGGGGAGGGCGTTCCGCTGCATGTACCCTGGAGGTCAAGGTACCAAACATGTGCCAGCTAAAAGATGTAATGACTGTAAAACAAACGAACCCATGCGTCCATGACTATGCGCTAGGGTCCAAAGCGCCGCGGCAAAGGAGCAAGTGGACCTTGGTTTGTGATTGTCCTGTTCACACCTTCCACTGTGGCGTCGAAGTGCTGCAGCCTTTGCACCAGAAGGTTAAAGACAAAGACTAAACGGAGATGCAGAGTTGCAGCCATTAGCGGGACTGATAGCGAAAGAACGGCGTTTATTACTGTGGGTGTAATGCACTCTGCCACAGTTCAGCCATGAAGTCAAGCCTCGTGATCCTACTGGTATCACAAACATTAGTTACTGTTGTTTATGGATCTGTTTTCACTTTGTCATAAAGCAACTGTACTGAAAACTAGACTGAAGCTTTGTTTGCTGTTCTTTAAAAAGGCTTTTATCAACCCAGATTTTCTCCATCACAACTTTTGCTTTGTCCATTAATTCTCCTTTTCTCTTCTTACCTGTTGTTGCATTGTGTAAACTACCAGCCGGTGACCACCGGTCCCTTGGCTGTGAGTCCCCTATTGAGTTTGGTAAGAGAAAGGTCTCCTGGACGTCACGGCTCTGTCATTCTGCGCGTTTGTCTCTCCGTCCACTAACGAGCTCTCGGCTGTCATCTCATCATGGTTTTGTTTCATTCACCTGGCGACTAGTCCTGTATGTGGATTGTTTGTGTCCCTGAGGTGATCCACCAACCAGCAAATATTTGGTTCTGGTTACTTCCTACATCCACAACACCAGCAGCTAACACGGGTCATCTCGCACTAATCCAAGTGCATTTTGTTGTTTTCCGACGATGATGATGATGTTGTTCGTCTGTAGCCTGGATTAGTTCTTAGACCAGCGGAGCAGGAATTTAGGTCATCTGCATTAAAACAGCAAGCTAATTGGCTGTACGCTAAAGAAATGCATGAAGCATCGGTGTGATTTGATCTGTTGTGCTGCTGTGCAATTGTTTATTTATTATATTTATGTATATTCAGCATGATACAAACTTTAATCAGTAAGTCGTGGCATTTTATCTACTCGACAGTAAATTTGTCTTGAGTAACATTGGGAACTTTCTCAGCGTATACACTTCAATCACACTTTTGCATTTCAGTGAGTTTACAAACGTTTTGAGGACAATGCATTTGAACTGAATGTGGTTCTGTGTTGCCAGTGTGTCTGATTTAATCTGATGGAAACCTTTGGTCCTGTGGGAACTTTCAACAACCATTGTATATATGTTTTCTCTATTCTGTTAACAAGCTCCCAACTCACATGGTTCTGAAATAAGAACACCTTTTAATATAGCAACGCTTCTACCAGCTCAGTTGACTGTGCAATCTGCTCTGGTCCATGTTCTAGGTGACTATGCTGGGTTTCCGGGCTGCGGTCTCTTGCGCCTGCACAGCACCTACCGCCACGACTTGAAGATTTATGCCTCCGACGAAGGCAGAGTGCAAATGACAGCAGCTGCTTTTGCCAAGGTAATCTGGTCCCCGTCCCCTGAGCGGAGACAAATTGCACTGGGCAGAATTAAAGGTCCACTCATTCTCATACGCGCTGACTTTGGCTCTGCAGGGTCTGCTGGCTCTAGAAGGGGAACTCACCCCGATACTGGTGCAGATGGTGAAGAGTGCCAACATGAACGGACTGCTGGACAGCGACCGTGACTCTCTGACTGGATGCCAGCAGAAGGTCAAAGCCCGGCTGCATGAAATCATGCAGAAGGACCAGGACTTTACACCTGAGGACTATCAGAAGGTAACACGTCAGACGATGCCACATCTGATGCAATTTCATCTTTGCAAAAAGAAGCCAAGGTTCAGCGTAGACGGGTTATTGTGCTTTGAATCTCCATTCCTGAAATATGTGAGCTTATCTACGAATTGTGAAAAAACTGACCGTGCCCACGCATGGATCTGCAGGTATTTATTCAGGCTTCTCTGATATGATGTCAACCATCTTATCAGGTCTCTAATATTTCCCCTGTCTCCCAGTTGGCCCCAACAGGAAGTCCATCACTGGTGAACTCCATGAACATCCTTCAGAATCCAGTCAAAACCTGCGACAAGGTCTACGCCCTCGTCCAGAGCCTCACCTCACAGATTCGCAAGAGACTGGAGGACCCTAAGTCTGCAGGTAGCGTCAAGCTCCGGAACCTAAAAGCCGGTTCACACGTTTACCCTGTTAAAGTAGAGCCTCATGTTGTGCTTTGCTCCAGACCTGCAGCTTTACCATAGCGAGACGCTGGAGCTGATGCTGCAGCGCTGGTCCAAGCTGGAGAGAGACTTCCGCATGAAGAGCGGACGCTATGACATCAGCAAGATACCGGACATCTACGACTGTATAAAATACGACACGCAGCACAACTCTTCGCTTGACCTTCAGGACACACTGGAGCTGTTCAGACTGTCTCGGGCCCTGGCTGACATCGTCATACCACAGGTTAACAAACAGCAGGATGATAGTAAAAGGCCACAGGCGCCTACTTTTAAAATGTGCAGAGAGTCGATGAAAGTGAATCTCTTGCTTCACATCAGGAGTACGGTATCAACAAATCAGAGAAGCTGGACATCGCTCAGGCTTACTGTGTGCCCCTGATGAAGAAAATCCAGCTGGACTTGCAGAGGACCCATGAAGATGAGGCCGTTAACAAGCTGCACCCGCTGTGAGTGCACACACCGACAGAGAGGCTACAGACATGTCTGCGTTCATGTAACCGTTACTGATGAGCTGTCGTCTCACCTCCTGTCCTCTGGTATTCAGCTATTCCAGAGGCGTGATGTCTCCTGGTCGCCACGTCCGCACTCGCCTCTACTTCACCAGCGAGAGCCACGTCCACTCTCTCCTCAGCATGTTCCGCTACGGAGGGTTACTGAATGTATGCGCCGCGTTTATCACCTGCCAGAGTAGATCAATGCATTTTTCATTTTATAACCTGGAAGGATCAATGTTTTTTGTTTTGTGTTTGCCTCCATGATTTTGCGTGTTTTAGGAGGAGAAGGACCAGCAGTGGAAGCAGGCGATGGACTACCTCAGTGCTGTGACTGAGCTCAACTATATGACACAGATCGTCATTATGCTGTATGAAGACAACAATAAGGTCAGCACGCGCAGAGCCGTGTTACTGCACAGCAAGCGTTTCTCTCACCTCTACGGGGGCTTTGTGGACCGATGTGCTTTGTGTGTGGAACAGGACCCTTCCTCAGAGGAGAGGTTCCATGTGGAGCTTCACTTCAGTCCGGGAGTCAAAGGATGCGAAGATGAGGAGAACGTACCGCTCGGCTTCGGCTTCCGTCCAGCCGCATCCGAGGTGTGTCAGGTGTACAAAACAGCTGGACTGATATAAAGCGTCTATTGAATGACAGACGTTGTTGTTGCCTTCGGTTTAAACGGTTAAACAGGAGGCAGGAGGCTCCATTGTCCTTTTGCATGTGGTTCCAAACTCTCAATTTCTGTGTTCTCTCAGAATGAAGACAAGAAGCCAAACCATGGGAGCTTGGAGGACCTCTCACAGGACCAGCCCGACCAGGCGCTGCTAGTGTCTGAGCCAATCAACAGCCTGCGAAAGTCGCCCATGATCAGGAACCGCAAGACTGGCTCCATGGAGGTACTAGGTCGCAGTGTTGGTGTTTAAATCTCCATGTATAATGGAGTCCTGGCGGTTGTGTGTGCTGAGCCGTCTCCGTCTGTCTGTGTCCTCAGGTGCTGTCTGAGACGTCTCTTACTCAGTCCTCCAAATGCGCGTCCCACCGACTGCTCCCGTCGTGCTCCCGCCAGTCTCCAGAGATCAAACCGGCCACCGGTCTAGGTGGGCGCCTCATTTCTTCTGTGGTAGAGAGAGCGAGTACAGATCCTGTTCCCTCACATCTCATTTATCTCCAGGTGTCGTCACTAACTCGCCGCACGGCCTCTCTGTGACCTCACCGTCACCGTCCCATATTTCCATATCTGTCATTGCTGTCTGTTCGTATCCCTCCTTTCGTCACGTTCTCCTCCCCCCTGTTCTCTCGCTGGTGGTCACGTTTTTTCCGTCCCAGCTTAGCTGCAAACAGGATCAGACTCCAGACTATGAATGCAAGAGGTCAGTGGAGAGCGAGCTGTGTTCGCAGCCAGTCTCTGGCGGAGGTGACAGCATTGTCTTAATTTCTGAGGTCTGCAGTTTCAGAGGAACCAGACACTGTGAGTGTGTTCTAACTTAGCTTAAACCCATTTGGGTTCTACGCAGTTAAAAGCCCTTGATGGGCTTTTGCTGCGTGTTCAGTTCCCACAGGCATGAAACCTCTAACAACCCGCTAACAGGCTGACACCCTTCAGACTAAATCCAGACGTGGAGAAAACCATCAAACCATGAATGTGAGAACAGGCAGCGGAGTCACGTCGTAGAACCGAAGTCACGTCGCGTAGATAGAGCACAATTTATCATCACGCTATGAATACGACCACGTTCTGACCCAGTTTAAACATGTAAAAGGTGAATGTGAGAAGTGAGCTGACCACGTATGGATGCAACACAAGTAGGTAAAACATTAGTGAGCAGCCAACCCAGTCTCTGAAATGTTTCAGGACAGACGTTTTAGTGGTGAATGTGAGTGGGATGTTTACTATTAATAAATAATGTGACTAATATTTGACCTCTGGCCTGTACAGTCCTGCAGTTTATCAGCTTAGGTCCATAACTTGTAGGAGACTTATTATTCAGCTTAATTACCTGTGAATCTGAATAAACAGTCAGTTCAATGTTTGGACAACATCAGATGAGCTCCATCCGAAGCCTGTGGGTGTTTGTTGTGTACACCGAGTGTGAAGCCGCTGATCCGTCCACCGCCACCACAGCTGAATGCACAGGTCACTGACGAGAGCAGCAGCTGTTAGAAAAGCTCAGTGAGCTGCTTTTCACTCAGGCGCTGACCCGATACTGATGCCTTTTTAGTTCACGCTTCCTTCTGTCTGCAATTCCAACAATGGACTTAAACGGTCTCTGTCTTCACTAGTAGCTTCAGCCAAGCGTCGGGTTCGGTGTGGAAATGTGCACATGTATGGACCCGGTACCTGTTCACACACCTGTACATGAGGACACTGTTGTGAAAACCTCATTTCATCACCACTGCCAGCTTTGTTTTCACGTTGTCTAAATGATTTCATTTAGGAGCTGAAACCTTATACACGTCCCGGTTGCAGGGGTTTCACGCAGGTGTACAAACATCGTGATCGGTAACGGCATGTTGTGTAATGGTAACTAATCCACCCTTCACACCTCCACTCCCTCCACCCTGCACACCTTTACCCCAACCCTGGCTCCTGCTCCTCCTCCTCCCCCTCCTCACACAGGCTCGCTCTGCTCTGGCCTCTTCAGTGCCTCCACTCTTGGGGTGTCCTGTAGCGCCCCCAACCTGCGGGACTACGTCCGCACGCACCACCACCATCGAAAACCGCCCCTGTCCCCCGGCAGCCTGCCCTGCAAGGTTGGCATGTTTGGTATGTTCACACGCTGTCTTCCTCCACAAGGTGGTTCTTGGTTCTTGGTTTTTGTTTTTTATCTTAATTTCTTTCGAAAGTCTCCTAAATTTCACCTTGTGGAAAACATCTGTCTCCTTTTTTTGGATTACCTTTGACTTCTTAACTTTCAGATACTCCATTTCCCAGACACGTTTTGGGGGGACATTCACTGTTGTCAGCTTTTTTTGACAGGTTTCCTTCTTTCTCTCTCTATTTCAATCTGTTGCATCACGTGTCTTGAGTAATTTCCTTCAGCGTGTGCATGATAATGGAGCTAGATTGACAGCGAACAGATGTGACCAGATGCTGAGCATGCAAGCTTGTAATAAATGGTGGTTTCCACATCAGCATGGCCGCTCACTGATCACTTCTTTCTGCTTGGGTACAGGTGTGTTGAACTGTCTCTCTCGTCCTCTTTCTGCATGTTGTTGAGCAGATCCTCTTTCAGGGATTGTCATTTCACATTCTACAGTAAAGTAGTTGGTCTGGCTTTTTAATCATCCATCATACTTTAATCCGTACATGCCTCTTATTTGGAACAGACGTATTAGACGCAGTAATCCACCTTAAAATAAGCCCTGGTGTGGTTTTCTCCCTACACCAGATCTGTTAAACTTTGTTAGGGTTTTAGCAGCTACTAAGGCTCGTCCTCAAGGCCACAGTTGTCTAGTTACACGTAGAAGTTGCTGTTAGAACCTAAGCGACAGACCCGGCAGCAACAGGCCGTCAGAGGTGCTTCTCCAGAAACGTGCGTCCTGCGATGCGCTGCTCTCAGAGAGGAGGTGCGTCAGCGCTGCTTGTCTGCAGAGAGAAGCTAGTGTTAACATGAAAACGTGTTGCCTGGTACTTTAGCAGCGGCCTTCATCTCCTCTTGAGTTGTACACTTGCGTTCTCGTCAGATGAGGGTAATGCTCTACCTCTGCATCATTGATCTCTTCCTGCATGTTCATCATTCAACCAGAACGTCTACTTACTCCATCCAGTCCATAGCCTTTCACTTAGTTTTCTCCGATAGTCCATCTCCTCCTCGTTTGTTCGGCGATGACTCTCCTCTTCACGCATGTTAGCAGAACCTGGTGAATCAAGAGGCCCATTCTCTCGTTCTGCTCATTTCTGCTTTTTGTTTCTTTTGTGTAAAAGCACAAACTGATGCAGACATGAGGTCAGGCAGACACAGGTTCCAGCAGTGCCAGTAACACCAGTTACCTTTCTTATCTCCTCAGAGCTGCTCTCTATGCCGGCAGTAAAGAGATTTTCTGTGTCGTTTGCCAGGCATCCGTCTAATGGTATGTCTGCTTTTATTTAAGTTTACATCGAGACTCCAGATTTCTTTTTTATCTTGCATGAGCTTTTTGTGGGAAAGCATTTCTGCTGGTCTTTGTTTTGGGGAGTTGGCTGCGTTAATTACAATAAGAAGAAATAAATAAAATGATTGTCCAGCGTTTGTCTCACTACTCGCGCTGGTTTGGTGTTTGTTGTGTCTTGTGTTGTTTCATTTCTCACATCTAACACCACCTGCTGTGCCTGCACCCGTGTAACTCGCCACACGGATCCTGTGGTGTGTGTGGATATATAGTCGTGTGTATTTAATCTGTGCACGCGTAATCCGCCATCCTCACCTGCACTTTTTCTTTATGTCACATGATTTCTTGTAAAACAGCCTTTTACTGGTTAAGCTAAACAGTGTTTTGTTAAGATGTTAATGAACCTGCATGCGTGAGATTTTCATATTTGAACAGAGCTCTACGAAAATGCCAAGATGAGCTCCATGTGATTGCTGTGGGGGGTTTTTTGGGGGGGTTTACAACAAACCATTTCTAGTAATGTTGGGACTTTTCCCTAATTAGCAAAATATGTTGATACTGCAACACACAAAGAACATTAAGAAGGAGGCAGAATAGGACAAAAGGTTATCAAATGTTCTAGTCAACATGAGGTCAATGGCCACCAGGGGAATTAAAACAGCAGCTGCCAGTGGTTCAGTTCACACAAACATGTTTTCACCATCTCCTGTGTTAAAAATGTTGATATGCCTGACCGCTGCAAACCCAGCCCTCATCGCAGCACTTCCATAATGTTTCGTTGGGTTATGTGAACATGAGAACTGGCAGGTGGACGCTTACAGTGGGAACAAAACCCATGATGAACATCGATCAACCATGTGGAGCAATGAGACTGAGCCGTCGCTTTCATTCCTTTTCCCACTTAGTCTCCAGCCACATTACTGAAACCTGTACAGCCAGAAAAGTTTTCTTTAACCATTCTATTTTATTTTTTTTAGCATCTTCATTCTTGCTCATGTACATGGACAGAAGTTCAGGACGTGTCATCATCATCAAACCACGCTCAGTTTGTTTCCATGCCTTGTTTTGCTTAATTTGTCTTTTGAAAGAACATTGATTTAGCCAAGCTGCACTATTATTATTAGACATAACCGTAATAAGTAGTAGATTTAGTTTTTAAGCCCCGGTTTTTTATGTGTTGTGTTAAGTACAGAAGCTCAGAGATTGTACAGGGGAGATATAACCTGGTGTGCAACAACATTGTCAGCTCTCAAAATCCCGACCGACTTTCTAAATGAGCTTTGAAGAGTAAGTGAAGAGTCTATCGAGAGGAGGAGTCGCGTCTTCTTTGGTCTGCTCTGTCGCGTGGCCGTTTTAATGTTATGAGGCCGTGGAGCTTTGCTGAGACGGATGAAAGCCTCTGTTGTAATCGTCGGGGTGAAGGGCCTGTTCGTGTGAAGCGCTACATGCTGTCTGCCTTTCTGTCTGTGCAGGGTTCGAAGGCTGCTCCATGGTGCCGTCGATCTACCCGCTGGAGACGCTGCACAACCTGCTCTCGCTGAAGCAGGTGGAAGAGTTTCTCAGCCGGGTGTGTGAGAGCAGCAGCGAGGCCCACGCCAAGACCATGAAAGGTACAGTAGCTCTCAATATGTCGAACATGAACATACACCATGCGTTGTGTAAATACAGTGATGTCATTCGGCCTGTGAAGTCACCGGGCTGGTCCTAACGGGGTCTGTCTCCTCTCCAGCTCTCTCAGGGCTCTTCGACTCCCAGAACCCAGCGTCTCTCTACAGCCCTCAGCAGCCTCTGTCCTCCTCTGGGTCTGAGACGTCTCTTCGACCACCGAGTCAGTCTCTCTGGCGTGAGTGTTCACCGACCACCACACTCACCAGCAGACACGAGACCGGAAGGAGAAGCGCTGTTCAAACACGTCAGAACAAAGCCCTGTGTCGATGTGTGGTTGGTCGTACGTCGGTTTGGGGGCTAGAGTGTAGAGTAGTATACGTTTTCATTCTTGGCTTCTTGACGAGGCTTTTCCTGCAGATCTGCTCTGTCGCGAAGCTGGAACCAGTAAATGTTTGTTGGATTAAATGAAAGGGTTCAGCGAGTTGAGGCCGTTTTAACTGAACTGGCCGACTCCGTGTGACTCTTTGTTTATTGGAACTGTGGGACATTCGTGCTTCGTCGGCCAACTAACGGATGATCCATTTATTGTTTCAGCACCACCTGAGCAGCCATTTTAAGTGTCTCCGGGTAAGACCATCACCTAATGCCTGAAGTGATGATGTGGGACATGGGCTCTCTGTGATTTCAGCTTCTTTACAAATTCAGCTGTATTTTCCTAAAACTGACTGCTAGTCTGGAAGATCACACTGGGTTAAGAGACGACCTGTCACCTCCTGTTTTTAACCTCGTGGCTCGTTTGTCTACTGGTCTTGTGAATTGATTAAGCATCTGCTCTTATGTGGCTTCTCATTCACCCCCTTCTGTTGTTAAATCAGGAGGTGGTTCTAATGTTTTGGACTTCTTTAAATGTGGTGGTTAAACCGTGAAGTGGATGTGAGCAATCGTAGCCTTACTTCCAGGACTGGGTTCTACATGTACTAGTTTTCATGAAGCGGTGTTGGGGTATGGCGTTGGACCAGGTCTCTCCCTGGCTCAGGTGTCAGATGAGGATTTTCCTGTGAATGACTGAACGTTCTGCTTTCTTTCCTAAGATGGCAGCGTCCCCTCCAGCGCTGTATCCAGTGCAGGCCCCTCTTCTCCAATCACGGAGAGCTCGGCGCTGAACTTCAGCTTCAGCGAGTAAACCGACGCCAACTTCTGGACATCTGACGATGGAACGCTCGTCTGCTCTGTGCCTTTATTCAGCCTTTCCTACACTGGAGGGTACGGCGGCTGTGCTGCACCCGCCTCTCTCCAGGGGGTGGCTCAACAGTGGACCTTCACTCCTGCTGAGTAACACTGTTCTGAGCAGTTGTGCCTTGAATTTAATCTGGATGCTGCTTCAAACCCAGGAGCCATTTTACAGAACCAGTCATTCACAACACGGACGTAGCTGCGCGACCTCTGCACGTTTAATTTAGACAAACGTCTCCACGAAGTTTAAACGTTTAAGCTGAAAAGTTTTTAAGCCTGGAAAAATGCATTTGTTAGTTTTCTTGTTAGTTAGAGGGATAATTGTAGGGGCTGTTCAATCCCGGCCCGGCTTCAGATGCCTGTCCAGGTAATCGAGCAGGCTGTGGCCCCGGAGCTAAGCTAACTCAGACACACCACAGCTGCTTTTACACCAAAGAAAGTATGAAGATTGTATTTGCTGAACTTACAGAATGTTCCTCTAAGACGTTGACTCCTGTTCTATGCAGAGATGTGCATCAGTGTTGACTCGTTATTATTAGTTTACTTCAAACCAAAACAGCAGGACTCCAGGTGTATTTTTCTAAGGCATCTATGAAAATATAAAACTTTAGCCAGCTTGATCAATGTCTTTTTTTTATATGTCTGCTGTTAAAGATAACTTATCTATAAATGTGATTTTTAAGATTTTTCAAGATGAATATTTAATTGAGAGTATTATTATACACACTGTGGGTTTCCTGCTGTATTTTTACCTTTTGATTTTTGGTGTTTACAAATCAAATTTAATTTGAATATCTGTGTAGCTTTATTTTAGAATGAAAGGGAAAAACCACTCAATTATGTTAAAATCATAAATGTTCTTTCAGGCGATGACGACTGTCTGTGTGCAGCGGTTGCCTCAAGCTTTTCTCGGTTGTGTTTGCGCCTGGTTACAGTCGCTTAGCTGCACGTTTAAATAAAGATGCAAACTGGCTTTTATCGCCGCGTGACTGAAGTGGGGGCCAAAGCATTTTCAGTTTGACAGTAGAAAGGTCACTTTAATGCTTTAGTTTAGTCTTCCAGCGCAGTAATCATGGGCATAATGTTCAAATAGCATCGAAACAGAAGAAAACGTCTCCGTGTGAATTTCCAACTGGAAATGAGCTGACCCCCAGAATCTGGACACACCTGCTGTACAACACACTTATTTATGTGACATGTCAGATCTAAATTTGCCTAAAGTCACGTTTAGTGATGTTTTGTCAGTGTATTTATGTGATTATTTAATTTAAGCGCAGCCGCTGGGGTTGTGAGGAGGCTGAACGCTGTCAGATCTTCTGTCCATGTGTAGGTGTGGGAGCCATGTTGGAGCAGAAGCTGTAATAAAAGCGGCCAAAACGTTGTTCCGTGTGTTAAGTGTTCCCACCGACCCGTTGGGGCCTCGGTGACTCTCATGCCCTGTTCTCTCGTCTTCTGCTCGTGTTTTCCTTGTTTTTGGCTTCTTCTTTTTTTTAGTCGCTCTGGTTTTCCATCCTCTTCTTTTCGTCCTTTCTTCCTCTGTCATCTTTCTCTCTTTTTCCATCTCATCCTCTCTCGCTACAAATGGCTCTTAAGAATAGTGATGATTCCTGTTGCTCCGCTCCGTTGCCATGGCAATGCCCCCAGATGTAATTGACTTCTCCAGAATGGCGTTTGGCGAGCGAGCGAGAGAGAAGCAGTGACAGACAGAGAACGCAGACTCACCGGAAGCCAAAAGCTGATGTCATTCTTTGTCTGGATGGCAAGTCGCACATGAAGGGTCCATTCATTTAGCGCACGCACGCACACGCACACGCACACACAGATTTGTTTCTACTGCTGCACTACAAACTAAACAGTAGTTGGTTGAGATGAGCTAAATGGTTTTAACTTTTAAGATGATGACTCATGCATTGACCACTTTAAATCTGCTGTGCACGGTTCAGATCTCACATATGACTCTGACTCAGCCCACATTCATATGTCCTACATATTTAGTAGTAGTTGTCAGACTATTGAGCTGAAATGGGAAATTAAACTAAACTCTTGAGCCCCTTGATGCTTTTCTCTCTGCTCGTATGTTATTTTTTTGTGTGGGAGGTCACTGTGTCCTCAACCTGTGACTTCCCTCCTACTGTTCAGCTTCTAGCTCGCGCTCAGCCAATGCACTAAAAAAAGATGTTAATGCAAAGAGAGAAGTGGGAGGAAACCAAGCGTCTGTTAGTGGTGATGAGACGATTACCCTCATCTAGTCTCAGAGAGGCAGGAGGGTCCAGGAAGGTCTCGTCTCAGCACCCACATAAGAACAAGAGGCTTGAACCTCATTTACTTGACGAGCAGAAGTGAAGTGAGAGACAGAAACGAGGAGCCGCTGACGGTCTGGAAGGTTCATTTCTATCTCTGATTAGATTTTGTGGAAGGTTATTTTGACAAGTGCTTGTTGAAAAGTCAGCAGAGCTGCTGAAGCTGAATCTAATTCCCTCCCTGACATGAGGCAAAACTTTGCACTGGCTTTCAGGTCACAATTTTTAGTTGGAAGGGAGCATGTGCGTCTTTAGTTGAGCATAAAAGGCCCAAAGCCGAAAAGTGAAAAGTTAAATTACATCCTCCTTGCGTTGCACAAGGAGAAAACGGTAAAGCTGCTGGAGACGATGCCTTAAAGCCTGGAGGTGACTGTAAAACACAGATTTACTGACTGTTACCGTCTGTACGCTCTGAATTCTACTCCCCTGCAATAACGTGGGACTTGAACGCATTACCCATAGTTCGGTTGAACCACCGCGTGGGGTCACCCGTCAGTGGTGCGTCAGTCGTACTGGACCCGTCCTGGACCGTCGCCGTCTCCCAGCACGAGCAGTAAAGAGATGAAACAGCAGGGGTCGATTTAAATGTACTTTAATTGATGATCACCAGGCTGTTTCCCTTTTACAATGAATCTGCAGTAGTTCTAGTTTTGCCAGAGAGACAGAGATATTGAATATTGCGCTGAGGAAAACAGAACTAAGATTATTACAATGCAAAAAGAGAGAAAATGAAACCGAACTAACAATACAGCGTCTTCTTAACATGTTAATAGGGCAAACAATGAAAGCACAGCCCAGAAGTAGATTACTGTAGGTCATTTCAGTACCAGGTAAGACAATTAGCTTTTTTCAAATATATCTCTTTAAAATAGCGTCATTTTTTTTTATTATTTTCGTGTTAAACAATTACATTCAGGATTATAACTAAATAAATCACATGCAGAAAGATTAGATGGACGAATGACACCATATCGCGATCATCTGACTGCTGATGAGAATGACCTGAAAGATGCGCTTGTCGTTCTGTATGTCGTCGTTTGCTCGGAGTAGTTAGCAGTTTGGACTACGGCGTCACTAAGATCAGCTAAAATGAGCAGGTGTCACAAGGAGAATTGTTATATCGATAGGTTTGTTCTTTCCAGAGTGATATGTACAAGTCTGTGCGCCGTACACGAGTGTGCACGTAGCGTCGCGTCTAATTTTACGGATGGTTTTTGAGTCTGCATGTGTTTCAAGTCATATTCAGGAAAAAGGAAAAGGTTGCAGCTAAAGTTGGTTAATTTCTCATTTCTAAGGTGTTTGTGGGATCAGACCGGCTCCGTACGTGAACGGGCAGCGGACGGTGTCTGTCCTCGGTCTGTGCGCCCTTCAAACGAGCTTGATTATTATTCTTTGTCTGTTGTGTGGATCCAGCAGCATTCGTGTAGTAGTACTGTACCAACTCTACATTCAGAAAAATAGATCTCCTGTATAGTGCATTCATCTTCTGTATAGCCATAAAGTCTCACATCGAAGGATTCACAGCATTTTACTGATGCCTTGAAAAGCCTCAAGACCCGATTTTTGGAGTCGGCCAAGACTTTGTAGGACAGCGCGACGCGTCAGACCGTCTCGAAAACCTGCTGTGTACATTAAAAAGCTTCTGTTCCATGCAGCATTAAAGTAGGCGTGAAAAGGACTTTTTGTTTGGTCGCTGCTCAGACAAACCTTTAGGTCTGAACCGGACGTGAGTCATTTTTACCTTCTCTTAATCAGCTCCCTCTGGGCTAAGTGTGTGTGTGTGTGTGTGTGTGTGTACTTGTGCGTACTCAGCTTTTTAATATACAACCTTCATCAGTGGGATAAAAAAAAAAGTCTTTCTGAAACTGCACATGAGATGCGATACAGCCTAACGTAGTGTAAAAGGAAAAAGAATCATTCGGTGGCAACTTGAATGAAACAATAGCTCTGATTTAAAAGTTGGGGAAACCAGGCAGAGCAGGAAGCACAGAGGCTTCAAAGATGAGGTAAATAGTTTTACAAGGACAGAAGATGGCACTGGTCTCAGGCTAGCGCAACTTTTCAAAACGAGTTTCCTCCATATTCAGAATCAGACTGAGGTAAAGGTCTGAGCAAGCAGAGGATGCTCCCTGCTTCTGATTGGCAACATGCTATCGATCATCAATGGGTCTGAAAATAAAAGGCTGGCCTGCCTCACACTGCCTGGTCAATCCACCAGCTTCAAAAGACAGAACAAGCAAGAGATGAACCAAAACACAATCAGCAAAGCAAATGTGAAACGTTTGCTCCATGAGAACAGAAGAAACGCGTGTGAGCTAATCTTGAGTCTGGCTGTGAACAAGCAGAAAGACCTCACACTGAACCCACAGACAAACACCAGTCGCCACGTCGCGTGGAGAAAGGAACCGTGCTGCGTTCGGACAAACAGCCAGTCGATGTGCGTCGTCGACACACAAGCACAAGACTTCTGAAACATTCCTAAACTGCATCCAGTACAATCAGAATCATCACATTCATGCTTATTAATCTGGGATTATATTCAGCCATTTCTTTGTTTTAACATATCGTCTCTCAACAAGAACAACATCAGTTCACTGGAAAGTCTCGCACATAATAGTATATTACAAGGAAACGTTTCTTTTTGCTACTTCATCAACACTCTGTGCTTCAGCTACAAACGAAAAGCACACTTCTACCTTCTCCCACCTCAAAAGTGCATTTCTATTTGGTGCAATCGTTACTACAAGACATTCATATTGGTTTAAAAGGTTGAGTGGTTGTGGTTGTAGGGTTATACAGCAGAAGTTGGAGTAATGTGAGTGTACTGTTACAGGCGTATCGTGTGTATCTGTATGAATTGATTGGTCCTCTGGTTGAAATTTACCCTGGTTTCTGGCTCGGATTCAAAATGGCTGACATGTCCTCATAATGTCCCCTCTGTCCAAAACCTCAGGCTAAAGGCACGTGAAAGAAGCCTCCTGAACACATTTCCTTCTTAAAATAACCCAATAACAAATCGACATATTGCAGTTCCCAGGCGCCTGACGCTCACTGTGAAGGGACGGGCAGACGAGCCAATGCTACATTTGTCACAGGTCGCTGATTTGTTTTCCCATCACCTTGTGATTGACGGACGGTAAAATGTTGCTGAACAGGAGGAAATAGGTCAATTCTTCTCAAATGCATGATCGAACATTCTGCATTTTCCTCAGGGTCATAATTTGCTGCATCATCACTAAATTGATCTAGACTGATCTAGAAACGGTTAATGACCAGACACCCAGCAGAGACACGACGAGTGGAAACAGGAGCATCGATGGTCAGTGTAAACTAACTACTCTGCACTACACTGCATTCCACACTTAAAGGCTGCCTAAACTGGGGATTCACCCCACGCAGGTCTCCCTGAAACAGTCTGAGCTAAAACGCGAGCATCATGCACCAGCGAAGCTGTAAAAGCCGAGAAGAAAGACTCCAAACAGTGGCAACTTCAGGCGCCTCCTAAAACTTCAGCACAAGTGACAAGAAAGAACTTTTTTTAAAACATCAATTTATAATCCAAACACTACTGTAGCACGAGAAGACTCCTACGCTGTGTTTCCCACGTGCACTGATGGAAGAGAAAGCTTCAAAATAGGAAATGAAAAATCGTCGTGCACAGAATTTAATTTATTAAACACTGACTGACTAACTTATGTTATATTTTGGAAAGTTAACAAATACTAATTAGTGTTTAAGATTATTTTGGCATTTTTAGGCCCTTGAGGTGAGACATTTGTCACTGGAGTATTTATCTGAGGTGTCATCACAAGAACTACTTGTCACTAATTCATAGTCTAACTCTCTACTCATCTGTGGGATAATTATGCCCATTCGTCTGGAAAATATGAGGACTTTAATTTCTAGTATACAAATGATGTTAGGGTAGTGGAATACAAACGTAAAAGGACAGTTTAACTTGCATGATAACTCCACTGTCACAGAAAGCAAAACCCCAGAGCTGTGAATTGACTTCAGCCCCGAGAATCTACAGGACTGAGGCTGCAGCGGATGCATTTGAGACTAGTACCACGAGAGAGCGAGAAGCTTTGATGAAGCAGAGTGTCGCTGTTCGCTCTCGCTCTACCTCCAGAGAGAACAGATGACGGGGAGGATGCGAGCGGCCTTGTGAAGCTCAGAACTCGATCTTGCAGGCGGGGAAGGACTCGTCCTGCATGACTACGGTGCTGCTGGAGGCCAGAACCATGATGTTCAGGTCCTGCTGCCTCTCGTGCGTCTGCTGGTACCAGTCCCGAGTCACCTCAGTGTCGTGGGTCGGGATCAGAGTGACCTGACAAGAATATGAGAAGAGACTATGATCAGCAGTCGCACGTGGACTTGCACACCAGCAGCTATGAGGCTTGTTTCCCACTGACGAACAACGTGTCAGTGGGACTGACTACAAACCTGGCTGAGACAGAGAGAATACCTGTAAATTGGTGCCCCACTGAGCCTTGCCCTCCAGCAGAGCATCCAGGACTCCACGACTGGGCTCTCCGCTGCCCGGGTCATTGCCGCTCACCACGTAATAAGCCGCACGCACTCTCTTGAAGAACTCCTGGTCCACGTTCTTGGCGCTGCAGTGGTTGGGCACGTAGGCCAGGTCGACGTAGACAGGTGGTCCTGGTGGGACGGCAGAACTCGTTTTCTGTGAGTTGTTACCTGAGGGAGAATTGGGTCACAGGCCAGTGTAGTTGAGAGCATTACACTTGTCATGGTAGCATCTTTATTTTTGTCTTTGGACTTTCTCAAATTTGATCCTGGCGTCTCTTGAAAATTGCAGTTAGGACAGTTAACGTATGAAACCAAAAACAGTTTCCACTATAAAATGCATATTCATCACGAGTTATTTCATACCTGAGCTGCTCTTGACGCCATTGACCAGGCCTTTCCCTGGATTGAGGATCTCACTCCTGGAGCCTTGAGTCTCAGACATCTTGATCAGTCTGGAACTTCTCTCAGTGTCCTTCCTCCTGAGGGAGGATGATCGTGGTGATGGAGAGTCCTTACTCTGCTTCACTGGAGTAGAGGACCTCTTTTTAACTTCTCCCTTTCGAGCAGGGGAGGCAGATTTGGTTTTGCTCTTTCGGAGACCCTTGGAAGTCTTGTGCTCTTTCTTCAGAACTTTCTCTGTGCTGCTGTGATCATTGAGAAGAGCCTCTGGATCTACCATGCACACATCTGGCTGGGGAGGATGAGGAGAAGGGTCCTTCATTGGTATGGGGAGAGGGTCGCGAGCCTTCTGAGCGGATCTTGGTGACGGAGGATGGTGGCCCCCACCAGCTCCAGCTCCAGATGATTTATCGACTGGCAGATGTTCAGCGTCTTCGTCTGAGTCTAGATTCCCTTCTGCTGTTATGGATGGACACTCCTCAGTTTCTGGAGGGACGTCAGAGTCTGACTGTGAAGGCAACGATTCGCTCACTGATGTCGGAGGGGTTTCCTCTCCAGCCAATGTCACAGCCAAACCAGATGACATGGTGCCTGGGAGCTGGTGCGGCTCCTGGCCAGCGTCTCCGTGGTACGTCTGCGCGTGGTGGCGTCTATGCTTGTGCGACCTTCGCTTTACGGAGTGCTGGTCCTGATCGTCCTCGTCCCCATCCTGCGAGGGGTCGCTGCAGACGTCCCCGTCATCGCTGGAAAGGTGAGGAGGACTTGGGTTGATGAATGATGGAGACAGCTCCCCTTTACGATGTTTATACTCACAGGAGGAGTAACCCTGATGGGCGGAGGAGGAGGAGGCAGTGTTCAAATCAGACGGACGACGGACGTCTTCTTTGCCAGCTGTGTCAGTCTGACACGTGTCCTTCGCAGAGGTTCCGTGGACACTGGTCATCCATTCCATCTCCTCCATCACCTCCTCTTCTTCCTCCTGGTTGTCATCCCCGTAACCTGGAGGAGGGGTATCTGGGCAGTCATCAGGTCTCTGCAGTAGCTCCCAATCGGAAATACTGCTCTTTCGCCTAACTTCTAATCTCGCTGGGGGCGTGTCCAGCAGACTCTTCTCTGCGTTTTCGCTCATGTCCAGATCAGTTGCAGATTCCTTCTCTTTTGCGGTGTCTTTGCAGGTCTTTTCTTCTACGTTCAGTTTGACCTCGGAGTCTTTAGCAGCCTCTGCCTTCTCATCTTTTTGCCCTTTTCCTGCCACCGTGGTGTCTTCTCTCGAAGCTGCAGTTGCTCCACATGTCTTTCGTTCGCCTGCCTCCACTATTTTCTCTTTCTTCTCCTCGCCCTGTTCCTTTCTGGACACGTCTGTTATGGAACACGAGGTTTCGCGAGCTCCGCTATCGCTCTGTGGTGTAACTGAGGTTATCTGCTGAACTGGTTGCACGTCAGGTTTAGGGAGAACCGTTGGGGAGGTAATGGTGACTATCTTGGTCTCGATGGCATGTATGCTACTTTCTACCATGTATGACATGATCGGTGAGGAAAACGTCTCTTTTTGCTCGACCAGCTTTGTTTGTTCGCATTCAATGCGACATGGGAGGGTGCTGTCCTCCATTGCAAGCGTATCAGGCTCCTCGTCTTCTGCTGACCCTTGGGACAACCTTTCAGAGGACTCAGCCCTTTGGAGCGGAGAGACATCAAAGCGAATCTCTGACGTGGATAAACTCTCTAATGCCTTCACTGGTTCAGAACTTTGTGAAGATTGTGCTGTGGTGGATGGTTTAGTTCCCAGTATAGGAAAACTATTGGCACTTACTTTGGCATCTGTGTCCAGCTTTGCGATACCACTTTGACCTTCAGCTTGTTTGGCAGTTGCAAATAAAACTGAGGACGACTGTTTGGTCTCCTGAAACTGAGACAGTACAGACGCTTCTGTTTGTGGTTTTGCGGTCACTTCCATGTATTCATCCCTTTGAAATCCTCCAAAGCAGGAGCTTGTAGAAGGTGCTGAGGACGATGGCTCCTCTTTGACTAGTTGCACTTCAGAGCTTGTTGCAACAGTTTCACGGTTGTCTCTGAACTGCTGGCTCAACGGGGCCGAAGCGGAGGACGAGTAACTGTACGTCGCTGAGGAGTACGTTAAGGTGGTGTATGTGCAAGCAGAGGAGGTAGTTGCCTCATGTTCTGCAGTGACATCTGGGTAAGGCCTCTCCTCTAGACGCTGGCTGTAAGGTTTCTCATCGCTTGGCTGAGATGCTTCTGAGTGCAGGACAGCGTCTTTCTTGTCCTCCCTCAGTTCTACTGGACTTCCCTTACTGTGAGATTGCTCAGAACAACCGCCAGGTCGGCTCGGTCCGATATCGGCGTAGCTGCCTGTTAATGGGGGACTAGATGCCGACTCTGCCTGATCGTGAGGAAAATGGCTGCCGGTCAAGCTGCTAGTGGAAGTTAGTTGATCGGTTTCCTTCTTCAAAACGCCTGACGATGCTTTGTCTTCCTTCCCTTTCTTTGACTCCAGAACGTCAGAGGAGGTTACGTCAGCCGAAGGCAGCCTTCGCTCGCTGGTTGGTTCAGGAGATAAATGTCTTTTGTCTGCGTCCTCTGTCTGCTGCGTGTCAGGAAGTGAGGTACCTGGTCCAGCAAAACTGCACCCGACACCCGCGCCGTCATCTGTGCTCTTCGCCTCTGGAGGGGGGCTTGTGGTTGTTTCCGTAGATGGCAGCGGTTTACTGGTGTGTTGCTTGTCCGTGTCTGTGACTTTAGAAGCTGAGGAAGCCGTTGGTTTACTCACCATTTCCTCCTTAAGGAAGCCAGAATCCGCCAACTGAGCCTTTTTATTAGAGTCTTCTGCCTCAGCCAAGTTCACACTTTCATCAAAGCTGCGTCTGCACATTTCTTTTTCAGATTGTTCTCTGGCTCCTTTTTCCATGTCTATATCACTCAACTCTTCCTCTTCATCCTCCTCATCCTCATCGTCCTCATCTTCGTCATCATCTACATTGAAATCTTCTCCCTCAACAAGTAATCTTTTATCTATCAGGCTCTCTTCTATCACAGATTTACAAGTGGCAGAGCTGCTAATTTGACTGTTATCAGAGGCAAGAACATTTTCATCGATTTCAGCAGGAGAGGCCCTTAAGCCTGAGGCCTGTTCTCTCTCTAAAGGTGATGCTTGTGGAGGTAAAATGTCTTTTTCTGCAGGTGAGTGTCGACCACTCGGGGAACCCTCACTTTCGTGGTCGCTGGATTCCATTTTGTCTCTGAGTGACTCAGCAGATTTGTCTCTCTCTTTTTCCCAAGGTTTCTTCTCTGTGAATTCTCCAGCGAGTGTAGGAGAAGCTGAAGCTTTGGAACCTCGGTCAGACTGACTACACGAGGGAGAAGGTGCTTCTTGTCTCGCTGATGGTTGAATGGCAGCACCGGTAGACATTTGGCCACCGTCTCCTGATGCCTCTTTCACGTCCTCTTTCTCTGACTTCTCAGGTTTGTCCTGTTTGGGACTGAAGGACAAAGACTCGGCAGCCTGAGACATTTTGTTGTCTCGGATGCCGATGGCTGAAAAGCTCTTCTCAACGTGTGGTGTGTCTGGCCTTTCCTCTCTCTCGCTCTCTTCCTCTTGGCCTTTCTCTCTGTCTTCGTATTCCGGAGATGCACTTTGACTGCGATGGCTGCTCCCTTCGCTCTGAGTCAGGGACACTGGGCTGTAGTCGACTCTGCTGAAGGACAGAGGCTCTTCTTTGTATTGATCGTCCAGGAGGAACATGGCTCCTCCAGCTTCTACCTGGCTTGTTCTCCTGTTGTCATCAATTTCAATATCAATATCAGAGGTGTGATCAAAACTGAGGGGAACCTCATGTTCTTCTCCAACTTCCAAGTCACGGTCTTTGGGGATGGGCTTTTCATATGGCTCATACTTAGACGCAGCAAATGTTTGTTTTTCATCTTGCAGGCCTCCCGTGACCGTCTGCTTCTCTAAGGGAATCTTTTCACAACTCTCTGTTTCTGCCATGTGTGATTTGACATCAGTGCCTGTAGCATCGTCAGACTCTAATGTAAAATATGAGCAACGCTGTGATAATCCAGGAGAAGCCAACTCTCGTTCTCCCTCCATCTCCCTTTCAGCTTCTTTCCCTGTTTTTTCGTCTGGCTTTGTCTTTTCTGTAGCGACGACTCCTGAGCTTGTCTCGGCCGACATCCGTGTCTGTTGCCGTGGTGATTCCTCCACACTGGACTTTGGCTTTTGCTCTGTTGAGTCCAACACAGGTTCTGCTTTAGGAGCTGGAATATTGGGATCTGATTCCTGTTTTCCAACAGCAGCTGTTGGCTCCTTTGACATGCCAACGTCTAACGAGGGTTCTGGTTTGGTTGGAGACGTCACATCTCTGTCTGCCTCCGATAAAAACTCTTCTTTGCCAAACTCTTTGGCGTCTTCATCAATAGATGGCTCCTGCATTATGAGCGTAGGTATGATCACGGAGATCGGCTTTGATTTTGCCTGAGCTGTTTGGGATGCGGGCAGGTCTGCAGAGGAGGCATCGTGGTCTGATTTTCTCAGCTCCACTGACAAAGGTCTGGAGCCTGCTCCTCCCATACATATGTCCTCCTCTTCCTCATCTTCTCTGTCTTCATCTGAAGACTGAACCACAAATGCAGGTTTGTAGTCGGACTTGGATGCCTGATCTGTCTCTGCTGATGTCTGTGGAGGCTGTTTAGTGCTTTTGTCCACATCTTTCTCCTGTAATTCTTCTCTCTCCCATTTCTCCTCCTTGTGGTCTGCATCAGAAGAGTCACGCTTGTTTTTGAGCTCATCTTTTTTTATGCCCACCAGATCCTTCTTTTCAGCCTTCTGTTCATCTCTTTCCTTTGGTTTGGTCTTTTCATCTTTCATGTCTTCAGTTTCATAGGTGTATTCCTTTTCTTGTTCTTTTTCCATTTTCTGTTCTTTGCTAAGTTCTGCAACATGTGCGTCATCTTTTTCTTTCTCCATCTTCTCTTCTGGTCTACTAAAGGCCTTTTCTTCTTCTTCTTGCTCCTTTTTCTGGATGTGGTGGGAGGACACACATGTGTCGTCCTTTGCTGGTTTTAGGACTTCGTGCGCTGCTGTTGCTGAGGCGTCTTTCTGCATTTCTGCAGGTGCAGGATCAAGTATTTCCTGAGTGGCGGGAAGCTTATCAGACTTCCCTTCTTCTTCTTCTTCTTCGTCTTCCTCTTCACAAACATCATCTGCTTTACCCTTCTCCTCCTCTAAGGTCCGACTCACAAGAACATCTACCTCACTGATGTCATCCTTCTTGGGTTTAGACTCAACAGAATCATGTTTGACACTAAATGTTGAAGTGTGAATCTCCTTCTCTGTCTTCTCTTGGATGCAGTCGACTTCATGACTGGCTGCATCTTTCATTTTCTCTTCGATGGTTTCTGCCTTTGTTGTCTCTTTCTCTTCTACATCCTTCAGATGCTCAAATTTGGCATCAGCTTCTTTCTCGGTTTTCACATCACCCGTATAAGGTTGTTTTCCCGTCATTTCACCCACAGTGGGTCTGTGGTCTGAGGTATCTCCCTTGTCCAGTGTGTCAGAAATGTCGCTTTTTTCCCCCTTTGAGATTCTGACAGACATATAATCAGTGTCCTTCTCTGTCTGCTGTGTGATAGAGATTTCTGATAAAAATTCAGACTTTTCTTTTTTCTCCTTTTCGGTTTCTGCTTCTTTGACTTTTAGCTCTTTATCACCAGTTTCCACTTTCTGAGCTTCTTTTAACTCTTCTTCAATTAGTTTTACATCAGTTGCAGCTTCTGTTAATTCTACCTTCTCCTCGTCTGTCAGCGGTTTTACAGCGGCAACGGCTTTGCCTTCCTCTGGCTTTGACAGTCTCACATCAGACATTTCAGCAGTAGCATCCTGAGTTTTCACTTCTTCTTCTTCTTCCCTGGACAGTTTGACAGCGAAGGTTTCCTCCTTTGCAACAACCGTTTCCTTTTCTGTCTCAGCTGCTGTTTTGACAGCGCTAGTGTCTTTACTTATTTCTTTTTCGCCTTGCACAAAAGGTTTAGCAACAAAAAGCTCATCCTCTGTGTATGTTTTGCCAACGGGAATCTCCACATCTTCTTCTTCATTCGTCAGTTCTTTTGCCTCCATCTCAGTTGGGGCGTCTTTACACGTGATGACTTGCTCTTTCTCCGTCTTGGTCAGTGTAAAAGCAGCAGAATCAGCTTCATCTTCCTCTTTGTCCTTCAGCTTCACAGAGGTTTCTTCCTTAATTGGCAGTGGATCCTTTTCATCCACCTTTGGAAGCGTTGGAGCAGCCGTCCCCTCTTCACTCGCGCCTCCCTGCTTGTTGTCTTCTGTAGTAGCTTCATCTTTGGGAGGTTTAGTGTCAGTGTCTTCTTTACTTGTTTCTTTCTGCATTTCTTGGCTTGTCGCTGGCTTCGCAGTAAGATTCGGATCTTCGCTCGCTGTCATATCCTTCTCGTCCATCTTTGTGAGGCTGATTGCTGAGGCAGAGTCTTTACAGATGTCTGTCTTCTGTTCTTCTTTTGCAGTTATAGAAGATGTATCTTCTTTGCTAGAAATATCTACTTCTTTAGCAACCGTGATGTCACCCGTCTGTTTTTCCTTTGCTCTGTGTTCATCCGTAACGAGCTTGGTAGAAGCATCCGTCATTTCCATCTCCTTCTCCTTTTGCTGATCTTCCATTACTTTGATATCAGTTGTTTCTGTTTCCTTTTTGCTTTCATCAGCTTTAGTTTGCTCAGTAATGGCTACATCATCCGTCTTCACCTGCTTCTGGTCTGGAACAGGTGTAACATCTGTGGCGGGGGCCTTTTTGACCTCTTCTATTTCAGTCCTTATATTTGTAGGGTCAAGAGCGTCACTCTTTTCTGTTTCTTCCTTCTCTTCCTCTTTCAAACTCGTACTATCAGTCACATTATCTGTCTTGTCTGCCATCTCATCTTCACCTTTTGTTTTGAGGTCAAAACCATCATCTTTCAGCTTCTGCTCGTCTCTGATTTGTTTGGCCTCAGAGGAAGATGTTTTCCTCTCAGTGTCTGTGGGCGTATGGTCTGTTTCAAACTCTGTCTGTCCATATTCAACAGTGTCCTTTTCAGTGTCTTCTTTGATCGATGTGGTATGAGCTGTATCATCCTTTACTGCCTCTTTCTCAGCTTTCTCCTCCGTGATGGCCCTAATAGCAGCAACGTCTTCCTTAACGACAGATTCCTGTTTCTCTTCACCCTTGACTTGTTTTACAGCAGAGGTTTCACCCTTTTCTTTGTCTTGTTCTGCTTTGATAGTTTTTACTGCAGATTTATCATAATCTTCATCATCGTCATCGTCTTTCTTGTAATCACCCTCATCATCTGGGAACTGACCCTCTTTAGCTTCTTTGTCTCTGAGTTCGTTGGTGTCGTCGTCTCGTTGTCCGAGGGAGATGGGGGATTCCATCCCTGCTTCTGCCGGTTTTCCTTGTCCTTCCGTGTCTTTTATCACTGGAACCTCCTTCATGTCCTCAGCTGACGTGTACAAAGACACAACTTGAGCTTCACCAGCTGCTGCGTGTTTGTCATCTCTTTGTGTCTCTGTTTCATCTTCCTTTTTATCTTCTTTGATCAGCTTTTCGTCCGGTTTGTCCTCAGCTGTACTCAGTACATCAGGGAACTCATGATGTTTTTCCTGCTCCAAACCAGCGAAGCTCCTCATCCTGTCTTCCACTGGTGACTGATGGATTGGAGAGTGAGCTGCACTGGAGGGTCCGGACTGCGGAGGAGAGGCCATTTTCACAGTGATATCATCTGGACTGAAGCAACGCTCTTCGCTCTCTGAAGTCATGGAGTCTGATCCAAAAGGTCTAGAAGGCACAACAGATGAAACCTCCTTAGGTGCAACAGCATCTATGTTTTGCTCTTCAACTGGGAGGGAGACTGGTTTGGAGTCGTCTATAGACACCGAAACAGATGAGAAAGGCTCAGAGAGCTTTTCCACGTCTTTCTCTTTACCCTGTGATATTTGGGATGAAGCGTAGCCCTCTTGAAGTTTTTCAAGTGAAATGTCAACATTAGGGGTTTGGTCTTCCTCTTCCTCTTCCTCCTCTTCCTCCTCCTCCTCCTCCCCTTCCTCTTCCTTCTTTGCTTCATGTGCATCAGGAGATTTAGCGGCAGACTTCACTTCTGACAGAGGGAGCTGTAGATCATCAGATGGAGACTTGGACTGTTTGTCGTCTTCTAAGGAAGGTGGTGAGAGAGTTCCTGCAGAAAGTGGCTGCTCTTTGCTCTGTGCAGCGTCGGGTGGGGTTGACAGGGGCGAAGGGCTTTTCAGCGGCTCCTCGGCCAGCGGTGCTGCAATAGACGCTACAGACTGGTCTTCGGCGATAGACGTGGGGAAGGAGGACACTTTGTCGTACTCTGTGATGGACGTTGCAGAGGACACGTGCTCCTCTTCTGCCAGAGGAGCAGTGATGATGTTGGTGAACACAGAGACTTGCTCCTGTACACCAGGGATGAAACCTTTCTCAGTCAGAGCTGCGGCTTGCATCTCCTTCATGCCGTGAATGTTCACAAATGATCCAGTTTGATCTGGGACAGAGATGTCATAGGACCCGACGTCATACTGAAGGTGCGGTATCCTCTCCTCGGCCTCCTCGTGAATCTCCTCATCAGAGATGGTCTGTTCTGTCTCCGAGTAGCCGGGGATGGTCTCATCTTGGATGTAGGACATGGGTTCAGCCGCGGCGGCTCCGTGGGCTACTGAGGTTATGGGTGCAGTGGGCCCTCCAACGTGTGACAGATAGCCTTCCTCCTCCTCTTCCTCATCTTTGGCTGTCGTTAGGATTTCAGCAGTTTTGCTTTCAGTAACCATTTGCTCAGGGCTGACTTTAATCTCTTCATCTGCTATTACATCTAAATCTTCCACCTCTTCAAGTTCAGCTTTTTCCACCGCCTCCTCCTCCTCTTCTTCCTCCTGCTCGTGCTTGGATGGCGTCATGTGTAGACGCTGTTGTGTCACAGCTGTGGCTGAGAGAAATTCGGATTTCTCCATTTCTTCTATCTCGTGTTTCCTGTCGAGCCCGTTGTCCTTCCCCTCATTCCATTTGCATTCATCTTCCTCTTCACCTATTCCCATATCCTCCTCCTCTTCCTCTACTGTTTTCTTCTTTTCTGCAGCTGGGACCTCTTCTTCTTCGTCCACCTCTTCCTCATCCTGAGTTGCTGCTCCCTCGTCTTCAAACTTTTGAGCATCCTCTAACTGTCTTTGTTGAGTCAGCGCTTTTTCTTGGTCTACATCTTCAGCTTTGCTTTCTGGGGCAGGAGACTTTGTGCCACCTGGAATTTCAGATGTTTCTTGTACTTGCTGTTTCCCCAACACTGTTGGCTGAGATGAAACCTCTGCACTGTCTGGCTCTGCTGGTGTAACTTCTTTCGTCAGCTCTTCAAAGTCCTTGGTGAGGTCTTCAGGTGTGGAGGCTGCAGACGTGGCCTCTGCAGCTCCGTTCTCGAGCGGCTCAGGTTGAGCAGTTTGGGGTTTGGGCTCCTCAGATTTAGGTTCAGCAGGTTCAGCCTTCACTGCTTTGAGTTTTGCAGTCTTGGCTTTACTTGACACTTTGGCTTTATGCAACGTCTTCCTCACTTCAGGTGTGAGCGGCTTTAGGTCAGGCTTCGTCATTTTCCTCAGCTCGGGTTTGGAGTCTTTCTTTTTGTCCTCCTTGGACTTAACGTCTTTCTTTTCATCTTTCTTAGCAGTGTCTTCCTTCTTTATTTTCTTAATCTCTTTCTTTTCCTTGTCCTTCTTCTCATCCATTTTTGACCCCCTTTCCTTCGAGTGTTTTTTCAACTTCTCTTTCAGGAGCTTTTTCTTTTCTGGCACATCAGTTTTGGATTTCATCGTCTTGGTGGGCTTTTTCTCCTCCTTTTTCTCTGATATGTTTTCCTTCACAGAGTCACTCTGTGCCTCCGTGGCAGCTGACACGTCGTCTTGTCCTTCAGTTTCTTTCTTTGAGGCCTTCGCAGTAGTCTTTGGGGAGGATTTAAGACTTTCTTTGCTATCGGTTCTTTGTTTTAACTTCGTTTGTTTTATAACAGAGAGCGGGGCTCCTGAAGTAATGTCCTTCTGTGTGGCTACAGGATATCGCAAGAAGTCAAGATGCTTTAATTTTTCTAGCCCTTCCAGGATTTTGTTTTGAGGTGCATTCCCAGGGAACAGCACCCTCACGATCTTCTCTGTAGGGCTGGCAGGCAGCCAAACCACTAAGGCTGTAACTGATGTCAGGTAGGGCACAGATATTTCTCCTTCCTTGCCGTTGGGCAGCACAATGCCGGTTTTGGCCTTGCTGTTTCCAGCCCACTTCTGCATCAGAAACTGCATCTCTTTACTATCTTTGACAGGGTTGAGAATATACATGTCTAACCTGCCCACTCCCATCTTGTGGAAGAGCGTAATGGGCTCAATAGTGTTGCTGACCACGCGGAAGAGAGGCTCTGGTTTGATTCCCAGCTTGTTGAGGTACTGCAGAGTCAGAGAGGCCTCCTCGATGCTGCGCTTCACTTTGAGGTTCGATTCAGGCATGCGGAGCTTCTCTGGGACATTGAAGAAGACCACGCCGAGTTCAGGCGAGATCAGGTTCTTCATCCAGTCGCTATAGTTGGTGTTGCCTTGAGACTGTTCCTCCTCCTGCTCTGCTATCTTCCTCTGAAGCAGCCCATTGATACCTGGGAGATTGTCAGCGCCGATGTGCGTAAGTAGAATTGAGTCAATGCGGTCCAAGTGACGAACCAACTTCCAGAAGCAGGATTTCCGTTCGGAGCCTCCATCCACTAAGATGTTGAAGCCGTTCACAGCGAATAGAGCCGAGTCTCCTCGTCCGCCAGGAAAGATGTAGCAACACGGCTTGGACAGTTTCAAGAAGCCTCCTGAGGTGGGTGGCTCCAGGAGGTCGAAAGGTGAGGGGACGTCCACTGTCTCAGAGATGTACTCTGTAAACTCAGTGACCCCCTCCATCTTGGGCAGAACAGGCTCAGGGTTTAATCTGTATTCCAGGTAGTCTCGTAGGATCGGCTGCTGTCCAAGGGAGCTCCAGCCCACCTCCCCGTGGCAGGACACGGTGAGTGTAGCCTGCTGCTTGGGGGCTGCGGTGCCCAGTAATTCAGTGACCTGCAGGGGAGATGCACCCAGGCAGTGAAATGAAACACAGAACCTGCATTAATGAAGCATTGAATTAAAAAGTGCTGCATGTGTTGGAGGACATTAGAACCGACCTCAGGATCAGTAAAGATACGTGAAAACCTCTGGTGGGTGAAAACCCCGGTTTGTAGGAGGAGGCCACTGTGATCCGAGCTCTGGCCGCTCAAGACCAGAAGCTTGTGTCCTGCTGAGTCTGTGACCAGACACTGGATCTGGGACGGTCGCAGAGAGAAGGGAGGGAGACAGAGGACAAATAGAGGAGAGACAACGTTGCCAAGGCGGAAAGAGAAAAACCTGTGTCGCTGACAAAGGAAGATGCACTTTAACTGTGTCAAGGTTAATAAAAAGTCACCAGTCTTTACGCTGTACTGTACATTTGTTTACCTGAAAATGATTTGCTGACTAATCTGACTGACTAATGTCAGGTCTTGAATTTAGTCAAGAATTTGCTATATATATATATATATATATATATATATATATACGTATATTTATAGCATAAACATACCTTTTACCTGGGCCATTGTAAGCTTGTCACAATATACTATTGGCATTTAAAGTGTAATGTTTAACAGCAGGTAATGTGTTAGAAGGTGCTGCAGGGTCACATCTTCTAATACACAGCACAGCATTAACTCGTGAAGCAACCAGCCGCGCATTGTAACTCACAATATGCTGGTTTACCTCTGACACAACAGTTTCTTCTGAGGGGTTGACGAGCACAACAGTCTCTAGCACATCGCTCCTGTGGTGCAGAGTCCTCTGTCCTGCAGGAGACGAACACAAATGAAGTCAACAACGTTTACCTGGCATAACATTCTACTGTCTTGAGGCCTGGAGGTTGGATGAGGTGAAGGACTTGACCGTCAGTGTTTCCAGACGCTCAGCTGTCTGGCTTGCAGACATCCTGCTGGACGTCATCCAAGCCTGATCTGTAAAACCTCTTTGAGTCATGCAGATTTACTACAGCGCCTTCTGCATCGTATGTGGGACAGTCACTATTTAGAAACGAGCAGCCCACTAGAGCATCGACACTGTAGAACAAGAACAAAAGTTGGAAGAGGAAGTAGGTCACTCATGCCTGTTAATTTAGAAAACCATGAACATACCACCAACGTCCATGTTGCTTCTTGGACCAGATTTTATGCTTTTCTCTTAAGTGGATAACAAAGACATTAAATAATAATAATAATTCTGCACGGATGACCACTAATCTGCGGAAAACCCCCAAACCTAAACAGATATTTAGCGTAATGCATTTGACTTCGTACATTCGTGAATGTTCAGTATAATTATGCATCAGCACTTCCGTCCATTCAGAGGTGATGCTAAGCTTTTAATTCCCCTTTGCTGCAGCACAGATGCAGGCTCTAATATTAGAGAGCTCTATTAATAGTGGGGTGTCAGCGGCTCCAGCATCCACGTCCCAGCATGCACCGCTGTGATGTCTGTTTAGTGTCTGGACAATCAACGTGTGTTCTCTGTAAAAGACCTTGGACATAAATCATCCTCCAGCCTCAGTGTGATGATAAAAGATGGTCGTGAACAGTTTGAACGGAACCAATGAAAGTAGATTCATACTTGTCATACAGTGCTAATATATGTAGACCATCTGAGAGTCAGAGGAAGAGGAACTCAATCAGTAGCTGATCTATTTCAGATGATAATCAAGGCCATATTATCTGCTTTCAGCTGATGACTGTACTTCTTAGAGACTCTTTTTCTTTACTAAACACAGCAGCATTAACGTTATAAGAGCAGTGAAAAAGCCTGAGCTGAACTGAATCATGTTATATTCAACCTCATTTCATTCATCTGTCAACTGTGATTTTCATATAGTCAGATGTTTTCCGGCCCAACCAACATCCACCAGCACGTCCAGGACATTTGTAAGAGAAAACCCCCAAATGCAGCCTCTGTGTGGGTAATATCACAGTGCTGCACCTGAAACGTGTGAGTTTTAACAGCTACGGAATCAGTTCACAGCTTCAAGCTAAACTCTGCTACTTGACGTGTATTGTTATTAGTTTATTTCACTGCTTTACTGCACCAGTTGCCTCTGGCTCCATGTTGTTGTGACTGTTCTCCTCTTTATCTGATCCAGTTTTGAGTCGTTTATGCAACTCGTTAATCGCTTTGCCACTATGACACGTAGAATTAATAAAGTTGCATCGGTTTGTGTCTATAAACAGCAATAAACGTCCCGGAGGAGAACCAGGCTCAGTTGACTCAGAGGAGAATCATCTTAACTAGTGTTCCTAATAAAGTGGCCAGAGAGCGTCCACTCCTGCTGACTCACTGAAGGATTTCGCCTCTGGCTGGAGAACGATACCCTTCAGCGCTGACACGACGCGAGGAGTTCTGACACTTCAGCAGATCTGCCCACGGACGCGTCCGGTTTCACGGCGCCGGCGAGCCCTGATCCGTCCAACCCCTGCGAGTGCAGCACACAACACTGAGACGGGCTCATCGCTTCCCTGCAGCCGTCAGAGCAACGAGGCCCACGGGGGCAGCGAGCCGACTGCTCACTGGTACAACGTGACACTACAAGAACAACAAAGACCCTTGAAGTCAGTGCGAAACGAGTCAGAGAACAATGCACAGAGTCCGACCGCCACTGAACAGCTGACGCTCATCAGATTCTGTTCGTTGAAGTCATTAAAGACAGTTCTCTTATCTGGATTAGTTTTTTCTTTGGCTCTAATGCCCAGACATGACTGAATGAAAGGTTTAGTTACTGATACTCTGCAGTTAGTTAGTTCTTCAAAAATCCTGATCTAAGAAAATGTTCAGCCCATAAAACGACTTTCAACCATCAAGTCATTACTGTGAGATCTGGGCTCGTTTACTTTAATTTATTTTCCTTCATTTCTTACTGGATCAGGCGCTGAAGTGCTGAACGTACTGCTGAAGGGGAAGTTGGGTCATCGTCATACGTGGGTGTTTTCTTTTATCACAGTCTGTGTTTGTGTTGCTTTTTCATGCAACATATTCAAACACATGTTAATTCACTATGTGTCCAATACTCTGCAGCAGTCGAACCGTTACTGTGAGGAGTAAGTAGGTAGGATCGACTGCTGCCGTGCGTCAGATGCTCCTTTTCAGCCTTTATCTGACTGCGTCCATCCAAGCCAATAAACAATTTCACACTTAATTCATAAAAGTCTGAAAAGAGCAAATCTAATTCAAGGACGAGCAGAACACTGCGTTTCTCAGCTTCATACTGTGACACGCTCACAGTGTCTGTTATGTAAAGGAAGCAACACAAAGGAAAGGAAACCAAAAATCCACCATCCGATCTTTTAACCCTGTGCTCTGCAAATTGTGATAAATAACAAGGCTGTTACTGGAAATTACAACCCAGCGATGTGAGTCAGCCTCCAGGGTTTTTAATGCATCCACTGAGGTACCGACAGCGTGAAAGCTGCAGGCCAGCGTCTGTTCCTCAGCACAAATAGTCCTTTTGAAGACAGCGATGTTCAGCCAAGTTGCCCTCATCTATTCATCCCTGAGGCTTTTCTTCACCAGCATCCCGGGGAGAGAAAAGGAAGCACCGTCCCGTCACATGATGTCACCTCCAGCCACAAGCATTTTGAGAATCTTCGCTAAAACAGAGGCTTGTGAAAATGTTCACTGAGAATTTCTACACACACTGTTTTAAAAAGTTTCCCGGCTTTCAGTCTCTGAGGAAGTTCTGCTCGCTGGGATTTTAAACTTCAAAGTGGTGCTTTGCTTTGCATCTGCTGTGACACATTACACACAACGAACACACCCAACACTCACCCAACGGTAAAAATGTCACGTTCACGCTGAAAATGATGCTCACGGTGTCATTTGATTGTCTTTTAATTTTGTGGTCCTGAGCTTTGGCTGCTGAGGCTGAATGACGGTCTGATCTGTGCACGTTGGGAAAGTATCTCCACTAACCCCTGTCACTGCTGTTGCTCTGCTGTTTGCTTTTTCTGGCTCTGAGATGCTGAGTGACGACAGATCATTACATGGAAAGAGAGGTGAACTCATCACTCCTTCTTGGCCTGAGATCAACTCTGCTCATCACTGCGAAGCCCAGAGGACGGGAGGCTACTTCAGACAGAACTCGCTTCTGCTCCTTGCTGAAGCTGACCTGCTCGATATAAATATCCACGTCTGAACTCCCCAAACGAGAGAAACGAGAGCTCTCTCTAAAGGCGACTAAAACGGAGCAGCGACTGACCGAGGCCCAGCCGCTGCTCTGCTCCAGATACCATGTTCCACATTACCTGCAGCGGGGGCGGAGCGAGGACGGGTCAAGAAATCGGAAGCAACTGGCACGGCATTAAAATCTGAAGTTACAGCTTCATCGATCAGTGGATTCATTGGTCACCAACAATATGCACATAGTGACTAGTAGTAGTAAAATATAATAAAATATAATGAGCAAAAAATATTTGATATTTGTATTCAAAACACTTGAGCATTTCATATTAAGCAGGTGCTTCGAAGAAACTAGTCACACATTTGAGGTTGAGCTGACTTTGAGATATGATTCTACCGTTGAAATTATTTACTGTCTCATTTTATAGAACAAAAAAAACCCAGCAGGACAGAAAACCTTCCTGTGGCTGAGGTTACACAATCGCACACCATCAAGACAAGACACCCCTGAAAAGATCAGTCATAGAACTACTTCACTAATATGATCACATAGTTCATAATAACAATAATGAATCGTCCTGGTGCTGTCTGTGCTACGCAAATCAAGTTCTCAATAAGCTGAGCTGAAGCCTGAAGCTTCCTCCTCATCAGCTCAGCTGAGTTTGACCGGAACGGAGCAGAACTAGTCATTACCTGGAACCTAATCTGACGCCTAATGTGAGCTCGTTCCTTCAGCGCTATTGTCTGAGCGCAGAGATAAAGTGGTGTGAAGTGGGTTGGAAAATTAAGGGAGCCGGTAGAGACCGGGCTGTCACCGCGCTCACTTCAGAACCAAGACGACGAGTCCGGACGTGTCAAAGCTTCATGTGGCTGCTGAGTCACTGTTGCAGTGCAGATCAGATGATGCAGCTCCCGTCTCCGTACAACGCGACTGTAGCTCTAACTCTGGCTGAGCAGCAAACACTGACGACACGTTGTTTGTCTGAATTCGAGCCACAAACGCTGCCTGTTAACAGTTTAAATATCATCAGTGAACTCTCGCCAGATTATTTAGCATCTCCTGCTGAAGTGAGGAAACTCAACCATATTTTCTAAGGACGCGGTGGATTCCTCGCACCACAGTCACTGTCGCTCGTACACAACAACAGGAAGCCAGCGTCTTAGTTCTTGATGCTAAGCTCACTCCTGTGATTTGGCAGCGCTGAGCGATTTGGCTGCTTAGTCATTTCAAGCTTCGGTGCAAGAAACAATGAGCCGAGAGTGTTTTTAGGAACAGAGGGAAAAATTAATAGTTTGTTTATTGTCAGATTTTTGAAAACTTGAATTAAATCAAACATTCTGTACAAATCCACCTGAAAACATTTAGTTAAAATTGGTTGATTCTCAAATCAAATCTTTCTTAACTAGTAACTACTGTTACAACACAGGTCTGACGACATTCCTCATATTTTCGAAGCATTTGTTTGAAATACTCATAATCTTCAGAAGATTAATGAATAATCTATAATCCATAATAATCAGTACATAAATAATTACGGTTCTTTGTCGACCACAAACTGCTCACACATTAATATATCAGTAACAATAATCAAATGATGTAACGCATAATACGGCAGCAGGCAGAGCATTGCCCCACTTTAATACTTTAAGTACTTTTTCCTCACTTCCAGTAAAAACCTTTCTTTGTCAGTCATGTGGTATTTTTGTTTGTTGGTCAGCAGCTGTGCACAGGTCGTGTAATTTAACATAATCACACCATCAGGAGAGACAGTTGATTGAACTTAATACAGATATCCCGTTTGCTCTGGACACTGCAGAGCTGCAGTCGTCTCCTGGAGGTGAAAGCTTCACTCTGCAAAACTCGGAGAAACTTTGAGTGAAGCCGTTCTTCTTGGCTTCAGGGATAAATAAATGTTGTTGGTGCTGTGTGGGATGAGTGTTTGTTTGACCAGGGAGAATGTAGCCTCCTGCACCTGAAGTAAACGTGCGTGGAATAAGACCTCCATGCGTGTTTTACAGTGTTTGTTTAATGACTTATAGAAAGGAAGACTTATACAAATCTGTGAAAATCCTTCAGATTTCCTCACAGGAATCAGTTAAACCCTTCAGCCACTGTTTAAATATGATCTGCAGATGCTCCTAGAGCTGATGTCTGAATTCTTAGTCGACACATTGTCGACACACTGAGTTTGATTTACTGCGTTGGTTATCATGATGAGAACGAATGGTTCATTATTTATACGATGCATAAAAAGAGAAATGTCTGAATTCGAGGTGTTGTATGAGGCTGTTGTTTTGTACGATGCCTTATTAACATTAAAGCACAACAACCCAACTAAAAACACACAAAAACGTCGTTTTCATTCAACAGTGTCCTATAATGATCAGCATCAGCCACTGACACGATCAAAGCAGATGGTTGAGAAGAACATCAGCCTTTTGTACTGTAGCTTCCGTCACTACGATCATGTCTGACACGTGAAAAAGAAGGAGCAGACGACACAGTCGACGAGGAGTCAGAGCCCAGTATTTAAGACCAGATTCACTCAAAGCTTGCTGAAGCACAACACGTCATCCCGGTCTCCCCCTATTCACGCTCTCCTTGAAAGGCCCCTGAGCTGCTTTTGCAAGTCTATCATTCAGGCTTTGTTGCTGCCGACTGCCATGGTGATGCCCCAGCCCCTCTCTCACACACAGACACACTCGCTGAGTTTATGGCAAACATATCTTTTTAACTCTGACATTAACATTTCTGGAACTGACATCTTTGAAATGTACTTTTAAAATGACAGAACGCATATATTCAAGCAACTCCAGTAAATGTGTGCTTTTAAGAGATTTCAGAGGAGAATCTGAGAACGGGAACAATTTGTAGTTTTCCAGGCCTGCTCAGCGTAAACCCACGAACAACCAGCTCTAGATGTGCACCATTTCAGAGCAAAGAAGCAAGTGAAGCAGGTAGTTTGTTTAAAGATGTGCAGGGTAAACTTCACAGTAGGAGGACGGGGAGAGAACAGAACACAGGACGACCACCCGCATGACAACGCAAAGAGCTGCTGCTGGAAAAGGGCATCGGGGCGATATTGGCAAAGCGTCATTGTCTCTTAGAGTCCGGTCCACAACTAACTGCCAGCCAACTATGACATCACCGCTACCCCCCGAGCCACTGAAAGCAGCAGGTTTCAACGGCGAACACACACACTGCCACAGCCTCACGCTCACATGTGTCAGAGCATCTTTTTCAGGCCGCCACAAACATCTCCTCACGCTGTCCAGCAAAAATACCCACAGTGACGAGCCTTTTGTGTTGGGGCCGTATCTAGAACACAAGTCACATTCAAACACGCCTCTATGAGAAGGAGCCAGCGTGAACACTGCTGTGCTCATTTAGGCTTCTATTAAAGCTTCTTAGCTGCGACTTTTGTTGTAGTACTGCTACACTTCATTCTATGTATTGGATGTCAGCTAATTTACAGGATAACTGCACATTTCCTCCATTACTTCTGTTTTTTCAGTGCTTAATCTTAAGACGCAAGTAACTTTCATTCCACCAATTTTTGCGATTTATTGCTTGTGTTTACTCTGTAACTGTGGGACGTGTAAACAGTGGAACGTTTGCTAATAAGGTCAATATTGTGGACTTTAATTGTCGTAGAAAAATGTGATGTCTTCATAAGTTGCTGCTGGGCCTTAGGAGCCAAAACGCATCCATTCAGATTTAAAGCAGTGTGAAATTAATGTTGATTTCTCTCTTAATTTTATGCATAAATCTGTAAATTGTTTGCTGAGCTGCAGCTTGTAGCTGGAAGATATTGATCCTAAATGTATTGATCATGTTGAGATGGAAGCATCAATATTTAAAGCTCAGAGAACATTTATTAAAGAGACACGGAGGACCCAGTAACACTGCAAAGAAGATGGTTTCATTTTGTTGTAATGTGTTTAACGTATAATGTATATATACAGGTATGTATATGTATATTATACATCAAACACATGCCCATGTTTTTTACCCTCCACAGTCCACAGACTCAAGAGAAATCAGAAGGTGGAGATGCCAAAAATGGAAACTGAGGTAAAAAAAATAAAGACTCGCCATTCAGAGCTCGCAGGCTGCAGACAGACGCTTGTTTGTTTGGAGCTTATTTCGGCAGCGGCTCCTCGGTGAGAGGCACTGGCCCTCAGGGATTTACTCTCAGCTCAAGGTGGTTCTAAAACTGCCAGCATGCGGGTTCGAGCTACTGGCTTGGTAATAACAGCTTATCAGAAACAACAGCCTCGTGGATCCACAGCTTTGGACCGAGGATGACTCGCATACTGATCCAGTCTAACGTCCGCAGACGATGCTCTAACTGAAGGAACACGCAGTACTTTCACAGGACTCCGTCTCCAAAACATCACTAACAGATTCTCCAGTATTCGAGATAAATGTGATATGTATAACCCTAACACATCAGCCAGGGATGCAGAGAGGGTTAAGTGAAGGCAGGTTACCATGGACACCGGTTCATCATTAGTTACCATCTCCGCTCTCATTTACATCACCTTGTATCTAAGCACATTTAAACCTGATGTTCAGCAAGACGCAGGTTCTCCGGCTAAACTCACCTTCGTGTGTTTTCCAGTAACTACTCTGTGTCCTGTTAAACCCAGAATGATGTTCTGTGACATCCTGCATCAGCATGAATTCAGTCCAGATCCGAGAATACAAGCGCCATCGTGAAAGACATGTACATCACATGTATTTGTTTTTTCTTTGTTTCTGTGACTTCATCTCACTTCATCATGACAGTGGACAAAACTGATCAACTGACTGAAAACTGGTTTGAGCAAACTTATGAGGAAACAAATCTGAAATGTTGCCTATATGTGCAAAAATACATTTGTAAATCTAAGCAAGTCACTAACTTATAGCTATAACTATGAAAATGAAAACAAAGATGCAATCAACTAAAATGAATATAAACAGTTTAATTAATATAAAACCGTTGGTCAGTTTTACACAGCTGACCAGTAACAGGACAGAGACTGCAATGCAGCAGATGCTCCTGGTAGCTGTTTAGGAGGAAGGAAAGGTGGAGATGTCACAGCAGATTTTCCCTTTAAGGTGTATCACCTCTGGAAATAACGACAAACAATAAATGCACATCCCCACTGGCCACACATAGCTCGACTGGCTGGGCTCCACCTCGTCAGAGCCTGGGTGTGTCGCTGGCTGTCAGCACATCGGACCGGGCGGAGGGACGGAGGCTGGGGCCCCTGGGACCAGCTCCTGATGGAGGGATCGATGTTTACTGCTGCTCTGCACCATCAGAGGGGAACGACGGCACTAACTGAGGCTTCGCCTCCACGCTCCAGCCCAATATGGCTGCAATCAGCACCGACTGCCCGTCTGCAGTGTCACTCTGTGCACTGGCCCGAACGTTTCTGTCTCTCTCAGGTTTCTTTGACGCCCTCAGTGGGTCTCACCGTATTTGAAACCGCTGTCCTCCTCCTTTCCATCTCACTCTTGCTTTGTCATGCAGACGCTTGAATCTGTGCAGCTTTCACTAAAACCGTTCTCTCCAGTCACTTCATCTGCCCTCCTCTATCACCCCTGGGGTGTCACAGGCTGAACGTTTCATGTGCCTGATCTCGCTCTGCTGGCGGTTGGTTGCATGCTTCAGAACGCTGTGGCTGTCTGGCTGGAACGACGGGTGAAAAACGAAAACAGGCTTTCTACAGCTTATGTGTGCAGAAAGACAAAGGGCTTGTCAGGCACAGCGACGCAGATAGAACTAAAACTGAGACAGAGGCTGAACAGCTGCCGCACCTTTCTCGCCACTGAAACAGGGACTCTAGTCACAGCAGGGGGTATCTGGACAGCGGGGGGGGGGGGGGGGGGGGGTGCGGTGGCTGTATTAAGAGTCGAAACTCTCTTTTTACATAGTGTAATACAAACACAGCGTGGCTTCTTTCTGCGTGTGTCTACATTGTCTCTCACAGACAGCGTAGCAGCAGCGAGAGCGAACAGGGAGGCGCAAAACACTGCAAAGGCTGCTCACTGCTGCATTAGCCGAGCCAGAACCTCCCTCTTTTCTCCCCATTGTTAGCGACGTTAGAGTCCTGAGACTCTCGGCTCAGAACCATTCTCTGTCCTCCACCAGGGATTTTAGAAGCTGATATAAAATATTGCCCCGAGCAGCAACGATGGTGATGCTCTGGTTGTTATCTACTGTATAAACCAGACACATAAACATCACCAAGGGACCAGAACAACTACATTGTGACAAAACCTTTTCATCAAGATGCCGTAGCTCAGACGCAGGCAGACGCGACCAGGTTAGACCACGAACATCTGACTGTGAGGCAACATTTTGTACTGATCTACAAAATGTTAATCACGAATTTCATGCCCTCAAAAATACATGTGCAGAAATGTTCCTTCTCCTTCCTCTGATCCAGAACCGAAATATATGAGCTGCACTCAGATAAGCCTAACGTACGAATGCAGCCCTGTAATACAGCAGAGACTACTGTACTGAAAGGTCATTACCTGCCTGATGGAACAGCACGATTAACCATAAACGTAAACTTATTGTTTAGAGCATTAGACACAAAATGAAAGACACTGAAGAAATGCTGCTCGATCTGTAATATCAGTCAGGTTTTGATCTGATGTTTGTTCTCTGAAACTCTGAACTGATCAACTCTTCATTCAAATAAATTGGTTCTGTAACTTTAAGACTGAAATGCTGACATGCTGTTTATGTTTGGCCGGAAAAAAACCTTCATCAACAATGGCTGAAAATAACTACACTAAAAATAACATTTTAATAGCCGATAGTTTAGGTGCCAAAAAACTGGACCGATTTACCGACAGGCTTCCTGGAGATAATAAGCCGTCAGCGTATTGAAAGCACTTTCCTGGACTGGCTTTTTTAAGTTCTAGGGTTTTTGAAGAGCTGCTGCTCTTATCTGAACTAAACAGGTAGAGGCTCAAAAAAACAACAAAACACTGGCGTTGATGGAAACTGGCATCAAAACCACAAGTTTCCTGCTAGAAGTCGTCCTCTAACGACTCGGCTACGCTGCTGGGCCCGATCCGCAGACCGGTGAACTTTGACACCTGCTAAAATGCGTGAATATTTATTTCCACAACAACCTGACGCAAGAGGAGCTTTAAGTCGCGCCGGCATCCAAGAGAAGCTGGTTCAAGCCGATTTCAAGTGCTGCATTTACATAATCAAGTCGGTCCCAGATTGGAAAGCAATAAACGAGGTTTGCGCACGAGTTTGCTCGGTGACACAACACAGCTAATACTGCATTAAAGTGGCCTAATGGAGTAAGTCAATGAAGGCAGCGGCCTCTCTCCTGGGAGACTCTCTGGGCTTCTGGGCTCTCAGCAGTGGTCAGCGCTTAAGCCATTTACAGGTTTCAGTTGCGGATCCGCGGTGTGTGAGTTTGAACTTCGCCTAAATGAGGCGTTGGCCTGTCATGTGACCCTTTGCCCAGACGCCTCGCTCCCGCCACCCGTTAAGCTGGCTGACAGCTAATCTGCGAGCGAGCGCGGCTCATAGTCTCCATCACAATCTCGAATCCTCGCAGCTTAACAAATAAGCACCTTCTCGAGTTAAGAGCTAGAGATTTTAAAATATCCAGTCGAGTCTGTGGCAAATTACACATGTACAATAACTGTGGTAATCACCAGAGTGGGCGAACGTACGGTGGAGTAATAACAGGATCCCTTCAAGCCACCTCCTGAAAGGAGTCTAGAAAAAAAACATCCAGTTGTGATTACAGCTGTAGCCTGAACTGGATTTTGATTAATGATTAGTTCAGTTTTTAACATCTCATCTTCTTCTTCATTCTTTCTTGTAATCAATGGTATCGGAAGCCATGATCCAATAAAACTTAATATTAAACTACTAAACAATTGATACACAAATAATTATTAGAATTACCAATTATTACGAGTGAAAACAACTGACCACGACCTGTTTCCCTGATCTCTGACAAAGACAAACCCCCTTAAGACACTTACAGGCCGACTTATTGTATTCGCCCCATTGAACTTGATTGAAAAACGGGCATGACGTCTGCCTCGGTGCAGGACGGGGCCCCACCAAAACCCCGAGTTAAAAGTTATCGTCTCTTAATTCTGGTTCATTGCAGTAAACATTTTAGTAACTTTACTAGTAACATACTCATGAGAATGTTTTTTGTTTGTTTAGACATAATGAAGATGTTGTTATCACGTTTGTTTTAAGTCTCAAAGTGCTGTACTCCAGTCGTTTATACAACTTTATCTTTAATCCTCCAAGCAAACAGTGAAATTAACAAATAATCATAATAATCAAACAGCACAGCTCTTCTTTGGTTTGAATTCTCTGCTGGGATTTTTATCTCATGGGTTCAATTCTACTCCACTAGCGTTAAAGTTGCATCAACTAAAACACGCGTCACTCAAAGTCAGAAGCGTTAGTGAGTCTAAAACCATAATAGCATCCGGATCCCTCCAGGATTATCAAAGGCATATCTGTTTCAGAACTCCACCACGAGTCTCGTACTATCAAAGAGGATTTAATAATGAATCCAGTGGAAGACCAGCACAACCACTGAATGTTCAACTAGTATCTGCAGGTACATTAGGCCTCGTGTGGGATGTCAGGATGGGACCAAATGTGGAAAAGTGACTCAGCATTCTCAGCTATTAACTGACGTAACGAACTGATTCACTGGGGTCATTAGTGGTTGGTGTCACTGCTGCAGGTTAAAGGTGTTGACGCTTAAACGGGGCTTGTGGTCAAAACGGGACTTGAACTGAGCTGATAATAAAAAATAAAAACAAAATGGCTTCCAAAGATTCCCAGCATGCCCAGGGTTTAGGTCAACCAATGGTGGCTCAAAGAAGATCAAATGTGTTTTAGTGCAACGCATGTGTCCTACGTCAGTACAAATAAGACAAAACCAACCTCACACTGAATCCAGAGCAAACACAACCCACATACACAGCTTATTACAGCACCACAGCTCTTTCATCTAGGCCAAGATAACCCAGTTTAACTCCAAACACTCCTGCCATCACGGGCTCTAATCTAAGAGGAGGACTCCAAGCCTATACTGTTCATTTATAATGAGGACTGTTATGAAGGACGTTGCATCTGTTTCAACGACGCTCACAGCATCGATGACCAACTGAGTTCAAAGACGCTCATCAGATCGGAAAGATGGCGGATTCATCTGACCCCCCACAATTAAAGTTGGGATTATAACGCTGCAGAGTAATTATGGAGACACTGTCATGCATTCAGACAAGTGGAGTTTTTATCACAGAGCCTAAATAATCCTGGATGCAGACACACAGTTAGATCACACACACACGCACACCCACACACACACAGACACACACGCACACTGCAATGGCCACATTCTCAGCATGAATGAATCATCAGAAACACGGTTCTCTCTTCTAGTCTTAGCCAACTCACACACACAGTCTACGTCCCTTCTGTGCACATTCAAGTCGGAACCTGCTTGGTCGTTTGTCCTAATCTGGGCAAAATGCAGACACAGAGGCTGACCTCATCCCATCACATCCCAGAATGCCCGATGGAAACCATAGCGATAACACAACCAACAGAGAAGTGCTCTTTTCTTTTTTTTACATGTCTGCCAGGAGCATCGAGTTCATCTGCATCGCCAGGCTTCGCCAGGTTCCTCATATTTATGCAGATCCATTCACAATGACTGGGCAGAAAGATGCTGAGCGTGGGAATCAAACCTGTCTCTGCAGACACCTCCACCTCTTCAGAACAGCTTTTCTAACTTTTCAGTAATTCACCGATAAACGTAGACAGGCTCTGCTCTGCCCTGCTCGTTTGTCACTGATGCCGCCTCTGCATTCCCAGAGTAAAGAGGTTAAATGGGCACCTTCATTAATCCAGTTACCTGGATAAAGACGGGACCTGCTGAAATCCTCTGACTGAACCTTACGTGCCTCCTCTTATCTCAAGGTGGGTTAAAGAGGCCTGGTTGTCTAACCAGGTAATGCTGTCTCATGCCCCAATTTCTTCCAGACATTTCTCTTCCCGTTGCGCGCCATCAAAAACACTGCGCATAAAAGTGCATGTTTGGTTCCCAGGCGTTGAATTGCGCAACAAAGGCAGGGTAAAAGAAAACCTGACTGACACGCAGAGATTTGCAGAGAAACGTCGCGTCTGTGCGGAGGAGACTGAATAAAAACAGGCAAAATACGCAGCGGTCGCTCCACAGCATCTCACTCCGTAAACCAACTCCGCGCAGAAAGCGGGAAACAAGCAGATCTCGTCAGATGGGATATTTCAGAAACAGTTTACGTACACTGCGGTCAAGCCAGCCGTCGTTCGCTCATCCGTCGTTAAGCCAGCCGCGCTTTAAAAATGTCGTGCGCTCGTATTCCACGGTTTACAGCAGAGTATTAAACGCGATGGAAGCTACTTTCTGTTTTAGCAATAAGAGTCTGATCTGCTCTAATTATACATTACAGCAAAAATAAATATGAATACACACAACAAAGCTGTCACCTCACAAAGAACCATGTAGTTTTACTGCATGGTTTATGATTTATTAGTACTTAAATATACAGTCAAAGTTGTCAAATTTGATGTTGAAAAAAATGATTTTGGTGCATAATGCCAGGCTCAGACTAATATCTGCTTGTTCTATAGGTACTGTACTCTCACCTCACAAAAAACCGTGTACTTTTACTGTATAGTTTAGGATTTATTAGCTAATAAATATGGCATTTCATACGCATAATACAGTACAAGTTGTCAACTTTGATGATGAATAAAATGACTTTGGTGCATAATGCCAGGCCCAGACTAATATCTGCTTGTTCTATAGGTACTGTACTCTCACCTCACAAAGAACCATGTACTTTTACTGCACGGTTTATGATTTATTAGTACTTAAATATGGCATTTCATACTTAAATATACAGTCAAAGTTGTCAACTTTGATGATGAATAAAATTACTTTGGTGCATAATGCCAGGCCCAAACTAATATCTGCTTGTTCTATAGGTACTGTACTCTCACCTCACAAAGAACCATGTACTTTTACTGCACGGTTTATGATTTATTAGTACTTAAATATAGCATTTCATAAATAAAAATACAGTCAAAGTTGTCAACTTTGATGTTGAATAAAATGACTTTGGTGCATAATGCCAGGCCCAGACTAATATCTCCTTGTTCTACTGGACCTGTACTCTCACCTGACAAAGAACCGTGTACTTTTACTGCACGGTTTATGATTTATTAGTACTTAAATATAGCATTTAATACTCAAAATACAGTACAAGTTGTCAACTTTGATGATGAATAAAATGACTTTGGTGCATAATGCCAGGCCCAAACTAATATCTGCTTGTTCTATAGGTACTGTACTCTCACCTCACAAAGAACCGTGTACTTTTACTGCATGGTTTATGATTTATTAGCACCCAAATATGGCATTTCATACGCATAATACAGTACAAGTTGTCAACTTTGATGATGAATAAAATGACTTTGGTGCATAATGCCAGGCCCAGACTAATATCTGCTTGTTCTATAGGTACTGTACTCTCACCTCACAAAGAACCGTGTACTTTTACTGCATGGTTTATGATTTATTAGCACCCAAATATGGCATTTCATACGCATAATACAGTACAAGTTGTCAACTTTGATGATGAATAAAATGACTTTGGTGCATAATGCCAGGCCCAGACTAATATCTGCTTGTTCTATAGGTACTGTACTCTCACCTCACAAAGAACCGTGTACTTTTACTGCATGGTTTATGATTTATTAGCACCCAAATATGGCATTTCATACGCATAATACAGTACAAGTTGTCAACTTTGATGATGAATAAAATGACTTTGGTGCATAATGCCAGGCCCAGACTAATATCTGCTTGTTCTATAGGTACTGTACTCTCACCTCACAAAGAACCGTGTACTTTTACTGCACGGTTTATGATTTATTAGTACTTAAATATGGCATTTCATACTTAAATATACAGTCAAAGTTGTCAACTTTGATGATGAATAAAATTACTTTGGTGCATAATGCCAGGCCCAAACTAATATCTGCTTGTTCTATAGGTACTGTACTCTCACCTCACAAAGAACCATGTACTTTTACTGCACGGTTTATGATTTATTAGTACTTAAATATAGCATTTCATAAATAAAAATACAGTCAAAGTTGTCAACTTTGATGTTGAATAAAATGACTTTGGTGCATAATGCCAGGCCCAGACTAATATCTCCTTGTTCTACTGGACCTGTACTCTCACCTGACAAAGAACCGTGTACTTTTACTGCACGGTTTATGATTTATTAGTACTTAAATATAGCATTTAATACTCAAAATACAGTACAAGTTGTCAACTTTGATGATGAATAAAATGACTTTGGTGCATAATGCCAGGCCCAAACTAATATCTGCTTGTTCTATAGGTACTGTACTCTCACCTCACAAAGAACCGTGTACTTTTACTGCATGGTTTATGATTTATTAGCACCCAAATATGGCATTTCATACGCATAATACAGTACAAGTTGTCAACTTTGATGATGAATAAAATGACTTTGGTGCATAATGCCAGGCCCAGACTAATATCTGCTTGTTCTATAGGTACTGTACTCTCACCTCACAAAGAACCGTGTACTTTTACTGCATGGTTTATGATTTATTAGCACCCAAATATGGCATTTCATACGCATAATACAGTACAAGTTGTCAACTTTGATGATGAATAAAATGACTTTGGTGCATAATGCCAGGCCCAGACTAATATCTGCTTGTTCTATAGGTACTGTACTCTCACCTCACAAAGAACCGTGTACTTTTACTGCATGGTTTATGATTTATTAGCACCCAAATATGGCATTTCATACGCATAATACAGTACAAGTTGTCAACTTTGATGATGAATAAAATGACTTTGGTGCATAATGCCAGGCCCAGACTAATATCTCCTTGTTCTACTGGACCTGTACTCTCACCTCACAAAGAACTATGTACTTTTACTGCATGGTTTATGATTTATTAGTACTTCAAAATCCAGCTCAAGAAACTCGATCCAAATCACAAATCATGAGAAACAATGCAGAAATACAGACAGCAACCGCTTTTATTAACATGACAGAAAAAAAGTGCACATATTTACAGTCTGAATTGTGGCTTCATCCATCTCCAGACACTGCGCATGATACCATCTGCAACAGGTAAGACTGTAAAAACCTCAGATTGGAATTGTTGTCTTTGTGAGTAATTCCTGTATTTAGGTATTTTAATGAACCACTTAAAAAGTTAAAAGGTATATGTGCACGTTTTTTCTGTCATGTTAATAAAAGCGGTTGCTGTCTGTATTTCTGCATTGTTTCTCATGATTTGTGATTTGGATCGAGTTTCTTGAGCTGGATTTTGAAGTACTAATAAATCATAAACCATGCAGTAAAAGTACACGGTTCTTTGTGAGGTGAGAGTACAGTACCTATAGAACAAGCAGATATTAGTCTGGGCCTGGCATTATGCACCAAAGTCAATTTATTCATCATCAAAGTTGACAACTTGTACTGTATTATGCGTATGAAATGCCATATTTATTAGCTAATAAATCCTAAACTATACAGTAAAAGTACACAGTTTTTTGTGAGGTGAGAGTACAGTACCTATAGAACAAGCAGATATTAGTTTGGGCCTGGCATTATGCACCAAAGTCATTTTATTCATCATCAAATTTGACAACTTGTACTGTATTTTGAGTATTAAATGCTATATTTAAGTACTAATAAATCATAAACCATGCAGTAAAAGTACATAGTTCTTTGTGAGGTGAGAGTACAGTACCTATAGAACAAGCAGATATTAGTTTGGGCCTGGCATTATGCACCAAAGTCATTTTATTCATCATCAAAGTTGACAACTTTGACTGTATATTTAAGTACTAATAAATCATAAACCATGCAGTAAAACTACATGGTTCTTTGTGAGGTGACAGCTTTGTTGTGTGTATTCATATTTATTTTTGCTGTAATGTATAATTAGAGCAGATCAGACTCTTATTGCTAAAACAGAAAGTAGCTTCCATCGCGTTTAATACTCTGCTGTAAACCGTGGAATACGAGCGCACGACATTTTTAAAGCGCGGCTGGCTTAACGACGGATGAGCGAACGACGGCTGGCTTGACCGCAGTTTACGTACCGCTGTGGATGGAGAAGCCACTTTGCCGGAGAGTTGCGTCTAGAAGCGGGAGAGGAGCGTCGGCGGTGCGTGTGTGTCTGTGTGCGCGTCAGGCGGAGACAGGAGGACAGAGGAGGAGATTTGGCACATTTGGAGAGGAACGCAACCTGCTGGTGGAGCGCAGCGCGTCGAGATGCGGCAACATCCGTCTGCAGACAGCGGAGGAGCGGCGTGCTGCGCGACCAGGGAGGGGCGCACCAGGCTCACACACTGCGCCAGCACTAACTCACTCACTGCCGCGGCGGGGAGGGCGAGGGAGAAGCTGTTACGCGTTAAGAAAAACATCTGCCGGGAGACAGCCGTCAGTGACACGAGGAAATTTACAGCAGGACGCTGTCAAACGCGATCACTCAGCAGCCAAACAACAGAAATACGTCAAAGCAACACGCGTATTTATTTGTCTTGATGTTTATTTGTTGTACAGGGCAGTAAAAACGAAAAGCCAACAACTTCACTTTAACTGGACAGTTGGAACCACAAATAAACCTCAGGGGGCCAAGACCACCCATCCCTCCACCACCCGAGCCTCCAGTCTATCACAGGGCCACACAGACAACCACAGAGTCACCAATGAACCCGACAATCACAACAAATGTGATGACTAACTAATAGGACAAGCACATCTGAGAGAACGGTAAGAAGTAAGTGTGACGTTTCAAAGCACCGAGAAGGACCAGACTGCATCCAAGTCCATGAACACACAAGCGTCTCCATCAGTCATCTGGGAGAAAGGGAGCACGACGGGTTCAATCCCATAGACAAACTCTCTGCTCAGCAATATATTTTTGATTGACAGGCGTCAGAACACACACTGCTGTTACCCAGTGTGTGTAGGAGCATAGGAGCAAAACAAGAAGGTGGCCAATTATTTTAGACTATATTAGTGCACAGGTATGACTCAAAAGGCAAAAGACAAGCAAACAGCGCTGTCCTGTGAAGTAAACAGGCCTAATCCTTATGCTGCACTTACTGGCCACAGCATCCGCCTACGACACTGACAGCTTGATTAGTTGTTGGCTTAGAGTCGCATTATGTGACACCAGGTCCCTCCCACACCCTCCCTCTCCTTCCTGTGTTTTACACCTCTCTCCCATTCTGCAAAATAGAAACAAATTAAAAGTAATCATGAATGTAAAAGAAGATTTTTGCCTTCTCCTCTTTGTGGGCAGGTCATTAGCTGCACCAGCAGGTCTTCCCTTCAGGTTTTATAGTTTTACAGTTTATGATGCAGTTAGTGGAGCTGTTTAACTATTAAAAACACTTTGGCTTTATTTAATGTAAATTACGATCTTGTGTCTAAGGAGACATTTTATCCCATTACAACAACCTTTTAATCAAGTGCTGTGAGCATCTAAACGCGACCATAAAAGATTAATCATGCTGACGTCACAAACACTGAAAGCTGTGCTACACGTTCACTGATTTGATTATGTGGTTCTGATGCAGACACACAACAGTGTTGAAGCCATCATGATGCAGGGGAAAACAATCAGGCCGTGATTTCTCCTTACGGCAACCTCATCTGACCCATAAACAAGAGAAACTCTTCTTCTGCGCTTAACTGGCTTTACTGCGAGAAGGTCATAGAGGAGCGACTGCAACAGATTCTGGACGGAAACTGGTGCTGGCGCTCGGCCGTGTCACGACAACGGTGCCGCTCCCTCGTGTGTTTCACCTGCAGGATGGATGTTGTCCCACAGTACGTGCACGTGAGCTTGTCGTCCTATGCTTCGCCTGTTTGCCCTCACCTTTACTCTCACTCACTCTCTCCCCATCCTCAGACTGCAGCGATGGCAAGCCCTGGGATCAATATCAAAGCTTTGCATAATTCAGCAACTGCCTCAATAATGCATGACGCAATGAGCCGCTTGGAAGCGACGTCTCCTTCTCCCTCTCTCGGCCTCCCTCCGTCTCTGCCAGGTGAAGTCGAGCAGCTCTATTGCACTGAATAACTAATGCACAGTGTTCAAACAACCAACTAGAATGACTTCACGTGTGGCCACGCTGGCTATTCTCCGATTTGTCTCCTGCAAAGTAAGAAGGCAGCTCAGCCTTTAAACCCTCTTGAAACGTGCTCCTCCTACGACAACGACACAATGACTAAACTAAATGTCACAGAGAGCATCAAAAACGCACCGTGATTCAGCCTGTTGAATCATCGAGCCGCACCTCTGCAACCAACACGGCTGCTCGTTACTGTGGGAGTGCGAGGATTCATTCACAATCTAGTACAGAGGACGACGGAGCTGGAACAATAACTGTAACAATTCTGCATGTTTAGGTTGGAGGTTTTTTACTTGAGGCAGCAGCTTCCCCCGAAATGATCTCATCTCTTATCCTATGAATCAGTCACATATTCATAATTTAAATAGTTCTTCAATTCTAGACTTTATGAACACAGGAAATTGGCCCATTTTACCTGGAAAGGTTGGTTTAGACGCCACCACTCACACTCCAGGTTGGTGAAAAGTGCATCGCTCCTCCGCTTCTTGGTTGTTTGACGCTGAAATATCACAGCATAATTAATCCATATCCTTTGTCTGGCCCACACAGCGAGGGCTAGAGTTGCATCTGAACCATCTGAGAGAGATTACGCGGGAGTAGACCATGATGACGCTGCAGTTTAAGCACTGTTGGATTAGCATTAGTGTTCACACAGTGGTGGATTCACTCAGGTCCCTTCGACGCGCGCACGCGCTTTGAAAACACTCCAACGATCGCTTCTGCAAAGATTTAACTGCGAGCACAATGTTTGAAATCACCCTAACCCTGACACCGACTCCCAACACGAGGGGATTTGGACAAAAACTGTCCTCGAAGTGTGAAGATTGTTGTTCCCTTCCTTGCACACACTTTGTTTCTTACTCCATCTTTGTACATACTACATTTGTGTATTCATTTTTCATGTTCCACAAACCAATGTCAAATAGTGTCACTATTTCAAACTGTTCTCCCCCATTTGTTTCTGGACGCTAGGGAGTGTTTTACTAGAGAGAACAAGACAAGATGATGTGCAGAGAGGCAGCAGGAAAAAAGGCGACTAAGCGTGAAGGCTTTTCAGCTCAGAGGCGGCAAAACGGAAACAGACAGCTGCTCAGACGAAACGAGCCCAGTGCCATGATGCAGGTATGTGTGGAGCTGAGTGGTTATGAAGGTAAAAGTGTCTCAGGAGGGACTTTCTGTGACCTTGAACAGACAATTCACCAAATCTCACTGAGGCCGACAGCTCCACAGGGGGTAAAACACACACACACACACACAAACACACACACACACACACAGAAGTCTTAGTATTTCTGTATTCTGTAATAATAAGAAGTTCGCTCTTAGGCACAACTGATTTGCAGAGTCTGTGAGCTGAATATTGATTGTGAGTTGAATAACGGGGACATTTATGTAACTGAACACTGCAACCTCATGCAATCTGGAAAACGCAGGAGGCTCAAGAGCTTCCTTGATGGGAAAACACAGGAGATAAAACAGGAAGTGTTGACACAGTATCCTGGGGAAAAGAGTTTCCAGCTTCCCAACCATAACTTTTGCTGCCGTTGGGGTCGATCGATTCTTTCTAGGCAATGGAGCTGAACAGTGATGAAAATGGCTCCTTCTCGCCATCCAATACAGGAGACGACACAGAGTGACACCAGAAATATTTCAGAGGGAGGCCGGAGGCAAAGCTGCATGCGAATGCAAAGAAACAAAGGCGTCCAAACAAGACAAATGTGTTTCAAGATGCCCCAGCAAACAAAAACAAGTATCATGTGAACTGTGGGGGATTGAGGCCTCAACCAAACTGTGGGTTTGGAGATCAAACCTGCGGGTTGTTGATGTTTCGTATGTCTCTAGACTGGAGTGTAAGTAACTGCTACACATTTTCTGCACATTTCCCTGCATGGCTCATCTGCCTATTTATTCATCACAACAGTCTAAACCTACATCTGTGTCTCTCTGACACACTTTCCTCTCATTCCGTCTCCCGTCTGTGCAAAACATAACAATTGTGGGTGGGGACCTGTTCATTTAAAAACAGAAAACAGACAAATTCAATGAACTCCCACAAAGCATACAGGAAAAGCAATTATACTGTTGGCGCACATGGAATCCAAAGCACAGATGGGAACGTGAGCAGCAGTGAAGATCGCGACCTGGACGTCGCAGCACTTCTTCAGTACACAGCAGCATCAGCAGCAGCGGCTCCTGAAACGAAGGCCTCAGTCAAGCCTGCAGCCATGCAAGTAACCAAGTTAGCTTCAAGGTTCAGAGCCACAGATCAAACACTGTCACGACCAGAGAGCAAACACGTTAGAGGACAAAGTCAGAAACAGAAAGAACAGAAGAGCTGAGGGTGATATAGAGAAGGGATTTCCAGAGGCAGTTCAAGCCAGATACGTCTTAGACAGAGCAAAGAATTACGACACAGCGAGATAAGTAATAATGAGAGTTGATAGAAGAGATGGGAAATTCTGTCTAAATGGAAGCAAGCAGAGGAGCATTTGTGATTAGGGATGTGGAAAATCAGGTTCTGCTTTATGATACAACACATCAATCTCATGCAGATCTACATTCACAGTTTTAAAATGTTCTACGTGCATATTTTATGGAAGATTGACCATTTTAAGAACTTCAGGATTCAGCTCTGTTATATTGATAACAGGCAGATTAGAATTAGCCAAGGTAAGTAGATTTCTCCTATTTGAATAAGTACTTGCAGTACGTAAAAAGTTACCGTATTTAGAGTCATGACACGTATTCTAGCTGACACCAGAACGTCGAGGCTCCTAAAGCCAAGTCATTGGAGGCCAGTCGTGCTATACTGATACAGGGCAGGCAAATACTTCTACTTTGACACGTTCAGGGTCTTCACCCACTCAGATTGATAGCGAGGTCACTATGACAACAGCTAAGTCTTCAGGCACCGGGGCAAACTGGCTTCACCACCGAATGTTAATGCTGCCCCAAGGACAAGTCTCACCTCCATCCACATCACACAGCGTGAGTGTGTGTCCGCTCTGTGAACGTGCAACACACAGGTCAGCGCAAGAAAACCATCATTTAGCCTTTTAACAGGCTTGAAACATTCACAGATGTCAAGATTTACGACCACTGGATTTTGGTCTCCAGAGGTGACACAGCAAACTTTCAGAACCTTTCAGTCTGCTTATGGAAGTGTAGCAGAATTATTAAGCCAATGTGTTCACTGCAGATTCTGGAAGCTTCTTATTGGGGATTGGAAGTCTACAGTCTTTGATAAGCCACCTGTCTGTCTAAGCCATCTTAAGGGAGGTAGAGGCAGCACAGATCCAGCCCAACGCTACCCAGAGGTTGGCCACTGACTCATTTTAGAATTAGGATACATCTCAGCGACATTAGTTGAATAATCAGACACCTGCCTCCGAGATGCAGAGTTTCCCAAAATGTCTTTGCTTAGACATTGGTTTTGGTTGGTTGTCTGCAGCCTGAGCGGCTCTAGGGCCCATTTTCCCACAAAAAACATTATAGTGTTTGCGTTTTGCAGCCGTCCTTACTTTCCTTTCTTGCTCTCTATAAGTAATGTTACTCATCTTCTTTAATTCAGCTCTGTTGGAGTTGTCAATAACTGAACCAGTGACCTGTGCATACAGATACAGTGTGAGCGTCAGCTTGCACTGACGTTAACCTGTTTGTCTGTGTGTGTGTAGGAGGGAGGATCCAGGCGTAATGATTACATCGAGTTTATTCCCACTGACTTTTCCTTTTCCTTCCACCCACGTCCCCCTCAGTGAAAGAGAGGCTGAGTTAAAAGGAAAAGACAAACGTGAAGCTTCACATCTTACTTCAAAGCATTTCTGGACCTGTGGGACGTTAAAGCCTGTTTCCCATAAACCGGCGGCTGCTGTAGTGCCAATTAGCATCGTCTGTGCTTCGTTTCATAGACAAATACCTGCAGTGAGAGGCCTGCAGCATGTCTAACCACTAAACTCTGTATATCATCAGCCTTGTCTAAAAGGAATAAAGGTCAATACCTAAGAACAAAGATGATTTGTCCTCTGTACACAGCCACCTTCATTTGAAATTAACAGTGGCCTCAACCGCTCAGGAAGTACAACCATTCCCATACTGTACACACATGCAGTAAACATCTGGTTCTCAGACAGTGAACAGGTTGTTCACAAATAACACAAGTCACTGTGGTTTTGCAGTGTCGACAGTCGGATCGACCGCTGCGTAACATCTTCTCCAGCCTGGACAGTCTGGAGCCTCGACTTGCCAATCCATTGGTAAAAATGTCGTCTCTGAGCTCTCTTTCAAAATAGGAGCCAATGAATGATGGCATTTACATCTTGAGTACGCGCGAGCAATCATTACTTACCGTAAGTATGCCTTTGTGTCGCCCATCCCACCCACCACATGAATTAGTTTAGACGTTAATGTGAGAGGAATACAACACAATCCACATCCAGATCATTGTATTGAAAAGTAACTGAGGTGCGTCTTCCTGTTTAGGCCTGAGGTCTCGAGGCGTGAGGACAATGGCTGGAGGCTGAGCTGGACTACATCCCTCTGTTTTCTGTACAGCATCAGAGGCAGATCAATAACACGTCAGCGGGTAGAAATCCAGAGGCTGCAGTGCAGACATGGATACGAGGTATGACGCTGCTTTGGGCTGACAGAAAAACAACTTTTATGGACTTGATTCAGTTCATTTCAGAGGAAACATGAAGGACTTCATTTCCCAGCTATGTCAGTTTGAATGACAGCTATACTTTAAGCATCAATAAAGCGATTTAATCTAATGCGTCTTTTCACAGAAGCATCCAAGGCCTTCAGCTACTACTGTGTGCTGTCAGGCCTTTTTTGTATTTCTCTGAGAACAAAACCTAAAGACCGGAACCAGCGTGAAGGGGACATTCATCCAATAACTTTTACAGCTCATCCTTGATTTCTCTCAGTGCACAAGCTGTCAATGTATCATTTCCTCCTGGAGTCGTTGATGTGTTGTTTTTAAATGTCAAGTTGAGCTGCAACCAAAAGCACTTTAGAGCTACATCATGACATGAAAAAAAGCAAGAGAATCTGTGCTTTAGTGTGAAATGCTGAGAACATTTACTCATTACCACAAACGAAACAACGTAGCATCTACACATAATCCTGTTTACAATGTTTGATCATGAATTTTGCATATAAATAAATCTAATAGTAAATAAACATCTGTTCAGTGTTTTTGTCACATACTTGATTATCTCCTGATTTAAAATGTCGTTGTTGAAAAGCTTTAGTCTTTAAGCGCCACCCCCTACATACTACAGCTACCTGTGGTCCTGCTGGGATGTTGTGTTGAGGTTTGAATACTACATTAGCAGGTCAGTGGCCACTCAGCTGAATTGATGACCACAGTCCAATAAATGTCAAAATAACTCTCAAATCAAATGTGTGTCCCCTGATAATAAAATACAAAAGATTTGCTTGTTTGCATCATCCTGAGATGTAAATGTTATCAGCAGTTACATCAGGAAACAGCAGCAATTAACATGAATGAAGGCGAATATAAAAGTGTTGATTGTTTTACTGCAATTCCTTCAACTGAAGGTTTAACAGTTGTGCTGAAACCTGCTGTGTCATTTTCTGCTGACTGCTGCTCAGGACCTGACAGTGAGACTCCGTCCTGTGGTTTGCTCCTTCCCGTATTAGCGTGTTTGATCTCATCGGGTGCTTACCTGGCAGATGACTAAGAGAAATCTCTATTCAGCGTCTTCTTTGCTTCCAGCCTGGGCTCTGAGCCCTAAACCAGCTCCCGCACACAGAACCAAAGCTTCCTCAACGGTCACCATGGTGATAATACACACACTGCAGCTGTGATGCAATGCAGATGGATTAAATGTTCACTCATTTCAAGTCACTATTGTCAGTCACACAAAATGTGGAACAGAAAGTAAAACGCTTTTCCATTAAGCATTGCAGCACTACTGTATTATTTTAGACAAGCCACTTGGTACCAATTATTTTGTCTTTTTATGAAGTTTCGCTGGCGTGTAGCCCAGACATTTGCTTGTATTGCTACTAAATAAAGGGTCTGTTTCTGGACAGAGGAAGCTAAATTACATTGATTTATTGTCAGGTTCATTCTCAAAAGTCAGATATTTGAATATGTGTCTTCTTGGATCTGTACATGTAGGCCTGAACATTTTAGAAAAAACCTTATTTATGAGGCACATGCAGAGCAAACCTCAACTAGTACATTATTAGAAGGTTATCATTTCTCCAGGAAGAACCAGGAAGCATCTAGAGAATTTAGCTTCATGTTTCATCCATGTAGGCCATTTAAGAGACCCTAAAAGTGCATTATCACACTGACCTCTGACCTCGAAGTGGGCGGAGTGACGGGTTATAAACAGCTGTAGTTGCTGATCAAGGTCGCAGCACTTGAGGTTGATGTCCCAGGATCTAATTCCTGCCAGGAAGAAAGAGAAAGATCACTTGAGGACAAACACCGGAGCATCTGCATGCTCGCTACCACGCGACGAGTCTCTGTTTGTGAACTTCAGGTAACCTCTCACCAGATGCTACTGCACCATCTTCTCTGTTTATGCTACAGGGAAGGTCACAGAGCAGGAAACTTTAATGGTTCAACACATCCTGGGACTGACAGAAATACATGAGCAGCCTCAAATAAAACGAATGATGGTGTCAGAGGGATCTTTGAAGTGTCGCAACAGCATTTTCCTTAATGGCATTTTTTCCAGTTATTACCTTCACAAGCTCTCATGCTACTTTACAACAACACATTAGATTCCTACACCAAGAGTAAATACAAAGGACCATACGTACTGAACATCCCTGACTTATTCTCATCTTACCCTCCATAAGACAAACAGATACTTTCATACTGTTCATATCGTCTCACAATAAAAAACACCAGCTTTTACTCAGAGTCTCTGCTCATGCTGTGTTGTTTTTGCTCTGTTTGACTCCCCATCAGCTCCTGAGGGAAACATTTGGCTCCTTAGCTGCTAAATGCTCCACTGTGCGTCCCAAGCGGTTTCTCTGCCTGCTGCATCAAAACAAAACTAATATTAATGAAAGATGTTGGACATTAAACTGAAAATTGCTGTGTGAAGCTGAAGGGAACTACAAAGGAACATTACAATTACATTATCTTTCATTTATTTATATTACCCACAGTCTGTGTGGAAAATTGAACTGGTGCATCCTGCTGTTGATTGTTTCAATCTGATCCTACTGATTCACACGGAGCAAAACTTCAGAGGAAACTTCAGATCTCATCAAGTAAAAAACAGTGCACACACACACACACACACACACACACCTCTCATCTTATCTACTTAGGGATTATTTTAGGAGGAGTGAGGCATGAGATTATTCTCATTTCTCAAATCCACACACCTGGGTTTAAATCTCCTCTTTCACAAAAAGACCTTGTTTGCCCTTAACGGGAGGAGCAGTTTCTACACTGCAGCCCAGTCTCAGATCTGCTGTGTCACTCTAAACAACATTTTGTTGGCATTCATCAGTTTTTAACTGCATCTTAAAAACCGCATTTTTCAAGTAAAATGCTGAAACATCAGCTGATTATTTTCCCTTTAATTTGAAAACAGTCTAGATGAAGTGAGTATCTCCGCTTTGTGGAGCTGGCGACGACTGATCAATGCTGCAACTGTTGCTGCTGAAAAAGATCTCACTTACACAAAAGACATAATGATGCTTCATCAGTGGACGAATGTTATGAATGAAACACACCTACGAGCTGCAGATGCTTGGTTTTGTTGTGAAAACATGTGCATTGAAGACAATGTTCACACGACTAAGACCTTAACCAGCGTGTGACCAGTGAAGGAACTTCACTAACCACAATGAAACTCCACCTTTGTAGCATAAAGGCTACGCTCCAGCAGGTGCCACGGGAAGGCGTCACCCTGAAACGGAAAATGGAATGAAGCCAAAATCACTTCTGACTTAGTTAGTGGCATGTTGGTTCACGGTTGTCAACCTCCCAGATGTGCATATAGTCGACTCAAACTTTAAACTAGCAGATCTGCAGCTTTGGGATGAAAATAACTTTACTGGTAGGCAAACGTCTGACTTGGCACTGGAGATCAAAAATCACAACCTCTACTTCATATATAGCGTTGAATGATTTATGATAAAACAATTTTTATAAAAATTCAGCGGTTTAATATTTTACAGGTAAGACCTCCCCCACATTAAACCATTTCTGCTCTTTGATTTGGTGAGAGCGACTGGCAGGCCGACCAAACGCCCCAAACGAGTCGGTGGCAGGTCTCTCACACTGAGTCACACTTAAAGCACCGACCTGTGCGAGAGGATCGATGCTGCAATGAGCCGAGTGGGTGTGATACTGAAGTTGCTGCTGAGCAGCAGAGCTGTCGGCTCCCTGACAGGCGATAAAGAGGAGGTCAGGGGGGGCGGATGCGGTTGCTATGGCACCGCACGGGCATCAAAAAAAAGTGTGATTGATGACATGGACTGAGAACAGCTCAGACACAACGCCACAGCAGAAACTGCTGAGCACAACACTCTGCAGACAGCAACATCTCTCACAACTCGACCGTCTGTTTACAGCCTCAAATTCGAAAGGGAGAGGGGCGACTGCAGCCTCCTGCATTCAGGAGGAGCAGGGTTCGACTCCCACAGAGCAAACATACGAAGCCTCTTCCTTAATAATACCCAAGAACTAGTTGTGGTGCTGCTGCTGACGATTGGCTGTGTTTACAGGTTTGAAAGTACATGACACCCCAACCTGGAAGCCACACACACACACACTCTGAAAATACAAGCTGCTTGTTAACTAGCCTTAAACGCAGCCCACACTACTGTGTAACACTGAGCAGGTTGTAGGTGTGTGTCATTCACTAGGCCACTGACTGTATCTGTCCGTCCATCGTATGTCGGGAGGCTGCTCTTTGAAGCAAACACTGCTGCTGCATATATAACTTGGCTCTGCAGCAGTTTTAGAGTGAAACAGGGCGCACGGAGTAACGCCTGGTGTCCCATGGTGCAATGCTGCACCAACCGCCTCTTCCTACCTATGGATGGGCATTGCGTCAAAACTGTTTCTCCACATTAAACGTTCCAACGCGACTTTCTATCCCAAAGCTAAACACGGACTCAATCAATCCGACAGATAACGAGCACAGCTCGGCAGCAGCGGCTCGTCCATCACTCACCCCGCTCTATCTGCGCTCTGGCGGCTTCCAGCTGGTGCTCTGTGCCGATCTCTCCGACCACTATCAGCATGTAGTAGCCGCCCCGGTTGAACGGTAGTCCGCGGCGCCGTCTCCCTCCTCCTCGGCGGTGCCGCAGTCGCTCCTCGGACGAATGGACGCTGAAGTCCTCGTCTTCCTCCACCACCGGGAGCGCACCTCTCACCGGGATCTCCATGGCAACAGACCCTGGAGCCGACGCCGAGGCTGACTCCATCGCCATGACAACTACCGGTGTGGTTAGAGGTGAGGGAGGGAGGGATAAAGTGTTCAACCGGGCAACAACAAAAGCAAAGTTTTATTTCCGGGAAAGCTTTCAAAATAAGAGCGCCTCAGTGAAAGACGAACACAATGTGTGGTGAGATCTGTGACAGAAAAGTGGCGAGATAAAAATAGCTTTATAAAAAAAGCGAAAAAATCTAAACATGTTAGTTTAACACACGAAGGAAATTCACAGTATAAAAATCTATTCTAATTACTTTTTACACATCAAACCAAAACCATTTTATGGGTAAATAATGTAAAAAGTGGTTCTATTTGCGTATTTATTTAATTTAGGTCACACTGAAGATTTCTGCTCTAAACAATGCTGTGCTATGCTAAACGTTTTATCATCCCAGCTAAACTGTAAACGATTCTGGGATCCGTATATTCACTCTTAGATGCAACCTGCTGAAGAATAACGAGAGTAAAGTAAGTTTTACGAATGTAAGTTTTTCCACGGAGAGCTGCGTCACTGGCTTTAGCTAACGCTAGCTTAACCAGTGCACCTTTACTTGACTCTGTCCTTCTGTCTGGGAGTAGAGATCGGTGGCACTAAAGGTCCTTTTGGGCTCCATTGTGTCTTCTTATGCTTCTTGGTGACTTCGCGTATGGGTCTGGGACATTTTTTGTGGAAGCAAATCACCTGAGACACGTGGAGACTGAACCAGACGCCCACGGTGCTAAGTACTGTTAGTTGTTAGCATAACACCGTCAAGGCTCCAGTTAACTCGGGGTTAAGATGTCAAACAGAAAACGAAACAACAGACAAAACAACATGACAACGACCTGGTGAAATTGTTGAAAAGTGGCAGTATTTAAAATTTGAATTGTAAAATAAACATAATTGTAATTGTCAAAAACCTGTATTATGATATTAACAGCTAGAAGTAAATAAAATGTATCTGCCATAATCTGTGTTACAGGGAAAATATATACATATTTCACCATAAGTACAACGCTGAATTATAAATGTTGCATAATAATGAGCCAATTTTCACCACCACGTTATTTATAACACACAGTTTATTACATAATTTCCAATGTATTTATCGGGTTTTAATTATTTAGAAGGTTACATCCCATCATGCACGACGTCCACTCAACACCACCTGCGTAGAGACAGAGGCTACACATCCTCCCTCTGGTTGTTACTGAGCCTCCGTTTAACTCACATCTTTCCTCTTAATGTAGGTTTAGGAAGGAAATTAAGACACATCGACAACTGTAAACATGGACCACTCCCCACTCAGGATTCAGATGATGTCAGTCTGAATGTGGAGGATAACTAAGAATAATCTGGAGCCAATTCGTTTTTCCAGAGTTCAAACATCTTCACAGATCTTAGAATAATCGTTAACCTTGAGCTCAGCTCATCTGTGGGTAATAAGCAGGTCTCATCACTGACTTAACACACGGCTGCTTACACGTATGTATCACACCTGGAGTTTCTGTCAGCGATGAAGGCGAAGGGTTATTAAATCAAATACTTTAACGAATATAGTATTTATGTTGAATAAAAACTTTTAACCTGAGCATCATCAGCTCCAGTCAGCTGTGACCAATGGCGGCCTTCAGTGCGCATGCTCAGTCTCTTTGCAGGTGTCTGACAGTGAGTCAGCACAACGGAGCAGCCGTGCTTCCCTCTAGTGGCAACAAACGACACTCCACACCGTTACAAGGTGGGAGATGACGTCATGTCCAACCAGTAAAACAGGAATTGATGTCTAACGAGTAACTAAAATTAAATAAACGCGGAGCAAAGTGTAATATTTGTTTCTTCATTCCGTGAACTAGTGATATCAATTATAAATGCTTCAAATTTGTAACAGTAAAAAACATGTCATCCACTGTTAAATCGTGTAACAGGCATCATGTTCATGGTGTGGTGTGTAAAAAGTCATCTCTGCTCCTTTAAAGGAAACAATAACTTCTCCTCAGTTGTCTCTTTAAACCACATGATGGCGTCTTTTGCTCAGACTTTTAAAACTAGACATTAATTTGTGCAGCAGTTTCCCGTTGTTCGTGTATGTGTATGCCACATTTTACAGCATCTCTACTCCACCACCTGCTGGACAGACGATGGTAAAGCACGACAGTAAAGCACACACACACACACACACACACACACACGCACCCACACGCACACACACACACACACACACACACACACACACAGACGATAAAGTCTGTTGATAGAACGTCTAGCTGTACACAGACCAGCTACAACATTAGCACCACCTGGTGGTTGTAGTGATGAAGTGAACTGGGGTCAGCGTGTGCTCTGCTTTTAATTTAGCTGAAAACTGTCTGATGCTGCTGGAAATTAGAGCAACATGTGACGTGACCCTGAGAGAAAACTCAGTAAGTGTGACCTGTAAATGAAACCTATGAGCTAGAAAAGTTACTTTTTGTACAGATACTAGCAACAAAAGTGTGTATTTAAAAGTTTATTTGATGCCACTTGAATCATCAGTTCATCTGCGTTGTCAGATGTCGTACACAGCTGGTTTGATGCCTGAATTGGAGCGGTGTTGAGTGTTTTCACCTGGAGCCAAAACAGCAGCATGTGAATGACGGCGCCTGTCATTTTCCTCACCGGTGGAACTAAACATACATTAATGTGAGTTTAACTTCTCGTACCGTTTAGCACTTGTACAGCCTGTTCAGCCTGGTGATGTCGTTGCTGCTCATCTCGGTGGCTTGGCCAAAGGGAACGTTTGGGTTGGGAATGGGCTGCATGGTGGGCTTGTTGTTACCAGAGAAGGCATATCTGCAGTTATACAGAGTCAGATTTGTTGTGTGAGGTCATTTCCTATAGAATAGATGACATTGTGTTTTGTGAGACAGATAACAGAGGCGGAAGCTTCCTCAACTTGTGGTATTGCATGACGGAGTTGTAGTCGTAAGGGGTGTTCAGATTCAGAGTGTTGATCTTGTCGAAGGCGTACTCCCAACCTGAAACCCACACAGGCTGTTAACTGACAGCATGGGTATGAACATGACTAAACATGTAGCGAGGGCTAGCGAACGCTGACCAGACTGGATGTTCTCCCACAGGACTCGGATGTGCTGGTCTCTGTCGGAGCGACACTGTTCGTGGTTGAAGCCGAGGGCGTGGAGCAGCTCGTGCTGTACGGTGCTGTGGTAGAGGCAGCCCTGACGGTCCAGGGACACCTGCTGGGCATTACCACGGCGACCGACGTAGGAGTAACAGCTGCAGTGGTGCATTTCAAGAAAGCAATAGTGATGAGAGATGGCAGCAACATTGTGTGGCTCATCTAGAGAAGGTGTTTTTACTGTACGCATTAATTTCAACGTGACAACACCAACTGTTGGTTTCATAATGTCTTTGTTACCCATTGATGGACTGGATGGTCAGGTAGTCTCTCTGGTTGGTTCGTTGGATGAAGCGGATGCAGGAGACGCTTCCGAAGGACTGCAGGCCACGCTCGATGATGGAGCGCTCACGAGAGGCTGAGGACGCAAACCGAGAAGCACGTGTACGTTACACATGGCACAACATGCACGTGGTTGTAGCGAACAACGCGGATACTCACAGTAATGTGAGGCGATGACGTAGGGCACGTAGACCTTCCCGTCGGCGGACTTGGCCCACATGCAGCCACGGGAAGTGCACTGATCAGCGTTCCTCTCATTTTCATTGTCATATGCAATGTCATCTATGACTAAGGGCTCGTCCTCTCCATGCACTGGCAAAGGACATGAAAGACTCTGACCACATGCTGTTTATTATATTTTCAACCTTTCTTGGTTTATAATATTCTTAACCTTCTGTTACAACTAATATAAACAGATATGAGTACATAAAAAGTTTCTCACCAACGTCCTTGTTGGCTTTCCACAGGAGCTCAGAGACGGACAGTTCCTGCATCAGGGGGATGGAATGAATGTGTACATCTATACAGTCACTGGCCGCTTTATTGGGATCTCTGCCAGCAATTCATCTTCTACCAGGCTGTCGTTTTGCCTTCAGTGTTTAAGCTGATCCTGCGGTTCCTACTATGTTTATTACTAAGGTAACAGCGGGAGCTGGAGTCATGGAGATGTGTTTTGACCGTGTATGTAACAAACTCTAGAACCACCACTTAGCTTAAAACTGACACATTACAACCTTGTAAAAGTAGAATCGGTGGCAGTTTCTGCATATATGGATAATGTGTTATTGTTGTCACATATAATGAGTATACAGAGAAAACGTCCACACAGTAACAAAAAAGTTATTACAGTCAGAAAGAGCAAAGTCAGTAATGTGTAAGAAGGATTAAACTGAGTGAAGAACAATGAGTAAATGTAACAAAAACGCCAAACGAGACATTTCTTAGAAACTAGTCCAGTCCAGTAATTTATCTTGGTTTAATATAAGCTCACCTTCTCTTCAGCCCAGGAGCAGTCAGAGACCACGAGAAAGATTAGGAGCCCGAGTGCGCTCTTCAACGAAGCCATGTTCGCAGCGTTACCGCCTGCACCCGGCTGCATCTGCTGTTTTTAACCCTCGGTGTATCTGTGCACCGCTGCGATAACCTATACACCAGCTGGAAAACATGCTGCAGGTTCCCACCTTAACTAAGCTAAATCTGCTTGTGGAGGCAGAATCATGCTCAGAAAAGCTTTAGGCCACGTCGTGGGACTGTCGACCCTGCACACACCTGCTTTATTGTATGGCCTCTGAACGACATGATGCAAATAGAATTATTGAAATGTTACACTTTGGAAACCTCACAAACAAATCTAACGGGAAATATCACAATATCCAAATAGACCGTACACAAGTGTATGTTTCACATCAACATTTATTGAGTAAAACAAAATGAACCTACTACATTAAAGGCTTGGTGGTGTCAAAGCTGTGATGAGAACCTGATGTGAGTCAGGTCAAAGTCGGTCTGTGTAGCTACTTGGAGCAGTACAGCAGGTTGATGCGGTTGATGTCGTTCTGGCTCATCTGCGTGGCCGTGCCAAACACGGCGTTGGCGTTGGGAATGGCCACCATGGTTGGATTCACCATGTCCTTGGAGAAAGCCAGTCTGCAGGTACGACACAGCCACAGGCAGGATTATTGGACAAGGTGATGGTAGAAGATATAAGACCTCTGTCTGGTTAACGCCTCCTGAAGCTACAGAGACCTCACAGTCACACTGACCTGCCGTAGTGCATGATAGAGTTGTAGTCATAAGGGCTTCCCAGGTTCAGAGTGTTGATCTTCTCAAAGTTGTATTCCATTCCTGCAGCACAGCAGAGTGTTTTCATCAACACTACTAAAGTAGTAGTCGTCCAAGTTAGTTAAAATTCATTATGCAGCATGAAAAGTGTGTTCGTGCCGGTTTCCTTCTGACACGTGTAAGGAATATTTCAGCTGAGGCGAAATGTTTAACAGTGAGCTGATGGTCTGTCCAGAGGTCTGCAGCCTACCAGAGATGACGTTCTGCAGCAGGATCTGGATGTGCTGGTCCCGGTCGGAGCGACACTGCTCATGGTCGAAGCCCAGAGCGTGGATCAGCTCGTGCTGGACTATTCCAAAGTCAATACAGCCGAAGGTGCTCAGTGACACGGTCTGACCACCTCCGATACGACCCACATAGGAGTAGCATCTACAGAGACCATGGAGGACACGAAGTGCAGCCACATTACGACGTTTACTGCTGCTACTACTCAAGGAGACATCGATTCCATCACTTACCCACTGTAGGACTGGATGTTGACGTAGTCTGTCTGGTTGGTTCGGGGGATGAAGCGAATGCAGGTGGAGGCAGAGAAGGAATTGAGGCCACTCGTGATGACGCTGAGCTGCTGAGCAGCTGAAGGTGGAAACACAAAGACGAAACCAACCTGATGTTAAATGAAAGAACTTTTCCAGTGTTGGAGTGACGTTTAGTGCTGAGTCATGCAGACGTACAGTAGCTGTTAGCGATGACGTAGGGAATGTAAACGTTGCCATCAGACGCCTTAGGCCACGTGCAGCCAGTCTGGACGCAGGGGTCAGCGTTCCTGTGGTTGGGAACGGCGATGTCGCCTCGCAGCTGGACGCCATCTTGGATGGGGTCTGCAGAGAGAACGTGGACGTCAGACACCAGAAACGTCAGCAGCCTTCAATAACAGCCGGCTTCCAGCAGCTGTGGTCTGGCTGTGATTTGGCCTCTCACCAACCAACCTAGAGCTCATGGAGCCAGTCAGCTACTGAATCTACACGTGATGATGTAAGGAGTGAGTCTCACTGAGGTTTCTGTTGGCTCTGTCCAGCAGCTCTGAGACGGGCAGGACTCCCTCGTCGTCTTTGACGCCGTCTCCACCTGCTCTGTTCAAGACCTGCACACAGAAACGTGACGCAAGTGTTTCTGCCTCGTCATCAACAAGAGGAGACCGTGGTTCATCCGAGGCTGGACTCACCACGGCTTCGGTCCAGGCCGAGGCTGCAAACAGAACCAGGAGACCCAGGATGCGCTTCATCGCTGCCACGTGACCAACAACCTTCAGACTGAAACACAGCTGTACTGGAGCAGAGGAGCAGTAATACTCACTGACCGTTAGCTCTTCACTGCAGGAGCAAAGAAGGACATGTGACGCTGTGAAGGCTCTGCTCATCCTCTTTTATAGCAGAACCGGCAGAGGTCCAGCTGTTAGCAGAACACACAGAGGATCAGCTGAGTAGACCAGCACACAGCCTGATGTTTACCTGCTGCCCTCAACACACACAGTACGTGGCCGCACTAATCTGCAGAAACATGGGAGGAGGTCCAGGGCTTAGTGCTGATGTTGAGTGTATTTGGAGATCAATTGCTAAAAAGCCACAACCAGCACTGACTCTGTTACAGGATGGAGAAGAGCTGAGTCAACAATTAACACTAAGACAGTAACAAGTATTACAACAAGTAGTAGAACAGCTACGTCAAACTGATAAAACATAAAACTCCTTCTACATCAAAGGCAACAATAACTCACTGTGTCATTTTCGACTGTTTTTTCTATTGAGGCTTCGTTGACACTGTCTCAGCTGTTGAGGGGTCGACAGCACATCACATGAACAGTAAACCTAATAACCAGACAATCAAACCCTGGACCTCCTCCCATGTTTCTGCAGATTAGTGCGGCCACGTACTGTGTGTGTTGAGGGCAGCAGGTAAACATCAGGCTGTGTGCTGGTCTACTCAGCTGATCCTCTGTGTGTTCTGCTAACAGCTGGACCTCTGCCGGTTCTGCTATAAAAGAGGATGAGCAGAGCCTTCACAGCGTCACATGTCCTTCTTTGCTCCTGCAGTGAAGAGCTAACGGTCAGTGAGTATTACTGCTCCTCTGCTCCAGTACAGCTGTGTTTCAGTCTGAAGGTTGTTGGTCACGTGGCAGCGATGAAGCGCATCCTGGGTCTCCTGGTTCTGTTTGCAGCCTCGGCCTGGACCGAAGCCGTGGTGAGTCCAGCCTCGGATGAACCACGTTCTCCTCTGGTTGATGACGAGGCAGAAACACTTGCGTCACGTTTCTGTGTGCAGGTCTTGAACAGAGCAGGTGGAGACGGCGTCAAAGACGACGAGGGAGTCCTGCCCGTCTCAGAGCTGCTGGACAGAGCCAACAGAAACCTCAGTGAGACTCACTCCTTACATCATCACGTGTAGATTCAGTAGCTGACTGGCTCCATGAGCTCTAGGTTGGTTGGTGAGAGGCCAAATCACAGCCAGACCACAGCTGCTGGAAGCCGGCTGTTATTGAAGGCTGCTGACGTTTCTGGTGTCTGACGTCCACGTTCTCTCTGCAGACCCCATCCAAGATGGCGTCCAGCTGCGAGGCGACATCGCCGTTCCCAACCACAGGAACGCTGACCCCTGCGTCCAGACTGGCTGCACGTGGCCTAAGGCGTCTGATGGCAACGTTTACATTCCCTACGTCATCGCTAACAGCTACTGTACGTCTGCATGACTCAGCACTAAACGTCACTCCAACACTGGAAAAGTTCTTTCATTTAACATCAGGTTGGTTTCGTCTTTGTGTTTCCACCTTCAGCTGCTCAGCAGCTCAGCGTCATCACGAGTGGCCTCAATTCCTTCTCTGCCTCCACCTGCATTCGCTTTATCCCCCGAACCAACCAGACAGACTACGTCAACATCCAGTCCTACAGTGGGTAAGTGATGGAATCGATGTCTCCTTGAGTAGTAGCAGCAGTAAACGTCGTAATGTGGCTGCACTTCGTGTCCTCCATGGTCTCTGTAGATGCTACTCCTATGTGGGTCGTATCGGAGGTGGTCAGACCGTGTCACTGAGCACCTTCGGCTGTATTGACTTTGGAATAGTCCAGCACGAGCTGATCCACGCTCTGGGCTTCGACCATGAGCAGTGTCGCTCCGACCGGGACCAGCACATCCAGATCCTGCTGCAGAACGTCATCTCTGGTAGGCTGCAGACCTCTGGACAGACCATCAGCTCACTGTTAAACATTTCGCCTCAGCTGAAATATTCCTTACACGTGTCAGAAGGAAACCGGCACGAACACACTTTTCATGCTGCATAATGAATTTTAACTAACTTGGACGACTACTACTTTAGTAGTGTTGATGAAAACACTCTGCTGTGCTGCAGGAATGGAATACAACTTTGAGAAGATCAACACTCTGAACCTGGGAAGCCCTTATGACTACAACTCTATCATGCACTACGGCAGGTCAGTGTGACTGTGAGGTCTCTGTAGCTTCAGGAGGCGTTAACCAGACAGAGGTCTTATATCTTCTACCATCACCTTGTCCAATAATCCTGCCTGTGGCTGTGTCGTACCTGCAGACTGGCTTTCTCCAAGGACATGGTGAATCCAACCATGGTGGCCATTCCCAACGCCAACGCCGTGTTTGGCACGGCCACGCAGATGAGCCAGAACGACATCAACCGCATCAACCTGCTGTACTGCTCCAAGTAGCTACACGGACCCGACTTTGACCTGACTCACATCAGGTTCTCATCACAGCTTTGACATCAGGTCCCAGCATCAGGATATGATTGTTTATTGTAGTAATTAATTTTTCTGTTGAGTAGTGTGTTGTTTTGATGCTTTTTGTGTAATTACGTCTCCCATTCAATAAATAAACATTCATTCATTTGAAACATATGTTTGTTGTCTCATTACATGTGGTTTGGTCAGTGGACCAACCTAGGACCAGTAGATGTCCACCACAGAGGTTATCTGTTGTTTGATAATTACTAGCAAGAAACACAGACTCACGTGTGTTTCTCTAGTTTGGCCTGCAAGGATGGAGATGAGCAAGAGAGCGAGGGCACAACACATTCAGTCTGCTGATATAATCCAAAGATACTCACAGAGTACCCAAACACACAAGGCCAAGATCAACGCTCTCTTTCTTCATTCAATCTTCACATAAACAATTCTTTGTCCTTAATCATTCCTCTATCAGCAACAAGCGATAATCATATGGAACCCAGGCACAAGGGAGAGGATCAGGCCCAAAAGCCGAAGGTGGATACTGTCACAATCCAAACGGAGAAACCGAACGAGGAGACCAGGAAACCGACAGCGAATAGACGCCCAAGGAAACTACTGAACCGAGGCAGAGAGGGCTGGTCCAGTTACTGTGAGAATTAGGTTTGGTACAGATGATCGTCAAGCAAACGATAAGTTACAAGGAAAGATTAAACACAAGACAGCCGATGAAGTTGAGACTGAATCAAATGACACTGCTGACAGTGGGGAGGCACAGGAAATGGAGCAGCAAAGTAAGAGCAGGAAACTGCACATAAAGCTGGAGATGCTAATGACTTCATCTTGTGGAATATTTTATTGTTGGTAAAGTTTCAGAAATTTCAGCAGTATCAATTAATTCTGTTATACGTCTAAGTAATGACATGAGATTTTCTCTCTGTATCTCATGTCTAAGACAAAATTGTCCGTTTGAATCACAACGTGCCTCAATGTTTAGTTTGTGGATGAAATAAGCCATGAGTCACGTTTTACTAGCGTTGCTACCTGGTCACATCAGTTGTAACAGTCTAGTCACAGGAAAGTGGTCTATACCTGTGTGTGTGACTGTGAGGACGCTGAGCTCAGCTCTGAGAAACGTATTAAAGAAGTGGACAGAACTGTGTAACATGTTTGTATGAACATTAGAAGAGACATTAGCAAATATTAATGATGACCAAAATTCATTAAATTCAACATTTATTGATAAAATGGTCAATAATAGTGGAACCTAATTCCTTAAAGATCATCAGTAATCAGAATACAATCATATCCTGATGCTGGGACCTGATGTCAAAGCTGTGATGAGAACCTGATGTGAGTCAGGTCAAAGTCGGGTCCGTGTAGCTACTTGGAGCAGTACAGCAGGTTGATGCGGTTGATGTCGTTCTGGCTCATCTGCGTGGCCGTGCCAAACACGGCGTTGGCGTTGGGAATGGCCACCATGGTTGGATTCACCATGTCCTTGGAGAAAGCCAGTCTGCAGGTACGACACAGCCACAGGCAGGATTATTGGACAAGGTGATGGTAGAAGATATAAGACCTCTGTCTGGTTAACGCCTCCTGAAGCTACAGAGACCTCACAGTCACACTGACCTGCCGTAGTGCATGATAGAGTTGTAGTCATAAGGGCTTCCCAGGTTCAGAGTGTTGATCTTCAGAAAGTTGGATTCCATTCCTGCAGAGGGGTTTTAAAATGAGCAGCTTGTAGGATGTGTTAGAAATAAAGTCCATCAGAGAAGAAGCACATTACATTGGCAGGGGAACATTGGTTCATCATGGAATGAACAAATGATTTGTGTTTATCGTAAACCAAATATTTGTTTTGTGTTTGTTGAAATCAGTTTTAAAGGCAAAGCATTAAAATTACTTAAACGCACTAGAACAAGTTAAATTAATGCAACGTTTCATCTCTGCAGCCTACCAGAGATGACGTTCTGCAGCAGGATCTGGATGTGCTGGTCCCGGTCGGAGCGACAGTGCTCATGGTCGAAGCCCAGAACGTGGATCAGCTCGTGCTGGACTATTCCAAAGTCAATACAGCCGAAGTTGCTCAGTGACACGGTCTGACCACCTCTGATACGACCCACAAAGGAGTAGCATCTACAGAGACCATGGAGGACACGAAGACATCAGATTACACACGGTTCCTCCTTCTCCTGCTTCACTGAAGACCAGGAGGAACAGACTGAACCTGGGGCTGCTCACTCCCATGGCTTCTATTTAGTTAGTCTGTTATTCCAACCCCAACAGACTATGTGGTGACGTGATTTAGCACAAAGCTCACCGAACATGTATCTAACGGTGGTGGAGGTCAGTGGAGACACGAGCACCATCTGAGCTACGTTTAGTGTTGGGTGTGTAAAGTGCAGCAGTGCAGCCACATTACGACGTTTACTGCTGCTACTACTCAAGGAGACATCGATTCCATCACTTACCCACTGTAGGACTGGATGTTGACGTAGTCTGTCTGGTTGGTTCGGGGGATGAAGCGAATGCAGGTGGAGGCAGAGAAGGAATTGAGGCCACTCGTGATGACGCTGAGCTGCTGAGCAGCTGAAGGTGGAAACACAAAGACGAAACCAACCTGATGTTAAATGAAAGAACTTTTCCAGTGTTGGAGTGACGTTTAGTGCTGAGTCATGCAGACGTACAGTAGCTGTTAGCGATGACGTAGGGGATGTAAACGTTGCCATCAGACGCCTTAGGCCACGTGCAGCCAGTCTGGACGCAGGGGTCAGCGTTCCTGTGGTTGGGAACGGCGATGTCGCCTCGCAGCTGGACGCCATCTTGGATGGGGTCTGCAGAGAGAACGTGGACGTCAGACACCAGAAACGTCAGCAGCCTTCAATAACAGCCGGCTTCCAGCAGCTGTGGTCTGGCTGTGATTTGGCCTCTCAATAACCAACCTAGAGCTCATGGAGCCAGTCAGCTACTGAATCTACACGTGATGATGTAAGGAGTGAGTCTCACTGAGGTTTCTGTTGGCTCTGTCCAGCAGCTCTGAGACGGGCAGGACTCCCTCGTCGTCTTTGACGCCGTCTCCACCTGCTCTGTTCAAGACCTGCACACAGAAACGTGACGCAAGTGTTTCTGCCTCGTCATCAACCAGAGGAGAACGTGGTTCATCCGAGGCTGGACTCACCACGGCTTCGGTCCAGGCCGAGGCTGCAAACAGAACCAGGAGACCCAGGATGCTCTTCATCGCTGCCACGTGACCAACAACCTTCAGACTGAAACACAGCTGTACTGGAGCAGAGGAGCAGTAATACTCACTGACCGTTAGCTCTTCACTGCAGGAGCAAAGAAGGACATGTGACGCTGTGAAGGCTCTGCTCATCCTCTTTTATAGCAGAACCGGCAGAGGTCCAGCTGTTAGCAGAACACACAGAGGATCAGCTGAGTAGACCAGCACACAGCCTGATGTTTACCTGCTGCCCTCAACACACACAGTACGTGGCCGCACTAATCTGCAGAAACATGGGAGGAGGTCCAGGGTTTGATTGTCTGGTTATTAGGTTTACTGTTCATGTGATGTGCTGTCGACCCCTCAACAGCTGAGACAGGCTCAGCGTGTCAACGAAGCCTCAATAGAAAAAACAGTCGAAAATGACACAGTGAGTTATTGTTGCCTTTGATGTAGAAGGAGTTTTATGTGTTATCAGTTTGACGTAGCTGTTCTACTACTTGTTGTAATACTTGTTACTGTCTTAGTGTTAATTGTTGACTCAGCTCTTCTCCATCCTGTAACAGAGTCAGTGCTGGTTGTGGCTTTTTAGCAATTGATCTCCAAATACACTCAACATCAGCACTCAGCCCTGGACCTCCTCCCATGTTTCTGCAGATTAGTGCGGCCACGTACTGTGTGTGTTGAGGGCAGCAGGTAAACATCAGGCTGTGTGCTGGTCTACTCAGCTGATCCTCTGTGTGTTCTGCTAACAGCTGGACCTCTGCCGGTTCTGCTATAAAAGAGGATGAGCAGAGCCTTCACAGCGTCACATGTCCTTCTTTGCTCCTGCAGTGAAGAGCTAACGGTCAGTGAGTATTACTGCTCCTCTGCTCCAGTACAGCTGTGTTTCAGTCTGAAGGTTGTTGGTCACGTGGCAGCGATGAAGCGCATCCTGGGTCTCCTGGTTCTGTTTGCAGCCTCGGCCTGGACCGAAGCCGTGGTGAGTCCAGCCTCGGATGAACCACGTTCTCCTCTGGTTGATGACGAGGCAGAAACACTTGCGTCACGTTTCTGTGTGCAGGTCTTGAACAGAGCAGGTGGAGACGGCGTCAAAGACGACGAGGGAGTCCTGCCCGTCTCAGAGCTGCTGGACAGAGCCAACAGAAACCTCAGTGAGACTCACTCCTTACATCATCACGTGTAGATTCAGTAGCTGACTGGCTCCATGAGCTCTAGGTTGGTTGGTGAGAGGCCAAATCACAGCCAGACCACAGCTGCTGGAAGCCGGCTGTTATTGAAGGCTGCTGACGTTTCTGGTGTCTGACGTCCACGTTCTCTCTGCAGACCCCATCCAAGATGGCGTCCAGCTGCGAGGCGACATCGCCGTTCCCAACCACAGGAACGCTGACCCCTGCGTCCAGACTGGCTGCACGTGGCCTAAGGCGTCTGATGGCAACGTTTACATCCCCTACGTCATCGCTAACAGCTACTGTACGTCTGCATGACTCAGCACTAAACGTCACTCCAACACTGGAAATGTTCTTTCATTTAACATCAGGTTGGTTTTGTCTTTGTGTTTCCACCTTCAGCTGCTCAGCAGCTCAGCGTCATCACGAGTGGCCTCAATTCCTTCTCTGCCTCCACCTGCATTCGCTTCATCCCCCGAACCAACCAGACAGACTACGTCAACATCCAGTCCTACAGTGGGTAAGTGATGGAATCGATGTCTCCTTGAGTAGTAGCAGCAGTAAACGTCGTAATGTGGCTGCACTGCTGCACTTTACACACCCAACACTAAACGTAGCTCAGATGGTGCTCGTGTCTCCACTGACCTCCACCACCGTTAGATACATGTTCGGTGAGCTTTGTGCTAAATCACGTCACCACATAGTCTGTTGGGGTTGGAATAACAGACTAACTAAATAGAAGCCATGGGCGTGAGCAGCCCCAGGTTCAGTCTGTTCCTCCTGGTCTTCAGTGAAGCAGGAGAAGGAGGAACCGTGTGTAATCTGATGTCTTCGTGTCCTCCATGGTCTCTGTAGATGCTACTCCTTTGTGGGTCGTATCAGAGGTGGTCAGACCGTGTCACTGAGCAACTTCGGCTGTATTGACTTTGGAATAGTCCAGCACGAGCTGATCCACGTTCTGGGCTTCGACCATGAGCACTGTCGCTCCGACCGGGACCAGCACATCCAGATCCTGCTGCAGAACGTCATCTCTGGTAGGCTGCAGAGATGAAACGTTGCATTAATTTAACTTGTTCTAGTGCGTTTAAGTAATTTTAATGCTTTGCCTTTAAAACTGATTTCAACAAACACAAAACAAATATTTGGTTTACGATAAACACAAATCATTTGTTCATTCCATGATGAACCAATGTTCCCCTGCCAATGTAATGTGCTTCTTCTCTGATGGACTTTATTTCTAACACATCCTACAAGCTGCTCATTTTAAAACCCCTCTGCAGGAATGGAATCCAACTTTCTGAAGATCAACACTCTGAACCTGGGAAGCCCTTATGACTACAACTCTATCATGCACTACGGCAGGTCAGTGTGACTGTGAGGTCTCTGTAGCTTCAGGAGGCGTTAACCAGACAGAGGTCTTATATCTTCTACCATCACCTTGTCCAATAATCCTGCCTGTGGCTGTGTCGTACCTGCAGACTGGCTTTCTCCAAGGATCTGGTGAATCCAACCATGGTGGCCATTCCCAACGCCAACGCCGTGTTTGGCACGGCCACGCAGATGAGCCAGAACGACATCAACCGCATCAACCTGCTGTACTGCTCCAAGTAGCTACACGGACCGACTTTAACCTGACTCACATCAGGTTCTCATCACAGCTTTGACATCAGGTCCCAGCATCAGGATATGATTGTATTCTGATTACTGATGATCTTTAAGGAATTAGGTTCCACTATTATTGACCATTTTATCAATAAATGTTGAATTTAATGAATTTTGGTCATCATTAATATTTGCTAATGTCTCTTCTAATGTTCATACAAACATGTTACACAGTTCTGTCCACTTCTTTAATACGTTTCTCAGAGCTGAGCTCAGCGTCCTCACAGTCACACACACAGGTATAGACCACTTTCCTGTGACTAGACTGTTACAACTGATGTGACCAGGTAGCAACGCTAGTAAAACGTGACTCATGGCTTATTTCATCCACAAACTAAACATTGAGGCACGTTGTGATTCAAACGGACAATTTTGTCTTAGACATGAGATACAGAGAGAAAATCTCATGTCATTACTTAGACGTATAACAGAATTAATTGATACTGCTGAAATTTCTGAAACTTTACCAACAATAAAATATTCCACAAGATGAAGTCATTAGCATCTCCAGCTTTATGTGCAGTTTCCTGCTCTTACTTTGCTGCTCCATTTCCTGTGCCTCCCCACTGTCAGCAGTGTCATTTGATTCAGTCTCAACTTCATCGGCTGTCTTGTGTTTAATCTTTCCTTGTAACTTATCGTTTGCTTGACGATCATCTGTACCAAACCTAATTCTCACAGTAACTGGACCAGCCCTCTCTGCCTCGGTTCAGTAGTTTCCTTGGGCGTCTATTCGCTGTCGGTTTCCTGGTCTCCTCGTTCGGTTTCTCCGTTTGGATTGTGACAGTATCCACCTTCGGCTTTTGGGCCTGATCCTCTCCCTTGTGCCTGGGTTCCATATGATTATCGCTTGTTGCTGATAGAGGAATGATTAAGGACAAAGAATTGTTTATGTGAAGATTGAATGAAGAAAGAGAGCGTTGATCTTGGCCTTGTGTGTTTGGGTACTCTGTGAGTATCTTTGGATTATATCAGCAGACTGAATGTGTTGTGCCCTCGCTCTCTTGCTCATCTCCATCCTTGCAGGCCAAACTAGAGAAACACACGTGAGTCTGTGTTTCTTGCTAGTAATTATCAAACAACAGATAACCTCTGTGGTGGACATCTACTGGTCCTAGGTTGGTCCACTGACCAAACCACATGTAATGAGACAACAAACATATGTTTCAAATGAATGAATGTTTATTTATTGAATGGGAGACGTAATTACACAAAAAGCATCAAAACAACACACTACTCAACAGAAAAATTAATTACTACAATAAACAATCATATCCTGATGCTGGGACCTGATGTCAAAGCTGTGATGAGAACCTGATGTGAGTCAGGTCAAAGTCGGTCCGTGTAGCTACTTGGAGCAGTACAGCAGGTTGATGCGGTTGATGTCGTTCTGGCTCATCTGCGTGGCCGTGCCAAACACGGCGTTGGCGTTGGGAATGGCCACCATGGTTGGATTCACCATGTCCTTGGAGAAAGCCAGTCTGCAGGTACGACACAGCCACAGGCAGGATTATTGGACAAGGTGATGGTAGAAGATATAAGACCTCTGTCTGGTTAACGCCTCCTGAAGCTACAGAGACCTCACAGTCACACTGACCTGCCGTAGTGCATGATAGAGTTGTAGTCATAAGGGCTTCCCAGGTTCAGAGTGTTGATCTTCTCAAAGTTGTATTCCATTCCTGCAGCACAGCAGAGTGTTTTCATCAACACTACTAAAGTAGTAGTCGTCCAAGTTAGTTAAAATTCATTATGCAGCATGAAAAGTGTGTTCGTGCCGGTTTCCTTCTGACACGTGTAAGGAATATTTCAGCTGAGGCGAAATGTTTAACAGTGAGCTGATGGTCTGTCCAGAGGTCTGCAGCCTACCAGAGATGACGTTCTGCAGCAGGATCTGGATGTGCTGGTCCCGGTCGGAGCGACACTGCTCATGGTCGAAGCCCAGAGCGTGGATCAGCTCGTGCTGGACTATTCCAAAGTCAATACAGCCGAAGGTGCTCAGTGACACGGTCTGACCATCTCCGATACGACCCACATAGGAGTAGCATCTACAGAGACCATGGAGGACACGAAGTGCAGCCACATTACGACGTTTACTGCTGCTACTACTCAAGGAGACATCGATTCCATCACTTACCCACTGTAGGACTGGATGTTGACGTAGTCTGTCTGGTTGGTTCGGGGGATGAAGCGAATGCAGGTGGAGGCAGAGAAGGAATTGAGGCCACTCGTGATGACGCTGAGCTGCTGAGCAGCTGAAGGTGGAAACACAAAGACGAAACCAACCTGATGTTAAATGAAAGAACTTTTCCAGTGTTGGAGTGACGTTTAGTGCTGAGTCATGCAGACGTACAGTAGCTGTTAGCGATGACGTAGGGAATGTAAACGTTGCCATCAGACGCCTTAGGCCACGTGCAGCCAGTCTGGACGCAGGGGTCAGCGTTCCTGTGGTTGGGAACGGCGATGTCGCCTCGCAGCTGGACGCCATCTTGGATGGGGTCTGCAGAGAGAACGTGGACGTCAGACACCAGAAACGTCAGCAGCCTTCAATAACAGCCGGCTTCCAGCAGCTGTGGTCTGGCTGTGATTTGGCCTCTCACCAACCAACCTAGAGCTCATGGAGCCAGTCAGCTACTGAATCTACACGTGATGATGTAAGGAGTGAGTCTCACTGAGGTTTCTGTTGGCTCTGTCCAGCAGCTCTGAGACGGGCAGGACTCCCTCGTCGTCTTTGACGCCGTCTCCACCTGCTCTGTTCAAGACCTGCACACAGAAACGTGACGCAAGTGTTTCTGCCTCGTCATCAACCAGAGGAGAACGTGGTTCATCCGAGGCTGGACTCACCACGGCTTCGGTCCAGGCCGAGGCTGCAAACAGAACCAGGAGACCCAGGATGCGCTTCATCGCTGCCACGTGACCAACAACCTTCAGACTGAAACACAGCTGTACTGGAGCAGAGGAGCAGTAATACTCACTGACCGTTAGCTCTTCACTGCAGGAGCAAAGAAGGACATGTGACGCTGTGAAGGCTCTGCTCATCCTCTTTTATAGCAGAACCGGCAGAGGTCCAGCTGTTAGCAGAACACACAGAGGATCAGCTGAGTAGACCAGCACACAGCCTGATGTTTACCTGCTGCCCTCAACACACACAGTACGTGGCCGCACTAATCTGCAGAAACATGGGAGGAGGTCCAGGGCTGAGTGCTGATGTTGAGTGTATTTGGAGATCAATTGCTAAAAAGCCACAACCAGCACTGACTCTGTTACAGGATGGAGAAGAGCTGAGTCAACAATTAACACTAAGACAGTAACAAGTATTACAACAAGTAGTAGAACAGCTACGTCAAACTGATAACACATAAAACTCCTTCTACATCAAAGGCAACAATAACTCACTGTGTCATTTTCGACTGTTTTTTCTATTGAGGCTTCGTTGACACGCTGAGCCTGTCTCAGCTGCTGAGGGGTCGACAGCACATCACATGAACAGTAAACCTAATAACCAGACAATCAAACCCTGGACCTCCTCCCATGTTTCTGCAGATTAGTGCGGCCACGTACTGTGTGTGTTGAGGGCAGCAGGTAAACATCAGGCTGTGTGCTGGTCTACTCAGCTGATCCTCTGTGTGTTCTGCTAACAGCTGGACCTCTGCCGGTTCTGCTATAAAAGAGGATGAGCAGAGCCTTCACAGCGTCACATGTCCTTCTTTGCTCCTGCAGTGAAGAGCTAACGGTCAGTGAGTATTACTGCTCCTCTGCTCCAGTACAGCTGTGTTTCAGTCTGAAGGTTGTTGGTCACGTGGCAGCGATGAAGCGCATCCTGGGTCTCCTGGTTCTGTTTGCAGCCTCGGCCTGGACCGAAGCCGTGGTGAGTCCAGCCTCGGATGAACCACGTTCTCCTCTGGTTGATGACGAGGCAGAAACACTTGCGTCACGTTTCTGTGTGCAGGTCTTGAACAGAGCAGGTGGAGACGGCGTCAAAGACGACGAGGGAGTCCTGCCCGTCTCAGAGCTGCTGGACAGAGCCAACAGAAACCTCAGTGAGACTCACTCCTTACATCATCACGTGTAGATTCAGTAGCTGACTGGCTCCATGAGCTCTAGGTTGGTTGGTGAGAGGCCAAATCACAGCCAGACCACAGCTGCTGGAAGCCGGCTGTTATTGAAGGCTGCTGACGTTTCTGGTGTCTGACGTCCACGTTCTCTCTGCAGACCCCATCCAAGATGGCGTCCAGCTGCGAGGCGACATCGCCGTTCCCAACCACAGGAACGCTGACCCCTGCGTCCAGACTGGCTGCACGTGGCCTAAGGCGTCTGATGGCAACGTTTACATTCCCTACGTCATCGCTAACAGCTACTGTACGTCTGCATGACTCAGCACTAAACGTCACTCCAACACTGGAAAAGTTCTTTCATTTAACATCAGGTTGGTTTCGTCTTTGTGTTTCCACCTTCAGCTGCTCAGCAGCTCAGCGTCATCACGAGTGGCCTCAATTCCTTCTCTGCCTCCACCTGCATTCGCTTCATCCCCCGAACCAACCAGACAGACTACGTCAACATCCAGTCCTACAGTGGGTAAGTGATGGAATCGATGTCTCCTTGAGTAGTAGCAGCAGTAAACGTCGTAATGTGGCTGCACTTCGTGTCCTCCATGGTCTCTGTAGATGCTACTCCTATGTGGGTCGTATCGGAGATGGTCAGACCGTGTCACTGAGCACCTTCGGCTGTATTGACTTTGGAATAGTCCAGCACGAGCTGATCCACGCTCTGGGCTTCGACCATGAGCAGTGTCGCTCCGACCGGGACCAGCACATCCAGATCCTGCTGCAGAACGTCATCTCTGGTAGGCTGCAGACCTCTGGACAGACCATCAGCTCACTGTTAAACATTTCGCCTCAGCTGAAATATTCCTTACACGTGTCAGAAGGAAACCAGCACGAACACACTTTTCTAACATGCTGCATAATGAATTTTAACTAACTTGGACGACTACTACTTTAGTAGTGTTGATGAAAACACTCTGCTGTGCTGCAGGAATGGAATACAACTTTGAGAAGATCAACACTCTGAACCTGGGAAGCCCTTATGACTACAACTCTATCATGCACTACGGCAGGTCAGTGTGACTGTGAGGTCTCTGTAGCTTCAGGAGGCGTTAACCAGACAGAGGTCTTATATCTTCTACCATCACCTTGTCCAATAATCCTGCCTGTGGCTGTGTCGTACCTGCAGACTGGCTTTCTCCAAGGACATGGTGAATCCAACCATGGTGGCCATTCCCAACGCCAACGCCGTGTTTGGCACGGCCACGCAGATGAGCCAGAACGACATCAACCGCATCAACCTGCTGTACTGCTCCAAGTAGCTACACGGACCGACTTTGACCTGACTCACATCAGGTTCTCATCATCAGGCCCAGCATCAAGATATGCTCAAAGTATATTGCAGTCCCATAACTGTGCCTTTCAAATATTAATCGTTACTTAATAAAGTGGTATTTGCACGTTTGTTGTCTCATTGTGTAAAAGGTGTTATTCATATTGTTGTGGAAAATCCTCTATATTAATTTGAGAGTTGCTAATTCTTATAAGAATTGAAGGAATCAAAACCTGTGGGATGAACGTGATGAATCGTCTGTTTAACTTACATGTCGACTTAGAGAAGAGCACTTACACCTCAGCAGTCTTCTGACTCGTGTCTTCACCAAACCTGTATTTATACCGTTACACAACCCCACATGACAAATGCTGAGTTCTTTGATAAACATGAATACAGTAAAACCCACAAACCACAGCTGATGACCCCCCAGGAACAGCCCACAGCCAAAGGGCCCAGCATGACATGACTCCAATCTAAGCTAATTTCCCACAATATTTTTTAATATACAGTTTTATTATAAAATATATTATATTATTGCATAGGTGTTGGCTACACAGCATAAAACTCTTCCATTCAATACAATCAATCCTTCCTCCCATTTGATTCATCATTGTGTTCACCAAAGACAAATAGGAGACTTCCTGTTTTAATTTATAAATATGAGATACTAATATAGAGTTGCAACACTGATGTGGTTTTGTTGAGTTGTGGGTTCACGGTTGGAATTGGTGCCTATTGTCCATTTTGTACTTTGATGTGACGATTTTCAAGTTTGTCATAATTGCAAAAGCTGGTTTTTGAAGTTGCTTCCTGAGATCTGCAGATCATAAATACCAAGAGAGTCGTCACAGGAATTACATTTATTTAGACATTAAGAGCAGCAACACAAACATTTAAAATTACAATCAGGTGCAGAAGACCCTCAGCAGCCTCTGAATATTTTTTATCATTTAAAACGTAACACTTTGATTCAGTGAAAACTAAAACGGACAATGTGTTGTAACTGGTTCACAGGATGTGAGGATGGAAACCTGCTGAGTCCAGTTTAGTGCAGAGACCATCAGATCGGGATCAGAACGACAGGTTGATCAGCGGAGCGTTGCTTTCCTTCTTGTCTTCTGGACTCCACTTGATGAGGGGGGAGCTCAGGTCAATCAGCTGCTGAAAACAAACAGGATGAAAATACTTTATCTGTAAAGCACCAACCTGACAAGTCATAGACCGAGAATGAAACGAGAATCAGCTCCTGAGTTACCTGGTTTGTGGTGCAGGTCTTGCCGCTGGTTCGTATCAGGTCAGGGGTGTTAGTCAAGTCAATGAGCAGTTTCTCTTGAGGATGTAGAGCTGGAGCTGGAAGATCCAAGAGAAGAACCTGGAGAGAGCAAGAAGAGACAACAACAACGACTTACTAAGAGCAGAATGTATAACAAAGCTGAATACACAAAAACACTAACAAGTGTTAGTAGCCAGGGCTGCTTTTAACACCAGAATGTTTGTGACCTCTGACCTCCTGTGTTTTGCCATTGCTTTCCTCTGCACTCTCCAGTTCAATCAGGTTTCTAGTAGGCTCAGACTGGTTCTGAGTCAGTATGCGAGGACCTGTGCTCTCCAAACAGTCGGGCTCTGGAGCTGCAGGTTGCTCCATCTCCTCATCCAGAGAGAAGGGCTGAACCGCGGGGGCATCGCTCTCCACTTCCTGTGTGTCTGCAGGGACAGGGCTGCACAGAAACAATACATAGTTACGGGTTCTATTTTATTTTGTGGCTTCACTGATGCATTGTATGATTTTCACATATGGTTACAATAGCTCCTCTGTCACGTGTCTTTCAGCCCCCTTCAACTATGTTGAAATTGGCCAGGTTTAAAATGGGTTCAACTCTTCTAGTTCTAGTCTGACCCGTAACTTTGGCAGCGGTTTAGAGCAGCTCACCTGCAGCTGCTCTCCTTCCTGATGGAGCTCGGGGCAGGGTCAGTGTTAAAGGCGGGCGGCAGCCTGGGGGACAGTCTGTGGCTTGTGGGTGTAGGAATGGCGGACGCCTTGCGCCTCACTGGAGTGGGGAGGGCAGACGGACGCCGCGCCTTCACCTGCAGCAACCTGGAGTCGCTAGCAGAGGGAGTCGGCGGAGCAGCGGCAGCAGGCTTCTGAGGGAGACTACAGCAGAAATGATGACACCCATTGAAAGGATTTAAGAACTACTGCAGACTCAAACTTAAACTACAGTCATTGAACCTGTAATAATTTATATTGATAAAATATGGATGCTGTCCTCCAATTACTTCTGCTGCAGGTGATGGTGATGGAGTAATTACCTGCTTGTGGAGCTGACTGACATCAGTCTCTTTGGTTTCATCATCTTTAGGGCATCTAGTAATGGAACACAACAACGCTTACAGAGAATCAAACAAACAGAAGCTGTAAACCCTCTGCAGGTGAAGACGAGTATCAAGCCTGCAGGTCTAATTGGAAGTTTATTTAGCATTCGTTTCTGAACCTGGAATCTCCAGTGTGTCTTACCATCTCCACTGTGGACCGCCTTGACTGCTCCGGTGGGAGTCGGTATGACCAGGACCTCAGGCTTGGCCTTTAATGCACCCTGCGTCCGGACTGAGGCCGTGGGGGGGATTGTCGTGGTTCTCTCAAACACTCTCCTGGGGGGCGTCGGCTGGACGGGCAAAGCGTCGGCTCTCTTCAGCGGTGTGGACCGAGTAGATTTAACACGCTCCACCTCGGACAACTTCTTGGCTTGGGTGGAGAGTGAGCGACGACCAGCGGTGGAGGACACCAACTCTGTGGTGGTGTTGACCGTGGAGCGGCGTGGTCTGTTTGGATTGGCCGTTCTGGCAAGGCACGTGGAGCCACTCAAACTCCGGTTCAGAGAAGAGTTCATTTTACCTGGAAGGACACAAAATGTAATGTTAAGTTCTGACTGGATGATCTAATAGTTGTAAGTTTGCAGTTAGCAAACACTATACTTGGTTTGTAGATCGAGTTCCTGGTGAGTTTGTGGTCAAATATTTAGTGTAATAAGGGTGTGAGGTGGTTGATGGGTCAAAAGGCACAAGAACCAGTTTGACAGGACAGGACTTGTCAGGAGCTGATTTGAGGAATATCGGAGGCTGATAGACCAACTCCAGCTCACGCTATAGGCTATTAACAACGATTTGGTCATCGTTAAGTGTTTGCATACCTTTAGCAGGAGACAGAGATATGCTAGAGTTGAAACTAGAGACTGAGGATGATGAGGAGGAGGTGTTTTTCCTGTCTGCCACCCTTCTGCTCTGTAGGGCTGGAGCTTTCACTCCTGATCGCTTCCTCACAGCACTCTGAAGAAGATTCAATTCAAGAATCGGCAATTCATTCATCATTTGCCAAGAGATGGGGGTTGATTGCTGCTTTGACAGAGTCTGTTATTTACAGAAGGCGCTGAGCGCAATCACATCCGTATGGCAGGGGAATGGTACATTACCTTGGTCGGTGGAGCCAGTGTGCGTTTACCCAGCAGGCTGGAGTTGAGGGAAGAATCGCTAATGTCAGAGGCAACACTAGCAGAATCAGAGAGCAGATCTTCATATGACTCAGCCCTGCTGGAGGCATGACGTACCGGGCTCCGCCTCCAACTCCCAACAGGCTAAAAGATAAAAGGAAAGAACCATTCAAAGGTGACGTGACCATACTTTCGTCCACTTGTTAAGGCTGCAGTTTTCCAAGAGAACAGTATGAGACATGTATGATGTGCTGTTGTGGCCCTTAACAGAAGCAGGGAGACAAAATATATCCTGCAACTGCTCTCAACTTCTACACAGACAAGTCCTACAGAAGAGCTATTGTTACACGACAACCACCATATTGTGTTTAAAAAGAGAAGCAAATATGTCTCCTACTTTGCTTGGTGGTTGCAGTTTGGCTTTCTCCACTTTGTTTTTGCTGGCTGAACATAAAGATGTTGGAGCAGCTGGTTTGTTCGGTAGCACAACACTGACACCCAGTGAGGCTTTCCCTCGAAGTGACATCCTGGGTTGAACCTTGTTCCCAGTCACAGGGCTGGAAGTGTTAAGTCTGGCTGTGAGTCGTGTGGAGGAAGCTGTGCTCCTGGCATTAGCCCGCGTGGCTGAAACTGTGCTATTGGCAGTGGCCAGGGAGGCTGAAGCTGTATTAGGGTTGCTTCCTCTCAGCAGGCGGCGCTGGATAGCAGGAGGCAGCTGCTTCATGGGACTGTCCTGCACACAGAAAGTCTCACGTTTGATGGGGCTCAGGACACTGGCAGCCTGAGTCAGTACACCCAGTTTCTCTGCTGCATCCTGGATGAACTCCTCCTTGTCCGTCGTGGCATCTGTGGTCTCCTCATTTTTGCTGTGCAAGGTGTTTGTTTCTCCACTTTGCAACTGGGTAGCTAGTTTGTGGGCTTCCTGACACACAGCATCTAGCTGATCTCCAGTGAGTGGGCTCCAGCTCACCCGCATGCCACTGTCTTTGACTTGAGATGCCACATGAACAGAGACACACCTTTCCTTATGGGTCACTGGACCCACAAACACATCATCCTCATCCTCACCACCTGTGGAGCTAAAGAATAGAAAAAGACGGCATCACTTTACAATACAGGCCACAGCAGATAAGGTGGTGTTTGGAAATGCTCACATTTAAGTTTTGAATTATAATTCTCTGGCTCTTGTGCAATCAACCGAGGGGAATATGTTTGAAAATATATATATATATAACATTTGATGGAGGAAAATGTATGTAATAGCAGCAGCAAACGAAGTTATTGTCCGATTTCGTAAGTCGTGACAGAGCACTAAAAGGTTAGAGCTATGAACACAGCTGTGCAGGAGACGCTGTCCTGGCTGCGATGATAAGTTCCAGTAAGTGGATGAGTCGCCTACCTGGCAGGTGACAGAGAAACATCGAAGTCAAACTCCTCATCAAGAAGAAGGAAAACATCTGTTAAGAGACACGAGTACGGTTCATAAAACGGCAAATGAACACACACGCTGTTAACGCTGCTCGGGACCCGTCAGTGTTAACGTACCGCTGTCAGCTCGGTGCTCCATCCCGACCTTAGTTCTTTCCTGTGGGGAAAAGTCGCCCACGATCACCATCAGATCCAATCTAGACATTACTATAAAAGCTATTTACACACTAACACACTGACAAACAGCGGAGAGGCTCAAGCAGCTGGTGCGACTGTTTTGCTCTAGTTAAAGTTAGCTAATGCTAGTCCGCTGATTCTCCAGCTAAAGTAACTACGTGTTAAAGCAGTTTTAAACATCAATATTTAGGCCTTGTCGTCTCGTCATTTAACTCACTGAGAGTTTAATAAAAGTAAAGCTACAAACCTGAAGTCCCCACAATAACTCAAATCGTTTTTGCTCCGCATTCAAGCTACGACGGGAAATAATAAAAAAAAAAAAAAAAAACCACGCGAACAATTCAAATCTGCTGCTTAGTTGACCACGTGACCCAGGCAGACTCATCCATTGGTTGGAAATGTTTGACAAATGATCGTGGTGCATTGTGGGAGTGTAGTCCAAAGACTTACATTCAAATCGCAATCTATTACAACAGTTCTTGATTTTTCGCCATAAATCCCTTTTAATTTGCAAAACATGACTTTATAGGGTTTAGCAAATTATGAAAATTAAAACATAATTATGAAGAGTTGTTTTAAAAAAAGTCAGTAGAAAAAGTTAGTAGGTATAGGTTAGTTCAAATTAAATACTGATTCATTTATATTTTAATAATTTTGCCTCTTTGTCTTAAGAGTTGTTTTGTAATTTTATAACTGATTTCTTAACTTAAATGAAAGATTCTAATTATTTTATGGAAACAAATAACATTTACATGTAGAACAGGTAACACAATCAAAAGCTCAGCGATATTGCTGGGCTACATAGAAATTCATTTATACAGAATTCATATAGAAGCTAATCAGAGGCTTTTAGTCATATTATGTGTTCTTTACCAAATTATCTGCAAAACAAATTGATCTGGTGAAGCATTTTAATGTGGAAAAATAATAATTTCATGTATTAGGATGTGTCTGCCTTACAGTACTGACACAACCATCATGTTCTATCATGTGAACACATACGTGACCAAACACCATAACAGTATCTAAATTCTTACACTTCACTGTCTCAAATAAAACCCAGATTAAAGTTAGCTCACAGTTGTGAAACATGATAACCGGTGTAGTGGAGTTGACCTAACAGGCCTGAGGGGATGCATCAGAGTCCACTACTCCACCCTAATGAAGTGATAAGGTACAGATGTTCAGTTCTGATCAGAGTCCAAACAGCAGTAAGGATCTGAGTCGAGCTTGGTTCAATCCCAGGAGATCTTCCACGCTTCAGTCTTCCAACGTGTGAAACAGGAACAGATTCAGCAGATTCTCCACCAGGAGGAGCTGGCATGACCTGCGAGGCAGCTTTACTGGCTCTCGATCAGCCTCCTCCATCCTCAGTGACGGCAAACTCACTGTACAGGTGTCTCCATGATGACGGGGAAGGTCCATGTACACGTTTTAACCAGATTTCCCATTATAAAGTTTTCCTCACTAAAAACTTCCTTCTAACCAACATTCAGTATCTGCAAACGTCTGAACTCCTAATATCTCAAGCATTAATATTTTTAACCTTTATTTTTTTATTCTTATAAAAAAAACTATATCACTTAGTTTTTCTTTTCTCAAAACTTTGTATTTTGAGGTAAAGAAGTCTTTGAAGTCGTTTTAAATATATGAAATGTAAAGAATCAACCTCCTCTTGTGGTTGTTGTATTATATCGTTTGTTGTATATCTTTTCAAACAACTATCTAAAACATATGATGTAATTTTATACATTTAAACATTCATCTGACCTTCTTTGGGAAAATGTTCTTGATCTTTTGTCTACAGACATAAATCCCACCGGCCCAACGTTAATCAGATACGTTAAACAAAACTAACGATGGCAGCGTGAAACTTGTCTGCTGACGCACAGGAACACTGCAGACTACAACTCGCCCTGAATACTGTACGTCTGAATCAGTATGAATACTCACAGATGAGCAACCGATGACCACCGCAAGACTCTCTACCTACACAACTGTACAGCTCATTAACGCCAAGAGGGAAACAGTCTGTGGCTGCAACAAGCAAGTGAACCCTGACGAGAACCATTCGTGAGTCTGTTTGAAATGTTTTTTTTCCTTTTGTTTGACAGACCAGTTTAATAATAGTAATTAATAAGTCAGGTCTGGTGCCAGGCTTCACAGTGAGGTCTCCAGGCTGTGTAGGGGGCTGCCAGGACAGGGTGGCAGACCTGCCGCGTTGGTCGGGACGAAGCCAGACCTGGAGGTGTCTTTATGCAGTGGGGTAACGTGGTCCAGAGCGTTGTTGTTCAGGCTGGGTGTGGACGGAGTTTGCGGCACATTGGGCTGTTCTGTCAGCAGTGGTGGGACGGCGATGGAGTTTCGTTTGGTGGGGGCTTCGTCCTCGCCCTCATTCTCGTCAATCAGGGGGATCTGTGTCTCCGAGTCCTCGATGCGGAACTCAGGGTGAGTCATGAAGTTATGGATGGAGCTGCGAGACTCGGGCGTCTCCAGGCCTTCGTAGGGAGACACGCTGTCTCTGAAGGCGTTCACCACCCGGATCTGACAGGTAAAAGGGAGAGAAACCAGTTCAGGGTCAACTGAATGCACGTTCGTTTTATTCTCCACCCAGGTGGCACTTCCCCGCTGTGAAGCTCTACCTGCGTCTGGATGCGGTTGAGGCCCCGACACCAGAGCACCTGGCCCCTCCTCAGCTCCATCTCAGCATGGTCAATCTCATCCAGGTCATTCATCTCCTCAAGCTCCTCTTCAGGGATCTCCTCTTGCTGTGTGCCATGACCCGCAGGCTTCAGGAACTTCACCCAACTGGTGGGAACACTGGACACCAGCTGAGCGGAGCAAACGACATAAATATTGCAGCACTTCCTGTTCCTCAAGACCTCTGGACCTGACAGTGTTAATGAGCACAAACCTAATTGCACATCTCTCAACAAAGGGTCTCACCTGTCCCCACAGCAGAGTACCAAGGCCCAGGAAAACGCACCACAGCCACTGCTCGGCAGACAGACCCACACAGCTGAACGGTTTACCACCAAACTGCACGATGACGATCTACAGGAGGAATTCATTTATCATTCCGTTCTGTGAGCCTGGCCAGGTGTGACAGTTGCCTCACAGTGACAGTTACCTGTGTGACTAAGGTTCCCAGAATGATGGAGCAGAATACAGGATTTCGAAAGACCCCCTCAAACACGTTCCTCTCCCCGTGAATCTTACGAGCATTGAACTCATTGAAGATCTGCATAAGGACAAAGGTGTTGAACACAATGGTGTAGTGTTCAGAGGGTGGGCCGTGGAGGGGGGCGTCCCTGCCGCTGTCGATGTCCAACAACTTCTCACCTGGGAGAGCGACAAACGCAGAGTAATGAGCACATCTTTTCATTTATTATCACCTTCTGAAGCTGCGGCGCGTTTACTGACCGACAAAGAGCAGGGTGAAGATCACTGTCAGCTGGTAGATGCTGTGTCCAAAGATGTTCTTCATCATGGTGCGTGAAATCAGTGGCTTCTTGCGTCCGTACGGCTTCCGGAGCAGCAGCGACTCTGTCGGCGGCTCGGTGGCAAGAGCCAGCGAAGCAAACGTGTCCATGATGAGGTTAACCCACAGCATCTGCACGGCTTTCAGAGGAGAGTCCTGGAAACATGCACACAAATCTACAGTCAGTGTTGTTCAGACGAGAAACTGTAGACTCCATCAACCTGGACAGAAGCACCTCTCGCTCTGTCTGTGTCAGAGTGTTGCCCCGAAGCAATTTTATCAGTTAAAGATGCACAATGTAAAAGACTTAAATCAAATCCTCTGTGACAGAAGCATCACTGTCTGTCGCCTGTTGACCCAGTGTTTCTGACCTGGGTGATACAGGCTCCGGTGAAAGCCACGATGACAGCGACCACGTTGACCGTCAGCTGGAACTGAAGAAACTTGGAGATGCTGTCGTAGACGTTTCTGCCCCACATCACGGCCTTGACGATGCTGCTGAAGTTATCATCAGTCAGAATGATGTCAGAAGCCTCCTTCGCCACGTCTGTCCCCGCGATGCCCTACAGACCATTAAAGACTCCTTTTCTTTAGACTTGAAGCTGTTATCACATTATTATAACAACATCACTTCACACATTAAGAAGTAAAATATTTTAAATCATTGCAATTTGACGTAATGGCCACAGTCTTGACTGGATTAAAGCTGCCGTTTGAAAACACCGGTGACAACTGTTACCATAGCGAAGCCGACGTCTGCTTTTTTGAGGGCAGGACCGTCGTTGGTTCCATCTCCTGTTACAGCAACGACCTGTCTCTGCTCCAGAATCGTGCTGTCGATGATACCTGAGAGAACGACAAACACACCTTCGTTCAGACTAAGGAAGTGTTACTGTGAAAAACACGTAGCTTTTCTCTGTGTCCAGTCCAACTGGCCTTTGCTTTAATTCCTCAGAGCATTGGGATTTGTACATTTGCTTATGTTCTTTAATTCCCTCTTTTCACTTTCTTTCTCTTGATATTAACTGCAGTGAAATGTGCCTTTGCTTTAATAAACTGACTGGGTTGATTAATCTGCTTAACCTCTACATCTATCTGAGTTTATCTAACCTTTGACCAGAGTGTGTTTATCTGTTGGTGATGATCTGGCAAGAACTCTTAGCTTGGGCCAGAGCTTGTCAATGCGCTCTTGCTCAATCTGCAAAAAAAGAGAAGTTGTTGATAAAAGTTTTAGTTAGATAACATCAATGAAAGTCAGATTTATCAAAGCAGCAGTTAAAACATAACGATTGCACATCGATTTAAAGGTGCTGAGAACATTTATGCAGCAGCAAATGAAAAAAACAAACAAAACAACAAAACCCAGACACTGCTCCACTGTGTTGACGGACCTCTCCGAGTTCGTTGCGGATCCTTCGGTTGAACTCTTTGCCCTCGAGACACAGGAAGTCGTCTCCAGGCTGCAGGATGCCACATTTGACAGCAATGGCTCGTGCAGTGTTGATGTTGTCTCCAGTCACCATGCGAACAGTGATTCCAGCCCGCTGGCACTTTCTGATGGCCTCAGGTACCTGATGGGAACAACAGGACAAGAGTTGAATCAGATTGTAGTGTGTGTGCTCTTGCTGCCTCCATGTGTCCGTGTGTGACTGCGGCTGACGTACCTCTGGTCGCACAGGGTCCTCAATGCCAACCACAGCAATGCAGGTGAGTCCAGAGAGGATGTGCGTCTCATCGTCCCAGTCGGGCTCCCCGTCAGCGCAGGGGAGGTCTCTGTACGCAAGGCAGATGGTTCTAAGGCCCTCCAGAGCCATTGGCTCAATCACCTTCTTCACCAGGTGGTCTCTGTCCCGGGGTTTGAGCATATTGGTCTGGCCGTTGGCTTTCAGGATCTTACAGCACCTGGAACCACACGACAGAGTCATGTAGGGCTAAGCTAGGTGGTTTTTGTAGAGCGATAAACCTACTTCTTAAGCAGGAGCTCAGCAGCCCCCTTGCTGAACATTCGATAGCTGCCATCAGCGTTCTTCAACACGGTGCTCATGGACTTCCTCACAGAGTTGAACGTGTAGACCTTAAAGAGTTTCTCCTCTGGGATTTCATTGCGGACGGTCTGGTAGTCTCGGCCCAGGTCGAGGGTTAATCCCAGTAAGGCACATTCAGTCTTATTCCCCACCTGGCGAGGCAGCCCACCCTCCTTCTCTGGGGGCTGCAGGAAGCAGCAGCAGACAGGATGTTAACTTCTAACAAACACAAGACAGCACATGCAGTTTCTGCTCTGATTACATCACATCTCTGCAGGAGAAAGCTGTGTGTTGTGAGGCAAGGTGGAGAATGACCACTGAAAACTGGAGCTTTATTCTAACGCTGACCACTATCGTCCTAAATGGCCTTCATTAGGTTACGCATTGAAGACAAGACTGAACTGACTTTTCACTTATTAGCTGCATTTCAGTGAGCTGCAGATCAATGCGGTGGATCCAGTGGATCCATCTGCTGAGGCCTGAGCGGCTGCTCTTCAGGACTGCGTATCAGGACTTAGCTCACAGAGCTTCCTGAATGGACAGCTATTTTTACAGCTCACCATAATCTTAGTGGTGTAAGCGCAGTTGACCCCGATGCCCAGGACGAGCAAGTCCAGGATCTTGGCAGGGATCTGGTCCGGATCCGGGACTTTTTTGTAGTAGCATCCTGCGATGTACGCCTGTACGACCGTCATGCGGTTCATGGTGAGCGTGCCTGTTTTGTCGGAGCAGATGGCCGTGGCGTTGCCCATCGTCTCACAGGCATCCAGGTGGCGGACCAGGTTATTATCCCTCATCATTTTCTGAAAGGGGAAAAGCAGCGGTGGATTTTGCTACACAAAAATACTATCACATCACTATTATATACAAAAAAAATTATTTTCTGAAGAATTATAAAATCATATGCAAAACAGCTACAACCACACCTTGACTGAATAGGCTAAGGAGATGGTGACGGCCAGGGGGAGGCCTTCAGGCACGGCCACCACCAGCACCGTTACACCGATGATGAAGAATTTGACCATGTACTGGATGTAGATGGGGACACAGTGTGTGGTCAATTGAATTCCCTGAATCGCGAAGATATCAATGAGGAAGCGAGTGATGAGAATGAGAACGGTTATGGCTGACATGAACAGACCTGAGTCAAAGACAGAGAGAGAGAGAAACAAGAAGGTTTACGGTGGCTCAGCTGCAAACCTGATGTGACACAACACAATGTGTCAGAGCAGAGCTGCTGTTCAACCCTCTGATGGTCATTCATTTGTACCTGCTTTGCCGATCTGCACAGCGAGTTTAGTCAGCTTCCCTTGGAGGACGGACTTCTCCTTCTTCGGTAGCTTTTTCTTTTCTGGTTCTCCATCGTTGTTCAGCGGCTGCATCTCCACGCTGGGATCTTCTTTGCTTTTCCCTGCAGTGAGTGAATGTGTCAGCACAGTTTGGGAGTTTTTCTTTGCAGTACAAATGAAGGGAGCACCAACACCATGGCATGATCAGTCAGATGTGTGAATTGGACTTTTATGTCACCAGCGGGATCTTAAACTCGTGATTTTTCCTCATCTTATACCCAATACTGCTATGGACAGCACAGATTAGTGCTGTGGAAATGCGAGTGTGACAGGATGACCAGGTGGGCAGAGACATGATCTGGTGCCAGTTCACAGTGTTTCTTTAATCTCAGTCTGGGTTTATTGTGTTGTTTAACTGTTGGTCAACTTCATGCAGTATAAGAGGCAACCAACCAACCCAACTGACTCATCTCTGTTCCTGCAGGATCACTGAAGCAATAAATAGCACTACACACCAAATCAAGTGGCACTGCAGCTCCATGGCAACTGTGTGTGTGTGTGTGTGTGTGTCTGTGCTGATCCCAGTTCAGTAATGAGGTTATTAGTGGACAGGCAGGCGGCAGCAGCAGGCAGGAGAAGAAAGCAGCTGCTGAGCTTAAGCCAATAATCTGCTTGGTCCTAATCACCATCAACAGAGTCAGGAGCACCTGCTGCTGCTCCAGCCACAGGGTTACTGCAGCTTGTGAAACCACAGGGACCTCAGTGAGTCAATGAGCCGACCACCGGCCAGGAAACGCGCTGAGCGATGACATTCGTCCACCGATGGTAAAAGTGAAAAAATGCCCTAATCTGCTCTGTTCTATTGAGGCCATCATAGAAGAAAGAAGAGAAACAATGTATTCATGCAGCACAAGCAAATAAATGAGCACTTGAACTACACTAAACCAACCCAGTGACAGCTCAACACACCCCTCTCATCGTCCCACTCAGTGCAGTGATCCACTCACCTTTCTTGCCTTTGTCGTCCTTTTTACCTGTAAACAGAAAACAGGTCTGTTATTAGCTGAATTTATGGAATAAAACCGTACACGTTTTTACTAAATATCTACTAGGTAAAGAGTGATGGAATTATTACTGCTTTAAATGTTACAGTACACAAAAAAGCCAGTTGTTGCCGTCTCTGCTTCCCAGCTCATGATTTTAATGTAACTTTTACTTTTTTTGTCCTTCTTCTCTTTCTTCTTTCGCTCATCGTCTTTCTTGTCTTTCTTCTTCTTCTCAGCATCGCCGTCGCCGTCGTCATTAGCACCGAGCAGAGTGAAGATGATGCCAGTTTGAGAGTTCACACCCACAGCAGTGACCACCATCTTGCCCGAGCCCTCCATCACATGGGTGCCTGAGAGACCCACAGGACATCGTTACCAAGCGTCATACTATTCCAAGTTACGGGCGCTAAGCCTCTGATTTTACCCACCAGCATAGTAGAGATGTATAAATTAAACAACAACATTTTTAATGAACGATGGACATATGAATTTGTCTATTATCAATTATCATCAATAGTCGGTTTTGTTATTTCCGTGAGGGAAGATGTTCAGTGTGCAGGTGTGTGAAACTAGTGAGATGCTCAGATGTGTCAGGTCGCGCTGAACCTGTAATTTAATGTCAAAGGAGCCGAGCACCTGACAGCATCATGGGGTCTCTGTCAACGCTCTTCTTGACATGATCCGACTCTCCGGTCAGAGAGCTCTCGTCAATCTTCAGGTCGTTTCCCTGAATCAGGACACCGTCAGCAGGGAGGAGGTCACCTAAGGCGCAAGGGTCAACCTCATCAGGTCACAGTTCTGTTATTATGTCTCCTATCCTGCAGCCGTCATGTGCAGTTCAAAGCAAACGTGGCTTCAAGGTACAGGTACATGTTTCTCTCACCATATTTGACTTGTGCAATGTCTCCAACGACAAGTTCAGACACGTTGATTTGGACGACCTGCCCCCCTCGGACCACCGTGAACTTCTGCTCCTGTTCGATGCGACACTGAAGGCTCCGGAACTGCTTTTCTTTGCTCCAGTCGTTAAAGGCCGTGACCAGGACCACACACACCACCGACAGCAGAATAGCAGCGCCTTCGATCCAGCCGGCGTGAGCCTCACCTTCGTCGTCCACACCACCGATCGCTCTGCCGCAGTCTGAACAGAGACGACACAGGCTGAAGCTCCCGTCTTATTATCATGGCTGAATGTTCCCTAGATGGTCTGATGACATTTAACCTTTGTGCACACGAGGATCCAGTGGCAAAAACAGCTGAATGTCTAAATGGTTAAATCTGAACTGAGTGCTGTCCAAGATTACAGAGCTAGAGCCACTGTGTTTCATGTGGTAAGCGGTAAACAGGTGATGCACAGGCTCGGTGGAGTCACAGGGTCAATCAAGAGGACGAGAAGGACTTTTCTCACAAGTGAAAGACTTTCTGAACGTGTCCTGCGTCACTTCAGGGCCTTGGAGCTAGGAATAAATGGCTCCGTGCTCAGGCTGCATCTGAACGGCAGCAGCAGAACATATCACCTTGCTCCAGACATACTGTGTCTGGGCAGGAAAGAGAATTAAAACCACAGCTGCATTAGGTACAACTGTACACAGAATAATAATAATGTCTACAGCCCAATGAAAGTAGGTCAAATTCAGGCCATAGAAGCAAGATTAGACTAGACTACATTGTTTTTTTGACGGTAACAAAAAATCATCCTTTGACGGACAGAGATTACATTTACATTTCAGTTTTCCTTTCAAAGGAGATTAGAGAAAAGAAAAGCAGAAATCTAGACTGAATGTGTGAATTCCTGTAGAGATAATGTTAATGAGTGATTCATCTGATGTGATCGCCAGCTACAGTAAGTTCATATTATAAATAATACAAAACAGATGACTAGTATATATTATGTTTATACTGCCTGTTTTTCCATTTTCACCTTATAAAACTTAAGGACATTTGAAATAACTTAAATTAAAACCTTGCAGCACAGCGTCGGGCATCTTTTTTATAAATCTCCTGTTGCTTTGGCTCAAAACTCTCCTCTTAAGTTCTATTAAGCAGTTTTTTGCTGGTAGTTTCTAGTAGTGAGACAACGTCAGACATGTAGCACATGTGTCACTGGATCAGAACAAAGACATAAAACTCACTTTGTCTCTTCGTTTCTGGCGGGTGGTAGAAAGACAGGCCTAGTGAAATGATGGCTGCCATCTCCAGGATGATGAGCGTGACATCCTGCAGGGCTTCCCACACTAACTGCACAAAGGTTTTTGGCTTTTTAGGAGGGATGACGTTCTTTCCAAACTCCTGTTGTCTTCTGTTGATATCCTCTGGGTTTCCATCTAAACCTGTGGTGGAACACACACGTCAATCTGCATGTGCTTCTCTGAATGTTCACATGACATCATACGTTTTAAACTGTGAAGAACAGATGAAACTATTGTTTTGTTGTTGTGCTTGTTTTCTCTTTGAACATAATCCAAACATTCGAGGCCGACGGCTGCCCACCCTGACTTTCCTCCCATCCTCTGTAAACTACACCAGTTATTCTAAGATGTTTCAACAAGATTTAGTGTGGAAGCAAGTGTGGAGTAATGTCAGTCAGGTTTTTAACTCTCGTTTTATCTCCAGGTGAGAGATTAAAGTTAACAGATCCTACCACTCAGTTTCACCTGAGACACAGAGAAAAACCTTTCAAGGCTGCTGACATTTTATTTGTCTCTGTCACCAGGAGTCGAAACGCTAACATACTGAGCGCATGCAAGATGAACAGATGAAATGAATTAATGATGAGAGGGAAAATGCCAAAGGGCAGACTTGTGAGACACACTGAGAGCCTCGTCCATAGGCCAGCGTGACGCCGTGAGAGCCACTAAATCACCACATCAACGCTCTGATCAGACCTTAGCAAGGTTCAGTGGCCCAGTCAAAGGGCGTTTCCTTTAGCTCCCTCCTCAAACAAACAAGTGTTTGTTTGTGAGATTTACATGTACATTAGTGTTTCCTGTTTCATTGTGTCCTGAAGGGGACAACAGCACAGGATCAACAGAGGCTGTGGGTCACACCCGACTCTGAACATCACCCAGTCGGCTGTCTGCGGATTTAATGGTATATGTGAGGGGAAAGGTCTCATTGAGGCTGAAATCAAGATCTGTTTTATTCACATTCCTGGTGTGGTGATGCTCTGCTAATTAAATTGCACAGACTGTTTGTGACTGTGGTAACAACTGAATTTCCCCACTGTGGGATCAAAAAGAATGATCTTATCTTAAATCCTGTCTTGTCCTGTTGCTTTAGTCTGTCCAGATTCCAAGATGAGCACAGAGAAAATTGCTGAACATATTTACCATCTACAGGCGAGGTCCTCAGCTTGGCACACAGGCCGGTAACGTCTTTGTAACTCTCCTTAATCCTGCTCAGTGCCTCCGGTCCTCTCAGCTCCATGAGCGAGCGCAGGTCCATGAGGGAGCAACTGAACTCTGCCTCGTGGTTGGCCTCTGCACGTCGGCCATGTTTGGACCCACGCAACGAGTTATTGGCCATGTCTCTGTCCTCTGAGACTCAACACAGGCTTCACCGAGAAACACAGACTCAGTGGTCAGCCTGAGGTGCAAATGTGGGCTTGTGGAGACTCTCTGACTGCAAGAGGACACACGTTATTTCAGAGACAAATACATAACCTCAGACTAACTAAATTAAAGCAGCTGGTGTGTCCTATAGGAGAAATGTGTAAGTATGTTGTTTTAAACCATTAGTTTGAAGGAGCAGGTCAGTAAAATGGTAACGTATCCATTTAATGTGGCTCAAAGTCCACCAGAGTGCTACAGATATTCATATTGGGTAGATTCTCTATCTGTGAACAGACTGACATGTGCTGGGAGCATTGTGTTTGCTGATGTGCAAACTGAAAGCTGGTATATTTGTTCCTCACAGGTTGTGACCTCTGTGGCTTCAGCTGTAATCTGTGTCAATCAGTCAGCCCAGGCTTAATCTGAGCGAGAAAGAGGCAGCTAGTTTATGGCTGAGAACGAAAAAGAACTGACTAAAACTCTTTCTGGCTCTGCAAAACCTTTTAAGTCTATTAATGATTTTAACCAATCGTCAAATTACACAGAGAAAAAATTGATTTACAAAAGAGAAGAGCACAATGTCTGTGAATCCTTATCTTAAAGAAGCCGCAGTAGAGAAGGTGCTTTTAACAGAAGTTAACCCACCTATAAATGACTTAAAGTGAATGGACGCAGTAACGCCACATATAGTTGTGTGAAAGGACTTGAATAAACTGAGCAACTGAAATTCACAAAGAAGGAAGCCACACAGGAAACATACCTGAGCCAGTAAGTTATGATAAAACATCACTGCAGTACTGAGGTGAAGCATGAACATACTTACAGAAACTAGCCCCATCGCCTCCCGTTAGCAGCACCGGGTATTAGAGTCAGTCCAAATGCTGTGAGCAGCGTCACACACACTGCTCCAGACACAGCCCATAACCATAAGCCACGGGTCCTCAGGCTGCCGTCTGTAGACCTGCTCCAAGACAACAGTCTAACCGCAAAACACGACTGTTCCTCACAAATTCACTATGACCTTCAGCAAGCTCCCAGTCACAAGCAGCGATCCATTGGAAAAACAGGAGCTGGCTAAATGATTATCTGAGGAAAGCCTCGCTTAATCTAATTAGACAATCTGTGGCTCCACTGAGTGCCAGAGAGACTGCTGCAGCTCCTCTTGCTGAGAGCGCCACACCAGGACTACACACATGGTCTACACACACCAAGTCTGAACACAGAGGGTCTACACACACACACACACACACACACACACACCAGCTCAACACACAAGGTCTACACACACTAAATCTGAATACAGAAGGTCTACACACACCAGCTCAACACACAGGGTCTACACACACCAGGTCTGAATACAGAAGGTCTACACACACACACACACACACACACACACACACACACACACACCCCAGCTCAACACACAAGGTCTACACACACCAAGTCTAAATACAGAGGGTCTACACACACACCAGCTCTACACGCATCAAGTCTACATACACCGGGTCTGAAAACAGAGGGTCTGCACACACACCAACTCTACACACAAGGTCTACACACACCAGGTCTGAATACAGAGAGTCTATAGACACACCAGTGCTACACACATCAGGTCTACACACAACAAAACCAAGGACCTACCAGAAAAGACCACAGTTATAAGTTTGCATCCTTGATCACGAGCAATAGCACTAGACTAACTCTAGGGATTGTAGCTAACTATGAGGCAGCAACACATAACAAATGCTGGGCTCTGGCGGCATTAAGATGGTAGACAGTGTCCAGATTAGGCCCTGAATCAGTCGCTCTGACTAATTTTAGAACTGAGGCTAATTTGAGTTTATTTTGTGTTTGTTCTCCAGGCCATACATGTACAGAACCTTAGGGTATCACGTCAAGCATGTTTGAAGTTATGACTCTGTGTCTGAGTTCAAAGACAACATATTGTAGAATAATGATAAAAGTTACTTAATAATAAATAACAAATCAGTGAACTTGTCATAAACAATAAAAGCTTCACAATAAAACTCCTTGATAAAGTGATGCTGACCTCAGATCTGTCTCTGTGTGAATGTTACCACCCAGTGGCCAGTTATCAGTCAGTGCACACAGCGATCATTCAAATCTATTTTAAATCCAGAAATTGCTGTACCATTTACATTATAATATTTATAATACTTTAGTTTTAAGTGTAATACTTTAACCCCAGTGGCCACAACTGACAAACATTCCCTGTGTGAACTGTGTACATCAGCAGTAAAAGTGCAGTGGAGAGATTCAGACTTTTGGTGGCAAATTGCTCATAGTGTAAGAAAAAACCAAAACACTGTCAATGAGACATAACAGGTTCATAAACGCATCAGAGAAGGATTATTACTTATACCAGCATTATAAATTAGGCATTATTGGGCTGGATGACTGCAGTGAGGGGCGGTAGTGCGCCTATCATGCTCTTTGTCTACCGCCATTACAACCCAGGTAGAAGAAGAAGAAGAAGAAGAAGAAGAAGAAGAAGAAGGAGGAGGTCACGTGCAGCTGTCAAATCGGTGCCCAGCTGATCGCAACGTCACTCACCAACATGGCTGACTGGAATAGAGGTATTATTTCTGACACGTATTCACTTGTGTATATTTGAAGTTGTTTGGTACAGGATCCGTGTTGTTTGTGAGTTTTATGACTCATAACCTAAATGCTGAATTGGATCAACCGTGCGCTCGGTGTCTGGGTCCATTACTGCACTTTTGCACGTTGAGGCTAAAACGAGGCTAAGGCTTAGCTAGTCGGCTAACTAGAGCAGGAGTTAAGTCCGCGTTACGTTACGCTTTAACGTTAAACGAGTTAATGTACTGTGAAGGGAACAGTTTGGCCAGTCCACCTGCAAGTTAGCTGTAGAAAACATAGCTGATGCGTACGCTTGCAATAAAAACTAGGAAAACAAGGAATTTCTACAGAAACGATGTTGGATTGACTGTTTTCCAGGTCACGGCTCTGTGGAGGACATGCTGGATGCTGAAAATAAACGGATTGCTGAGAACCTGGCCACTAAAGTCTCAAGACTGAAATCTGTGAGTCACAACTATGTTTGACACGATGCAACGATCCAAAGATAATGTCATTAATAAAAACACTCATTCAAGATCTACCATTTTCTTCTGCTGACAGCTGGCGTATGACATCGACAGAGAGGCTGAGGACCAGAATGAGTATCTGGACAACATGGTGAGTCCTTCTATTCTATGACAAAATATAGAGACAAGCAACACACTTATTACTATATATTATTATTATTATTATGCTGTTTACATGCTGGGACACAATGAATCACTTCACCTCCACATTCAGTCAACTCCTTCCTTTTAGGACTCTAACTTTCTGAGCGCGACGGGTCTACTGACTGGCAGTGTGAAGCGTTTTTCCACCATGGTTCGATCGGGCAGGGACAACCGCCGCATTCTCTGTTACGTGTCTGTTGGCTTGGTCCTGGTCTTCTTCCTCCTCTACTACCTGGTGTCGAGGGTTCAACGCTGACAATAAATCAGATTTAAATTAACTTCTGAAACAAACCGAGAAAACAAAAAGGAAGTAAACAGACAGCACTTTATTGAATTCTGGAACTGACTGGTAACAGTTGTCAATAAGCACAACACCAGTCTCTCTTGGTCACGCCAAAGATGTTTGAGGAAAAAAACAAACAAAACAGACCTGGACTTTGGGGTTTTCTTCTCTTCACTGGCCCTACCTGTTGTAAGCCAAGGTGTCCTAATTTAGGCAGAAAGAGGCTGAATGCAGCCCAGGCACAGAGGGATGGCCATCGCAACTAAAGGTCATTGGTTGATGAACTTGTCCATGTAGACAGATGTACCTTTCATAAGAGAAGGTGACTGTGACATCTTAATATGCTAACAAAGGACTGTTGGCAAAGTTTTTGTTAGAATCTAATAAAGCTATTTATACTTGAGTTACAAGGGATTAAGGGTAAATAGCAATTGTGTTAAAAATGAAGAGTGAGTTCAGTTTGTGTTCTGTTATTAGCATTTTTCCTACAAAATAATACTAAATACTGAGACCTGCATCTGTGTGTGTGTATATATATAGAGAGAGAGAGACAGAGAGAGTGTGAGATGTACATTTGAATGTGATTTATTTGGATTTGGGGGATTGTGTGACAATGCATTTTTATAATTTTCCACTTAAACGTTGTACATTCCATAATCACGGTATGAAAATGTTTTATTTTGATGAAAATGAATTTGAATTCAATAAAAGCTTTTTCTTATCACCACTGGTACATACATTAAAAACATAGGTGTCAGAGATATAGAAAGTCCGTTTATGAACCAATTCGTTTTATTATTAATTACATCATAGTTAGTTGATAAAACGGATTCGAACTGTTTCCCTTTGCGTCGTTTGTGTGACAGGAACTGAACAGAGGCTGAATCCATGCGTCTACTGGCCGCTGCGTGTCGCTTCGTGCTTTCTCGGGAGTCTCCGGTGCATCGCTTTCCTGAGACGTGAAAAGAAGACAACCAGGCTTCCTCTCTCTGGATGAGCTCGTCCGGTTATTTTGCCTTTTCTTTATCTGTATAAAGTCTTGGTAACTCATTCCGTCAGCGCGTGCCCGGTCTGTGGTCTTGGCTCGGCTGCTCTCGGGCCCCGTTCTTCCCGCTGCTGCTGCTCCTCGGTCACGTTCGGCTGTTGTCGTTCGACGGAAGAATGGACGAAGCGGACTCGGCGACGAAGGCGCTCGGGTTGGATGAACCGCCCATCGGCGGGCCGCAGGTGGAGGGAGTGGGCTCGGATACCGAGTCGGAGGCCGAAGTCACCACGATGGCCGTGATGGCGGAACCGGGGAACATCGACATGGGAGCCGAGTCCTTGCCGAACCCTGACGAGGCCGAGGCGGCTTTTGCAGGCAAGGCTGGCTGTAGCTAGCTAACAGCAGGCCGCTGTGGTGTGCGGTGGCGCTAAAACACAAGCTTTTGTGGGCTGGTGGATTTATTGCTTCTTATCGATGAAACCAAACTAATAATTATCAGACGAGCCAACACAAATAAACAACCATAGTAAACACCAATACGCGAACGACTCCAGCTTCTGGGCGCGTGATACGCTGCAGCTGCGCTTACGTTACCGTAGTTGGTTCAGTTATTGTACAATACGATGGTTTTTACCCTGTTCTTCAAACAGCTTTACCGTTTAGTGTATTTTTATATAAAACACACCGACACAACAACCATTTAAAATAGTAACTTTAACAGCAGTGCGTTACGGTTCTGACGTTTTTTGATATAATCATTGTGAAGTTTGTTTAACTAAAATGTCAACAACTTTAACTCTTAAAAGTTTTGGTAGACTCACATACGCCGACGTGAAATGTATTTTTAAAAATATTTCTTAAAAGCTGTAAGAAATTAAGAAGTTCTTTGTTTTCTTTAGTTTTTTTTAATTATTAAAATTATGACATTGGGTGTAGTTTGGTCAGTTCAGGGTCACAGCGCCCCCTTCTGTCCAGGCGGTGTAAGCAGCAGGCAGAGCTGATAATAATGTAGAAAAGTTCATTATTATAACAAAACTGTGTGATTATTGTGAAATTCTATTTATTGCCTGGTTATTGCTTATGATTATTATCGTGAGAATACAAAGCATTTTGTAGGTTCCACCTATTAAGTTTAAAGATGGTTTAGAGAGTAACTTTCCTCTCATGCATATATATGTGGTTAATAGAACATCTTCCTACTCTGATCGTATTCATTCCCACCCTGTTCTGTGCTGTTATCATAATTGTTGGGTGCCTTGTTATTGATTAGAGGTGGCGGCAGTGACAGTTGGAGACGTTCAGGCAGCGGAGGACAATGTTTTCACCACGACCATGGCCACGTCAGGGAGCCTTCCTGAGCATGTTCTGGTAGATCCACACACACTGATGGTACTTTATACTCGCACACTATAAACACCACAAGTGGAGCTGTTCATACTGTGTATGTTTGGGTGTGTTGCAGAGTGGAAGGACCACCCTCCAGCTGGGAGAAGGGCTAAGTACCCAGAAGACCACTCTGATCGTAGTGCACACTGATGGCAGCATTGTTGAGGCTGGACTCAAGTCTGCCACCACCATCGGGCCAGGTATGTACTGCACATGTGTCTTACTGAGGCTGAGGAGTCTACAGTGCCCCCAGGTTTCACCTTGTTAAGAAATAAACAAAAACTGGAACTGGAACAAAAGTCTTGTATGCGTCGGTCTTGTCCCACCGACGTCACGTAGGTCCCCAGACTCCACCAACACCACTGACGCCACCACAGGACAAAGAATCCTGTTCCAAGTACAACTGGGACCCATCGGTGTACAACAACGAGCTGCCAGTCCGCTGCAGGAACACCAGCGGAGTCCTCTTCAAGAACCGCCTGGGATCAGGTGACAAAAATAATTTGCATGGTTGACATTCCAGTCAGTGTATGTGCCTCTGAATGCATTTACTAAATATTAGGAGACAGATTAGAAGGGAATAAAGCCATGTTGCCCCCACAAGGCGCCACCCATTTCCAGTGGTTACTTGCAGGAAGTGGAGTCTTTACTTGTCCTGCCATACATTTTCTACTTTAGTGAGTTTAGTGGTCCTGAAAACAAGCCTCTATTGTAGCTTGAGTACCATACTGACTGAGGCGTGTTGTGTTTAGGGGGTAAGGGACGTTGCATCAAACACAACGAGCAGTGGCTCACTCCCACAGAGTTTGAAGGTCAGGCTGGAAGAGCAAGCAGTAAAGACTGGAAGAGGAGCATCCGATATGCAGGCAGGCCTCTGCTCTGCCTCATACAGGTACTACTGCAGTGTAGTAATACAGCACAACGGTCTACAAAGCACTTCTGCAGAATGAACAGCATTAAATCATGTCTGAAGTTTAATCTTGGTCGTTGTGTGTGTTTAGGAGCGAATCCTGAACCCCCACGCTGCCTCCTGCACCTGTGCAGCCTGCTGCGATGACCTGTCAGAGGTGAGTCAGCAGGACTTCACCTGGACCTTGAGAACCTCTTCAACCTGTGATCAAACCATCTGCAGATTGAGGCTGTTTGGTCTATTAGTCATTCATTTCATGGGAAAGCTCTGTCTCTGGTTCCAGGTTTTGCTTTGGCTGACTCCTGTGTCTTTATGCATCATTTTAACTGAATCAATTTGATTTGTTCGGTAGAACGAGTCTAAAGAAAAGTTTGAGGCAAACAGAATTAATGTGATTCAGACAAATATCACTTTCTGTTTGCCCCAGTGTTATTGTCTGTCTCTCTCTTTTTCTCTTCAGTGTTCAAAGGATGGAGAATCTCTGGCAGCCGAAAACATCACTATGGTAAATAGAGAAGATATGGAGGCTACATATGAAGAAAAGATTCTTTCGTTGCAGCTTTAGTGTCAACTAATCGCTGTTTAGATTAAAGTCTTACCCAGATTCATTATGTTGTTTATTTAGACTCTGAAGGAAAGTTACATACCGAAGCTTTGAGTTTTAAAAATCTATTGACAACTTTCAATGAGACTGGTTGTCATGTGAATGTCATCCGTCTGTTCTCTTTTCGGTCCAGACAGGTCCAGTTCGCCTCTTTGTTCCATATAAGAGACGGAAGAAGGACACAGAGCCATTGGTCATTTCACCCAAAAAGGAGCTGCCTGCGACTAAAAGCATTACGTTGACCCCAGGGACCACACGTACGTCAGACTGGACGAGAGCAGTTGTCGCTCTGTTTATAGTCCAGGATCTGTTGACTAATCAAACTGTCTAAGAACAGACAGTTAGAAGAAACTGTATTTTTTTAAGACTAGGCCAATCAAGCATTGTATAATTTAAATTTGTGAAATAAAAATACTGCTTGTGAAGTTTGTGCCTGTGTTTCAATCAGATCTTGTCTTCAGAGGTGACTGACTTCTCCGATGTCTGTCCTCCAACAGTAACCGTGTCCCCGTCAGGACAGTTCACCACCTCTGGCACCTTGACTTTCGACCGGACTCCAACGGGCGACGCCACCGCAGCTGCCTCTGCTACCATCATCTCAGAGGGCTCAGCACAGAGCGAGGTGTTTACCGGCACAGCAGGTACCATCCATCTGTCTTGACTCACCACTACGTGTAGTGATTTGGTTATTGTAGGATGTGTTAGTCTTTTGTTATTACATGTGTGTTCCGACTTAATCGAATAAACCCCAGTGACAGCGGTTGTCTGTCTTCCTCTCCTTCAGTCCTGACAGCGTTGCCAGCGTTGGCTGTGGCTCCTCAGCCAATCCAGGCCAAGGTGGCTGTGACAGCTGTGCCGTCTCCATCGGGGGGGCTGATGAGTGGACTGGAGGTTGGGCCTGTAGGCGCTGCAGGTCCAGCAGTCAGTGAGGGGCACAAGAACATATGGCTGTATCTGGAGGAGCTGGCAAACACACTGCAGAACAGCGTCCAGCAGCTGAAGGCTCTGATCGAACAGGCCAAAAGCTCTGCAGGGGACGCTACCGAGGTGAAAGGTCAGGGAGGCCAGAAAGAGGTGAGAGCACACATGCAGTGTGAAAGTCAACAGTGGTAACCAGAAGTTAAATAAGTACAAAACAATTAATTAGATACTGCTTGTGTTTGTTCTTAGTGTGTTCTCAATCAGTCGTTCCAGAACCAGATCACGTTTCAGCAGCCGGACGACGCTGAGGCCAAAAGAAACTCTGACATTACCGAGATCCTCATCAATGTATGAAGCACCTCCACACAAACATCTGTGTATGATTTTAGGAAAGGATGAAGTCTATGTCATGCAGACCCTTCTAGACATTCACAGACTGAAAGCATGAATCCACCTGGAAGGGGAGGGGCTGCTCTTCCAGTCTTTTGCCAGTCCTGTGATTGATGCTCACAAGTTAACAGAACATAAACATTCATTCAGTTTCTTCAATTCAGGAAAATGAAAAGGGTCTGTAGCCAGTTTGACCTGTTTAAAGAGGAGCTCAAAGACAAAGCCACTGTTTTGAGTTAGTAAATTATTAACGCGGTCAAATAGTCAACGTCACCCATTTCCTTTAATCACGTCTCATCAAGTGTTCTCTGGTGGCGACTCTGCAGCAAATGTGCATAAACTGCGGGCGAGAGGCGACGAGCGAGTGTACTGGGTGCCACAAAGTCAACTACTGCTCAGCCTTCTGCCAGAGAAAGGTAACGCTCACCTTGAAGCCTGTGCATTTAAGTTGTTCTGCATGGGGACGAATGTAAGTGTATATATCAGTAGATAATATGCAAGTCCACCAGCAATGATCGACTTACAGTCTCGTTTGCAGCGAAGAGGTCGACCCGTCTCTCCCCTTCGCTCAGATGTGTGTTTTCAGGAACGTTGTGTAGGAGGGCTCCAGAATAACAATATAAATGGTCTTTGTTTCCACAGGACTGGAAGGATCATCAGCACACCTGCTGTCAGTCAGCAGGGGGCGGGGCTGTCCAGGAGGAGGGGCCAATCACAGCCATGGACATGGACAAGGTGAAATGAAGGCGTAGCAGGCTCTGAGATCATCACCAACGTCAGCTGCTGCAGTTTTTGCGTATTCTCAGTCGTTTCAAACTTGAAAGACTTAATGTCTTTGTGAATTTATTGTCAGACAAGCAGGACTAAAGGATCTGTGGTCTCCTGTGCTGCCTTTGTTTTGGGTAAGAGAAGCAAGCTCTGCAGAATTCAAAATAAAACCTCTGCTTCTGGAGACTCTGGGCTGCACATGAAGCCAAGCTGAACGAAACAAGCTGCAAATCTTGCCATGTTATGCTGTATTGAAAAGGTTTAGGTTTGTTATCACGTTGTTGGAATTATTTTAGTGACGGTTTGGCTCTTGACAAAGTAAGGTTCAAACACATCTTTAAACAAATGTATAGAATAAATGAAAAAGTTTGTTACCTGTCTGTTGTGATATTTTTCTTTATAATTTAGAAAATTTGAGTATCATTTCAAAGGTTTTTAATTGTGATTAAAACTATGTTTTAAACCCAGCGTTTTTTTTTTAATGTGTGAAGTTTTTAGTCAATGGGATCCACTGCATGTTTTAATTCATCATTTTGATTGCAGGGCACTTTTCTTAACATTAATTATTTTCTGTAATTACGGACATTTTGGTATTTCTTTTTTTTTTCTTTTTTTATTTATTATGAACATATTTTTGTTGCCTGAATAAAGTTTTTAATTTTACACTTTCGCAGTTTCATTGTAATCCTGCATTTACTGAACTTCTTTGCAGGGATCTGGATCTGGGGTCTACTCTACCACGGATTTGGCAAATCACCAGTTTGGGATAAGTCGTTTTCGGCTCAGGCAGCAGCCTGCTGTTTAATCTAGCAGGTGTCTTGGGTCGTATGCATGCTAATTACATTAGTTAGGCACATACAAACGCATGACGTGCTAAGATGAGAAACCTAAAGGTGACTCAGAGTTGGACGGTGCTGCTGGTTGGAGCGTTGTGACGGATGCAGGTCAAAGAGAGTGTGGCTCCCTCTTAAGCCTCTTTAGTATCATAGGTGGAGCTCGTCAACACAATAGTTATCACTTGAGTGACTCAGATCTGAAAAACCAGCACTTTGTGAAAAACCTTTTATTTTGAAACGATGAATTTCATCATATAAAAGCGGTTCTTGTTAGTTGCCAGTTCTTTGTACTGTCTGCTCTCCAGAGTGAAGCGTTTCTGTCGTAACAAGTAGAAAATTAAAAACCTCACAGAGGAAGAAACAGCTTTGAAACGCTGCCAACTCAGGCGGTCAACGAGCAGCAGCGGTGCAGAAACCTTTTGAAGAAGTTCCTGAATTCCGTGTTGAAAACCGTGTAGATGACAGGATTCAAGGCGCTGTTGACGTAGCCGAGCCAGGTCACCACACTCATCAGAGCCGGCGGGACGTGGCAGTCCTGACAGCGAGCTCGCATCGTGTGGAGGACAAAGAAGGGAGTCCAGCAGAACAGGAAGGCACCTGTCGGAGCAGCGGAAGGAGAATCAGAGCGATGAAAAAGAGCTTCCCTGTCTGTCAGCAACCTACGTACTAAACACGTCTTCCTGCCAGTCTACTCTCAGAACACCTGGCCTGGAATCAAACACAAGCTTGCTTATCAGCTCACGTCTTCCCATCTACTGTACCTGCAACCTACCACTGACTTAGCAGTTCGCTTGATTAACTAATGAGGCAGGGATTCACCTACACGCTCTAACTACCTCTCTACCATCTACCCAGCTCCTTGCTCACTTCCACAGTCCACCAGCAGACCCCATGTACACGTCTGTACAGTTGGTCTGTTTCATCATAAGTGAATTTTTGCTCCTTACATCAAAGTGTTTTTTCTCCAGAACTTGGCTTTGAACCTTGTGCTGGCCCCAAGTGACCTTAGCATCACTGCGTCTTCGTAACTTTATGTGACTCTACGTCTGTGGAACATGCTTTCTCGATCTGGGAGCTTAGCTTTTCCATCCGTTACCCTGACGGCATGAGGAGAGGGCACAAGTAAAATCATTTATACCACCTGATACCACTGCTAGCTCACCTGACCTTTCAGGTGAGCAGAGATTTGTGAGAATTACCTGGACACTGAGAATTGTGTCAGACCCAGACTTACGCAATAATTGGATTTTGGATTAAGGAGCAGGATTAGCTGCCGTGTGCTAAAGAGAAGCACTTCTACGCATTAAGACCGACACTGGACGCTATTAATAGGACCGACCTTTTCTAACTGACTTGTTAGTGCCTCTGAACAGGGGTGGCAGTGAGGCGTTCAGGTACAGTACTGCAACCTAATGTTACCCAACATATCGTGTTTCATGTGAATTTGATAGCCTGAATCTTTAAAGTAAGCAAACCAAGACGCCGAATACCTGTAAACTGAAGCGCCTCCATTTTATTTTGCACAGGTTTTAACGTTTTGGTCGGTTTCAAACGATTCCAGCAGCAGGAAAATTCCACCTTCTGTGAGGTTGCATGTGTACTTAAAAATGTGCTTCATATTCAGTATCTGCTGATTTGCTCTTTTGTTCTTAAAAGGTCTAGAATATGTCACGTTCAATCTATCAATAGTATAAAACCATCCTTACAAGACACTTATAGGATCAGTTCTATGAAACATCATGTTGTTGCTGAACCAGACAGAGCTTAGATCTTAGATCAGTTAGGTGTTTTCCATCATGTCGTGAGGTTTTGCGTTTGGTGGAGATCAACAACAGTGTCTGGCTCCAAGGTCTCTGGTTGCCTGGATCTCACAAGGCCAATTATTGAAGCAGGTGAATAGGCTCAGCTCAACTTCAGTGAGATAAGTTTCAGTTTGTTACAACTGTGACTGTGGAGGAGTTTTAGTGGATAGTTTGATAATTTAATCCCTGCTCTTGTTCTAATCCAGACCCGTGAACTCACCCACAACGACAGGAAGAACCTGCATGGCCTTCCTCTCCCGGCTGTTGATCTTGGCTCGTTTTCTCCTGTGGGGGTTGGGGTTGAACTTGATCTCTGCATAGCTCACCGCGGGCACAGGAGCATCCGTGAACTCTGATGAGTTGTAGGGATGGTCCGGGGACGGGACGGTTGACGGCTCGTCCGCAGCATCCGTCAGCTCCCGCTCTATGACCGGCGGAAGCAGCGGCGGCAGCGAGGCCAGCGGGGGCAGGGAGGCAGCGGCCTCCTGCAGTTTGCGGCAGGCCTGGATGCTGTTCTTCAGCTTGGCCTTGCGTGCCTCCTCCCAGCGCCGCAGGCCGCGGAACATGCCACAGTAGAGCATCACCATGATGGGACAAGGGATGAAAAAGGAGCACACGGACGAGTAGAGGACGTAGTCCACGTTCTCCAGCTTGCATTCCCTGGGGTCACGGCCTGGCACGTTGTTGATGCCGAACATGATGGGAGAGGCCACGGCCAGCGCCAGGATCCAGGTGGCTGACAGAAGAACTGCCTGTCGCAGGTCCACGTGCTTCCTGTTGTAGTTGAAAGGAATCAGCACAGCAATGAACCTGCAACAAGGGAGACGACATTAACAACGTGAATGAACTGATTCATCGCTGTTCACTGTGGACGTATGGGCCCAAGGTGACAAGAGGTGAGACTGGAGAAGGGACGTGCTCACGACCCAAAGCGTCATCTGAGCTGTGAAGCTGGGAGAGTTATGGTGTGACTGCAGTCAGTTACTGATGACTGGACTGCAGCCAACAGCAGGAGTCATTCTGAAGTGTTTGTTATCTAAGGTTTGAAACTGACAATTCAGTTTTTGATCATGTGGATACGACCAAATATTTTCAAGTCCTTAAATAAAAAATTGTTCTTTAAGCTCACATTCTACACTTGAACACTTCTCGCTGCTTAAAGATGTGAAAACGTCCAGAGAACCGTAATGATAACAATGAAGACAAAATATTCCTCCCATATACCGTACCAGCGGCGTCATTCTCCTGACCTCACTGTTTAATAATCCATCCACGAGTGACAGCAGGTCATCACTCAGGTTTGTCTCAAACCCGTCAAACGTGATGAAGGACCAGAAGATTCCTGTGGACAGCAGCGGGTGGGCTTTGGTGAATTATTCAGACTCTGTCATCCAGTTAAACCTCTAACTGCTGCCGACTGCTTCAGAAAGCTTCAGATCACCACCATCAGTCCACATTAGCCTCACTGCCTCCATCGGCCTCTGATGTAATCATATTTCCCAGAGACAGGACATCGGTTTAGAGGAGCTGCCTGGATTTTTAGCCTTCAATATCCACCGAAGGTTCAGATAATCTCATTTAGTCAAGCTAATGAGCACAAAGCGAAGCTGGCAGGTCATCGCCACAGACGCATCCATCATAGGAGGTTTTTAATTGTTCTGTCCACTCTGGTTTTCATTGAGTAAAGGTCGTTGTCATATTTTCTCATCAGGGTGATCTGCAGCGACCATTAGGCTTTTTGGGTTTTGGCTTGTTCATTTAAATCAGACGTGCAGTGTTTTCTCTGATATTCTAGCAGGGTTTAGAGTTTGTTGGGCTGAAGGGTAATGCTGTCTTTTATGGTATAGAGGCTTATGGGTGTATAATCCCAGCAATGACACGAATGAATATGTCAGATGCAGAAAACCAATCTAAAACTCCAAAAAAGTCGAGGTGGAAACCCTCCAGCAGTAGATTAAAGTCAGAACAGTTCTGACAATATCAACATTTAATTCCCATCGTGACATAGACCTACTGTGTCTGCTGTGTGCACCTGCACAGGTGAGCACTGACCTGTCGATGCTGATGGCACAGAGGTTGAAGATGGAGGCGGTGCACAGCATCACGTCCATGGTCATCAGGCCGTCGCAGATGGTGGTGCTGAGGGTCCACACGCCGTCCTGGAACTGAAGGACCCAACGTCCCAATAACCCACATCAGAAAACCAACAGCTCAGCGCATTTATCCAAACACACAGCTCTTCATAGTCTTACTGTGTTTAATGTCAATGCTTCCTGCAAATACAAATTGATGGGAGACTATCGAACATAATCAGTAAAAACAAAAGGTTTGAGAAACTAGTGTAGACCTTCAGAAATCCTCGTTTGAGTGAGACAAAGACGTTGCCCATTCTTCAAAAATCCAGATTTGGGAGAAATAACAGTTAACTAGTTAAGTAAAATAAAGGAGATTAGTTTAAGGTTCCAGACAAACAAATACGAGGATAAACGCTTTAACTTATCTGAAAGGACAGAAAGCGAAATCTTGAATCATTGCAGAACCTGCTGTCAAGCTGAGCTCCAGCGTCTCCAACTCACCTCTGAGTAGACGAACAGCGGCAGAACGAGCACCGCCAGCATCAGGTCCGCCACCGCCAAGCTGACGATGAAGTAGTTGGTGGTGGTCTTCAGCGCCTTCTCCGTGAACACGCTCAGACACACCAGCAGGTTCCCGCAGATGATCACCACGATCAGCAGCACCCCGAAAGCCAGGGCAGGCAGGTTATGTCCGTCCGGCGCCGGCGCCATGTCCACCGCGGCTCCTCCGCTCCGACCGGTCCGAGCCACAGCAGTGCGGCCACCGGACTCTCATCAAGGCTGGGCCGGACTCTGGGTCGCGCTCTGTGGTCTCCTCATGGCGCCGGGTATCGAATCAGACTCCACCAGACTTTATTTTGTAGGTCCAGGACGCTCCGGTGCGCACTTTACGCAAAACAGACCCATTCATTCACACAACATCATAAGCCTTTAACAGGTCAGTAGTAAACTAACCATGACACCGACTCATTAGTCATCTCAGAGAGCATGTTTGTAGGGAAACTGTTCAGAAAACGCTTGATAAAAGACGCATTAAAAACCAAATCCGTGTGTCCTCAGGTAAAAGGTCGCGCTGTGGCGCGGAGACCATCTGGAGCGTTTCTGTGGCCACACAGAGGCGAGTCTCCGGCGGCGGCTCCGGTGTGTTTACCTGCAGCCTACGAAAGGCCTCCGGGGGCAAATTAGTCGATTAAAGCCGCTTATCCGATGCGCTTTACGGTGCCCTTCAGCCCCGAGCAGCAGCAGGACACAGTTGCTCCATCTGTCTGCTTGTGTTGTCTGCGTGTGCGACAGAGCGACCGCTGCAAAAATATCCACTAATTCATTTAACTAGTCATGTTAAATTCAGCAGAACATCATCACACATTAGCGAGATACAACGTGAGGGAAAACAGTAGAGAACGTTGAGTTTAATAACCTTTCATCTAACGTTTTCATCTCATTTCACTATTTATAGTGATGTTGCCAGTGAAAGCCATTTTTTTTTCAACAAAAGACCGAGTGAGATGAGGTTATTGTCAGTGCATTAACGTTGTAAGGACTTTTTAAGTGGTGACCTCCTCATTTACAATGTTGTTATTGGACATAACTGATGCGTGTGTGTAGTTTAATATTGAAGCTGTATTTAATGTATTAACATCTCATCTCATAAACATTTCAAACCTTAGTGTTTGATTTCTTACAATCTTCAGCGTTTGCCCACATCTTGAATGAAGCCTTTTTGGTGATGGCCACTAGACTAAAGTAGGCGAGGTTCACGATAAAGTGCCTGCTTGATCCCTAAAAGCCCAATAGAGGTTTTTGTGGTGTAGACTGAAGGAGTGAAGGTGTCACTTAAGGAACAGCTTAAGTGACATCGGGCAGAAAACTCTCACACAGAAAACTCTCAGCACCATCATGGTGCTAAATGGCTGCTAATGTGTTACTGAGCGTTTAAGGTGCAGACAATAAATGTACTCGTTGCTACGATGCTGACACATTGCTGAGGTGGTTGCTATGGTTTTGTCATGATACATTGATAGATGGTTGCCAGGTGGTGACTATGAGGTTGATAAATGCTAAGACGGTGAGGTGGCTACTATTTGATTGTTATGGTCCATTTTCTTTACTGCGTTTTCAGTCTGAACTCATCTTCCTCCTCGCTGAGCACCTTTCGTTTCAAGCTCAGCCTGCATCTGTTTATATCCTCTGATGACCAAACTGTTCACATAAAGTGCACAGGTGCAGCCCATCTCAAGCTGCAGCTCTGATTGCTCCTATTATATATGTAAGGTTTTCAAGGGCCTCTTAAATCTGAATAATGAGCACTGCAGCCCCAACTGTCAAAAAGATTCCCCATTACATATTCAAGTCTCCTTTGAGGAATCACACCTCCAGGGACCTCCTGAGGTCCAGTAGGCCAGTCTGGACAAGCAAACGTAAATACAGATCAAGGTAACGCTGGTAAAACTGTACAGAGACTTAAACTCTTCAGAGTGTTGCTGTACTTAAGAAGAAGAAAACAATTATTTTAAGGGTATATGATGGGGAAAAATCACTTACATACAATCTTTATTTCGCAAAAACAAGTAAATAAATACAAATAGGTAAATAAAATAACGTCAGCAAACATAAATGTTTCACTTTTTTTAATTGAGGAAAAAAAAACACAAACCCAGAAAATATGGCAGCAACACAAATAAGGAAAAACAAAATATTACAAAACACTGTTACAATAAAAATCATTAGAAAAACATATTTAGTTGTTGTCCCTGTGTTAAAAGGGTTAAGGTCTGTGGTTTGAATTTGGTGCTACATCATGGGGACCAGGGGTCCTAAGCCTGAAGGCAACACTTTCCTCAGTAGAACATGTTTAACCCTGAGTTCAGAGGTTGGCAGCGCAGTTAGGTTTTTTTTGTCTTTTCTCTTGTGTTGACCATCTTGTCACTCCTCCAACCCACTAACACCATCGCTGAGCAGGAAGTGAGGATGGAGCAGGGACAGGATGGGACCCCGTGGGGCTCCAGCCAGACAGTACGCCTCATCCACACCAACTCCGCAGGACCGGAGCACCTGCAGGGCACGGCTGCAGCTGTCCCTGCCACCTTGTGACATCACCAAGATGATGATGAGAGGGCTGTCGAGCATGCCGAACCGGAGACGCATCTTACCCAGCTGTGCCGGGAAGCTCTGCAGAGGAGGAACAGGAATCACCTCAACAATCAAGTGCTGCTGACTGCAACTGTGAAAAACAATAAAAGGTTGCTGGTTGTACCCGAGCGTCCTGTTGGATCTTGGACATCAGACCAGCGTTGGGTTGGACAACAGAGTCTCCACAGAGCAAAACTCGAAGTTGTTCTGAGGGGGGTGAAGCCATCTGCTGATCCAGGAGTGCAGAGAGAACACCTAGAGCAAAAACAAGAAGGTGGACGTCCTTTCCTAACATCACTGGGGTTAATTTATTAAGGGGTTAATATACGTTATTGGTTATTATAATATGACAAACACAATTTAGCTTTTTGATGTCTCTGACCTCTCAGTGATGCCTGTGACATCTCCTTTCTGTCCGTCGACAGGAAGAGCTGCACCTTATTTTCCAGTAAACTCTCCAAAAAATCCTCTCCGCTAGAAAAACAAAATCGACCGACCTCAAGGCCTGCAACACAGAAGCACCAAGTCAACACGGCTTTACAATAAGACGACCAACTCCCAAAGCGATCAGCGGTGACGTGTCTGCTGAAGGTCAAATTACCGTAATGCCGGGTGCTGTTCATGATCTGGGAGCTCTGCTGCTGCTGCTGGCTGCTGGTCGTGATGAGGATGATGTCAAACAACAGCGACTCTGTGGGATTTTGCTCCAACAGATGTTCATTAACCCTGTGCAGTGCCTGTGTAGAAAAACCCCAAACATGAATATGTAATGTAATACCATCAGCGGGAATCTTACATGTTCAATGTGATGTTCTAGATTTCTCTAATTAAAATCCATTTAAAAGTAGCAAAACCATCAATGCTACAATTATGAGATGATGAAAACAGACCCGCCTCACGTTTTATGCCTCGTAAACCTCATAGCTCATAATCAGGACTTTATTAGTTTAGTAGCTTTGTATTAAAATCAGTTGTACGTGTGTAACGCGTCTAATTAACACATGCATTGAACTCTGACCTGCAGCAGTGGGAAAGCGAAGCCCGCTCTAAACACGTCGTCTTTATCAGCTCCAGCATCAAACACAGCGTCAGACGTCACCGCGATCACCACAGCGTGACCAGCATCCTTCTGCAGAGGACAGAGGCACAGACATGTTTTAGCATCGACAACATACAGATAAAACACCACACGTATTAATGAGGCAATGGAACTGTTGAAGTAAAGGCAGAGCTACAAGTGCATTGCTGGACCATGTGTGAATGTTATAGACGTCAATAGTATAATATCATGGTGTGTTTTATTTGGTAATATTTCATATTATTCATCCTTATATAAAGTTTGGTTGAAATAATTGTATGAAGCGGTAGAGGGTATATTCAACCATCATAAAACAGGTAAATCTGAACTTACAATTCTGTGAAGCCTGCACTTGGCCATTTCATTTTAAAAATTAAATTTTCCTGTACACGCGTTTGTATGTAACATAGTTTGTGTAATGTTTCCACTTGCGGGACGCAGCAAACGTCTTGGCGTATGTTAAACATACTATACATCCTTTTCTTTGCCACTTGCAGTTTCCTCTCGCTGTGGTTTGCAAACTTCAGCGTTGAAGCGTGAAGTAAACCTGCAGGAGACGTGACCTGCGTCACCCTCTCACCCCGGGACGAGCGAGTCTCAAACGGGCCCAGGTGAGTCCTACCTGCGTGACGTCAGTGTTCTGGACGGTGGAGACCATGTCCGCCTCTCAGCTCGGCTCAGCGGGTCACAAACAGCCGCAACTACCGACCTGTTCGCGGTGGTTACAGGTGTAAATAAATCTACCGAGAGCGAGTCAAAGTACTTTAAAGTTCCCCCAGAAACACAGACCTCAGTGTTTTTGTTCCGCCTGGTGCGAAACCGCTTTAAGAGCGCAGCGTGATGACGTCACAGCCCCGTCAGCCGCCCGCTCAGCCCGCAGCTGCGACTGTTGTGTCAGGTGAGACGCTACACAAACGCTGCTCCGGGATCTGGAGCCGAACAGGGTGCTTGGTGCGGAGCGGTTCTGGGAAGGAGCAGGTCCAGTTTGGAGCGCGGGGAACCAGCGAAGGAGGCAAAGTTTGCTTCGGCTCGGTCTCGCGGTGAGACTTCAGCTCTGCGCCCTCAGCCCGAGCTGCTCGGAAGGTGGCGGTTCAGGTGTGTTTCATCCGGACCCGGCACCGGTTCCTGTAGATCCACTTCGAGGCCTGCAGGTAAACGGCGAGTGGTTGAAATGAGTGATGACATTTCCCAGACGTTCTCCAGGTTCGGTTCAAGCGTATGTACATCTGTCGTCCGAGGATTAAAATGAAACGAGCAGAAAAACGTGATGAAAACAAATGATCTCAGTTTCCCTGTTTCTATCAGCACGAATCAGGAAAGTTTCACTTGGTTAAAATATACAATTACGATGTTTGATTTCTACCACATGCTCGTCGGTTTATTTTAGTTATAAGCAGTTTATGTGTTTGTTAATAATGGATTTTTCTGTTGTTTATGCTGTGTGACATACCGGCTCATAATGAACTTATGTGAGAAGTACGTGTATTTGGGACAATGGGATAAGTTCTATCAGGCTATTTCTTCAGCACGAAGCCATTTGACTTAAAAGATAATTTTTATTTGCTTAAGTGATAAGATGCCTGTCGTGCCAATGCAAACATGAATCCGTCTGAGCAGCACAGGCAAACACTCCCTGTAATTATTAAACTGCAGCACTGGGAAAGTTTATTCTCAGGACCAAAACTATATATGGACTTGATAGACAACTTTTGGTGGTTGGTTGTTTGATTATTGTAAAATGACAGCGTCACGTCAGCTGTTTTAAATAATAATGTTTCTGCTCCTGTGCCACTTGTGTCAGAGGCCCATGAGTCATGGACACGGCTACTAGATTTATAAAGCTACATACAAAGTTGACAAGTATAAAACTAGCCCAGTTTTTCATTTAGCAGCAAGGAGTCACTATAACAACAAGAGGTCACAGCAACACAGCAGTGTCTGTCACGTTTGGTGCCCCACCCACCAGGAAGCACTTTCAGCAGCAGCGTTTTCAGGGGGACGCTGAAAAGTGACGGACATTTAGATGGAAAGGTGCAAGTAGTAGATCTCTGACTGTTTGATTATCTTGTTGGTGTTGGGTGTGTTTTATCTTTTATGGTTTATTGGGACTGTTTATAATCAAGTTCAGTCTGCACAAACATATTAGCCTTTAATGTGAATTGTGAAATGCTATTCATTTCCAGTCCACTGATCATTTTAGCACTTTGGTACTTATAGGTTATTCAGCAACTTAAAGTCAAAGGCACCAGTGTTTTGCCCAAACGAGCTTAATCCAGCAGGCAACAGTCAGTAAATCAGTAGAGACCCGTTAAGTCAACAAGCTCGGTCTCACCTGTCGAACTGTGTAAAGAATCAGACAGAATCATCAGAAGCAGTCAGACCAGCATGTGATTAAACATGAATGTGCTCATGGTCTGAGTAAAGAGTCGGTTGATCCAGTTGAGTTTCATGAGAAGCAGTCCGACTAGTCAGACAGCTCAGAGGCTGAGCACGCCTTCAGTCCTCAACAGTCGACCGCAGACGCCGTGTGGAGCTGTTCATGCGTAGCCTGGTTTTGTCCAGCAGATTTTGTCACCTTGCTGCGACATGGAAAAGCACAAATGGGACATCCAACCAGCAGGTCAAACACTTTTGTATATCACTGAAGTAGCTAAAGTCCTTCTACTTGGATTGGCACTGATTGGATTTTGTTCTGAAATTTATGCCACCCAGAGGAAGAATGTGTGTAATCTGAACCTCTCTTCACCGGTGGTTTCTGTCTTCTCCCTTAAACCTATCACCATGGTAACCTCCTCCGGTGTTGCTTCGAATGCATGTCCTACACGTTGGCAGCTTGTTGCTTGAACGTTTTGTTACTGTGTGAAGATATTTACGACTCTCTGAGTGTAAATGTTGGGACATCTTGGGACTATGACTGTGTGTTTGAATATTGAGAAAATCCATTCATGGCCAACATGTTTAAATTAAAGTTAAGAGAAGAACATTCGGTAGGATTCTACTGGTAGGAGCGTGAGTCATAGTACAAGATTTTTTTGTCGTGGACCAGTTCAGTTATCCGCGTTTCTGTTGCCTCCACAGCTCGGTCACATGTTCACGTAGAGGCCAGCGCCATGGCGTCCACCATGCGGAAGCGCCTGGACAAAATCCGGTTTCGAGGCCAGGTTCCGAGGCGAGACGAGTTCCCGGATCAGCCTGAGTCGCCCAACGTGTCCGACACTGAATGTTCTGAGGAAGTCGTGATGAAACCTCGCCCACCCGCCAAAGAGCTAGAAGAACCGAGGGAGGTGGAGGGAGAGCAACAGGGTGACGTTCAGGTACCGAAGCCCGGCTGTGATGGAGAACATGTTGGCTTCTAGTCCAAGTTCAACTGTAGACCGTTGTTGCCTGCAGCTGCTCGTTGGTTATAAAGCTAATAAGTGAAATGCTGCCGGGACCAGGATCAACAGGAAAGATGGTGAAAACCACCAAACTAAGACAAATCTTAATTCTGGAATGCGTCAGCGTCGTCAGCATGTTTATTTCGTCTCTTTCCTGTTGATCTTATCTGTCTGGTTAAAGCCTGGCTTCCCTGCGCAGTGGGACAAGCTGTCTTTGGATGGATCTAATTTCAAATATGTCCTAAAATCATGTGTTTGGAATTTAGCTTTATTATTCTCTCTGAGGATTTCAGTGTTATGTCTTATTAATTTGTGTTTTGTCTGTTTGCATCATTGTTCCGGTTATAGTGTGATTTTTTTCTAGGCTCCCCTGCTTAAAATGCTTTGGTGTGTTTTTGGAAACATGCAGAAACATTTTCATTTCCTCGTGCTCCTCCATGCACACAGATCTGATCTAAAACCCACGCAAGACAAATCCAGCAGCTTTGTTCTGTTTCTTTTATCTGTTGGTGTGTTTTTCTCTCAGGCTGGTCCAGGACTGTTTACTGCAGCTCTCAGCGATGAGTCGAGAACCGATCTGAACGAGGTCAAAGGTCATCTAGAAATTGCTTTGTTAGAAAAACACTTCTTACGTGAGTATTGTGAGTCTGTATTATAAAACTTCACAGAATCATATTGTGCTTCTCATGTTCTGATGTTACAACATGGGAAACCGGGTCTACATGTTGCACATCGTCAAGTGAGATGCTGCCTGCTCCTGAGGAAGGTTTTAAATTAAAACCCAAAGCCTCACACACACCTTTGCTTGTAGAAAAATAAATGAGTCAACTGATTCCTATTTTTGGTCATTTGTTTGCCATAAAGGAAAGTGTTACTTCACTGTGCGTTGGAAGTGCACGTGTTGATTGCCTGGTGGGTCAACACAATAGCATGCTGGGTAATCCGTTAATATCTGCCCGTTTGTTTTATGTAAGACACACACAGCTATTAATAACCGTGCAGACACCATCTGACACACACACACACACACACAGACAGTGGCAAAGGAGGACAAAGTGTTTCCTTTAATGCAAGTATTAGTAGCATTTATAAAAATTAAATGTCACCTTTCAGCCCCTAGTCACTGTTTACTGTAAAAAAATTCTAAAATGATTTGACTTCACAAAAACAGCAGGTGTGACTGATACATCAGTTACATAAATAATGACGGCACATCAGTGCGTGGCCTCTTGTTTCACATACAGCTGAAAACAGAATAGTCATCTAATGAATGATCAAACGTCGTCGTCATCGCCGTGTCACGTAACTGTGTGTTTCAGAGGAGGAGCTGAGGAAGCTGAGAGAGGAATCCAACGTGGACTCACTGAAACAGGAGCTGGAGAAGGAGCGCTGCAGACGCATCGAGCTGGAGCAGAAGTTCAACGACACCCTGAAGTCCAGGTAGGTCTAGAATGAAAAGAAAAGGCTTTATTCCAAACAGGCAGAGCAGCTTGTTTCCGCGGGTTGAGGTCTGGCTTGATTTATTTTTGTCAGACTTGAAGACTCTCCTTCACGGACGCCTAAATCGCCGCCTCCTCCTTCACCTTCAGGCAGTGGCACAGGTGAGCTACGTCCTAGTGTAGTTTAGACTAAACGAACTAGCATTTGAAACCAGAGTGGTCGTCCTGGATGTGACATCAAACACAGACCTTCCGTCGGACCATCTCTCTCTGAGCTTTAATCCTCGACCACTTCTACACAGCAAGCACACACATGTGAACATGTTGGTTTCATCCCTCAGAGAAACCCGACAGCGCTGTGTCCAACAGCTTCCTGAAATGGCTTTACGAACGTTTTGGCGTTTATATCGAAGACTTCCGCTTCCAGCCGGAGGAGAACACGGTGGAGACGGAGGAGCCGCTCAGCGCCAGGAGGTGAGGACACGGTCTGTGTAGAGGATATTCAGATGCTCCTGTCAGCAGCGGTTTGACGTTATCCTAATACAAGTGTACCATTAAGATTGAAAAATCGACACGGATGAGTTTATTGTCTGGGTCTTGGTCCACAGGTTGACTGAAAACATGAGACGGCTCAGTGAGTATTTACTTCTGTTTCCCCAAATCTGAAACGTAAGGAAAAGCCTCAGTTGGTTTCTCTGCTGTGATAGAGTCAGATTCTGTTGTCGTGTTTCCAGAACGAGCGTTCAGACCTGTGACCAACTTCAAGAGGAACCTGTCGGCCTTGTCCAGCTGGTACTCTGTCTACACGTCGGCCATCGCCTTCATCGTGAGTCCGCACACAGACACACACGGATGATGTTCAGCAGCAGATGAACATTAATGCACACAACGTTATTTTCCTTTGATGTGTGAGGATGTGAGAGCCCAGAAGAAAAAGTGAATCACTGAACCGATTTGAATAAAAAAGCTGTATGTCTGTGTGTGTGTGTGTGTGTGTGTGTGTGTGTGTGTGTGTTTTCAGGTCTACATGTACGCGGCATGGAAAGGCTGGGTCATCCCCATGTTCCTGTTCCTCGCCATCCTCCGCCTCTCCTTAAATTACCTCATTGCCAAGTCAGTAGTAATGAGTCCTAAATGATTTGACTTCGCTTCCTCAGTGATGCATCGTTTAGACTTTTCTGATGGCGTTAGAGCTACAGAGAGAAAATGCTGGGAGCCGGTTGTAGACGTGCACCAGCCTGTTACTGGATATGATGTGTGATGTGATAGAGTCCTTCTGGTAAAGGAGAAGTGGGATTTTAAACAAACGTTTCTTATTCTCAAACCACCTTTTTTAAAACACAAGAAGCATGTGGTTAATTTTGACTGAATATGATCCTTGACTGTTTGTTTTTGATTTGTATCAATCATTCCCATCATGCATTGCTCTCAGAGGCTGGAGGATCCAGTGGAGCATCGTACCTGACGTCTCAGAGCCCCCGGTGAGAAATTTCATTTTACTCAACAAGTGTTTGATTTCCCATCAATCTTACCTGGACAGATGAGCAGGAAGACAAACAGCTTCACCTGCTGGTCGAGTTACATCACTGCACGTGCTTTCGACTGAACGTGTTCCACGATAACCTGATCCTCATAAGGATGGTGTAAGGTCACTCAAGGTATCAGTCTGTGACAATGAAGCTTTGAATCCCTTTTTTCCCAGGAGCCGCCTAAAGAAGACCTGACGGTGTCTGAGAAGTTCCAGCTGGTTCTGGACGTCGCTCAGAGAGCTCAGGTGAGACATGATGGACGGTCAGAGGCACCGCAGTGTGTTTTAAAACAACAGTGGGAAGGATGGAACAAACTCTTTGTGTGGTTCCTTCACAGAATCTGTTTGGCAGAATGGCCAACATCCTGGAGAAAATAAAGAAGTGAGTTTGTCACAGAGCACACAAACAGAACCGGTCACCCATACAGATGTTTACTCGTGTGTGTGTGCAGTCTGTTCATGTGGGTCCGGCCGGAGTTGACTCAGAAGCTGTACGTCGGTCTGTGGGTGGCCTTCATCTCCTCCTGCCTGCTGCCGTACAAACTGCTGGGATTCGTCATAGGTGCGTTCAGTGATAAGTCTGTGCCTCCCCTTCGACTGGCGCTGAACGCTCAGAATGATCCGCTTCTCCTTTCGCTGAGTGCAGGTGTAGTTTTCTCACCAGAGTCCTCCTCGTCCTCTTCCTCAGGTGTGTACGCAGGAATAAAGTTCTTCATCATCGACTTCATATTGAAGAGTTGTCCCAAGCTGAGGCAGCGCTTCGACACCCCCTACATCATCTGGACCAACCTGCCCACTGACCTGCAGCTGAAGGAGCGCAGCAACCCTGCTCTGAGCAGACGGGTCAGTACGTCCAGACATTCAGCGTCACGCGTTCAGGCAGCGATTCAAAACAGGCACCGTCACAGTATTACTACCAGACGAGTGCTCGTAAATGAACTGGTCCCGGTCGCTGCTTTGGGGCTTGTCAGGGTTCAGTTCTCTGAGCTGCTGTGTTTTTCTCTCTCAGCCATCTGAGTGCGAACAGGTAGGAATCGTCTCTGTGTTTATTTACTGCTGAAGATGAGCCGAAACATTATGACCGCCCTGCCCGACTCAGGCCGCTCTGACCGCTCGTTAGGATCTCCTGCAGTATGCGACACCAGCATATAGCAGATCCTTCACGCCTGTGTGTTGCATTTCTTCAACCGCCAACTTTCAGTCCAGATTCCAGCTCTGCCTGTAACATCCATGGGTTTGTCCCATCGGTTCTCAGCTGCTTCAGTCCGTCGTGTGGATGTAAGAACAGACCGTATCCAAAGGGCTTGAGTGGTCATAACGTTCAGGCTTCTCGTGTAGAGGCATTAGTTTCCACTGTGGGTAGATGGTTGTACAGTAGCAACAGTTACTCTGGTCACTAGTGACCTTTGTTCTAGAATGAGATGTCTCATCCTTGCTTCTCCTTGGATCTAAATGATCTTCTCATAATTTTAAGGTTTAAACAATTTAAAGCCGATTTAGTGAGCAGACAGGTCTGAACACATGGGTGGGTTCAAATCTACACGCTGCTGATTTATTACCTGTCCCCCGTTCAGGTTCAAGCTGCGGGAAGTCGGGGAAACCTCAGTGCTGCAGCTCCTCCGGGTTTGAACAGGGACGAGGATGGAGGACGGTATTACAGCACCAAGAGAGGAGCCTTCCACGAAGTCTTCAGTCTGCCGGAGAGTGAGCGTCCTCTGGCAGGTGGGTGAGGAGCTGCTGGAGGCTCAGCTCAAAGCGTTGGATGGAGGGATGTGTTTTATTCAGTGAACTCTGACGTAAACGGAACCAAAGCTGCGTCTTCATCACGAGGCATCGTAGCGTCATGTTATTGATCCACCGTCTGTACACGCAGAGCTTCCTGAAATGATGTGTCGTTGTTGTTCCAGAGTGTGTGAGCGGCTGGCGCTGCTGTCTCATCAACAGAGACAAGAAGACGCCCTCGGACTACATTCGCAACGGCGTCCTGTACGTCACTGAGAAGTAGGTCATCGCCTCCACTGCATTCAGCAGCAAACTGCGCTAACGAAAGAACAGCTGTAATAATGACGCGGGTTTTGAGGCTGCAGTGAGTTTTGCTTGTGGTTTCACTTAGAACTGAGAAGGATTTGAGCAGTAGGCGCAGAACGTAATGGTGGTGGTTACTGTCGCCTCACAACGAGAAGGTTCCGGGTTCGATTCCTATGTGGAGTCTCCGGTTTCCTCCCACAGTTGGCTGATTGGAAACTCTCTCTGTAAAAGTGTGACTATGCCCTGCGACAGACAGGCGACCTGTCCAGGGTGAACCCTGCCTCCCGCCCATAGCCCGCGACCCCTGAACTGACTTTAAATAAAGAAGCGGTAGAAGATGAGTGAATGAATAATTCGTAATGCATTTTTATGTATATAATATATTATTATATATTTTTCCTCTATGTCAGTGTTTTAAAAGCCGGTTTCCACCTGTTCGTGATCGAGGGTTAATGGGGTCTCCTCCATCTCCTCAGTTATCTGTGTTTCGAGAGCTCCAGCTCCAGGTCTGGTTCCACGAAGAGGAACAAAGTCATCAAGCTGCTGGACGTCAAAGACATACAGAAGGTATCTCACGGAAACTTGGCTGCTGGCCATCGAAATGACTTATCCTCCTTATCAATGCTACCGATGACGTGTTGCTTCTCCATCTGTCGCAGTACAAAGTTTTGTCTGTGCTGCCTGGATCTGGGATGGGTATCTCCATAGCAACGCCAACCACCCAGAAGGTAAGTGCTGGGTGACCTCTGACCTATTCTATGTCTAATCAATGACTCAACAGCGTCAGTCAGCACTAAAAACTCCTCTGTCTTGTTGCAGCCGATGGTGTTTGGTGCAATGATCCACAGAGACGAGGCCTTCGACGCGATCTACACTCAGTACAGGAAGATTATGGGCATGGCTGCAGCCTCCCACCCAGAGACATAGCAACACCTTCAGATGACAAACAAACAAGAACTCAGAAGAAAAAAGTCTCCTGTGCCTGCTCCATGAAAGAGCAGCTACAGACTCGCCAGCCTGCGCCAAACAGCTCAGCTCAGTTCAGTTCTCTTCCAGATATGTTACAGCTGAACGTTTACTACTAACTGTGTCAGTGCATCCACAGGTTCGGTTTATGGATCATTTCATTCATTTGCCAGTCAAAGCCGCGGTTGCACTTTTACCAGGGCACGACTTGCTTTGCTCAGTTTTATGTATCAGTGTAGACTCAAACTATAAAACCAATGGAAACATCAAATACTGGTGCCAAACGAGAACCGTGTATTTACAACAAATGTATAACAAATGTATTTGGTTCTGGGTAATGAGAAAACCTTCAATCTTTACACAATGTGCTTAATTCAGAACATATTTACATTACTTACAGGTAATTTTACAGTATGCGTTTCTGCGCAGCGTTACAGAAAATGTTTATAATCTGAATTAATGTTCAGCATACTCAGTTTTCTCTAAAACATTTACTGTAAACACAAAATTATTGTTTACTTTTTTTTTCTGCTTTAACTAAAGCTTCTGTATCAGTGTTGTAATCGTATTTAGTCAGCATTGCTTTTCACTTGCACCACACATAGGCCAATTCAGTTCAAAACGTAATATTCCTTTACTGGTTACATATTTTAAGCACATGTAGTATCCATATAGTCTAGTTTGACACAGTGTATCCGTCAAGTTATTCTTTTATATGCTGCTAACAGCCTGTGTACATTTTGAAAAGGTGCCTGTTTTAACTTCGACTTGTTTTCTGTTGGTCTGAAAGCTGTCATCAGCTGTAACTAATCGTAATAATGTTTAATAATAATCGTTTTCATTACTCACTGATCTGCCAGTTATTTTTCAAAGGTTGTTCATAAAGTAGTAAACCCTGAGACACCACATCAAGCAGGAAAACGTTCAAATCTACGTCTGAGATCATGAAACGTTTCACTTTCAAAATCTTCAAACTGCTAAAATCATTTTGGATTTGCTGAACCGTGCAGGACTCTCCTTGGGTCTGTGACATTCTTTGTTGTCTTGTCTCTGATGTTTTCATTTTTTCCATCGTGCCACGCTGCCTTGCTCATTGTCGCTTCAGACGTGGCCTGACATGCTTTGCTTGGGCTACATTCACAATACGTTCATGGGCAACAGCTTCTTCTTTTCCCAAACTCTGTTCTGTTTGTTTTACTGGACTGTGAGGTGCCAATATCCAATATTATGAGATGCAAAAAAGTCTGAAATATGAGGCAAGAGATGCAACACATTATAGACGACAATCTTCTTCAGTAAGTTATGTAAACGTAGCCTTATTTTACTGTGGTTTTTGGTCCTGTTACTGCTGGCAACCTGTTGGCTTTCAAATTAAAAGCTTTTATAAAATTATTAAACTTTTTAAATGAATTTTTTTCTGTTTAATTGCAATGAACGTTTTTAGTTACAATTAAAAGATAACACTGGAAAACAGTCTTTCAGTTTTTCTTTGTCTTCCTTTGGTGCAAACATCTAAATATGCTGATGACGTTAAAACGTGTCAAACATCACCACATTACTTGACTTATAATAAAAGTGGGAAGTTTAAGCCATGTTATTGCGCAGTTGAATAGTTTATTGTTCAAGATTGTATCTTTGCTGGGACTCAAACAATGTGGGCAAATTCTATTTGTGATACGTTTCTATTAACGTCTTAAATCAAAGTTCAGAGAGTCGTAACGTTTTATGTGTCCTGTGAACAGAGGGCTTTATTCTTACAGTAATGCTTTGCTTATTACTAGGTTTGAATGTCACGATGTACCATCAATGCTGAATAACCAAAGCAACTAGCGAGTGATTCACCAGTAATACATATAATACTGGTACATTACGTTTAAGTTTAATCAGGCTGCCAGATAATAGTTATGTCTGTAGGTATTTACAGGAAGGTGTGATACATGACTGGCTGCTGATAAATGATCATTAGGATTTATTATGGGTGGTTTTCTCTGCAGCCTCATTCCTTAAAGAAAGTCAGTGTTAAAGTCTTGTGCAGGCTCCTCCATCCTTACTCCTATTCCACTGTCCAGATCTGCCCTCTGCTCCTCATCGTCGTCCTGGGTGTAGTTCTCTCTGCTGTGTGGGATGATGACTACCTCTTCTTTGGCGTTGGGGTCAATGTCCTCTTTAAACCACACCGCCTTGTATCCGTCCTCCAGACGTCTCTCCTTCGTTAGGATGGGTTTCACCTCTTTCTCGCTGTCGGCCTTGTCCGAGCCATCCTGGCTGACGTCGTCTGGCAGAAGGTCGTGCAGCGAAGCCAGAGACCTTGCGTTGGCCTCTTTGAGCACCAACTCTGCCGTCTTCTTTGGCGGCTTGTCTCCGGCTTCGCTTCCTTCCGCTGGGCCGCTGGAGCCGGTGCTGCCTCCGTCGTCATCGTTCTCAAACGCCTCGTTGCTGTACTGAATTCCCTCCTTATTGCCACTTGACCCTTTACCCAGCTGTGGGTGGTTAGAAGGTTTAAACCCAGATGAGCACTGATGGCGGTATCTCATAGAACATTAAGCAAAGTGACAATTTGACAGAACATGTAGTGGAAACAGGTTGATTGCTTGGTTTCAGCAGGTGGGGTCTTACAGAGCTTCGAAACACGCTCGCCTCGTGGATCTTCTTCCAGTCGGCCTTTCCCTTCCGCATGCGGTGGATCAGCACCCCGATGACCACCAGGCAGACAAACAGCAGTACACCCAGGCTGGCACCAAGCGCCGCCATGTCCGTAGCCCCGAAGCGTCCGGATGGGACGATCACTGCAGAACACAGGCCTTTAGGTTTCTCTACAGGGTAGGGGAGCAGTTTCTGAATCTGAGCAGCAGTTAGATGTGTGAACTGTTACTGTATGTAATGGTAAAGGTTTAGCTTTTGGGTTTGTCATTGTGGGGTAGATGTGTTTAGATGTGGTAGCAGCGAAGCCAAACGACCGGTAAGCATTACTCTGTGGTTGGTCACTTTGCTTGTTTTCATGTTTTAGTAATTTGCCTACAATGGATTTTGCCTTTGTTTGTAGCTTAATTTCTTCTAAAGGGAGCAACGTGCGGCGTGTGGCCACCTGTGGGAGGGTGAGCTGTGCTGCCGGTGGAGCTTCCGTCGCTTGTCACACTGGGGTCAGTGGTTGAAACACTGTCAGTGGACGTACTGGAGCTAGGGGTGGAGACGGGAGTCGAGACGCTGCTGTCGGTGGTGGATTCCCCGACAGTCGTCATGCTCGTAAGGTCAGTGCTCAGCGGCAAAGTGGTGGTGGTGAGACCTGGGAGAAGAGCACACCCTGAAGCTTTAAAGCTTCAAATGATCTTTGCTGCAGTTTGTATCAAAGTGGACCAACCACAGTAGCCTGTCACAAGGGGACAGTTTGACACAACTCACACACTTACTCTGCTAAGTCTAAACCAGGTGCTCGCCCAGTTCAAATCCTGTTCAGTTGAAATAACAACATTAAACACGATTCCCTGGTTCCTGGAAAACGATCAAGGGCCAACCGGGCTACAAAGTCTTAGTTAGGCAGCCGTGGTGTTGTGTCAGCAAACGCAAAGGTTTTCATAAGTCTCTGACTGACTGAACTTCCTACCTGACATCACGGTCACCAAGAGATCAGCTGTTGCTGATTCATCGTTAGACGTGTCTAGCGCCACCACCTGGAAGGATGAATTGACATTTAGTGATGAATGTTGGAGATGACGCCCTCGGTTATTGACCTTCATTTGTAAACTCACCTGCAGGGTTAACGTTGCGTCTGGGAGGTCCCTCATCATGAACAGGAAGCCATCGATGATGGTGAAATCACGGTTTCCATTAATGATGTAGGAGATGTACGGATTCAAACCCTGTTACAACAGACATGAAACGCTTAGTGACTGAATGGAGGCTGGAGGCCTCAACATGACATCAGCCCTCTGTGAACCTGGTTTAACCCCTGGCTCGTAAAGTTGAACCCTTTTACCCCAGCTGTCAGTCACAGAGCTCCATCACTGGCAGGACTGTGTTCCCCTGTGTCATGATGTTGCCTTAGCCAGTTCGATATCAGAATCCCTGCGGGTGTTTTACCTCGGAGGCGTAGTCGTCATCTGTGGCGATTATCCTCAGAGGCTCGTTCTTGTTGTTTGGGTCCAGAGCCATCGCGCCCACCGCCGTGACTACAGCTTCGTACACAGGCTTCTGGAACTTTGGAGGGTGGAGGCTCTTCACCTGAACACTGATGGCGACGGTGGTGGTGGCAAACTGATAACTGTTGATCCTCTGGGCAGCCTGGTAGAAAGACACAGATCGAGGATGTGAACCTTACAGCAGCGAGTTTGTGTTTGTACAGTGGTGGAGAGCCCACGGTTTTACCATCACTGTCAGCGCGACAGTCCCCAGGGCGTCAGTCGGCTTCAGCATGCTGATGTTCCCCGTGTTCGGGTTGATATCAAACACGCCATCGTCGTTTCCTGAAACACAGACAGGCTGAGCTGCTTCTACCTGCCACTGCCCAACACTGAGTCAGAGGATGGTTCAGCGGAAGCAGCTCACCACTCAGGAATGTGTACGTTACTTCCTCATTTATTCCAGAGTCTCCATCGATGGCGTAAAGAGGTCCTGGCTTCAGTGGTAACACTCCAGTCTGCAGACGAGAACATGGCTTTCAAATGGGTAAAGGCTGAGGTTTCAGTGCGGTTGTTTAACTTCTCTCATGGTCTGTCCAGTTCTGGTCGTTCCTGGACTTCCTGCTTCTCACTGGCTAAACAAACCGTGACTCGTGTTTGGTGTCGGGCTGCTCGGAGCAGAGGATGATCCGGACTCCTATCAGATCAACCCTTACGGCCTTAGACCGGACTCACCGCTTGTTCGTTTTGGTCCACTCTGCCTGTGTAGCCGAAGCTCTGGCAGACCACAGCCCCCCCCACCTCTTGCTTGGCGCAGGGCTGGAACCACGGCGGCCTGTCGTCCCTGTCCGTGATGGTGACCACGATCGTGGTGGTGGCGGTGAATGAGGGCTCGACTGGCGGCGTCAGCGGTGTGTCCTGACAACACGACAAAAGCTCGTCACGTCTTTCTGCGTATGTTTAATTTATGACAACATGTGTGAAAAACCACAGTCTGCCAGGATCAAGTTCATTATCGTTAATCAACTGTAAACCCAGCTAATCTACTTCAGTAGGACTGAGTGGTTGAGCTATTTACACATAGAAATAGAACACATAGAACAACAGGTTGAAGAATCTGTGTTTAGCTGCAGCAGTGAGCAGCATTTACCTGAACCTGTAACACTAGTTGGACAGTTTTGACCTTGTCGTACTCAAGGAGCTTGTTAACGAGGACGTCTGGGGCGGTAGCTGATCTCAGCTTGAAGTCGTTCTGCAGGAGGGAAACAGCACAAAGTGTTTGGATTCACTCAGGAGGTGGAGCCGAGCAAAACGTGACCATGATCTCATCAGATAAAACCGAATCTTACAGACTCGGACGTCAGTGTGTAGTAGAGCTGATTGGGGTTGTCTAGATCTGTGGCACTGAACCTGCCCACAAGTGTGTCTACGGGAGACATCTGTGGAAAGAAACACGGTGAAGGTTGAAGAACAGGAGCGATTCCAACCAGGGCGGCTTCGCTTTAGTGGCTGGTGCGACTCTGACCTCGCTGACACTGGTACGGTAGAGGTTCTCCCCAAACACTGGAGGGTTGTCGTTCACGTTGGTCACAAATACAATAACAATGAGGTCCAGCTGGAGACAAAGAGACACAAACCTTTATCGCAGAAATAAGAGACTTTTCTAAATGAGGATGTGGCAGCACATCCAGAACCTTTACAGCAGATCTTAACCAATAATCACTTGAAAAAGTGGCAGTTGAATCACTGGGAAGAGAGGAAATGACTCTTAAAGCAGATTTAAAGGTTCGGTCCAGTTGTACCTTGGCATCGGTGACTTCCTGAGAGCACACGATGTTGATGACATATCTCTGTGTGTTCTGCAAACAAAACACAAGTGGTGAGTTCCTGGACGGTCACATTAGCCTGGTTGGTTCCGTTAGCGGTGGCGTCTGTGCGGTACCTCGTAGTCCAACGCCTCTGTGGTTAGCAGCTGGTTTCCCTCCAGCCTGAATGGGACGTCCCCTGTTCCAGGCTTGAAGGCCAGAGTCACTCTGTCCTCCACGGTGATATTCTCTACAACGACGCCCGCGGTCATGTTTTCCTGAACGGTAACGTCGCCCCTGGCTGAGCAGACTGTTGGGAGAGACGCAGGACCAACGATAACTTTCTAAAAGAAGGGTCTGTTTAACCATTATAGTTAATAAACACAGCCGGCCTCTCTTGATGCAGTTACATAAGCATGTTGCATGACTGTCAGGTACTGAAACTTCATCACAGTTCTTTTAGGGAACAAACCACTGCTCCTCTCATTTATGGCCTATTTATAGAAGTACGGGTCAAAGAAGGAATCAAACCCAACCACGGCTGGCGTCATTTATGGATTTGTAAATATAAAAATAACTCGATAACAAACCTAAGTAATAACTTGCTGATCTGTTGTCGTGTTTCCTTACATTCTACTGACCCTGGATCTATAGTAAGTGGTAACACAGGCAGCAACGGAAGATTATGTTATAATCTGATGGGACATAGTTTATTACATTCAAACGGTCAGGAACCAGGCCTGCATCTGTACAGCTTTACATGTTTTGACCTTGTAAAATGTGCCTGTCGTCTCGTTAGCGACTACTGATGATCCCATTACTCTGTGTAAGTCAGCGGAGACTCCATGAGTCGGACAAGACGCTCGGTACTCACTTATCTGGGCCTCGCTGGACGACTGGAGCACAATCAGAAGGAAAAAGCTGAAAAGCATCCTGACAGTGAAATGGGACTCAGCCCCGTCCATGTCTCTGTTCTTCTGACACTGGTCTTCACTCGTCTTTGCTGTGGCTTATCTGTGTGCTTTTATGGCAGCAGTGGACTTTCGCCCACCATAAAAACACAACAAACACGTCTGTTTGCCGGAAAGTCATATAAAGACGTGTTAAAGCGTTTCATACGTGTATTTTGACTCATGATCACATGTTAGCGCAATGTAAGTTTTGTCAGAGCTGAGGTTTTGGTATAAACACGTCGTCTATGATTCTCTCGTTAAGGCTCTTTATTAGGCCTCGTGTTTCCTGGTTCATGTTTATGGTTGACAACAAGAATGATATAAACTCATCACTATCAATATATTTAGACATAGATTCTGATTATTACATTATATTGTTCAAACCTTAGATTCTGACTTTTTATCTTCACCTTATACTTGTTACAACATTTTTATATTTACTACATTTATATATTTACTAGATTTACTTACTAATCAATGTTTCTAATTTAGATTTTACCTATAAAACATTATGAGCTTAAAGGATCTGAAGGTTTGTTCTACATTTAAACATCTTTATGCAAGATTTGCTAATATCTTTAGGTCATTCACCAGAAGTAAATTCATTAATCATTTTATTATTTGATAAATATTAATAATAAAGGAAACCTGTGAGTCATTGTTAGATTACAGTCGTCATTTTGATTCATGATAAATCACTGTATCATTAAATAGATGTTTTCAGTTTATTAATATTAGTTGTGTGTAGATTAATTAGAGAAACTGACCAAGTTGTCTGTTTATAATTAGAACTTCTGCTATGGAGTGGAAACATGCAAATGTCTGTGGCGTTATAAGACACACTCAACACTGACGCTTCATAAAACCTATTTTAATAACAAAGAAAGACAAGTTTCCACATCAAGCATCATAACAGCTGAGCTGCTTTTTCTGTCCGGCGTCAGATTAACTCTCTCTCTGTCGGTGCTGTGCTTTGTTTACAGGTCGGTCGTCCAGTCGCTGTAGACGGACGGACACATGTACTGTCTCATCAGCAGGTTCACTCTCTCTGGGTCTCCCATCACCCCACTGTGGACACAAGACAGAGGCTTAAACACACCTTCTTCCACGGTTTCACGTTAAAAGCCTAAAAGCAAGACAGGCATTACGGCCTTTTAAAATCAAAGATGGACACAGAGGTGAGAAGGATACACTCAGCGTCTTTGTGTTTCTGAAGCGTTCTGGGTCTCGCACCTTTTCTTGATGCCCTGCATGCGGCGCAGGAAGGCGCAGAAGGAGCTGTGCTTGGCTTTGGAGCGCAGGTACTCCGCGTATTTATTGGAGAACTCGATGTCTCCCAGCTGCCTCCTGCGCTCAAGTCCTGCAGACAGCAGGCGCCTAAAACGCGTCACATCAGTGATTACGTGGTTATGGGTCAGCAGGGGTGTGTTGGGTGACCACAGTATCTGATCAATAATCGATAATATTACTGTTTTTATTTATTGATCACTACAGTATAAATTTACCTGAGTCTGGCTTCAAGCAGAGCGTCTGCAGAGTTCATTCCTGACAGTGACCACGGTGCGTTCGAGTGTCTGATCTCAGTCAGGAAAGTTTCCATTTCATCCTCATCCCTGAGGTCACACAGTATTAAAAAACACAACACGTTCATATGAAAAGCAGCTTCATTTGTGTGGTCAAAAAAAAAGTCTCTTTAATGCACAGTTGAAATGTTTGCAGCAGCTCCTGTGATCTTTCACAGGTGAGATGTTACCTGACAGGAAGTGATGAGGTGAGGTGCACGAAGGCCAAGAGGAAGAACACCTGAGTCACTCTGATGGACAACATCGTGAGGGTGAGGAGGTTGACGGTGAAGATTTCCTGGGGAGGCAAACGGAGCCAAACAAAACAGTTTTAATGTGACTCAATCTGTGTCGAACAAGTAAAGTCTCTCAAGTTTTGTGTTCACTCCACATAACAAAACCAGCTCCTTGACAAAATGTTTGGTGCCTGCACTGAGCTGGAATCTAAAGCCTGGTGGAGATGGACTTAACTAGTGGGAATATTTCCATATATGTACATTAACTTATTCAGAAAGATAATTGATATATAAATTCAATCATCCTCAGTACAGCTGGTGATAGCCATAAAAGTTACATTTCCTTACTCAACAAGTATCATTAATAATAACTCACTTCCTGCAATCTGAGCAAATATTTTAACTATCAAAAAGTAAAAAATAAAACACTTAATGAAAACGATTCATGGCAAAAGACGAGTAAAACGAGCCAGTGCACTCACCTGGACAGACCGTGTTTAAAGACCAGATCGGACCTGCAGACTGGACATCAGGGTCAGAGCTGCTGGCTTTTGTACCTGCTCAGGTATCGACCCTCCACTGGATTGACCTTAGATTTTATTATTCTGATTAGTTACAGTGCAAACAGGCTGAGGTTGGAGTCTGATTTTCCAGTGTGTTCACTTCCTGAATTATTAATGAACAGATTGGATCCGTCTTCCTTAATGAGCTCTAATCGCCTGTGAGAGCAGCCGGTTGTTTGTTCATACACATCAATACTGAAAATCGAAGTCTGGAGCCATTTCTATTGTTTTATTACTGAATTTGACCTCAGCGCATCATTGGTCCTTTGTTTTTCACGTTTGCGGGTCTTAGTATTTAACCAGATGACAATATGACGTACGCTCACTGGCCACTGTGTTGGATAAACCTGCAGCCAAATTCATTCATTCATTCATATACTATTTTCCCAGTTTATATACAACTTAGGATAAATAGTTATTCAAAAAATAGCTAAATTAGTGTTTTTATATTTTAGAATTACTGTATGTATAATATGTCAGAGGCAGATTTTATCCATTAATGTGAAACAGAAGGAAGACAGTAAAGCACCTTTAGCCAGTTTACAAGTATTCCAGACCTTTTAATGACGTTATGAAATCATTGCACACAAAAGAAGAGTTGGGTGTGTTTATTCCTGCTCAAACAGACAGACAGCTACAGCAAGAGGCCGACTGATTCAAAATCAAACTGGTCGTCAGTGTCAAAATAAGCTACAGTGGAGAAAAGAGCGTAACACAGGAGCAACTAATAATTTACACAACTTCAGCTCCCCAATAAAAACTCACTGTGGACATTTCAGTTTCAATAGGCTACATGATTATTCAGAACAAGTAATTAAGCTACAGATCACAGATTCATTCTACATGTTATTAGCAATAACACCTACACAGCAGAGAGCAGAGCATTTGGTTACATCTTTAATTCTCTTGAGGTGAAATCAAAGGTTTTATACATTTGATGTTTCAGTCAAACCAGAATTTAAATGAGGACAGTTTTGTAACAGACAAGTTACTTGAGGAGGTTCGGTTTAATGAAGCCTCTCTCTAAGTACGAACACAAGTAACATCCCACCGTGAGTTGTGTGAACGCACGGACGTGGGCATCTGGCCTGTTGCAGCCGTTAGTTCAGCTACAGTTGCCTGTCAAGTGTTTACTACATGGAAATTAATTTCTGGTTTGACCAAATCTAAACACATTTCCACAGCTAAATGTAAATAAAGTCTTCAGCCATCAGTCGACCTCTGAGTACATGTTTAAAACAATGTTGTGTTTTGGTTTTGAAAAAGATCCGACACTGATTGTACATATTTTACAATGATGAGGTGAAGCAGATAAAAACATGCAGCTGAGCTTAGAGCCTTCACAAGTCGACCCAGACAGTCAAGTTGCGACTCTACGAGGCTCCGTTTGGTCTAATATGTCTACTGACTGCTACAAAAGCTGGTGAAGACGTGGAGGTTGAGCTACATCCTTCCACCGGTGACTGATCTGTGTTGGACCGTAAGCTGCTACTAGTCCCGGGTTTCAGATTACAGGTGCCTCCCCTCTAAAGTGTGAGTCCAGCTCAATCGCTGTTGGGGGGAAACAAGCAACATCTACAGTCAGACTGTCTGGTTCAAGGCTAACGTCAAAGATGATGCTACAGTGTGTTTTCTAAAAACCTCCCTGTTGACAGAGCAGCTACAACATGAAACCTGAAAACCAGGCTCCCACTGAATGATGAACTTGAATATCAACACTGGACTTTACTCCCAGTATGTTCAAACAGAGGTGGCCACCTGTGTCCTTTTTTTATAACAAGAAATCTTGTATTTTCTATTATTCAGGTTCGTATTAACTTCAGACAGATGATTTGAGGATATCACGTCACACAGAGTAAACTGAAGTTACAGCTTTAAAATCGTCTCATTTAAGACTATAATCGTTTGTGTTGCATATTGAGAGGAGACAAAAGATTAAAAACATTGACGTGTGCTGCTGAATTTCCTCAGTCACGATCATCTTGACTGAAAAGATTTTAATCACAGTTTTCTTTTTTCTAAATTTGGTGGGAATCAAAAATACAATTTCATACTGCAGCTACGCTTGAGCTCAGGTGTTCCTGAGAAACACGGAACGCTGGAGGTAAATGTAGAGGTTGTGATTGAGAAGAATAATACAACTAAAACGTTCACACGGAGAAAAACGAAGGAATGGAAAATAAACGAATCAGCGTCTGGCTACCGATGCCCACGTGGACCTGGGAATGACATCAGGCGTCTGGTATCTAAAACATGTAACATAGCGTAATTCCAAACTGGTCCTAAAGTGCAATGATGATAAAGCTTCTGCAACAACTTCTAATCCAATAAAAAGCTGAATAAATACGAAAGACTGGACAAACCAAGTCGACACACTCTAAAGCTGAGACACGTCTGAAAAAGTGAAGAGACACTGAGGCGGGACCCAGACCCAGTAATCCAAACTGGGTCAAGTCAGACATTTATCGTCTCATTTCATAATTATCATTTATCGGCCTGTTAAACATCAACATGGGTGATGGTCACAGTACAAGTTCTCCAAACAGCAACGCAGACGACGCCTCTGCCCGTTTCCCCTCAGTCTCAAGCCTGGAGTTAAACATTAAAACTAAACTAGGTGTCAGTTGTTCACACTGAAACACAAATAGCGTCATGCAAAATGCTATTTAAAATCGCCTTGGTCTGTAATTTTCTGATTGTGACTACATTTAAAGCTTTTTAGACCTTTGAAGAAAAAAAAAAAAAAAAAAAAAAGACTGAAGATATTACTTTAGACCCAAAAAGTTAAGTTCACAGCAGGTCCAGTCAAGTCTTCTGATGGAAAAACGTGGTAAGATACAAACAACAGCTTCAGTGTCTGAGAGAAGTGACCAGGAACGGGCTTATATTGCGCAGGGGTTGGCGAGATCCTCAAACACCGCTGGTTCCTCGATGCCTCGTGCAAACAGCTTGATCAACTGGCAGTGCACTCTGGGAAAAACAGAAGGAGTAAGACTCGTTTAAAATGGCTCCAGTAGGTACTAATATCAAACTAACGGTCTAAAAGACTGTACCGGACGTCGATGGCTGCGTGCGTCAGGATCTCGCCGTCGCAGTTCCAGCTGCTGTAGGCGGGAGCACAGCCACAGGCTGGGTGGTCCCGGCAGATCTGGCTAAAGATCTGGCGTTTGCCGCTCTCCTGTAGGTCCAGTTCCAGGTCTGAGTCACTCTGGCACTGACGCGGTGTGAAGCGGAAACGCCGGACGCGGTGCACCTCAACGAAGGTCAGGTCAAACTGGGCGGGGAGGGACGGAGAAAGCGCAGAGAAGGAAGAAGAATCTGAATCAACTAGATGCAGCATAAAAACTACAGTCTAAGATTTAGATTTCAGCTTCTTGAGGATTTGAACAACACAGGTACCAACCTCGTCAAGTTGCATCTATGTGCGTCATACCTGGTCATCTTTGCTGGTGTGTCGGAGGAGGTGTCTGAGGAAGTCAAAGCGCGAGCATTTTCGAACGAGGATGAGGTCAGTGGTGCCATCGGCCAGGTGAGCAGCGGGTGAGAGGCCTTTGGGGCTGCGAGGACAAGCGCAGCTCATACTGGCAGCATTTATAGCCAGGAACTTCCCCCGAACCGTCCTCCACTCGCTGTCACTCTCTGGAACAAGAGGACGTTCGTCGGCTTTCATTTATAAAAACCGAGACCACAGTAAAACTGAAGCTGTTTTGTTGGTTTTGTTGGACTCACCACTGTCTGAAGCGTCATCCATCTCATACCTCTCTGCCCTCTCTGAAAGCTGCCCGTTGTGCTGACAAACAACACAGCTAGAAATGTGCAGGAAAGAGAGAAACATACAGAACCAAGCCAAACTGGAGCAGACTGGAACCTTAGCAATCACGAACACACTGTACCATCAACACGTCAAACTAGAGTCTCACCCAGAGCGACATCTGGCAGTGTCTCGCGGGGTTCCTATGATGCCTCTGGCTGGCAGGTAGGACACGGTTCCTTCATAGTAATGATGAGTCAGGAACATCTTCACACCTGCAGAGTACAGAGCGTTCACCAGTTAAAGGGCGCAGAGCCTAGAACTCCAGCACAGAACAGCTTGTTACGCTGCGGTTTCATACCCGAGAGGTCATATCTGGCCGGTCCCATCCATCTCTTCCTCTCGCTGTCAGTAAGCACATCACCATAGAAACCGTATCCCAGCAGGGAGACGGAGTATCGCAGAAACGTGTTGTTGTGATGAACTGAGCAAACATCCATCGGCTGAGAGTCTCCTGAACACACACACACAATCAGCGCCACCTACTGCTGGACATGGCTCATTTCTTTTTTACATTATTCTGTTACATGTCACTGTTTAACATCATCGTTTAATCCACTTGTGACGCGTGTTATTATGGATCTGCAACGAAACCACGACACTGACCCACTATGATGTGCAGAGCAGAGGTCACAGGGTCGTTGGTGCCCACAGTGGCAAAGCAAATACAGTCAGTAGAGCCTGAAGCAAACAGGAACAAAGAGCTAATCGATAGCAGCACACTCAGGCAGATATAATCACACATTAGACTTATGTGTTTAAGTAGAACATCTGGACGAACACCTGCAGGGAATCTGGTCGTTATTAATTGGCCAGAGTGCGTCTAACGCCGCTGTTCTGAAGCTTTAGAGGGAACTAATGTCACCACGATGACAGCGGGACATTCAGCAGAACAACAGGCAGCACCAAGGACAAACAGGACAGAAACGAGGACACAGTCGAGACCATTTATACCTCAGTCACAGAATCTACCGAAACTTACATTTAGCCCCATGACTCTGTCCTTCACTAAAGAAAATCTGAGTGTATTGGCATTTCCTTAATAATAGTCAATGCCATATGTATTTCTTCATAGAAATGACAACGTGACCTTTGCAACCTCTACAGATTGTTGTTACATTGAATGGCGGCACCGTTACCCAAACATCAGACAGTAACAACCAGCGTTTCACTCCAGGCTTGAGTCTGTGCTTCTGACCTGCAGGAATGATCCCAATGCGAAGTGAGCAGGGCAACAGCGTCTCATCGGGACAGTTTACATCTACGCCGCCGTCGATCTGTGTCCTCCAGATCAGTCCATGGACGATTTCGCTGAACATGCCGTCTCCTCCAACACACACCACGCTGAGCCGGGGCCAAAGTGAAATGTTAGCAAGAGCTTAAAGAAAAAAAAATGTCCAGCAACAAAGAGAAATGAAAATTCACCCATCAAACTTCTTCAGCTCCGCCTCTGTTCTGAGGTGATCCCTGGCATGATTGGCGAACTCCGTCACTGTCACAACAACCCATTTTTAGACACACGTTCTCAGACAAGTTGAAGAGCAGGAGATAAATCCTGCATTATTTACCGATGACGTCTGTGGAAACGCCCGCCTGGGCGAAGAGTGGAGCCACCTTCTGCTCGTACACGCGTCTGCCCTGCCGCTTCCCCCCGTACGGATTGATGTAGACCAGCAGGCGTCTGGGTCTGCTGGCTGTACACAACAGCAGCAACATTACTCCCAGTTTCCTGTAACAACGCGTTAGTCTGTGTGTTGGTGTGAAGTCGTACCGATTGCAGCGAGTTGCTCTCTGATGTTGCTGATCCAGCGTTGACACAGTGCCGTGTCTGAACACGTGAAGGTGACCTCAGCGCACCGCCAGCGGTGCTGCCCACTCCTCTCCACGTACAACACTGAAAACACAGACACGCACAACCGATCGTCTCATACGTGACTCCTCAGAAAGCAAACAGCAGGATGAGTCACTTCACACTGAACTGTGGACATAGGAGCTAATGGAACGCTTTTATTGTGAGGAGCTACAGTGATTGAAGTGTTTTTCTGGATGCTTGTGTGTTTACATTATTAAAACATGTAGTGAGTTGCTTCCAGCTGTGGTTTGTTCGTTGTCCATGCAGGGGTGTTTCCTGCTGCCTTTATTTTTGTAAACAGCAGCTTTTCCAGGTTGCACTTACAGCCATGTTTACAGATGTTATCTGCTTTATGTGCGTTTCCAGGTGTTTTAATGAGTCTTTGTATTCCGTGTGTTAGGGTTTAATCTCCAGCCGTTACCTGTGAAGGCCTGCCCGCAGTCCTTTGCTTCGGTCTCCTTGATCTTTCTCCAGCTGCCATCGTCTCTTCGTCTGCTGCCGCTCTCCTCGTCTTCCTCTCTGACAGAGATGATCTCTGACACCGGCACAATGTGACACGCACCTAAGCGACACAACCAGGCGGCTTGTTAGTTTCACAGACCAGCAGCAAGCGCAAACAACTTCAACCCAAGCTGTACTAAGCTGAGTCTGCCTGTAGTTTCTGTACTAAACCAGACCCACGTCAAAATTACAACTTCGTCTGATTTCACTCTCGAACATACTGTAAAACAAAGAGCAGCACATTTATTCCCAAACTACATGAGGTCAGCAGCGAAAAGCCAACCTCACACCGTGAACCAAAAGCGAAGAGGACACCATGTTTCTGCTGGGTGTGAAGTGGACGGACACAGTAAAACTCTACAGTCTCTACTTTTCTCAAACAGACGTTTTATTCCAAAAATGTTTCATTTAAACAAAGACTAAACTGTAACTAACAGGAGTCTGACGTTGGTCTGGAATTTGGAGAGTTTCACCTGTTGATCCTTTTTTTTTCCTTTTAACTTAATAATCATCATTTTGGTTCTGGAAGTTCACACCTCAGAAACATGTTCGCACAGCAGTACCAGTCACTACCCCTTCTGTCAGCAGGAGGAGGCGGCACACTGCATTGTGGGAAAACAGGACGCCTACCTGAGTCTGGCCGACGACGGAACGAAGGAACACAAAACCCTGCAGGAGAACCAGACGGTTACCAAACACCACATGGAGCAGATGTCAACTAAAAACTGAAAATCTGCAGAAAACTCGAATCTGCAGAGCACAGAACACAGTAACATCACACGGCTACAGCCAAGACGTTTAAATAATGAATCAAGTTACCGCTGCTGCGTCACCCCTCGCAGTGTAGAGCCACAGAAATAAATCTGCTGCTACGTGACACACGGTAATTTGATAGACTCAAAGAAAAGAAGCTTTGTTTGGGGAAATGTCTGAGACAAACACAATCTGAAGAACACGAAGCTCCTCTCAGGCCCAGACTGATGTATATACGGTCAGTCTTCCACTCTGTGAAATGTTTTAGATTTAGACACGGAGCAGGCGTTTCTGTTCTGACCACCAAGGCAGAAACACATGGACCATGACCGACTGTGGCCGGAGGAAACACAGAGGCTGCAGACACCAAACAACTTCGGTTTGGTTGTCACGCTTCATGTTTTGGTTGACAATGGGAGGAGAAAATGACTCAGCTGAGCCTTTAATGGTAAACATGACAAATCTAGACTCTGGGACAGGGAACGGTGCAGGACGTCAGGTCCAATCCCCAAAGTGGACGGTTCAACTCTGCTGCTTCTCCAGGTCACAGATTACAGCCTCTGTCTGCTCTGCTGCTTTGAATATTCAGACTCACTTCCTGGACACATGACTGTACTGTTTGATATTCACTGCTGCAGCTGTGGACCCAACACACCTGACGTGTCCTGACCAAGGCTCATTAACTTTGATGCTAGAGCAGAACTTATCCCGTCCCCACGGAAAGTTGCTCCACATATAGTCAAGATGTTGAACTCCTACAATTTAGAGAATAAAAACATGTCGAAAAGAGAAGCTCAGCTTGTGCAGCAGTGTTAAACAACAAGAGCAGCAGCAACACAGTGGTTTATGTTCGACAGTTGTTCCAGTGATGATGAGATGCAAACAGACGTGTTTTACTTAATGTCCAGTGAGCGAACTCTGCTAAAAGCTACTTTAAGGTCTTTCTCAATCTGCACAGTCAGTAGATCGTGTTATGATTACTGTCCTGTCCCCTGCACCGCGAAGGCAGAAACAACAAAATACTAGTGACCGGCATTATAGCTGCTCAGCGTTTCCCTTTCTTCACTGGGTTGTGTAAACACAGCTGAATAACGCGAACATGGAGCTGGAACAGCTCCACACAACTGACAGGGTTTCACTTCAGCCGCATTTGATCCGTGGGGAACTGAAAACGCTGATTATAGCTGGGTTAGTTTCCACCACTGGCTGGTCATTACAGCCCTGACTGAATATTTCTAATGTTCGGTAACAACAACAACATATCTGACTTTAAAACCAACATGCTGCTGCCCATAGCTTGTAACGCCACAGAGAACTATTACATAACTACTGTAAACAGCTGCAAAACCATTAGAAAGACGTGACAACCACCAGAGAACCGATGGAACCATGAGGAGATTCACAACAACCACCAAGACGCGCACCACAGAGACACAATCCTCACTGGACAAACATGCTCACACACATTCACAACAGCTGAACAGTGAAAGACATCACCAGGCAAAGGGAGAGAGGCCACAAAGAGACACAAAACAAACACACACTGCTACAGCCTCGTCGGTGGAGGTTTTGTGAGGGATGGAGCGGGGCTCGGTGCGTGTCCAGCAGATACGTTCAAGCTTCCTGACAGTTGCCTACTAGAATCCGAGGGTTCAGCAGGAAACGCAACCTCCCTGTGCGTGTGTGTGCAGCGGATTAGGCCGCAGCTGAAACGGCGAACGGCTTCTCGACGCACCGTGTGTCGCACTGTGCGCGTCTGATGCTGGTGAACGTTACGGCCACGGACGCGTCCGACGCAAACCACACACACAACCTCTGCGCGTCCTGTCTGCCCTTTGTTTACGTCGCTGTGCGTAAAGGCCGACGCAGACGGACACACACAGGAAGACAAGACGCGACGCCGTCCGGGCCTTACTGGGTCTGAACGGGTGGTACGGGCTGGACACCCGTCTCTTCCAGGTGAGCAGGGACCGGCTCAGGCTCACATTGTGCGCCGCGTTCCTGACGCGGAGCTCGGACAGCAGCAGCAGCCTGCTCGGCCTCTCCATCGGCGCCCGTCCGTCCTGCTCCGTCCTTCCGCCGGCCGAGAAGGCAGCAGTAGCGCGGCTCCGGCTACCTCTGCCCGGGCATGTCCCCCTCCAGTTTACCGACAGAGCTCCAGCAACAAGCAAGCGTCGGCGTCGGTGTAGCGGATCTCTCCGGCTGTTTTTTCTGACAGATAGCGGTTTCTTACCGGATGTAGGAGGAGCCACGTGAGGCATTCATGTGCTGACAAAGAATCAGACTAACCTAAACTTTGCAACGCCTTTAGGTTAGAAACCAGCTTTTTAAATAACCTTTTTTGAATAAATGTGTCGTGAAATAACACAGTTGAGATGTCGTCTAGGAAATGTAATAAATATTTTAAAGCGGACTAACTTCCGTCTATTACATTCTATCCTGAGGTCCGTGTAGATTTAAATAGTATGCAAGTGTACACTGACAGCACTATTGTTGCATTTGAAAAACATTATTTACTGACAGTATTCAGCTGAAAACACTAAACCTAAACCTTTTTGCATCTCTTACCATCGTTTTTACCTTCTGTGTTTTAAAAAAGCGTCAAATTTCCAGCTCTACGTACAACACATGAATGCCACATTAAGCTGTAGCGACGGAATGACGTCACAGAAGAGGCGCACAGTACAGTCAACTGTGACTGTTTTGTGTTGGGTCAATTGTAGGAAAACTGTTGTTTGTCTTATCGCAGCGCATTTGCAGCCTCTCCCCAAATGTTGCCTCGTTGTTGTTCAGTCCTAGTGTGTTGTTTTCCTTTTTTTGCTTGTGTTTGTGTGCGCGTGTGTTTTCCCAACAGGCAGCGTGTTTTGCTGATGCTTTGCTTTTGGCTCATGTGGAGCTAATTTGATTTCTAGGTTTCTAAAGTTGCTGCTTGCTTTGAAACACAGAAACTAGGGAAAGTTCTCAAACTGCAGTAAAGGCCTGATGCTGTTCTCTGTGCTCCTCCAGGTGATTCAGAGACAGAAGGGGGAGCTGCTGCAGCGCACATCACATGGAGACGGTGCCTCAGATTTTCACTTTCAGTTTGTCTTTGTGTTGTAGGCGTCATTCCAAACACAAAAACATCAAACTGTTCAGACCCTCAGCAGCATCCGACCTGAACAACCACTTCGAATCACACTGGCTTTAAACTTTCCCAGCCTGAAAGTCTCTTTGTTCCCACGTGTTCGTTTAATAAACTCTCCTAAGCCTTTTCGTTTCCTTCCAAACACAGACAGACAAACTCTGAAAGGTTTATAACGACAGCTGCTTAACAAGAGAGTTTCCCCAATAAAGAAATTGATGCATTGTTGATGTCATCTTTATCTCTGCATTGTTACAAATTGAATTTTCATTCACCCTGTTTGTTGGTGGTTTGCAGCTATTCTGATTTAATGTCCTGTTTGAATGGACACTGATGCTGAACACATTTTCTATAAATCCTTCTCAGGAACTTTTTCTCAGAATCTCTCAGTATCTTATTCATTTCAGTTGCTTTTTCCTTTTTTCAGTACATCATGGTGCGATATGACTAAACCCGTTCATTAAAGCACGAGCATCAAATTCTTCATTGTTCTCTTAAAGTATGTTAAAGTAGAACTTTAACTTGAAAGAGTTGTACCTACAGTGTGTGTTGCGTGTTGTGTACTTCTGCCACGTCTGTTGTTGACCTTGTGGCCTCTCAGTTTGAGGCCGCCCGGCCGGCAGTCGTCCTCTCCTCCCCTGGGAGACGACGAACAGAGACGGATGAGTCTGACTGGAATCCTCTCTCCAGTCCGTGATGGATGCTGCTGCCTGCGACGTTCAGACTGTGGAGATGAAACGAGGAGGCTCGATGCTGAGAAGGAGGAGGAGAGTGTAGGTCAGGGTTATAAATAGAAGACAATCCTCACTGTGATGCATGCTGACACAGGCTCTCGTGTCCACTCAGGTGATGGCAGCTGAAATGGACGATGGCGGTGGAGAGCAGCTGTCCTTGCATGGAGCCAAAACATCGTCCATCGACTGAGGTCAACTAAGGCGCCACTCACACTGCAGGACAGAAGCCGCATGTCTCCAGACAGAGGGAGGGGCAGCGAAATATCGGTGGTATACAAATGTAAATGTTAACAATGCCACAAGCCGTCTGTGGCTGATGAACCCGACTAACTCGAAGTCCGTAGATAAACTCCTCCCTTGATATTAATGGGAAACACAAAGCAGCTCTCAGTAGTTGAAGTTGACTGACTGACAAGTTTCATCTGTGCATCCTCTGGTTCCTGAGCAGAACCTGAGCTGAATTCTCAACAGAACAAGAAGAAGCAGACACTAAGGTCCCAAATGGATGTTTTTCTTTAGTGTTTGTGTGTGTTTGCTTTCTAATTGTCTCTATAATTAAAACAGATGAATGCGATGGTAGAGCTGCTTATTGATCACACATAGATCTATAAACTAATTAGTATAGCGTCAAAACAGTCTAGCAACTCTGCAGCAAAACTAACAGAACAACCGGTGACATCAGAGCCGTGGAGGCTGGGCTGACGGTGGCTCTGGCTGATGAGAGGCTTTAGTGTTTGAAGGATTTCTGTATCTGTTTTTTCCAACATGTAACATTTTATTATTCTTCATCACAAATAAACATGAAACTGAGTTTATGGTAACACATCTTCCTAAAGGATCACGACCAGCGACATGTGACAGGTGTTTTTATGAGCCAGGCGAACCCGTAACCCACCACGTTATAAAAACCCACGTACGTAACATAAGTTCACAAATGAATAAACGCAAGCTCAACTCTTTGGCACAGAGGTTACATCCGGACTTATCCCGGATCAGCTCGGCTCAGCGTGGACACCTCAGACCCAGCAACCCTCAGGCTGCAACTATGCAGTGTATGTCCAAACTAGGAATGAATCATTATGTTTCTCCTTCCTTGTTCTATTTGTCATGTGTTAACATAATCATATACATACAGTAGGTATATTTATACAACAGCATAATTAGCACAAAAGTCACAGTATGACGGGGCCAGTTTTGCCAAAGGGAAATCTGCTGTGAAGCTGTGGAACAGCTCGACAGGTAAGAAGTTCTGAATTGTGGGTTTGACCCTGAGGCAAGTTTTTGCGCACTCACAAAAGAGAAACACTGAAAGGCTTGAAGAAGCATCGGCGGTGGTGATAGTTACTCTGGAGGATTCGAAGTGCAACAGCGAAGTATGAACACCAAAGGCTATAGGACGTACGAGTCAGTCGTGCGGTTTGGCAGCTCAAAGTGTTAGAGGACAGTTGGATGTAACTTCAGTCCTTCTGGGGCTCAGTGGATTCTGAAGGTTCACTCGTCCAGAAAGAGACACGTGGAATCGTGCCTGTTACCACGGAGCCTCAGCTACGAGCCTGGCGTTACAGCCCCGCTCCTGGGTAAACAGCAGCAGCCTCCAGGGGCTGTTAGCTGCTCACCTTCACTGATATTAATGAGCTCTCGCTGCTCATTTCCTCTGTTTATTAACTGCTGGAGAAGCAGTGTGTTTGGTGTGTGCGTCTAGAAGGTCCAGTGGTTTAAGTTTAGTGCCATGTTATTTTTATGCAGACATTGCTGTTTACTTAATAAATGGACTTACTTGAAATTGAAGCAGTTTGTTAATGATGATGATGGCAACGACCTTGATGAAGAAGAGACTAAGATACGCTGCTCGTCTCAGAGCCCTGCTACCATCTCTGACTGCTGCCTCTGTTGTTGTTTAGTGTTTACATGTAGGTTTTTTACTTACATTTTTTCTGTTTCCTCTTCTGTGTATATTTGGACTGTCTGTTTCTGATTCTGTGTGACTTTAGAAGCGGGCGGCAGAATAGGAGGCTGACGCGGGGACGCGGTTACGGGATGGATGCTCGGTTCAGAGGTCGACCCTGGAAATGCACCACTCAGCACATTCCACAACGAGGCTCGTTTGTCTTCTCGCAAACTCTGACCTCACCTGTCTGAGCTCCTAACGCTCCTCCGCCGCTTCCCGACGACGTCACAAACACACTGAACATTAGGTCACTATCAAGCTTATTTAGTTTAGTTCTGTTTGCTTCCTATGTTCGTTAAATTGTGTTACACAGTTTTGTCTTGTTTTGTCAGATAGTTTTAAATGGCTTTTACCTGACTTCACCCTGAACTGTCAGAGAAATCACGTTTGATGTCTGAAAGTTCTGTAGATATTTCATTCTGTGCTTCTGCCGTTGCAGCTCAAAGCTTCCTCTCAGCTGCTGTGAAGACTCTGACAGCAGACAGATGTTCATCTCTGACATCTACACATTGCACAGTTTCCAATTCTCCAGGTCTGTTTTTCTTTCCCTTGGTTCTCTCTGTTTGCAGCACCTCATCTGTCATCACAACGGCCGCTCCCCACCCGAGTCAGAACAATAATATTCCTGCCAGGCGTGATGGACAGCTGAGCCGAGGCGGCGATATCGGTGTGGCGTCCGGACACAGATTAAAGGTGGGGCAGTGGAGACGGACGTTGACATTTCTATCAGGAGTCTGTTCACCAGAACGTCGGTGCTGCCTGCAGATGAAGCGTCCTCCACCTGCAATAAAACACCTCACGCCTGTGAAACCGGGTTCTTCAAGGCCACAGCTGAGATTGCAGAGCAACGTCGCTCGATGAAAAGCGTCGCATGAAGCATCTTGTCAAAACTGTGATTTATTGCATCGAAGAGTTTCTTGTCCACTTTAAGATTAATTGGAAGAGGAACAAACTCAGAAATCACACATAAGTCATTTAAGGTGAAGGCATCTTCAGATCTTATGATTAAATAGAAAGTTACTCTACGTCAGCCTTTATTGAGACTAACATGGATAAGTGGCTTCTTTCTGCTATGAACCTGGTGCTGTTTGGTGTAAAGTCTAAGTATAAACGCAGTGGAACCTGATATAAAGGCTTCTGATTTCTGTTCAAATCCAACATCCAGGTTAAATTGTCCCCTCACTCATATTACCCCTCTGTAGTCCCTTAAACCAACAAAAATGCCAGAGAGCTACATACAAACCTCATAAAACCAGCACGTCCTGTTTTAATCGCTATGAAACACCAAGCGTTGTAGCTGAATGTAGTGGAGCTGTTTCAGGGACAGAAGTCATATTGCTTAAAAACTGTGTGTTAGAAAGAAGCATCCCAGCGACGGCAGGGTTTTACAGTCTGCCGTTAAACTCCGTACGCAGGTTGTTACGCTGCGGTGGGTTTTACAGCCTGCTGGGACAAACAGCCGTTGCGAGATGGAGCCATAAATCCCGGAATAACCGCCGTATTAATGGCCCCCTCTATAAAAGTGACGTGTTGTCCGCTGACTGCACGACGAGGAGCGTAAATATCTGCTTCTGTCAGACTGATCGCTTCATCCCAGATGAAGTCGATACAGACAACGAGGAACCAAAATGCAGTGTCACGGGAAAAACTACAGTCAGACCTTGAACAGCACTTGATGCCACTTCCCCACCAGGGATGGACTAGAGTCTACGTCTTCTCAGCGTGTGTGTGGTTCCTATGCGTCTCTGTGTTTTTAGCCAGTTTGCATTGGTTTGCATTTACTTTGCATTTATTTAAAATGTTCTGCATCAATAAATCTTTGGGCTGTTGCCATTGTTTTGTATTATATGCATTGTTTTGCGTCTCTTTGTGCTTTCATGTCTCTTTTCAGTTGCTGTTCTTCCCTCTATCATTTCCTTGTCATTTCTAGTCATTTTTCCTTTTTGTGTCATGACTAATACTGTAGAAAGTCTTGTGTGAAGCCACCACCTGGGGTCTTTTGAGGCTGGTTGAGGTGTCAGACCCAGCGCCAGGTTCTGCTGCAGGTTTCTTTCTTAAAGGGAAAATTTCCTCTCCACTACTTCAGCTTAAGGGTAAATAGAAAACGCTTGTGGTTGTAATTTGCCACTATATAAATACTTGTACAATAATGGATGACGAAACAAGATGCTTTTAATTAGCTTAGTGATTACTGAGTAATTGTTTGGATTTACTGTCCTGTCATCGCTAGTGGCTTGAGTTTCGTTCCCGTTACTGCTTGTGTTCCTGTATTAGTTATGACTTTAAATAATAAACACAACCACAGACACAATGAACCAGCTCACATCACATTTTTCTGACACTGCCCTCAAGGGCGTCTGTCTTTTCCTGATGAGGAACCTTGAGGGATGAGCAGCGACTCTCTCCTCTGCTTCTAACAGTGAAAACACAAACTAAACCTGCTGTGAACTTCACAGGTGAAACCGGGCGATCAACGCTGTGGTCTGAAACGTATTGATCTGATGCAGAAACCACAACTGACGGGAGGAAACACTGGAGCTGATTCTTTGAGCAGGTTGACTCAGGCTTTGAACAGGAGCCGTTACTTCATCAGCCTGTGATGAATGATGAATGATGAATAATCGTAATGTGATGAAATCATCTGTGGACTGATTATTATTTATCGGGCTCAAAACATGTTTGTGTCCTCACAGTCTGGTTTATAATGTTACATTTTAACACAGGGCAGCAAAGTATTAAGACAGAGACGGGTTGTTGAGTGGGCTGAAGACTGAAAATGACACAACTACTAAAAAGGCAAATGAGTCCAAATATGTGACACGAAAGTGGGTAAGACGACCAGAGGAGCTCAGTTCTGTGCCGAGAGCGGCAGCGTCTCTATCCTCCAGCCCTTCAGCGGCCGCCACCGCCCCACTGATCTCACTCCCGCTCCCGTCAGGCGCCAGTCTCTCTCCATGTGAAGTACTTTTCTCTCTGAGTGGATTTTGTTTATCTCCTGATCCTGCTGATGATGCTGTGATAGGTCTCAGCTCTGTCTTCTCAGCATCATCCTGGCGGCATAGCGTTGCCTTAACAACGGTGACCTTGCCAACGGGACTAATGAGGATGTGTTTGGGAGAAAGCACATAAGAGCTATTTGGGAGCGAGACAGAGAGATGATACAGACGTGACTGATTCACTGAAACAAATTCTGTCAGGTTGGATAATCTGACGCAGCAGCAATAGAAAATACCAAAAAGAAGAAGATGTTTCCCTGCAGCAACTGAGGACAAGCAGCATCCGTCGTCCATTTCATGGTCTCCACTTTACTCGTTCAAAATGCTCCCTGCAGTAACAGCTTCATTCAGTTTTAATTTGTCCTGTTCGCTCCAGACGTCGACGCTTTTCCTCTGTCTGGTAACACGGTCGGACGACGTGTCAGCGCCTATAAACCCAGATTTCAGCACGATGCTTTTTAACCGCATGCAAGTTTAATTTATCACTTTTCAGAGTACGAGCCAAAAGTCCCAAACGCACAGCAGGTCAGATTTTAATGAAGCAAACAAACAGGTTGAGAGTCTGTAACGAGAGGCAACAAGCAAACAGGCACGAAGGCCGACGGGAAAGAAAGGAAGACAAATATGAGACGGAGCAGCTTTTCTGCAGCAGGGAGTACAGCAGCAGTTTTTAAAGTTAGAGACTGTTAAAACGTCTTTTAATTTAGCTGCTATTTTAATCTGCTCTAACAGATCGGAGGCTGTGATGATGAAAGCAGATGGATACTTATTATTTTTAATGTCTGATAATAAAAGCAGCTTCTAAAGGTCGTCATGAATCCAGATTAGCTGCATCTGCCGCAGTTTGAGCTTTGCCTGTCGACGCCTGCACAGCTGATGAACCTGCCTACGAAATGAGCGTGTTACAGGCCGTTCATCCTGCAGGACTCTTATATAGGTCTTTTATAGCTGCTGGAAGTTTTTTCTTCCTCAGCTGCAGTTCTGTTCTGTTTTATCCGCTCAGCAGCTGGACGGACTTTATCCGTCACAGATTAAAACTGCTCAGAACATTCGGATGAAAACACTCAGACCCTCCAGGTGCTGCTGGGAGCTCAGTGGGAATCTGTTCAGTTCCTCCCTGCAGCAAAGATGAAACAGACATGGAGACAAGCCCAAAGTGAAACGCAACATGCCGTGAAGACGGGAACATGCTTTTCTCCTTATTAAAGTGTGAATAATAGAGGGCGACTGCTCGAACGTGGACTGACCCCCAGTAACTGCCTGAGCTCAGCCCAGTAAAAGAAATCCGACATCACAGCAGATGTTAATGCAAAAAACAAGCCGGCGTGAATTCTCAAACAGACACGGAGCATAAATTATAAACAGACTGCACGAGCTGTGTTCACTGTCATGTCAAGCAGAAAATCCACCTCCATGATTGAACCCACCGTGTGAACGACCCGCAGCGCAGACCCAGTTCTCCACGTGACCCGTCCTCTGAGCCTTCCGTTGTGTTTGGCTGCTTTTGGTTTGTTGTGGAGCTCATTGCTTTGAAAGCTGGCTTGTGATACTTTTACTGTAAGTTTATGCAAACTCCTGTGCACTGTGCAGAAACACTGCTCATGAATATGATTTTAACTACAGAGAATATAACAGCAGAGACCTATGAACTGATGTCCTTTGCAGTGAAACTTGCATCGTGTGTGAAATCTAAAACGTAAGCTACGCAAATGAGCTCAGCTAAATCCAGGCCTAAAACGCTCTGACATGCAGGTAAACACCTCAGCGTTTCTGAGCCACACTTTAGTTCACACAGCAGGTTTACTCACCTCACTCTTCAAGAATATGTCACATGTAATGTCCCTGAATGCAACACAGCCTCCTATGACTCCTATGAAAACACTTTCTCATTGCAAACCATTCAAATATTGTACATACCGGCAGGCAGGGAGGTGTTAATAACTGTGGGAGATGTGATAATATGACGTTAGCGGTCGACTGTTTGCTGTCCACACTGACGCCCAATGATCAGAAAAGTGTGTGTTTGCTGACTGGCTGGGTTGTGTCTGTCAGATGATGAGACGGCAGGTGGAGATAACACCTATTCCCTGCTCGCGTGCTCTACTGAGCGTTCTTCTAAGAAGTCTTTAACCTCAAGTTTCCCTTTTGTTTATCTTACTTTTTTCTCTAAACTAATTTAAATCCACCAAGCGAGAGGACAACACTGGAAAACAGTAGAACGTGTGTATGTTATCTCAGTTGACATTACAGATTGAGGTGATCATGACTGTAAAATGCCTGATGAGACGCTCATGAAACTCGGCTCCGTCACACTGAAGCTCATCTCTTTATACTCGTCAGCCTCAGCCTCAGTCCTTCGACTCTCGCTGAGCATCTCCTCTCACGTCGCCGCTTCTTCCTCTCCGCCACAAAACGACTCACATCGGTGATTCCCGTTCGCGCTGCGCCACCTCCACTCAGCAGACATCACTTTGACACAGCAGGGAACGGTCTGCACAAATGGCCTGAAGCTCAACAACCGCGACAGACAGAATCAAAACCTCAAACCTCGACTCAGTTAATTCACAAACATAAAACTTATCTGCAGACATCCAAATATTTACAGGTTTTTATAGCTTGGCTGCAGGAGCGTGACCTTTCTCTGTGTTTAGTTTTTTGATGAGCCGAGTTTTAAGCTGGTTCTGTACCGTGTGTGCAGATGCAGCCAATCCTGTAATGGAGCAGCTGAGTCTGTTCAAACCCACACAAAGTCATTAGTGTGAATAATGATGCGCTGAAGGCGCTCGTGGCCTTCGCCTTATTAGAGGGCCGATGATGACACCTCCAGCAGCGAGAACAGAAACACGCGAGAGGGGGGACAGAGGAAGACGAGCATCCAATTACCACCAGCGCCAAGAGCACTCTGTGGGCGAGAGACGGCCTTTTCTCCAGGTGGCAGTGGTAGCGGAAGGTTTTTGCCGTCAAGGTCAGGCAGGTGCCGCTGAGGAGCTTCGAGACAGTTTTTCAGGCCAGAGAAGGAGAAAAAAAATGAAGCTCCATGTTCGTCTCGGCTGGAGGTCAGATGTAACATGCTGCTAAGGGTAATCCTTTTAAAAGCACTCCAGATGCTGCGACCAATGACTTTGTCTGAGTGAAATCCAGTGAAATAAAGTGACTTCCATTCAGAAGATATCCTTGAAAAGACTGATCTATCACATCTTGTTTGATTTGATCCTGTTCAAGTTACAAAGATTGGCAGCAACACAAGGGACTGAGCAGAGAGCCACCACCAACAGCAGTAGGTCCTATGTTCATTCATTTTCTACCGCTTCTTCTCCGTAGGGGTCGCGGGTGAGCTGGAGCCTGTCCCAGCTGTCTGTGGTCAAGGCTTCACCCTGGACGAGTCGCCAGTCTGTCGCAGGGCCACACAAAGACACACAACCAGTAACACGCACACTCACCCCTACCTGCAATTCAGCTCTCTTCCTTGACAGTCTCTGATACCATACAGCCCTGCTCTGACTTTCAACTTAACGTTGTAACGTGACGTCCTCCACCAACACCTGGTAAGATGTTTTTCACCTAGTCTCAGGCAGACAATATAACCTTTCTCTCTTACTAAAATGATTTCAATGCTTCCTATTCTACTCTCTGGTTCACAAGTGCTTTCCTTTAGGAACCTTTATCAAGCTGCCTGTCAACGTACCTGTAGAGCTATGCCGAGGTTGTGAGTTAAAGCCTCACCTGGAGCAGTGAGTGTGGTTTTAAGCACCAGTTGATTACTTACACCTTGGACAGGTGCTAAGCTGCTGGACATGGAAATTGACTTGTTCGTCAAGGTTCTAAACAATGTGAGCAGCAGCAGATGGCATTGGACTCCCTCTCTTTACATTGAGTAACGTGACTTCAGTCTTCTTCCTGCTTGGGTGCTACTCTCTGCTTCAGTAGTGGCCTCCTTAAAGAACCTTGGACCTGCTGCCTATCAAAGCAATAAACAACTTCCACAGGCTCCAGTGGCGCAATCGGTCAGCGCGCGGTACTTATAAGACAGTGACCTGTAGAGCTATGCCGAGGTTGTGAGTTCAAGCCTCACCTGGAGCAGTGAGTGTGCTTTTAAGCACCAGATTACTTTGGCACCTGGCATAGGTGCTAAGCTGCTGGAAGTGGAAACTGACTTCTTCGTCAAGGTTCTAAACAATGTGAGCAGCAGCAGATGGCATTGGACTCCCTCTCTTTACATTGAGTAACGTGACTTCAGTCTTCTTCCTGCTTGGGTGCTACTCTCTGCTTCAGTAGTAGCCTCCTTAAAGAACCTTGGACCTGCTGCCTATCAAAGCAATAAACAACTTCCACAGGCTCCAGTGGCGCAATTGGTCAGCGCGCGGTACTTATAAGACAGTGACCTGTAGAGCTATGCCGAGGTTGTGAGTTCAAGCCTCACCTGGAGCAGTGAGTGTGGCTTTAAGCACCAGTTAATAACTTACACCTTGGACAGGTGCTAAGCTGCTGGACATGGAAATTGACTTGTTCGCCAAGGTTCTTAACAATGTGAGCAGCAGCAGATGGCATTGGACTCCCTCTCTTTACATTGAGTAACGTGACTTCAGTCTTCTTCCTGCTTGGGTGCTACTCTCTGCTTCATTAGTGGCCTCCTTAAAGAACCTTGGACCTGCTGCCTATCAAAACAACAAACAACTTCCACAGGCTCCAGTGGCGCAATCGGTCAGCGCGCGGTACTTATAAGACAGTGACCTGTAGAGCTATGCCGAGGTTGTGAGTTCAAGCCTCACCTGGAGCAGTGAGTGTGGTTTTAAGCACCAATTGATTACTTTGCACCTTGGACAGGTGTTAAGCTGCTGGAACTGGACACTGACTTGTTTGTGAAGTTTCTCACCAGTGTGAGCAGCAGCAGATGACATTGGACTCCCTCTCTTTACATTGAGTAACGTGACTTCAGTCTTCTTCCTGCTTGGGTGCTACTCTCTCCTTCACTAGTGGCCTCCTTAAAGAACCTTGGACCTGCTGCCTATCAAAGCAATAAACAACTTCCACAGGCTCCAGTGGCGCAATTGGTCAGCGCGCGGTACTTATAAGACAGTGACCTGTAGAGCTATGCCGAGGTTGTGAGTTCAAGCCTCACCTGGAGCAGTGAGTGTGCTTTTAAGCACCAGATTACTTTGGCACCTGGCATAGGTGCTAAGCTGCTGGAAGTGGAAACTGACTTCTTTGTCAAGGTTCTAAACAATGTGAGCAGCAGCAGATGGCATTGGACTCCCTCTCTTTACATTGAGTAACGTGACTTCAGTCTTCTTCCTGCTTGGGTGCTACTCTCTCCTTCACTAGTAGCCTCCTTAAAGAACCTTGGACCTGCTGCCTATCAAAGCAATAAACAACTTCCACAGGCTCCAGTGGCGCAATCGGTCAGCGCGCGGTACTTATAAGACAGTGACCTGTAGAGCTATGCCGAGGTTGTGAGTTCAAGCCTCACCTGGAGCAGTGAGTGTGGCTTTAAGCACCAGTTAATAACTTACACCTTGGACAGGTGCTAAGCTGCTGGACATGGAAATTGACTTGTTCGCCAAGGTTCTTAACAATGTGAGCAGCAGCAGATGGCATTGGACTCCCTCTCTTTACATTGAGTAATGTGACTTCAGTCTTCTTCCTGCTTGGGTGCTACTCTCTGCTTCATTAGTGGCCTCCTTAAAGAACCTTGGACCTGCTGCCTATCAAAACAACAAACAACTTCCACAGGCTCCAGTGGCGCAATCGGTCAGCGCGCGGTACTTATAAGACAGTGACCTGTAGAGCTATGCCGAGGTTGTGAGTTCAAGCCTCACCTGGAGCAGTGAGTGTGGTTTTAAGCACCAGATTACTTTGGCACCTGGCATAGGTGCTAAGCTGCTGGAAGTGGAAACTGACTTCTTCGTCAAGGTTCTAAACAATGTGAGCAGCAGCAGATGGCATTGGACTCCCTCTCTTTACATTGAGTAACGTGACTTCAGTCTTCTTCCTGCTTGGGTGCTACTCTCTGCTTCAGTAGTGGCCTCCTTAAAGAACCTTGGACCTGCTGCCTATCAAAGCAACAAACAACGTCCACAGGCTCCAGTGGCGCAATCGGTCAGCGCGCGGTACTTATAAGACAGTGACCTGTAGAGCTATGCCGAGGTTGTGAGTTCAAGCCTCACCTGGAGCAGTGAGTGTGGTTTTAAGCACCAATTGATTACTTTGCACCTTGGACAGGTGCTAAGCTGCTGGAAGTGGACACTGACTTGTTTGTGAAGTTTCTCACCAGTGTGAGCGACAGTTTCTATACAGTCTACTAGGACATGGTCTTGAACCTAATCAATGTGTTTGACTAATGCCAGCAGATTGGACTTCCTCTCTTTACATTAGACCATAATATGGTGGTTAGATTGTAGCCAATGCTCACATTGGAGAGAGACTTTACGATGTCCATTGAACTCACAAGATTAGCGTAGCTCTACAGTGATATCAGTACGACACAATGACACATTGACCCATTGCACCACTGGAGTTTGTAGAGTCTTGAGATGTCAGCTCAGCTGCAGCATGTGAAATGTGTACAAATATATATTTTTACTCAAGTTAGAAAAGTCTTCTGGACTGTGGTCGATGTGAGACAAAGACGGGACTTTACAGAGTTTCACACATCTTTACTCTGAATTTCTCTGGAGCATTTAAAGGTCACTAACCCGCTGCCACCTGCGTCTTTGTTGGTCATCTTACCCGCATGCGTCGCCTCCTCTCTGACATCTTCATAAACCTCAGTGGAGTAGCCTTCATCTCACCTGCGCCGTTTCTTTCTCCAGTTTCCAGCCTTTGCAACATTGAATCTACAAGAAGACAAAGCAATTCACAGATCAATGGTCCTATTTAGTTATTTAATAATGAATATTCATGAAAACTGCTTCTGTCGACAACAAGCACATAAAATATGCTACAGACAATAAAATGAAAACGATGATAGATACATTTGTATAGTTGCACTGCTCCTTGTGTGCTACCACAACATGTGCTCGGTGAACCACCAACTTCCCGTCCACTTGCCTCAAATCAATGAAGTTATTACTATGTGCGTGGTTGGTTGACAGTTCTGCACATTACTTTAACTTCCTTCTCTGCATCAAGCAGAGAATTTTAATTAAACGTCAGACTGATTGTGAGAGAGCTCTACTCCTCCTCTGTTAACAGGAAGGAAAGATCGAAGAGGATTGTTTTCGTGGTGAGTGTGCGGAATCCATTTTCCTTGGCCCAGCAGTGGAGGCAGCGACGGCCGCAGCAGGGGGAGATTAGGAGCTGATATCCTGCCTCCTCATCTGTCCGTGATAACACGCAGCAGGATAATGGCTCTGCTATTTCAGCCGCTGCTCCTGAGACGATGACGCTTGTTATCTGACTGTAGAGCGCCAGGAGGCGAAGCGGCGGACCAATCCGTGCGTATCAGCCGCGGATCTCGACGCTCCGTTAGTAAACACTGCTGTTGGTGCATCATCTGACTGATCATTCAGGAAGATCGGATCATCTGAGAAGAGCAACTAAGTGAATTTACAGATAGCGACGTGTCCTGTGAGGCGTTTTTTTTATCAAGGGTGCATGTGAAAGTAGCATCATCTCCTTCGGTGTTTTGTTTTTCTACCAAGATACCAAGTTCACACAAGAGATGGATGACGCACACCCAGAAGAACACATTCACTCCTAAACGTGAAGGGATTTACACACCAGGAGCAGCAGAACAGTTAAACACACTTATTACAACCAAAGCTGTTAAACATCCATCCGACACAGACAAATTCATCCAGTTGTTTTATTTAACATCCAGAGATGATGGCTCCACTTCTAACGAGTCTCGCTGCGACTCAAACGGCTAAATGTTACTCACAGACAACTCTGGGTCTGTAGCATCCACCCAGCAGACGTCTGAGCGCCTCTGACCAGAACCTCACAGGCTGGTGGGTTAGTTACAGAAGCCCGGAGCTAAGTCCATCAATGTGCTGATATCCTCTCATTACAGTCAGTCCACTCTATTTTTGTAATAAAACATGTTTCACTCTTTTAATATTTCATCTGTAATCTGATTTAGTCCGAAAATAAGAATTACAAATTAGCCTGTTCAAACTCTTCTTCGTCCTCTTGCCGCTCGTCATTTTCTTCTATGTTTCCTTCCCTTTCTTCCTCACGTTCCCCACGTACCTCAGTCTAAGGTCCGATCCCACCGAACCGGTCACTTAACTTCTCCACCGAACCATCTTCATCAAGAAAGAAGAACAGAGTGAAGCAGCAGAACATTCACCGTCTTCAAACAGGCAAAGTGGACACAAAGTGAGACTGGAGGGTAAACTCCCAGATCAGCTCCGACTCAACATTGATTTATTCTTTTTGGCTCTGGTAAATCAACAATACAATCACATTAACTTATATCTATAAAATATTATTGTCATAGACTCAACTGTTCACTGGACATTTAACAGGTTATACTGTTATATACTGTCAGAAAGTTCTTCTATATGTTTATCTCTGAGGTCACAGCGGGAGCAGGCTGCACTTTAGTGAATTATATTAAAATGAATGAGAGACAAAAATGCTTTGTTGTCTCCGAGTGACCAAACTGTCATTTAAAAGTAGAATGAATGTTTTAATTAGCAGGAGTAGAGCAGAGTGGCTTCATTTTGAAATAAAAACATAGCTCATTTATAACCTTCCCATGAATTAATTTGCCTAACGAGCTGCTGTAGTTTCTCTGCTGAAGAAATATGAGGCTGCAGCTGATTAAATTGAAGTGACGAGTCTCTGCGGAAGCGCAGAGCAGGTTGGTGCCGTCCAGTGACTGATACGTTTCCACGGGAGGGACGAGCTGGGGAACGGTCAGCTTCTGTGATGGCAGCTCTGCCACCTTCACCCAGAGGACGTGAACTGGTTTTCAGGCCCGAGCGGCGCGGAAGTCATTTCACGGTGCTTCCCAAGGTGCATTGTGAGCAGGTGTCTGTGTCGGTTCATCCCGTTTGAAAGATTCTGCCTCGGGAAACGCGTGTTGGGTGACGGTTAGTTGTAAATTCACTCATAGAAAACATGATAACTGGTACAGAATTAAAGCAGATGACGTGTTAACGGCCTGTATGACGCTGTAGCTCTTGGTGCAACTTACGCCTGAAATCAGCGGTTGAGTCGTTTCGCCTGATTCCAGCTGTTACATCCTCTACTGGTGGGATATTAAATGCGTCTCTAACTCGCGGTCACGCCATCAGTTACAATGTTTCTTTAAGTGTTTTCTGTAAACTCAGATAAACAACACGAGAACGCGTTGATGTGTTGGTGAAAACAAGGCCTGCAGGTGCTTCTGAAAAGCAGGCGATAAGGGAACCGGATGAATTCGGGCCTTATCAGCACAGGGCTCTTATTGCTCCTTTGTTTACAGCTCGTCCTCTGATGATGGAGCTGCCAGGGAGCGTCATCAAACATCCCGCAGAGGATGTCGACTGGAAAAGAGCTGCAGAGCGAAGATACATGTGAACATGTGGATGTGAACACAACTGCCAGTTCGCTGAGGAATGAACATATTAGCTGACTCAAATAATAATGACCCAGATCAACGCCTGCACAGACGAGAGAGTAGTTTTACACGCTCAGATCTGACGTCATAGCAGTTTACAGCCCACATTCTAATATTTATCTCTTTAAAGGCAACGTGTGCAGACGAGCCGGAGCTCAGGGAACCGAGGCTGCGATTGGCCCTGGTTCACCCAAACTGGTGAGAAAATTCTTTGTTGTGCTTTATGTACCACACAACCTCGCACGGAGCTGTGCATCCTGTGCCCCATGTGGGAGACGAAGCGACGGCCTGGTGATGTAGCACCTCCGCGTGTCCTTTAATTAATCCTCCTACTGTGCCGTAAAGTGGGCGTAATAATTCCACTCAGGCCGCTGTGATCGGCCTAATGTGCTCCTCTACCTCTGACTTAAAGCCACACCATAAATCCAGCCGCAGCAGAACCCGACGACACTCTGGCTGCATAATGTGGCCATTTGACGACAGGACGGGACGCAGCAGGGGACGGGTCAGGGCTCGGAGGAGAGGATTTCACCTGATCCAACATCCAGATTGAGACTTTGTACCAAACTGGAAACATATCAAATATCTGCCCAAAACATTGAATCTAAGTTAGCGCAGAGCTACACTTTCTATGACCTTTCTGTTTCCTGCAGTTGAACTTAACGGCACATTAAAGGATCATTTCTTCTCCTGGCAGCAGTAAAGATGAGAGATGGTGCAGTTAACCAACCGTCCTTAAAGCAAGCAGAGAGACGCCACCAGGCTCGTGTTGTAGCTGTAAAACAAAGCTGGGACTTAACGTGAGGATGGGAGCAGGAATGAGTGATGGCTCTATAACAGCGGTCACTAACAGGCGGACCGCGGTCCGGATCCGGACCCAGAAGCTGTCCCATACGGACCCGGAGCTACAGACCAAACGGAACGTTTTGATTCAGAATCTAGCGGAGCACTTTACTTTTAATCGGCGCGGCTATTGTGATCTTTACGGTAGTTATTTGGTGAAGGCCAATTGAATGTGCGTTAACCACGTGACTTCACTTAGCCAATCGATTCTGTGGATCACAGGCGCTAAATTTTGCGACTCAACAGCACCTGCAGCTAAAAGAAAGTTCGAGGTTGCAAAGGAATTAACAAACACATACGGCGATAACAGTTGCGTGTAGCTAGCGACAACAAAGGGAGAGACAGACGATAGAAGCTACAAAAGCTCAAAAACAGACACAAGGGTTGGATCAAACGGCCGCAGACAGACGATACCTCCCAGCACTGAGTCCTGTACGTGGGTTAAATATATGAGGGGAAGAAGATGAGCCTCCAAAACTGTTCAGTTAGGATATGTTCAGGTTTTTCTTACCAGTTAAATTGGTTGAGACTTTTGATTCAAATTGTAAAATATTTTTTTATACCTTTCCTTTATTTCCTTTAAGTTAAGCTCTTATTTGAACATTTGTGTTCTTGCTTATTTTGAAAATCAGCCCTGCTTTTTTTTCATGAATTAGATTACATTGTAAATATATGTTCAGTTGGAGTTTCAGTTTGTCAAAAGGTTTTTGAATTGTACTGAATTAATTTGATTTGACAGTGAAGTACTGATTACATGCAGGCTACTTAATATATCACAGTAAATAGTTAGACATTATAATCTTCTGGACCTTTGCTTCCAAAAAATGTGCGTAACCGGACCTCTTTAAATTTTAGTTGAATACCCCTGCTCTATAAAATGAGCAAGCACTGAATGAAACAGGCCTAACGTCAGCACCGAGCACATTCCGTCCAAATTCAGCCTGAAACTCTGCATCAAACATCCAGACTTAAACGCTCTGCACTCTCTTCCTTGATTACATTTAAAAAATGCAGAGAAACTACAGGCTCGGATATTTAATGTCGAGATTTCATCACATCAGCTACAACTTGACCACGACCCTGTTGCTCCAGTCGCGTTTTACTCAAATGCAGATGATGATTCTAGTTCATTTTGTCCTCATTTGTGTCTTTGTGTGTGTACTTTATGTACAGACAGCTCAGCATCCTGTCTGACCTGTCGCTCCCATATTCCAGGATGTGCTTTGCGACTAAAGACGCCAGATGTCAGATCTCTCGTTGAAGTGAACAGTCAGAGGGTGTAAATGCGAATTAGGCACAGAAACACTGGGGCAATGTGAAGCTGAAACGTGACATTAGTACTAACACTGTGTCATCTTCAGGTTTCATGTGCTGCTGGAATCAATAAAACAGGTTGAGCGAGCGGCGTCTGCTTCCTGTGTGTGGGGGGGGATTTGCACTTGCCTCATGCTGATTGAAGTGATTCCCCTGCTTCCTTCACGCCTCCCTGAAATCAGTCTGGAGGAGTTTTGATGGCGGTGAACACATGGAGCTGATTTCCATGAAATAAACACGCAGACCCCCAGAGGGTTTCTAATGGGGTTTACACAGCAGAGAAAGACGACACACGTCCCTCCATCCAGTCATGTTTGAAAAAAGCTAACAAAGCGTCTGCAACAGCAAAGTGAGGAGGAGAACTCAGGGGTGTGAAACGCAGCGAGGAAACAGTGTTGGCTTCATTATGTGGCTTCATTCAGATAATGCGTTTGCTGGGTTGGGTTTCATCTGATGTTTCTGCTGACGTGGAAGGAATTAGCTTCAGTGCTGTGTCCATCATTGGGACGTTTCACACGTAAACATGTCCTGACTCGTTTGACCGCTGCTTTTGCTAAACTTCAGACATTTGGATCCAGCTTCCTGTGTGTTGAAAGTTCACGGCCTGAGTTATTTGTCAGCCCTGTCTGCTTTGACTGAGGCGTCTTCATCCCGTCAAACGGACAGTTTTCATTTCCTGTGCTGGTGCAGGCGCCAGATGAGTCCTGTTTATGTTGATCTCTCCAGACTCATCCCGTGCAACGCCTCCGGCCGCTGACTGACAGCTCTGTGGAAAGCTAATCAATGGCAGGAAAACATCAGCAATAATCACTGCCGCCACAGGCCCACAGAGCGTGACCTGACGGAGACGGATCCACATCAGAGCAAGAGGGCAGCGGCGATGGACTCTATCTGACAGATGGAGAGAGCTGAGAGCTTTGATAAGAGCCTGAACATAACCTGGAGCCTCTGAAGCTGAACGATCAATCAGCCGGATGGATTCATTTAGAGAGCAGAGCAGGATGCTGCAGAGCTGACACGCGGCTGCTGCTGTCATCCTCCAACGTCTCCATCAGTTGCTTCCTTGGCCATCACTCATCTGGAAAACGCTCACAACATGGCAGCACATGCTCCCACCTGAAGTGTCTGAAGTGGTGTTAGAAAAGAGATACGAGCTCGTGGTCACACCACAGAGTCTGTGTTTACGGAGGTGAGGTATAATCATTCATGTCATGTCATAAATTTAATCATTCTTTAAATAGTGGAACAACTATTTGACAGAATAATGAAACAGCGATGGTGGAGGAACTGGCAGAATGGGATCAGCCTCATCCTCCTCATAAGCCTTATCTCAGTCTTAACCTCAGAGACACCAGATTTAACCATTCCGTTCAATTTCCATGTGAGCGTTTATTCCCTGTTTACTTCTGCTCCACCAGGCTCTTTAAGCCTTGATTCCCCAGCCTGAAGTCTGGCCACTGCTGGCTCATCCATCCCATCTTGGTAAAGGAGTAAAGTTGTCAGGACGCGCGCACACACGCAACTGGCTCAGTGTCGCCTCTGGATGGATTTACCTCAACAGGGGGAGAGAGAGAGAGAAGGAGAGAGAGAGAGAGAGAAGGAGAGAGGGGGGGGGGGGTTGCGGATCGCTGTGGGTCCTCAGATCGGAGTCTCGCGTTTCCTCCTTCACTCTCCTCCACCATCGCGGGCGTCAGACCGGGCAACATGCCCGCCGATCAGCTGCAGCCGGGGCCGTTGTCGGCTCTTCCACCACCTTGGAGATTTTACAAGGACGAGCGGACGAGGACTCCAGATGGATCCGAGGCGCAGGCAGCTTTGATTTGAAGGAAAGTTTTACAATCTGATGAAGGAGCCGCAGTGGAGAGGACCATCCCTCCGCTGCGCACCGTGAAGACGCTCGGCAACTTTGCACGAAAAGAAGAAACAGCTGCGTAAAACCTCTGCAGCCTGGATTTGCCACCTGAGGTTAGTGTGCGCGTCTGGGATGGACGTGGCGTCGTGAGGAGGCACCAGCCTGCGGACTTTCTGGCTCCCTGTGCGGATCTCGGTTCTCACTCATGCAGCTTCTCCGTCTGGCCTGGGCGCTGACTGCCGCTGCGGTCTCCTTTCTGCTGCTCCTGCTGCTCCACAACCAGATCCTGAGAGAAGGTGCGTCAGTGCCAGACTTTGGGAGGATGATGTGTGTGTTTGTTGTGTGCGTAGGGTCAAACCTCAGCTGTTCACTGAACGATGCTCTGACAGGCGTGAATACGCACGTGTGCGTAGAACAGAGGCAGCAGGAAGTGTAACCTGTTCCGGCTCCGTGTGTGGAGGAAGACAGATTAGAGCAGGATGACTGAGGCAGATTCTGGATCCCACACTGCAGTGTCTCCCCTGTACAACCCAGGCAGAGTCAAATTTATTCTCCAACCAAACCTAAATTACACAGTTTATTACATTAAACAAGAGCAGGGCTTTTAAATGACTAAATAAAAGGTCAGTGACCATGACAGAAATAAACGATATGCAGAAAATAATGAATAAACACAAAGCATGGAACTTGGCAATCACTGGAGAACATCCCCTGGTTCCATCAACCAAACAAACAAAACAAATATAACTGCAGAGCTTCAGAGAACGACAGAAGTACAGTGAGGTCACAGTGAAGCCTAAACACTGAAGAACCATCTTCCTTTGTCCAAGGACTCGTTTACCGTGATATTTGAGGAGACGTTGGCTTCATACAAATGCACCGAAATCTCAGTCAGATCTTTTTCTGTCAAAATTGCCAAAATTGTCCTAATAAAATTCACATCCAGTGCCGTTATGTGTAATCAGTAACCAATGCAGATACAGTTTGCCTCCATTTAACCAGCCTGTTTGTGGTTCGGTTGAGGAGAAGATGCTTTGCGTTAAAATGACTGAACAGGACACAAAAGCCGTCGTGCTCCACGCTCCTGTGTTCTGTGGTCCACAGTCCCTACTCACACGCTGACCTCGTCTTAACCGCTGTGACCACTCGTCCCTAACACTGAAGAATAAGGAAAGATGTGAAAATGAGCCAGTGATATTACTGCTTCTTTCCAGAACCTACTTCCACTACACACACAGTTCAGGCGTCTTGTTTGCTTCAAAGCATGGCGTGGATTTGTAATTGCCCATTTCTGGTCCAAGAAGACCTACAGGCTTGTATTATACTGGATGTGCTAAGTTGGAATATATGTCTTTACATTTTATTTTTATCTGCTGCTCTGTTTATTATTTAATCTAAAGTCACGTTGCTCTAGTATCTTGTCAGCATAGTTAATACAGTCAAATGCACGTTTTCTTCGTTTCTCACTTGCTTGTGTCCTCATGGATTATCTTGCAGAAGACACAGCTCACGGACGATAATGTCCATGTCTTCACGCGCAGCCGTGTGCTGATGTGCGTCTTTGTTTGGAAGAGAATCCATGTAAAGCAGCTGCAGGGATCCAAGTGGAAGCTCCTCATGGCAAGACAGGAATTAAAGAGGCGACAAAACCCGTCCCTCCACAGCGTGAGCAGTGAATCTGTGGGATGGTTCCAGTGTCAGGGGTGATTTGTGCTCAGCTCATTATTAGAGGTTAAGGCTGAGTTAGTTTTCACGTTCTTCTCGCGGCAGCAGCTCTACTGTCAGAGCTCAAAGCGTAAAGGCTGGTTTAGAGAACACGCTAATAAAACCCGAGACAGCAGAAATGTTGTGATGTCACACGGGCGTCTACAGTAAGTAACCAGGCCTTTGATGAAGAACAAAGCGGAGCAGGCGCCAGGAAGAGAGACGACTACAGGGAGCACGGTGGCCCCTGAGGATTCAGATCTAATACCTGCTGCACCTACATGGATTAACATTAATCTGGTTGAAGTACCATATTTTATTTGAGACTCGGGAGCAGGTTTTTAGTCCACACAAACAAGACAGAAGGTTGGAAACAGGAAGTGCACGGCCATGAAAGCAGCTCACTGACCTGTCCCTCCATCAGTCGCAGCCTCCTCACTTCCTGTTGTTCTGTTGAAGTTTGTTTGCCACAGTCACGCTTCCTCCAACGTGTGGCTCGGAGGATCCATGAGTGCAGTGCAGAGCTCGTACAAAAGAGACGCATCATGTCAGTGGGAAAAGTCTGCAGTGGAGCAGGTTTGCGAGCCAGTTACCACAGACAGATGACGTGTTAACAAAAAGCCCCGACTGAGATTTAAAGCTCCTCTGAGTCGCTGCTGTAGCACCGACAGTAAAAGTCCTTCTGCTCTCGGAGCCCAGGAGCATAAACTCAGCGGTTTTTGTTTGGCATCTGCTTCTGACTCGTCTGCTTGTTTGTATGCAGATGTTTTGAATAAACAGAGCTGCACCAGGAGGAAAGTCGTGAATTCCAGCAGCAGCCGATAGAAAATGATCAGAGCCCAAACACAGATGCTTGTGTCAGCTCAGGCCTCCTGCAGTAGATGATGCAGAGACTTTTGTTTTGAAGGGAACTGAAGTCTGTCTGTAAATCAGAACATCAAGTGAAACGTCACAACGCTTATTGTAAACATCTGCAAATGAAACCTTCAGTTTGTGGAGCAGCATCGTTGTTTTGTCTTCTCCATTGATCATCTCGGTGTGGAAACCATTAATGAACACAAACTGGAGACTGCTTTTAATCTGCTCACGCTCTCTGTTCGCTGAGTTTCTCCTTTGTTTCCTCTCCCCGCTCATAAAGCTCATTTAGATCCTGAAAACAAGCCCATTATGCAGCAGACACACTGTTGTGCCTGCGGTGGAGAAAGCTTACCTAAGGAGGAGCCCTCAGAGTCCAAATTAATTCTCAATGCTCCATTAAGTGGCGCATATATTCATGGGAATTATGAACACGCTGCATCTGAATGAAAGTTCAAATCAGCAGTTGTGAGGGAAAAACACACAAACAGAAATTAAAGGATCTAAAAGCTGCAGAGGGTGTAATTGGATTTGAATAAATCCGTCTGGAGGAGGAACATCAGCTTCGAGCGTGACTGACGACACTGTTCGGAATTAAGAGTCACACCTAAAAAAAAGATGTCTGAGAGGCGGAGAGGAGCCGCTCGACCGCAGACGGAGGCAAACCTCGGCTCTGTCTTTCCAGGAAGCCGTGTCATAAGGACACACATGTACCCAGAACAAAAGTCTGGGTTGAGCATCAGTGACTGATCTGTGGCCTTCGTCAACCTGGCAAACATCCTGACAAACGTCATCTGTCTTCACAACCGTCACCCTCTGCACGAACACCTGTTCGAGTTCACGAGCTGTTTCTGCATGAAACATGGAGGCGACTGGGAAACAGCTGCCAAACAAACGCTGCTGACTTTCTGCTTCGAAAGCTCAACAACAGACTGAGTCCTGGTGTTTAAGACCTTACAGGGGATGAAAACACAGCAGCGCAGGGTCGTATAGGAAACGCAGACGATCCCACTGAGCAGCACCAGGACGCGGAGAGCAGGAAAAGCTCCGGTAGGACCATCTGCCTCGACGGGTTGGAGCGAGGGAACAGGAATAACAGCAATAACCAAATACAAAACCTGTTTGGAAAGGAGGTTTTCACGCACCAATCAAAATGTGCAAAGGGAGCTAAACCTTGTGCACATTTTGATTGGTGAGTGGAAACCTTCCTGAATATTTTCATATCGTCTTCAGGCACTATTTGCACTTACAGGATAAACTCTTGTGCTCGTCCTCACTCATCATTTTAAGCTTGCTTGTCCAGTCTGACCTTGACTGACAACAGAATGTCTCAATGACGCTTCGTATTTATTGTTTCCAGCCACGTGTTGGACTCAGAATGTGCCTCCCGCTGCACAATAGCAGACTCATTAGCTGCCATCAGAGCTTCAGCCACCAGCCGCAGAGTCACGTCAAAACCAATTTCAGCATCATCATTATTCCTCTGACTCCAGTTTTCCTGCTTTGTGATTGTTGTTCCTATTTTCAATTTGCGGGGAAGTAAAAAGAAGATTGCACGTAATAAAAGCTCCCATCGACCAGATGTCGGTTTATGTTTCTTCCTCTCCTTCAGAAATCAATGACGTGTCGGCTGCGGTCGGACACAAAATAACAACAGAAGCAGGGAGAACAATGTGCTGTAATTTTATTATCCCGCCGTAATGTGAGCAACGTGTTTAGAGACGGCACCGGGATTCATCTGCGATTCCTTCAGCTACTGCAAATACGATGCAGAGATCAAGGGCAGAAGTCAAACCCTGCAAGCGGCTAAGAAATCAAAGCAGGATCACTGCTGTGAGACAAAGGAGCCGTAACAACAAGAGCTGAGATGTGAGCATTAAACAAGAAGCTTTTCTTTAAGTCTTCAACAAAACTAAACATTAAATCTGACGGCAAACTGACATTATGACAGATATTATAGTATTTATTCTTATGCCCTATTAAGCATATGACATAGTCTTTACTATTTACTTAATCAGTAAGTTACATATGCAACAGATAATTGAGCATCACAGTGAAGATCCAGTCGCATCATTTTTAATTGTGCAGAAATATTTCTTATTTATCATAAGTGTCACAAGACGCTGTGAATACAGCTACAACTGCCAACTTTAACAGGCCTGTGAAGACACATTCACTTCCACTCACTTCATGTCCACTTCCAGGAATCATCACAGACCATGTTTAACATGACGTGTGCTGGTATGACATGTAGTGATTTGTTTAACATAGTAATAGCAGAAATGAACAATAAATGAAGACCCGGCGTGAGACTCCAGCGTCAACCCAGCACTTAACTCTTTAAAGACGTCCAACCAGCTGCTCTGGAACAAACCTACAGCACGCACTCGTCTGCAGAGCTGCTTTTGTTTTTGGAGGATTTTGATGATCAGTCTCTTTAATCGTGTTTACACAGATCAAACGTTTCCTCTGTTTGTAGACAGCGGCGACGTTTTCTCCCACGGCATGTGGAAAATGAAACACGGCCAGTGATGAGCTGCAGCTAATGAGCAGACAGACACCCGCTGCCTCCGACTCTGGTTACCATGGGATACCTGTTAGCGAGTGGCGTCTCTTACATCATCCGCTTGCAGACTGAATCCCAATGACTGCACAAAGCCTGTGCGCTTCTCCTGCAGCAGCCGCTCAGATCTCAGGACTGAGGCTGCAGAGCCATTGTGGCTGTGTCATCAAAGCTCTGACTTGACCTGTAGATGAAGAGGCTTAAAGGCCAGACCGCTGCTGATCATGTGTCCTCACCTGTAATGCTGTTAAAGCTGCACAGATATTTAACATTCTTAACTGACTGGCCTTAAAAGTTCCTAGTTTCTAGTGAAAACCTGGTGCAGCTCACTACAGCTCATCGGGACCCTAGCATGTGTCCTTCTGTCGCTTCTTCTCTAACCGATGGAGGCAGATGGCTGCCACCGTGAGCCTTGGGCTGCTTGGTCGGAAAAGCAGAAAGTTCAATCTCGATGCATGACATTCAGTTTGACTGATGAACTGTTCTAGCTGGAACGATAAACGGTGTTTCTGGACTCATCTAGTCACACCTGAGACAGTGTGGACGTCCGTACCTGACATCTCTGTGGCTTTGTGCGTTAGCGTCCATCGTCTGACCTTTGACCTCAGGTTTCACACATGACTAAGGTCAAAGTGTCTCTTCTGGCTGCACAGAGCTCCCAGACGTCTGGCTGTACCCACGCAGACACGAGGGGGACGTGATAACCCTCATCACTTCTACGCTCATTAGCGTTCATGTAGCCTTGAGGCTAACGGGAGGCGGAGGACACATCAGGAAGCAGCGGCTGTGTTAGTGCCGGCTGTCAGATGTAATCATGAGCTTCATTAAAGCTTCAGAGTCGCAGCAAAGATCTGAGCAGCGGTAATGTTTCAGCCATAACCACTTAGTTTTCTTAAGTGAAATCCATTAAAGCTGGAAAGTGTGCGATGATGAAGTCCGTCCCCTTATTGTTATTGCCGGTGTATATTTATGCTGTTTGGGTTCCTCCCACTACAGCAACAACAACTCTATTAAAACCACATTTTTCATCCAAATATTACCAGAAACACACAGTGTGTCACGTCGGTGATCACACCAACATTAATCCACCTGAGCGATACCTTGCCTGACGGACAGCAGCGATAATCCTGAGCCGACAGAAACAAAAACGCTGCGTCTTCACTCATGTTTCACAAAGAGCGGCTGACAGCAAACGCTGCTCGGCACATCAAACCCTCTCAGCTCCCGACTGCTGCCGCTGTGTTTCCGTCTGACAGGCTCAAAATCGAGACTTCAAACAGACGCTGCTACAGAAATGAAAAGTGAGCTGAAGGACACGGTGCCCTTTTAAGCAAACTACCAAACTATACAAAATATATGAAATAATGAACCGTGCTCCAACTTTTCTGAAGAAGGTTATTCCACTTCTTTAAGCTGAATAAATATTTGTGTATAAATGTGGAGGGTCCACAGGGGAGCGGTGCTTTGGGGGCTACACCCTCTGGAGCATCCTACACCGACCTACACCGAGTTTTTATTCTGCGTCTCCTGTCAGTTTGTTGTAGATTACAGCTAAATTGGCCAAAGAAAAACAGTGAAGTTCAGTGAAGACCAAAGACGACGACATAGAGAAAGGCCTCACAGAGAAGCCGTGGATCTAACACTGTCGTTAAAATATAAACTGTGACTGTGATTAATGTCGGCTACGTTAAGAAGGACTGTGACTTGTTTTAAATTAAATTGTGGCAAGAGGTTAATGAAATAATCTGACGCTAACAGACGATGCTGGATGTATCAGTTCTCTTTATTACATCCACGTCTGCCTTGTTCCCATTTTCCCTGCCTGCGAGCTCTTAATGTCTCTCTTATCTGCATCTGCTCCTGTTGAACCACAGTCTAAATGTAAATGAAAAACCGGTGCCGTGTCGTTTATGTGATGGACTGTGCCCTTCAGGTCAGCTGGCGGCAGGCACCTGTGAGATCGTCACTCTGGACCGGGACAGCAGCCAGCCGAGGAGGACCATCGCCCGGCAGACGGCCCGCTGTGCCTGCAGGAAGGGGCAGATCGCCGGCACAACTCGAGCCCGACCGGCCTGTGTTGATGGTAAGACGCTCGCCGTCCTGTGTCTGCTGCAGCTGAGTGGTGGAAACAGAGCAGACCAGGAACCAGACCGTTCCTGGTCTCACGCTCAGTTACAGCGTTGTCCCAGCTTAGTCCAGATTAAAAGCATTAAAATGCACTTTAAGGACACGTTACGCCGACACCTGCAGCTCGTCTGAATGTTTCACTTGTCTTCATCTGGAGTCTCATCCCAGAGTTACATGTCATTTCATCACTGCCAGTCTTTGTGGAGCTGATGACAGCAGCTGCAGGGATTTACAGGCTCCTGGTGATTTTCAGAGACGCTGTGGTTCAGCTGAGTTGAGGAACCTCACAATCCTGCTGCTTTCTGTTTCTCTCTGTAGAAAAGCCCGTCTGGAGTATCTGTCTCTAATAATTAACATGTGACCAATAATATGTTTTCACCTATTCAGCAGATAACTGAAGCTCTCACAGCCACTGGCTTTTCAAAGTAGAACTAAAACGGGTCCAAATGCACTTTACAGCAACAAGCACAGAGCTCAGCAAACCTCTGAGGTATGAGGACACATTTATGAAAACGTAGTTTCATTTACAATAAACGCACTAATTCCCATTTATGATGGAATCGTTAAAAGCGGATGCATAGTTGATCCTAAGCGTAAGCCTTCACGTGTCGCTACGTGGCCTTTGCAGAGCCGCGTGTTCGTATTGATGTCAAACTGTGTTTTCTCCTGCTGTGTCTTGTAACATACACAGAGACAAACTGGTAGCAGTCGAATAATAGACGTTGACCCAAGCTGTGATCGTCTGAGCAAAGAAATACAAATAAAGAAAATCCTTTCCACACCCAGAGCAAGCGGCCAGTTCATTGCATTACTTCATTGTAATTGATTAAATCAATCATGAATAATCATCCATCCATCAGATGTCAGGTTCCTCTCCCACTGGCCCAGAAGGCGCTTTGGTGCTGATGCTGTTACAACACTACAACACAGTTTTAAGTCCGGCTGGATTTCATAAGGACCTAAATAAAAGCCAGCAGCAGCTTCATGTGACTCTCACTGACCTTTACTCTGCCACTGAAGCACGTTGGTATTTATGTCAGTTTGTATCCGAGGCGGCCTCTCGCTTTGCTTTTCGTGCCACCAGCTCCTTCCTCTTTCTGCTCTCACATCTTGGAGGTCCCACTCTGAAAAGGACGATCCCAACATGGCAACGTGTGTTTTTGAGCTGTCTCAGAACATCACCTGCTCCTGCTGCTGTTTGGTTCTAACGCTATCAGACTGACAGCGATGAATAAGAAAGGCCACGAGGCCACGAGGCTCCGAGGCCAAACAAACACGCGAGAGACGAGACCTTTTTGTTTCTCATCAGGTGGAGACGAGCTGAAAAGGGCAGAGAGGTGGTGCATTCGGGGACTTTCCACTGATTCCTGGAGTTTGAGAGTTGCTCAGATCTGCACTGACCTCAGGCCAGATGACAGACGAGGCCAAAAGCAAATATTGATCGTTTTTATTGAGAAAAAAGCTGCTAAAAGAAGACAAACTAGAATATACGAGAAGAAAAACTAAGAATCTGAAAATAAGAAAACATCATTTATTCTCTCAGCTGAACTCAAACTCAGCGAAACTAAATGTGGTGGGAAGAGATCACACTTCAGCACATGGCTGCTTCCAGTACTTGAAGAGGAATTGGACCTTCTGCTTTTTCCTCCTTTTTTGTTTACCTGTGTTGGTTTTGGTTTGCGTCTCATTCTGTCCTCTCCGTCCTCTGGGGACGATGTCGTGTTCCTCCTTCTGGACGGCGTCTTTGATGAATGAAGCGATTACGAAACGGCCCCCTCTCTTTCTGGATAAATGAACCGCGCTGAGCGGCGGTGGACAGATCTATGTCTCAGTCGTTCATTAATCAGCGCAGTGATGCAGCACTCGCAGGTGTTCAGGTGTTCACTGATACCTGAGATTAATCCACTGAATCTCCATTACGAGCGGCTTGATGATGTGAAAGCACGTTTTCTGTTTCTATTTTCAATATTTACCAAGAAAACGCACTGATTCAGCTTCATCCATCCTGAACACAGGGACCTGCAGGCCAGTGGTTTCTGTAAATGAGGCACCTGGCCAACCGCAGGACCGGAGCCCGTGAGCTCACACTCACGCTTTGCCTCGCGTTCGCACCCTGAGGCTGGATGAAGGCTCCAGAGGCTGAGGGGCAGCAAACAGCTGTGCCCTGTGCTGTGCGTGATCACAGCTTCTCTCTCGTCTTGCCGGGGACGAAGATGGAAGCCGACAGCGGCCACCGCGTTCAATGGTCGTCCCCAGAGTCTCCGCAGAGCTTTAGCTGACGTTAGCCACACGCAACACATCTCAGAGATAATAAGACACTGAGGTCATGACCTGTACCATGAATTGCTAAACATCAGGGAGGACTGGTACCCGGACACGTAGCAGGCTGAGAGTCGTGGGAACACTCAGGTCAAACAGCAGGACATCTCTGAGTCTGGTAGCGAGAGCTCGGCCTGCTGGCTTTCAGCGGCTGCCTAGTCTGAATTCCTCCTAGGGGGAAAATGGAGCAGTGCAACTGAGCCAAGTTTCATCTCCACCACCAAGAGTTTCTGCAAGATGCTTGTCAGCGTTAAGGTTCGAACTTGCGTCACCACCAAGCAGACGCGGCGCGTTGCTCCGTGTCCTCGTATAAAGTGTCTCGCTAGCTCACCTTGTCCTTGCTTCCTCTCTCTCTCTGGGCCAATCAAGAAACCACAAAATGCAAATGTGGTTGTGAGGTTTCTGCATAAACAGCTGAGTGCGTGATGAAGACGAGGTGTTCAAGCTGAACATTACATTGATTTTTACCTGCTCTTATGGGGAGATTTCAAGAGTAAGAAATAAATATAAAGCAGAGAAATAAATAGAAAGGCAGAAAAGCACAGATTTACAAAAAAGGGTTGGCAGCTATAGTTCAGAGAGAGTTACAGAAGAAAAACAATCAAAGAGTCTCGTTGGAGTGATAATGTTCGGTGCTGTAACTAAACTAAATAAGATGGATTTAGATTATATCACTTAAACACCGTTTATATTTCATTAAGTTTGACGTGAAGTTTAAAACCGTGATAAAAAATAAATCCTGTCTTGTCCTCAGTTCGCATCGTCAGGAGTCGACAGTGGTGTGAGATGACTCCGTGCCTGGACGATGAAGGCTGCAACCTCATGGTCAACCAGTCGGGCTGGACCTGCACGCAGCCCGGAGGCCGGGTCAAGACCACCACGGTGAGACCTCAAAGCATTTGTCCTTGTTCTCGCACCCGTTTGAACCAAACTACAGTCTTCAGTCAAGTGACGTCCTTCTACCAGCTTCTAATAACGCTGCGCGACAAGGACGCTGCTGGCTGCCGTTTAAATTATAGCCTTTGTTTGTGTGATTGAATAATTGCTGCCCATGAGAGCTCCCTCCTCGGTGTCACTGCGCAGCGGCTGATTTACTGGGGTTGTTTCAATAGTCTCTTCATGCAGCAGAAAGTATCATCAAAACCTCATTGAAGATTAGTTGATTTTGTAAAAAGCTCTTAATCTTCTCTCAGTTCTCTCCGTGGATGATGAGTGCGTCTGATGAAAGCTTCAGAGCCTCAGCATTATTTGGATCTGGCTTTTGAATTAAATGATTGATTATTGTGATAATGATCAGGGTCATTTCTACACAAAACACCAATAGTTGAAACAGTTTTAAATTTTAGTTTGACGTACTTTCTACTTTTATTTTGCAACGTTAATTTGACAACTGTTAAACGACTAGATAGGAGCCAGACTAGTAATGCAAATGATTACTGTAGGTGTTTCTAAGATGCTTAAATGTAATTAAGCTCCATCTTTTCTGTCTAATTATCACTTTTAGTGCATATTTTATCACAAGCCTCCTACTGCTACTGTTAGAATACAGGACTTTTACTCTTGTACTCATTGTACTTTACAGTAAAGACTCGAGCAGCGGCTCAGTACAGGACACTAAGACCCAAACATTTTGTCATTTGTAGCCGTTTTTCCTTTGCTGTCAGGTCTCTTCATGTGGTTTCACTCTCCCCATCAGAGAAGTTCAGACGTAATCAGGTGTGTGGGGGCGGAGTCTGCACAGGTGAAGGGGAGGGTCTGGAGCAACAGTAGAGGCAGTTATAAAAAACTGATTAGAGGCTCATGAAACCAGAGATGGAGAAGATGAAACAGTTCTCGTGTGTCTGACAGGCGTCAGAACAGCTCATCCACCGATTCCCTCCCTCTGAATAGAAGCCAAATCTCTGCTGACTTGAGTTAACAACCTTCCTCCGGTCTGGGAGCTGTTGTTGTGCAGATGGACAGCAGAGCGAGCGGCGTCGCCTCTCGGCCTCTTCAGGCACCTGCAGTCAGATGCTAGTTCAGGGACTTCGACTCTCCTCCTCGTGCTTTTATCTTTCCCAAACTGAAATTTGCTGTTTTAAAATGTTCCCTTTCCTTCGCTGTCTTTGATTTGCGATGTGTTTTGGTATTTCAAACCGTAATTGATTTAATTAGACGCGAGTGTTCAGTGAAGACATTGGGAACATTACACCATGGCTGGATGGTGACTTTAACGTGGACTGAAACCTGGACTGTGTGTCTGGTTTGTGACTGGATGCTGAGGGAGAACATCCTCTTCCTCCCCGGCATCGGACCCACGGCCACGTTTCAGCTGCGCTATCGTTGGATGTGCCCCCCGGGGCTGAACCCACATGCGAGCGAGCTCATCTGCTAATGGAGGACGGCAGATCTGATTGGCTCGCCGTAAAGCAAATTGAATTACAGAGGCGCGGCGGCGAGTGGGCGGCTGTGTTTACACGAGGAGAGCAGTCGGCGTTCGTTACAACTCAGAGCGTGGGATCAGAGGAACAAATGACGTTCAATTAGCCTCGAGGAGGTTTCCAGGCTTGGAGAGACACATAGAAGGCGTAGAGGATTTAATTAGTGCTAGAGAATCAGAGCGGATGAGGACCCACAGTCTCTACAGGCTGTTTAGAGGATCCAGCTGGTGTTTTTCCTCTGATGCTGAACCTCTCCTCATCTGTTTTGGTTCTGGATGAGACACTGGGAGGTTGATGTATCACCATGTGAATGTAGACGCACAGATTGAGATGAAGCTGGTCAGAGGCTTTAAGTTGCAGCTCACTGAACCGTAAACACTGGACCAGTTGTGTCCAGACCACGTTCACACAAAGGCTGATTTACCACAAAACAAAATGCTCTGAAAATGTTCTATTTGCAGATTAGACTCAGCTTCAATATCTTCTCTAGTTTGGCTGATTCTTTCAGGTTTTGTCCCCTAATTAAATCGTCTCAAGGTTGATTTAGTTGCTTATTTCTCTCCTTATTGAGTTTACACAACACATCAGACAATGCAACATTTAAAATGAGTCGAATTCAGCCTCAAAATGAATCCTGCTTTAACTGTTGAAACAACCATTGTCCCAGATGAAGATCTTTTTACTTTAAATTGACAACCTGAGAAAAAATAGTTTCTATGATGAAATGTCCAGGAGCTTCTTTGTTGTTGTCAGAACAATTGTGCGTCTTCATACTTGGTTTGGTTTAGTGTAGCTATGAACAAAGTCCAGGTAGAAACACGTCTGAGGAGAGTGAAGCGATAAAACTCACCTGTTTTGGAGCTGGACTGTAATTTCTCAGGAGGGTTGTAGAACATATAGGCTCAGAGAATATTAAAAATGTAATATTTGAAGAAGCCGCAGCTTTGCAATATTAATGAGACACTTTCTGGCTTGTTTTTGCTTTGAAAGTGAAATAAATAGAAACCGAGCTCGTTCTTTCTCATCACCAGCTGCAATTGATCATAAAGCAATTACCTCTGAAACAAGGCCGCCTGCTTTCCACTTTACTCCCAGCTGCAGTGTTTATCATGCAAACACACACACACACACACACATCGCTCTGATAAGTGAAGGCTGCGTTTGCTGTTGTAGAGCAGTGATGTAATATGAACTGATGTTTGTTTTTTAATATTTTGTTTCTATTAAGAGACTAAAATCTTCGATGTGGAAGAGAGACTCAGAGAGTTTAGAGAGATGAGCGTGACGTAAAGACTCTGGTCCGATATGGAGAAGAAGCTGCTGAACGTGTGCACTTGGCCTGAATTTGTTATTGTTCCGAGCTCGACGAACCTGAATATGACTCCAACTGAAGCGGCTCCAAATGTGTGATGATGTGATCGCTCCTTCGCGGGGAACAGAACGTTCAGGGTTTCCGAGCAGAAAACAAGGTGAAGACAAACAGCGGCTGTCATGTTTATATCGGGAAAAACTATTTACAGGAAATTTACTCTGAGAATTTGCATCAGGCCATGTTCTCATTCAAAGATAATAGTTGTCCTCTCCAAGGAGAATTGGATTTCTGTCTGACTGAGCAGCGTGTGATCGTTTCCGCCCGGTGTGACTGAAAATAAATGCAAAGTACCTCTGCAGGCTTCAATCACACAGGAGGCATCTCAGGAAATACAGAGACATACAGAAGGTAGAGCCAGACGCCGTTTTTAAGCTCAGTTACTCTGGGAGAGGACGCTGAGCCGTGAATCCGCTCTGCTTCGTGCTGGGTTCTCCTGATTGTACTAAGAGATGCTAAATGACACTTTGACTGTACAGATCGCTTAAGTGTTAGAAATTGTTTCTCCCTCTGAAAACACCTGTGGCTTCGTTGTCTCCTTCTTTTGTTACTGGATCTAATCGTGACCTCAAAGCGAGTTGAGCTCATGTGAACAAATGCGGTGATGAGTTCAGGGACAACAGCTGATAATGATTTATCGTGTGTTGCCAAACTAGCGTTAAGTCTCGAAAAAACGGAAAACAAGATTAAAGGAAAACAAATCCTGTGTCTGGAGACAACATTTGTAGCAGAAAAGTGAGAAGAGTCTGGAGAAGGAAGAAGCAGCAGGAGGGTTTCAACAAGAGAAGGAGTGTGTTATTAATGTCGCCTCCCGCTGTCAGCTGCTTTAAACGGTTGAACCCTGCGCTCTGATTGGCTCTTTCAAAACGCCAGATTGCCCAATGGGATCAATTAAAGTAGGTGGATCAGAAAGAAGCACCTGTCACACACGTTCCTCCTTTCATCCCTGGGAAGAGTTTTTATTTCACAGCCTGGTGTTCAGTCATCAGATGAGGATGAACTGAAGAAACAACCATCTCAGTCTGAGGTGGGTGACGTGGACATGTCCCCTCGCTGCCACCGTTTGCTTTTACCGCAGGGCTTCCAGCCCATCAGTGGGTTCAGCGTAGATGTGTTTGTGTCCATCCACCTCTTCTCCATCTCTTTGTAGTAATGGTTGTACCAGAGACACCAGAGTTCGCCCTGAGCAGAAGAAATCTCAATATGGTGGTAACAAGGCCACGTTTGAGCAGGTTCCGCTGCGAAGGGCTTTAAACAACGGACCTGAAATCTTCTGCGTTCAATCATCTGAGCGCAGGGTGTCCAGGGACGCTCTGAACGTTGATGTATGGTCCTCGCTGTAATCAGCTCGTCCGGGTAGGACTCCTCCAGCTCTCCTTAGGATTCCAGCTGCAGTCAAATAGGAGGGCATGAATAATTCAGAGGTGCTGCTGCTTCTTCGTCACGTGAGTCTTCACCTGGAAGCAATTACAGAGAGCTTTGCTGCCACAGAGGGGACGGCAATGAAGTGTCCCGCTCGTCCCCGGAGCTTCCTGTTGTTAATCAGAGGCTTCAGGAGGACACGTACGCACTCGGCGCACGGTGGTCGGACCGGAGACCAAGACGCGGCCTCGTCTGCGCATCTAGAACGGGAACGAACCATGTAGCGTTAGATGAGGTCAGCTCAAAGAGGAGTTTCTACGAAGCGGCATCGGATCAGCTCCCGGTCAGTGACAGGATAATGATAAAGCATTTGAGTGGTTGAACATAGTGATTATTGTGTCAGCAGCTCCACAGGTTTCACTCTGTTCACCTCTGACCACAAACCACTTCAACTGACGCATTTTACTACGTGTAATGTTGAATATTTAACCTTCCATTAGACTCAGCTTTCCTGCGGTGGTCTGACAGATTCTCTCCTAACGCTCTTTATTCCTGTCTCACAGGTCTCCTGACAGCGGCGAGCAGGACAGACTTTCCCCAGAGAAAGACTGGTTCCCATCGTCCATCGCTCATCGTCACCAAGCGGAGCATCCGCTGCTGCCACGGCTGCTGGCGACCGATCATCAGCCGTTCTCAGAGCTGCGACGCGGCACCACCGGCTTCATACATGGCTGAACTGTAGAAAGTGCAGCGGGAAGCTCTTCTTCTGAGGATAAAGTGGACTCTGGAGATTTAACAGTCACAGTATGGCGGCACCACTGGACTGATCTCATGTTTGGCAGAGACCAAAGACAAACAGAGCCAGCTCAGACATTTTTAGGGGGTGGAGACTCTCACCAGCCCCTAAACACCAAATCTGTGTAATTTCATTATAATATAAGCGACTAAAGTGATCCTGTATAGACGTTACGTGAAGATTATGGAGGAGAGAGGAAACTGTTGTGTGTTTTGGACGGTGGTCTGTGAGCTCGACGTCACTCTGGTGGAGAAGGAGAAGAATCACATGGGACTTTTTTTCTGATAAGACACAAGAGGCAGTTTAGGAAATCACAATAACAACCAACGCGGTTACCAGGTGAATGTACTTTTTACTGTTTACTGCTCACACAGCTACGCAAACGCAGATTAAACATAGTCAGTATGAAATAAATGACTTTTACTGACTTTGGTGTCCTCCTGATTTCTATCGGTGGCATCAGACAGTGAAATCTCACGATGAACCTCAGGTTGTCTTAGAATGCGGCTCAGCTTCGGTCCAGGTCCAGGTCCAGGCCCGGAAAGAAGGAGCATAAATATTTACATTAGATTTCATCAGTTAATTTTTCATGTCCGTCATTGAGCAGGAGCAGACACACAACCGCACTTAGCAAGATCGAAATGAAATGACGGGAACTAGTGACAACAACTGAGACGAGTCGAGTCGAATCCCACCTCAAATCCAACGTCGTCCCCACAATCTATTGTAGCTGTAGCCCTTTATTTACAGCATAGTAAAACTATTCATCGCGGTTGAAATGGACACATAAATGCTCTGTAACTACTCTAATTAATACCCTGTAATTACTAAAGTCGTATTATATAATAATATTTTGACATACTAATGAATATACGTAGGTGATAGCAGCCAACACTGTGACATCACCACAATACTCCTTCATTACCTTCTGAATAAATTCTCTTATAATTACAGAAATATTACCCAGAATTGTTATTACTTAGATACTATTTCCAGACTCCTTATTACACACATATGAAGTGCTACGCTTGTAATAATTGCCTCCTATGATTTTATTGTAGTGATATCACCAGACGTCGTGATCGTGTTAGCGTTCAGCTCAGCGTAGCCACAACCTCCCGCTGGACAAAGTCCACTTCTTCTTCTTATCAGGACAAAGTGCTTAAATCCAAAAGATTCCTGTCTCTTCTCCACCAGACGTCACTGTGCATTAAACTGGACGTTCAGTATGAGACTTTCCCTTTTCTGCAGCTCCTCTTAATGAAGCAGAAGAACAAGTGGTAGAAGTTAATTGATCTATATGTCACAGCGTTATTGTTTCTCATCCACAGACTGGACTGACAAGCAGCTTAAACGCTAGAAGCTTCCTTTGTTTCATTCACATGGAGGAAGATGCTGAGACCTTTCAGACACGAAGCGTTAATAAAGTAATTAATCGGTTTATTATAACTTTAGAAGCATTGAACTAAAGAGAGACATCGACGGACCAGCTGTCGTGTTGGGGAATAGAAACCAATCAAATTCATTTCTGTTTACATTAAATAAGCATTTGAAAAGTCAGCGGTTACGATAAATAAACCGTTTTCATTGAGGTTTCCTTCAGTTACTGTGTCTGTGAGGGTCATAACTCACCTGGAGCACTAATAACCGTGTTTTTCACTAACACTGATCATCTCTAATCTTCTGTGAACAGCTGAATGTTTCGTCTGATATTTGCTGATCAAAACAACGATGAAGGGTTTTTTCAGTTCAGTTCGCTCATCACGGAGAACGTCTGAGTCACGCAGCAGGAACCACCCACATGCAGAACGTTTACTCGTGACTCATTTGATTGTATCCTGGGAAAATGGGTTGATACGTGGAACACAGCAACTGGAACTTAAGAAGAAACAAAAAGAACGAAATGCTGTGTCAGAAAATTCCAGATCAGTCGCAATAACTCCACGTGAGATTCCCAGTGAGTTCACAGTGGTGTTTAGCACTGAAGCAGTTTTCTGTAGGATAAATGCTCTCCCAGCTTAAGACACTGTGAAGGCTGAACAATGACAATGAGCTAAACACGTGAAAGTTGAGCAGTGATTCAGATGATGACATAATTACACACAGAATCACGGTTTGAGCTCCGACCCTCACTTACCAAAGATAGCGGACAAGCTCTCAGCTGCTTGTATGAAAGGGATTAAACAGCAGCTTCAGAACCGTCCGCTCGCAGGCTTCACACAAACCCAGCTAAATGTAGGCTGAGCTCTCAGAGGCTTCACTCCGCTTACATTATCCTCTTTTATTTATTAGCTTTACATTCTGGCCTACTTCTCCTCCTCAGCACTATTAGCCCACTTTTTACTCTCAGGATGAGAAACCAGCAGCTCCTTCGCTTCGTGCGGATTCATTCAGAGCCAACAGGAAGTCGCTGACGTGGCTTAGAGATCATTCAGAGCAGCTAGAGCTGGAGTCACGGCCTTTTTTGTGCTTCCGTCTTCAGACTCAACCTTCTCGGCTGATCTGTCGACACGAGCTGCAGGAAAAAACGCAGCCAAGTGAGGTGACAGAGCCTTAATACGCAAACGCCTGCTTGTGCGAGTCTATATAGGAATAATTAAGGAAAAACCTCCATCTTCTTTAACACGTGCTGAACTGTTTGGTTCGGTTTGGGTTTAGACTTTGATTAACAGAAAATGCACCAGGCTCGGCTGTTTTTGTCACTGCTAACACAGAACAGCAGCCCCAGAGTCCTGATGCAAACAGGGTCGGCGAACCTGTCGGCGAACGCTAAAGCGGACTGGCCAAGCTCCGCGGAGCTCTATTAAACCCTGCCAGCCTCGCTGACATGCCATTAAAACGTGACCCGTGTTGTGAGAGCGACGGCGTGTGTGTTCGCTCAGTGTCTGCCTCAGCTCCCACATTTGATATTCCAGCCGTGTCTCCCAGTAAAGAGCGGTGTGGGAATCTAGAACAGTGTTTCTTTAGAGGCTCAGAGTCGCTCAGCGCAAAGCAGACCAGGGCTTTTATTCTGAAAATCTAACAAGCTGGGTGTCTGAAAGGGCTGAAGCGCACAAATCCAAGCCAAGTGTCACTTTAGATGCAATACTGTACATTTGGGTAAAATACACACTATAATACTCGTCCATCCAAATAATGGGAATCAGTGCACACAGCTCCATAAAGACATGGATGAGTCTGGTGTCATCTTCGACTGACAAGATCCCCGTTACAAGCAGCCACGGTCCACTTTTAGAGATCTGTAAGTGGTGCGGAGCAGGGAGTAGAACCGCTGAGGGGGCTCTGATTCCTCCTGGATGCCTCCCTGGGGAGGAGGATAGGCTGAAGGGGTTGTCTCTCCCAGGCTCATTCAGGCTGTGTGAACTTAATCTCCGGTCAGGACTGCAGCCGTGGAACCACCAGGGGCTGGACTGAAGGGCTGCGATTACCAGTTTCTTTTATTCTGTGGCAAATAATGTAGCTTGACTAATTATATTCTCCTCACCCAGAGTATATATGAACACACGTGTGTAAATATACAACGATGTAAAAAACATCTTCTTCCACTGGAGCTTTAAGTTCCCCCATGACACCGAGCAGACCTGGCTTCTACGGAAGCTATTTAAGGAGCTTTTCACATAGAGACGGTGGAGCCACACTGGACCATCCACGAAGCCGTGAGACTGGATCTCAGAGGAAAAGGCCACGGACACGTTCTTCAGCTGTGGTTAAGAGTAACAACACAGACACACACTGTGTCTATTAAATGTGACCTAACAAGTGACGGATGAAAGACGTTTATGAGCATCAGGTGTCACCTCGTTTAGCAGTTTAACAGTCAAACTCCCCCAACAGCCTGGACCAGTAACAATGACTTCTGTACCTTTATTATTATTATTATTAGCATTTCCAACTAAACAGGATGTGCATATGTTGCATGTTTTGTCTGTGGGTGATTCTAAAATGAAGGTGAGCAGGATTTTGACACCCAGCTTGATCACACATCAAAAGTAGATAAACCGATGCAAACACACACAGACGCGTCTTTGTGGGGTCCGTCGACAACCTCAGAGAGGCCACGAGGGCCGAGACGCTGAAGGACGAGGGGAACGAGGGGCTGGCGGCGTCTCAGGGAAGGAAGCAGCAGCCGGGTCGGCCCCTCTGAGACTCGCTGAGCGGGAACACGAGACAGTTGTGTCTGCAGATGATTAATGTTGGAGTCAGAGCGGTTTGTTGAAGGTTCCGTGAGAACTGAGTCCCAGTCGGTGGACGAGGACAGTGTGGTGACCAGGGGGCCACCGCTGAAGCTCCGCTCGTCTCCCCTGAGCTTCTTCTGCTTCAGTTTCACCTTCACTTCAAATGCTAAATTACATCTTACAGACATTTGTCATCTGTGAATTTAGCAGTGAAATTTAAAACATCTCCACTTCGAACTGATTCAGGCTGTTGGATGAGCGTGATCCAGCTTTTTCCCAGAACAAAGTAAATTCACTCATATGTTCAAACATTTCAGGAATTAATCCCAAAACTATGCAGCATCCAGGAATAATATAGTTTATTTTAGTTTGTTTCTTTCTAGTATGGGAGAAAACAATAATGTGTAAATAAGAAAATAGCAAGATGTGAAGACTAAAAGAGGTCATGCATAGAAATTAAAACAATAAAGATTATGAGCAAGACATGTTCAGAAATATATGGATGGTAGAGAAGGAGGAGAGAAGAAAATTAATGCAAAAAGGGAGAATGGAAGAGATATGAGGAAGAGAGATTATTAGGTAATAAAAATACTAAGTAATAAAATGAAATAAATGAAGACGGATGCCAGAGGAAGAATGCAAAGAAAAAGTACAGCGATTAAATCCGGACTAATAGAAGAAAGGAAGAGCTGAAACAAAAGAAGAGAGGGAGGATGTGAGAAATGAAGGAAAGAAAACCGAAGAAAGTCAAAAAGTCATCAAGGCAAAGCTAAAATAAAGGAACCACAGAAAGAAGAAAAGTCTCTCGGCTGGAAGAAAGTGAACATGATCTTGAATCGTGACATTTGTTTACGTTGCTCCACAAAAGAGAAGCAGCTTTTTTAAACACATGGACCTGATGACACGTCAAAGCATCACTGAACCAATCGACATTAACAAAAAACAGAGAGAGAAGGAAGCAAATCTGTAGCAGAGTGAGACGATCGGAGACTTTCTTCTGGAGGAAGCCAGTTCTTCACCACGTAGACGTGTCCCACCTCCTCGGGCCTCAAACGTCTGCGGGTTAATGTTTTGTTGGCTAACCGTGACCGTTTTCCATTAGGATGAGGGGAAATTTTTATATCACGAACAAAACCTTTTTCATGGCCATATCCAGATAACGACGAGCATTTTTAGCCATTTGTTGTGGTGTTGTCCATGTTGTAGTTTCTTCTGGTTGGTTTTGCTCTGAGCTGTCACAAATCAAACGTGTGTGAAGCAGCTCTATTGAGCGCTGTTTAACCCGTACTAAGACTCGCTGCCTTGCGGGGAAACGTGTCCTGTGTCTCTCCTGCATCATCCATCATGGCCGCCGAGGGAGGCGGCGGCTGCACGGTCCCACGGGAAACTGTCCGGCGCTGCAGGCTTCCGTTTTAAATCCACACAGAGCAGAAGGACGCGAGCTCCTGCGATAAATAAACGTTTTGTGTGAAATAAATCAGCGACCAGAGTTTCATCGTTCAGTGCCGCGGGAACACGCAGCATCCAGACGGTGAACCTGTTCTTATTCTATCACCTGGAAAAGCACCAAAACCAGGATTAATTTAGTGTCATCAATCACGTCAGAACTCGCTTTTTTATTTTTATCTATACAAGAAAATACAGCAGAAACCCACTAGGGACATAGATACAGCAAAGAAATTTACAAAACATTAAAGACTGTTACTGTTTACTGTAGCAGGACAAATATGTCTTAGCTCTTTATGGCTAAAAAACAGTTTTTCATGATTAGTTCTACTTCGAGCAACATGAACTAATACAAAGCTATTTTTACGGTTCACCTTTTAATAATTTCCAGCAGCTTATTCTGTTTCCTTTTCTGGACTAAACAAAGTCAGATAAACTTTGTTTAATTGGGAAATCTCATCAACATGTGATTAAAAAAACACCTGAAAACAAACTACATAAAAACCTGATCATACAAATTCAATTGACTAAGTGAGCGTAAAGAGCAGCTACACTGACTTCGTAGTTATATTCATACTGAGTTTAAAGTTTTATTCTGGTGGGGGGCATCTATATGCAAACATTCATTTGCGCCGCTTGAGTAATTTTCAAGTGTAACATGACAGAAGTGGACAGTCTCCAGCCGGGCGGTGAACATCCTCCCTGCGGCTGTAGGTGCATGTTCTAAAGACAACTCCCTGACCTTCCTCACATGGGGAAGAGGAGGGAACAGAAACGTCTCTGGATGAAGCCGTGATAGAAGCAGAGTCAGTGTAGCATCGCGGTGACACTGAGCCAATGACACCGAGCAGACCTGGCTCCCACAATGCATCAGCTGTCCTCAAATATCAATTTTGCACTTGACTTCACACGGATGGCTCCTCATCGAGGGCTCCTCGGGCTCGTTCCATCCATTTGTCATGAGTAGATCATGAGCGGACACACACAGAAACGCTGCAGCGCAGCTTTACAGTAGCTCCGTTACCGCTGAAACCAAATGTTTTGCTTTTGGAGTTTTGAGTTTGCAGGTTGAGATTTACAGAGCGAACTGCAGATAAAATGAAGTCAAACCGTTCCTCAACTTAAAAAAAATGTCAAATCGCTATCGCTGATACGTAGATACGTTTTTTTGTTTTTCTTTTTTTTATTTGGCACTTTATTATTTATTTTTGCACTTTATGTTTATGTTTATGTTGAGATATGTACATTTTTGGTTTTCTTTTTTGTATATAATGTATAACATATTTTTACTCTTTTTTTGTAACTATTGTAACTTTTGTTATTCTTCTTATTTTTCCAACTGTTTCTCTGCTGCTGCTGGGTCACCAGAATTTCCCCACTGCGGGATAAATAAAGTCTCATCTTATCTTATCTTGACATGTCCTCTAGTAATGATCACATGTTGGTGGTTTTAAACAGTGGCTGCGCTGAGCTGCTAACGTTCGCGGTACTAGCTAGGAGGCTAGTAGCGGTGTAGGCCCTGCTAACTGTCCAGATCTGACACAGCTAATATCTGCGCATCACAACTAGTCCCGTGACAATGAGAAACGCTGACTTTGCGTCGCTGCCTGGTTTGACTCAACTGGCTAAGACTAAACAGGACTGCTTTAAAGGTTGCTAGTTGGATTTCCAGTCTCGTTGAAGGAACATTCAAAGCCAAAACACACCGAAAGGCTTAAGACACGTATCCAGCAAGAATACAAAGCAGGCACGACTGTAGTCCGATGGTTGGGCAAACTCATTTATCTGCCAAACGTGAAGCTTGTGGAGAAATTCAACCAAATACTGATTCAAAACATTGCTAATCTAAACAAAACTGTTGTGGCTGTTAATCTAACTTGTCAACTCACCTGAACCAAATTGCCTCACTGTACATATTCAAATCCATCCATTACCTAATGTAAGTACGTTAGTTTTGTGAGTAAAAGGTCAGAGCAGATTTCCTGAAGCAAACGGGTCCAGAAAACCTTGCTGTAAGGCAACGAAACACACAAAACAAGCTTCTGCTGCATAAACCAAGCGAAACGATTTGAGCATTTTGGTGTCACCAAAGAAGAGATGGTGTCGTCAGGCCCTTTGCAGGCGGTAGCTCCTGCAGCGGCGGCAAAACGCCATGATCCGCAGTACAAAAGGAAGAAAAACAAGGTTTGTTGGTGAAGCCAAAAAGTGCTATCGCTTTCATCGAGTCACCTAATTATTCCTCTCGAGGTCCAATTAGCACAACGGTGGCTGAACATGAAGCAAATCGTTGGTCCGGCAAAGAGCCGATGGATTGTGCTTTCACTGCACAATGTACAAAAGATGCTAAAAATATACAGCTTTGGACTCTCCATGCAAATTCAAGCTAATTGTGTCTTTACATCATGAATAAAACTTTTCGCCTTCTCTTAGTAAACTTTTAATTGTTACGACGGTGGCACACGGATGTGACGATTCTTTCAAGGGGCAGAGAACTGGAACGACATGCGAAACAACACACAGAGTCTCCTGTTTTAGCAAATGACTGAATTCAGTTCTGTGGTTACGCACAGATGGACGAATTACGAACATACGCTAAGTCTGGAGTATTTCTAATGTGGTGTAATGTCGTTATGTAATACAAGTCATGCCTGAACCTGAAGCAAGCAAGCAAAACAACGTCAAGTTAGGATTCATGCGCTGAGATTAAAGGTGAGTCTGAGTTTCATAACTTTTTATCACTTTAACAGGAAAAGACGAAACAGAACAACAAAGCTAGTACAGGACAGATCAAGCCATGAATGCTGCATGTTACGCTATTCTTTGCTTTTAGCACTGATCTGGATTAAAGAGGGAAGCTCCACGTTTTAGACGAGGACACTCTGCTGACCACCTGGATGACTGCATATGCTAACCTGCTAATCCAAGCTGCCACCATGTTTGTCCAGTTTCAGTCTCTGCACCTCTTTCCTCTTTCCGTCAGTCACGTTTCTATACCTTTAAACATTTGAACTTAGTGTAATCAAATCCAAACTCTTCTGTGTGAAGTAACACATCAATGAACGTTTTTGCTCAGGTTTTGGGCTCCACCAACATCAGAATGAAGATCTGGTTCTTGAACCACTAAACGTTTCAAAGCGTTGTTTTGCAGCTTCTTTGGTGCAGGTTGAATAAAAATCTTTAAAGCCAAGACGAGTTTAACGTAGACAGCATCAGTCCACGTTCATCACTGTGAAGACACATTTATTCATAGTAGGACTCAATTACTAATCATATGGCGTCTTACCCCGTGGACGCCATCTTGTTTTTCTGTGACTTTTGTAAAGAGATGTTCCTAGAAAACAGTGTTGGTAATTTCTCCCAGAGTTGAGGAAACATTCATCTCTTTGTCGGTGTCCTCCTCTTCCTCTCTGTCCCGCCGTGACCAGCCAACATTCAGGACTTGCATGTTAAGCAAAGTTTCTTTAACAATTGATACCAGAGAGCGTAAAGCGCAGACAAATGGGCCGGGATGTGCACCATCCATCACACCCGCAGAAGACTCATTGTTTGCAGATTTTAACCTAGAGGAGTTCCTCCCATTCTTCTCCTGTGAGACCCACAAATCATGAGCTGACAAGGAGAACCGAGCCGAACCGAGCTGGGTCGAGACAAGGAGCTCGCAGTTGTAGGGAGGAGAGTTTCCTGTTGTGTCTGTTTGCTCAAGCATCTACAAACACAGCAGCTTGCTAACAGCCGTTTGTTTAATTAAGAAATTACACGTAATTACCCCAGTTCCTTAATTTCCCTCTTTCCAGCGGCTTACAGATGTAGTGAAGGTAATAAAAAAGTTACTTTCTGACAAGCAAGCTCGGAAAAGCAAACGTTTCTTGTGCAACATTTACCTTAAAAGCTTTAAAAACGCTTGACTGAACGGAAAATAAAAACTTTACATCAGCAAGAGTTTACTTGAGCAAACTCGGCGTGAGCTCGATGTGTTTCGACTCTTCCCTGAGGAGCAGCAGCGGCGATGCAACAAGGTTGGAAATTTCCAGAGGATTGCGCATCTCAGGGACAGCTGCAGAACACAGAGAACCTGAGTGGGAGCCAAAAACCCAGGTTTCTCCTCAGAGATCAGAGATTGATGAAGCCGCTGCTGCCGCAGGACGAGCAGAGTTCAGTACATCTGAATTATTCCTGTAGCTGGATTTATTCCAGGCCCCAAATCTCTTCTTTTCTTCATTCAGCAACTGCTTTGTAATGAGCTTTATTCCTATAACAGAATTCATTCAGGACACACATTTGCTTTTTATATATAATAAATATCTAAATATAAAACGCTTTTTCAACCAGCTTCTTGTTGGTGAAAGCAAGAGCTGCAGGTCATCAGAAGGTTGAGTGGAGGAGACTAACGTAGCATTTCTGTGAGAGTTTACTTTGACTTTTACTGAGACAACTTCAACCCGAACAAGTTTTTCAATAGCTGAAAATGATGACTCCTGTCCAAAAGAGTCAGACATCCGGCAAAATACAAAGTTGTCCTGTGGGTACGGAAGGACTGCAATTAAGCACCAATACATTTAATTCATTAAACTCGCTGAGAGCTTTCATTTAGCTCCACAAAGGTCACGACTACTATCTGTGCTGCTGAGCTGTTACTGCTTGTTCGTCTAAAATCCTTTTCAGATCATTTTTGAAACTTTTTAAAGCCACAATCCAACGCGAATAACAATAAAGTGAAAGGTGTAAACGTACATAACAGTTTGAAAGTAAAAAAATGTAATCAAATGAAAGTTAGTATCAGGAAATGCATTTATAATTCAGCTTATCCGTATACAGGCGTAATCTAGTAAAGATTTAAAGTTTGTGCTTCGGTCTAAACACACCATCGTGTCACAGGATGAAGCCGCTGGTCCAGGAGACGAAGAGCCAAGCAGGCGCTGAAAGCTGTGCACAGGCAGCCTCTGGAGCACAGCGGGACCAGTGGATGAGATGGGAAAGTGCAGAAAGGAAGAAACGTAGCTGAGGGGAAGTGCGGGAATGAATTCACGCTGGGAGCAGCGTCCTCCCTCCTCCGCAGCATCAGAGGACCTGCCACGGCCTGTGTTCAGGCACGGCTTCGCTCCAGCACATCGCCCTGGGGCACGGACAGGCTGTGCTGAGCCAGGGGCTGCTAATCATCAGCCCTTGATTGGCTGATGATCAGCCGGCGCTCACACCTGAGCTGGAACATCAACTCAACAGGTTTAGACATAAGCAACGGTCTTAAAGAAGCAAGATGGTGCACATCCACCTGAAAAGCATCGAACAAACCACGGATGAGATGTTGGGCCTAATGCCCAGCTCCACGTTTACTAACCAAACACAGTCACATACTCAGAAATATGAAATAAAAAAATACTACAACATAGTTAAACTGCTATGATGTCAGCACAGAGCTGCTGTAATGTCACCAAAGACGTGATGGCGGCAGCCTGGTTAATATTCTGAGAGGGACGTCCTTTAAAAATGTGATAAATGACAGAGAGCAGCGCTTCTGGCACCTGCGATTAGCCGACATTCATCAACAAGGAAGGAATCTTCCAGGAAGCACAGCCCTGATGCAGTAAATGTGCCCATCTCTGATAAAAACCCACAGAAAAAATGGGAGAAATTAGACTGTACATGAGTGACTGGAGGCTGCGACTCCGCTGACGAAGACGAATGATGATGTAAAGATGTGTCCAGATATGTGCACCGACATTCTCCACGCGTCCGACGCTCCTCACGACTGAACGTCCGACTCACAGGCCACTTGTTGCTCGGACGTTCAGTCCTCGGCTGCATCCTCCAGGTGAGAGCTGAAGCCAAACAGAAGACTGCATTACTGGATAAATAGGCCGGTGAAACTGCCTCTGCTCATCAGGTCCCGCTCTGCCAGCACTGCACCGTTTTCACGATCGCAGCTCTGAGGTCGCTGCTGCATGAATCAGATGTAAATGTGTGATGATTCCTGGATCCTGTTAGAACGACCTGAGCAAACAGCTGCAGGTCCTCATCTCATTGTTGATTGTAAAGCCATGTTGTGTTCAACTACTCTTCGACCTGTGTTTGTTGCCGGGACTCTGATGTGTTCAAAGACGTGTTTCTTAAAAAGATAACAGTATCTGTAAACACATTTATGGCTTGATGAGCACGGTTACAAATTACATTTTTGTTTTATTTTTGCTGTTGTGTTTCCAGGAACATGCTGTTTGTGATAAGGTGCTAAAACACCACAAGTACACACTGGAAATAAAAATTGAACATTGACAAGTTATTGTAAAGATTTTCAAGCTCCCCTGTGCTTGTCCGCTGCCTCTAAGAGAAGACGACAGGACTCGGCTTCAAAAGGTCTTCGTGGTTTTTAATGTCGCCCAGAGCCTCACTGAGGCTTAACGAGTGGCTGTAATTAGTGTTTGTTAAGATGAATGCGAGCGCATCCTTATTAGCATAGCAGCGTTTAATGAGCGGAACCATCACAGAACTCTAATCACGGGACAAACAAACAAGCGGAGGAAGAAACTCGCATTACAGCTGCGTGTGATGGTTTACAGCTGGCGAGATGGACAACACGGTATCAGAAGACAAACCCAAACCATAAACACACACAGGCCACTTCCCTTTAGTTCTGTCCAGTTTACGTTTTCTCTGTTTCACTGCATCAGAGTTTGATTTAAAATATTTTCAGTTGTAGAAGTTAAATCACAAACTTATATAAAGACTGTATCAAACAAAGATAATCAATTAAAGGTGTTGCCTTCAGGCTCAGCTTCAGTCCAGTACAAAGCTCACAGGTCTGATGACGATGCACCGATCTGCTTCTTAATTTCATACCATTTTAAAACATTTGTAAAAATCCTTATTTTCCTAATAAATCCCAGTAAAGTTTTGTGGCTGTAACGTGAGGCCTGAAAATTTTACCACATCATAACGAAAACTGAAATGTAAAATGCCATCATATCCCTCAGCACTCACCTCCTACCACTCATTAACACACCTCCCTGTTTCTTTTGACCTCTGACCTCTCCTTACCGGGACGCCGACACTGATTTCATTACTTCTCGGTGTGCACACATGTAATTAACGAGCCAGCGGAGAAGCTGGGGGTGAATATCAATCACGAAGGCACTGACGGTGTGGGTGGCAGCTCCTCCGTCCTCCCACATGTTCAGACGTGTCCATCAAGCAGAGACGTGAAGGATGTTAATATTAACACAGCCGCAGACTCTTAGAAAGCCTATCAGCTGCACAGTAATTATTCATGAGCCGTCTCAACAGAGGCTCCGCTGTTCCACTTACAGTTAAAGGGAGGTTAGAGGTATTTTATCTAGTGCTTGTAGTGTCGCGTTTGTTCACATCGACGCGTGAAATTAGCGGCGAGGTGTAAAAATGTAAACAGGCCGTTTCGTCTTTCACAGAGACATGTTAGATAATAGACCCGTGGTCCCTCAACACGTTCAGTCAAATCCAGTTTTTAAATCCCGTGTTTAGCGTTCACGTCTGTTTCGCGCTTACATCAGGGACGCCGGCCTGGTGCTGCTCCGCCTCGGAGGAAAACCCCACAGCGTCGCTTGACTCGTCTTCGCGCTGTAAAGATAAATCCTGCGCTTTGTCTTTTGTTTTTAATTTCCTCTAATTACCCATTGGCGTGTTATTGCTCCCTGTTTCTCTGTGGCCGAGCATCGGTACATCCTTTTCTTCTGGCACCTTCAGGGAAATCAATTCATTTTTTGCTAAAGTGTCTTAATAATTACAGTGACATTGAGGTTAATTGCCTAATCTCTGTTGCCACGGAGGCATCTCGTTGAAATCCCCACACAATCTGTTCCAGAAACAGCAGCCAGAAGATCCTCTGTTACCAGAGGGGATGCTCTGACCTAAATGAAGCTTTTTCTCTTTCTTTTTTTTAACATCCAGCATGTAGGGGACGGGGGCTCAGGTACACTGTCGACTGTCATTAATTTCCCACTTTGATTTAAAGCTGGAAACTTCTGGAGCAGAGGGAGGGAGACTGTTGCCTGTTTCTAAATAATAATATAGAGATCCAGTGTAACAATGTCAGCCAAGGACTTGTGTTACTGCCTTTTAAAATAAAAGGCCACAAAATCTTAAAGACTCCGTGAGACTTATGATGAGAAATCGCTTTCTGTCAACGATAATTTAATGATTAAACTCGTCCTTCACACACCCTCAACAGGCCTCCATTTTTCAAACCAGCCCACAAACCATAAACCCAAAGCACATTTCTGTAGGTTTTTGTTCTTTTAGTCCATTTAGATAAGTGAGGCCGACACAACCAGGAACGTTATGACAGTTTTTGTGGTATTCGGTGCCACCTGTGTTTGCAGCCTTGCAGTGTTCTCTGAGGGCTTTACTTGAATAAACTAAAAGTTCACAGCAAGAGAAATGGAAATAAACCAAACTTGACTCATGGTTTGTATTTGAGGCTGAGGTTTCAAAACTACATTATTGCTATTATTATTATTACCATGTCAGACATGTTTCCATACCTTGCTCCCAGTCAGGAAGTTGATGTTGTTGACCCGTAACCACGGAGACAAAGCTCCAGCGCTGATGGATGCCGACCTGCATCCAGAGGTGATGGATGCTGGTGTCACCCCAGGCCGTAGATGGGGTGGACGGGGTGGTGTCACCGTGGACCTTGCCTGGTTCTCGTCCTGCTGACGCCACCTTTCCTCCACGAGTCCAGAGAGCTTCACCCGACTGGAGAGAAAGGTCAGTAATCTGCGAATTAGCTCAGGGACACCTGCTGGTCCAATCTCTGAGCTCATAAAGGATGTTGTCTCTGTCTTCAAGAAGATGAAAAGCTCTTGACATCGTGTTTGGAAAAGCTGTGAGAGAGTTCTGCATCGTCCTGAGGCTCTTTAGGGGCCTTTTACAAGTCTGTGCCCAGGGGCCTGTTGTGGTCAGAGCAGCACTGATTTACAGCAGCCGACTGGTTCCAGCTTTAATCATAATAACAGTATCGCTGCACATTGTTCGTAACCGTTTATACTGTAGCAGTAACCTTCTCACTCAGCTGTCTGTCGTGTGATCGCACAAAAAAAATGACTGCTGCTGACAACTGGAGCGTAATGTCATCACCAACAAACACTCAGTGACATTTCATTTTTCACAGCCAATCGCGCGGCCCTTCACACGCCGACACCGCGGCGTTCTGGGCTGTCCGAGCCGCGCTGCACACATCCGCGCTGACGGGCCATTTATCTCCGTTTGAAAGTGTGGCGGCCCCTTCGGCGCTCTGACGCCACAGAGAAAAGGTGAACAAACAGCTTTTCAGAATGGAAACGGCGAACAGTCTGCGAAACGTCCACGGCCTCTGGGGAAAGTAGCATTTTAATTTAGTATTTAATAGGTTGTCATAACACGGCAGACCGTCTGGGAGAGTGATTGAATAAACCATTACCTCCCCTCCTGCAGTGGGTGTTGGAGGGTGGCTGATGTACAGCAGCGGACTCATGAATACTAAGTACGACTTTGAATGGAACTGCAGCAACTCACCAATCTGAATGTGAGAAGCTTAATTTTTGCTTCCCTGCGTTTCAAACTCAGGAGCATATTGTACGTAACAAAACGTCCTCTAGGTCCTTACACTTACTGTAACGCTGAACTGACGGCAGCTCTGAGGCCGTTTTAAGGGTTTTGGTCCACGTGTATTAAAATACACTGTTGAAAATAAGAATCCAGATTACGTGAATAAAGGGAATTCCACTCCACTCAGTTGTTAGTTTGGGGACTTCTTGTGACGGAGTCGCAAAGTGTAGGTTTCCATGGAAACAACACTGTTTATGGCCGTCACCCCAGCATCCACCCATGACTGACAGGACTCAAACCAGCTCGCCTGGAAGCTTCAAGCCCGAAGGGGCAGCCAGACAGAGCTGCTCCACTCTGGGCGGACGGATGCCTCCAGTCTCCATTGGCTGCAGACTGATCTCCAGGTTTAAAAGGCACCTGTCAGTTTAGTCCCCAGTTGGGTTTTACTATTTTTATAACTGCATTCACCACCATACTCTCTATTCTGTATAAAGCTCTGGATTTACTCTTTTGTGACGCTTCGGATTTTCCCCCCTTGACCAGTGGCAGAGTAACGTCGCTCTGCTTGACTCTGCTGCTTTAAACCAAATCTCCAAATTCTCATCCTCATGTAGTTTGCAACTAACAAGACACTGGTTCAGCCAATCTCACCACGGTTTTATCATCAGTCTATAATCTGTTCGGCGCTTCTTCGCCTTTCACCTCCGATCTGAGTTAAGCCTCTGGTTTCCTTCGGTTGGTGCCTGTGCAGTAAACTCTGCGCCGCGTGGAAGCAGAAAATCATTACACCGACGCCTGCAGTCGGTCGATCTCTCGCTGCCACTTGCTCATTCCCACCAATTAGCAGTGACCTCGGGGGCGGCTAACAAGGTCGCCGGCGATGGATTGCTCCCGCATTTACTTACATAACCCGATCATGAGTTCCGAAGATGAATTACACCACAAACTGTTTGAGACAAGCCTGCTGGATATTAATTTATAAGCTCTGATTCATAGATTTATAACTGTAGCGAGTTATTAGGCAGCAGCAGAGAACAAGAGGAGGAAACATGGAGGAGAATTTAAAGCTGGAGCAGGGAGACAGGACGCGGAGGGTCGTTACAAAGAAACGCCGAATCTTTACGATGCCTGGGCTCCTGAAGGAGGCTCAAGCCGCCAACGTCACATGAAGGTGGCTGTTGATTACAAGCCAAGCGGCCGACGTCTTGTCACAGCTCTCCAGCTCCTCAAAGGTCAGCGCTGTCAAGATGATTCACTGCTGGTGTATGACACAAATTTGGGGATCAAAGTTCAATCAAGGTTGAATTGTACATGAAAACGTTGCTTAGATTTATTAAAGCTCATCCTCTGATACCAGGGAATCGATTCAATTAATGAAAACTGGGATGAAACTCCTGGACCTTCAGGCTGCCGTAGCTTAAATAATGAGCGAGATAGTCTGTATTGACGTCATGTGAAGTTTATCGTCTGAACACGGCCTTAAGTGTAATGATGGACATGATGGAGACAGAAGTATCACCTCCTCCACCCTCCATCTCTCTGACTCTAATAGATTTGGCTCCGCTGGGAGTTCGACTCTCATCTCGGGCATCATCCTCTCAGCTCAGGCGCTTCGAGGTGATGGACTGTATCCCTCCATCACCTGACCTCTGATCTCTGCAGCCGCCTGTTCAATCCCTGCAGACCCTAGACCAAGAGGAGGCAGGTGTAGAGGTTATGAAAGCATTTATCTGTCAGTCACTGTTCGGGGCTGAAGCTTTCTCTGCTGCTTTAATATCTCAAGTCAGATTTGACTGATTCCTCCTGAAACATGCCTGACAGCAGGCGTCAGGCGGGGGGAGAGCTCCTTAAATAGAGCCGACTCACAGCTTCATCACTGGAACCAGATAATTAATACTCGCCAACGCTGAAGCTGAAAACCATGAAACGGTTTGACCTTCATGATCACATCTTCCCAAGGAGCTCTGTGTTTATTATTAAATCCTTCTATTGCTTCATAACCAATTTTGAGCTGTGGGTGACTTTTCTATTTGTACTATTTTTTCATTTGTTCAGTGCAATAATTTGAATGATTAACGGTAATATGTAACTGCATGTATGTTCATTAGTTAGTGTCATTTGAAACCATCTCCTCAATTAGCTACATCCACAGTGGCCACTTTATTAGGTTCACCTGTGCAGTCGAATTCAATTCAACACAGAAAAGAGCCTTTGAACATTTACTGCTGCATAAATATGTAGAAATGTGTCGCTCGGCTTAGAAAGAGACTTTAAGTCAACAAAGGAAAATTCATTTGGCTGCGATAACTTTTAATCGAGGTTCATGATTTGTGACAGAGACGAAGCCACGGCGGGATTAACACAGAAGTGGAAATGGCAACTGATATTCAAATGTGATTCCTAAAGTGATGATGATATTATTGAGACGATGGAGAACTGACACATAGATTGTTGCACAAATAACAATCAGCGAAGGTCAGACTGAGGCCGAGCAGCTGATGGAGCTTCTTCAGATGATAAAAGAGATGAAGAATTGAAAATGAGCAATTTGATTACGCTGCCGCCTTCGGCCTGGGTGATGCATGGAGGACAGCCGGCCTTCGACTCATTACCGAGCAGGTCACCGATGGAATAGAAGATGACATGGTTTACTCAGATTTTCTTTGAATTTTCCATTAATTGGTTTCAATTTAATTAAAATAGTTAAACAATGACTTTGTAATTATTGATCAGGATGTAATTTACTGTAGTTTTGGACTTTTCCTGGACTGGATTCATTCACATGGCAGCGTCTTCACAGTGTCTGAGCCGCGTTGTACTAGTTTCCAAATAACTGTAAAGACACGGCAAAGATTCAAATGTACTATATGAAATGATACTGACATTAATCGATGATAAGTTTGTTCCACAGTTTGAGGATGAAGACGGGATTTTAAGACTTTGTGTTGTGTTTGACTGTAATCGGCAAACAAGCAGCCACAGCGTCTTCCTCCCAGCACTCGCCTCCCTCACCTCTGAGCCTGCTAAGATGTTATCACACTTTCACCCTCTGCCCTGCGATCATACGTCACCTATGAATGTGGTGTCATGTTATTGGACCAGGATGGGAGGAGGAAGGGCTCTCGATTATCGGGTTGTCTGATCTATGTCGACAGCTCCATTTGTGGCTACTGAGATTCATGGCTCTCTGCTCAGGCTTTAAATCACAGCTCAGCTGCCCGTCACGTGGGAAGTTGTTGTGACAGAGCTTGTCTCCTAAATTTACATTCCTATGCACCTACAATGTAAAGTCCAAGAAAACAATGTATTAATTAATTAATAACTGGTTTAAGGAAGATGAAAATTTATCTTTTTTGAGGTTCTGTCATTAAAGATCATCTATCCTATAAGAAAAACAGCCTTCGCCATGTTTTAAGGAAATTATCGAGAACCTTTCCAATGAGCTGTAGAAAACAACCATCAAAGCTTCGCTCGCCCTCATTTTCCCATTGAATCAGCTGCTTTCCATGTTACCTGCTTAAACTGCAGTTTGTAAGCTCACACACACGCCGGTAACCTTGTACAAAGATTTATGTTTTGCAAGCTCAGTAGCCAATCATGTCAGAGCTAATTAGAGGTGTGAAATATGCCAGAGAAAGGCAGTGCGCAGGCTGACAGATACTCAATGTTCGTTACATCATGCAAATGTGGTGCAGCTGAACGTCTTCCCGCTGGGTTTATGAATGAGGTGGTCAATAAGTCAACCGCGTGACTGACAGCTGCAAACTGAGCCGCGGTTGAGTTGTAGTAAATAATGGCGGGACCAACAGAACCTGATAAACAATGAGACTCTGGGCGCTTTGGCTTCTACTTCCATGAATAGTGGAGGCTGAGAGCAGCCGTGATGTGCAGCGACGGGCCGATCGATGCTTCTCAGCCTTAAGGGCCTTGAACAAAAGCGACTGCAAAGCTACTCCAGCCTCAGCTTCTTCCAGGTTCTTCTCACATAAGGCTGCGCGTCTCGAACGCAACACACTGCAGCTCGGTCCAACGTGAAACCTGCACATGCGTCACCTAAGCTCTGTTTGCTGAGGCCTGGTTTGAGCAAAAGCCAACACGCTGATATGTATCAGGGATTATTTAGTTAAGTGTGTTAATGCTGACACGGCTAATACGCCTCTTTTATCTAATCCATCTCTGCACCATCCCCACTTTGTGCTGTCTTATCCATCTATTGATGCTGCAGCAGCTGTTTCCATCACCACCGCTGCTTATTAAAACCCTCTGTGCGACTGTTATTCGGCGATATCAGCAGCAATCGATCTCATCCACTGACAGGGGGGAGATGGATGGAGCATCAAAAGTCTGGACGTGTGACTCAGCCACAGTCTTGACGTGGGGCAAGGCCAGTCCCTGACAAAGGTCTGTCCTTGGTGAAAACTCTGCAGAGCCAAAAAATAAAAAATTAGAGTGGAAGATGCGTCAACTATGGGAAATAACTACAGCCAATAACTATTTAATAACAAGGAGTAATTGATTTGACGTATTTGAATCATTTCAGCTGCTGATCGTACTGGGGATAATAATGCTGCCGTTTCTCCAGAATCAGGGCCCAGCGTTCCCACTCATGACGCTAATCCAGTCTCATTAATCATGGAGGTGAGCGAATTCGGTTTCGAGATAAAAATATCGTCAACGTGCTTCAGACGTGAGAGCAGGAGGCGCCGACTGGTCACGAGACGGAGCAGAAGAATCCAGAAGGATCCAGGCTACGCAACCTATGGAGGAGGCAGTTTGTCCACGCGGGTCCTACGTCCGAGGCACAGAACCGCACAGAGGTGTAAAACTTAAATCATCTGTGAGTATTTACACCTGTTGAGCAGGAGCTGAGATCTTCCTGCATTCGTAACCTCAGACGTGTGGAGTTTGATTCGTGGGTTGTTTTAATTTCTGGAACCCTGTTGTTAGTTGTGTGGATGATGTTGAATATTAGAGGAACGGCGAGAGTTCAGTGTTGTCTCGCTGGTTCTGAGCAGACGTGAAGGTGAGGTTCGCTGGTGATCACGTCTTGTCAGAGTTAATGTGCGCTGCAGTCTGCCGTCATTTAGCGGCAGGGTGGAGGTTATCGCCGGAGCCTTCCCACAACCCAGCAGTCCAGAAATAGCCACCAAACAACTGAATCAAAATGAAGTTTGATTCTTTTTCCCCCTGAAGCTGCTGCTTGCTGCGCCGTCGTCCTCCACGCCTTCCGGTTTTGAATCGGTTAACCTTTCTGTTCGGGGCGGCACGGCAGGGTCCTGCTCCGCAGATTAGTCGCTCACGCATTTATCAAGGGATGACAAATGAGCTGTCCTTCCAGATGCCTGATTACTTGACCTTTATTCCACAGGAGCCTGGCGCGTAGCAGGCAGGGGTGGGGTGTTACTGGTGGAGCTAAGTGGTGCCAGTCTCGTATTCATCGGCCCGTTGTGAGAGAAACCGCCTGGATGCAACACCTCGACGCGGAGCTGAACACGAATTAAGAAACAAGTTATTAAGATTGGCCGGCGCCGAGGCGAGGTAATTGAAATTCTCTGGTTCCCCAGAAACAGGCAGAGACCCGGCACATCAGTTTCTATTTGAGGAAGAGAGGCTGACGAGTAGCACACATTAAAGCCTGAGGAGGAAAATTGTCCATTTAGTGGCCCCTGATTCTAGATCATTACACGAGTGGGACGCCAGCGGCCCCTGAATGTGGCGTTCCCCGTTCCCTCTGCCAGCTCATTTCTGCTTTTGTCAGGCAGCAGATTGTCATTTGCGGCTCTAACTGCCTGTTTTTCTTCCACTGCGGTTCAGCGCGGTGAGCAGGGGTTTCTGACACATCCAACCCCTTCTGCTCTGCTCCTGAGGTTCTGTAGCCGAGCCCACAAACCCATATGATGGCGGGTCGGGCGGTTTATGTCACCTGTCAACCCAGAGGCCGCAGCTTCTCACCAGACGTATCTTAAATTAGACCGAGCGTGATGGTGGGTGGGACGCGGCGCCGTCTTCCTCGGTCTGATCCTGGCTTCGTGCAATTCACGTGTAATTGTTGCAGAATCAAACGAATCCGAATCAAACCACATACTGTGTGTTCTGAGACAGAAGCTCATGCCAGCGTCAGTCAAGGCTGAGTCTCCAGTCTGCTCCACTGAGGGACACGCAAGGACCTGTGAGAAAAGAGACGGACGCCTCCACAGCCATTTCACACAAGTTCCACAATGACTGACAATGATAAATAAACTAGTAGATATTATAAACAGCATTTAAAACTACCCGAGTAGAATCATTTCATTATATGCTGTGTATTGTGATATATTATATTAAGTGCTTTCATTATCGTAACCATAAAGTCTCACTTCACTGACACTTATTTCATGAAGTCACGTTTCTCATCTCGCTATAAAACTTTCCAATTTGTGTGTCGCCTAACTTGAGCAGTCGTCCTCACTTGGAGCAGGAAGAGTATTTTTTTAATCCCATAGGTTGCGGAGAGCGAGGTCAGGACTTCATCAGGGGCCTCCGGGGCCCTCGGAGCCCCTCTCTCATCTCTGCAGCAGATGAGGGGATCAGCAGGGTGTGAAATGGCCATGGTGATTGCTCCGAGGCCACAGGGCCTCCAGCCCATTCACAGCCCTGTCAGCTCTCTAATAGAGCTGGTGGAGATTGGAGACGACCCCTCAGTTACAGACCCCCCTCACTCCCGATCGCAGCGTTAAAGGTACAGTCCACCAATGAAGAAGAAAAGCTGTAGACGGATTGTGAACCATCCCTGCATCTTCTCCTCAACTACACTAAACACGCTCTGTAAATCATAGCCTCCCTGTTCTCCTTGGAGTAAATCTCACATTTTAATCGACCTCGATTATTGTAGCAGCCAGAGTTTCGTTTACTTTGACTTAGGGAAGTCACAACTTTGGTTTTGATTCTCTTTCAGGTGTTTCCTTTGTGCCAAGCCGGTCACTCTGTTACACTGGGCCCGTTTCTTCTGGTTTCTGGTTTCTCGGTGAGCAGATCCGTCGCAGTGATGACTGTCGCTCCAGTCGAGTTTCACTCTTCCTGCGTCCGCATTTAGCTCCAGAACAGTTTCATGGAGCTTTGGCTTCTCCTCCACTGTCCCATAGTTCTGTTCATGGTGATCTAAGCCACTGTTTCCTGCTTCCAATCTTACTTTTTTAAAGTGCCTTCTTACTTTTACAGATGTAGATGAGACAAAACAATCTGCTGGAGCCTGGAAAGGTCGTAGCTACTGAACCCATCACAGTCTTCTGCATGAAAGTCACCAAATAAACACCCTCTGGGGAAAAGTGCACCAAAATCTTGCTGGTGAAAACGAATTAGCTGCTGCATGTGAGACAGGAACATACCAGCACCAGGACGATGCTGATGTGGCCCTTCGGTACCAGTGAAACTGAGAATTTGTGCAGTTATTTATATTTATCTGAAATTTAAACAAGTAACAATGAATTAAGCATGTGTAGCTGGGCTCTCATCCAGATTTACTGGCATAATTTAGTTATTCATTTGAAAGAGGAGATCCTACGAGTCCTTCACACACAGGAAGGAAGCTGCACGCTGTGGACAGTAAAGTGGGCCAGGCAGCTTTCTGACGGCGGCGTGTAAATATAGCCCTCCACCCTTCCCCTTCTAATTGTAGCCGTGTTGTTTTCATATTGTTGAAACCCAGAGATGTATAATTCATCTTGCAAATAATGTGGAACAAAACAAACTCTCCTCTGAGCTCCCAAGAGGCCAAGCGTCTAATGAGTTCACTCCATAAAATATTCATACCTCTGCAAAATATACTGTCACTTCCCACCCAACACACACACACAGTCCGATATCCCATTAGATCTAATAGCAGGTTGTGCAAGCGTAACTGCCCGTTGATCACTGTCACCCAAAAACACTGCAGAGCCGCTCAGTGCTGTAATAACTCTGGCTACCCATGATGCCGTGGTGCTGTTCAGACGCACTCGTGATCAGGTGCTTCAGGTACAAATGGAAAAACACGAGTTCGGGCTTTAGAAGATTCAGCAGGATGGAGCCAGATATGAACCGGTCTGTGTGTTGGAGCTGCTGGTTCGTGTGCATCGCTCATCCAGACATAAAAGCTTGATCGACATGCACACGTCATTTTGTAACGGACTTACTGTAAGAATGTGGAGCTCGCTGGTGACAGTGGGCGCTGATGACCATCATGCACCTGGAACGTGGAGGAAGATAAATCCGTGCAATGCTTCCCACACCTGAATTGGCAAATTAATGTGTGGTAAATATTATAACAGATATGGAAATGGTCGGTGTGGGAAACATCAAAATGATCCCACCTCCCCGTAGGAAGTAAATCCAGTGAACGAGGTTGAACTTTTCTCCCATTTCAAGCGTCCAGGTCTGGACTTTGTGAGCTCAGGTTGCCCCTGGTGTGAAGCTGTCTCCCGGCAGCGTGACAGACAGGTCCTGGCAGATTCATCCAATCACGTCCGATAATGACCTGGAGGGTGAGAGATGGGGGGTCCGAGAGGAAGGGTTTTCATTTCGTGCCGAGAGGCGACGACTCATTTCTCTTTCAGGCGGGAGAATGGAGTCCAGCCTCTTCGGGAAATCATCTCTCTTCTTTAATATTCCTAGACGCCACGTGGCTCCTCAGTCAGCCGAGGTGACTGGAGGTTGAGTCCTGGCTTCCTGATCAACGGACGCGTCAGGGAGGCTTTGAGAGGAACGGCTACGAGGGAGGGGTCGACTCATTTTCATTACGACGGACTCCGGAGCACTTGTCTTATTAGCGGGTCATTAGGCTCCCTGTGGCCGACAGATTGGCTGAACAGGAACCATGGGCGCAGGCAGAAGGTAATTGCACCTGTGACCACACAGGTGCCTGCGCAGCCTGTGCGCCTTGATTGGTTAATTAGCGCGTTGTCAATCAGCTGCCGTCGCACAAGTGAAAAGGCAGGAGAGAGAGTTTCCATGAAGCCTGAAAATTCTTCTGGTGCAGCTCGTCTCAGCTTCAATTACAATTTGTCCTCGCTAAATAGAGTTGCTGCTGTGGATCAGGAGGAAGAGCAGTGGCGGCGGCGGGGTTGGTGGTTCAACCCCGGCTCCTCTTGCCCATGTCCCAGTTGTCACGTCCAGCGGTTTCGCCTTTTACTCTCAATTTAGTTAGAAACCCCTGAGCAGTTCCTGCAGGAAGGTTGAAAGCAGCTGTTTATTATCAGACAATCCCGTCAGAATAAGTTGATCTGGAAAAATCCACAGAAACAGTCACCCACCATAATCCTCACATTTCCTAAGGCCACGTAGAAAATATCCAAACAAGGACCTATGAACAAACCCAGGTTATAATAGATGGAACCAGATGCATTTTAGGAGGATTAAGACTAAAATGCCTCCAGGTTATTGAGTGAATCTGAGAATCTGCAGGCTTGGTAATAAGTGCACACAGTGATTATCCATTATCTAACGCTTGGTCCTGTAAAGGGTTTTTACTCATGTCTGAGTAAAAAGCAGGATCACAGAGGGCTCTAATAAAGTGCGTTTCTAACACGAGACCTGGAACTTGTTGTTTTGAATTAACATTCCCAAACCAAACCAAACCTCAGCTCGACTCTGCAGCTGCTTCTGTGGTTTTTACAGAAATGTTCCAGTGGCTTTGGCAGCGTTAATGGTGTGTGCAGAGGAAATGTGTTTATTTATGAGCTGGACACTGTTAATTACCAGCCTACACGGTTAATTATCTCCAACTTTAAAGTCATTTTAACCTCCAGAGACCCAGAGAGAGTCTGTGTGGCTGAGTAAGACGACGAGCTCAGGGTGGCTAAAATATCTGCTGCTAATTAGACGATAACGATGAGTCGTCAGCAAAAGATCAACAAATATTCATAAGATGCACAAGTGTGAAAATGTGACCTATGCACTGCTGGAAGATGAGCAGCAGCCACAGATTTAAACGAACGCCAGCGTTCCTCAGAGGCAGCGATGATCATCCGGACGAATGAAACAATATAAAACATATGATATAACTCTTCATAATAATTCTCACTCATCTGTTTCTTTTTTTATCCTCAATCACGTTACTGTTTCGAACAACTCGTCACAGCACTTTACAGCATCAACTTTCAACAGTTTGCTCCAACATATCTCTAAATCCCACAAATACTGTGTCTGTGTGATCAAGCAGAAAAACCTCCAGAAATCTGCTCTGGCTGAGAGATATTACTGCATATTTTCTGTAGCTGCTACGAGGTAGTTCTGTCAATTTCACATGATCACCTCACCTGCTAATATGTTCACGGGGTTGGTTTTACAGACGGTATGTTAATAACTACATGATAAATACTAGCTATCATTTAATGAAATACGTCCACGCTTGCCCGTTTTATAAGGAGCAGAACAGCGCCCCCAAACGTTTTGTGGTCAACCGGGGCAATTACATCGCCTCCATGTCCAGGTAAAAGTTGGCGTCCCTCGGTTAAAAGACTAAAGCTGACGTCATGCCCTAACTTTGATTAGCCAATCAAAGCATAGAATGGAGGGAGCCTCGCCTGTAGCTGTTGTCGGTCGGTGGCCTCTGCTACGTTAAACTCGAAGAGAAAACACACGAGACGTTATGTCTGTGCTCTGGTTAGCTGCTAGGTTGCTAACACACGGGACAACAGTCGCCTCCTCCGCGCGCAGGGTGAGTGAAACGTTACTGCGCCGGACATAAACGCTCAACTTGTCTCTGAATGAGCGGATGAAACCTGGATTTTTTGGAGTAACTTCACTCAGCGCTGACGTGTGAGTGTGTCCGTGTCACCGGCTGCCACAGACAGGTTACAGCTGGTGAATGTCTCCACTGTGGAATTAATAACGATTCTTTTTAAAACCTTAATTCGAGGTTAGGCATAAACGACACAGGCGCATCTTTAAACGTCTCTTTTCCCAAACCCTGTCCAGCCACTGCGTCAGCTTTAACGTGGCACAAAGTTGAAACGCGTTCAGTTAGTGATCGTCTGAGTCGAGGCCGTAATTGGCCGAAGATGCCGGTTCTGAGACAGAGCAGCTGCGCCACCGCGTGGCCACGTAATGAAAGCGTCTTCATTACTGCAGCTTTTTCTTCCAGCTCTTCATGTCATGACTGGTTTTGTGTATGTAGAGTTTTCACTCAGCGGAAGGAAGCAGGAGAAACAGGACACGAACAAAGAGTAAATAAATAAATAGTGACAAAACAACAGAAGAGGTAAATAAATATTCCCTTTAATCACTATAAAATAATATTGTTAATAGATAAAGATTTGTTAAAAGATAAAATTGTGTTTTAAATAGAGGAATACTTGTGCTTAAACTACTAGTGGAGTTGCACAATATAAAAATTACAGAATGAAAGATGAATAACCTAAAAGACTAACAAAAACCAGGACTCGTTCCATCAGTGATTCAATAACATATTTTAATTTTCAGTGTTTTAGTATAAAAAAAATCCCACCGGCCTACTTTCAGCTGGTTTCCGCCCCCGTTGGCTATAACTGTGGTTTTTCCCAGAGAATCAGCTAAAGTACCAAATCTATTTACACACAACATCCACATCCAGAAGGACCAAAGAAAATAGGAAGTCTACCCATCGCTACCCTGGCAGAATAAAACATCACACACTATCACCTCACTGCTCAGACTTAATGCTATTAATTCAAAAATTTAAAAATCAAAAATCTCACAAACAACAAATGAAGAGGAGGGGCCTCTACAGCTCCTAGTGTGCCCATAGTATTTTCTTACAATGCTCTCTCTATAAAGTAATGCATATACATTTTCTGCTTTACAATAAATTAGTACAGGCACATTCTCTTCTCCCCTACAGCTGACTGTAGCTCAGTTCAGATGGGAAAGATGATTTTGTGACGTTTTACAGAAGAATTTACGTCCTTACAGCACACAAACAAAAAAGGCTGAAAACCTGCAACACAAATGGTAAAAAAACCAGAAAAAAAAGACATTAGTGGGAAACTTGTGGGCAGCATATTTTTTTGGTTTTGGTGTGAATGATGCACTTCAGGCATTTTAAACTTTAACAGTTTCCATATAGATTTTATATAAATATGTACAAACAAAAAAATGTAGTCCAGTAAAAACATTCACTCAAAAAAATTAATGCCAGACGAGAGAACTTGAAGCTTGAGAACTTAATAACTTACAAAAACTGTAAAAAAGATTTGAAATAAAAATGTTCAGTACAGTATGCATGTTTGTTTCTCTCTGTGGAGATAGCACCAGCAGAAACACCGACACCTGCAGTGCCGACATGGATCATCACCTCCGACTGTATAAATATCTGAATACCATGTACCAAACCAACTGAGGGAGTGAATAAATTAGTGTCAGGCCATGTACAGGATATTTACAGGAGCTGCTGCTGTCTCACACACCGATGGACAGTTTCACGGCAGTGAGATCGTTGCAGCAGACATGCAGCACATTTAAAGAGGTCGGAGGTCAAACTCTGACACATTCAGCGGGTTCGGACATATGATTTTAGAGTCCTCACAGCCAGACAATTTTTATTTCCCGTCCTCTTTTGCACCCGCTAACCGAGTCGTTTTCATTGCATAGCTCTTTGACAAAACAAGATAGCCGTCACAAGCTACAGTATTTCAGAAAAAAGGGGAAGGCAGGTATTTAGGGAGGCATAAAAACCATCTAGTTCCAGTTTGCAGGAAATGGTAAATATGAAAAATGTGTGTGTGTGTGTGTGTGAGATAGTTTTTTGTGCGTATGAAGCAGAAACTCTGTGTCTCTGTATTGGTGGTTTTCAAAACATTAATCTAAAAGGTCATGGTGAAGAAACTGATTACGAGGGGATTTCTGATGGGGGGGTAAGGGATCAGATTGTGAGGTCTGAGTGCGGCTCTAGTTTGGCGGTGACGCGGTTCATGTGGTTCGTGGCTCGGTCGAAGGCGAGCCGCACAGCTTTTCGGACATGGAAGGTGCGAGCCTCCGTCAGCTTGAGCCTGTCCAGCGTCTGGTTGACACCAAAAGGAGCCATCTTGGACTTAGGAAGCCATTGCCTGAGAAGAGAGGAGACAGTCAGTGGTTGTTGACTGGGACTCGAGGCACAGCACCTGTTAGAATAAATTTACCCTACAGCTCTACTACTGCTGCTACTTGCATACACAGCTTTGAATGTAATCATGTAAGCATCTGTGTGGATGGACCTGTGTATTTGCTGACATGGAATTGTGTTTCTGTGTCTGGTTGTCATTTGGTGATGAAGTAGTTGTTTTACCTAAAAAATAACTGGTAGAAAATAATGGTTTACATTACTTTCCACACAGTTTTGTGAACTATATACAAATTCTTGTTCTGGGGCCCCTGAAAATCACTTGGTCTGGCCTGGCAGAGTTTCTCACCAGCTGCGCTTGCTGTCGAAGAAGTGGACGAGGAAGAGTTTCTCTGCGGACCTGAACTGCATCCGTTCTCCGAGTCTGAGAACGTCCCGTGGCGGCTGGGGAACCTCCACCCCGTTGTGCTGACACGGCATCCTCCGCGGCGTGGGGTCCACGATCTGCGAAGACCAAAACCCACAGAGGGCTGGACAGTTAGTGGCGCAGCTTCACCACATTAAGAGTGTGGAACAAATCCTGGTGGCAGCCGCTGCACAGAAGAAGCCCCCACTCACAGACACAAGCATGCAAGGCCGAGTCGAGCCGGAAACGCTCTGAGCGAAACAGCCAACTCCACACACACCAAGCAGTCCACGATCGGCCAGCTGAAAGTACCTGCATGGTTGTGAGCACAAATCACGAGCTACGGCACACACAATGGCAGAGGGGCTGATGGGTAATGAGACATAGAGGGGACTAGCACTCACTCACCAGGGCAGGGAAGGAGGGAAATCCACTACATTTAGCCCATACTAGTTTAAGAGGCTCCAGAACAAATGGAGAAGCAGCGGTGGGTTTCCACACCTCTACAGGAACAACGACAAGCAAGTTATGAAGGATTCACTGCAACAAACAGAGCACAACCAGTCTGAACACACAGCCAAGCACACAGGAGAAGAGCTGAACACACCCACGTTTTTTAAAGATTACCTTTAAAAAACTGTTGTTAGTAGATTCCTGACGAGTCGCTGACTGAGGCTTGTTCACAGTAATAACAATTTAGACAAGTGTTGTACGTGAAAGTAGATTTGTCTTAAAGATCCGTGTCTGCGTGAAGCTACAAATTTCTCAACAGATCAGTCGTTTTCTTACTTTACTCTATTTTATGAAATCCTCCTCAGCTTTTTCTTCGCTGCAGACGTGTTGCTATATGTAAAAAAAGTTTGGAACAATTTCTCGGGCAAAATGGTTGTATGTAAAAAATACACCAATCCATAAGGGTCTGACTCCCGCTCTCTCTTACTGAGGGAGGTCTTCTAGCCGATCATGTCCACTTACACCATGGTTTATGCAACACCAACATGCTCCGTAGGTTGTCCTTTCAACTAACACCACAAATGATTCCAAACCTTCAGTCATACACACAGAGAATGAAACACACAGACTTTTATTCGCCAGCAATCTGAGTAAACTTGTGTAACTGGAGCTAAACTGGCAGAACAATGTTTTGCCATCAGAAACACTAACATTACAGAGTGTATATGAAGCTGTTGTGTTTTTAACTTCTATCTATCCCATCAAACCACTTTTATCCTTGTAGAGTCAAAAAAGGTCTGCGCTGATCATTCTTCCGAAAACGCAGTGACTGAAACTATCCACCAGATGCAGCTCTGAGACGTACTGACTGTGTACTTCAGTAAAGCAATGCAACAACATTGTAAATCAACCAAGTCTCATGCGAACAAGCACTAATATGGTGAGTGATGGCTCAGTTATGAGCATCAGACATCACTTAAACCACAGAGGATTTTACTGACTTCCCTTCCACCTTGTCCTTCATAGCTTCCTGGTACTTTTCTTCGTTTGCTTCGTTCTTAGAGCAACCAACAAGGTAAATATTGTGGCAGTGATGGAATAAATGGTTATATCGAGTACTTGTACGTAAAAACCCTGGACATTCAAAGTCGTCACCCTCTCAAAATAACGTTTTTTATAAACGGAAAAAAATATGTGACTCAAATATACAGAAAATTCTTAAGCAAAACAAATTGTGAAAAACACGACTTGGGCCATTATTTTAAGAAGGTGACGAAATAAATGTGTTCTGTCAGACACATGAACAACAAGAAAGTGGTGTAAAAAGAGAAATACAGAAAAACAGGACACCCCATTACATAAACACTTATTATGCACAGAGGGGCTTTACAAATTTAGTAGATGTCTTACGACAAAGGAGCGGACTAATCAAAGCGCTGCCATGCTACGTCATGCAGATTCAGAATGTACACACACACCCTGCTTCGCTCACCTGTGGAGATCTTAGCAGCTTTCGTGAACTCTCCGTTCTCTACACAGGTCATCAGGGTGCTTTTGTCGTCCACAGTGCTCCGTCGAGCAGCTGCCGGTCGCGCTTTACCACCTTTATTTATTGTGACAGTGCTGAAAAAGACAACAGGACGAACCTTTAGGACTCCTGCTTTCAAAAGAGTTTTAAATTGTCACAATTTACAATACATATAATGATTATTTTCTTTTCTTTATTGATTGATTTCAGATTATGCAGTTGTATAATATTTATCATTTTAATCAGAAATTTCTGACAGCTTAACTTAGATAGATGAATTCTAACCTTGTAAAAGTGAAATTATTGGCAGAGCTGCTGTATTGGATTGAATTTGGCTGTATACCTAATAAAATAGCTGGTGAGTGTACATTTGACGTACAGATCTGTCATATTAGGATTTAACACTGGACCTTTGTGTGCTTGATCACTCTACAGTGTGGGTCTGAATGACTCTTCCTGACCTCACCTTGAGCCACACAGGACACTTCCACTCGAGGAGATGCTTGACTCTGAGGCACAACGGCGGCGAGGCTCCAGCAGGCGAGGCGGCGGCGTTTCCTTCTTCTCTACCACAAAACCGTTTGGCATTTCTTAACAGAAACAAAGTATAAACATTACAACCTAATAGTACAATGGAAAATGTGTTTCTCTTTCTTGTGAAAGTTCCGAGTACCTGTGCCGAGGCGCTTCACTGGCATCCCCTCGTCCTCCTCACCGTCTGCGCTACTGCTGCGGGTTCTTTTCTTCGGCAGAAGTAGTGTCTCCAGTCGAGGGATCACCACTGATAAGAAGGTCTTGGCCCCGAGGGGTGGTGGTGAACCTGCAGGTACCTCCTGGGCCTTGGGTGGTTTCTGTGGGCTGGTACTCTTGGACTTACGGAAGAGGACGTTTGTACGTCGGTTGCAGGTGCCAGAGGTTTCAGTGTGAAGGTCACCGTTGAGAAGCAGTGGGTCTGGGATGTGACCATCGGAGGTGACGGGGGGGACTGAGGTAGACATGTCACCATCGAGCTCCATGGGAGTCTGGTCTGCGCTGGGTGTGACTGGTGTTAGAGGGGGCAGTTCTGAGCTGCCGGATGAGTTGCTAAGCTGCGATGATGGAGTTAATAGATCTAAGGATGGTGAATGTAAAGAGTTCTCCTCCTGTGGGGTACAGAATTCTGCGGGGGGGGCAAGTAGAGGCTTTTCTTCCTCGGGGGTTGGGCTGGGCTCTGGCGATGTGGGTGGTGGTGTTGGGAGGGACTGCTTCAGGCTAATTTCACAGCGGACCTCCATGATGGTTTTCTTAAGCAGTTTGAGCCTCTTGCTGCGCGACGGACTGTGCTTCATAGCTGTGCTCAGGTCCAGCTTTTCCAGCAGCTCCTTCAGCTGATCCTCGAGAGGGGTCAGCTGACGGTAGGCAGGGGTCAGCAGGCGGTCCACTGATAGAGACAAGGACATCTCAGCATTATCTCTACACCATTACCCATTTTCAGTGGTCAAATATACTGCCACTAAATCTAGCACATAACCTTTAAATGCAACCAGATTTTACAGTAGAGTTAATTTAAATAACAGCATGTAGATATTTGTCCTAATAGACTTACCGTCCTCCCAGGAAAAAGGGGGAGGAGACTCCAATTTGGGAGCTTCAGGCTGATGTAACCCGCTGGGGAAGTCAAAGCCTATCCTCTCAGCCTCTCGGCGGGCCCTGCGGAGGATGGCTCCTCCGTGGTCTTGCATCCGTTGAGCTGCCTTGTAGAAGAAAGTGTCCTTGGCATTGTAGTTCATGCAGTTGGAAATGATGAGGTTGAAGTCAGCTTCAAACTCCTCCAGGTTCCCATATTCATGAGCATCAATGCGTTTCCTCATAGTAGAAAAGTCCATGGGGTGATTGATATGGTCCAGATAGTCAGGAACCTGTAGGGGACATCGGTGGCATATCAGAGGCTGCAGACAGTTTGAGTACAAGTTTTAAGCATTCACCTTACACACAGCAGATAGTAAAACGCTTGTAGGTTCAGAAAAGGGGATCATCAATTTAACTACTGCTCTGTAATCAGGATATTACACTTTTTGCTGTTGTTTTTTTTTTTTAATTTTCAGAAATAAGGTCAAGAAAATTTTTAGATCCTTTTTGAATGACAACTGGTTGCTGACCTCCTTGATGCTGACAGGCTGAGCAAAGATGCTATACTGGTCCTTTTCCTGCAGCTGACTGAGCACAGCTCTCAGCAGAATATTGAATGGGGTCAGCTGTACCTCCAGCACCGACTGTTGCAGCTTCATCTGATGGAAGAACACAGCACAACAGCGCCACAATAAATAATTCATGTAATTCAAATTGCAACAATTACGTCTAAACTATCATGTAACGTAAGTTGACCTGAGAGTGAATTAAGAGTGAAAACTACAGTCCAGTGATTATGAAATAAACTGTATATATTATTATGTATAGATTGGGTAGATGTTGAAAGGACTCCACCTCCTCCCTCTTCAGCTTCTCTCTTTTCCTGATGAGCTCTAGAAGCAGACGAGCTCTCTCCAAGTCGTGGCGAAGGCGATGCCACTCCTTCAGCTGTTCTTTCAGCGCCTGGTTCGTCTCCGCACGGTCCTAGAAGAAACACAAAGCTCCTACTTCAGTACTTACGGTCTAAAATAAGGGATAATGTTCCACTGTGTGAAGCTAGAGCGTGTCAACGCTATGCACCATCTGCTTGGCTTTGGGCGGCTGAGGGGTTGCCTGCAACCGGCGGATGAGTGGCACGTTGTTCCTCGACTGCCTCTTCAGAACCCAGTAGCTCAGCACCCGCTCGACAAAAGGACGTTTCCTTTGAACTGCCACTTGGTTCAAGATGGTATCAAAGCTAAGGGAAAACGTAGCAGATGTTAATTATTAAAACTAATTTGTTATGTTTGGTATCCCGAGAAAAAGACCAAAGCAAAGACACAACCCCCGGTGTAAAAAGCTTCGTTTTATCTCTGTAACAAACTACAACCTTAAACGTATGACTTACAGCTCAAGTGGCTTAATTTGAATGTCTGCCTATCTACCTTGAAGCAGTGATGCTGGGCCCACAGTTGGTGGTGGTCTCAGGTTCTGGTTCTGGATCGGGCTCCGCTCTCTTACTCTTCTTTTTCTGACAACTTCTAGCCCGGGCATTCCCCCTCTTTTCTGCCCTCTTGGAACAGGCTCCATTTTTCCGATGTGGTTCCTCATAGATGTTGAGTGGCCAGCGGTCGCAACCCTCCGGCGTGTGGCTGCAGCAATAGGCCGTCTTTTTCACAGAAAAAGTGGCAGCACCAGATGACGTCACCTCTTTGACAGGCTCCATCTTCATGTAGAGGCCGGCTTTTTGAGCGCAGCTGACGTGGAAGGCGGTGTAACAGTTGATTTTGTCGCACTGGATGCACGCACCCATACCTTTCTCCTTGCACAGGTAGCAAGTGAGCTTCCATCGTGCTGGTGGAATATTGCGAATGCCATCAATAGGCTCGATAAAAACGGTGTCAGAGAAGCCGACCTCAGGGACCCACAGAGCACATGCTACGTGGCCCCAGCGATCATCGTCCGTCTTCTTCAGCGCCCCGCCTCTATTAGGGCAGAAGACACACTCGGCCGCTCGTGATGGACACTGCAGGCAGTGACGACACAACCACTGGCCCTCTGGGATGTAAGGAACACCATAGCACTCCTGATGAACAGCAATGTTGCAGGAATCGCAGAAGAGGATGACATTACTGTCTGCTCCATCTCCGTCCATGCAGATGCAGCAGACGGCATCCTCGTCCACCAACGACTGCAGGTCGCTCTGACCCTGAGTGGTTAAATAAGATTCTTTCTCAAAGCGGTCCATGAGAAATTCAAACAGGTTGTGTGACACCTGACTGATGCCCTCGCTCTTCCTCTTCTCATTGATGATCTCTAGCCAGGCATAGTCTTCCTCGTCCATGTCATATTCCACCTCCTCATCTAGCTCCTCTGCTGTCTTCTCTGTGTATTTGTAATATGCTGCCGGCCTCTTCGGTACCACTGGTAGATTGTATTCAACTATTTTAACCTTTGGCTCCAACAGGCCACTGGCACTACCATGGGTGCCACTGCTGCCATGTGAGGCCATGAGTGCTGCGTTCTTCTTCTGTTGATTGTTTTTAAGTCGCACAGAGCGCACCAGGACCTGCTGGGGCTTCTCGTTGTTCTCCTTGTTGCTGTTGCACTCCATGATCTCCTGAGCCGTCGGGTCATCATCAGTTATAACGTCCAGCTTGTCATAGATGCTCAGTCGGTGCACACGGCCGTCCACCTCTAGTTCCACCATTCTCTGAGCCTGTGCATATGTGAGCGTCTCTCGATTGGGTGACGGCTTGATGGGAGACGACTCCCTCTTCATCATCGACAGGCGCTGATTTCGAGCCTTTTTCTTCATATTTGAAGATGTAAAGACCTGAAAACCAAATAAATGAAACAGTGTCATTGGCAAACACTGATGGTACTTGAAACACTGTCAGTTTAATATTAATAACTTACTCTATGAAGTGATAACCAGCAGAGACAGTATATGTGGAGGAGCTACCAAACTACACTGATGATTAACAGTCTTAATGCTGTCTTGCAGAAACAATGTCAGGCTGTTAATGTGTTTACACAAGGATGCCAACACTTTCTCCAACCTTCAGTCAAAGAAAGAGTCCACATAGATCCAGCCTTAAATGCTACCATCTACAGACAAAGCAAAAGATAAGCAACTACCTCTTTAAAACATATCAGAAATGCAGCAAATTGGTTTTGCTTTTGTATAAAACATTTTGCACATGCATTTGGTACTAATCCCTGGTTTGTCAGTGAATCTCATCAATGGCAATGATTCGACCCGGGGAAACTACATTGATAACTGAATGATTCCAGTGATTTCTAACGTTTACCTGCAGAACGTGGGCATTAAAACCATTCTATGGTCGCTTGTCAAACTGCTTCCATGGCAGTGAACAGAACAGGGCGACTGGACAAGTCACCTTGCAACAATTCACTATTTTTAGAGACACTTCACTGATTAACAGAGGAAAATCACAACATACACAGTCACAACAGTACAATAGTTGAAGCTCTGTTTACTCACAATTGGACAACAGTAGGTTTTTAAAGTGTTGCTTTGTGCAGCTTTAATATCACAGATCAACACAGTGTCAGATGGAAATTCAATGACACTACAGGGGGCGGAAACTGAGAATGACAGCGTTCACTGGATGGATGAATGAAAGAAGTGCAGTGCTCCACCTCTAACGTTACACCGTCCGCAACGAGCCTCCAGGCGGCTCGGCCGGTCCAAGTGAGGCGGCTGAAAGCTGCTTGCTGCTGCATATCAGCGGCTCTCTTGCCAAGTGAAGCAGCCTCCGACCAGCGGCTAGCGGAGCTCCGCTCAACCGCCACAGAGCTCGGATGCGTGGCTGACCCAGCCCACGTCAACGTGTTAGACCGAACACAGGCCGTGGAAATGAGAGCTCACGCCGGCGATGTCCCCCGTCAGGCGACGGCTTCTCCGGCCGCGGTTTAAACGTATCAGGACACTCCACCAACGGGGCTAGCGGTTAACGTTAGCCTGCTAGCATTACTCAAACCGGAGGGGGAGGAAATATGGCGAACAACACAACAAGAAACAGCCTCGCCTGAAAAAGTTGGCCTGTCCTTAGAGCGGCGCGCGTTGGATTTAGGCTTCAGCCTGTCCAGACTGGAGACAGGGAGCAGTGGAGATTGTTTGCTGGCGTGAGGCTGGACCTACCTCAGTATTTTCACGAATTCAGCTTATAAAAACAGCAGCAATGGCGGCGCGGCCTTCGGAGCGAAGCGGCAGTTAAATCCACATTCACTCCGCTCGTCCAACGGCGGCTCGCGCTGAACCGAGTAAAACCTGAGGTTGATCGACAGGGATCCAGGGCGATCCAGAGCTGGTTCCGGGTGGTACACGCTGATGGAAGAGAATGCGGATCGACAGAACCGTCCAGGAACCGTCAGAAGTCGTAGAGCCCAGTGGTCGCCCGAGCTTCTCTTCCCCCAACAACAATGCGGTAGGTTGTGTGCGCACGTTACGCTGCGCCGTGACGTCATTACGCACAAACGACCTGCACGCTACTAAAAGGACAGCACTTATTTATTACGCATACATTTACTCAGTGTGTTTGTTTTTATTTAATCATTATATTAATATATTAGCGAATGAAAACGAGAACGTCAGAATAATACATAGACTAATTTACGCTTTGATTCAGCAGTTACTGTAAGATTAAATCAAAGCAATCTAACATTAAATGCAGCACAGTACAAATTAACAGCCGCCACGCGCACATTTCCCTTTGTCACAATGTGGAGAAAGTATTTGTTAATAGGACCAACTCGAATGCACATGCGTACGAATGTCAACTGTTAAACATGTTAGCTTTCTATTTAAATAGGAAAACCATAGAGGGCACTGTTGTCAGGTAGATGGTGAGAGTTAAGCCACTGCTGTTACCTGCAGCTACTGGGTTTTAATACAGGGCTCTTTTCACTAGCAACTTGTTCAGTTTGTTGGCTTCCTGCAATGAAATCACATTGATCCTGAGAGAGGGAGAGATGTAGAACTGGTCCATTGGCCAGAAGCACAAGGAAACTGTTTTCGTTTGTTTGTTTCTCACAGATTATGTGATCATACAGACATTATACAAAGACTTAGTTGGACAAGAAGTTACTTTTATTTTTTTAGTTTAAAATCTGGTGAAGAATGTTTAAAAAAAACTCTACATACAATCCACCGAAACAGTAAAAACATGAATTGGCTTTACTCAACGTGTCGGTAAGCAGCAGTGACTTGGATCAGGTAGACTCAGCGGGGAGCTCCGGCACATCTCGACTCTGGTTGGGAGAAACGGGCGGAGCTTCCTCTCTGGACAGCAGGTTGTTTTTGCGAAGGTGGCAGGCCTTCTGGTACGGGGGGCAGATGGGCGGCTGCGTGGGAGGCGTGTACTGGTACTGTTTATCTGCATCCAGCTGCAGAAATGGATGTCGTCAAATCTCACAACATGTCTTTGTAAAATCAAAAACTATTACTAGATAAATACAAAAAAAATCGGTTTGGGATAAGAATTCCATGCTTTCCGAGGCATTTAAGGCTGGATTTAGCTATTTAAATATTTAATGAGTTATCTATATGGTTTTAGGGGCAAAATTTATCTAAACTAAAAACTGGTCAAGGTACTAATTTCATATTCTATTGTAAAACTTTATTGCCCCTGAAGAAAAAAAAAAGTCATTACTACCATTTAACATCATTCTGTATCACTATGGAATGTTGTGTCCCTCTCTGTAGCGTTACATCATAGAGAGAATTAATACAATTAAGATAAAAAAGGACTGATCACTGTGAATGCTTTAAAGCATTCACAGTATTGTTTTCCTAATCTTTTTTATTATTATCACTGTGAATGCTTTAAAGCATTCACAGTATTGTTTTCCTAATCTTTTTTATTATTATCACTGTGAATGCTTTAAAGCATTCACAGTATTGTTTTCCTAATCTTTTTTATTATTATTATTATTATAGTTCTTCCGTACGCTTTTTGGCATCTAACTCTATTTGCACTATTTGAGCTATAGGAACCATTCAAATATTAAAATGTGCAGCTTTTCCGGGAATCGAGTGCGTCTATACAACTTTTTGATATCTTTTATACTTTTTGAAATATTAAGCTATTTTCACTTTTTTTTCCCCATTGAAAATGAATGGGAAGCTGTATAGGGCAACTGTACACTCCCGCAAGAGACCCCAGTTCAAATCTTGCTCAAGGCATCTATGTTCTGCTTGTTATAACAATGCTTGGGAAGATTCGGTCACCTCCGTTCTTGTACGTAAAGCGCCATCTTCTGGTTGTCCTGAGCATTGCAGAGAGAACAACTATTTATACTAATACTAACTTATAAATACTGACTGCTGCAGATTAACAATTGAATTACAATGTTGGTTGCATTTTGTGTTAGATGTAAATGTTTGATGTGCTTAACATTTACGTTTTATAGAAATAGTTCTGTGTTACGCTGTTTGAGCTTTGATGCCTTAAACAGTGTGTCGCTACGGCCGCAATTTTCGCTCTTTTTAAAAGATTCTTTCACTCAGATGTAGACACACTTGTCTACTTGCTAACTGGGCACATGGCAAAACCGAAAGACCGACACATTTCGCCGTATTTGTCTCGTCCCGGCGGGCGCGGCCGCCATTAATTTGCCTGGCTCGCGAGACAGAAAAGACACATCTGAGCGTTTTGAACTCGCTATAAATTCAACAATTGTCAGTCTTTCGACATGAAACTCACACAGGTTGTAGATTAAAGTCTCGGCTTTCATTTGATGTGGTGGTTGTTGTGATTACTGTTACGGTTTCGCCGCTACGAACCCGTTTAGCGGGCTTCGTTTCTATCGTTTCATAGCCGCAGCTGCTGCTGCTGTCAGCCTCTTATAGACCTTCGCGAACTGGTGTTTCAAGCAGCCCAGTGGCCTAGTGGATAGTGCGGTGAGCTACAGAGCCAGAGGCCACGGGTTCAATCCCCGGTCGAGACAACTGTTTTTAGACTGATGTTTGTTACCAAGCTGAGGGTTTAATACACCTTCGGGCGCGGCCAATTTCAGCTATTTAAATGGCCGAGCGGTTAATCTGCTGCACTACAAAGCGGGAGACCCCGGTTCAAACCCCGGCCGAGGCAACTGTCTTCATGCTGATGTTTGTTACCAGCACATTGAATCTGGATGTTCTGCTTGTTGTAACAAAGCTTTTAAAGCTTCAACAATGTCAGGAAAGTCTTGCAAAATTCAATCAACATATCTTAGGGGTTATCTATACTTTTACTGTGTAGATCAACTCACCTGTGTTTTATTAAATTATTAAATTATTAATACTTAATATTTTTTCATTATGCTTTATTTTGAAATTTAAGACTTTTAACTTCTGGACCTGTACAACCCTATTCTATCCACTTCTATTTTTCTTAAGCTACTTTTAAGAACGTTTTAAAGTCTCGAGCTGCAGTTAGCAGTTATTGCGAATACATTCAGCATAAAGCATTCACAGTGCATTTACTTATGGAAATGCTTTTCTAGTTATTATTATAGTTCTTCCGTACGCTTTTTGGCATCTAACTCTATTTGCACTATTTGAGCTATAGGAACCATTCAAATATTAAAATGTGCAGCTTTTCCGGGAATCGAGTGCGTCTATACAACTTTTTGATATCTTTTATACTTTTTGAAATATTAAGCTATTTTCACTTTTTTTTCCCCATTGAAAATGAATGGGAAGCTGTATAGGGCAACTGTACACTCCCGCAAGAGACCCCAGTTCAAATCTTGCTCAAGGCATCTATGTTCTGCTTGTTATAACAATGCTTGGGAAGATTCGGTCACCTCCGTTCTTGTACGTAAAGCGCCATCTTCTGGTTGTCCTGAGCATTGCAGAGAGAACAACTATTTATACTAATACTAACTTATAAATACTGACTGCTGCAGATTAACAATTGAATTACAATGTTGGTTGCATTTTGTGTTAGATGTAAATGTTTGATGTGCTTAACATTTACGTTTTATAGAAATAGTTCTGTGTTACGCTGTTTGAGCTTTGATGCCTTAAACAGTGTGTCGCTACGGCCGCAATTTTCGCTCTTTTTAAAAGATTCTTTCACTCAGATGTAGACACACTTGTCTACTTGCTAACTGGGCACATGGCAAAACCGAAAGACCGACACATTTCGCCGTATTTGTCTCGTCCCGGCGGGCGCGGCCGCCATTAATTTGCCTGGCTCGCGAGACAGAAAAGACACATCTGAGCGTTTTGAACTCGCTATAAATTCAACAATTGTCAGTCTTTCGACATGAAACTCACACAGGTTGTAGATTAAAGTCTCGGCTTTCATTTGATGTGGTGGTTGTTGTGATTACTGTTACGGTTTCGCCGCTACGAACCCGTTTAGCGGGCTTCGTTTCTATCGTTTCATAGCCGCAGCTGCTGCTGCTGTCAGCCTCTTATAGACCTTCGCGAACTGGTGTTTCAAGCAGCCCAGTGGCCTAGTGGATAGTGCGGTGAGCTACAGAGCCAGAGGCCACGGGTTCAATCCCCGGTCGAGACAACTGTTTTTAGACTGATGTTTGTTACCAAGCTGAGGGTTTAATACACCTTCGGGCGCGGCCAATTTCAGCTATTTAAATGGCCGAGCGGTTAATCTGCTGCACTACAAAGCGGGAGACCCCGGTTCAAACCCCGGCCGAGGCAACTGTCTTCATGCTGATGTTTGTTACCAGCACATTGAATCTGGATGTTCTGCTTGTTGTAACAAAGCTTTTAAAGCTTCAACAATGTCAGGAAAGTCTTGCAAAATTCAATCAACATATCTTAGGGGTTATCTATACTTTTACTGTGTAGATCAACTCACCTGTGTTTTATTAAATTATTAAATTATTAATACTTAATATTTTTTCATTATGCTTTATTTTGAAATTTAAGACTTTTAACTTCTGGACCTGTACAACCCTATTCTATCCACTTCTATTTTTCTTAAGCTACTTTTAAGAACGTTTTAAAGTCTCGAGCTGCAGTTAGCAGTTATTGCGAATACATTCAGCATAAAGCATTCACAGTGCATTTACTTATGGAAATGCTTTTCTAGTTATTATTATAGTTCTTCCGTACACTTTTTGGCATCTAACTCTACTTGCACTATTTGAGCTATAGGAACCATTCAAATATTAAAATGTGCAGCTTTTCCGGGAATCGAGTGCGTCTATACAACTTTTTGATATCTTTTATACTTTTTGAAATATTAAGCTATTTTCACTTTTTTTTCCCCATTGAAAATGAATGGGAAGCTGTATAGGGCAGCTGCACACTCCCGCAAGAGACCCCAGTTCAAATCCCGCTCAAGGCATCTATGTTCTGCTTGTTGTAACAATGCTTGGGAAGGTTCGGTCACCTCCGTTCTTGTACCTAAAGCGCCATCTTCTGGTTGTCCTGAGCATTGCAGAGAGAACAACTATTTATACTAATACTAACTTATAAATACTGACTGCTGCAGATTAACAATTGAATTACAATGTTGGTTGCATTTTGTGTTAGATGTAAATGTTTGATGTGCTTAACATTTACGTTTTATAGAAATAGTTCTGTGTTACGCTGTTTGAGCTTTGATGCCTTAAACAGTGTGTCGCTACGGCCGCAATTTTCGCTCTTTTTAAAAGATTCTTTCACTCAGATGTAGACACACTTGTCTACTTGCTAACTGGGCACATGACAAACTCGAAAGACCTGCACATTTCGCCGTATTTGTCTCGTACCGGCGGCAGCGGCCGCCATTAATTCGCCTGGCTCGCGAGACAGAAAAGACACATCTGAACGTTTTGAACTCGATATAAATTCAACAATTGTCAGCCTTTCGACATGAAACTCACACAGGTTGTAGATTAAAGTCTCGGTTTTCATTTGATGTCATGGTTGTTGTGATTACTGTTACGGTTTCGCCGCTACGAACCCGTTTAGCGGGCTTCGTTTCTATCGTTTCATAGCCGCAGCTGCTGCTGCAGTCAGCCTCTTATAGACCTTCGCGAACTCGTATTTCAAGCAGCCCAGTGGCCTAGTGGTTAGTGTGGTGAGCTCTAGAGCCAGAGGCCACGGGTTCAATCCCCGGTCGAGACAATTGCTTTTAGACTGATGTTTGTTACCAAGCTGAGGGTCTAATAGACCTTCGGGCGCAGCCAATTTCAGCTATTTAAATGGCCGAGCGGTTACTCTGCTGCACTGCAAAGCGGGAGATCTCGGTTCGAACCCCGGCCGAGGCAACTGTCTTCAGACTGATGTTTGTTACCAGCACATTGAACCTGGATGTTCTGCTTGTTGTAACAAAGCTTTTAAAGCTTCAACAATGTCAGGAAAGTCTTGCAAAATTCAATCAACATATCTTAGGGGTTATCTATACTTTTACTGTGTAGATCAACTCACCTGTGTTTTATTCAATTATTAATACTTAATATTTTTTCATTATGCTTTATTTTGAAATTTAAGACTTTTAACTTCTGGACCTGTACAACCCTATTCTATCCACTTCTATTTTTCTTAAGCTACTTTTAAGAACGTTTTAAAGTCTCGAGCTGCAGTTAGCAGTTATTGCGAATACATTCAGCATAAAGCATTCACAGTGCATTTACTTATGGAAATGCTTTTCTAGTTCAGACTTGTTTTCATATGTGAAACATACTTTGTGTAGAACAGAACTATGAAGCTGGGTCTCACCTGCAGTGGATAGGTTCTGTCCGAGTCGAAGGCACTGAGGTCTCCACATGCCAGGAACGGAACAATGAAACGGTTCGGACCCTCTAGCTGGTTAAAGTCCACATCTGGAGCACAGAGACCAGAACCTCAATGTGTAAGTTACTTATGTAGAGCTGCTGTACCTGACAACAACACATTCACATAGATGTGGCACATTTACACCTGCATACATAGTTACCATAGGAGTGGTCCAGCAATGGGTTGGACATGTTGGGGACGTAACCTTCAGGAGGAGAGTAGTTCTGACACACCACGAACGCCTCTGCTCATAGATAGATAAAATTAAGTAACAAAGCTCTTTAGATGTATGAACAGGGACTACCAACAGGGACGTCGAGCTGTGGGACTGGCCCCTAGTAGCGTGACTCACCAATGCTGGAGTTCCTGCTGCTGCGAGGCTTGGCGCAGGTCACACCACTGAAGAAGATCTTGAGCTGAGAGTACAGCAGCGTCACATCCTTACCTCTGAAGATCTGAGACACGTGGCACAGTGAGGATTAGTAAAGTAAGATAAAGAGGGTTAGTAAAAACTGTGACAGAGTTAAGTTAGATTCACCTTGGCGACAAACGACCCTCCAGGTTTAAGGACGTGTGTGGTGATGTTCAGAGCCTGAAAGAGGAGCAGTCGTCAGCGTGACACCACACACTGACAGGTAAATGCAAACTCACTCAGTACTCACAGCCAATAGGAGCTGAGCCTGGATGTACTCATCCACATCATGGAGCCCAGTAACTATAAAAAATACCACATACATAAACACAAAACTCCTGAAGGTGGAACAAACCAGCAGGAGATGCAAGGTAAAATGAGGGCAGGGAGAAAGCAAGGTTCTCACCATCTGGAGCTCCATCGCACACCACCAGGTCGGCTGATTGACCCTCAAAGTGACGTATGATCTCCTGAGCTGTCGACACCTGAGAGAGGAAGAAGACAGCAATATGTCATGTTACAGTTATTTCTGCAGCGAATAAACGACTTAAAACCCAGATAAACATCCTCACCTTGGTGATGTCTCCCTGGAACTGAGTGACTCCCGGCAGAGGTGCCATGGCCTGCAGATCCACCGCCACAATCTTCACTTCCTCCCCCTTCTCCTCCTGACCTCTGTGTGGAGAACAGCAAAGCATTTCTATAACCTTTATGGATATAAAGAGGACTAATATTCATGCAAGTGTTAAACCTGAAACTAAAACCTGAGTTTGCGACTGAGGACCTGACTCCAGCTGCCAGGAGCGGCACACAAATCCACCGCTCTGTTCACACCTGAAAGAAAGAACATTAACGTCCATGTTTGACTAAGACACCAGAAGCACCAGCCAGGTACACTTCTCACGGGCGTCTCACCTTTGAACAGGTTGAACTCGTGGTCGAGCTGCAGCAGCTTGAAGGCGCTCCTTGCCCTCCAGCCCTCCTCTTTAGCCAGGCGGTAGTAAATGTCCCGCTTGTCTTTGGATGAGCGACCCATCGTGACCTCTGACCCCCACAAAAAACCACAAAGGACCAGTAACACGACCCAGATTGACACTGGTAATTGTCTACGATCACGAACCCTTACTTGGCTCACGACTGTTTAACAGAGCAGTGGATTTTCCTCAACTGTGATTATTACATCACAAACCGACCCTCAGATAAAACGTTTTCTTATGTTTGTTCTATATTTGAGTAAATCTAAAACGACGACTTCCTTCCAGTTTGCTAAACATTATAACCGCGCTGGAGACTCGTTAACCTCATTTTAAACTTTTAGACAAAGCTCAGCGTGAAATGCTCAAGAAGTCAATCTGCTCTGGGTGTCTGAGCGTATTGCCTGGTTTAAATATATCCACGCTAATCACCACATTCTCTGACTTTAGCAAAGCTTTTCTCACCGTCCACACGTTGCTCCTGTGTTGTCGACGGAAGGACCCCTGTTCTCAGCTGTCCCCGCTGCGCCTGTTCAAAATGACGCCACAGCCCAAGAGAACTGAATGAATGTAGGTTCTCATTTGTGCCAAAATGACCCGTTAAAATGCTGAAAATGTGTTAAGAAAATAAAAAAAGAACTTAATAATATTGTTCCACCCAGGCAGGTAGCGGGAATGATTCTTATTATTTCCAGTCTTCCCATTACAGACCACACGATGGCACTGGAGAAAAATGCATTAAGTATAATGGGTTTATGTAAAAAAAGGTTCATACAGAAATATGAATTGATAAAAATCAAATACTGTAGGTTTGCTGTATTTTCTCTTAGCTGGAACTACATTGCTGCAATTGTTTTTTGAAGACGTTCTACTCACAGGCCACTTTATTAGGTTCCCCGTACAGCAGGTCAGCCATTAATTCTACTGAGTACATGCACACTGTACTAGAGCTACTTTTGTACATTGTATTAAAATATTATCACATCATTAACTTTTTTCAAACATTTATCATTATACACTTAATGGACAATTACAATTGAGTTTCCCCACTGTGGCATCAATAAAGAAGTATCTTAAACGTTGATTGTGGGATGGTCATTAAATTAAATCCCCATTGTTATGCTCATAGGATCATGACCCTATAAATGTATGCCCGAAGTAATTTAATAATCCTCACCTAACATAATCTAAACTGATCCAGATAACTTTGTCTAAAAAAAACCCAGGATTCCACAGATAATCAGTTTACATAAAAAACATTTAATATGAAAACTGTGAAAAGAGATTTTCCTGTCAGAAATTTTTACATTTCAATATGTCAAACTATTACATTAAACATGTCAAAAATGTCAAGTTATTAAAACTCTTAAATGAGATCAATACTGAACCCGTTTCTGAGGTTAGACAAACACAGGATGAGGTCTCTTACAAAATAAAAATTTTAAATGTACAAAAATATATACATATGTTCCAAATACACTGAATATTTGCATTGACTGTGCGTTTTACACCCAAGAATCAAGGCGACAGGGTTTTGTTGAATCTCTATCTTCATTAAAGACCAAACGGAGAAGGGACACATTGGTGCGGCAAGTCAAATCCATTTGTCATTGTCCACTTCCTGATTTAAAATCTGAATTTCATTAGTTTTATCAGTCCAAGAGTTAACACACCAAGCTCAGTAAAGTATAAAAATGTTCTTAGTCTCGTGGACCCAAGGTCTCATGTCAAAACCATCCCAGCTCACGTGTTGTAGTTACATTAATAGATGAGATTCCAGCAGTTAGTAAAGTTTTGAAGTTTAAGGAAACAAGCTTGTTCTTAAGAGGAAAACTGATGCCACAGAAAATGTGAGATTATAAAACACAGAAGCACAAATGCTGAAGGAAACAACGTTTTATACACTTCCATCCATTTGAACTTCACCAGATGAGTTTGGTCAAATGCAAAGATCACTCACTTCAAACTGCAAATGAAAATATCTTAAATATTAAGAAAATAAATAAACCTTGAGGCTGAGTGTTCTCTCAGTTTCCAGTTGAATTGAATCCAAGTAAACACTCTGCATAAAGCAGCTTTATATTTATTGTGCATGTGACCATAAAAGCAGTAATCAAACTCAGTTTTAATTAGAATAAGCTTAAGAAGCCTATTCCTTCATGGCCTATCCCAGCAGAGATGGAGTTTGAAATTTTGTGATGCAACATAGATACTTTTTAAATAAAATTAAAAAAAAGCTGCTGTTTTCATCCCCACACTAAAAATGTTGAACGTCTCCAAAACATCGGTATAAGCACCGACCCTAAAAAATTGCTGACTTTTTTTTTTTTTCAACTTGTAATTTAAAAGTAAAACCGATGCAAGCCTTGGAGGACCAGATCTGTGTGGCCTTAAACCATATTAAGGATGAATTTAACAGATTAAGAAATTAATTGTAAAAGAAACTAAAAGTGGACATCGCCAGCAATAAACCTGATTGGGATTGAACTACATTTTTATTTTAACCACAAGGATTCTTTGGGTTAGAACAGTTTCCTTAATTAAACAAAACCCTGAGGGACCCTCCGCACCTGGACAAAGGCTCCATTACTGCAGTGCGTTTCTCTGTGGACACCATCTACCACTGTACCACTGTTCACAGGAGCTTTCAAGCTCAAGGCACTTTGAAACCAAACAAAATATGCAAAACAAACAGTTTTTTTGGTACTAAGAACTATTTCAGTCTCTGAACAAGAGAGGACGTGAAGTCCTCATGAACTACGACGGGGACCTGCTCCATCAAAAAAATAAAAATAAAAAAAATAGAAAAATCAAACAAGCCCAGGGGACTGTCAATCAAGTCCTATCCAATCCACATCTCTTGGTAGATGCATTATTCAGAGGCTTTCCTCATTGGGGGTAGACAAACAAGACGATGAGTCAGCTGTGATGGAGTGAAGCGCAAGGTCGCCACTGTTTGTTTGTTGTCCGTCGGTGGCCATCACCCACGGGTGGATGAGAATCTGCTCCAGGGTTGGCCGGTCTGATGGCTGCTGGCTCAGACACCAGCCAATCAGCTGCTGGCACTCTGTGACAAGCAAGAAGAAAGTGTCACAACAGAAAATCACACCGCAGCAATAAAGACTCAACTCTGGTCAGCATCACAGACACAACCATTCAGTATTGTTACAATGTGAAAAAAAAAACTGAGTCAGCAACGTAGACTGTCATATTCAGACCTGTGGAGATTTTCCGTCTGAAGTAGATCTGTCCTCTCAGAATCTCCTCATCTTGCTCAAATGGGATGTCCCCACACACCATGTCATACAGCAGCACACCGAGCGACCACACTGTGGCTGAGCGTCCATGGTACCGCCGGAAGCGGATCCACTCTGGAGGGCTGTAAACCCGTGTGCCTGGAAGGAAACAAAGGCATGGCTCCAGTGTTTATGTATGTAACCGTGAACATGATCTGACTTCTGCAGCCCTCATAACAGAATCCAACGGGTTGAGTATGTCAGTAAGTGTGGGGAGTGTTTGTGATGGGGCAACACCAGGAGGAAGTGGTAACACAACAACACCTCCACATCACATTGGGCTTCTTGTCATGAGGGCAGCAGCTGATGTGTCAGCCACCCAAAGATAGTCACGGTCACAGGGTAAGAACAAAAACAAACCCAGCAACTGCACCATTTCTCAGTTACCATTGTTGAATGCAGTCATTACTTTGTGTTTGTGGGAGCTGGGGCTGCACGCTAAATAATCAACAACATGCAGAAAAGAAACCAACGTCACTCTCTGTAGTGTACAAATGGAGACTCACCATCAAATTCTGTGTAGGCTGTGTCTTTGAGGAAAGCCCCTGAACCAAAGTCTATGAGTTTAATCTGTCCTGTCCTGAGGTCCACCAGCAGGTTCTCATCCTTAATGTCTCTGTGAACTACGCCACAGGTGTAACAGTGACGCACGGCCTCCAGCACCTGCAGAAAGAAGCCACGTGCTGCTGCTTCCTCCAATGCGCCGCGTTCTGTGATGTAGTCAAACAAGTCCTGCACTGACTCAGGGCGCTCCAGCACGATCAGCCACCCGTCCCCTCGCTCCCACCAGTCCAACAGTCGGACCACACCGCTGAACGTGCCTTCCACCTTCTTCAACAACACGACCTCCAGGGGAACCACTGTGCCACACTGAGACAGGTAGAGGGGAACAAAAAATATACATATATACATATACATATACATATACACACACACACACACACACACCTTTCTAAGCAAATAAATGTTCATCTAGTACTTTTAGATAAATGATTAAACAAATCAACAACAGCTGAAGTGATAATAAACCTGATTAAAACAATGTTAATCTATAGGTGAATCTCACCAGAGATGCCCACTCAGTGACTCTGTCCCTGCACACATGCTTCACAGCCACCTGCAAGAAAATAAAAAAACAGAAACATTATCAAACACTGTTAGAATAAAGAATAGAATAAAGTCACAGGAAAAATATGGATCTGGATTCTTTTCCTCTCCTAATTTGGGGAAGTCGTATGAAAAGCATTATTATGCTCCCAAAAAGTGAAAGCCAGATTGTTCTCCAGTGTGTAACTTACAGCTAAAGAGACCAGCTTTCGTTGTGAAAACAAAGACCACATGGGACACACAACTGCTCTGTTAAGGCACACAATGAACGTGGGGAAAAAAAACAAAAAAAAAAACCCAGGACGTTCAAAGACGAGACTTTCAAATTAAAAGTGAAACCCCTTTACAAGATAATCAAGGGTTTGTGACATAATAATTGATCTGTCGCCCCTAGACAAAGAATATGGTCTGAATTATTTAAAGAGGAAACTATTCGTTCAACCATTAGAATTTAAAAATAAAGCTTTTAGTTTCTCAAATGAAAGTTTACCTTTGTGAGAAGTACAATTATATTTTGTGGAAGTCACTTGATGTTTTGCTTTCTGAAATTACATAAATGATTCCTACTGTAGAATATGATGATTACTTAATTTAAGACAATGGGTGGATTTCAATCAGGCCTTTTGTTGGCTACTAGAGGTGGCGTTTTATTTTGAACGCCCAGACCGGAAACGCGGCCGCTCACCGCGTTTAAACCGACTCCACGCGCTACGGCCATGTGCTGGGACGTAAACAAAGCAGACAGGCTCTTACCGGCAGCCCGTCGGCCACGCGGACAGCGGAGTAGACGGTGCCGAACCCTCCGCTACCGAGCACCGCGCCGAGCCGGTAAAGCTTCTCGAAGGGCTGCTTCTCCTGTTTGGCTGAAACGCACAGAAAAACACATTCAGCCAAGAGTTCGACGGCAGAGACACCGGCCCCCAACAGAACCAGTCGCTCTGGTCTTTGTCTCGCCGTTCCTTCATACTCACAGGTCATATTGCATATGCGTCTCAAATTAAACGTACTAAGTTGACAAGACACCATAAAATAATGAAATACCAGTTTAATAAATCACTACGTGCGTCCACATGAGCGGTTAACGGCCAATAATTGCCGTTTTCCGCCCCATTCTTTGAACACGACGAAGAGAGAAACTGATAAACAGATGCTTACAATACGAGATGAAGACATGTCGATGAGATTCAAAATATTCATAGAATCATTTAAAGTTTGCCCAGTATAGAAGTTCACTGATCGATTAGTGCATAGAAAATGTATAAATTCAACAATTATTCCCACTCACTTACTGCAAACATTAGATTTCAGCTGGTTCTGTGTTCTTGAATGCAAGGGCCACGTGTTTCTGATATTATGGGATATTATGGATAAAATTAACACACGTGGTGTTTTTTTAAAAACGTCAACTAACAAAGCTGTTACGATGACAATAAAGCCAAGAAAATGGCGGTTAGTTCTGGTCGCCTTCGCCGGTTAAGCTGTTTACAGCCGGAACACGTGTGGCCGCCAGACTCGGTAACCCAATTACACAACCGGTTCTGGTCGGTTAACGACACATGAGGTTTGTGGTGCCGGTTCGGTGCGCTGAGGACGCTCGGCTGGGGTTCTACGGAGCACCGGCCGGCTTTCTGTCCGTACCTTGCTGCAGTTGGAGCTTCACCGGCAGATCCACGCTGGGCGCGATGTGCGACAGGGAGCCCAGCTTGGAGAGCAGCATGGTGCTCGAGACTCCCACGGAACCACAACGACCTCCACAAACCTCCAGAGGACAGCGGAGAGCGCGGCCCTGCTCACGGACGAAAGGAAACCAAAACACGGGTTGAGGCCGGCGAGACTTCAGCCGCTTAGCGGGAAGGAACGTTCAAGACGCTCGCGTGTCTAAAGAAACGCGCCACTGTGCCGCTCGCGCTGTATCGCTGCGGCCAATATTTACAAACAGCAAATGGATCCTTCCGCGCGACCTACACTGGAGACGGACGAGGACGCGACAGTCTTTGACACCCGCTTCGCCTCGTTCACCGACTAAACGGCGTGTGGAGAATTGAACGTCTCTGCCTTGAAATGGAAGCGCCAGAAAACGAGAAATCACACGGACTAGTTTACACAGCAGGTTTCAGCGCAATGATCCTGAGACGTTCAGTGCGGCAGTGCTGCGGCTCATTAGAGACAAGAGGCTGTATAACAACCACACAATTAAAATATGATCTAATAATAAAGAAAATGTACATTATTGCAATTGGAATACAATGTGCTCATTTCTTCCTAATGTTGTTTTTCTGCAACACAAATTCTTAATGTTTAATTTTGAACTTGATGCAGTTACATCAATTTATGCAGCACAGGAAACTTATAAGAAAGATGTCAGAGTGATGCTGTGGTGCTGGCACAGTAGGTTAGTAATAGATATAAACATATCTATTATAGCTTAAACATACTATTAGTATGAGTTCCATGATGCAGTGAAGCTTAAATTAAATGCATGTCTACACATTTTCTTCTTCTCTGCGTCCAGGTCCGTGTCTGCTCTGTTATTTATCTGCCACTACTTTGCAGCCTTATACTGTCTGGAGTGTGGGACTGAGAGTTACATGTGTGTGAGTGTTGCGTAATGCTGTAAAATTATTACATGTACATAAATCTGGATTTATTCATGCAGCACAAAAGCCACTTTTTCCATTTTAGCTTAAGCGCTTACAGTCAGCTGATGATGAGTCATCACAATGAATCAACATCTGCTCTGAACAAGAAAGAACTGAATCAACTGCAATTCAACCCATTGAATTTCACAACAAATTGTCCTTATAAAGTTTAGTTTTCCTCGTTTGGCCTGTTTGGTCTTCACCTGCAGCTGCAGCTGGAAGCAGATCAAATTTTTCTTGCTTTCAAACCGCTGGACTGTTTAGACTGAGGATGCAGCGGCCGGGTCACATGACCTGCTTTTTGCCCCAGTGAACCCAGATCTAGGTCAGCCCCTCCCCTCCCACTGCATGAGCATAAAGAGATGGGTCCACAAAAACAGATTCAAAAATCCCAAGAGGAGAACCGCTGTCGTTCGCCAGAGTTAACACTGATCTGAACTCACATAAACAGAAAATGAAATTATCAATCCTCACCTCATGAGCCAAAAAGAATCTTCTGTTTCAGGAGTAGGTCCCTACCAACAGTTTTGTGTGTTTCTTGCCAAAATTGTGTTTGCTGCTACAGTTCAAAACACACGGCAACAGTTGTTTCTTTATTTTCACTAGTTTTTCCAAATGCCCGGCTCAGTGTGATTTCACTGGTTGCCCTCCAGCTGTCAACATAAATGTGACTCAGGTCATTTGTTCTCTGCTATGTTTAGCTGCTTCTATTTTGAAAGCTGTGAAAGAACCGACCCTGCCTGAAGGGGAAAGCAGATTCGTGCTGGCTCAACTCTCCCCAGCTCCTCATCAAGGTCTCTGGAAATGCTTCAACTTCTTGTGTAATTCTCATAGAGGATCCTTCTTTTGTGGATATACAATGTCAGCGCACATCAGTGAGTCAGAGGACAGTGGAATTCATCGCGCTTCTGATCTCGTCTCGGCTAAATTAACGGTCGTAGTAGGAGACACACACTTCTCTGAGGAGAAGACTTTACTGGTTCAGAGCTGCGACTATTTCCAGGCGCTGTATCGCTCTGGCATGAAAGAGTGTTGGCAGGAAGAAATCCACCTGAAGTGCCTGCACGCCAGAGGCTTCCTCATCACCTTGTCGGTTTTACGAGGTGAGTCGCCCACCCTGGACGCCGATGACATTGTTGAAGCCATTGAATGTGCTGCTTTTCTTCAGGCGGGGGGTCTCACAAAGCATCTCATCGACCTAATTGACTCTGACAACTGCTTGCTGATGTACCACACCGCTGCCACCTTCGGCCTCATGGACCTTTATCACGCTGCTGCGCTGTTCATTCGAGACGTGTACGCCGACTTAGAGGCCGACGTGAGGAAAGCTCTGCCACCAGAGCTGATCTGCTATGTGGAGTCTTTGGCCCAGAGTGTTTTCGTGGCTGTGGGTGCACACGTGACCTGTGGCGTGGATGAAACTGTACACGCTGCCTCCAGGACAATCTGCTACCTGGATGAAACTGTTAACGACTGGAAAGTTCTGACAGACCTCCCGCTGGAGGCCAGCACCTCCATGGCCGGGGTCACTGTCTTAGACAACAAACTCTACATTGTGGGAGGAGTTCACGGAGTTCACAAGCAAGTTGTAGACTCCTGTTTCTGCTACAATGTTCAGGACAACAGCTGGAGCAGGATCGTCAGCCCTGCACAGCTGCGATACAACCTCAGCCTTGTGGGTGTGGAAGGTCGTCTTTACGCCATCGGAGGAGAATACGAGAGAACGGTGATGTCATCTGTGGAGACCTATGACGTAAAGTCTGGGAGGTGGGGGTTTGTTGCTCACTTGCCTCGACCAGCGGCGGCAGCGGCGTGCACCACAACCATGAGCAGAATATTTGTGTGTTTATGGAGGCCAATGGAGACCACAGAGATCTACGAGTACGCCTCAGAGAAAGACGAGTGGCTGCTTGTTACCACGCTGATCCGGCACCAGAGCTACGGACACTGTGTGGTCGGCCACAGGGACAACCTCTACGTCATGAGAAACGGGCCATCGGACGACTTCCTTCGATGCCTGATGGACTGTTACAGTCTGAGCTCGGGCCAGTGGTCGTCTCTGCCGGGACACTTCGCCAACAGCAAAGGGTCACTTTTCACCGCTGTAGTAAGAGGAGACTCTGCACTCACGCTCAACAGGACCATGACCCTGGAGTACGGCATCAGAAGTAACACCTGGAAGCCCAGGCGACAGATGAAGGGTTTCCCCAGAAGTGGGTCTGTGTGGACGTTTCTGCTGCGGCTGCCAAACTGCGTCATACAGCAGAAATGACTCTGATTGCTGTGAAATTAAATGGATCGTAAACGTCTGCATACACACAAATGTGCGTCTTTTACACACACCTATGAATTTAAACAACCATACCAGCGCATTAACACGTTGGATCTAGTTTTGCCCAACATTTCACTTCGTCTCAGAAAAAAACACGTTTTCCAACCTAAGCATCTTCTGAACAGAATAGGGAAGAAACCTCCAGCAGAACCAGGCTCAGGGTGTGAGGCCATGTGCCTCGACCGGGTGGGATCACGGAATAGAGAAAATAACAAAAAACATCAACAAGCAAACAAAATACAGTCAACTGCACATTGGAAACCTATGCACACGGCAGCGATACCTGTAGGCACAGAGAGGGAGAAGCACAACTAGAGGAGTGAAGGTTAAAATTAATGGCGTGCAGCACGATGGCGGCGCGTTAGTGGGCAGAAGGAGGAAGGGAAGGAAAGATAAAGGAGTGTAGTGGAAAATGTGTGTACTTGGGATGGAATATATGCTCAGAATGTATAGGATGGAATATGTTCTCTATGTAGGTATTAACAGGAATAGGTTTTCATAAGTGCAGGCTGTGAGGTGATGGAGTTTCTGTGTCCAGGACGTGAACCTCTTATGTTGGCAATAATATCCCACATCTGGAAAAGTTCTTGGCGAGTGTGGCTGCTCCGGGAACACGCTAGGTCGAAGTGACCTGTTGATAACTTTCCCGTAAACAGAGTCATTAGTCTAAACTATCCAGATCCGAAGACCAAGATTGGGCAATAGCTTTCTTCCGACTGACGTAGGTTTAGGGTTTAAAAACCGACACCCCAAAGCGGAGAGGGGGAGATGTGCTGTGCCGGCTGGGAGACACAGCTGGTGTCTCCCAGCCAGGCTCCGTCCTTCCCCGCGCGCCAGCGAGCTTTACCCCTGCAGGGAGGAATCAGGTGACTTCATGTATAACTGCCTTATGTATATATTTACACCACTTATGTGAAATAAATCATTTGTATTATTTTGAATCTCAGTGTTGTGTTTAACTGAATCCTCTCGGTGAGGAATATCTGTAAACAACTACAGATTCTTGGCGTCACGAAGAAGGCAAAAGGGAGCCAAATTCTGCAGCTGGTTTCTGGACACAGACGACGTCACGTGTGGCCACAGGTAAAAAGCTGCGTTTTGCTTTTCTTTGACGCTCTCTGTGTCTGGGATCAGTTGGAGAATTTTGGTAAGATTGTTTAACAAAGTCACAAGGCGACCTGAACAGTTAAATTCTAATTTGGCTGCCTTAAGAAAAGAATTTGGTGTGAGGGAAACCCCACCGTGGTGGTGAAGGCTTTATACGGAGTCACTTCTGCTTCTGCTGCTTAAATAACTGTTGCTGCATGTGTTGTGCTTTGTTTGTTCTATTGATTTGTCTATAAGGAGGAAAATGATGCAACCTATTGACCACTAAAAAAGTTTTAACAGACACGGGTTGGAAACTCTAAATTATGGGCGTTTTGAGTCTGGGGTTAGTGAACGGAAATTATTATTTGAATGGTTGCATAAGTACAAAAGACTGATTTGCACGGGCTCTGCAGTTAATGAATTAGGCCCAGGTGCTCAACGTGGATTGGAAAAGTACCCACATTAGAGTTGAGAAAACAGCACAGAGGTTTGCAGAGGCAACAGTCTGTTTGTGCGCTCGCAGGGGGATGTGGCCCCAGAAGTATTTTGTTGTGCTGAATTAATTAGGGACTAATATTTAATCTAGAAATAGATTAGACTGTTTTTAACTGCGAGTTATAACGTGGGAAAAGTTACATTAGCCTGGGCCAGATCAACCCAGGTGTAAATTTTCGCCACGGCAGAGGTACCTGAGTTTATAAGAAAAACCCGTTGAAAAGCGCTTTTCTGTGAGAAAGGAGTCTAGACTGAAACGTGTTTAAGGTATATGCATATGAATTAATGAAGCTTCATATATATACATGTGTATGTGCTTATGCATCGATGCGCTGTGTTTATGTGTATCAGCTTTGTGGTGATTTGGGTGTTTATTGCTGATAAAAGCTGTTGAATCGTTGTAAATCTGCTTTGTTTGGTTGTGTTGTATTACAGGCAGAGCTGGGACTGTAGGGTTAATGTTAAGCAGTGCCTCTGTCTTTGCTCTTGCAGCTGACGGTGTGTGTGTGAAGAGATAAAAATAGATCTATGTGCCTTTCACAGTAAAAGCAGATGGGAGTTTTTTTCCTGTGTTCCTCCTCATGGTCCGGTAGAGGCTGAGTACGGAGCTGCTAAACTGTGTGGGTTGCTTTTGCTTCTATGAACTTTTTGGGGTTGAGAAACCTAAGATTTGAGTTGACCATAAAACATTGAGAGTGTTTGCCTCACTGTGGTTGGTTGTAGGTGGATAATTGTTCACAGTGTTATCAGAGTGACCGCGCTCTCCTGTTTTTAAAGAGGAGGGATTTTGTATGAACGCGCGGTCTGTGATTGGCTTTGAGTCTGTGGGTGAAATGGTGCATCTCCTGGTGGTCAAGGGCTATTACACATAAGCCCAGCCAGCCCCCTCCCTTTCTGTTCAAAATGTGTGTACTGGGGATGGAATATATGTTCAGAATGTATAGGATGGAATCTGTACTCTATGTAGGTATTAACAGGAATAGGTTTCATGAAGCACAGGCAAAGCAGTCAGGCTGTGAGGTGATGGAGTTTCTGTGTCCAGGATGTGAACCTCTTGTGTTGGCCAGAACAGGATGTTCACTCTCCCACATCTGGAAAGTTCTTGGCAAGCGGGGCTGCTCCGGGAACACGCTAGGTCGAAGTGACCTGCTGATAACTTTCCCGTAAACAGAGTCATTAGTCTAAAGTATCCAGATCCGAAGACCAAACTTGGGCAACAGCTAGGGTTTAAAAACCGACACCCCAAAGCGGAGAGGGGGAGATGTGTGCTGTGCCGGCTGGGAGACACAGCTGGTGTCTCCCAGCCAGGCTCCGTCCTTCCCCGCGCGCCAGCGAGCTTTACCCCTGCAGGGAGGAATCAGGTGACTTCGTATATAACTGCCTTATGTATATTTTTACACCACTTATGTGAAATAAATCATTTGTATTATTTTGAATCTCAGTGTTGTGTTTAACTGAATCCTCTCGGTGAGGAATATCTGTAAACAACTACAGGAGCTTGTGCATGAAGGAGGTCACTCAGCGTCTCAGTCTACAGCAGCTTCACTCACAGGTGGTTCACAGTGACCAGAGCAGCTCTGACTACGAGCTTTAAGTCTGGTCCACTGTGCAAATGTTTTTATTTTAAGGGGAATTTTAGATTTTTGGTGATATTTGAACTGTATGACTGAATTCACTCAGACAACATCAGGATGTGTTGGATCAGTGTAACTCTGTGTCATTGTGCGTCGTCACTGTGTTTGCCAGTATTGTTTTAATTCAAGCTACGTCCAGGGTTTGTCCTCCCAGAGCCTTTCTGTTTCCTGCAGCAGCCTGTTTCCTGTTGGCGATGAGCAATGATGATGATGGAGGTCAGCGACAGGCAGAGCCAGGCACCACAGGCAGCTGGGCAGGACGCCAGTAGCGCAGAGCAACGCTGAACCGAACCCAGAATGCAGAGAGGAGCCGGGGTCAGGCCGGGACACGGTGCTAAGCTCCAGCCACAGGCCTGGAGGCGAACCCAGGGACCTGTAGGGAACATTGATCTAATGTGATGTGAGAGTGTGCTGTCTTCCTCTGTTCTCCAATGTCTCCGCTCGCTTTCCTTTCGCCCGTCTCTGTCGTCTCCTTCTAGGCATGTTTGTGTGTCTGTTTAGTGTGTCTTATATATTTTGCTCCTTTTGTGTGTCTTTGTTGTAGATTTTTTTGAAGTAGTTTTACATTTCTTTGCGTTGTATTGTTCTCTGTCAGTTCCATCACTTGTCGTGCCAGGATTATGGTTGTTATGGTTTGTTTACAGCTATTTGGATTTTTAAAGTCAAAATGAATGAACACCTATGGAGGGAGCCCTGAACCTCACAGCTATGATTCAGTAATCCATCCATGCTTGAGTCAGCTCAAACTTAAGCCCCTGTACTGTGAGGGTCAGGGTGTTAATGTTTGCTCAATTTTGGAATACAGAAAAGAACCTGCCTTGAAACCAAACGAAGGCAAACATCATCTTACATGACCAGTGTGTTTTTATCCAGTCGAGGAAGTGGGTCAGTCTAGACACACACACACACAAGCGGACACAGACTGGTGCAAATCGTTCTTTTACTTTCATGAGGTGCTGCTGACCCCAGGGCAGCCTCTTGACCTCCCGCAGTTTGCCGGTGAAACATAATTAGAATTTTAATGTCATTAAGTTAATCCTCAATTTACACGTGAAAATGTCTGAAAAGCCAAAAGCCAAACCTTTAAAACATGTTAATTCTAAAAGCTGGTGAGGGTTTATCCTACTGTCCTGTTACACTAGCGCAAAGAAAAACCTGCAGTGTTCTACAAAAGCTTCTATGAAAGAAGGGGAACTACAGTAATATGCTAAAACATCCTTCTTTCCGTTTTATTCTTATTCAGTTCAATGTTTTATATTATTCAGGGCTATTTTTGTAAATGTGTTACTGTAAAAGTAAGGAACCCTCCACCTTCCACCCCTTACTTCTTTCCAGAGCCCTCTACACTGTCATCATCCCCATTCAGGGGACAAAGGCCCTTTCACAGGGTGAGCTGGGCTTCTTTAAACAATTGTGCATCCACCTCTGTGTTAAGCAGCAGTAAATTATACTCTTAAAAGTACTGTTAAAAGCAGAAAAGAGTCTGAGGAGTCGGTCGGTTAAAGGTCAGTCAATGTGTTTTTGCTCTTTGACTTGGATTAAACAGGCCATGCTTTGTGCTCATAGCCCTCCGTCTTTTTTACCTACCATCTGAAATAAATTCAAGAAGTTTACTCCATTTTACTCACCCTACAAATTCTGAAACCAAAGCTTAGACTCTCGACCACACACCTCATTCTCACACACGGGGTCTCGTGATATTGCCACTCCCTTCTTTTGTGTCTTAAAAACGAGGCCCTCCCTCACCCCCTAACCTCTCGCTCCCCCACGAAGAGAAGCTGACAATGATCTTTGACTCCCATGAATATTAAATGTAGGAATACATTTAGAAAGGAGCTGAGTGTTGCTGCTGCTTTAACCAGTCGCTGATGTATGTGCTTGTGTGCACACAGCTGTGGAGGCGTGTCTGAAGACATTTCTCACCAGGCCAGCGACGGCTGATCTTTGGCCTGTTCACTCGTCTCCATGTGTTTTTTTGTTACGGTTAACATCGTAGCATGCAGGAGGCTGCTGGGAGATGCAGGCCGTCCCTGTGCATTCAAAGATTAACTGCTAACGTGAGTAAGGGTGATTTACAGAGTTACAAAATGGGTTTATCTGCGCTAACGGTGTCTCTTTTCTCTGGTGCTGCTGTCGGCTCTGTAGCTTCTTATAGATGAAACGTTGCTGCAGTTGTCTCAAGGTGAAGCCCACCAAACAGTCCAGCACACAGCTCAGTGCAGTTCTGAAGGTTACTTTTACAAGTTGTTTATCGCAGACATTCACATAGTTCAAGGTTTTGCTTGCTCACATGAAAGCACACACACACTCAGTTCTTCCACACAGACGGACTAACTCATCACCTGAACCGCTTATGTCCGTAAGGGTTGCGGGAGGTACTGACTAGCCAGTGACCCAAAATAAGAGCTGGCAGGACTAATGCAGCCGATTAAATGCTTTGCTTTGTGTGCAATATAAAATTTTCCGCCTCATATGGCCACTGACCCCGTCTGCTGCACCTCCCATTCAGAGGGTCAATGATTACCAGTAAGGCTGAGATTGCTGTGGGTGTGAACGGACATGATTTGGGATCAAGCTAAATTAACTTCATAGCAGTTTTTTAAATTTCTTGCAGTACAAAATTAAAGCTCCAGTCAACCCCACATACCCACTGACCTTTGACCCCTGGGGAGAACGGGGCAGTTAGCGCGGGTAGTACTCGACACAGTGCACATCAATTACGCTTCACCCTCCTGTTGACAGTCGGCATCGTAGCCGTGCTTCATCAAAACAAAGGGCAGAAACGTGGACATGCAGCGTAAAAGGGAATTTCTTCTTATTTCTGTGTCTGCTCTGCTTGTTAGTCTGGAACGCAGACGTTTAGAAGGTCATGTTGGTGCCAGAGGTTAAAAGAACTGCTCTCTGTTCACTAACTAGACTTCTTACACACAGATGCATTGATACTAAACCTTGTGATAACGTGTCAGTAGCAGCTGTCTGTGGGTTCCAGTCTTGAGCCCAACCATTCTGGACTGTCACAAGCTCGATGGACAGTGATGTTGCTGTGGGAGGAGACCCAGGCTCCAGAGATTAAAGTTCAGCCGCATTGTAGCTGCTTCAAAAGCACAGATTTACTCAGTTCCTGTCAAAGCTCGACATCACTCGACATTCCCCGTCTGCCCGCTCCTACCGAGACAGTAAGTAGTTCATCCATGTAACACAGGAAAAATAATTCATCTGAAAATATTGATTTTTTTATGTGAAGCTGAGGGCAGGTTGCATGATAACCTCTGGACAGAACTTAATTATTAATTGCTCAACAAACTCAACACACATGAATAACACTCAAACGCTTGTATCTGTGTTGTGGCTGCTGTTTCTGCTGTGAACCTTGAAGGGTTCACGCGAATGGTTTAATCATTTTAACCAACTCTGTCCTGTTTTACATTTTGAATTCATCATTTTCCATCACTATTCAGGTTTGTAAACATATTTGTGCTTCTGCTGGTGATTTCATCTACATCCGAACAGGATGGACCAGAAACAGCATAGCGTGAAACTGTCTGTCCAGCCGTCCAGAGGACTCATGGATGAGAAGTTCATTGTCCTGGTCCAGAAGGTCCATCCTGGCTTGCAGTTGACCATCCATGCCCTCCACCGGTGTGAAAACAGTTACAGTTGGGAAGCATTCGGTCACTACACGGCCGATGCCACCGGGACAGTGAATGGTACAAGGTCCAGTTGTGTAAACCTCCAAAACGACCTTTGCAGGTTGTGTTACAGAAGGACAATTGAATTATATTAGATTATGTCACCTTTTTTTTTACACAATAGTCGCAGAGGATCTCAGTCAGGGTGGAACATACTCTGGGGTTGAACAGATGGGTCTACTGTGGAGCTTCAAACCGGTTCCAGGCAGCAAACCTGGAATCAGGTAGACCAACTTGGCCAGATGTGTGAAGATGATACAAACAAAGTCAGCTATCAGCCAGTTTCCTAAATCAGAGCTGGTTCTCCCACTGTCCGTCAGGATGCATAAGATGAAGGTCCAGACACCCATGGAGGTCGCCATATCTGTGTACCAGGGCCATAAGACGGAGGGGTTTGCGGAGCAGGTCCCTCTTGCCAGGGTGGTGGTGGAGCGTTGGTACATGGCGCCTGGGGTTCGTAGATTCCCAGTCACAGAGGATGGACTCACCGCGACCCTCTTCCTGCCTTCAGGTAGGACTAGGACCAAGTCTGGAGGGAGGTGTCTGGGTTCTCTTTGGTGTTGTACATGTAACGTTAGGACAAACAGACAAGAAGCCTTCATAAAGTTACTCTGGAGTCACAGAAATCAAATACACATTCAAGCCTCTGTGTTTGGTCTTTGGTCACGTCTGAAGGTTCTGGACCTTTCCCTGGTGTCTTGGACCTGTGGGGGAATGGAATGCAGTTACTGGAGTACCGAGCAGCCCTGCTGGCGTCCCACGGCTTCGCCTCGCTGGCTCTTGACTACATGACTCCTAAAATGTCCTCGGGAAAGAAGGCGATGGTGGACATCCAGTACATTGAGGTTAAAAGAAACTAAAACACAAACAGCCATTATCTTAACTGTATCTGATCTCACCCATGAATGTAACATCCATCCTCACCAACAACTGTGTTCGTATTGAACAATAAAACATTTTAATCATTAACCAGGTTATAAATATATTTAAACGGATGACTGCAAAGTTCAGATACTGAGATTAAAGCAAAGATTAGACATAAAAAGCCCTAAGATACAAAATATCACCACGGTCAGTATTAAGTTTATTATGATGAATGGTGAAGAGCACAATAATTCACTGATGTTTAACATCCGACTCATTTCGTGATGCGTTCCTGTTGCAGGCGGCCTACAGAGTCCTGCAGCAGCATCCTCAGGTCCTCAGCACCAGGGTCGCCATGCTCGGCTTTTCCTTCGGGACCAGCGTCACCCTCAAACTCACTGCTTACTCTGAAGTTGTGAAGGTACGACAGATGCTGCTCGACACTATTTTCAAAAAGAATTTTTGTCATGCTGGAGAATTTAAGGATTTAATGTCTCGCTGGCAGTTACTTACTGGAGACACAACATGTCATGCAGTTCATTTGTCGGCTCCTTCTTTGTGAGTACATTTCCATTGTGTGTCTGTGTTTGTCTGCCAGCCCACGTGCGCCGTGTGTATTAGTGGGAGTCATGTGCAGCCGGTTGATGGATCTCTGTTTGAAATTCTTCGTTTCTACATGGAGTAAGTTGGTCTGACAATAGATACAAATATAAAATCACCCGTCTGACTGTAGAAGATGAAGTTATTCTAATTTGTATTAGAAATGAGAAGAAGACTCGCTATAACGAGAAGGGCGAGGTGATCTGGAGAGATTTGGTGCTGCCCATCCCGACTGACCCCAAACTGAAAGTGGACGTAAGTACCGGCAGCATTGGGATGTTACGCAGCTGGATCATCTTCAGGCTTGACAATGCTTGCTGCCAGTTTTCCAGTTAACAGATGCCATCAAGGTCAGGTCTTTGTGTTTATGGGAGTCAATAAACTCTTAGAAAACTGGTTCAAAGGTTCACACGCCTTTAAACTCACAGTCACTCTGTCAAATGTCCAGTTAAATCATTTATTGGTTTGAACTCCAGTAAAATCACTGCACATGCTCATAATATTACTCTGTTATAATTATTACTGTCGTCATTCACAGGTGATGGAAGCTGAAGAATAAAGATCTCAATGAATGTGAAAAGCTGTTTGTCTCTGAGCAGGTTGGTCGGATCCAGTGTCCTGTGCTGCTGGTTGCAGGTGAGGACGATCAGAGCTGGCCTGCCTACGAGTCTGCAATGGACGTATGTTTTTCTCCTGGTGACACTCTGCATCAGTGCCGTCTTTTATGCGATAGGTTGTGTTTGTCTTGTTTGTTCTGCTGCTGAAACAAGAAATCACTGTAGGATCAATAATTAATAATTATCTTATCTCACCACACCTCACCTCTTTACCTGACCCCTTGGACCAGAGATATGAATGCATTGATTATAAACTGATTTATTTTTCATGAAAGTCCTTTTCATGTGGGTATTATTTTTCCAGAGTGCAGGCTTCCATACTGTAAGCTGTACCACATTTCATGTCCCAGGATTGTTGGAGCAGGTTTTGTAGTGTTGTCTCAGAAAATAATTTCCCAAAAATCTGTTGTGATGTTACCAAACATTGTGAGCATTTGGCTTCATTGAAAAAAAATGTATTTTTCTATGATGTAGTTACTAACATTTTGCTGTATGGAAGTGTAAAACATAAAATTGCACAAAACATTCCCTGGACCAATATGAGCTTCTGTTGATCGTCTGTGTTCCAGGTGAAGCAGATGATGGAGCGGGCGGGGAACAGCCACCTGCTGACAGTCCTGTCGTACCCAAACACCGGCCACCTGATCGAACCGCCGTACACACCGCACACCAGAGCCAGCAGCTACACAGCCAACAAAGCCAACAAGAACAGTACGTTTATGTCCCGAGAAGGAAAACCTGAACAGCCAGAGGAGCTTTGCATTACTAAATTTACATGAGCTCCCAAAATCAGGACTGCGCTTCTGTCTTTGCAGACACAGCTCTGTGGGGCGGAGAGATGCTGCCACACTGTTGGGCTCAAGAAGACGCCTGGAAAAAGATACTGGTGTTTCTGAGGGAGCATCTGTACGACACTGGTGCAGCCTTGCCTTCAAGCCTCTAACCAAGACTCATTTCTACAAAGCTTAGCGATACGAAATGGAGAGAGACGTCAGAGAAACCCTATCACTGCAGATGAAAAGCACCGTTGGCCTATTTGCGTCTTCTAATTCATCCCTGACGATTTTTAATGGTTCGCAGCTGAAGTTTGTTCCTAAGACTGTAATCCGTGATTTTTTTTCTTAACATCACTGTCTTAATAAAAAAGAAAGGATTGTCCAGGGATACGCATTATTTAATGGGGTTTTAACGGAATGTTTGAATTAAAAACGGATTCTTTGTATTTCTATGTTTATTTACCATGGTTTAAACTTGAGACACAGCAGAAGAAGAGAAGGGAAAACTCCGAGGCGTCTTTAAACGCAGCATGTCTTAGCGCCTCGACAGCGCCATCTTGAGTCCGGACACAGTGACCAGCGCTCCATCGCGAGTTCAAAGATTAATGTCCGCCGTCATTTTTAATCTGAGTGTCCTTAAATGAGTTTGCAAATCAGATGGCGGACGGCAGACCCGGAGGTGACAGGTCTAGCGAAGTAAGTTCGGGTTTCTTTCCTCTTTTTCAGTAACAAGTAGCTACGTTGCTAAGTTAGCATCAAGTTTGCTAGTTCTCTAAACTTATTAACCAGTTTGTTGGTTCTCGCACACAGAACGTTTATTAACCAGTTTGTTGGTTCTCGCACACATAACGTTTATTAACCAGTTTGTTGGTTCTCGCACACAGAACGTTTATTAACCAGTTTGTTGGTTCTCGCACACAGAACGTTTATTAACCAGTTTGTTGGTTCTCGCACACAGAACGTTTATTAACCAGTTTGTTGGTTCTCGCACACAGAACGTTTATTAACCAGTTTGTTGGTTCTCGCACACATAACGTTTATTAACCAGTTTGTTGGTTCTCGCACACATAACGTTTATTAACCAGTTTGTTGGTTCTCGCACACAGAACGTTTATTAACCAGTTTGTTGGTTCTCGCACACATAACGTTTATTAACCAGTTTGTTGGTTCTCGCACACAGAACGTTTATTAACCAGTTTGCTGGTTCTCACACACATAAACTAACTAAAATATTAACCATGCATGAATAATCCTGATTATTTATGTGGTTGAGAGGCTTCTTCAGCTTAGATGGAGAGTTTGCATGTGCAGCAACCTGTGTCTGGGTTCGTCATCCCTCAGACAGTCTTCGATATTTTCTGTTGATGTTATTTGTAAGGCTCAGTTCAGGATGGAGGGTAAAGAGTGTTTCGTGAAGCTGTCGGTCCATCCGTCCAGAGGACTCGTGGATGAGAAGTTCATCGTCCTGGTCCAGAACACCCCTCCTGGTTTTCAGCTGACCGTCCGCGCTCTCCACCGATGTGAAGACGGACACAGCTGGCACGCGTTTGGTCACTACACGGCCGATGCCACTGGGACGGTGAACGGTACAGAACCCAGCAAACCCGACAGAACTCAGTCAGTAGAACCACCACCAAAATGAGAGAGAAGGGTTCACTCGTTTTACTCCACAGTGGCAGAGGATCTCAGTCTGGGCGGAACATATTGCGGGGTTGAACAGATGGGTCTACTATGGAGCCTCAGGCCGGTTCCAGGCAGCAAACCTGGACTCAGGTAGACCAGCCTGACCACTACAGCAGTAGCAAGGACCTAATGAATGTAGTCAGAGGTGACTCTGTCTCCTCATCCCTCAGGCTGAGAAAGATGGACGTCCAGACTCCCATGGAGGTCACAGTATCAGTGTTGAGGGGTCACCAGACTGAGGGGTTTGTAGATCAGGTGCCGCTGGCTGCTGTGGTGGTGGAGCGTTGGTACATGGCGCCTGGTGTCTGCAGAATCCCAGTCACAGAGGGAGGCCTCACCGCAACGCTCTTCCTGCCCTCAGGTAGGTTGACAATCTGGAGGAGTCGTGTGGGTGGACGAGACCATTCACTAAACCTATGTTTCAGAAATTGTGTTGTGTATATATTGTAATTAGGCCTTATCAAGTAGATGTTTATTTATTTCAACATATATCTCCAATGCAACACTGCAAGATATTGAAAACCCGACTTAACAGTTGCTTTGGTCCATCCAGGAGATAAAATCTTTTGAACATGCTGATCTGCTTCACATTTGTTTAAAATGTGCAGTCTGTGCTGTTTTATACTGGTCTGATTGTAAATTTCTTCCTGGTTTTGTTGGTGAGTTATAATTAATCTTCTTCGGTGCTCAAACTAAAAGATGCTGATGTGAACGTCTGTTTTGTCTGAAGCATCTGGACATTTTCCCGGTATCTTGGACCTGTGGGGCAGTGGAGGAAAGTTAGTGGAGTATCGAGCAGCACTGCTGGCCTCACGTGGTTTTGCCTCCCTGGCTCTTGACTACTTGACACCTAAAAGCAAATTGGAAACTGGAAATATGGTGGACACCGAGTACTTTGAGGTAATGGTTACTATAAAGATAATTCTGAAAACTCCCTGTTACATGTAAAACTAGAGTAGAAATCGTTTAGGAAAACTGAAATCTGTTGTCAAAGCAGGTCAGAAAATCAAACACAGTTGATCGGCAGTCATTTATATTCGAGTTTATGCAAAATAGCAAACCGGAGAGTCACTAGGTTATGAGAAATCGAGCAGGATGGGATGGATCTGAACGTTCAAAGATTGAGCAAATGTAATTACTAATTTTACAAATGGAAGGACATTCAACTGCTCAGCAGCAATATAAACACACGTCTACAGAACTATGTCAGTGAGGAAGAAGCCTATTACAACACCTAGTCAAACCACTGGCGGTGAAATGCGTAACCGTGTCGAAGTCTACACCCGAGATGTTTTATCAAGAGAACACTTGCCAACAGAGGCTGGATTAGTAGTAAAGGTTGAGCTAGATAGATAGATAGATAGATAGGACTTTATTTATCCCGCAATGGGGAAATTCTGGTGACCCAGCAGCAGCATAATTACAGACAGAATAAAAGGATTACAATAATTACAAAAAGAAAAAGAGTAAAATTGTTTGACAGTATGTACATGTATGGACATAAAGTGCGAAGAAGTTCCAAAAGGAAAAGAAAAAAAAAAATAAAATAACCTATATGCAACATGTTCACCGCACGGCACACATCACACTATAAACATGCTTTCCAGTCATGTTGGTGTGTTGTGGAGTCTTATTGCCGTGGGTATGAAGGACCTCCGGTAGCTCAGTCCTGCACTTCGGGTGCAGCAGTCTTGCGCTGTGCGAGCTGCGTTGGTCCTCCACGGTTTGGTGTAGGGGGTGGGAGGGGTTGGCCATGATGGACGACAGTTTCGCCCGAGTCCTTCTGTTGGCCACCACCTCGATGGACTCCAGTGGGCAGCCCAGGACAGAGCCAGCTTTCTTAACCAGTTTGTTCAGTCTCTTCCTGTCTCTGTCCGCGCTGCCGCCCGCCCAGCACACAACGCCGTAGAGGACTGCCGATGCCACCACCGTGTCATAAACAGTCCGTAGGAGAGCCCTGCACACCCCAAAGGACCTCAGTCGCCTCAGCAGGTGGAGGCGACTCTGGCCCCTCCTGTACAGGGCACCAGAGTTGTCGGTCCAGTCCAGGTTTTTGTTGAGGTGGACACCCAGATATTTGTAGGTGTCCACCATCTCGATCCCAGAACCCCTTATGCAAACCGGCGGTGGTGGTGCTGGTTTCCGCCGGAAGTCAATCACCAGCCCCTTCGTTTTTCTGGTGTTCAGAACCAGGTGGTTATCTTCACACCAGTCTACAAAGTCGGTGATGACCCCCCTATACTCCAGCTCGTTCCCCCCAGATACACATCCAACAATCGCAGTGTCGTCCGAGAACTTCTGCAGGTGGCATTTGCTGGAGTTGTACCTGAAGTCCGCTGTGTACAGGGTGAACAGGAAGGGCGAGAGCACCGTCCCCTGGGGGGCCCCCGTGCTGCAGACGACCACGTCAGACACACAGTTTCGCAGCCTCACAAACTGTGGTCTGTCTGTGAGGTAGTTGATGGACCAAGCCGCCAGGTGTTGGTCCACGCCTGCAACCTCCAGCTTCCCCCTCAGCAGTGCTGGCTGAATGGTGTTGAATGCACTGGAGAAGTCAAAGAACATGACCCTCACAGTGCTCCCGGGGGACTCCAGGTGAGATAGTGCCCGATGCTGCAGGTAGATGACGGCATCATCCACCCCGATGCCCGCCTGGTAGGCAAACTGCAGTGGGTCCAGCGCCGAGCTCACCTGGGTGCGGAGGTTGCTGAGGACAATCCTCTCCATGGTCTTCATCAGGTGAGAGGTCAAGGCCACAGGTCTATAGTGGTTCAGCTCCCTGGGATGTGGTATCTTCGGAACCGGAACCACACACGATGTCTTCCAGAGAGCCGGGACCCTTTCCAGGCTCAGACTCAGGTTGAACAGGTGCAGGACCACCTTGTCAGGGCCTGTGGCCTTCCTGGCCTTGTTCTTTCTTAGCTCTCTCCTGACCTGGTCCAGAGAGAGGCAGAGGGGGGTGGGTGGTGACTGGTCTGAAGCTGTGGCCTGAGCGGGGTCCACAGTGGGAGGGGGGGCAGAGTAGTCACCAGGTGGATGAGGTGTTAACAGCTGCAGCTGGTGGGAGTCAACTGTAGCGGAGAGGTGTGAAGACGGGGGGAGGTTCGAGCTTATGATCCAAAAGTATCAAACATGGCGGAGGCAGTGTTTTTTCACTTGTGATTGAAAAGACTAGAACCAATTCTGAAGTGTGTAGAACAATATCCTCTGCATGTTGTTTCAGACGGCCTACAGAGTTCTGCAGCAGCATCCTCAGGTCCTCAGCAGTAAGATCGCCATTTTGGGCCTTTCCTTAGGCACCAGTGTCACCTTCAAACTGGCTGTTTACTCCCAAGTTATGAAGGTACGACAACCAAAAAAATGTATTTTCGCCAACCTGGCTAACCTCACACACATGATTTGCTTGTGCACTTTATCTTAAAACTGTGAGATTTAATCAGTGGTTAACTGATGCTTATTAGTTGTAGCCGTGATCTAGAGCTAACAGGCAAATATAAATGCAACAACACAAAGCATGTATCTCATAACATGTATATCTGCTCTAGAGAGCAACGAAGAGAGTAAAGTCAGGGGTGTAAGAACTCACTGATGGCAGAAACACATTCTACTGCTCATCCATCTTTTTCCATTTAACTTCATCAAACATTCAATCAAACCAGGTTAGTGCGATTCGTTGGTCTGAAGTATGCAACGAGTTGGCAGTGCTGCGAGTGATGTCGGCTGAGCTCTGCTTAACACCGGTTAATGGAGCTGCGGTGGGTTGACTCATTCATGGTCAGCGATGAGTTTATGTTTGTTTCTCAGTTCAGCTGTGCAGTGTGCATTAACGGGAGTCATGTGGAGCCAGCTGACGGGTCTGTGAAACACACACTGGAATACGTAAAAATGTAAGTGGGCCTTTTAAATTCTGTGTATTTTGAGTTTGAAATTGAAGTTTTAGCCTCTCAGACAGTGGCTGGTGAAAAATGTACCTGACTTTGCAGATTGGTGTTAATCATCTTAAGCTCCATTCATACAAATCAACAAAAAAATGAGACAAGAAAATAAACTGAAGTGAACCTGAAATATCATGTTGTACCTAAATTTGAGTTGAGTCATAACTGGCCATTATTTGTTTAGTTCAGACAGAAACCTGGATAAGATTAAATTCAATGAGAAACACGAGGTGATTTCTCGAGAGCTGGTGCTGCCCATCCCCACTGACCCCACACTCAAAGTGGATGTGAGTACTGTCTTTATTCCTTTATTATCAGGCAAAATAGGTCTTAGCTACAATACATTGTGTTTAAGAAGTCTTAGTAAAACACCATTATTGGTTTTGCAATGTATTCTGGGTAATGGTTGCTCCCACAGTGTCTTTTTTTCTCATCTCTCCTCCACTTTCTGATCTGCCTCATTTTTAGGAGACTGCTTGTGAACATTTTCAATTCTGTCGTTTATTTTTGTCTCGCACAATATGGGAAACACTTTTGGTGCAATCCTGTGACCCGTGACTGCAGAACGCAGTGTGATGCCAGTCACAATATTGACTTGGGGTGAAAGTACTATAAATTTGCACAGCAGTCTTATTAGCCAGACCCCTAACAGATTAACATTTAATATGAAAGGGTGCTTTCAACCATGGTATAAACTTTTCTACAGAGCAACAGCAACACCTGTGATGAAGACAATTATTTCTTCCTTTGAAAGTTTAAACCTGATAAACTATCCTCCAGTTGTGATGTTTCCTCAGATGACAGATGATGTGTAAGGAATTATATGAATCTGAAAACCTGCTGCTGTTTATCTTGGAACAGGTTGGACAGCTCAGGTGTCCTCTGCTGCTGGTTGTAAGTGAAGATGACCAGAGTTGGCCAACCGTCGAGTCTGCAATGGACGTAAGTTATTAACAGAATTTATTTAGTTAGTAAGCAAGTGTTTGTTCAGAGGTGTTTTTTTTCTTCCATGCAAGCAAGTCAGAGCAGACTGTTCGTTTGCGTCTCAAATATTGCTTCATTCGTGCACTTTTGTGTTTGTGTTTGGGGTAAAAATTGGGATCATAATCTGAACTTCCTTCGTTCCAGATAAAGCAGATGATGGAGCAGGCAGGGAACAGCCACCTGCTGACTGTGCTGTCGTACCCAAACGCCGGGCACCTGATCGAACCTCCTTACACACCACACACCAGAGCCAGCAACTTCAGAACAACCATTGACTCCAAGACTACGATCTGTAGGTTTAACACTGAACTGAGAAAGTTAAGGCATTGACATGAACTGCATGATTTGAGGTTATCGCCCTTAAATGTGGACTTGAAATTTGTTACTTCTTTGCAGTACTGGCTCTGTGGGGCGGAGAGACGGCTGCACATTGTCACGCTCAGGAAGACTCCTGGAAGAAAATTCTGGTCTTTTTCAGGGTGAATCTGTACGGACCGGGTTCAACGTTAGGGTCAAGCCTGTAACTGAGGTGAAAACCTGAGAGTAATGAAACATTTCTATGATCAAATAGTTAAAACTGAATCACATTTCACAAAATAGTTGAAGTATTTTGACCCCTTTAAGGGAACTGAGAGAAGAGGTACCAGGTACCAGTTAGATACAACAGATACATAAACAGGGCTGATGGAGAGTTACTGTGCATCAGCTCAGTTTTTGAGTGTTTTAATTCTTCACCCATTATTATTGTTGAGTGCATTACATTCAATTATGGTTTATTTGCACAGACCTATAAGATTCACAAAAACAAATGCACAGTAGTTGAGCTATGTATGTCTTGGTCACAATAAAAGAAGCTGATGCGAGTGGGTAATTCCAGGTCTCAAGGGCCACTGCCCTGCTACTTATCACCTGGACCAGGTGTGTACAGTCAATCAGCAGCTGACACATGGAAACAAAGCATGTTTTTGTGCTGTCTGAGGATGTCGACCAGGAGAACCTCCAATTAGTGGCGCTGCTGTCCTCAGTATGGAACTAAACCACATCAGATGAGACCTGATTTCCACATGTGCTTATGCGTAATATCATGTCTTACAAATAAAGGACAACATTAAACATTGGTTTCTTCTATTGAATTGTCTGTTATTGTGGCAGAGTTATTGTAAATTATACTTAACAATCTGAGGAAGACGCCAATCCCCATATTCAGGCTTGAGAAGACTGGGCAGCCCTGCACTACCTCAGTATCCTCAGACAGAGGATGGCGCTGATGCTCCACATGGAGACGGTTAAGACTCTTCTGTCAGTGTTTTCTGTCACATGATCAGATCCAAACTGGCCAAAAACACAACTGAGCTTTTTTGCGACACTTTGGCATCGAGCGAACGTTTGCGAAATATTTGAGTTCCGAGTTGTCCTGAACGTAGCTCGATGTTCACCAGCTCGGCGGCGCCATCTTGTGTTCACGTGCTATAAAATCCCGCCGAACGATAGTGCTCAGTTTCCACAAGTGGGACCCTGTAACATCCAGAAGGAGGTGGGGAGGAGGCAACACGAGGAAAAACAAGGAGGAAAATAATATCACGGTTAAGATTAGGTCACAACACCGAATAGGGAAACATGAGACAGACAGAGACTCATTACTGACATTTCTGAAAGACACAGGGGTCATTTTTCTGTCTCTTCTCCAGCATAGTAGGTGGCGTTAATGCACCTCATCACTGGATGCCGCCCGCCATAAACTAGAAGAAGAAGAAGAAGAAGCAACAGCGCTTTGGTTCGGTGAGTCCGGTCTTTGTTCCCAAAACCTGCCGCTACACACGGTTCGAGAGCAACGACCGTAGCTAAGGTCGGTTCTGGTTCGGCTCGTAGAGGGACACTGGGAAATTAACGCAATTAACTGGTTTGGTAGCTACGCAGTGAATGAACGGAGGAGCGTGTGAATTAATGAACGAATTAATTAATTATTAATCAATGAATTAATTAACCAATCGGCGAATTAATTAATTGATCAACGAATTAATTAATCAATCAATGAATTAATGTTGTGGCCTTTGGTCTTTTGGTCTCAATTCTGGTTAATTTATAATTAGTTTAATTTGGGCTTTGCAGCCACTAAGGTGCTGGAAGGTTGGTTTCACTCTAAAGCAGGTTTATTTCAGTTGCTGAGGGTTTGACACGCGTGTAACTAAATTACGTTCAGTTTGTTTGGATGCCTATAAAGCCACAATGGCCAGGACGTAAACGAGTCACACAACGAAGGCAACGTTTGCTTTTAATGCAGACCCAATTACCGAATACGCGGAGAGAGCCTGTGTTTTACCTTAACAAGGTTTTCATACAGACATTTTACAATGAAATGTGCAAGAACTTAACGTGGTTACGCAACGTTGTAGGCAAAGCAATTGTTCCCTGTTACCTTGAGCTCTAACCCTTCATAAACACTAGATAAGCACGTAAACGTCACACGTCATAGGGTTTGACATATATTTCAGACGGAATACACGTGATGGTGCAGATCACAAGCCAACAATGGAAAGAATCTATCTGTCAAAAAACAATATGCAGGTGACCAAATTAAAATCCACTGATGAGCTCAGCATCCATATAACTGACAGTTAAAAGATTGTTCATAAACCCTTGTTGTTGTTATAAGTAGCTGTCGTCCAGAAGTTAAATAATTAGTATGTGTCCTTGTTGACGGTTTGAGTTGGGCATCGTCAGGGATGTTGGCCATCTGCCTCCACAGGTTGGGATAAGGGGAGGCAGACAGTACGCTGGGTTTTGATGTATTTGTCTGTCTGTTTTTACCTGCCTGCTCAGTTCAGGATGGAGGGTAAAGAGTGTTTCGTGAAGCTGTCGGTCCATCCGTCCAGAGGACTCGTGGATGAGAAGTTCATCGTCCTGGTCCAGAACACCCCTCCTGGTTTTCAGCTGACCGTCCGCGCTCTCCACCGATGTGAAGACGGACACAGCTGGCACGCGTTTGGTCACTACACGGCCGATGCCACTGGGACGGTGAACGGTACAGAACCCAGCAAACCCGACAGAACTCAGTCAGTAGAACCACCACCAAAATGAGAGAGAAGGGTTCACTCGTTTTACTCCACAGTGGCAGAGGATCTCAGTCTGGGCGGAACATATTGCGGGGTTGAACAGATGGGTCTACTATGGAGCCTCAGGCCGGTTCCAGGCAGCAAACCTGGACTCAGGTAGACCAGCCTGACCACTACAGCAGTAGCAAGGACCTAATGAATGTAGTCAGAGGTGACTCTGTCTCCTCATCCCTCAGGCTGAGAAAGATGGACGTCCAGACTCCCATGGAGGTCACAGTATCAGTGTTGAGGGGTCACCAGACTGAGGGGTTTGTAGATCAGGTGCCGCTGGCTGCTGTGGTGGTGGAGCGTTGGTACATGGCGCCTGGTGTCTGCAGAATCCCAGTCACAGAGGGAGGCCTCACCGCAACGCTCTTCCTGCCCTCAGGTAGGTTGACAATCTGGAGGAGTCGTGTGGGTGGACGAGACCATTCACTAAACCTATGTTTCAGAAATTGTGTTGTGTATATATTGTAATTAGGCCTTATCAAGTAGATGTTTATTTATTTCAACATATATCTCCAATGCAACACTGCAAGATATTGAAAACCCGACTTAACAGTTGCTTTGGTCCAGGCAGGACCTCAGGTCGGGCCAGAAGAGCATGTTATTGCAGAAATTATTGTCATGTAATCTGACTTGATGTTGACTAGCATCTTCACTTGTCTGAAGCAACTGGACATTTTCCCGGTATCTTGGACCTGTGGGGGGGGGGAGGGAAGCTAGTGGAGTATCGTGCAGCACTCCTAGCCTCTCGTGGTTTTGCCTCCCTGGCTCTTGACTACTTGACTCCTAAAATCGCCCTGGAAACTGGAAAGACGGTGGAAAACGAGTACTTTGAGGTAATCTTGATAAACCTGTATCACTCATAACATTTTGTTGCTGGCGGGAACAGAACTCCAAAACAAGCTGAAAGACTCTGCTCTGTTTTATTGATGAATACAATAGGTTTCAAAATACCTACAGACCTTTATTTCTGGTTTCCGATTTATTGTTTCAGACGGCTTACAGAGTTCTGCAACAGCATCCTCAGGTCCTCAGCAGCAGAATCGCCATACTGGGCCTTTCCTTAGGCACCAGTGTTGCTCTCCAGCTCACTGTTTACTCCCAAGTAATGAAGGTAAGACAACTTGACATGTGATGCTGGATGGAGACTGTATAAAATGTAAATGTGTCTATCTGCCTTTGTGCCCTCTGCTAATGTAGGAAATTGAAGGCAAATGTTGTGAATTGTGTTTGTGTGTCTCAGCTCAGGTGTGCCGTGTGTATTAGTGGGAGTCATGTGCAGCCAGCTGAAAGTTCTGTGAAGCAAACACTGGAATACTTATTTAGGTAAGGGCGTCTGTGATCTCTGGTCAGATGGATCGTGTGAATCTCACAACCTGGGTTTGGAACTAAGTTTTATTAGTTTCCACTGAAGGCGTATAATGAGCCTGAAGCGAAACACAGATTCTTACCAGATAACTGGAGTCCAGGATGAAATCAGCTAATATAAATCTAAAACATTAGGTTTATGTTGGGTTGAATCATTGTTAGTCAAAATTCTTAGTTTTGTTCAATCAGAAACTCTGGAAATACACGTTACAATGAGAAGAATGAGCTGATCTGGCGAGAACTGGTGCTGCCCATCCCCACTGACCCCAAATTCAAAGCGGATGTGAGTACCACACAAAGCCTTCCAACCTTTTTAAGCCATGGCACATGTTAAAACATACAAAGAAAAATGTCACAAAACCTATAAATATTGAAAATCTAGTCAGTTTAATTGATAGAGGGACTTGTTTCTTTCTTTCTTTCCAGGACTGAGCAAATCTTTTCAGATCATTTTTTAGACAGGCAGCATCAATGTCTCCGCTATGGTAGAGCCGTTTGGCTTTAGATGAGTTCAGTAGCGTTCAGAACTTTCTCACTCGTCTTGATGGTTTTTCTAAGTAACACTGCCTGTTTCACCGTTTGTTCACGTGTTTCAACCAAATAGTCCGTGTTGTTGTTTTGAAGTTCAGCTGTCTTTTCTGGAGATGCCCTTTAAGTTTTACGTGGAACCGTGTGGGTTGGATGCAATGTAGATCATTTTCAAATTCATCAAGTCGTTGAGACCTGTCTTTCAGACATTGCCACATAAATGATGATGAAAGACGATTTGGAAACATGCTGCTGTTTGTCTCTGGACAGGTCGGGCGGCTGAGGTGTCCTCTGCTGCTGGTTGTAGGTGAGGACGATCAGAACTGGGCAACCTACGAATCTGCAGTGGACGTAAGTCAATTCGCCTGATGAAACGCTGCATGCTCATCAGGATCAAAGGTTCTGTTTTGCTTCCACAGTGTGGGACAGAGTGAACTCTTATTTTTTTCTTTTTTTGTCAAGGTCACATCCTTTGACACAAATATGTTGGCCACAGTGAACAGGAGGTGTGTAGTTCACTGCACTGACAGTGCTATGAAACGTGTTAATCCTATTTAGTTTATTTGAATACCTCTCATGTGAGCAATCCGTAATACTGTCATGACCAGAGAAAGCTCGGCTCACGGTGTTCACAGGATTTTATTGCTGTAAAATGTCAGTATTGATTGACCTCTAAACAACTGCAGTATATGAGGCAGCTTGTAACCTCTTCTCTACTGATTTAAATGCCATGTCAGTGTCATTTCATGTGTTGCATCATTCCTCTATTTCCTGGAACCACTGATATGTCTTTAAAACATGTGTCCCTCAAGCACCAAGTCAATCACGTTGATGTTGAACTGCTCAGAACCGCGTGTCGGCCTCTAGACCCAGCTGTGCTGTAACATGAGCCACTAGTGGAGCTGTGAGTGGGGAGGGTGGATCAGTGTGTTGTACACAGCTCTATGGTGAACTCTGGTGTCAACGTCTGTGTTCCAGATGAAGCAGATGATGGCGAGGGCAGGGAACAGCCACCTGCTGACTGTGCTGTCGTACCCAAACGCCGGCCACCTGATCGAACCTCCATACACACCACACACCAGAGTCAGCAACTACAAAGCAGACATCAACGGCAAGCCTGTGATGTGTAGGTTAACCACTGCACTGGCAGAAACTGAAGAGATCTACATCAACTCTTGAGTTTCTACTGCGCTTTGTGTTTGCAGTGATGACTCTGTGGGGAGGAGAGACGGCAGCACATGCTCACGCCCAGGAAGACGCTTGGAGGAAGATTCTAGTCTTTTTCAGGGAAAATCTGTATGGACGTGGTTCAGCATTAAGGTCAAACCTGTAACCGAGGTGACGAGAAGTTGCCATAGAAGATAACGTGAAACTCACACTTGGAGCACTTGTGTGATCGGAGAGAGATTTTTCTGGATAAACATCTAATGTCATACAACTAAAACCATACATTTTAAGTGAGGAGGCTTTTAAAACATCATGCTATGAAAAGTTAAAACTGTAAATAACTAGACCATTATTGAAAGTGTTTTCACCTTGGCAGCAGCTAAGGCTTTTGGGTATTGTAGTAAATAGAGCTGCCTGTTTCTTCAGAACAGTTGTTTTTTTCTGTGAGATTAGGAAACATTTCACACACCAGAATCATCATACATATTTAATAGCAACAGTGGACATTTATTTCATTCACTGTTTTTTTTCCTGAAGCTTTGACACTTTCTCAGTTCAAATAGAAAGAAGGCTCCGAATTCACAACTTGAGCTTCTCTCTGGCGCCACCTTCAGGACAGTGTGCTTGTTCACTCATTTATACCAGTTGTTTGACATTTGGCATGTTATGAGCAAAACACTGGGCTGTTCTTAATCTGTCTAAAATAAAAGTCCTAATAAAAGACATTCTGGTTTGTCAGAGGCAGCAGGTCAGTGAAGGATCAACAGAACCAGCAGGGATGGAGTGAGACGCTTCAGGACTCTGTTTGAGATGCAAATGTGCCACTCACCCAGGCAGCTTCACACACTTTACATCACACAAGATCCTGGGTCCACTTTCTCTCACCTCACATCTCGAGCAGGAGGATGCTACGTCCTCATACAGGCAAACATGCTCTGTGGTGTTTTAACTGCAGGAATAATCTGTTTGTGCACCTTTACTGGGTTTCATTACTGTTTCCCTGACATCTTTCATGCTGCTGAGCTCTGTGCAGCTGAACGTCGCGGCAGAGACAGACATCCATTCACACCTAGAGGCAATTTAGAGTCTCCAGTTAACCTTTAACCTCCAACTAAATGTTTTTGGACTTTGGTGCCTAAGGAAAACCTGCCTAGAGACATAACAGAGTAGAACCTGGCGAAGTCCTGACTCAAACCCAGTGCTGTGAGGTGACCGTACTATCACTCTTTGTTTTACATTATAATAATCTATAAAGATGATAATTCGATCTACAAGAAATATCTAAATCTATGTCAAAATGTATGTACATTTAATTTTTAATGACTCAAAGCATGAATAGGAACCAGTGGGGGAAACGATATATTTTTTAAATTATTTGTAGTTTACCTGTAAACACCTGTAGCTTCGTTAATGCTGCTGTCATTTAAATAGATTGATTTTGGTGAATAGTAAAGTTCTATCTGTAATTATCAAGGGTAATAATTTGCAGTTATGTGTGACTTTGCTTCCGCCTCCTCTTCAGTCACATCGTGGCAGACATGGCCTTCACTGACTCTTATCTCCTGTCAATGTCCCTGCCTGCTTATTGACAGAGGCAGCGAGACACACTCGCTCTTCATTATGGAGAGCTGTGACATCAGCAGGTCCGTGGGTTACCAGGATACCTGGAGAGAGGCCCGGCCATCCAATTAAAACACAAGAAGAAGGAAAAAACTGGCTCCAGATCAGCTCAGCGATAATTATTTGCAGACAGCGCTGCTGCTCCTTCAGTCAGTCTGCTGACACGGGAGACAGACGAACGCCACACGGTGAGTGGATTCACGGCAGAGCTGCTGCAGCTTCGCTTCATGCTGGCTGGGTATTGTTTGTGTGCAGGTTAAACTACTCGTAAATGGTGTAAACATGCATGTGCCCTGATTATGACCTGTCGTGTTTCACTTTGCTGAATTGAATATGCAGTTTAGAAAGTAGCTAAATATATTTACTTAAAGTCTTATACCTGTACTTTAAAGGTCAGAGGTATTTTTACTCCACATTCAAAGGCAAATATTTGACTTGTTTAATTAACTACATTCATTTTTACATATGCATTTTACTTTGTGGACACATACAATGATTAAGTGATGATCCATTATATTATTAGCAACGTGGCCTTGCATACTTGAAAGTAGAATTATCTCCACCTTTACCACATGCAACACTTTACATGTTTACACAGTAACACACATAATCCAGGAGAAACACCCACTGAGGTGTCTGAATTCTACCACTGTGCGTAATGACTTGAACAGATTTTAACTACTGCCCAAGTCACTTCAGGTCCGTGGTAACGGAGCTTTGATATGTGCTTTTATCAGTGTTTTCCAGCTCCCAGACGTTCTGCCAGTTTGTGGGAAAATCTGGTCAGCGGGGAAGCGAAGTGTGAGGTATTGGTCTTGGATGTTTGTGGTTTGGCTCACGCTGCAACAGTGAAACTAGATGACTTCCAGTGCTCTGTGCAAGTATGCGCTACACATTCTTCCCCATCCTCAGTGCCCTCAGGGAGATGTTTGATTGCTCCTACGTTTATTCTGCAGCGTGTCAGCGAACCTGATAACAGTCCTAGGAGTTATCAGAGCAGAAACCCTGCCTGTTCACAGACACAGGCTCCTTTTCTCTTCATAATCCCAGTGTCAGAAAAAAGATGCCCAATACTAACAATTACTAGCGGTATACTATGTATCGATCTATATTTATCTACATTAGTTTTCTGATGGGAGAGACGTTAGGTGTATTGTTCACCACCAGCCGTTGGGTCACGTTCCCGCCCGTCTGGGACACCCTAGTACATTTCTCCAACAACCCCATCACGGGGGCAATTCTGCGCTGAAATTGTCTTGTAGGTTTATTTCATCGCAAGGCGAATACGTTAGCACCAAAACTCGCTTCGGTCCATGTTTACTTTTTACTTTTTACTTTGTTATTACCTGACCCGTTTGATTTGCAGGGGCTGTCGTGACGGGCCCCTCCTCCTGTGAGTCAAGCTTCAGGGTAAACTTGCTCCCGCATCGCTGTCGTCGGTGCTGTCGTGTTTGCTAGTCAGACCAGACAAACCGTCACATTTACGGTGTTTGTCACGGATGTTCACCGATGTCGTGTAGCTACTGACAAGCCCAAGATGGGGCAGTAGTTGTCCACGTGTGTTGCGCCTAACTACCCACACGCTAGCCGCAAGTAACGGGTGGCTATGCTAACCAGCGGCGGTTAGCCTGCTAACGTCCAGCTTTTAGCCGACACCGCTCCGCCCGTCATGCGTCCTCCGGTGGGCTCGCTTTAGCTATTTGCGGCCTTGCTCCCCCACCGGAGCAGAACTAACGGACGGGTTGTCTTCTCCAGCTCGCCAACATGACTCACACACAGTGATGTAGCGGGCTGCCGTTAGCGGCTAACGTAGCTAGTGATGCTAGTCCACGCCGGAGGCAACTAAAACCATGTCCGTCCCATGGAGGTGAAGCGTTGCTCGGCTTGGCAAAGATGACGGGCCGCCTGAGCCGGGGTTTTGTGTCTCCGTTAGCAGGAGGCGGATCATGGAAGCCGAAGAAGCGTGGAACAAAGAGCTGAGTTCACACAAACTGCTGGATACAAAGCTGTGCAAGCAGAATGGCGGGATCGGTGAGACTGGCGCTTTCTACCTTTACACCGTTCAGCCGGACGCGCGGCTTGACGTTTACAGCAAGGTGACCTCTCTCCTGCAGGTTTAGCCAGAACCCTCCACCGCCTGCTGAAAAGCCAGAACACGCTGCAGATCGAGGCCGTCACCCGCTCAGAATGTTCAGGTTGGAGACATCTACCAGGCTTTAAGCTTGGAATTCATTTAAAGCCCATTTCACCGTTTCACTTACTAATTGCAACCCTGTGAAAATCTCCCATAACATTGAAAGAACAGTTTAATGGACTCTGCCAGTCTTGTTATAGTCTCTATTTTTTCCGTCAGTGATTATGGCAGTTATTCTTTCTATTATCTGTCGCATCACTGATACATACAGTAACGTTTGTGCCCAGGTGTTTTGCACTGGGGGCACTAACATGACGTCTTGTGTCCCAGGCTCTTGTCCAAATCTGATGATGAGTAGGAGCGAGCATGCAGACGCAAGGCCCGTCCCCGTGGCCCTCACCCCCCAACTCCCTCCAAGAGCCCACCGGCCCCTCTGTGTGTCCGTCTCCTCAGACAGCAGCGGACGCTTCAAAGCTCTGGAGACGCAGGAGTGGAAGAACAACCTCAAAGCTCAGGTATTTAAACCAGTGAAGTCTCTCCATACTTTGTTTGTTTATTGTTTAATTTGAGGGTCTTGTTTTGTTGAGAAGCTACAAAGGTGGAAAGTTAAAGCTGATTTATGTGCGTGTGCTTCTTGCAGATGGAGCAGGCTCACAGTGCAGGAGCTGCCAGTAGTACCGGTTCTCTGGAGCGAGCCTCTCTATTCTGTGCCTCAGCCTCCACTACAGCGTCCAGCTCTGGCCTGTCCAGCCCAGTGGAGATCCTCAACAAGAGCAAATCCTCCAGCCGCTTCTCTCTCTTTTCTCCACCCTGGAACAGCAGCTCTGAGTCTGACTCCAATCCTCCGTCTCGTTCAGGCTCTAAGAAGTTGCGCAACTATAGCAGGAGAGCTGCCACAGGGCCGGCAGGAGCTAGGGCTCCTGATGTAACTGAGTCCAAATCCAGTGGACCTGAACACTTCCAGTACTCGGAACCTGTCATCTCCAAGGTGACGGACTACATCTATGTTGGCAACCTGAACGCAGCCTACAATGGGCGCACTCTGTGCCGCAATAACATAGACAGCATCATTGACATGAGCAGTGTGCCAGGAGAACTGGGCCCCAGCCTCAGCCTCATACCCTGCACCTGCTCCCGCGGTGCTCGCCACAGCTGGTCCCGCCTCAAGGTGGACATTGGAGATGTGCCAAATGCTCTGGGTGATGGCCCAGGCCTGAAGCAGCGCTGCTTCGAGGACATCAACGAGTGCATCAATGCCTCCACTGAGAAAAGGAAGCGTGTCCTGGTCCACTGTCGGGACGGTTTCTCTTTGGCGCCGACGTGCATCATCCAGTACCTGATGGTGAAGCGGAACATGAGGCTCATTGCAGCCTACGAGCTGCTGAGAGCCAAGTACCCAGTCAACATCAGGGAGTGCCACCAAAACGTGCTGGTGAGCCTGGAGAGGGCCCTGCGGCCCGAAGGTAACGTCGACCCAGAGTGCTTCAAACAGGCCCTCTCGCGCAAAGTGGCATGGACCTGACTCAGTTTCCCAACATGCTCAGCTGCACCTCATGGCTCTTTTTTCCTTGACCCCTGGTATATTAAGTATTTTCCCAGAGACAAACCGAGGGCAGCTGTTCTTTCTCCTGTAGAGTGGTCAACTGGATATTATTGTCCCTACTTGAGTTCAGTGGTTGTACAACTGTTGAATTTGATGTATTACTTCTTCAGCCCTGTAAATGTGACCCGGCTGTGGTGCCCCCCATCCCATGAACAGGAGACGCAATAGACTTCACTGTAACGTGTACAGATGTAATGGTGTTGGCTGTATGATTAATATAGTCCTGCTTCAGTTCTGTGCCATGCTGTCGTGGTGGTGTTCTATATCAGGGGAATTTCTTAATGAGAGCTCTCAGGAGATTATTGATGTCATTCCAGTGCAGCATGGGAAATTATCACACCAGGCAATGAAATGCATCTCAGTGAACTGTGTGTATTGTAGGAGGGGAACCGTTCTGAAACCACGACCCAAACATTTTCATTGTTCTGTGTCACAGAAGACGGAACCACCCAACCAGCTGCCAGTCTGTTCGGGACATCCTGCTGCTTAATCCTCCCTTATGTTGCCAGACTTTTTAAAAATATGCAGGAAATGTGAGGTTATGCTGCTATTTCATGGTGTAGCATTCAGGGACAGCACAGTGTAGGTCATTTGGTTCAGACCCCCAAAAAACAAAAAGTACAACCACATATTAAACACAAGCGTTTTAAAGGTTCCCTGTGGATTTATTCCATAGTTGTCTTCATAAAATAACTTTTCCCAGTGTGTTGCTTTCACCATTTATTTCATTTTGCAGAGTAGAACGAAAATAAAACAGGACGGTGCTCATCAAGACGTTGCTCTGAATTTGAAATCCAAAGCTTTCTCTCGTGGTTGTTTGCACAGATTTGTTAATGAAGGAAGTAACTGGCCATTGATTACTTTTTATTCTTCTTCCTTGAAATGTGTTTCACTGTTAGAACGGTTCAGTGAGTCAGTAAAAGATGCTTCAAGCGAGGCTGCATTTCTGCTGCAGATGGATGAACAGGTCATTTGGCACCATTGGATCGATCACCACTGACCGGATTATGTTACTGATTTAATCTGCTTATATCGCAGGAAGGAACTTTGCACATGGACACATGATTTAAATCTAACCTGCTTCTGTTGTTTGACCTTTTCAAGCTATTCTTTTCTGAGGTCATACTTGATGGAAGCTGAAAGGCCCATCTTGTCCTCTGTGAGGAAGACCGTAGCTCTATTTCAGCCACAGTTTGCTCGGTTAAACCTCTCCAGTGGTGCTCAGACTGTGTCTTTGTGAAGCTGAACTTCAGCGTATGCAGTAAACTTGGGAAATGATGTGAATCTCTGTAGATTATAAGTATTCGTTTATCCAGTTTAGCCACTGAAGTGTGACTGAGAGTTTCCACTGCCAGAGGTGTGTGTTTGCACTATTTATGGGGTTGTTCAAGATTTTTTTTTTTTTTTTTTTTTTTTTTTTTTCTCTCTCTCCGTATTTTTGGGAAGGCGTCTGATGAACTGTCAGCTGTCTCTGATCTCAACACGATTCCGGTCACACACCGTGAAAACTGCAACCTAAAGCTCTGTTATCCTCTGATTTAAGTAGTAACAATCTTCCAGTTGTACAACAAAACATCAGCATTTAACATTTATCCATCTAGAAAATGAAAAAGCTGTAACATGTAGGCGTTGTCACAAGCTTAGGTTAGTAAATGCAGGAACTTGTGATCAAGGCGACTGAGCTGCAGCCCTGTAAATACCAGAACCATTGTTTACGTGTCTGTTTCTTACCAGTGCCAGCTTATTGCAGTGAGGTGATTCCAACTGCTGGTTCGGGCCAATGGTTCAACTAAGGGTTAAGCAGCCTAAAAGTCACAAGACACCTTGAACATTAAAATCGTGGGGGCAGGTGGTTGAAAACCCCGTTACTGATTTTAAAGAGTAAAAATTAAAGGTTTGGCAGTTTTAAAGTGTGATTGTTGGCTGAGATACAGAAATGTCACAAACTGTTCTGGACGGAATCGTGCGCCGCTGTGAATGTGGTCGTCATCCTGGGGCCAGCGCTCTTCGTTTGCCTTGGCACTCCACCCGGACGCTTTGTCTTTTTAGCCTTGGTGATGTCTGATATTATCACAAATGTTGTCCTCTGAAAAACCGTCATGACGTCATTACCCAGAATTCTTTGCAATTCCCCTAAAAATGGTCACTTAAAAAGGCCAAGACAACAACTGCTATGACCGAAGATAAGCAGTGTTTCTGCATTTTAGCGTCGCGGTACTGTAGTAAAATCCTAACGTTACCCACAGCAGCACAGTTCATTTGGGACGTGAGCAGTGTGGCAGGAAAGAAAGTACGGTGCCTTCGTTTGGAGTCGTCTCGTGACCGTATGGTGATATTTGCACTTGGTATCACTTTAGCTTTTTTGGATATGTTGTAAAATGTTAAATATTTTTGATGTTTTTATTTTACGTAACAAAAGTGACATTTGTGACACGTGATCTTAGCTGTAATATATTTGCTTTTGTCATTCGTGGGCCGTGCAGGTGTTTTACTAATGCAAGCAGTGATGACACTAAAGAATGAGACCAGTTTCTCAACTGTTTGATGCCCGTGTACTACACAAAGTTACTGCATATTTTATTTTCTAGTCAAAAACCATCACATCCGATTAAAACGGTTTCCTAACTTGTTCTCTCAGGTGATTTCTCAGTGGCTCAGAATGTGCTCAATGAATATGATGTTCAGAAATGTGAAACAATGTATTTCTCATGTCATGTTTATAAAGTCAAATATAATTTGTACTGTTGAAATATTAAAGACAATAAATATTGACAGTTGTTGAGGCGTTTGGCTGCTCGTCCGCCGCCTCCTGCTTCTCGGGCTTCGGTAGCGTTTCTGTCTAGTTTGATGTAGTCAGACGTTTTATAAACCGTATCGTAAAGAGCCCAACTTGTGCCACTGCACAGATGTACATGGCTCAGATACAGTTTGAGTCAGGTCATTCTGTTTTCAGATGCGATTGTCAGTCCTGCTGTTTAACTTCTGCTGGTTCCTACAGCCTTCTCCTGTTAACGGCTCCTTAATATCGTCCATTTGCGTGTCTGAAATGACTAAATGACGTCTTGAGAGTCCCACCTGCCGTCCCCTGAGCTTTCATGGCTGCACCTCCCTGAGCTCCTCAACCAGAAAACCTGCAGCTGACCCAGCCTCCTTCTGTTCCGAGAGCCGAGCAGCGGTCGGTTCTGTCGGTTCTGCTGTCGCGTTGTGGATTTTCCTTTTTTTGCCTCGTCTTGGTTGAACCTCTAGGTAGTAATAGGCTGGACCAGCGCTTTCCTTCTGGATGCTTGGGGGGATAATTCTTTCATTGTAACAATCTAGAAGGCAGGGGGTTATTTATAATGGCGAGGGAGGGAGGAGATTTCAGGGTGGATGGGAGGTCAGATATAAGATTTCAGGTGGTGCTGAGCCCATTGGTCTGTGAGAAAATAAACTTCCATAAAGAGAATCGTGGGGTTTCCTTTGCCTTTGGGAAATGCAATATAAAGCAACTTTTAATGTCAAAACCGAGCCACTGGCCAAACTGCTGCGCTGGTTGTGTTTCATCCAGAAGGTGAGAAATCTTCGTCTTTCTCTGCTGCTGCTGACTTGATTTCGATGTTGGTTAATTGCTTTAGTGCTCTATGTTAAATAATGCTCTTTCAGAATTGATTGCGTTCTTGATGTTCGGTAAAAATGGCCGCTGTCAGTTGTGTTGACTGAGAAGTTACTGGTTGTTGTTTGGCTTGGTTTTTGGAGAGATAAGTGATCGGTTGCATGTTTCTGTGATGCCTGAGGGGCCAGTATTTTAAATAGAAGGTTTTGGCTGAAGGGTAATTCATATTTAACAACAGTACTTTAAACGTGAATCTGCGTTACTTCACTTTAAAGGCAACAAAATAATTCATCCAAATATACTCCAACAAATTTCAAACTGGACAAACAAAATATATGTTGTATTTAGATTTTTTTGGATACTGTACTACTGTCTATTAAATAAAAATTTGTGTTAAAGTTTAACAGTATTGGTTTACGCCGTTCCCGACCCCACCAATATAATATTGTTGTTTTAAGTGTTAAAAAGCATCAGTGTTGTTCAAGAAGGATTTAAGAGATGTCGCAGACTGAAGCAACAGCCAAGGACACGTTTGGCTGCCATGGTTACATCTTGTCTTTCTGGTCACATTAGCTTCATTATTCTGAGAAACACATCGTTTCACGCTGGACTGGCAGATATTTTAGTGTATGTGACAAAACATCAGGCGGCTCCAGATGTCACACTGGATCAGCAGCGAAGAACCAGATCAGGCTCCGCGGTGATTCTGGATGGTTGAGGTTCCACTTGGTTCATGGACAGAAACAACTGGGATCAGAGCAGATGAAGGTTTCTGATATTCAGACAATACTGTGAATTATTTCTTGGGTCGGAAGCAAGATAAATGGATGTTTTCCGCTGGGAGATTGTTGATGTGGATTGTTCTGCACGGTCTCTGTTTCCAGGGGCAACGGGTAACAGGTCATATCAGAGGTGGTATCAAGTGTTTCCTGGTAATGTGCCTGAAGACAGATCTATTCTGACAAGGATACGCAGCGAGGGGATGAACAGGGGACAACTGGGCCTCAGATCCCTTGTCCTAATTTAGATAAGAGGATTTTCCTTGAGGCAGACCCCAGACGCTCTAGACCGTATCATGTTTCTTCTAAGTGGAGTTATTATTTCGGAATAGTCCTCCTCACTCGACCTCCCGCTTGTGTTGGCTGAACACCTGTCCATTCAATTCAAAAAAGAAAAACATGTTTTTTCTGCAGGTCCTGAAGCCAAAAACGCCAAAATGTCAGAGTAAGTCCAGACTCATCCACACTCAGTAAGAGTCACAGTTACATGTAACGGGGAGAATCGCCTTCATGTTAAAACTGTCTTCTTCTCAGGAAAAAGATGTCGTCAAGTCGCAAGCATCACCTGAAGGTAAAGGAAGCCGTGAATATCGACGCAACCTTTGCTTCAGCGTCTTCTGAGCAGCGTGTGATGTGCATTCATATCACTTCGTTGGCAGAGTCTGATGCTGTCCATCGCCAAAGGTTTACTGGAGGAGGAGGAGATAGAGCGAGAGGAGGAGCGAGGGAGGTACATGGCTGAGAACTGTCCTCCTCCGTCCCTGCCCAGGACCATGCAGGAGCTGCAGGTCGGTCCAGAACCGCAGGGACTGCATCTGCTGCGACGGAGGAGTCTGACGTTTGATTCCTGATGTTTGTGTTCAGGAGCTGTGCAGGGAGATCCACCATAAAATCGATGTGGTTGACGAGGAGCGATACGACCTGGAGCTGAAAGTCAACAAGGCCAACAAGGAGGTCGATATCATTAAATCATTAAATGTTGAAAAAGCAAGACGGCCCATCACAATACAGCATCCAGCCCATACATGCTGGATGTTAAACTGCTGGATAGGACACACACACACACAAATCATTAAATGTCTCACACGTTGCCACTCAGATGGATTTTTAAACGTCCTCGAGGTTCTAGAGGTATCAGAGATTGTATATTAATGTGACACTCATGTATAATAATTGACCACCGTTGTCCAGATCGATGACCTCAAGATCAAAGTTCAGGACCTGATGGGCAAATTCAAGAAGCCCGTCTTGAGGAAGGTCCGCATGTCGGCCGACGCCATGCTGAAGGCTCTGCTGGGCTCCAAACACACCGTCAACCTGGACCTGAGGGCCAACCTGAAGCAGGTCAAGAAGGAGGTGAAGGAGGAGGTGAGCGATAGACCTGCTGGGCTGGTCAGCGACGGGTCCGTGATGACGCCTGATCCGCTGATCCGTGTCCGTTTCCTCGTTTCAGGAGCTGCGTGACGTCGGAGACTGGCGCAAAAACATCGAGGACAAGTCCGGCATGGACGGGAGGAAGAAGATGTTCGAGGCAGAAGCGTAGCCCGGTCCGTTAATGTCCGGCTTAATGTGTGGAAAGCATCCTCTGAATAAACACCTGCTGAAGGAGTCGCTGTGTCATGTCTGCGTCAGTTCATTACACTCTAATGCAAACATTCAGTGCGTTCAGAGGTTTGTGCATTTTCGTGGTGAAGATCATTTTCTCCAGATGTGAGGTGAGACTTTTTAATCATTTTAATAAGTGATGAGTGTGTTTAAGTTGCTCTAACAGCTGTATTTTGAATTTCAGGCCATCATCCTCGTCACTGGGCTTAATGTTCTTCAACAGTGATTTCATTCCTTGGTGGGCAGACGGTAAAGTTCGGCCATGTTTAGCGTCCGACATGTTTCCAACGTGGGAGGACAAGCTTGTTACTCTGTTCACTGCAGGTGTTGTCGCTGCTTCTGCTCTCACTGAACCACTCGTTAAATATTTGGATGTTTTTCTGTTCGCTTCCTGCTCTGTGTCCACCAGAAGCTCGATGGCACAAGATAATACAGACAACAATCCTAAAGGGCGGGTTATTTATAATGGGGCGAGTCCAGGAAGGGGGAGATGACACTGTACTGTATTTCATGACCTTGCCAGCCCATTGGTTTGACCAGGGATCCACTTCCATAACGAGAAAGTGGAGGCTTTACAGGACTGTCAGAGATCCAATATATACCTTCTCAGCACTACGCTGCCTGGGACTCGCTCTGTGTCTGTGACCCAACAAGCTCTGCTCAGCGACGGTAAGAAGTCTTTGTGTTTAGCAGCATTTCTTTTACTGTCCATGTGTAATATTTGATGCTTACTCACTGTTGGGCCTCGTGTTGGAATTGGACCAAATGTCTTAGTAAGTAGTTTGATCAGTTTGTAGTGATGGTAACAAGGTTTTTTGTCTGTTTAGTCACATTGTTCGCTGGGAGTGTTTATGACGTACGGCACAGTTTATTCGATTGCTACATGAGGGGAAATGCTCTGACTGTTGTCCCTCGAGGGGTTTTCTGAATTTCAAAGGTTAAAGGAGTAGTTTTTCGTCTCAGTGTGGAAACGCTCAGACACAAGCTCGCGCTCTGCTGCCGTGGCAAACCGGTGATGAATGACCTGGTGAGGAGCCACACGCTGAAAGACCACACCGCTACGAGGCATCGACCTGAAAGGCGATCCCTCAGCGTTTATCCTCCTGTCAGCACCAACGGCTTCGTGAGAAACGTGGTCTAATTCGCTGCGGCTGCCAAACTCAGCCTCCGTCCTCGCGCAGCTGCTTCTACTCTAAGGCAGCAGAAATGATGCATTTAGTGTTTAGATGCATTTACTTTAGTTCATGTGGCCTTTTTGTTGTTCAGAGTTTCTTTAGGTGACATTTTCTCTGGTTAGTTACTTTATGTGCGTCTTCTTCTTCACATCTTTTCTGTTTTTCAGACGCGTTTACTTCTCCGGGATTGAAGGCTATTGTGTGTTTTAGATGGTTTGGAGGTGACGTACCGCGTTCAGCATAGCACCGAGTTATTTTTGCGTCTTGCTCTAATGTCTTGTCTGTCCAAGAGATGTTCTGCGGTGTTGGATTACCCTCCAGAGACAATCCCCTTAAAAGCCACACACCTTTTTACTTAAGACAGAAACCGGGGCCCAAATTTAACCCTGCAGATATTCCATTCCATCACATAATGTCCTCCAAGCTCCCAGTCACCTAAAATACACTGACGTCCCTGGAGATGTCCGGGTCGACGGCCACTTGTTAGTGAACCGGGCTTTTGGGACCCTTGCAGCGGTTGTCTGGAGTCTTTTACTTTTAAGACAAGCCTGCTGTCATTTGTTTCTCCACAATGAAGACATTGGGAACAGCTGTGACTCCAGGAATAGAGTCTAAATCCTCTGCTCCTAAACATAACCGCCGGCTCAGGCCTCGACTATCTGGCCTCTCGGTACCTTTGGAGTCCTGTTTGCTAATGAGGAACAAACACACAGCAGAAGTTTGTTACCAGCCCAAGCTGTGAGTGTAAACGACAGAACCTGATGGTATTGATCGCACATATACGTGAGTGTTGGACTTTAACGCTGCTACTGTGGCTAAACACAGCGAAATGAATGCGAGAGACGAGTTTTTACTGCAGGAGAGACGCAGGACGAGATTTTTGTTTTACCAAAAGCAGCATAAACGACATAATGAAGAATCATTGTTTAGATATTATTATGTAGTTATTAAGTACTAGTGTTCGTAAACAGTGAAGGGCTGGTGAACTGCTGAGTCTGGATCATTTTGTTGTTTCGTTTTGGGGTTTTATCACCGATTCCAGGCTGACGTTGTGTTAATTCTGTTCGTTTCCCATCAGACGACACCAGCATCCTTCCGCTAACATGGCCGCTGAGTGAGTAAACAGTTATTACCATGAATTCTTTTCTGGTCATTATTATTATCAAATTATTGCACGAACCGCAGCACTTGTCTGTGGAATAGTGTCAGGATGTTTCAAATGTGTATCTTTTATCTTTACATAATCATGTTAATCCCCAATAATCATCACGATAGATTTGAAATCCTACTCTCAAGCCTGAATGTGTTGCTGTTGCAGGAAACGACTGTCTGCGAGGCGTAAGCACACACTGAAGGTGAGCGGCCGCACGTTTGTTTCCTGCTCCTTCCTCTGACATTGAAGCTCTGATGTCATCCTTAGAGCTGTATGCTGGTGGTGGCCAATACTTTGCTGGAGGCCGAAGCAGAGAAGAAGGCTGAGGAGAGGCAAACGTTTCTGGCAGACAAGCTTCCTCCGCTGGAGCTGCCGTACTCCAGGGACGAGCTCTTGGTGAGGCCGTCCTGGGTCGGTCAGGGGTTTTTAGGGTCCCAACTCTGGAAAATCTGAATTAGTAACAAAAAACACTGCGAGAACAACCACTGCAGCTACCTACAAAATAAATCTGGTGTTAAAATATTTCTTCTGAATAAAACAAAACCCTATTTTGGTGCAGTCCGTCTCTAAATGTACTTTCTTTCCATCTCTGTCACTTGGTCACAGCCGTTTACTCTAAAATCTGTCTTCTCCTCAGGAACTCTGCAAGAAGCTTCATGAGCAGATTGACATCAGTGAAGAGGAGAGATACTGCATCGAGTTCAAGCTGAACATGGTTCTGAATGAGGTGAGACACGTTCAGGTCTGTGGGTCACAGCTCACTTCACTCCAGCACATGATCAGGATCAGTTTGTCCTTCATCGTGGGTCATGGCAGCCATGAGCATCACAGACGTGGCGGAGCTTTTATTGCATGTATGTGCCGTCAGGGACATCAGCACTAAGACATGAAATATTTTGACCCAACATAAACTAAAACAGGTAAATCAAACTGCTCTGTTTATCTGAATGTCTGGAAATAAACACAAACGACTTGTGATCAGAACCGACTGTTGCTCCTTCCTTGAAAGGTAAGAGACCTCAACATAAAGATTGTGGACCTGCGCGGAAAGTTCAAGAGGCCCCGTCTGAAGAAGGTCCGCATGTCGGCCGACGCCATGCTGAAGGCTCTGCTGGGCTCCAAACACACCGTCAACATGGACCTGAGGGCCAACCTGAAGCAGGTCAAGAAGGAGGTGAAGGAGGAGGTGAGCGCACTGAAACCGTTGAGCGGAGGTTTGGTGTCATTCATCAGCTCGTTGTGTTAACTGACATAAATCCCATCTGTCCACAGGACAAGCAGCTGCGCGATGTGGGAGACTGGCGTAAGAACATCGAGGACAAGTCTGACAGGAAGAAGATGTTCGACAGTTAAATGTGATCTGTTGTTGGCTCACGAGGTCAAATGTCTTTATGTCTGAAGAGTTTTATTCTAAAAAGCGTTTCTGCTGAAAACCCACGTTACCCTATTATTTAATTGACAGACATGAAAGCTGTGATGCGTTTGTGATGAACAGTGAATCCAGAGAATTCTGAGCTTTTAATAAGGCAAAGTTTGTGATGAGTGGCCTCAATCACCTGTTTACAAGTGTTTTTGCTTTGAAAGTATTTTAAGTTTTATACTTGAGATCTGAGACTGATGAGATGGAGTCGGTTCGTTTTTGAGTCGTGTCATTTTGGAACAAAACTCTTCAGTGAATTTGAAGCTAACTTCTGCTTCTGCTCGTGTCTGGACTGTGACGTGTGGAGTCGAAGCTGCTCTGGCTCTGAAGGCAGATTTATCCTGTGTAATAAACCTGCCGCCATGTCACCGTCTCTCGGCTGTTCAGGATGTGAAATGTTTGTCTTGTTGCTGTCATATTAAATACAAAAGCTTCATGTTCTTCTTGTTCAGAGCCTTGTTGAATTTGTAAATCGTTAGTTTTCAGCTCTTGGATCCGTGTTGTGACCTTTGGGAAATAGATAATGAATAGAATACATGTACTAATAGGACCCTTTGATGAAATTATCAATCATTTTAGTTTTTATATTATTAAAATATTTGAGACATTTATTTTTGTATGTTGAACAACTGCCAAATTTGTTTTGGTACCAATAATGATTTACTTTATACCTGGTTACTTTAATTAGCATTTACTCTAATGTTTGAGGCCAACGTCTTGTGCTTGCCTGGTGGAGGGAAGTGTCATCACAGAAGGTGAGTCATTTCGTCTAGTATCATTATTCTGTGTCAGATTCTTTGCCCGGCGGTTAATTAATTCTCTCTTGTTTGTCCTGGCAGATTATCTGGGTGTCGTGTGTCTGATGTGCTGCAGAGGTACGTTCATTAGTGACACACTGCGGTTTTTGGTGGAATTAAATAACAAAAAACCTTTTGTGATGAGGACACAACAGCATCAGTTAAAAATTAGTCTGAAGCTAAACAAAAGTGAAACATATTAGATCAAGTTTAAGTATAACTGCACACGGTGGACAAATCTTAATAAGCCATGAATCATTTCCACGTGTCGCTCTTTTCATTGGCTGCAGCGCTCGACTTGTGTCTCGTTCCCCAGAGCTGCTGCAGGTTATATTTGACCTCTGACGCTCCATCGTCTGCTCAGATAACAGCTGCCTCTGCCCACATCAGCCAGAATTAGAACCGAGCAGCGAGCTGCAGCTCAGCCTCCACTGCAACGTGGCTTCGAATCAGAAAGAACCAAGTGGACAGTAGCTCCAGACCCGCCTGCAGCTTCCTGGGCCAGTCACGCGCCGCAGGCAGCAGCTGACTGCACTTCATTAGCTGTGATTGGTAATGAGCAGAAGCAGCTGCTCTGGACGCCACGTTTGTCACCACATGGCGCTGAAGCGTCACATTAGAGTTGCTGCATCACATTTTTAATTACAGCCAAATGTGAGAAACGCTCATTGACGCACGCGAGGCCGCGTCGCTCAGACGTTCTGGACACAGTTAGATCAGAAACAAAGGTTCTTCTAGTCCACAGCTGATGCCTGAGCAGAAACCAGTGAAGAGCAGCTGAAAGTCTGAGTTTCCAACGATTCTACTCAGCGGAGAATTATACACTCACATTTAACGCTGCTATTATTTCCTCTCAGGACTTTATAGCCTTGAGGACGACAAGACTACAGTGAGAGAAGAGAGACGTCACGAGGGAGGTGAGTCTCCTCTGTTTACTATGGAGGCTGAGACCAGACTCAGGGAGACGGAGGCATTAGGGTCACCTCCACTCCTGATGCTCCCTCCAAGCTACTGGTTCATGTGACAACTGTTTCCAGCTGCACTTCCACAAATGTCCACTAGATGCTGCTTGAGCCAGAGAAGTGAGGGTTCAGCATCAGTCTCTCAGCAGATATTTCCAGATTCCCTCCTTCGTCTGAATCAGTAGAAAATGAATGGATTTACGTTTTAGCAGGAGTTGTATAGTAGTAGTAGTAATTGTATATTGTAACGCAAACGTCTTGGTGACACGCAGTAAATCCAACCCCTCAGGTGGCGACGTGCTGCCTCCAGATGGTGGATGGATCTGAACCAGCTACTAGAAGCTTCCTGTAAACATACACATATAGTTATGAATGCTGCCACATAGCGAGGACAGGACACGCGCTTCCCTTGCAAACCTGAACATTCCTGAGGCTCGAGTTGTCGCTGGGACGTCTCGGTAGAAAACAAGTGACAGGACCGTGAACCCGAGCCCCAGCGTCGCCCTGCGCTGCTACATTCCCAGCGTTATCCGGCGTCTGCGTGTCACTCAGCCTGTCACCACCTTTCCCCTCAGTCAGACCTGCTAACAAGAGCCAAAGCGTCAACTTAGTAACTTTACATTAGTATCAGCAAGAATCTAGAGTCTCACACACGCTTTCATGTCACATCTAATATTCTCACCATCAGTCATCGACCTTTGACATTTCAGAGAATCTTTTCATGTTAACACGGTGAACAGACACAGTTTGGTAAAGAGCTGAGAACCAAACTACGCGTCAAAGCTGGATGTTTAACGATGATGCTGGACGTTCAGCGAACAGACGCGCAGGAGGCGAGATCCGCGTTGGTACGAGACGTCTTTCTCACGTTCTGCCCAGCCGTCGGCAGAGAGTCCAGCGGTTTCATGCTCAGACCCACTCTACTCAGTGTTTTCCTTTCTCCCGTTAAGCAGGAACGTTGTGTAACGTCATCCGTGTGGAAAATCTGCCTGCTCTCGCTCACATGCTCAGTGTTAATACGAGAGGAGCTTTGCAGCCAGAGAAAGGTCTGGAAACGTTTGAGGGCAGTTCCATCACTTGAATCAGCAGTTTAAGCTGATACGCTAACCGAGCCAGATATTAATAGACAACGGAAATGTGAGCTTGTTAAGCACTTTATTTAGAGTAATAGAGTTTTGTTCTCGACTCTGAACTCGTACGGTGCTGGACGTGATCTAAGCTGTTTTCTGTTGTCCTCTTCGTGTGTCATCAGATATGCTATCATGTTATTATGATCTCCATCTATCTGCAGCTGGACGATCTACACGTCTTCGCCATCTGCTGTTGTCCAGATTCAGGTGCTTGGTCCTGTTGCCGTAACTTTAATATCCTCCGACACGTGGACCTAAATGCTGCCTTTAGCTCCTCGCTGTCCTCGTTCAGGTGAGAATGTGCTGGAAGGTTCTTCTGGGCCAACGCTCCACTGAAGAAACATGTGGAGACGTTGCCAAACAAGAGGCATCTTTTACAACAAATCTGGGAATGATATGAGACCTGCACACAGGTCTGGGCTTTGTTAACCTCTTTGTTCCTGGAAGGACAGAAACTAGGAAGAAGTAAAGCTTTTAGTTGATACAATGACTAAATCTGTGTTTTGACCTTTTAAGGTGAATCAGCAGAGATTCTCTAAAACCTCAGCTTTAATGAAAGCGTTTGTTTATTAGCGTTTGATGCATCCTCCCTGAAACTCCAGCGTCACCCGGTCGAGCAGGACATTCTGCCGTCCCACCACTGTCTCGATCCCCCATCTGCTCAGCGTCTGCTCGGTGTGAAGCACCATCATCCTTTTATAGTGGCCCCTGGCATCGAGGCGAGTCCCAAAATGATTTCTGGCTCCTCCTCGACAGCGCTTGATTTTACAGGGTGAACTTGGGGATGATGATATTTCAGGAGCCAGCCTGTCGATTGGCCTGAGGTTCCTGCATTTCCATAAACAGGGGAACCATATCAGTATCCAAGACCTCGTATATATACATCCTAGGATGGTTTCTTCCCAGTCCCGTTGGCGACGGCTGCGCTTCTGCTCGTCTTTCCGTCTCATCGTAGGTGAGGCCGGTTTACTTTTCCTCCTCCTCCCCCCTGTGTCTGTGCTGGGACTCGTAGCTGTTGGTTGAGTGCTAAGGTGTTGAACGTTCTGACCTCTCAGGTTTATTAAGTGGAGAGAAATGTGACCGTGGTCTGGGTCTCTAAACAGCGATTGACTGGCTGAGGCAGCGTGAAGCTGGTTTACTTGCTTTTTATAATTAAGTCAGTTTTTATGATGTCTAGTGTCGGGTTTTCCTGTTTCTTACTGTTCTACTGTAGTTTCTCTATTCTGGATTATTTTAGCTCTGGTCTTTGTTTGCTGGTTAAGATTTTGAATAGTTTTGAACAATATACTGCAAAAAGGATTTGCTAAAATATTTTAGGAGCTAATTTAGATTCAAATAAAGCCACATTTTGGAGAAAACGACTTTTCTTCATTCGGTTGTGACTTTTCATTTCTACTTTCTAGGAATCAACAAGCTGCTACGACCACATGTTTTTATAGTTCATTACTTTTAAAGCTAAATATTGTTACTGATAACCTAAAACATTTAATCGTTTTTTGTGTTTTTTACAATTTGAGTTAAAATGATCAGTTGATGAAGACGATGATTTCATTTCTTTTGTGGATGTTTGCTTCTAACTCTTCTAACTTCTGCTATCTTTAGTTAAAACAACTCTTGGAATCCGACTCCGGGTCTGGGGTCTTGTTTACAGGCGTTTGTGTTTGCGGTGTGTGGCGCTGGGCAGCGACCGACCGGTGCTGGCAGCCAACGCGCCGCTTCAGCACATTCTGCTGCAGGGATCCTTCCCCATGAAAGGCATTGAAGTGTTAACTCCCTCGAGATATTTAGATGTGAACATCTGTAAAGGAGCTTATTGAAGGCGTCAGCTGTGACATTTGACCCAAACTCTAAACTTAGCTCTGTCACCACTCAGCCGCTCATCAAGTGTCTGAGGAGATTGAATTTCATACAGAGGATCTTTGATATTTAAGCATAGAGCAGGTGATTCTTAATGTCTGGGTTTCAGTCCTGATCTGTTTTTTTTCACCACACAGGTCGTGAAATAAAGAAACCGCCACCATGTCTGAGTGAGTGCCACTGCTGGATTATCATTCACTTTTACTTTGCTGCAGTAATATTAGCTCCAGGAAAGCACTGAAGAGTCACGCTCTAAAAAGATTCACATTTGTTTGTTCTTTGCAGAAAAAAGATGTCATCCAGCCGCAAGCATCATCTGAAGGTAGCGCTGATCATCTGTTACAGCACTTTCAAATGAGAAAGTCAGGTCACGTTGATCAGAAGGAGGAGATGTTTCTGGAAACTTAGATCTTAGAACCATATCTTAACATAACTCTCATTAACAGTTTGACGCTGCTGATGCTGGAAAATCGCTTTTAGCGCTTTAACTATTTGTCAGATAGTAAAACAAGATTTAGACTGAACTGGTATTTTATTTTTTTAAGTTTGTCAGTTATGTTACACAAACCTAAGTTAACAGGACCTAAAGTCAAGGTATTAACCAAATACTGCAGTTTGTACAGTAATACTGCTCTAAGGAATTCACAGATATATTTACCCAATAACTTGACTCATTTGACACCTGTTGCAAAGGGTAAAACTCTGATTTAATAAAATGACTGCAATAAGCTGTGATCCTCTCCATGCTGGCGTTTACTCTTTTTGTATTTTTTTCTCGTGTGGTGCAGAGTTTGATGCTGCAGATCGCGGCGAGCTGGATTGAGAAGGAGAAAGGTGAACTTGTCGTGGCCAAGGAGGCCTACATGGCCGAACACTGTGGTGCACCAGACCTCAGCGGAGACCAGAACACCCTCATGGTGAGACGGTTTACATCTCTAATCACTGCCGCTGTTCCTGTCAGAGATGAAACCTTACGTCTGTCTGTTCAGGAAACCTGCAAAAAGCTGCACGCTCTCATCGACAAAGTGGACGAGGAGCGGTACGACCTGGAGAGCAAAGTGGCCAAAGCTGACAAAGAGGTAAAGCTCAGCGAGTGTAAGGAGGCGAATGTTTGCTCATCAGAACATTCGGCTGCTGAGAACGAGGGAAACGTCCTGTTGGAGATGTCGTTTTTTTCACATCTGAGCACACGATGTAAAAGAACTTTAGATTGGCTCCGTTCACTTTTCTAGGTCACCTTCTTATTTCAGTTGTAGTCAGAGGTAAAAACATGTCTGTGGTTTGTATTTCACAGCAACTTTAACTGGATCTGTGATCTTCTATGTTGAGATCTTGGTGACTGGTGCTGACTCGTCCAGTCGCCTCACGGCTGTAGACTGAAGCCCTGCTTTGGCTCCATCTCACCCACTGCTCTTCACTCTTAGATCGAGGACCTGAAGTTGAAAGTGGTCGACCTGGCCGGCGTGAAGAAGCCCGCCCTGAAGAAGGTCCGCATGTCGGCCGACGCCATGCTGAAGGCTCTGCTGGGCACCAAGCACACAGTCAACATGGACCTGAGGGCCAACCTGAAGCAGGTCAAGAAGGAGGTCAAAGAGGAGGTGAGTGTGAGCAGGTGAGGAGCGGGAGCGCGGAGGGAGTAACAGCCTCTTGACCGTGACCTGTTTGTGTGCTGCAGCCTGCGGAGGCCGTGGGCGACTGGCGTAAGAACATCGAGGACAAGGCCGACAGGAAGAAGATGTTCGAGGCCGCTTAGACAACCCGACGCTGCTCTGGGCTGTTGTGGCACTTTTTAAGGCATTTCTGTAACTTTTCACCCAATTTCAAAAACGTCTGTTTCATTAAATCTGTCACTTTCAGCTCGGCCTGTTATTGCACATTTGTACGTTGAGTGGTTAAGATGCCAAACGTTTTATTCTGTAATGTACAGTAACGTCCTGTTTCCTTTCACGCCAGTGTTCACTTCTAGAAGAAGCGCATGACGCACCTTCACGTGGCGTCTCTACGCTGCACGAGTACGAAATAGATGTTTCTTCGGTTTTCCCTGTTTGTCTTTTTAAACGTGAAAGGAAAACTGAATTCTCGCTTGTTAAGTTTTCATACAGCTCTGTTTAGAGACTGACACCTTAAGAAACCAGCCTGACAGCAGTGAATTCTGTTTGAGGGTGGGATCGAGCTTTGTGCTGCTTTTGTGCGCGTTAGTGACGGATGAGACACAATATTCTCGTTTCCTGCTCTGTCAACCTGGAAACTAGACTTGATGTGACAGAAACATTGGCTGAAGTCACCGAGTCAGTTACTGTCTGAGCCACGTCCTTCACAGGACACAAATTTATGCTTTATTGTCTCAACAGTAACTTTTTAATCAACAAGATCCAACCAGCAATTATCGCTACAGAATCACTGGGAGACCGAGTCTGAGCTCAGGAAGTTATGAGTAGTGAACCACAAGGAAACTCTCTAAACTAGAGGAAACATTTACTCTCATGTGGACAAGACAAACGGGTGAAAGCTCCCGAGAAGCGAACGGCAACCTTGAGTTGAGCATTTGTAAGAATATCTAGTGTGTTAACGTGAACCCACAGCTGATTTAACCCTTTCAAAGATACCGAACCACCTATTTAAGCTCCTGACTCCCAGTGACCACACGGTGTCAGCAGAGCCCTGCGGTGCCGCTTCGCTGGTCGTCCACGTCTGAGAAGGTGAGCAGGCGGATTTCACTTTGAATTTAGGAGACAGTCTGCAGTTCAGCCAGTCATGCCCGTCAGGAAGCTGTTTGTCGTCCTGCTCCTTCCTTTAACTCCAGCTTTCATGTCTTTTCAGGGTTCGTGCCTGAATCCAGCGTCCACCGAAGCCGCTCTGATTGAAGGTACAGCTTTGAAATGCAGTTGTTCATTCATATGTTTGATGTGAAAACTGTTGCTGGGCAGATGTTTTAGCAAATAAAATGTTAACATACAAAACAACCCCAAAAACTAAAGCCGTCAGTAGTTTAGTCCTAGTTGTCAAGTTCACACTTTAAATGTAGTTTTGTAACCTCTTTCACTAAGTCACTGATAGATTTATCACATTAGCATATGGTACTTTATTACCATATCATCATTACCATGACATTCGTGTCAGGATAGTTTTGCTGACAATTTGCCATTGGCCTCATTTTGTCGCTTGATTTATATGGGCCAGGTGGGAGATCGTGGCCGTGTCATGATATTTCAGGTTCACGTTACAACGCCGAGGCTGATGTCAGCAGTTTCTGACCCTAATTTTAAGACAATAAACTGATCGACTCTAGCTGCTCGGCCAAATGCCTTCAGTAGCTTTTCTGTGTGACACGAGCAACTTGAATATTGATGCAGCTGTAAATGATGCGTTACCAAATCCCAAGTTAACCAAAGTTGACATTAAGCTTTAATAACAGGTTTATGATAATCGAGCGTGTTTCAGGTTGACACAGACTAAAGCTGGAGTCTCCGCTTTTGTCCATCTGCTTCTTACTTCACCAGCTCTTCATCTTTTACTCCAACTTTTTCAGGTTAGGTTTAGATTCAACTCTAATACAGGCACATGTGGAGGCTGGTGTATCAACAAATGTCAAATATTATTAGTGGATGAAGGTACAGACATAAGTACATTGGTGTGTTAAAAACTATTGAGACTTATAATATAATAATGCAGGAGACAGTTTTCAAACAAAACTCGTTCAAATCAAAGTTTATCACAGGTTAAAGAAACTAAAACCACTGGAGCCAGTAAGCAGACAGTTAAGTAACAGTCGTGACGAAAGGAGACTTTGTGTGTGAGGTTTACAGTGAACATAGTTTTTATTTTACTATGCAGCGTCTTGAGTTTCATTTGTTTGGCTGAGCTTGTTACTTCTCCTTCGTGTCCAGACAACAGCCTGATCTGTTCCTCTGAGGACGGCTGATGTCAGAGACGGAGGATTTAGAAGGTGAGTGGTCAAAGATGACGGTATTTCAGGAGCTCATTAGTTTGGGTCCTCATGGCTATAAACAGGAACCTCTGAACTTGTGTCCAAGTCCATATATACCCCCACACATTTTACCTTTTAGTCCGTGTCGCGCTCTGCTGCCTTCCTCAGCGTCACTGTGTGGGTGAGAAAAACTTTTCTTTGTGCTTGGATTCGCTAAGTTTAAGCGGGTTCTCGGATCTAAAATAGGGATCTGACTTTCTTGCAGAATGCAGCCAGTGTTTGGTTACTGGACAGTCTGATAAAACTGAATGTGTGAACTGTTTGTTCAGGTTGTAGCTGTAGGTCACAGCTTTCAGTTTACCAAACTGGAAGCAATGGATGGAATTAAGTCCTTTATACCAAAGGGAGCAGAACTGTGTGTTTTTCATTGGTCGTCATCTGGACGTTGTCTTGCAAGTATAATAATTTTATTAAAACACCTACAGTTGAAGTTTCTCTTCAACAAGTTTCCTAATTATCAATAGTTTGTTGTAGATTTGTTCTGGGTCATTTAACTGCACATAAAATCCCTTTGAGTTAAACGTGAAGCGTAACATTGATATCACAGTGTTAAGTCCAGGTGTGATCACAGATGCTGCAATCGGCATCATTCAACGTGACCTGATTCAAGGCTGCTGTCGGGAAACGTAAAGATGAAAGGAATCAAAAAATGAAATCTGTGAAACCTTTAGCTTCCTTCAGATGAAATCTGAAGCTGTTGGGTTTGTTTTGTTGTTTGCTCAGACAAACTAGTCAAAATGTGAAACAAGTTTAGTTTCAAATGCATTGACACCAACTACCGAACGCGTTCCTGATCATAAAAGCATCATCATAAATGTCGCTACTGACCCTGGACCCTGATCCAGGATTAGCAGTGGCCTGACTGGGACCTCACAGCCGTGACCTTGTGTTTCCCAAATGCAAAGCTTCTATTTTTATAAAACAAATGGTCAAATGTAAAAGAGCTCCTGGAACCTGCTGACGGCCTGAAGAAAAGCTGAAATACAAACCAACTTCAATTTGTTTATGTATTATTTGTTCTGGGTCTGAACAGACCTGCAGCCAAAATGTCATTTATACTAAGATAGAGATACTGAGAGTTGACCCAAAAATCACATGTTTTCAGTTCAAATTGGTTTTTAACGTCTATTTTCTATTAATTCTATATTATTAACTAATAAGGGTCCGTATCAGACTTACATGCATTTTGAGATGTGACTGAATTGCGTCTGTACCATGTTTGATGTGTTTGTAGGAAACCAGCATCTTTCCTCACATAAGAAATGAAGCTGTACCGTTTAATGTTGGTAGCAAATATTCAGACTGTGTGTTTTTTACAGTTAATAACAGAACGTAAAGCCAAGAACAAGTCAAGATGTCTGAGTAAGTATCAGTTTAATCTGTTTAAACTGCTCAATGTCCCTTCTGTAACGTCACGTTTTTATTGATTATAGAGGAAAGAAGATGACGTCAAGCCGCAGGCATCATCTCAAGGTAAGACTGAAACTACTGAACCTTTCAAATATTTCTTAAAAGAGGACGCGTTCATTTATTTATTGATCAGTTTCAGGGACAAGTGTTTCCGAACAAGGCTCGTCCTTTTCACCATTTAGAGAGTTTTAACTAGTTTTGTGAGTTTTTGCTAGCTTACGTTAAATAAAACAATTAAGACCAGTACGTGAACAGAAGCAGGACTCAGTCTGATCTTCTGCATGTGTTCATCCACTTATCACTAACACACACCACCACCCCCTAGTGGCCAAAATGTGTTGATGCAGCTTTAAGAACTAAGAAACCTAATGCTCATCCCATCATAACACCTGCGTCCCTGTGTCCTTGTCCTGCAGAGCCTGATGCTGCAGATTGCGGCTAACTTATTAGAGCAGGAAGTTAAAGAAAATGCGGCCGCCAAAGAAGCGTACATGGCGGAGAAGTGCCCTGCCCCCGACCTGAGCGGCGACCAGGCAGCTCTGATGGTAACGGTCCTGTCACCGTAAAGACAAAGTTTCCGTCGATGGTTGCAAAGGGCTGATTTTGCCTTTTCATGTAAACAGGATTTCTGCAAAAAGCTGCACCAGACCCTCGACAAGATCGATGAAGAAAGATACGACACGGAGGCAAAAGTAGCAAAGACAAACAAAGAGGTAGAGGAGAGATGCACGTGATGCTGAAGCAGTGTCAACAGGACCAGGCTGTGTGAGAGCATGTGGTGGGTTCCACCGTTTACAGCTGCTTCTGGACAGGATTAGTCAAAAGGCTACTGGCAAAACCACCTGATGCCATCTGTCAATCGCGTCTGTGGCAGCATCACAGGTTCTCACAGGGTCCATGGTTCTGGTGTCTCTGTGTGACTTTCTCTGCAGATCGAGGATCTGAAGCTGAAGGTGATCGAACTGTCTGGCGTGAAGAAACCCGCCCTGAAGAAAGTGCGTATGTCTGCTGACGCCATGCTGCAGGCTCTGCTGGGAGGAAAGCACAAGGTGAACATGGACCTGAGGGCCAACCTGAAGCAGGTCAAGAAGGAGGTCAAAGAGGAGGTGAGGCGTAGCAGCATGTCACCCTCATCATCGCCATGGCACCAGCCATGACCTACATCACCCACGTGTTGAATGTGTTCACCGTTCAGGCTGTGGAGGCGATCGGCGACTGGCGTAAGAACATCGAAGACAAAGCCGACAGAAAGAAGATGTTTGAAACTTCTTAAAGACTTTCATTTAAACTGCAAAACACGTCCCACTGTCACATCTGAATTTTCATGGAATTGGAAACGTATGTGCCATTAAACCTGTTTTTGGAATAAGGTAAAGCTGTGATGCTTTTAGCCTCAGGCTGTGATTCATCAGTAAGTGAAACACTTCCTACATGGGGGTGGTGACCTTTCTGCCCTCTGACATAAAGTATCCAAGCTGATTCTGAGTTGTCTCGCTGTGCTGACGTTGAACCACCAGATGTCAACAGTGAGACGTTCTCGTAAAAGTTGCTTCTCAGTAAATGTGGTAAAAAACCGAACTCTCCCGTTGGCTGCTCCAACCAAGGCTGCAGCACGATGACCTGCGAACGGTGAGTAACTGCATTTCCTTCTGTTGGTTACTCTGATCGCTTTAAATGTTTTTGTTTTATTGCTGCGAGGATCATTGACAGAATTCACATCTGAAGCTTTGTCAGCGTCACAGTGGACAAGCTTCTGTTTCACAGTCCATAATTAATAAACTAACGAAACTAAGTAGCGACTTTGATTGAGACGGTGAACAAAGCTGACTGAAATTTAATGTAGTGAGTCACTGTGTAATTAGTGAAAGACGTCTGTAATCATTAGCTTTAAAAACGACATGAGGCTTCAGGATGATGTGATTTGACCTGGGCATCAGGTTCTGGTTTGAAATGGTCCCTGCAAGCATTTATCTGCATCATCAGGATGCTCAGACTTCAGAGGCTGTGCTCCGGTTGACCTGCTGCCCCTGAGTTCCTCCAGATGATGTCATCAGGAGGAGTTTCCCAGCTCGAAGCATAGGACACGTTTTAATTGATGTGGAGCATAAAAGTGAACGAGAACGCAACCGCGACATTACCACCACCTGGTGGTGCTGTGCCTCTGCCTCCGCCTGCCTCACTGGTGGGAAACAATTGCTCGATGGCTTCAGTTGTGTCTGTGGGAGGGAACCCGATAGTGTTGGTGTCAGGGACTGTCTGGGTGTTCGTGGAGGTATTTCTGGACCCTGCTGGCCCATTGGTCTGCCGTGGCTCTGGGCTGGCGTTTCTGCTGAGTGGCCTCCTTATAAGCTTTACATCCTGTTCAATGTTTACTGTTGGGTCTTTCTCCTCCTCGATTGGTGAGTCGCTTCATTCTCTTCGTGAGGAAACGGCACTGAGCTGGTCTGCAGGTGAGAATTTGGCTTATTCTGCAAAAATGCTTCAACCAGTGTTTTTCGAAGCTGCCGATGCTGTTGTGACCTTTAAGCTGAGGCTGCGTTCAGAGGTTTGGATGAAGGTGGAATCTGAGAAAACACACCAGGAAGTTCAGCCGAGTGGAGAAGTAACCAACAGATGTTCAGGCACTTTGTAGATTGGGTGAAACTAGTTTTTCTATTTGTTATGATATTATGATATTTGATATTTGTGATGATATATTCTCATCAAGACTAGGAGTCAGTTCACATTAAATCCTCAACCTTATGTGCATGGGAGCCTTTACTTGTCGTCATCTTTGTTTTTGATTATAGTATTATTTTTTTTAAAGAAGCAGATGATGATGTGGTAAAATGTACAAAACTGTTTCTTCTTCATGTTTTTTTTTTTTTGAGTAGTTTTTTCAGGTTTTGACACATTTCTTGCCTCTGACTCTTAAATTCTAACGAGAAGCAGTTTTGGACGCAGCTGGTGGGATGGATTCCTGCAGGACGTTGGCATCGGTGTTAACTGCTCTCACTTCGTGCTTGGCGCCACATTTGGTTTCTCTCCTGGTGGCATTTCGTGCTTGGACCCGTCTCGCAGAGCGAGAAGTTAAATTCCAGGCAGACCGTTCTCAGAAGGGTCCCCGCAGCCGAACCCGTCCACAATTAGCCGCTTTGTGGTCTCTGGCATCGTGATAAAACATATGGTATTATCTTTGACCTGCTGGAGGTCAAAGCGTTTCTGATCGTAACGTAGACGCAGGCGTGACCACTTCTCCTAACGTTTAGTGTTTCTGTGTCTGTACAGAGTGTGAAGACCCGAATCAGCCGAAATGTCTGAGTGAGTAGACGTTTCTTCTTGTGGTGCTTTGTTAACCTTCAGTTAGATCAGTTGACCCAATATAATGTGAGCAATGAATTATTTAGACGCCATCAGTCATAAGGACAAGGTGTGAGCAAAGGCAAGTCTTTCAGCCACAATGAGGCTCCGATAAAACATACACACCCTATAAATAAAGAGCCATTAATCTGCTTGATAAATCACTGGCTGAGGGTCGTTGTGTAGCTGTTCACGTTCAGCCTTCGCTCCAAAGACGCCACTGTGCAAGCGAAGGAGATCAGCATCTCCTTCCTAAGAGCAGGGACTTAACCCGCAGCTCAACAACAGCAGGTCTGAAGGACCGTGGAAGAGAAACGCAATGCGATGCAAAGACTGGTGGTGGGAGAGAAAACTCGCTTCCTCTAGGTTGTAATTAATGTAGCTGCATTATTTTTAATTGAGTGTGAATGAAAAGGGTTGTAATTCCTGAAAGTGTCGCCTTCTTCCACAGTTTCATTTCAGATTCACTCTGCGTTGTCTGAAATAGAATTCACCAAACAAATTAGTATAGTTAATATAACATTAGCTGCTAGTTAGCTTAGCATAAAGACTGAAACAACCTGGCTCTGTTCAAAGGTCAAACTAAATCTACCTTTATTATTAAAAGTCACATTCTGTCCACATAATAACGTGATTGTTCTTTGAAGAACGTTAGAGTATTGAAGCAGTATCAGTGTTTTTATTGTTGTTATTATTAAATTAAACAAATAAGTGAACCTAAAGTATTTTGTAATCAGGCCTGATAATGATCATTACTTTTGTCTGAAAGGGGAAAGAAAATGACATCCAGCCGTCGGCATCATCTAAAGGTGGGAGCACAACCTTAGTCAACTGAAAGTGGAACAGTGAAAGGTAAAGTTTTATACGTAAGCACTTTCGTCTGCGTGCAGAGTCTGATGCTGCAGATCGCTGCCACCTGGATCGAGCAGGAGAAGACGGACGTGGAGGAGGCGAGGGAGGCCTACCTGGCTGAGAACTGCCCGGCCCCCGACCTGAGCGGGGACCACGCCGCCCTCATGGTGACGCAGCGACGTCGTGCCAGATGTTAAATGTTGTCACTTCCTGACACTGTTTAACTGATTATATGCCGTAGTCACATTTACTCGTGCTGTAGGCTCTTCAAAGACTGATGCTACAAAGAAATATTAATATTGATGACAATAATGTTTTTTCACATTAAATGGTAGATTTATATTAGTTTGGTATATGACCGTTGTATGAGGCAATAATCTGGCAGCTACCAACTCATTAGGTTCTTAGATTTGTATCTGTACCAACACATATGAATCACGTTCGTATGTTTACAGATCTATAGTGAGTAAATAACCCAGGATTAAGGAACAAACCTTTTGGACTGACTGGAGATGTAGCAGTGTCGACTTTACTTTCCTTTGTTTGTTGTTTGTGAACAGGAAATCTGCAAGAAGCTGCACGCCGCCATCGACAAGATCGACGAGGCTCGATACGACGCCGAGTCCAAGGTTCAGAAGACGGACAAAGAAGTGAGAGCAGACCACAAACCTTCCACCAGAGTCTGGTTAACCCTCGCGCCTTCGAAGGTGTCAAAATAAAAACCCCCTCAGCTAAAGTTTGGATAAAACAGCCCCAGACAGACGATAAATCACAACACGCTTCATCCAGATGAACGGTTGGATGAGCTTCAGCACAGACCCACACGTGTTCTTTGCTTGGATGTTACACCCACGAAGGCTGTTTTATTTATTGTGTTTTTTGAGCTTTGGCGCCACCTAGTTTACAGTGGGGTCGTTTTAACCCCTCGAAGGCCGCACAAGGGTTAATCTATGAATCAGTCCTGTTTAGTTCGTAGATGCTGGCATTGCTCCGTCCTCCTCCTCCTAAAAATCATCCCCTGGCGATTCCTCGTCCGCAGGTCGAGGATCTGAAGCTGAAGGTGATCGAACTGGCCGGCGTGAAGAAACCCGCCCTGAAGAAAGTGCGTATGTCTGCTGACGCCATGCTGCAGGCTCTGCTGGGAGGAAAGCACAAGGTGACCATGGACCTGAGGGCCAACCTGAAGCAGGTCAAGAAGGAGGTCAAAGAGGAGGTAGGAAACTTCCACAGACTGACTGCACGCAAAAATAACGCTTTGTACTAACTGGCCCCCTTGGATGCTCCCCGCAGCCCACAGAGGCCGTCGGCGACTGGCGTAAGAACATCGAGGACAAGGCCGACAGGAAGAAGATGTTCGAGACGTCCTAAAAGCTACGCGAGCAGGGGAGACGTTTCTTTACGAGGTCTGAGAGACTGAATGTGTTGTGAGTCCGAGCTGGACTCATAGATTCAGACCGAACTGGAGAGACACGGACACAGTTAAAACCTGGAAAAATAAATGTTTTGAATTATTGCAAATTTTTATCTGCGTCTTAGTCTTTGCTTAATTTGGCTTCCTCCAAATAACCAAAGTAACCAGGACAAGGAAAGAACAGTGGAGCTAGAATAACACGTCCAGTACAGCTTATCTAGTAATTAATAAGAAAAAGATGATTGTAGATCATGTACTCTTCACAGCTTTTTCGTCCACCGTATTAACTTTGTCAGATCATGGTTTCTTTGATTTTAAGTATGAGAGGCCCTCTTTACTTTGTAATGAAGGTCTCATACGCACTTGGAGTCAGGAAACTGTCTCGTTCAGAAACGGAGAGGAGCAGTGTTCCAGGTGGAAATCAGAACGAAGGTGTGGGTAATGACCTAACGGCTGAAGTCTGTGCACTGTGAGTCTCTTTCTACTCGGTTCCGCCCCCTGAAACCTCCTGGAGGCTTCGGACCAGCCCTCGCTCTGCGCGGCCGGTGAGCAGAGCAGAGCTGGGCTGGGCTGGGTGTATTTCAGGAGCTCGCAGGCCCATTGGTCTGACCTGGAATCCATTTCCATAAAGAGGATCTGGGCATTTTGCTGAGGCATCGCAACCCACCATATATACCCTATTTCATTTTTCACGGTCTGTGGCTCTGGCAGTGTGTCCTTTTCTTCCACCAAGTGTGTCTCTTCCTCTTCCTCCTCTCAGTAGGTGAGAAACCTCATTTCTTCAGTCTCTGTATTAACCCTGTGTGAGCTGCTCTGGGACCAGCATCTTTTATTTAATCAGTGCAGTCAGGCCAACCTTGACACACTCAACATCATTTCTACTCGTTTGTTAGTGAAACCGGTTCAGATCCTGTGTGTTTCATTGTGCGGACGCTCGTAGAGGGTGAATCATATTTTCTCATTATGCTGCTGATTGTACGATTGTTAAAATGTGAATTTGTTGAGTTGACAGTTATATTAAGTTTGGTCGTTGTACTTCTCTTGTAACTTACTAATTTAATTCAGTTTTTCATTTCATTCAGTTTTGCTTTAAATTTGTGACAGATGGAGCAGAATAATTTTACACATTTCACAAAGCAACTTAATGGTCCTTGGTTGCGTAACCTTTAATTAATAGTCTGTGTTTGATTTGTTGTTATTAATGGATGAACATGTCAATGAAGTGGTTTCATCTTACCTTTTATTATTTTATTTTATTTAATTGAGCATTAGAAGTTGTAATTTTCTCAAGGCTGCAAAAACATTTTCAACTTTCCAAGGTCGACGTTGCATCGACCCTGATCAAGAATAAGAAACGTATTGATCCTTTTTAGCTCCTTTGTTTTCATCTGAGCATATTTTTATGTTTGAAATGTCAGTGATGAACCTCAGTTAATGATTTTGAACTTTTTGCTTTTTGGGCTGAACCCTTCACCCGATCTGATCATAAACGGAGAAGCGACACCCGAGCTCGACTGTCCTAGTTTAGTTCAGTTGACGTCGCCGCTCTTCAGCTGTGGCCTCAGATCACGTTACGACACAAATATTCCCATCCATCCATCTCCAGCAGAGCAGCAGAACATGCTGATCTCAGGGAAGCTCACGCTGACGTCCTGCTCTGAGCAACTACAGTCGAAAAGACCCCAACGGTTCTGCCCTCATGTGTCCATGTGTTTCTCTTTGCAGGCTGTGAACTGCAATAACTGCCAAGATGTCTGAGTAAGTGTGAAAAGACCGATGAGTAGATCCATGATTATCCTGAACACGTGACGATGGACGATTTCCCCTGCAAAAAATGAAAACATTTATTTCTTATATGTTTATCTGAGCTGTGAATTGAAATAAACAGTGACGTTATTGTTGCTTTCATGACACTCTGACACAACTTCCTCCCAAACAGGAAGAAGCTGACTTCCAGCCGTAGGCATCACCTGAAGGTAAATCAGCACCAACCTCATCATTTCCATCTAAATGAATGGTGTGTTATAAAGAGGTGTGAATAGAAAAACGTGATACTACTGTCGACAAATCCCTTGAAAAGACTCACAGGAGTCACGACCACTGTGGGTTTAGACCTTTCTGTGGGATTTGCTGGCAGTGAAAGGTCTTGACTCTCGTGCCGCGTCTCGTCCTGCAGAGTCTGATCCTTCAGATCGCTCAGAACTGGCTCGACCAGGAGAAGAAGGACGCCGAAGTGGCTAAACAGGCCTACATGGCCGAGCACTGTCCCGAGCCAGACATGAGCGGAGACCAGGCCGCCCTCATGGTGAGGGAACCGCGAACGCGTCTCCACTATCACACAACTAAGCATTTGAGAAACGGGAAAGCGTTTCAGTGATCAACTAAACCAAAGCTAATAAAGCTGCTCTGTTTAGTGCTAATGTAATGCAAAACTCTAACGGTGCTAATGGTTCATTATCAGAGCAGTCACTACTGTGTTCTCACATGTGCTTACATGATGCTTTGCTTTGTTTAGCTTTGCTAAGCTAACAACATGTTCATCAGTGTGTAAATTGTGTTAAGCTGATCTGACGTGTGCTCAGGAGTTGGGGAAAAAAGTTGACTCATTGTTTGTGTGTTGCCAGGAACTTTGCAAGAAGCTCCACGCCGTCATCGACAAGATCGATGAGGAGAGGTACGACGCCGAGGCCAAAGTGCAGAAGGCCGACAAGGAGGTAGACGTCCTTCAGCAGCACAGCGCAGCGGTTCTACAGACGACAAGCTGAAATGAATGCACCTAAAAAACCTTTTGCTGTCACAGATTGAAGACCTGAACATCAAAGTAGTGGATCTGAGAGGCGTAAAGAAACCTGCCCTGAAGAAAGTGCGTATGTCTGCTGACAGCATGCTGAAGGCTCTGCTGGGCTCCAAACATACAGTCAACATGGACCTGAGGTCCAACCTGAAGCAGGTCAAGAAGGAGGTCAAAGAGGAGGTGAGGTTTGGACTTGAGGCTGACGGCTGTGTCATGACTGACAACAGCAAAAATGTTAAAGCAACTGATGGAACCCGTTTAGCGTCAGGTCCAGTCTTTTCTTGTTGTTTTGGTGCTTAAGACTCTCTTGAATTAATTTTTGCCTCGTGTCGTCTGCAGCCGACAGAAGCCGTGGGCGACTGGCGTAAGAACATTGAAGACAAGGCCGACAGGAAGAAGATGTTCGAGTCCTCCTAAACAAACCGCCTCTGTTCGATTCTCTGTGTATGTGAACTCCAAGTGTCTTACGTCTGTTGGCCGAACCGGTCGAGGTTTCATTTGTTGTAGTCGCAGCGGGATAGCGTGTCTGGGAGGAGTCGCTCTGCAGGAAAGTCGTGGTTGTCGAGGGTTTTTTGCACTTTGTTTTGTGTGGAGAGAGGGAGAGTCGAGAGTTTCTGCAGGTTCACGCACCAACATCAAGTCTTAAATTCCACTCGTCGCAGTAACATTTACACACAATGAACCATGTTTGAATGGAAATAATAAAATCAAATGTGGAAGAAAACCTTTGTGGGTGTTTTATTCTCTGACTTCATTTACGTGCTTTGTACTGTGAACCGTTATTCAGACACCAGGAACCAATGTGAGTCAGTTTAATGTGAAACTAGCTGAGAGGCAGGGTTCAGTGGGGACAGCTTGCTCATCTCTGCTGGGGCAGGAGTTACAGACAGCTGCCACTTGACCTGCTGCTCTTTGGAGGGTGAGAGGAAGCTGCAGACACAGAGACGGATTCAAACCACCACCTCCGTCCACAGCTGCTGTGCAGTTTGCATGTTGTGCCGTGTATCGTGCGTGTTCTCTGAGTTTCCTCCCAGAGTCCAAAAACATGCAGCCGAGCTGATTCTCAGTAGCCCCTGGTAGTCGCTGAGGGTTCAGTGTAAGCTCTGGCCTGTGGATGGCGCAAGAGGAGCCAACGTGGCGTCATTAACATCTGCGTGGTTCATCCACAGAGGAGCAGGAATGTGATCAGAATGTGTCCCTGGAGACATGGATCAGATGTGAGGAGGCATTTGTTCAGATTAATGTTGGGTGTGGCTGTAGTTCTCTGCATGTGTATTTTGTTGTCGGTCGTTAATCTCATGTGACTGAAACCTGTGAATAGTGACACAGATGAAACATCCAAACACACTGACAACAGGAGAAAGAGCCATTTGTTTCGAAGGGCTCTAATGATTTAACTCTGCTGGGCTCCGACAGGCCTCGCCCTCCCACACATGCCCTCACGCTCCTTCTATGGTGCTCTGAGCTCTGCCTCAGGTCTGCCGGGGGCCCGAGGCTCCGGCCTCTAGAGTTTCCTCTGCAGCTAACTTTGTCCCCTCAGCCTCCCGGGGAATGTGAGGAGACGCCTCTTGGATTATTTTCGGATCATGTGACTTCACCAGACTCCCTTTAAAAAAGGAGCCTTTCTGCCACCTGACAGTCACAGATGAGATGAGATGAGATGAGATGAGATGAGATGAGATAAGAATCTAATATCTGCGGCTAATATGATGCTGCCACAGATAAAACATGACCCTTTGAACAGGAGAGTAACATGAACACTAATTTTACTAATAAACGTACTGATAAATAATAAAATTGTGTCAAATAAGAAACATTTTAAACACTGACAGCTGCTAAATAGATAAATATTGATTGACTGGTAGTCAGTTTGTAAAATAAAACCTACCAACCAAAGTAAACCCCTCAGAGCTCATGAAGCGTCTTTGTGAGATCACTGCAACTTAACGTGAGCGAGTGGAGTGAACTTCACTCAGTGTTGCAGTTTATTTATGAGAAATCTCGACTTTCTGAATTCAGACATGTTTAATGTAAAGTGAGCCAGAAAAACCACACAGGCAGAAGAAGAGAAGGAGTCTGAAGGGGTTTACACTAACGTTGCGTCTCTGAGGGGTCAGAGGTCAGGAAGCAGTGACGCAAAACCAACACGTCTGAAAACGGATATTTTCAGAGTGAAGCTGCTGAAAGATGATGTTTTCTCCAGGTGCTCGAAGTAAATGTAAACAGAATGAATATTACAGAACGTTTGTGCGTGAACAGTGTGAGAGCCTCAGTGCTTCAAGACGCACAGTGCTGCTGGTGTAGACGCGGGTGTGGCCTGCAGGGGGCGCGTTGGTTCTGGGCTTCAGCTCTGACCTGGATGAAGGACAGATGAATCCCAGGCCAGTTTTTTTTTCATTTAATGTGCTGGATGGACTCAGGTAAACTGCTTTTCCGTTTTCATTACTCTGACACCTGAGATTTGAAATAAAAAAGTATTGGTATTTCCACGTTTGCTGTTTTCACCCCTTTTTGATCAGCTAATAGAATCAGTAATCAGTAATCAATCATTCACATCAGTAATAGAAAACGAGGACATGTGTATTTCTGCACGCGTCTTTCCACCACAGGCTCCAGGGTCGACCCGAGTCAAGACACTAACCTCTGAACCCCTGCGTGTCCACAAAAGTTCCCCCAGACGACGTTAATCACGGACCAGTTCCTGTTACACTGTTCATGGTTTTGCGCTGCAGCTTTGCCTCTTTCCCGTCTCTTCCCGTTGGACCTTGCTGGGCTGGAATGCATCGTTCCTGCCGCCAGCTACTTTAACGAGGCCGCGTTCCTCCATCTGAACGTGGTATCGCTGCTGCGTCACCCCGTCAGCAAACGGCACACACGTCCTCTACAGGCACTAAAACTCCTGGTGGGGGCTGTAAAATAACTTCACTGCCATAAAGTCCAGCTCATAAAACCCAGGAGAAGGTTCAGACACACGCTGGGCTTACTGCGCCTTGTTCTCCAGGTCGGTGTGTAACGCACTCAGCCAGTCAGGTTCCTACAAACTAGGCTTTAAGTCAGTTGTTCCTGCTAAAAATTTAATTCTCAGGAACAAAACATATTTCATGGCAGGTCCAACGTCCCTGCATAGCTGGAGACAAAACAGGAACATCGGTGCGAATAGACCGTCCTGTAACAGACTCCCAGCTTTACTAATCAGGCTGATCACCTTCACCTGCGCATCACCGTCCAGCTTCTCCACCTTCACTGTGACATATCCGACCACCTCTGCCTCAGAACCTTGCGTCGTGCTGTGAGTTCACCACTGTGTATTTTCTGTGTACAGTCTTTTTGTGTCCTGCTTATCTGTTCCATAGGCGAAACGCTTATTAGGCGGCTGGCAGGACTGTGGAGGCTTCTCCAGGAATCAGATCCTACAGATTTAATGAAATCCTGCGGGTTGATGGCTGCCCTCGTGTGGCCACAGTGTGTAGCCAGTTCCTGCTCTCCCCTGATCTAAATCCACCACCTATGGAACATCATGTATGGCCGGAAGTGTTGACACAGACTGTCCAGGAGCTCACTGCCCTGATCCGGGTCTGGAAGCAGATTACCCAGGACACCACCTGTCCACTCAGAGAAGCAGGTGTAGACGCTGCTGGTGACATGAGTTTGATCTTGATTGATCGCAGCTTTGAAAGCTTGTTAAAAGTCACTGCCCTGACCCCCTTTTATAAATGTGCTAATGAATTCATTACATGGTTTACGTGGAACAGTTGCGTTTTGTGATTTGGTGGACTGATGAACAGGACGCAGAGCATTTCCAGGACAAAGAAACTGGACTGTTTCATCATTTCCTGCTGTCAGAGCGTGACCTCAGGAGCTGGACAGGAAGTGTGAAGAGGCTTAATGGAGCTGGAGGGCATTCAGCTGGTCGTCTGCCATGGGGTTGCTTCTAATGCTCCTAATGCTTGGAGAGAAGCAGAAGAATGATGAAATACAAACACAAACAGTGTCCAGTAATTAGCCACGTGTTCAGTACAGCTCAGCCCAAAGCTTAGTTTCCTGAGAACTGCTGATTTCAGTGTCGAGGCAACAATGATGCAAAAGCCTCAACACGTGTTGGGCTGAATGTTGAACCACGTTGATCATTTATGTTCAGAAAAAATAAATGTTGTGTTTTTACACTGAAGGCTGTTGTTGCACAAAGTGGATCGAACAGAGATGTGATGCTGTCAACTGAATGAATTCACGTCCACCGATGGGGCTGTTAAATGTTGTGCTGGTTGTTTTGTACTACTCAAAACGTTCCTGAACCAGGGAACGTTATCCTGCTACAAAAGGCAAACTGTGATGCTGATGTGCGCTGACATGGAAACTCATCTTCATTTACCACCACAAGCAAAAAAACAACCTGATCGTGTTCTCAAATAAAAAACCTCAAAGGATCCAACATCCAAGTCTGAGTTCCTCCATGACAACGCGCTACCAACACACCGGCTGTTGACAGGACACAGCCTCACGTCTGATCTCTGCATCATCTTTCTTCTCGTCAGCATCTCAAACTAGTTTTTGCATCTCAATCAGGCGAACAATCTGAAACTCGAGCCCTCGGCAGGTATTCACATCAGAACAAAGCATTTCCTCTGCCAGCGCTGGAGGCGAGATTCCCATGGTAGACTGCATCTCATTAAGGATGTAACGTCCATCTTTTATCTCCTGCAGCCAGCATCCAGATTCCTCTTTTATCTCCTGTCAGCCACTCATTTAAACCACGAATAGAGTTGGAAAGGATCCAAAACCGGATTCAACACTTCTGCTGCAATGTTCACTCAGAAGTACAAAGGACTGATGTCTCCACACTAGCAGCCGTGGCTGGAGGCGTTGTGTTGATAGCTTATAGCTCATGTGATGCATCTTCGTCTGGACTCGGATGAACTGATGAGACGCCGGAGGTCAAAGGTCACGGTGACGTCCTACTGTTTGTGTCCCATTGTCATTATCATCGTACGACTGGAAACCTGCAACTTTAATCCTGCTTTAGCTAAGAGCAGAACTGATTTCAACCTGAAACTCTGCTGCTGCTGAATGTGTTGCTCCTCCTGCCTGAAGACTGAACAACTCTTGACGCTGTGGTTTATAAATATGTCCATGGACTGTGAGGCTGTTCCAACAGAACACAACGGTTTCCAGAATTCAGAAATGATCACAATGCAGACATTTTCAGGACCTTGGCCCAGTCTCGTGCTTCCATTAAGTTGAAATGGGCCGATGGAGACCTGGGGTAGCTTCACATCAGTTCATCCTTTCAGACACTTTACTCCATTGTCAATACTGTTTTCACCGAATAACAAGGCGTCGACTGTTGGATACGTTTCCGGATCAAACTCTCTTCCTCTCCCCAGTTTAACTCTAACCACTAGATCAGCTTCACTCATTAATCCTTTATTGACTAAAGAACAAATGAAGGGACAAAGAACTATTGTCCTCTCGTAGATTCATTCATTTGAATTTCATTGTGCTCAGTGACTTTACAGTGACTTAGGTTAACCTGTGTATATACAGCTGTGAAAAGAACTTCTGGTATCTCACACTCTTAAATGTTAAACCACATTGGACTGACACTGGTTTTCATTGATGCTGGTCATCAGCAGATGACCTCCAGTCACAGGAAGCCGAACACAACAACCCAGGCTGTTTGCTTTGAGCTTTAAGTGAACCAACAGGCTGAGAGTGTTGTTTCACAGCTGATGGATGGAAGTGTTTGTTCTCCAGCAGGGAAGGTGGAGGAGATAACGCTCAGCAGGCTCTGGTGCCAGCGAGAAAAACCTGAGCTTGTGTCCAAGACAGCACTGAAAACTAAGCCCTAAAGGAAGCACAAATGGGAATTTATTCAAATGATGATTAACAGAGCAAAAATCCCTGGTGCTCTAATCAGCAGATTACGAGTTTTAAGAGAGGTGAACAGTTACTGCAGATGTTTTGGCTGACAGGATAAAAACGTAGGTGGCTGTTGAGTCTCACTGTCCAGTCTTGAGTCAAGGCTGTTTGTGTGTTTGTTGGAGATGGCAGCTCTGTTTTATGAAGGGGAGCGTCCACCTCCCAGAAGGCCCTTTTGTCTGAGGTGCCACCAGCAGGACTCGCCAGCACTCCAGGGGTGAATGGTGATGAGTGGGTTACCATGGAAACGGCGGTGCCTTGAATGTGTGAGGCTCTCTGGGAGGAGCGGCGAAGACAAAGCAGCAAAGTTAGTTTGTCCAAGTGTGAAGAGCAAAGCGAAGGTTTCACAACCTGTGAGCGACAAACGGCTTGAGCACGAAGTCTGCGCGGAGCCACAGATAAGCGAGGGTTTCATTATTCCCAGAAAAGCGTCAGGGAGCGTTACTGGCTGTACACAGACACTGTACATGGCAGCTCCTGGTAACGCTGCAAACGCACCAACGCTGGAGGGCGACTTGACATTTGCATGAGGTGTTATTGTTGACAGGTTCCGTCATAAATCACATCCTAAAAACACTTCTCGCCTCCTGATGGTCTCTTTGTTCTTGTGACCGAAAACCCTGATGTTTTTTTTCTGTGGAAAGTAGGAACAAAGACTTGTTTGACCGCAGAACATGTTTCTACAGTGTTTTGGAAACACGAGCTTGTGCAATAATAATCACAGTGATATGGTAAAAACATGTTGAGGGTTTTGTTGAAAGCTTTAATCAACAGCTCAGTTGACATCAGAATTTTCAGGCTATTTTTTATTAATTTTGTTTTGCAAGTGTTTCATTGAAAATACTGAAATGTTTTCAGTCAGATGAAAACAGAATTGAATTGATGTATTTTTTTGTTTTTTTCAGGAAGTTGTTTTTTATAAATGTGTTTTTTCACTTGGGCCCTGGAAGCAGAAAGGTGTCGCTCTAAACATTAATACATGTTTGGGAGTATTTCTCCATCAGTTACTGACAACAAACATTCTCTCTCGCTTTGTTACTTTGTTGTCTGCTAATCCTTAGTTTTGGCAGAGGGAGAAATGCTGGGGAGGGGACGGTTCAGTAGTGGATTTGGGGGGGTATCAGCTTTCATTCCCCCTCGGGGAAGAACGCATGACCCGGCATAACGGAGAAAGATGTTGGGCCCTGCTGCTGAGCCCTTCAATGAAAACCACATGTAGGACAGAGGGAGGGGGAGAGTAACGACTGAAAACCCAGCCCCGGAGAGAGAGAGAGAGAGAGAGAGGAGGGAGAGAGGAGGGAGAGAGGAGGGAGAGAGGAGGGAGAGAGAGGGAGAGAGAGAGAGAGAGAGGAGGGAGAGAGGAGGGAGAGAGGAGGGAGTCTATGGGCGCTGACATTCCCAACCAGCTCTAGAAGAGACTCCCTAACTGTAACACGCTCCTACAGAAAGCTGCCGTCAGCGTCCAGGTGGAAACACGGACCAGGTTGTGTGATCTGCTGCGTTTCTACCACACAGAGACGAAGAACTGAAAGCTGAAGAAGACAAGAAGACGCCAACATGTCCAACGCGCTGCTGAGGAGAAACTCCAGCAAACAGGGTTTACAAAACCTGATGAGGTATGTGGTCGATCGCTTTGTTTCTGCTGAAAGAAGCGGCTCAGGTTAATATTACCAAACACCGGTTCAGCGGCCAGAGAGGTTTCTGACGTTCGACATCTAACGTGTGCAGACGACAAAGGGGGTTGTTGTCATATTTGAATGTGTGTTTCGGCTGTAAACTGGAGCAGTGGGATTACTGGAGTCTTTTAGGTCAGGCAGGGTTTGGGGGGATTTGGAGGTTTTGAATCGACTTACGTCCTCTGACATTAATTAATCATAACAAAGACATGTTCAATAATCTCTATTAGTTGGGCCAGAAAACCACGTTAAATCATATTTAATTAGGTCCAAAATGAGCAGAAAGGAGGCAGGAAATGAGAGACGTCGTTTTTAATAGTGAAGGAGAACTAGTCGCCTCCTGCCTCTGAGATCTGGGCCAAGCTGGACGCCAGAGGCTTCTCTGTTTCAGCGAGAGGGGAAGTGGGGTCGTGACCCGTGCCGGAGGTGAGAGGTCACCTGAGTCTGTCTTTTGTTTTCTGGGTGCTTAGAAGTGTCGACGCGTCCTGTCTTTTGGGAGAGAGGCTGTTTTAGTGTTTTAGTGTTTAGTGACTCCTCTGGTTTGTCATGGAGGTGGTAGCGGCTCATTCTGCTGCAGAGTGAAATTCAGGGATTTCCAGCTGACGACATGCTGACTGTGTCAAATGAGACGATCGTAGTCATAACTTGTTGCCAATGACGACACCGCCAACCGTATTGCTTACGTAGGCCTCTTTGACTCATTGCTGTGCAGAGAAAAGCGTATTGACTCAGTTTTGGTCTGACTATAAAAGCTTGGGGTCCCTGAGTACAGACGAGTAAAAGAGCCCCCAGCTCCCCTTCATCTGTTTTCCTGTCCTGGCAGGATGTGACTTGTTTTTTAATTGGTTGTGTTTGTGTGTTGATCCTTGGTTTGATGCCCATTTTCAGTGGCGCTAACTTGATGCTCGTTGCAGGTACTGGCCAGTGAGGCATCTTAGGACCAGGTCAAATCTTCTACACAGTCCTGCTAAAGGCAACGGTTGTCTTTAACACCTATGTGCTGACTGTATAAGTCACACGTTTGCATCCTTTTTACACGTATTGCATCTAGTTTGTCAGACCTCGGTTAATAAATATGTTCTGTGGTTGTGGTCAGACTCCTACAGCGCTTGGTTAAGGTTAGAGGAAGAAACGCAGCAGCAGCTCCAGACACATCACCTTTACCTATAAGCTATGTAGGACACACCCACCACAACGTGTGTGAGTGTGATTCCATGTACTTGAGTTTCTCTAGAGAAGCGTGGATTTGTCACACTCTCATTACAGCTGTGAGTTATTGCTCTGATTCTGCAGGAGGCGCCTCGTCGAGTCTGGAGGCGTTGCAGTCGGTGATCTCAGTGTAAACCTCTGAATCATGGTGAGAACCGCGGTCGGGCTGCGTGTTTACGAAGCAGATAACAGCTGGAGGAGGCGGCATCTCGCGCTGATTCAGTCCACGCAGTCACAGATGGGCTCAGTCTGGAGGAGCTGACATCACCACAATCACGCCATGTGGGCATCTCTGCTGATTTACATCCATCATCTGTTCTGTCAGATGCCATGAGTCATCCTGCATTTTTATGGCTTTACTTTATTACAGCTGTTTGGAGGGATGAAGTTTATTTGTCCTTGTGCTGATTCCTCTCGAGCTGTTGATCAGATTTTGGATTCAGCAGTTTGTGTGTCCAGCTGGTAAAGTCTGGCTCTATTTTAAATGGACTATGCTGGTTTTCCTGAGGGGGTGAGTCCGTAGTTACCGTCTGTAGCTTCAACACAAACTCTTCCGCTGGCTGGAGCCAGAAACGCCTTGTTCCTGGCAGCAGGCCGATCTGGTTTTAATCAGCCCTTTCTGGGAGACGGCGTTCGGCACAGGTGATGTCATTCAGAAGACATACCTGCCCTGTAACAGTCTGCAGTGACCTCTGACCCCTGAAACCCCCTACACACGGTGGGTGTCCTCTGTGTTTACGCTACGGTGAGATAAGAGACTGAGGAATGTTTGCTGGGCGGTGGGAGCGCGATGATGAGGGAAACTCCCCCCCCCCCCCCCCCTGCAGGTTTGACTGTGAGAACTGAAAGCAGGGTTTTATCTGTGGATTTATTGACATCGCTAACATGCACAAGGCTGAAGCTCCACAGCCGATTAACCCAATTCTCCGTTTAGTGTGTTCTGGTTTCAAATCACTGTTGGATGCTTTGTTTGAAGATGTGCAGAATAACAGGTTTCCTATCACGTCTGGAATTGGGTGAATCTGCTCCACATTTTGTTTTGCAGCTGCCTGTTTAAAGTATATCACTACTACAAACAGACAGAGAACAATCAAAGCCGAACCCAAATATAACGACCACAAAGCAGAAGAAAATGAAAAACTAAAACGGTAATAAAGACAAAGACGCCACAATGACTGATAACAAAACCAATTAGTGATGCAAAACAACCACAACACGTGTAAAATAATAAACTACAGACAAAATGAGTAATGAAGCCACGCGAAGCTTCTGGGGTCCAGGGTGATGGGGGACGTTTGATCTGCCTGTAGGGGCCTGTTCTCATAATCCTTTTGTACACGTCTGAGTAGTTATGCTACGAAGCGCCGATCAGGCGATAACAGATGTGCTCATCAGCTCAGCTCTGAATGATTTATGATGTGTCGTAGACGTAACGTGGTGGAACCGTGAGCTAACAAATGAGGTAATGAACCAAAATGTTCTGCTGCGACATGTACGAATGTGTCTACGGTGACTTCTTAGCTTTCAGGACGCTCACGTCTTCACTGATACCCTCGTTTTCTGCTCCTTGCTGCCTAGTTTGACGAGTGGTTCTGTTGGCCTAAAGCTGGATTCTCACCCCAGGAGTCAGTCAGGGCCATTTGTGCTCTGCACGGGGGGCACGGCCTCTCAGACGCGCAGCCACAACGCGGCTTCAGGCCTCCGGGGGTCGTTAGGCTCCTGCTGTCTGGCTGCGTGCTGATCCGCTACGGCCAGACTCTGCACGTGTGTCGCTGGCTGCTGCCCCACAACCCGTCTGGTGGCTCCGGTGACTCTTGGCGTCTTTTTTCGTTGCGTCAGATGATTCAGTGTCTGTCGCTGCCCTGACTTGTTTCAACACGGTACTGACTTCATCTTCCCACCGTCCTCGTCTGTCCCGCAGGGCCTTTGAGAGCTGACAGGAAACAGTGTTATTATTGTGTCACGCAGTCGATGACAGCATGTGTGCTTACAAAAGCGCAGCTGAGGATTTATCCTTGAAACCTTTCTCTCTCACCTCATCCTGTCGGACAATAACCTTTAAGCCCCGACAAGTGCAGACAGCTAGAGACCAAAAATGTGTGTGATAGAGCTTTATCTGGTTTGTAGGTACCTGTGTTCGGGTTGTTGCCATTGGTTGCATCTATACTTTGGGGATCACAGGACTGAAGCTTTATAACCACCAGCTGGATCCTAACGCTGCAGAGCTAATGGAGTCACGGCGAGACAGTCTGTCCTTTCATCGTATCTGCTGTTTGTTTGTGACAGATACTATGCGTCCATGGAAAGGTTTAGGCTTCTGGTCTGAGCAAGTCTTCAAGGACCTCAAGGTCGTTTCTCATGCTTGTTCTGGCAAACCACCAGTTTGTTACTTAAAACCAAACCGAAACAAAACGTGTTCAAGATCAATTTTCTATTTTCAGTTGTTGTATCACCAAAGCAGCTGCAACTTGTATTTGTACTATTTTTTTCTGTCAGCGACTTTGTCTACCTACTATATATAGTACAACATCTACATAATATTCACGGAGCTACGTGGATGAGACTTGTGACTGGGAAGAAGCAGGCTTCCTCTGTTTCTACCTGCAGCACCAGCACCAGTGGACATGTTGTGCCTCTACACACGGCTGTTTAGGATACAAAGAATATTTGGCAGGACGACAGAAAGCGTTTTCAGATGTAGATCAACACATGTAAATCTGAAACAAGCTTGTGTTTTCTGACCGCGTCCAGCTGTGCGCCGGCCTCCTCTCCTCTGTACCTTTATTCATTTCCCGGCTTATCGCTGCCAGCACACAGGAAGGAAACAGAAACACGAGGAGGAGCAGGACGTAGTTCTGACAAAAGTTTATTTAAAGTTCATACGTTTGAGTTTATCAGGGCTGTGGGTCCGAACGTCAGATTTGTGGCTGACGGTGCAGTGAAGCATGTGATGCTGAGGAGAACCTTCCTTCCCTCTGGATTCAGAAGTGACCTGTGTCATCGCTTTTGTAATGGATGAGTTGAACATGTTAGGAAACCGTTGCTTATTTCCACATCCTGCAGTTACGCAGCAGCAGTTTAACCCCAGGCTGTATCTGACATCAGGTTTGGTTCTTAGAAACTAGCTTCAGCGCGGGAGCTGATGCTGAACCACTGGATGAACCACCAGCTCCCAGGTTTGAGAAGACAAAGGTTTCTAAAAAAACTGCTGGACCAGCCGTTAAACTGTGGCCTGATAGCAAAGGCAAACAAAGGCGAACTCGTCCTTCACAGACGTTTGTAACAGTTCATGTTTGTTGTCCAAACAGCCACATATTGACAACATTAAGTTCATGTGTCTGACGCGTTTGCAGTTTGTTTTGCCTGCAGAGTCTGCGTACAGGACGTGCGTCAAGCCACAAACCGAACAATCACGTGACTGGTTATTATGTCACTTAAATAATTCATCATCAGGATATCAAGGTGGTAGCTGTAATATTTGTTTCCTGTCTGAGGATAATAAACCTGATAATCGTAACTGAAACAAGTCTCATATCACTAGATGTTATTTTTTTTATTCCTGACTTTCCCAAAGTGCAAAAGACGAGCTTCAGTTTGTGCTGATATGAACACAGGAAGGATGGAGAGGAGGTGGCGCTGTAGCGTAAAGCTGTGTGAAAACTGGACCTAGGAAGCTGCAAACATTATATCTGTCATGACACCGAGGGTCAGAGGTCGCAGGCTTCCCCACCTACACTCATCCGTGTGGTAACAGAAACGGACCAGATAACGCGACCACATGGAGCTTATTGCAACGTTAGGCCACCAGATGTTCAAAACACAGACCACACACCAGATGACCTGCTCAGGCCGTTGGGCTTCACTTGACTGTGAAGAATCGTGAAAAAGCCTGAAATTACCTCTGGCTTTGGCCTGACGTCCTGGTGCTGGACACACCCGCGTCATTTCCATGACGTCAAAGACCTTTTGTTGTGATGAAGAGGTGGACGCGACACCATGAGACACTGTGGGATGAGACTGTGTTGAGTAAACTGAGCTGAGACACTGAGGTTCAGCTTGTTGTCTGTGGATAAATACAGACAAACAGCGTTTATAATAAATCAGTGACGTCATGTGCGAGTGTTTATCCTGCAGATAAACAGCTGGCGTCAATTCCCCTTCCAGCCAGATGTTTCTCCTCTTTGTCAAGAAATCTAAGAGACAACAAAGGGTCAGAAATCTGTCGTCTCTGATGCAGAGGTTCCTCACGTCACAGTCCCAGCCTACATGTAGTGGAACAAACCAACTCCTCTTCCTTCTTGCTAACAGCTAAATCTTCTCTTGTCTCCAGGCTGACGGCTCAGAGGAGCATCGAGGACGCAGAGGAAATCGAGAGGGAGCGTCGTCGAAGAGCTCGAGAGGATTTTCGCCGGCAGAACAGCGGCTCGGCGCCCGAAGAGTCATCACCAGAGAACGAGACGCGGGCAGTGGAGAATGTGTAAGTAAAGCTGGAGCAGGTTTAGCTTTATATGATCCCAGAGCTCAGCTCAGTCGAGATGCTGTGGAACGACCTCGAGCTGTTCACATGCCATTTAAAAACGCTGGTTCATGACTGATCCGGTTTTATTTATACCTAAACCTTAGTTTTGGTTGTTGTCAGGCTGTTTAACGTCATACAACATTAACGATGACATCACACTGCGGTTAAATTCCCCGTCTGTGTGATCATGGGAAAGCAGGAAGCTCGTGTCTGTTTGTCGCAGCGTTTCCCAGCTCGACACGCTGCTGCGGTGGCTTCACCATCCTCCTCTTCCACTTCGCTGGATTATTAAATGTCTGCTTACATAAAACAAATGTTCCCATTGGGGAAAACCAAACAACCTCTTTGCTGTGTTGACGTGAAGACGGACACGCAGCTGTCTTCTCATTACACAGCCAACAGGAATGTTCACTACAAAGCGACCACCGCGCCAAAGCTTGTGGCGTTTGAGCCGACTTTTCATTTCACACCCCTAATTACAGCTTCCACCTCCAACACCTTGGCCTCCGTCACTTCACAGGCTCAGCTGGTTTCAGGCTGCGGTGAACCGAGGTGAGTTGGCTCCTCTGCAGCCTGTAATCCAAAGGTTCTGTTGGAGATGCTGCGATGAAGGAATGTTGTTTTGAACCCACTGCTGCAGGGTTTCCTGGGGTCAGAGGGCAGAAATAAAGGAGGAAAATAATGATATGAAAGTTAGTTAATGTACGTTGTTGTGCGTCTGTTTTCCCTTTTTTGATCTTTTTACGTCGCTGCTTTTTACTTTGGGCCTTATCCGTGAGGTTAAAGGTTCTGGTTCAGTTTGTGGCTGGTGATATGTTCTAGTGCTTCGGTCCGGATACTGCGGTTCCGTGTGCAGGTGGAACCAGACCGACAAGGTCTCTGTGACGACTGCACACGGTCGCTGCATCATCATCATCATCATCATCGTCCCGACTTCCAGGCTCAAGCAGCCGAACACACACCAACACAAACGTGACCTGCCGTCAAAGCTGATTAGTGGCTCCCATCACGCAGCCTCCACGGCCCAGCGTCTTAATCATCGGAGGAATGCTGAGTGAATTCCTGTCTGCCAGCTCCTAGAAGCACAAAACAAAACACTTTGATTGCTTTCAGTCAGCAGGAGTTGAGCCCAGAAGCTGTGCTAACTGTAACATGAACATCCAGCATCAAGAGCGTTTCATCATCGCTCGGTTATTAATCTAAACAGAAACATTAAATCACAGAGGCCATGGGGGACTGACGTGCGCAGTAAAGAACCAGATTATAAAATAAAATGAAATAGAAAGTCTACACAATGTGTTTTATTCCCTTTGAATAAAACAAACTAAAAAACAATCTAATTTTATAGACGCTTGTGTGATTAACAAACTCTGTGTGAAACACCAGCTGTAAATATTACTGCACACGTTTCTGGCCAGATTCCATTTCCTGTTTTTAGCGGCTGCTTTCCCAGCTGCACCGGACGCTAATCATTCCTTCGTCAGCTGCGGCTGCAGAAGCGGAGGAAGGCAGCGACACGTTCCAGGTGTAAAACTGGGACAAGAACTGGTGAAAACGTCCAGGACCAGTCATGTTCACATTCACTGTGGATTTAGTCTTGGATTTTGTGTTTAGAGTCGTTTCTACGCACCAACAGCTTGTGTTTACTGAAGCACTGAAAGCCTTGTTACAGAAATCATCTAATGCTTTTTGGATAAGCTCTCACAGGCCAACTCAAAAGCTGCTTCATGATCTACACGCAGGCAACAGCCTCGTGATTAATTATGGGGAGGAACATGTTTAGGCAAAATGAAGCTGCAACGTTTGTTGTTGATGCTGATGTTGACTTTAAAGTCTTGGATTAGTTGGCTCAGAGTGTTTTGTGACTCACAGCACATCAGTAAAATGCAGTTCGAGGCGTATTAACAGGTTATTTGAAAGCCTGGGACTCATCATGACTCCTTTTTCCCGTCTCGCGTCTCCAGGTACGGCAGCGACCTGAAGCCCAGCAGCTCTCCATCCCTGGAGGAAGACGAAGGCTTCAGCGACTGGACTCAACGCAGAGAGAGGCGGAGGCAGCAGCGCCTGCAGGAGCTCAGCCAGGGAGGTGAGGAGGAGGAGGATGAAGAGGAGAACGTCATCAACAAACCCATAAAGACCGCTCGGGCTTCCTTCGCATCCTCGGGTCGATTCCAGAGACAGCAGCAGCAGGAGGAGGAGGAGGAGGAAGAGAGAGACAGGAACAGGAAGGAACAGGAAGAGAGGGCGACCCGAGGTGAGAGGGAGGAGAAGGAGGAAGAGGAGAAGAGGAAGGAGGTGATGAAGAGGAGAGAAGACATTCAAAAGCCCAGATCAGAGGTAACCGTTTAAATACAATCACACTCGTGAAGTTTAGTCTGTGTTTAAAGGCTAATCTCTCACTGCGAACATCTCATGATCAGGTGGAGAAAAGAAAAGAAGTTAAAGTGTCGTACACGTCCAAGGTTTTCCTTCACCAAGAGCCTAAACATGACAAAAGCAACGAGGACGTAACATCGTACATCGACAGGACGAGAAGACCCACCAGGTGCGTGTGGTTTTCAGCTGACAGTTTGTCTCAAGCGTGTTCAGTTTTAGTTTCAGACAGGAGACGTTTTTAATTTACAGCAGAGCCACGGAGCCGGAGGAGTCGCAGGCCATCCTGGAGACAGAGCAGCGCCTGGAGAAGATCCGGCGGAGCCTCCAGGCGAAGGAGAGCCAAGAGATGGAGCAGCTGAGGCAGCGACAGGTGGAGGCCGAGCAGGAGCTGGAGAAGCTGAAGAGGAGGCGGGAGGAGCGCCGCCAGGTCCGTGAGGAGGAAGAACGCCGGAGGGAGGAGGAAGAGCAGCAGCGGCTGGTCAAAGAGGAGGTGAAGCTTTACACGAGCTAAACCGGTCAAAGCAAAGCTGGAGGCCTCTGTGGCTTTACAGGAACCAAGTGTAACATCTAGTCCAAAGTCTCGTTTGTTCTGACTCCAGGAGGAGAGGAGACGGATGAAGGAAGACATCGAGAGGAGGAGGATGGAGGCTGCAGAGAGGATGAAGGGCCTGAGTTCATCCAGCGTGGACGGCGACGAGGCGTTTAGTCCCATCAGCCCCAAAGCTCCCACGCAAAAGGTGAGTGACACCTGCAGACGCCTGCTCCTGAAAGAAGCCGTTCCTCAGATCTCAGGGAGTGAACAGCGTGGATGGAGGTGGATCCTGTAGAAGCCAAGCTGCGCCTGAGAATTAACATAGACGATGTAGCTTAACGATCCACCCTGGTGAATAATGACTAATAACCTGTGTGTGTGTGTGTGTGTGTTGCCTTCACAGCCGAGCAGCTCGGGCTCAGCTTGTAAGTTCTGCGTGTGCGTTTGTGACAGACGCATGTTGTGTGATCAGTTGATGTTACACAGTAAAAGCATGACACTGCATGCGTGTTCTGTCTGCAGTCGCTCTTTCATCCTTGAACTCAATATTGACACTGAGCTGAAAAAGTGGGGAGGAAGAGTTTCAGGTTGGAAAATGCTGAACTCATTTCACACCTCTCACAAACCGCGTCCTCCCCCGAGAGCAAAGAGAACAAAGAACAACAGTGTTATTCAGAATTGTCCAGCCTCAGTCACAGACTTCGTTCTTTTGCTTTTAGTACCATATTCCTGCACAATTACAGCTGCCTTCATCTCCACTTTTTCAAACCTTTGTGACACATCTTCCACATATTTGTAATGTGGTGCAGTTCATAGTTTGGTTTCACTCAGACCAGTAAATGTAACTGTACTTGGTAGAAGATGGACATGCAGGTAAGTGTTTTTGATTTCATCTCTGGTTCAGGGTTGAATGAAATAATCCAAAACTACAGGGAAATTAAAACGAACCCAAAAACCGTATATACAATAACAGTCTGCTTTATTACAACAGGCCAAGAAGCCAAAGTGGAAGCGAGTCTGTTGTTCCGGTCTTAGAAACCCGTTCATCATCGTGTAGCTGCTCTTTGATGAAGGCCAGCAGGCTCTGTTTGTTTTGAGGCATAGTTGTGACCGAGCCCAGCTTTAATTAACAGACAAGGAAATCGCCCTGTGTTCCTTCACAAAGTGACCTGAAGCTGCTTTTCTTTTCCAGATCTCGGAGAGAACGGAGTCCCTGAACCGCTCGCTGAAGAAAAGGTGAACATCCCCATCAGTCCCACAGTTTCTAACAGACAACATAAGTCAACTGATGCGCAGCTTCAACCACACGTTGCCTTTGTCTGCGTTGTGTCATTGTTTCCAAACCAGAAGCTTGAGTTCGAACGAAGCGAACTCGTTCATTAACGAGCTCCTGAAACGGTCCAGGCTGTGCCGAGCGCTGCTGGTGGAGCCAGCCAGCGTTTTCATTCTTGGCCAATCTCCTGAATCTTTTTTATTAATCACAGTTTCACAAAGCTTCTTCAAATGTTACGTGAAGCTGGAAAGCTGCCACACATTCCACTTGATAAATGACTGCTATTCGTCTGACAGATGACCTAAACGATTGCTGTTGGTCCGAGTAGGTAATTACGGACTAATTGTTTCAGGACTGGTGAACTTTAGGCCTGCAGCTCGTCTGCCGGTCTGAAGGGAGGCTCTGATGAGGAGGCTTGGAGGTGACCTCTCCACCTCTCGGTGAATCCCCCTCCTCAGCTGTGATTTATAGCTCAGCTTAACTCTGTCCAGATGCAGGCGGCTGCGTTGTCTCTGGTGGTTGGTGAGCTGTGGTGGCTCCAGGCCGTCTGCAGCAGGGAAGTCTCTGCGTAGATGCTTTCGCTTTAAGTTACGCAACCACTGGAGTTAAGGTTACGGAAAGATGATGTTTGTTGTTTAAAGGTTAATATGTGGCTCAGTAGCCCGTCCACCAGGGTCAGACACTCAGGTCTGTTGCCTGTTGGGCTTGGATCAGTCATTCTACCAGTTCATCTCATGGCTCAGGTCATTGTAAATATTTTTCTGGATCCCTGTTTTTTCCAAATCCTGGTCCTGTCGGTTACAGTGATTATCTGTCCTTCTATCATAATTAGTGTTGCCAGGTGCATCTGAGCCTCTCAGGCCGAACACTCAACGATGTTCTGAGGACGTTCCAAGAAAAGAAGGTTTTGTTAGAGGAGCAGCTCACAGGTGATGTTGTTCCATCACCTCAGATGAATTAGGCCATAAGTGAAGTTTCCTCCTGTGCTGTGAGCCATGACATCACCCTGCAGCAAAGCTCAGACCTTGAGCTGGAAGATAAAATGTCAGGAGAGAGGGAGGGAAGATGGATAAACTCTCTTGTGTTTGGAGACGCCGAGTAAATCTCTGATGGTGCTGAACTTTGACATTTAAACATCAAGAAAGTTGCCTTTCTGCCAGTTTTGATCAGTTGATAATTGACTGTTGTAGCTCTGAGAAGTATTTTTATTTTCTCATATCTGTGAAAAAAATCAGCCCGTGAGTCTGGTTTTGACTTGTTGCTATTGTTCGCTTTGACACAGTAACAGCTTTAAGAAGACGCAGCCTTTCCTCCTGACCGCGAAGATCGACGACAAGCTGGAGCAGTACACTCACGCCGTGGAGGTCAGAGCCACACACACAGAGCCTTGTGTTCAGCATCAGGACATTTGTGAATAAATGAAGCATTTTCCACACTGGTGTTCAGACGTTCACAGATGTTTACTGTGACTGGTGCGTTTACAGCCAACGTTCGTTTGCCTGCGTCTCCATCTTACAAACACACACATCTGGACTCGGAGAGTAGATCAAATAAATACAATCACTTTAGTGGGTTTTCTGTTTCTTGAATCAAAATGCTGCATTAGTCCATGTGTAAAGAAGACACCGATGCGGGTTCGTTGTTTTGAACGAGATGAAGGTAAAAGCAGCTCTGACTGGTTTTGGTGCTGTGTTAACAAATCTCTGCAGCACCTGGAGGCAGATTTCATGTTTTTATTTCCACGGGTGATGTGCGACGGTTTAGCGCCGTGTATCTTTACCCTTCTTTCCTGTTTTCACTACTCACCTCGGGCGGTTCCCAGGCTGATTAACAGCGCAGTGAATGACCCGGGTTCAGCAGCTTTATTTATGAAACAGGTTTGACGCAGTGTGTAAGAAAGGACGGAAACTAAAGAGGCAAAGAAGTCACAATATTGTCATCATTTTCTTTGTGGAGTGACATTTCTTTAATTATTTAAATTGTTAAAGGGTCAGGAGGAAGCAGTTACACACACCTCATATCTGTAAAGTTCCTAAAAGTCAAAACGCTGCAGTGGAAACGCTAAAATAAACAGTAACAAAAGCAAAACAGGTGAAATCTTTTCATAGTTCACGTGATGAAACCTCCACAGGCTCCAGAGATGACAAGGTAGCTTAATGGCCCTGCAGTAACACAGACTTGTCGCCATGCAGAACTCTCACGATGCCCGGGCAGCCAAGGCATCGCTGACCGATCTGCCCAGTTCACCCGAGGTCTCCTCCAAGAAGAACCTGTTTGAGGCTGGAGAGGCCTGGAACCAGAGTCCCACTAAGGCCGCCGCCTGCAAGGTGAGGAAGCAGGGCCCTGGTTAGCTGTCAAATCATATGAAGCCTGTTGCCATTACTGCGTTACTCAATGCGTTTGTGTTTTTCCTGCACCAGGACACTGAGAGTCTGAAGGTGGGTGTAGCAGGACTCATCACTCAGTGGGTGAAGGGCCCCTCAGACACCAGCCGACAGCCTGTCTGCAGGCCAGCAGTAAGATTCCTTCACGTCAATAAACTATTACTTCACCAGCCATCAATGGTTTACATGCTAACAGTGTGCGTCGTGTCATAATGAACTAAACTCCGTCTGCTTTGATTGGATGACTGTCAGGATGTGAAGGCTGGTGACGTGATGCACAAAAAGAACATGTGGGAGATCATCGGAGATTCATCAGGGAGACCAGGACTGAGAACCAAGGTCAGATCACACACATTCATCACTCGTGTTATTATAGTTGTTGCACATTTACGTGTAAATGTCTCAGGTTAGTCTTTAATATTTCTTGTTTGTTTAACATCGTTAAACACGTCGTTTCCTCGACCACCTCCCAAACTGGATTTTGTATTTTTGTTTCTTCAGGGTTCAGCAGGTGGGAAAAAATACAAATTTGTCATCACTGGTCACGGTAAATATGAGAAGATCCCTGTGGACGACGAGGACGGAGACGAATTCACAAACGGAAAGTCTGGTAAATGAGCTTGTTTCTAATGTGGGGCTCAGCTCTGTTATTTATTTATTTATTTTATTTAATTTTTCAGTCTTCTCCACCAGTTGAGTTAGTTTTTCAGAAACAGCTGCTGTAGATGTGAAGGTTTCATCTGAAACGTGAATGAAAGCCGTCAGGAAGTAGTTGTTGTGTTTCAGTCACTTTTATTTTCAGCACCTTTGGTTGAGGAAGCCAGTACAGAGCACTTCACAAATGGAAACGGCAGAAACAATACAACACCGATAATATACAGCAACGCAAAGCACGCGTTAGGCCGCGTAGCAAATGACATGCGGGTGAAGCAAAATGTGAATTTGTGACAACAGAAAAAATTGAATCTTTGTTAATAGATTTGAAATAGGAATATTGGAAAAACACAGCTTCACAAGAGACAAGCTTGGCGTAATGAAAACTGCTTAGGATTTTGAAAGTCTCAGGTTCTTAGAGGGGAATCAAAGTAATTACAGGGGGGTGACATACACACTAGAAACCATTAGTCACGTCACATTCCTCAGCATTGGAATAAATCAGTATCGCTACCACACAGTCCTGGCTGCTCCTCACGCTTCACCCTCTGTAACACAGAGCTTTGCAGCCGTCTTCAGCAGCAGTGAAGAAAATGCTGTTTTGACGCTGCTAAAATGAAATTGGCATAATATGGAGTATTTTGTCCGAGCGTGATGGGTGATGGGTGTAGGTTACTCACGTTCCTTCAAACACGGATGGAACGTAACAACTGGTACTTTTGCATCAAAGAGTCGAAGCTACTATCACAGTCGTTTAGTCCGTCGCCTGAAACTACATCCATGTCCGTGCTGTGACCACATTTGAAGAAAGACGGACAGAAACAAGATGCAGTTTGTGTGAATGAAGAACCGACACAGATCAGGGCTGACTTTAGTGGACGTGAGCCCAAATGCGTTTGTGTAGGAAACGTAATTGCAACAGGTTCTGTTTTTGTTAACATCATGAGGATATTTGAAGAACTGCAAGGACCAAATCTGATTAGTGGATTAAATGGCACAGAGAGACGCTGCTGAATCTCACGGAGGCACAGAAGCAGGAACTAAGCTACAAATGTTATCAAGTTGTCAGTTCCTGCAGCCGTCAGAGACATTGTTAAAAATCATTTCATGTTTCTTGGAAGATTTTATCCAGATGTTAGGCCTTTTTAACCTGTTGTGTTTTCAACCTAACCCTACATTTATTGCGAACATGTGATAAAATGAACAAAAGTCTGAAATTACTTAAAACATTGTCAACGCTTTAATTTGAAGTGTGCATGACTTTAAGACAAATTTAGCCAGTAAGTTTTAAGCTAATCCACAAAATACAAACGTAGAAATCCAGACAACCAGTCACACAAATGCAACACAAAGCATTTGTCAAGTATAAAGTTCAGTCAGTTTCCTACAACACTGCTACAGCTTAGACTCATCTAACACAGTCTACGACTCCAGACCTGTACAGCAGTTCCTCTAAGTTGTCTGCATCTGTAGACTGAACATGTATCTTTACTTCTTTTTACATTTTCATCTCGGCACCTCGTGGTAGCTTAACTAGAAGTAAACCCTCTCGCTGTCCGATTAAAGTCTTTTGGTTCCTCGTCTTTACCTTTCCGCCCAATCAGACCCATTTCAAACACAGTTGAAATTTTCGTCACCGGCCTCGACGCTGCTTCTCTTAACTTTTTGGCGTCAAACTTTGGACTGAAAAGCAGCACAGGCAGCCGGTATGCAAACGAAGGTATCTCCTTCCCCTCATCCGGTATCTCTTCATTCTGTTTCTCCTCCTCACTTTTATTTAGCTCAATCTGATACATGATATTCTCTTTAGTAGAGAACATCTGGAAGAGGACGGCGTCCCACATCTTTGTTGCTTTGGGAGTGTCTTTGGTTTGGTTCTCATCCTGAGCGTCCGGCTTGTTGACGGCCTCACCTTCCTTTGTCACCTTGTTCTGGTCTTGCACTGTAGCCTCCTTCACAGACCCAGTGTCAGAACCTGGAAATTTGGGCTCCTCCTGCTCCACCACCATGTGCTTTTTGAGTCGAGACCAACCGCTCGTTTTAGATTTCGCTTCCTTCGACTTTTGGAGGACTTTCAGAACAGGCTCAGCTGTTGGGAGAGACTTGTCAACTTCCTTTTTCTCAGGTGCGTCTTTGTCTTCGCGTCGTGCTGGTTCAGCAGCAGGCACTGTAACAGTCGGGGCAGGCAACGCAGACCTTGGCTTTGAGTCTGCATCTTTACTCTCAGTGGTAGCGTTCTGCTCTGCAGTCGGAGGTTTGCCCTTGCCTAAAAGTTTTCGCACTGCCTTCAGAGGATCGTGGTCGGGACCTTGAGGCGGAGGCGGTTTTGTTTCAGGAGTTTGTGTATTTGGTTTGGTTACTTCTTGAACTGGAATTTCTGCCTTTTGGTTCTCAGGAGTTTTCACCTCTGCTGTTGGAGGTTTAGCTTTTGGTGTTTCTTGAATTCCATCACTTTCTTGTTTTACTGGAAGCTGACTAGGTGCCACCCTCTGGTCCTGTGCTAACGTGGCATCTGGCGCATCAGGAGACACAACAATCGTGGGGATTGAAAGGATGTTGGAAGCGTTCTCGTCTTTCGTGTCTATAAACGTTTCTTTAGCTTTAGACCCTTCAGGTGGAGGCGGTGATTTTCCAGATGGTTCAAGATCAAATGTTTTACATTCCAGTGATTCCTCTGCTGTAACTTTAAGCTCCACTGCTGGAGTTGATATAGTTGAACTTGAGATTCCAAACGCTGGAGTGTAGGTTTTGATTCCACCAAAAGCAGCATATTCAGCTGGTGTCAATCCACGATAGCCAGACTTTGATTTGGTAGCTACTTGAGTTGGCGTTTTAGCTCTCTGAAAAGCTACAGGCGATACCCCAGTCGGTGTCTTTGGTCTTTTATACCCAGGTGACGTGGTCAGGAGTCGATTTGCCTCGTATGTCGGAGTCATGGGCCTCTGATAGCTATGAGAAGGCTTTGCTAATGTTACTGGCTCCCGGTTTGGAGTTTTAGGTCTTTGAGGGCCAGTTGCAGCCACTGCAATCTCTTCCCTTGTTAGATCAGGCTCTGACTTTGCCTGTGTTGTGCTTTGGGGGATTGGTTTTGCTATGGGTGTCAAATCTAAATGAATGTCTCCATTAGGTAAGGTTTCAGGCTTTGTGTTCAAGTCTGGAGTGATTGGGGACACTGAAAACAGGAGGGGATTGGGTTTTGAGATTTCAAAGACAGGTGTTGTAGCTCGGGTCACATGATATGCTGGGGTTTTAGGCCGTCCCACTGACGTTCTTGATAATTGGAACTCATACGTTGGTGTTTTAACTCGGGGTTCAGCTGTTGGGGTGGTTTTCTTGACTTCAGCTGTTGAGGTGGTTCTCTTGATTTCAGCTGTTGGGGTGGTTATTTTTATTGAAGGTGTTGGGGTTGTTCTCTTGACTTCAGCTGTTGGGGTGGTTTTCTTGATTTCAGCTGTTGGCGTGGTTATTTTTATTGAAGGTGTTGGGGTGGTTCTCTTGATTTCAGCTGTTGGCGTGGTTCTCTTGATTTCAGCTGTTGGGGTGGTTCTCTTGATTTCAGCTGTTGGGGTGGTTCTCTTGATTTCAGCTGTTGGGGTGGTTATTTTTATTGAAGGTGTTGGGGTGGTTCTCTTGACTTCAGCTGTTGGGGTGGTTTTCTTGATTTCAGCTGTTGGGGTGGTTATTTTTATTGAAGGTGTTGGGGTGGTTCTCTTGATTTCAGCTGTTGGGGTGGTTATTTTTATTGAAGGTGTGGGGGTGGTTCTCTTGATTTCAGCTGTTGGGGTGGTTATTTTTATTGAAGGTGTTGGGGTGGTTATTTTTATTGAAGGTGTGGGGGTTGTTCTCTTGATTTCAGGTGTTTTTCTTTGAGCATCTGAGTCCAATAAAGGGGACTGAGCTACTGGTGTTGTACCCTTTCTGTTCTCATTCACTACAGTCTGACTTTTTATTTCTGTAGGGGTTGTACTTTGAGGTATGGTGACGCCAATAGAGGTTAATCCAGATGTGTCGTACACCGGTGGGGTCCTGGATATCTCGTAGTAGGATGTAGTTGCTGTGTACATCCTAATTTGAGGTACATCGAACATCGGTTTGGGGGATCTTGAGGGTTCGGTTGCTTTGAATGTTGGACGTGGACTTTTGGGTTTGACAAAAGATGTCAACACAGTCAGAGGACGGGTCACAAATTGTCCTGGTGCTGCTGTATATGGAGTTGGACCTAGATGTGGACTTGGGACTGGGCTTACAGCAGCCACAGTAGTTGTTACACCAGCATGGTTTTCAACAAATGTGTTTAAGGCTGATTTGTTTACAGCAGCTGGCACTGTTGTCTCAGGCACTGGAGAAACTGATATTTTGGGTACCACTGGCTGGACCGCTGGCCCTTGCGTTGGTAAAGTTCCAGAGATGTGGCCCGTTGCAGAGTATGAAATAACAGTGGCAACCTGCTGTGAATAAGGGCATGATGGCATTGCTACTGTCTGAGGCGAGAACCTCGCTCCTCTGCCATAAGCTGCTCGTTGCGGATAAGGGGAGGCCACATGCTGATACAGCGGCCTGATGCAGTACCGGGGAGGCTGCTGGACACTATGGAAGCTGGATGGCCCCACTGGCGTCTGGGGAGGGGTGGAGTGGTCGCTGTGCTCAAGGTCAGGGCTTGCTTCATTTACAGGGGAAAGACTTGAGCGGAAAGGTGCAGCAGACTGAGATGCCTGAGCGGACGCCTTCTTCTTGGCTGTTCTCTTAAGCAGCTTCTGAAGCCGAACATTGTCCTTTCCAGGCTTGGGCAGCAGGGGCGGAGGGTACTGCTGGGAAAGCAGGCCCGGCTGCGAGACGACACTATAAGCCATGAGTGCTTCAGCACCCTGTTGAGGGAAAAAAGCTGTTAGAGGCTGATAGTGAGTTATGATCAAAGTGTTTGTTCAAGCAACTGATGAATCAAAGGAAACACGATAATATTCCATTTACTGGACCCATCTATTTAACCTACATGTGAAAATTAGTGCAGCAGTATGTGATAAATACATTTATCTTTTTATGATGTAAATATTTTGCATGTGCTGTCTGTCGAAGCTCATTATGGACAAACGTAACGAAACAGCAATTTTGTATAATTAAATATGCTTTTTTTCCCCTGCAGGTTTTCACAGTGATTACTAAGGTGATCACATCCGTCCTCACCCACAAAAGAATCTTTTCATCTGACCAAAAGAAACTCTTCAGTAGCTGCCAACTCAATATCTTAAGTTTTAAATATTTGATCAACAAACTTTCAATGTTTTTGGTTTTGTATTTTCTGATTGTGTACATATTTGACTGTGAGCTTTACTTTTTGGGTTCCTGTTAATTTTTGGTCTCTTAAATGTTTACATTTCCCAATCATGCACAGCGTTCACACTGTTGGCTTATCTGATCTGCAGATGAAGCTAAAAGCTTTTATTGTGCAGACACACAAACAACCGTATACAATCATCATTTCCTGAGTTCTAGTTTAACTCACTGGTGCCTTCAGCTCTGTCTCTGTACTACTGCTGATTTTTTTATATGTAATATCCATTTACTATGATCTCTGCTTGTATGTGTTTATGTCACCTTTCTTAAATAAATTAATTTTCTTAGGAACCTGCTGCAAGTTGTTTAACTCGAATCCCCACAATCTCTCCTCTGGGATTTTAACTGAGCTGCAAACATAAAAAACACAAATAAAACGAATAGAACTAATAAAACACGATCAAACTCTGATGTGCTGTAGAAGGTTAATCGATTCGAATTTGAAAAAAAATAAAAGCAGGCGATCCATGCAGCAAACTAAAGATCCGGCAGTAGCGTAGAGATGGACTCTTCCTGGATGATGTTACCGCCTCACAGCTGATTCTGACATTTCTTCTCAGCCTAATTTTAGTCTGAAGGCAGAAAGGAGGCCAGCCAATCACCTGCTCCCTTTTTAAGGCTCCTGTCTTGTTACAGGCTGCATTGCGTTCTTGAAAACAGTAAATCACAGCGTTATGAGACGGCATCAGCCGCCTTCATACGATCAGATGATTATATAAGACCAGTGTAAGAGCAGGTGAGTGCGGCTTCCTTCTGGGTGTCAACATTTCCATCTTTTCATTCTGCTGCTTGTAAATATCAACTCTGAGGTTTTTGTCTTTAACTGACACAATTGTATTTCTGAGCAACCAGACTCAGTTTAACAGCTGTGGGTCATCAGGCAGGAGAAACTCTTTAACTTTCTCGCTATCACGGTATCCTGCTCTACAGGATAACGTCATGGCGGCTGTTCACCCGCTGAAGCTGGGTGATGGTGCAGAGCAGTGACCTGAACATGACAGTAAATTCAGAACCCGTTAATAAGAGCTTGGAGTGGAGTCAGGTCCCAGACCTCGACCCAGTAGAGACGTGAAGGGACTCAAAGCGCTGCTCACGTCACATTTTAAGAGTCTGTGTTCGTCCTTGTTTGCAGGTCGGATTTACTGGAAGAGTGACTCAGACATTATTCAAATAAAAATAACCTTATTAGCATTTATGCTCTGGGACCATGACACTACTCACAGCACTACTCCTTCCGGATTTTATCCGATCTGCTGAAAATCTGAATTTGAATATTGCGTTTAATATTGTCCTGGGTTAAAACGGTGGCCTCACAGATGCTCAGTCTAAACTGCCTAGCTCGTCTAAACAACCCGAGGACTATTTCAGGTTTAGCTTTGTCACATCAGGGCCACATAAACACTCACGCATATAGATGTGTACTGCATATATATCTGCTGAAGGGTGAAAGTGAATGCAAAGCATCTGACCTCATGATGTAACAGAGCAGTGACACTGAATAAGGCCTCAGAAATATGCTGCCACGGAGTCCACCCAATCACATCAGACCACATAAAGACATATTAGACATATTTAGTGAAGTTTCTATTCTGTTGCCGTTATTAACATCCTGTATTATTATATAAGTTGTCAGAACTTAAAATAAATGTCAGATGAATTTATCACACAACAATAAATAAATGTAAATAAGATGATGCAAACAACTGTTTAATATCCTCAGTTTACTACAGTGTGTGTCACCTCAGTGTAATGTCGGCCAGAGCCTCCTCACCCCCCACCCTGCCTGGACCTGCTGCCTGTCTGACACATGAGAGCTCTCTCCTCCTTTTAAGGCTCTGCTAGGTTCAGTATTTGGAGCGACTTCAGGACGCAAGTTCTAAAGAGGAAAGGGTAATAATAGCCGTGAAACAGAAACAGAGCTGCCCCACAAAGGAATTGAATCCACCCCAAATTTTATTTCATCATTCAGCCACGACGAAGCTACGAAGCAAAAACACAGCAAACGGGAGCTGGGACGGAAAAGAAGCAACTTACCAGGTACAACCTCGTTGCTGATGTTGACGCACTCCAGGCAGGTTCCCCTTGAAAGAACAGGAGATAACATCCGTTCAAGTTCAACGTTCAACATCAGACCTGACAAGGGCAACTTTATTTCCCACGGCTACACAAAACTAAAATTCGATCACGCCTCATTGCAGCCACAACAGGTAAATAACAGGTCGGGTGTGAGGCTAGCTCTTAGCTCAACCCTGCTGGTGCTTTAATGCTGCACTGAGGTCAAGAAAAACACCCTGAACGCACCACACGCGGCTGCTGAGGTGGGGGGTTCTACGCTCGCTGGCAGTTGCCTCCCTCATGCTGCCGACAGCTTCCCTGTGCCTGTCTGGGGAATAAAAGGTGCAGTTATGGCATGTTTACCTGTGCGACTGCGGCCGGCCGGCTGCTGCCTGCTTGTCCCAGCCTGGAGTGTCAGAGCGGCAGGTTCATGTTGAGCCCAATTCGACCCCCCTTCCTACAAATGGAAGGAACAGACGCCATGGCAGTCCAAAAATAAATCCCGGGTCCTGTGAGCTGCCCAGAGTGACAGACGCGTCGTTAATATAGCAGAGTCAGACGAGGCCTCAGGCCGCTACAAGTACGGAGCCTTGGCCACCCAGTGGTCCTTCAAGTTTCCCAGGAATCCACAGAAAGTTCACGAGAATCACTAAGGCTTCACTTTATCAAAGCTGTAGAAACGATCCGACTGGTGGGATTAGAGGGTTTTGAAGGACTTCTAGGCATCAACACAGGTGGAATCCATGCGAAGGCTTTGAAGTTGGCAGGAGCACGAAGGACCCTTCCTCACCTTTAAGAACTGCAACGTCGATATTGTTGAGGGTCCTTATCTGAACTGGATGGATCTGAAACCTGTCATAGTGCAAAAATCTGCTCTTAGGGTCCTTATTCAGGGCAGGTATTACTTTAGGGGAACTCATGAGAGCAGATGCACTGGTCTTCCACTGGGCTCTACTTGGTTCTAGGGGAGGTTTCCTTGGTCTTTCTTAGAGATCCTATATTAATCCCTAGACGATGTGAATAATAAAGCCTGTTATGTCCTGTGTGGGATTTGTTTTTTCTTGGGAGGAGAATATCCAGGAGCCACTGGGTTTACTCCAAGCATCGTCAAGAGGACTGTAGGGCTTCAAATGGTGCCACAGCAGATCAAATGGCTTTGATCAAGGGGTGGTTTGTTATGTCATTCCCATGGTCCTCAAGTTCTACAGGTTCTTCTGAACTATATTTCTGATTCCAGGTAATTTCTTGTGCAGATTGGTTGAAGTATTTTTGAAATTTGGCCAAACTGTCATGAAAGTATCTTTGTTAGACTTTGTATTTCGTGCTTGTTCTTCTGTCACAAACACTGTTGTGGCTCAGTTCAGCTGTAAATCACCAAAGTCAAACAGGACGTTGAAGGGGCTTCTTCCGGTTTGTCTATTTACGCCTCTGTGACATGTAAACAACGTGGCACCACGACGTTGGGGATCCAGAGTCTGTTCTTAAAGCTGTCATTGTAGCGCCCCCTGGAGGAAATCTCTACGTATTTGTGGTCCCAGAGGCTCGTGGCTCTGAAGATGTGGATAAATGATTTAACAAAGGCATCTGAGACAGATCAAATTGATTATTGCAGCTGATCTGAAAACACAGACTCCATGTGTGAGGGCTTCACATTTTTACTGAGCAAACAGTGAGGAGTCAAGCTGCCCAGAACAACATATTAATAGGAAACCTTTATTGAAATGTTAAGCTTTAGCCACGTTTTACGTTTAAACAGCAGACTGACGGCCTGATGGCAGCTCAGTTCTCAGTTGCCATTGAATGTTTGAGCGTATTTTTAGGACCTGCAGGAGTAAAACTAGTTCACGCTGAGGAATCTGGGAGATGCCACGCTGGGGGATCCTTCTGGTAGAGTCTTGAACACAGGGAGTCAAAGACAAGTTCAAAGATCTGAAAGCAACTGATGATTTAAAGTCTTGAGTTCACAGCTGTGTGAGACACATTATTCAGCCTGCTGTTGTACATTCTTTGTCTCCCAGACGTACAGTATGTAGGAGGATCTCGGCACCACCTGCCTCTCCTCCCTGACGTCCACCTCTCCTCACACTCTCACAAAATTTGCTTGCCTAATGCAGCGTCCCCAGAATAGCAACCCGGGGCCGTCTTGGCTGCCCCTTTCTCCAAACTTGAACCTCCTTCCTTAGCATGAGATCCTTCTATCTCCTTATTGAGTCCCTCCAGAGGGAGGGAGGAGGCAGAAGACGTGGACCCGGCCCCACCACAGGCCCGGCCTCGCCTCCAGGCCGGCTCCTTGGCCAATGGCGAGGCCAAGCGGATCGAGTGTCACTATAACAGAAGGACATAATCAGCGCGGCAAGTTTGCAGAACCTTACAGCCTGTCTCGGCCAGCAGGGAGGTCGCTTCGTTCAGCTTTTCTGAGGTAAGGAAGACGAGTGAGAATGTGTGTGAGTTGTAGAGATGCTAGGAAGCTCAAGCTCAATGTCCACAAACATCACCCAGACTAGTCCACAAGTGTTAAAACCCCCAACACAAGCAGTCGAGCTCCTGCTGGGGTCAGGGGTGAGAAGGCAGCAGACCAGTGGGTGAAGTGCAGTTAGTGCTGTCTGGTGGCAGCTGTGTGCAGCTTTTAACACTGTCCTGGGATCTGCATTCACAAAATGGCCAAGAGATTGGACTCGTTGTTGCGGCTGGAGTAAAAGAGTAAAAGCGTGGGGTCAGACTAAAATATGAAGCTTGTAGGTGTTCTGAGCTGGGCTGTTCTTGTTGGAGGAGCAGTTGTTGTTGTTGTTGTTCTTGCCTTGGTCTGAGTCCAGTGACCCAGTGAGGTTCATACCTTCATTCACAGATGGGTTAAAGCCTCCGAAGCAGCTTTGAGCTTCAGGAGACAGAACATGATACTAATGAGTTATGTAACATCCAGAGAACAACAGCAACACTCCTGCGATCTTGGATATTTAGAGGCAGGCATGTGATCTGAACACAGGTGTGTTTATGTTGAGTAGACCTGTAAATGTGTTTACATTAAAGCACACATACTGTAAGATTAACACTTGACTTGATCGGAGGCCAAGGAGGAATCATCCAGCTTGATCCTAAATAAGTTGACGTGAAGGTGTGAACTCTGGTTGAACATCTAAGCTAACGTTTGACATTCTGACTGACCAGAGCTGAACTTTCACAGCTCCTTTAGGGTTAATTTTAATTCTTGCAAAGTGGGCTCGGTCAGCAGGGAGGAACCATGTGAGAGCTTGACCACCACATATGGAAATGACGATGGAATTATGGGTAGAGGTCCAGGGGAAGGAACCCAATCTTCACCACTGGGTCCACTGAAACTGGATCTGGGACCTGTGCAGCTGTCTGCTGGAAATAGTTGTGATGTCAGGACACCTTCAAGGTGGCCTCACGCTAACACGGCTAATGGGCAACTAACCCACAACCTAATCACTGACTGATTATGAATATGGTCATGTGTGTGTTTATCGGTGGAAGGTTTTGGTCGGATGATGCTGGACTAGAACAACTGAATTCCAGCAGGGGGGAGATTTTAAATGTGACAGAATTTCGGGGAAGCCGTTAAGAAGCTAAAGATAAAAGGTCATCAACACATTAAAGGCCAAATGGATGCAGAGGGATGAGAGAGGGCGGGAGGTCGACCTGTAGCGCGACCCCTGGACATTTAAGGTTTTTGCTTTTTCTCACTTCTCTCAGCGTCTGGAAACGAACCACAGGCATAAATCTATGTTTGGCTTCCTTCTCAGTTATCATCAGAGAAGCAGATTCAGGACTGAGGCTTGAATTTCAGTCCGGAGACTAAAGCTAAATATAATCTACAGATGTGTGGATCTCAGTCATTTTGGTGAGGTTGCAGATGAAAACGCCTTGATGCAAATCACCGAAACAAGTTGTTTTTAACGGACTCTACGATATATTAGTGATCATTTTAGATGAAAACGTGTGAGAGCAGGTTGGGCCAGGGTGGGGTCGCTGGCAGATATTTAAGACATCTGCAACTTAATCCGGGGCTATAAATACAGTCGGCTGCTCAGTGGCCCCTTTCTTGAAGTTGCTCTTCTCTCTCACCTCCAGGTTGCAAAGTCCACTGTCACCATGTCTGACACAGAGGAAGTGTAAGTGAATCCACTGGTGTGGTTGAAAGCTGCACAATCTACGAGTTTAGTTTTTATTGATGCCAAATTCAGGCGATTCGCTCTGGTTCTAAATCGCTTTCTTTGCTTTCTGTCTTGCAGTGAACAGGTCGAGGGTAAGTAGCACCACCTCTCCTCTTAACAGACAAATTGAACTTCCAAAGATAAGGAGCAGGTACATTCTGCAGTTCCATGCTTAATCCCACTATTGTTTCTACTATACTGCCTAACGGACTTTCCATCCTCTGTAGACAGTTATTTGCACTGGACAAATTCATATGTTTACAGGTTTGGCTTGACTCCTTCAGATTCAAGTTCTGTCCCTGCAGTCAATCTGCTCATATGTTTCCCTACTGCTGTAGCATGGTTGCAGACCCTGACAACACGTTGACAGCAGGACAGCGGTTCGGGGCATAAAACCTCAAGTGCTCAAGCCTGCGCTGGCCTGTTGGCAACGTGTCCTGCAGCTCTGCATGTCCATCTGCAACTGCGCAGTCGGCCGGGCTGAGCAGGTTCTACGAGGCCCCGTCTGGAAGCCCTGCTCAGCCCGGGAGGACTGCGCTACGTGCTTAGCACCGATCCCCAGCGTATCCACGTTTTGCTGTGATCTGTGCAAACGGGTGCGAACGGGATCTTTTCATAATGTCCTTCTGCTCCTTTCTTTCTCGGGCAAAACGTGAAGAATACGATGGTAAGACACAGCCTGCAGACTCCGGGTGATAAGTCTCACGTCATTGATACTAATTTGTCAGTCATTTCTGAACATGTGTGTTCTTACCTCCACGCGAGGTTTTTCTGTGGCATGCTGGTTAACACTGTGATTTGAAATGAATGCGGAATCACAGGTCAAACGAAGAATCGCGTCAGGTTAGAGTCTTCCTCGTTCTAGCGGCAGTGCAGGAATCAATCACTTTTCATCCATCCATGACTGACCATCAATGACTGACCTTTCCCTCCTGTAACTGCTTGCTGTCTCGCCTGCTTTAGCGCCACCCAGTGGCAGCCACCCTGAACTGCCTCATATCTCACGTCTTCCTTCCCTTTCATTTACTCACCATGACCCTGACCCTGTTCCCCTTTAACCCCCCGCCACCCTTCCTCTCCCCTGGTGACTCGCTGCATGTTGCATAGCTGTAGAAGAGGAGGTAGTAGAGGAAGTAGAGGTGGCCCCTGAGGCGGCCCCTGAGCCAGAGCCAGAACCAGAGCCAGAGCCAGTGGTAGAACCAGAGCCAGAACCAGAACCAGAGCCTGAGCCTGAGCCTGAGCTTGAAGGTATGTGGCATGAATGGGGAAGGGGCTATTCTATCATCCTTTCCCGGGCGACAGGTGCGCCGCTCTGGCTGCAGCCGGCCAGACAGACCCCACTAATTCTGACCTGCCCTCGTCTGCTAATGCTAATGCTAATGCTACCGTCTCCTCTCAAAAGAGGTGTGATGACGTTTTTCCATTTGAGATCATCGTATCGTAAAAGCCTTTTAATGTGAGGCTGATGGATAAAAACTCTAGTAATTAAATGCAAGTCACAGTAAGAATGGAAGGGCCTCGAACAGAGTCTGTCTTCTCTTCATGCTAATGTATTGTCATTTATAGATTACAGATATGAAAAGGTCCCATTTTGATTTTATGTATACACATTGTTTTTTCATATTTTGTAAATCTAACGGTTAAACATCAACATCACTTACTACTAAGCCTGAAAATATCAATATTTAAATGAATCTTCTTTTATGTGCAGACACACATTTATTTAAATATCCCATTGAAAAGCCCAAACTATTTCTGTCAGCACAAGGGGACTGAGACAATAGCTCTTGACGTGTGTTGGGACCTGTGGTCTGCGGGGTTTCTACGTGCACGCTCTCCACGGCTCTGCTCTGAACGTTGAAGGATCTATCTTGTCTGAGCTGTTCGAAGATAAATCTTTGTGGCTTCACCAAACCGGAAATTCTCAAATACTGGCTGAGGCTTTTATATCCTGCAACAACGAGGCTTCACTACGAGATAATAAAGTGAATTCATCGTGTTAGCTACTGCAGGGCAGGTACTTCCACAGCTACAGTGCTTTTCTAATAATAGTAATGTAACAGACTTTGCTTCTATTTGAGAATTTACAGCCCTTGGGTTAGTGTAGATGCTGAGGCAGCAGATGTTGGGCGTAGTTTTCATGGATGTACAGTTTGCTGCTCTCTGTGCACCTGCTAATGCTGTTGTCTATTCTGCTTTTGTTTTCAATGCTTGCTGCATGCAGAGGGCCTTGACGAGGAAGGTACGTTGATTTAAATCTGGTTTTGGAAGGACCACAGTGTCCAGGTTCAACTTGTCTGTCTAAGTGTCACCTACAGTAATAGAGTAATGGCCAGGAGCGCTGCCCATCTGGTACCAATCGTCTCCAAACCAAATTTGTAACACAAATTAAATCTTACTGATCAAGTTTCAAGATGAAGCGGCTTGTGGGGAAGAAGGGTGAAAGAATATGAAACGCTAATGCGAGCTTCACGGTGCAGCAAGCCCACACTCACACTCTCGCTACGCCACATGACGCCTGCATGGCCGGAGCCGCCAGAATCATGAACAAACTTAGTCCTGCTCACGTAGAACGATTCTGGGGTCAAGCCAAAAAAAGAAAAACACGACACATGTAGGTAACGTGAATCCAACAACACGTTTTATTTACTGTAACACGACATGAACAGTTTGATGTAGATGTTTCCTTACTCGCTCACATATAAAGTTTCTTCTTTGTCGTTTTCTCTAACTCTGACTTCAAGGTGTGACTAAATAGAGTTTTTACTTATCACAACGAACATAAGGCTGTAACATAATATTTAACAGAGAGAACTTTTTAATCATCTGCTGTTTCTAACCCAACGACATGTACTTGTTCCCTCTTCTCAACCCTCAGAGGAGAAGCCAAAGTTCAAGTAAGTGCATTTAAATCACTTAATTGGCTTTCATTTGAATCAGCGACGCGTCAGTAAACGTATCACTGCCTCACAGGCCCACTGCTCCAAAGATCCCAGATGGTGAGAAGGTGGACTTTGATGTAAGTAGCCCCAACGCGAGACCATGGACGTTCTTAAGATGTTAGCGCCACATGTGCGCGTCTGAGCGTCTGCCGTTCTGCCTGCAGGACATCCAGAAGAAACGTCAGAACAAGGATCTGGTCGAGCTGCAGGCCCTGATCGATGCTCACTTTGAGTGCAGGAAGAAGGAGGAGGAGGAGCTGATCGCCCTCAAAGAGAGGATTGTGAGTTCAAAAGGTTTCACTGCTACTTCAGAGTTCAATGTTATGGTTACATATTTCAAGACAAACACTTGTGTTTGCTTTCCCTCTGCAGGAGAAGCGTCGTGCCGAGAGGGCTGAGCAGCAGAGGGTCCGCGCTGAGAAGGACAAGGAGCGCCAGGCCAGACGTGAGGTGAGCACGCTCACGAGGAAGAAGCTGCAAGGCTCCTCCCAGCATGCATATAAAATGACACATAACACCACAGACTCCGTAGATACTTATAGCGATACTGTTTAGCAGCTGCACCACCGAGGTCTCACTCTGGCGTGTTTTTTGTGAACCAGGAGGAGAGGCGGATCAAGGAGGAGACTGATGCCAAGAAGAAGGCAGATGACGATGCCAAGAAGAAGTCAGCTCTGTCCAGCATGGGCTCCACCTACAGCAGCCACCTGCAGAGAGTCAGTACAAGCGCTCAGCGGGTCGCCTGCAGCAGCTGCGCTTGTCATGAACAGGTTCTAACCTGGTTGTGTGTTAACTGGACAGGCTGACCAGAAGAGAGGAGGAAAGAAGGAGACTGAGAGAGAGAAGAAGAAGAAGATCCTGGCGGCCAGGCGCAAGGCCCTCAACATCGACCACCTGAACGAAGAGAAGCTGAGGTACCACTTTTTTAACGCTTGGTTAAACCAGCATTGCAGCAGCAAACACTAATGGTCTGTGAAGACTTTCTGCACCATTGGTCAGGACTGAACACAGAATCACTCATCGCCGATTCTGCTCCCTGCAGGGAAAAGATCACTGAGCTGCATCAGTGGATGACCCAGCTGGAGTCTGAGAAGTTCGACCACATGGAGAGACTGAAGAGGCAGAAGTACGAGGTGAGACGTCGTCAGGGACCGAGGAGACGAGGCCGTTAAACAGACGGTTTGCAAACATTAACGAGGCAGGAGCGAAAACTGAGAAGTTCAACTACTAAATAATTCACAGATGTTTTAGGATTCCAGGTCAGTTTTAGCAGTAGCTAGTAATGTGGCCTTGAAATGGCAGATGCTATTTTAAGGGATTTATTTTATCAGAGTGAGACATTAGATCTTTTAGACTCATTACACTACGTCAGATGATCGTGCTTTTACGTTACCATGAGTAAAACCGTGTAAAGAAAAGTGCAGAGAAGTTCAAGGTTGGTTGGCGCCGCTGGTCCCGAGGTGAGCGTCCAGATGAGCGTCCATCAGCTCTGGATTTGAACGCTGGATTTGCTCTTTGATTCCCAGGTTACAACCCTGCGTAAGAGAGTGGAGGAGCTCAGTAAATTGTAAGTAGAGCTGAGCAGGGCGTCTGCCTGGCGGCTTCAGGCTCGCTGCATGTCAGCATGAATGAAGGTCAGAGAACCAGACGACGAGCCACCGTCCGTCACGTGGTTACGAGTCGTTAGCTGATTAGACTCTAAACTGAAAACAAAGGTGGTGCTGGGCGACTCTGAGCCTCCGTCAGGTGACAGGGAAGCAGGTAAGTAAAAGCCTGGTGAGGATGTTCAAGGCACAAATGATCCGAAATGATCAGAATCACAAACTCGACTGTTATCAAATCAAATATAAGCGAAAACAGGCGAAACGCAGACGGTGTGCATGACCCGCTTTGGTTTCCCATGATGCCTCAGCCTGCAGCGTTGAGCCAACGGAGCTTGTTGAGAAGAGGCGACGCGGCTCTGACTCCTTCGAGGTAAACGTGTCCTGCTGAGCGTTAAAGCTGCTGCTGTGTCATTTTTCAGGTGCTCATGTACAGGAACCGCATTGATGTGTTGCAGAAGCAGTAAGTACTGTTCCTGCTGCGTTCACTGACACCCAGTAATCTCAAAATGTGACTCCAATTAACTCCCACTCATCTGGGTGAACCTCTTAACAAGATAAACCTGTCCAAGATGAAAGTACCATGGCTCCTTCATGCAACACTTACTTCAGTCAAACGTGTGTCCAGAATCAAGTGTGTTTTTGTCAGTGACCCTGAAAAATGATGGATCTTTATATGAAGTGATGCATCGTTTTTCATTGAGTAGTTCAGAGCCTTTCGGTCTTTACTGACCGTTTAGCTTCTATGTGTGGGTCCATTACGACCGTTTGTGGTGGCCCTGAGGTCTGCACAGGTAAGAGCTGCATGGGTTTGTTTGGCTTGTGTATGAATTTAAACATGGACGTGGGCTGGAAACGCTCTTCTTCTGCCATCATGTGCATGTTGTCTAATGTTCCTCTGAAAATGGAAACGCACACGAGGACTCTTTCAACCTTCTCTTGTCTCCTGTTTGGTTTTTTAATTGGGAAGAATTTGCTGATTTTAGGATGCTGACACGTTAACCCTCCTGTTAATGTAAAATGAAAATATCCACGTCCGTTTTTATTTATTGTGTCCACTCTGCACTGGCTGTAAAACTCTCACTGAACAACAAAAAAAAGAAAGGTTCAAAAACACACTGCTGACATGTTTCCCACTGTTGTTGTGGTTCACATTACAGCAGCAAGAAGGGAGCCGCCGCTCGCCGCAGAAAGTAGATTGGCTAGTCCCGCCACCGCTCAGAAACCAAACTGCGACCGTCTCGGACACACACCTAACGAAGCAACGCACTCTGTGGCGAAGGTGACGCTGGGCTTCACTCAGCGGTTACCAACGCACATCCTGACACCTGCCACCAGGAGCCTTTAGCTGCTGCTCAATAGGAATCAAATCTAAACTGATTTGCCGTCACGCTTCCTCGCCCTCGACTGTTTGGTTCTCAGTATTTTTGTAAATAAAGTGTGACTCCTCAAGCCATGTCTGTAGATCTGTTGTCATTCAGAAGTCAATAAAGTTCAGTATTTTTAGTTGTGTAATTTTAAAGTCATTTGTTCAACGCTGTCTTCTAAATGCAGAGTTGAATTTAACTTTGTGTTCAATGATTTAGACTTTACAGTTTCTCCACTTTCTAATTATTTAATATCCACAAAACCTCAAAATGTATTTATTTCAAAAAGATGTTTGTTTTTGTTTTGTTTTTTAAATCCTCCTGAATCCGTAGAGTGAACTGCGAACTCTGAACAAATGAAAAAGCTTCAGGTTCACCTAAAAACATTTCTTGGAATGATGCAGCTGGGTCTCTGTCTACGCGGAGAACACTGCGTGAACATTATCTCAGCCAAAGTTGATTCTGATGAAGTGAACCGGAACAAAAGTTTGGGTCTGGGCCAGGCAGACAGTTCCCCTGGTCCCAAAGCCCGTCAGCGACACCCGGACTGATTTGAGTGATGCACTTCTGGGATCAACAGAAGCTGTTGGTTTACCGGTAAAATAGGATTTTCACGGCAAAACAGCGAAGGTAAAAATCATTTTCTCCCCAGCGAAGTGATTTCTGTTGTTGTTTTTCTTCTTCTTCTTCTTCTTCTGCGACGCTTTGACGCGTATCGTCGGAACTTCTGAGGTTTCGCCTTCATTTTGCACAACGTTCACCTATTTAGAGACTTTCTGGTCGTTTACTGTGGAGAAATCCTTCATATGAGTTTTTAGAGAAATGAAACGAGTCATAAAACTGTGGATAGTATCAGAAAAGTGGGAACTAAATAATTAGTAATTAAGGCACTAGAGCCAAGTCAGCAGTTATTGTTTCACACTAAGATACAACCATTTTAAAGTCTCTTCATGTCAGATGTTTCAACCCAACGTTTAATTAATTGCTGTTAGTTAGTTAGTTAGTTAGCTAGTATATATATATATATATATATATATATATATATATAATGTCTTTAATATAAACCCAAACTTTTTAGGTGCAACTCTCCTGAGCAGACACGTGGTGGCGCTGTTTCACTGTGGGTTTGACAAAGTCAAGGACAGGTTGAAGTTTATGCTGAATGGCCTGTTTTTATTTAGCTGATTATTCATAAATCGGGCGTTTATGTGAAGGGTAAAATATTTATAAGCCAAGTGTTGTATACACGCGTTGATTTTTTTGATTGAGCAAAAACAGGGAACCGTCGCTATAAAGGAAAAACTTTGTGTAATGCTCTGAGTTTCTCAGTAGGTTTATGGTGTAAATTCAAGCATAATGTTAAAAAAATGAAAAAGCAGACTCTTTTTTTTTTATAAATAAGCAGGTTCATTTATTCGTCATTAGACTATCACTCAGATGTATAAATATAAAGTTTAACATTTTTCACAACAAACATAAGCACATACAGACAGAAACATTAAATACATAATTAATATGTTCAGTTGGAACAAATCAGCTCTTATTTACACAGTATGTACAGAAAGAGAAAAATGGTCCTGAACTTTTAATTGATAAGAAGGAAGTTTGAACCTGATGGGGGAAAATACAGCAACACTCCCCATAAACTAAATGTTTCACTGTGGAAATTAGTTTTTTTTCTTTCTTGTGGTATATTTATGAAATATCTCACATGGTTACTGTGGTTATTTTTTCTTGAAGGAAAAGAACAGCTGTGGGGTTTAGCTCTTCAGATGGACGAAAGTGGAGGAATGTAAATGGATGGTTTCTGGCCTCCAGACACAGAAAAGAAGAAAAATCCATCTGACATATGATACGGCTGAGCCTCAAAATATTTCTTCATAATTTAAAACGAAAACAAAATACAGCAAGATTTGAACTGGATTGTATTTACCAGTGAAGCAGTTATTTTAAATATTTGCTAAACTACAGTTACCAGCATCTACGTGGTTTAATCTAAACTGAACAAGAAGAATCTGGGGCATGCTGGACTATGGAAGGCCAAGCCTGGCGTAGCGAGCTCCCCTCTTACTGTAGTATTTACAGCATAGTGGTGAATATTCCAGTGGTTTCTGGACTGTAATGGTCAGCATCTATTGAATTAAGACTGAATTAAGGTTGAGGCCCATGTACACATTTCTAGAGCTTCTGATCTTTGTCATCGCCGAAACACAACGCGAATTTAATGCAAGTCATGTCATGACGATGAAGACTCTGATAGAAAGCTACTACAAATTATACTGGGCACATGTGGAAAGTGGGATTTCTAGTTTAGCACTATTTTAGATCTGTAATAAACTTTTATAAGCCTCTGGCAGGAGTGAGCTTCCATAAATTAAAATAAACATTCAACTTGTGGTGAAAACTGTGGAGAAAAATTCTACAATATATACTGTTGTGAAGCACGTTGTGAAGACTCAGTTCAGCATAAATATTGTTTTCACTGTTTGGACGTGTGACAGGTTAAAGTCCCAGTGGATGACCGTGTGTCAGCCTATAGCACTTGGTAGATCAGACTGGGGTCCTGGCTGGTGTTCGGGGAGGGGATCTGGATGGGCCCCGGAGCCGCCGTGTCCCCGGCTGGATCCGGGGCCGGGGAGCCGGGCCCGTCGGCAGCTGGCAGCAGGCTGCTGTTGTCAGTGGAGATGCGTTCCACGATGCTGGACAGGCAGTCCAGACTGGAGACCACCGAGCTCCTCTCACTTTTCAGACCACCTGCAGACAAGACAGGTGACAGACGTGAAACACTGGGAGAACATTGTGGATAAAGATAAACAAAAAGATGATGAACATTGGAGGCACCGACACAGAATGTTACAACAAACTAAACCTCGTTTTAACTTAAAGGTCGATTATTTTCACGAGTTTAATTATTACAGATGACGTATCTAACCGAACAGAACACGGGAGATTAAGTTGCCATTTAAAAAAAAAGTGGTCAAAAATAATTTAAACATTGTTACATTTAGTTTTTTTTTATGAAATCGTCTGTAAATTAAACTGTTTGCTTTATGATTCAGAGTAAAATTTTACACAAGCGTTTTGGCCTCACGAGTCGTTGTCTGTCTGTTTTACGCAAGAGGCGAACAAAGTTCTTTTCACAATATTTGACAGTGAAGCGTTTTTACCGTTTGGCGTCTCCGAGAAGTAGGAGCTGTTGTCATAACTTCCTCTCCTGGTTGACTGACAGGTGGGTCCGTTAAAATCCGCCTGCAGACATAAAAAGACGCTGAATTACACATTTCTACACGGAACAGAAACAAAACTGCTTTACACATGACGGATCCGCATTTCAGCACGTGGAGAGAAATGGGATAATAAAGTGACTTAAAAACACAAAGCAGTGAAATATTAATAATAATAATTATAGGGCCAAATTCCCCGCAGATTAATTTTGACAAATTGTAAGCACTAAGCTTTGTTTGTATTTTTACGTTCGTGTGATTCACTAGCGAGAAATAACTAATTAGTGCAGAAAACATTTTTCGAAATTTAGAAGAAATAAATCACGATACGTGCACCGGGCTATTAAATTAAAATGAAGGTTAGAAAACATTGAGCGTTAGAGCAGAGCACAAATGTGAGAAAACCCGGGACATGGTTTGGAAACAGGGGAAATTTAAATTAAACTAAACCTACATCAGATGTAACTGGAAGGGAAACGTAAATAATTTATTTCAAAACCCAAAGTCGATATTTTGTCGGAAACGTCTGTGCGTAAAAGCGCACTAATTTGGGTACATCCCCGCAACCAGTGCGCTCAGACGACGCCTCCGCTGTTGCCACCTGTCTCTGAACTCACCATGCCGTCGGAACAGTTGGAGCGGGGGCTGGAGGCGTCCGAGTCTCCGTTGTAGTGCTCCAGGACTGGGTAGTAGCCGTCCTCCTGCCCGCCGCGCAGCAGCGCCTGCAGGGACTCGATGTAGCTGATGGCGTTACGCAGGATCTCCACCTTGGGAAGCCTCTGGTTCGGGTTCCCCGTCGTGCAGCGCTTCAGGGTCTCGAAGGCGTCGTTGACTTTGCTGAGTCGCCGGCGCTCCCGCAGTGTGGCCGCCTTCCGCCGGTCTGCGTTCGTGGTCTTTCGCTTGCAGGCCTTGCAGGCCCAGAGCAGGCAACGGCCCGCTTGGTGGTGCCCGCTGGGGGCGCGGACGTGCTCGTCGTCCTCCACCTCTGCGCTGTGGTGGAGGTGCAAAAGGGAGGACGGCGAGGAGGAGGATGAGGAAGGGGAGGATGAGGACGAAGAGGAGGAGTCGTCAGGCTTCAGCAGGCCCACATGGACCAGCCGCGGGTCCAGGTCCTCGAAGAAGTGCATGTCGCTGGTGTTGAAGCAGGGGTCGTCGTAGAAGTCATCGGCGGCGGGGATGGGGAAAGAGATATCCGACAACTCCATGATTCAGTCCCAAACACGCCAAAGAAGAACAATCCAGTGAAGGAGACAAAGTCTGGATCTCAAAAGCCAAAAGTGTTTTTGTTTTCAGGAAAAGGAGAAGTGAGAGGAGCGATCATGCGGTGTGAAGCAGGTTCGGGGGTTCTGGGGAATGTAGAGTCCTGTCACAAGCTGTTCTGTCCCCTCAGCTGTTGACCTGGATCTTCTTATACCTGAGACACCAGCAGCGGAGGGGCTCCGGCTGATGATGCCCACCAAGCTCTGACCAATGAGCCTGCAGCAGGGGGGGTTTACAACTTCACAGTAATTAGTGTACAATTACCTCTAACAGAGCAGTAACAGCAGGATAATATACTGCAGCACACAGCGGGGAGCGAACACGTGTTGGACAAGGACGCTTTACTTCACCAATACGCGGCGTTTGGGCCTCGTTTTATTCTAATGTTTTACTTGTTGATAATGTCAGGTTTTAATACATTTAGACTTTTTTTATTGACAAAACGTTCTCATGTCAGTATTAAGCACGTTTGTGATATAATGTGATGGGAACGTTTGAAAGTGACAAAAATACACATTTATAAAAATAAGTTAACTGTAATCATTTAAAAGTAAAAGAATTAAAAGGACATTTGTCATACAGTAAATTAAAAAATAAGAGCTCTTTATTTCAGTACTTGCTGATAAAGATGTTTGTTGGTGAAGCTGCTACGATGAAGACATTTATTATTATTACAGCTGTTTTATTTTTCATCTGTTTACCCAGCAGCCTCCATTTATGCTTCCACTGGACGAGCAGCTTACAACTACATGAGACTGATATTTAGAGTAGAGGAAAACTAAAAATAAAAACTAGGATGAATAAGGGAGGAAACAGTTTCTGGTACAAAGCAAACAGAACCAGATTTATTAGAAAATAAAATTATGTATTTATTAATGTCAACAATTAAAGTATGAAAGCAGTTTTTTAAATCAAAGCAGGGCTGGACATTTAAGAGCAGTTGAATCTGATCTTATCTGGATCATAACTATACATTAATTTAGTCATAACTGGAACATGTAACCGTGACCTTTGACCTCCACAACAGCCACATTATTGTCTAGTTTTAAAATTAGCTTTAGGTGGAAATGAGTTAAGTTTAACATATGGTAAAGTTTAACAGGAGAAAAAGGTACAAATTAATTCAGCTAAAATATGCCCTCACTGAATAGTTAAGGAAATGGAACAAGGAGCCACTGTTCCAGGTCTGTGCGCAGCCTTGCTCCATTTTTAAAGTGTGAATAGTGCATGAAAGTGTGAACACAGTAATCAAGTTAAACGTTGCCGGCCTGAGCTTCTCTTTGTGCCTTTTGTCAGAAGAGACGCTGGGACCTCCTGCTCTCTGTCTCACAGCTGCCATCGCTGCACTGAATCCTTCAGAAACAAAACCAACAATCTGGATGGAACGGGCAGCAAAGCTTCACCTCAGTGTTGTGCGGCTGCAGCGCACAGCTGCCGCAGCCGGAGGGCGCTGCACTGCTGAGCCTGACAAACTGTCCTCCCTGGCAGCTCCATCCACACGGCGCAGGAATATTAAGGGCGATCTGTCACCATTCTATGACAGGTACCTGCTGCCCTCTACCCCAGACTGTCAGTACATTAACACATGGTTCCTGTACAACAATGACACTAAACAACCTTTAACTGCAGCTGCGTCTTTACAACTTAACCATGAAACAGACAAAAGACTGATTACTGCAGATGTAACTGTATTAAGTTGTTGAGAGAAACAAAATACAAATATCAACTGCATTTAAAAACAAGCACCATTAATCCATTAAAGGTATTTAATGATGGCTTTGCCTCCACAGTGGAGCTCTGTTCACCAGTCAACACCACACGATGAGAATATAAGTTTAATACTCAATAAACTCAGCAGAAGTCACAAAATACTGAAAAGGACATTTACGCTGAAAATATGTACATTTCTAAAAGTTAGATGTAACAGATTCAGTCAAACGCCGTCAGAAGCCATTAGAAGGTGGCAGATTCCTACTTAGTCAACACACTGACATTATGGTCAGTTCATATAAACTTAGTTTCTAAGTCAGCCTTTATACTGCGTTGTTAACCAAACAGCTAAATGTTGATACTAACGTTACTGTGGTTATCGTCATTCAGAGAAGACGTCAGCTCTAAACAGCTGGAAGGTGCATTTTGTTGATGTCAGGTTAGTTATAAAAGTATTTCTCTATCCACAGCAGCTTCTCTTGCTTCTATATTATGAACAAACGCATGCGTGACATGAATAGAAGCAGGTTAATGTGCTTCCAACATTAAGCCAAGAAACATGACTTTCAGCTGCTACTGGTTAATATGTGCAAATGTAGCGACAATTGTAATTTCAGGTTGGTATTTTCTGACTGTTTTGGTATAATTTTTTTTTATGAACATTTTTAGAATAACCTTTTTTTAAATGTTAGTGTCCTCACTCAGCCTCACTTAGACTTAGCGACTCTCTGATGGTTTATCCGGTGAGATCTCCCTGCAGCTCGTTCAGGACGTACTCCCCGAACCTCGCCGTCGGGTCGTCGGTGCAGCCCAGTCGACGGGCACTGGTGAGCAGGCCTCCCAGCAGCTTGAGGCGCTCCACCCGTGGCGTCAGGAAGCGGCTCTTCACAACGCTGGCCGTGTGCGGGTCTCCGTGCCTGAGGGCCAACTGGTTCAGCTCCAGCAGGACGTCGAGCTCTTCTTTCAGCTGCAGGTGCAACAGCTCCAGCGCCGTGGACACAGCACAGACCGCCTCACAGCCCGGCTTCTGGAGATGCAGAACAGATTCAACAGACCGAGCTGAGTCAACACAAGCCTTTATTATTATTTGCACAGCAGAAAAAAGTCTCATTTGTCATGAAACCCTTCGCTGCCGTCTGTGTGTTCATCATTTGACCCACTTTTGTTTCCGTGCTTGTAACTGAGAACTTTTCCATGATGTCCTCCCGTCATTTTATCTCCTCTGTATTTAGAGCTGTAGGACTGTTAGATGACTGATTTGTTACACTTGCACAAATTTTACTGAAACATATAAACAAAGTGGAATAAACGTTGCTGAAGTGACCAGTAAGGGCTCGATACGTGGCCTTGTCGCTGAGCTTGGGATAACGAGGTGTTCCGGGCTGCTGCTGACTGGGTCCGGGCCTCAGTCCTCACATGAATTTACACGACTCATAAAGCTGCGGCCGCGGTCGGAGGCCACGCCGCAACACACAAACGCCACCACTGCCAGAGCTGCTGACCATCTGGAAACGCCATCAGCGCCAACGTCCCTCTGCCGCAGCATTAATCTCGCCAATTTTCCGGAACTCATGGGGGGAATTGTACACCCCGATCGGCTTATGGCCAGAGCTGGGGCCAGGTCTCCAGGGGTTTAACCTCCCTCCTTCTCTGGCCTCTTGGTATCTCAACCCAAGCCCTCACCCTGTTCCTGGACCGAATGAAGAGCTTCATCCCAAAATGAGATCTCTGTCATGTGAGGGGGTGGAATGAAACAGAGGATGATCGAGACACCTGCTCTGACAAAATGACGGATGGCACAGGAGGGAAAATAAATCCTTGCGATGCGATGTTTTGGGAGGAACGTGAGTTTGCTGCTGGAGTAAAACGAGAACGCTGTTGCAGCCTGAAGCTTCTCCGTCTCACAGATACAGTTTGGATCATAAATATGCTTTTAAAATTGATCCATGAACCAAAACAAATGTCTTCAGACCAGATCAGCTAAACACTCGCCACCTCGAACTCAAACTCGCCCTTGACCTTGACTCCTGACCTCCAGTACATCTGTGTACTTTGTAGTAAAGTACTTTTTGTAGTACCTCTAATTACTGAACACTTCGATTTGCTGGTGCGGAGCTTGTTGAGACTGATGACACCTCCACAGCGGGAAATTATGACCATACAAGCACAGCAGCACAGGCCCACGTGCTCGGTGAATAACACGTCCACATGCGTCCGTCATTGCTGTCATGGTGTTTATGTACATACTGTATGATGTCGTGCAGTTTCATAAAGGACAGAGTTCGTTTACACATACAAATACTAAACCTTTTCAGAGTTTCCTCCAGTTTCTTCCTGACGGTTCCTACCTGGATGTCCCTGCCGCAGTAGCTCCCCCCTCTCGCGGTCAGGTGGCCCAGCATGGCCTCAGCCTCGTCCTGCTGCTTCTGTGCCTCCTGGTGGAAGAAGGAAGCAATGCGGGACAGAGAGACATCGTCCCGCTCAAACACACTGGCCTGCAGGAAATAAAATGGAGGTCAACGCATTGGCTCGTGGTTGGTAAGACCGACTACTGCACATCTCAGAGCAGAGAACAGTAATGAAATGTTGGCATTTATGTTGCATGATGGGTGATGTTGGATTAGAAGAATCTATGGAGCCAAACACACCCTGCGTTTAATAAGAGTGAACACTGCTGTCTGTCATCAAAGCTCGTCTGCTTTTATCTGTATTATCAGCTCGACAAGGTGCCTCCTAATCCTCAGTATCCCACAATCCACTGCTCTCCTGTAAACAGCCCAGGGTAGTTAAGCCCTCAAGCAAAGGCGTCCAGTCCAGTCCAGCTTTATTTATAAAGCACCTTAAAACAATGCGCTTGGCCAAGTGCTGTGGAACAAATAAAGCACTTGCTGAAACACGATCATCTCTCATTTCATGACATAATCATTTTATACCGAGTTTTTGTGCAGCATGTCTGTATTTTACCTTGTTACACTGTGTGTAGTTTGTCCACATTCATTGAATTAATCCACTTGTTTTCTGTGTATTTGGAACAATATTTATTTAACGTGGAATTAAATTAAACTGTGCTTTTATTTCCAACTTCGACCATTTCACACTGTTAGAACAGCAGATATGTTGCTGGACCTTTTTTAATCTAAAGCTGAATCTTCAACAGATAAAACTGGAAACTCTCTCGTAGGTAAACATCCACCGCCTCAGTGAGGGGCCCGTCGCTCCTACCAGAGCCTGCAGCCGGTACACCCCGTCCCACAGCAGGCTGCTCACGCCGCACAGAGCCTCCTCCACGGCGCTCGGCAGGTTCTGTCTGGCCCGGCCGCTGCGGCTCCGGTGCGCTCTGCACAGCGGCAGGCTGCGCTTCAGGCGCTTTCCCGCGGGCTCAGCCATGTTCACGTCGGGACAGAACCGAGCCCAGAGAGCCGCGGTCCGGTACAACAACGGAGTGCGACTGGTCACAGGAACAGACCGCGTCCTCTGCCTCCAGGAGAACTGGACCACACGCACGGGCTAAATTTAGCTGTTTCCCGTCAGCTGCTCTACTTCATCCGGTGCGCGCGAGCTCAGAGCTTCAGCAAATGTTTGATAAAATACATGAGTGACCTGCAGTGATGGAGTTAACAGCGTTGAACACAATCACCATCATTTCACAATTATGAGGGCAACGCAGGTCTTTCCTGTGGACGTCGCCACCTTAACCTGGAAGAACATCCCAGACCTGCACCACCTCCACCTGGAAGAACATCCCAGACCTGCACCACCTCCACCTGGAAGAACATCCCAGACCTGCACCACCTCCACCTGGAAGAACATCCCTGACCTGCACCACCTCCACCTGGAAGAACATCCCAGACCTGCACCACCTCCACCTGGAAGAACATCCCAGACCTGCACCACCTCCACCTGGAAGAACATCTCAGACCTGCACCACCTCCACCTGGAAGGACATCCCAGACCTGCACCACCTCCACCACCGTCAGCCCCAGGGTTCGGTCTATGGCTCCAGGTGTGGTTTTTATTCTGATGCTGAAACATCAGCACGTTGTCATAATGAGCGTGTTAGCATGCCGGGTTAGCATTTAGCTTGAGGTGCAGTCCTGCACCGTCATTAGCTGTGTTTCCTCAGTGGCCCCTGGTTCTGAGGTGACCCCCCTCCCTTACATTCTGCTCATGTTTCAGGTTGGATCCTTGGGGCACCATGAGTGACTGGAGGGGCTGGCTGCTCCCCAGGGGGTCCGCTGATCCACAACCCCCACCCTGACCTTCAGACTCCTCAGTCCTGCCATTATAGACTCACTTCAGGTGGTCGGTCAGCTTCCACCAGGTGATGGAGGCCACATGTCCACTCACTTCCCGTCTCGCTGGTGATTGTCCACCTCAGGCCGCATCCAGTACAAGTGGACGGTCCCACCAACGGACCTACTGGTTACAATGATCTCTGAGAACTGGTTTTGGTACAATCCTGTGTCCCAGCTGATCTTCAGATGACTGAGTGCATATATGTGCTATGTTGCAGCCTCCACCCAGGTTCACTCTACACACGCTCTGCAGCTGTCAACGCTCACTGAGCTTCACCCAGACGGCTTTACTTTAGCTTCTGCTCACTGTCTCCACGTTGCTTCACCTGATCAATTATTAATTAAAGACAAAGCAAAAGCTGAATAAGCTACAATAACATAAAACAAATTTTAAACCCTCACAGTAACTTTAATAACTTGTAACCCTGGAAAAATGAGTTTAGAGACCAACATAGATAACAAAGGAGGAAACCGTCTGAGGCTGGAGCTGCTCACACAGGCCTTAATGACTGACAGGAGAAGTGTCAGCGCTCACACCTGCCGCCTGCTGTAAACCACTAACTCAACAACGGACGCTTTGTCCTGCACTGGTGGCAAAGTACTTTACACACACGCGTAGCTCAGACTTTATTGCTCTGCAGACAGTTTCTCGTTGGTTGTGTTTGTGGACTGATTTGCAGTAGCTGGAAGTCGCTGTTCACCCCCAGACTGTGTGCGTTTCGTCGTCATTTCCAAAGTTTAACCGGTTTAGTCGGTTAACCTGCTTATTGAGGTGACAGATTCAGACTCGGCTGGTGGAAGTGTCTGCAGCCAACGTGTTTGACCTTGTGTGAATGTCGTGCAGCATCTGTCTAGTAGCGAAAGTAGAGCCAGCAAATGTTCCCAGGATCCCAGTAGACTCATCCCGAGGAACGCCGCGTCTCGTTTTGAATTCTCGTCTGTCATCACATGACCCAGATTATAAATACGCCGCTGCTCTGCACTCATGTCAGGCCTCATGACTGGATGCTTCAGACTGAACAGCTGGTCCACAAAACGAAAAAAAAACACATCGTCTGACTCAGAATCTGATGTTTACGGTACTTTAGGAGCGACTCTGAAGATCACTTCAACGTTTCAAGTGCCAGACTATCACTTCAAATGTGAACCAGAGATGCTCGGTTCAGGTCAGCACAGACTCCATAACTGGTCCCACCTCTATAGTAGCTTCTATCAGGGATTTGTTTAAAGGTCTTCTTTCATCTGCCAGTAATATAAACTGTCACCATTCGAATCCTACATTTCCTTAAGATGTCTGAAGGTTGAGTCATGGCAACTGGACTTCTTCTAGTTAGTAGAAGTTAGTCTACTAACTTCTACTAACTAGAAGTTCAGACAACTTCACGTGGATGAATGAGAATCTTCACAGACATTCCCCTAAGATGCTACGTGGGTGGGTGCCGTGTGCATTAGAATGGGTCTCGTGTCTTTCCTAATCTGACGCGACACTGGGTCGACGTTGGCCCGGCTGCATCGGTCACAGCTGTGAAAGTGACCAGCAGGGTTTCTCGTTATTGAGCCAACAGCTGTCTAGTTAGCATCCTCTGGGTCATCAGCAGCAGCAAACTCCTCGGTTCATGGCTCCTCTCATTACCAACTCTAACGGACGGAAGAGAGAGGCAAGACCAACACAATTAGTCAGAGCACAGGACACGCAGGCACCCACAGCGTTTCACCGCTGGTACCTGACACCATAACCCAGGAGCTGGTGTCACGTGCGTTGATGTGCTGTTCTTATCGTGTAGGCGACCAAACGCTGGCCTTTTGAAGGATGTTGTTGACCTCTGAAATCAGAGGAAAGTAAATTCCCTAACACCCCCTTGGTTGCCTTTTGTGCCACCCTGTGATTACCCAGAGATCCCTTGGAATGCCCCTTCCTCATTAAAGGCACAAATATAGCCCAGTGCAGCCCAGTGAGGGGTAAATGGATGCCTCTGCGTTAGTGTCAGAAATCAAACAATGATGGATGGTGATGCTTGGAGGAGGGGGACGATTATTTTTAGAAATGGCAGAACACATTCTCTACTGCGAGGTCATGATCGTCACAAACCCGCACTACAATAACATCCACATTAATGATGTTAATACAAGAGATGTAAGCAGAGACCTGCAAGCCAAACACAATGATTATAAAGTGGTGGTAAATTGAACACAGAGCGACAGTGGAGGAGAAGTTGTCCCTCCTCTGTGTCAGCCCTGGGCCCATCTTCACAGTTATCACATGAGCAACAAATACAACTAAGCAGCTCCCTCGTTTCACAACAAATCAACAACCCTGAGACGCAGGATGACTTTCAGTGGTTGCAGTAAACTCACTCTGCTGGTTGTGTGACACACAGCAGTCAGCGTAGTGATGATCACAGAGCAACAAGACTCACATCACAGTGTGTGTGTGTGGTCATCAAGGGGTCTCTCTCTGTGTGGTCTGTCACCCTTTAACCTGCAGGAGCCGCCACAGTCTAATACAGCATAATCAAGCATCACCACCACTACTGCAACTTCCATTTCCATTATACTGTGTATGTATAGAAATCATAATATTTGTTTCCAGCAGCAGGAGTTTGGTTTCCTACAACCAGTCTGACCCGCGTGCTGTCTTGCCTGGCCCTGCAGTGTGGCTGCCCCCCCTGCTCAGCTCTGCTGGAGCTCTTCAGACCTCAGCTAAGATCACAGCACCTCTGCGTTTACCCTCAGCCTCGACCGTTTGATTCCCTGCGTCCTCTCACGCGTCCAGCTGAGCTCCCAGAGGGAACACACAGAGAGAGGCCACCGACAGGATCGTCAGCAAAGAAACAACAGCCATACACAGACTCGGACCCAGATCCAGAGGCCGGACGCATGTCGGCCCCTAACGATGGCTCAGAGGTGTCCTGCCTTCTCCGTCCTGGTGGTCCCCACACTTTGTTACATTCTTGCTCCGTGCAAATGGTGACGTATCAGTTGGACACCAGCACCATTTGATGAGCCGAGCGTCGACAGTTGGATGAAACATTCCTGAAGTGGTTAGAAAAACTATTGATACAGCAGACGACGGTCAGGAGGCTGCAAGAAGTGTTACTTTAAACCAGGCCTAAATACTTTGTTTCCAAGTGGTCAAGTTACTGTTCTGATCCCTAAAATGTTCATCTTAAAGAGACTAAAAGCAGCGGGTTTGCTAGTTGTGCTAGTTTGATTCATCCGGCATGTTTCACTCCGTCGTCACACTCAGTTACGACTCATCACTGCTTCAACCCTCCTGCGCTGTTTTTCCTGTTTGACGCGTTGGAGTGTGACATTGGTTGTTTCCATCCACCGCAATAAACACAACAAATCTAATTAGTCATCAGTTCTACTGTCCTCTGCCACTCAGAGAAATCTAAATCCTTCAAACAGCAGCAGTTCTTCCAGGTTCCCTTGCTCACAGTGTTTGAAGGAACTTGACTGTAGGTTGTTTCAAACATCTAGAGAACCAACCACAGATCTTCTGTGGATGCAGGGTTTCTACATCCTTCTGTCTCTTCATGTGATTCCAGACACACATGATGCTGAGATCAGGGCTCTGTGAGGGCCAAGCCATCACTTCCATGATTTAGATTTTTCTTTTCTTGCATCTTGTAAATTGACAAAAATAAACAATCATATTTATATTTCTAAGAGCTTTCTTTGCTTACAGGATTTTTTTGTTTTGCACAGTACTGTATGTCGTTGTTGTTGTATAACTTGGCATTTTCTAAGCTGCCATTAGCCTCTTGGCACATGGTTTGCTCAGCATTACGGAGTTTGTCCCTATCAGCACCTGCCTACTTGCCAAACTCTGCCCTCAGCCCCGCGGTGGCCAGACAGCGTTCCTTAAGTAGCAGCGGGTCAGAGCAGGATGGACACATGAAAGCATGAGAGCACTGGTGGCTCTCAGAGAGATGAAACATGAGCTTATGTTTTTCCAAAACAAAATTATAGACGAGAAAAAAAAGAGAATGGAAGTGTGTGTGTGTGTGTGTGTGTGTCAGAGGAAGTTAAACCACTTGGCTGTCGACTCCATGTGGATCCTGTCACACTCTCTCCATTTCTCATAGAGAACCATAAGGAAGGCCTCAACATGACCAGTTCCCAGAATGCCCCTCTGTGGACCCCGACGCCAGCCATTCATCTCCTCTCCTCACCCCCACCCTCACCCATTCCTCCTCTCTTCCTCACCTCTCCCCTCCCCTCCCCAGAGCCCTCATTTAAACCCATTTAAAACCTCTGATATGACTCAGATCGAGTGTCCTGCGCAGAGCAAGGCACTCTGACCGCTGAGGTCCCGGGTTTGATTCCCACTGGGGCTGCAAGTATCTGCACTTAAGCTGCTGCAAGGTGCTTCACACAGGAAATGACACACGATATGTAGCCAGGCATGTAGTGGTGGAGAGCGTAGCTGTGTCTTCAAGTTAGAAGCAACATTTGGTAAAGTTACAGAATAAGTGACCAAATAATCGTGTCAACGATTGAAGGAAGTCCTGCCTGGGCAAAAACCGACGTTCCAATGCAGCTCACTGTACCTGCAAATGCAAATCTGTTCTGGGGAAGGCTTCAGTCTGTGACCCGCTGGTTGCTGGTTGCTTGTTGTGTGGAGTCTAAAACCTTCCTCCAACGAATCCTACATTGATTGACAGCGTGTTTCAGATCCTTGTCCTGCTCTGTGGAGGTTCTTGATTATGTCACTGACTGTTGTTTTGGGGTTTACTTGTTTTTTATCTGCATTATGATCTGTTTCGAGAGCATTTGGACTGAAACGTCAACTCGCGTTCTGTAATGTTACGCCTGTTAAAATCAAGATCTTTGTCTGAACATGGTCAGATTCAGTTTATTGATGCACTGAACCATTAAAATGTTTGAGTTTCAGCCTCATAAAGCTCCACCTGCTGCAGTCAGTGCCGTCGTTCTGCTCTGGCTGAATACCTCAAATGTTCTGTAATGGTGTTTCAGGCTCTTAATCGGACCCCGGCAGCCTCAGAAAACCGCAGTGAGAGCTTTTCTTTTCCCCGGGTCAGTGGATTTAGACAAACCGCAGGATCTAATCCCACTTTCCACTCGCAGGCGAATCTGTGGACCCGTCGAGTTTCGTTCTCTAAGCATCGGAGGCGCCGTCCTGCCCTCTGCAGCCCGGCACGCTGCCAGGGCAGGGTGGGGGGTCTACTGCTCCAACTAACCAGGAAAAGAGTGTGTGAGAGATCAGGAGAGAGGGAGCAGTGGGGGGTAATGATGAAAGAGAAGAAGCGGCTGTGAGACTGGGCCAGACTTCTTGAACACAGAGGTTCTACAATATTTTCACCTGTTTGTAGATTTTAGCTCCAGTACTTTGGCCAAAAGTATGTGGACTCATTTCAGACATTGTTTTTTAATATCAACTAGACGTCAAACTTTCCATCAGATGTGGACCCAGGAACTAGCTCCCATTCAGCCAGAAGTGCATTAGTGAGGTCCAAAACTGGTGTCGATTGACAAGGTCTGGCTCACGGTTGACGTTCCAGTTCATCCCAAAGGTGTCGGACTGGGCTTGTGGGGCAAACCCAGAGAAGGTCTTCCTGTATGTAACACCGTATATATGTTGTTAAATTTGTGAAATAGTTTCCTCTCTTTTGCTGTTTGCAAATGTTGGACCATTATTTTACTCTTAAAGACCTGTTTCTTTTTCTCAGTCTAGGTTTGGTTTTACTCATTCTAACACGATGATGAAACCATCATGTCATTTTACACATGACTGATTAAATTAAGGCCAAACAAAAGAAATAAAAACCCCATAAACACTTTTATTAATCCAGATGCTTGTGCATGTAAATAAACAGCCTGAAATAAAACAGCTCTTTTTAACAGGTGACGTTTGAGCCCCGGCTGGTATTAGATTTAATATCAAACCCGCTGAAGCTCACATTGACTGCACCTCAGGGAGCCTCGGGCCGGGCAGGGTGTGAGGACGGGTAACCTGAGGGGGCATGAACAATCAGGCTGTGTGCTCGGAGCTAAGACAGTGTGATCAGCCACATTTCTCCTGATTGTCCTTCCTCTGCCAGTTTATTTACAAAACTCTTTTGTCAGGTGCAATAAATCCATAAATCCAGTTTCATATATATAGTTTTACATCTAAATATATCTCCTCCAGGTCTATAGAGATGATAGAAGTAGGTATAAGACAATTCGTGGATGTGAACTCCCCAAACTACAACCGTGGGACCATTGGTGATTTTGGGAACATTGTTCCGTGGAAACATTGGCTTTCGGTGCTTTATTGCATGTTTCATCTTATCCTGTGATATAATTTGATTCATTGTTATTATTGTTAATAAGACTCTATGAAATCATCAGCACCCATCTTTCCCTTCACCAGGGCTTTGGGTTCCCATGGGGCCGTGGAGAGATTGGTCTACCATGCCAGGTCTGATGTAGAAAACAAGACTTCCAGGTCGCGGCGTCTTGTTCGGTAACATGGCAGGATCGTTTGTCCCCCGTGGGAGTTTCCTTCCCAAACATTTCCCTCAGGTCCTCAGACTAGATGCTGCCCCCACCCTCTCCACCCTGCAGCGTCCTCAAGCCTGCAGTTGCAGCTTAAAGGGGGTACATGGTGGAAGCCGTGTCAGAGGTGGAGGTGGATGGAGTTTCCAGATGCTCCACCAGTGTTTGGATTTTAGTTTACGATTTACAGTTTACTGTGCAGGTTTGACGTCAGGTCGTCACTGTTCACCTTTGATTTTTATCCTGAGCAGTCACCTGTTCCCATCTTGACTTTTCTGATGGTCTCTTTATTCAAATGACATCTGTTTAAATCCCATACTCACAATTATGTTGTCAGTTAATCGAGACACAATTTAGAAAAAAAGTGACACTTTTTAAAACTCTTTTGAGACATCATGAGATATCGTGTTTAGGTTTAAAAAACATTTATTCAGTAAATAACCCACATAACTGAAGAATCAACTTCTCTAAACAGGACCTTCAGAGGAGAGCCTGCGTCTGCTGCTAAGGAAGAAAACAATGAGCTCGTTTACAACTTCTTGACAACAGAGAAAGTACTTCTCACTTTTAATGTTTGTGCTTTACTACATTAAACAGGTAATTGTTTAATGGGGGGTTATCACTATTGTTGTTTATTTTCCTTTGATTAATCTTTTGTTGTTTTGAGTTGTTATATTTTTATTCACACTTGATGACACTTTCTGTATGTGTAAATAATCATAATTACCTTTTTGTCTATTCTTTTTTTTTCTAGAACTGTCTCATTAAGTTACTTCATTACTTCTTGCAGGACTGTGAATACAGCTCTATATGATCGACCTACAGAAGCAGGTCAGTGTGTTTGTGTAGCTCTGTGACCTCTGACCTGCTGGCTGGGGGTCATTGTCTCATCACAACAGGTGTCTGTCCATCTGTGAAACACATAACAGCTCTGAAACATCGCCTGCTGACATTGTGAACTCTGCCTGACAGATACAGACAGAGACACAATCAATAAATTGTAATTATTTTCATAATATATATTCTGTATACGCACACACTGCAAGATAATGTAGTAATTAAATGAGTTAAAATGAAAGTTGAACACAGAAATAAAAATGAACATGGCCCAGGACTTTGTGGTCAGTGTCAGTAGTGTAAAATAGAGACGCAAAACCACTATGAATGTCACATCAAATGGCATTTTTCGGTCATTTGGCTGTTCTGTGCATCTCTGGGATATATTTTTTTACATATATTTGTTGTCATTTTCTTTTTAATAATGGTCACACAGGAACGATCCCTTGACCTTTTGGGCTCCTGTACCTAAAGGTTGACTCAGCAACTTGTGCTCATTAAACGCAAGCAGTATAATAAATGATATATTACATAAACATTATTAATAAAAATGCTTTTCATAAGTCCGTCATTTTAATCTCGTCATTCTAAACTACCCCGTCAAAGGGGGAAACAGCGCCCCTCTGGCTTCTAACGGCTGACCCTTTGCGCTTAGCATTAGTGGTGGACGAGGGTATTGCACCCTCACAGCAGAGGTTCATGTCGAGTCCACCTGTAGAAACAGGTGAAGTTTAGGTCCGTTGGTTAGAAATGACAGGTCACCGTGTAGTTAATGCAGTTAGCGACAGGCCGGACTGGAATCGTACAATAAAGATGAGTTAGAGGCGATTTAGCATAATAACATGCAAATGACAGCAATAAGTCCGTTACCCGCTGTTAGCTAGCTACCGCTGGCTAAGAGGTTAGCTGGCAGCAGCGGCGCCATTTAAATCCATACGATGTAAACGTGGACCAGCGAACACCTGGAAACACGGCAGAGCCTTTTCAAGTACCGTGAGTAAAGCTCAACCTTGTGTCTGTGCTTTTACTGCTGCTTGAGTCATTTGTTGCTAATGTTGTGGTGGGACCGAGTCTAAATGTTGGGTGAATTATTCCCTGGAGTGTTTGGTGACTGTTTGTTGTGTGTTTGCTAAAGTCTGTCAGTTGTTTCTTTTCTTGAAGCTACACCTTGGCTGTACGGGGCTGTGAACACCAGCCCGTCCTGGTATTTTCTAAAGAGAGTGAAAGAGAACTGGAACAGTAGTTTTACTGGACTCCGACATTTCTTTTTGGCTATAGTCGTCAAACACACGGCGCTGCTCTAATCGGTCATCTGTTAAAGAGACGTTTCCCTCTATGAGTCATCCATCTTCATGGCTCAGACATGTCATTTCCACACCCAACGCTATAAATCATGCAGAGATTATGTTTTGTCTCTGCTCTCTCTGGCAAACAGGTGGTGGAGGTGTCCTTAAGCTACAGGTTGCTTCCTGTGGCCCAGCACAACATGTGGTACCTGTGGTAATATCCCCACATTCGTTTTAACAGCGTGTTTTGTGCAGCCGTAGGGTAAATCTGATTTATTTCCCAAAAACTGTTCTCATTACTGAACAATGATGTGAACAATGATGTGACAAAGGATGAGAGGAGTGACGAAGGAAGTCGCTCTGCTCCTCCGGTGTGACGGCTGGTGTTCAGCCAGGGTGTAAACTCTTTCTTTACAGTTTCCTCGATAAGTTAAAGTGAGATTAGCTAAAGGCTAATGCTTTTCAGAAGAAAAATGTACAGTTTGATGTCTGACCTGATATCTGTTGGACCTTTAAAAGGTTCCCAATGAGATCCTAAAGTTTCAGGGTCATGTCCACGTCCAAAGAGAAACAATGGCTCAGATTTTGTGATCAATACTTGGCTTTAACATTTTTGTCTCAGAAGCAATATTTCAAGTTAACACTTTTCCTTATTCCCTGATGACACCAGTGGTGATTTGATTACATATCATTTTATTACACTTTTACATTACAATTGCAGGGATTTTGATTTTGATTCTAATTATTTCTCTTGCTTTTGTTGAAAAATTGCACACAGACTTTTGCAGATAATGTTAAACAGTTGACAACCATCAGCAACATTATAGTGGACTTGCATTAAGCAGGTCAGGGCAGTCCTGCTATAAAGCAAATATGACAAATATTGCTGGGTCTTCATTCTGTCTGCCAGCACTTTGAAGAAACCGCCAATTAACTAAAGTGTAAATTCCTGCAGAAAGCTGCTCCGTGGTCTCAGAACGTCTCTCTTCGACCAGGTCGCTATTTTAAGCAGGAATCTGGTCCTGGGGCTTAGAGGCCTTCATAGCTCACATTCCCAATTGGAGGCACCAGAGTCTTTAGGCTTTATTTTGGGAGCACTTGGCTATCCCAGCTCCTCACTTTAGAACACTGGTTTCACCGAAGCAACGTTCCCACACTTCCTGTCGTTATGTCACGTAGTGTCATTGTTGAATAGTCTTTTTTCATAAATATTTTTTAAAGCTGCAAACATTAAAATTTGATATTCTTAAAGGGCATTTGTCAGGTTTTCTTAAATCTTATGGCCTTTACATGATCTGAATAGCTTTAGTTTTGACACTGTTATTGTAGTATTAGTATAAAAAAAGTAAGTTTGTTTTAAGAAACTTAAAGGTTTTTTGTGAACTACTGAACTAGATTATTTCTTTTCCACTTAAGAACTGAAGTAATCGATAGCTGCAGCTCTAGATAAGACGTTATGCTACCTGGGGGGAAAGTCAGCTAATATTTCTTCTCTGGGCCAGTCACATACAGAAATTCAGTTCAAAGGTTGCCTGTGGATGCAACTGTAGTTTATTTGTTTGTTGTGCATCAGCATTGCTGAATATGCTGTTGCAGGTTTGTTACAGCGTTTCATTTGTGTTGTTTCATTTACTTCATGAGTTTCTTCCGGATTCCAGGACTTTAGTTGTTTCATACTCTTTGATATCTTTGCATGTTTTTATCTTGTTTATAATCTCTTGCATTCAGTCTTTTGAAGCTGCTTCTGTATGTTTAAATCATGTTCAAATTAAAATCCAGTGAATCAGTGACTTTCTCTGGAACCCCACTCACAGAAACACTTTCCAAGATGGCCGATCTGTCAGCAGCCAGCTGGCCTTGGCTCTGAGTGCTTTTGGCTGTAAGAAGAGAAAACTCAACCCCCACCTAGATGAAGAGCTCATTTAAAGCTCCAGGCTGTGGTACATATAGCTGCTTCATATTTAAGAATCTCTCTTTTAACACTTGGCAGAGAAGTGCAGGGGAACGAGCGCTGCCCTGTAAGCTTGGAGTCGAGTTATAAATGGCTCCCAGGGGCCCGCTTCCCACTGACAAGGTCCAAACTCCAGCGAGGGCGGGGCTGGTCTGGAGGGTAAGGTACCCAGGGGATGCTATGGTGTGAGCCACAGGATTCAGGCTGGTGAAGAGCTGAAACCCAAGCATCATTGAATATTTCAGCAGCCGCATGGAGAGTCACCGATGTTTTGGAAATGTGATAGTTTAGTGTCAAACACCGGACTAGAGACTTGCAGGATGACTAAAAGTTCAATGCCAAAGCAGCAGGGAGATGTTTACAGCTTTGTACCAGGTTAGAAGAGGGCCCTGGAAATAGTTCTGTTCAGTTTAGTCAGTCTATTTATAATGTGCTAAATCATAACAAAAGTCATCTCAATGGCTCAAAGTGACCAGAGCCAGCTCTGACTATAAGCTTTATCAAAACAGTGAGTCAAAAGGTTTTTTGCCTATTGTGGTCTTATGTCTTGTGGAAGTGGTGAGAGGTGTCTGTCTGTAGAACCTGAGCTGTGAGCTGGTTGTACAGGAGACGCTCTTGTTTGCGAAACGCTCTGCTTCCTATTCTACGTTTGGAAACTCAAGTTGACCAGCGCTCAGAAGGACGATGTGGAACTTTAAGGATTTTAAGATGAGAACATGGACATGCTGACATTAAGAACATGGAGCTTTTTAATGCTGTGTAATTAAACTGCATCAGATAATGCAGTGATTTTGCAGACTACCCCTGATAGTAACCAGCTACTTCACAGGGAGAAACACGGAGTCCCTCTTCAGAGTCTGTGACCCTGTGATCGGACATGAACCTGCTGAGTGAAAGGTCACAACCTTTCTGGCCATGTTCTTTGTTCGGCTTTAGGGGGCGAACGTTCTACAGCCTGCTGGGAATTCATATACGCAAATAAAACAAGCTGCTTATCTCACCGACCACTGAAAAAACTGTTGCAGCAGGACAGAACACATGTTAACGCATATTGCAAATCTTTTGAGGTTGGCCAAAAGTGTTGTAGTTATAAATATCATATTATACGATATAATATATTATTATATATAATAATATGATATTTAATCAGATTGAATGTGGCCTTTCCTGAAGTAACTGAGAGGGACAGTCCATGTCCACATGAAACCCTCCCCTCAGACAGGGCATCAGATTGTGTTAACCAGACAGGAGACACAGCCTGTCATCATCTCCTGGGCGTCTCGGTCTGCCTGACGGAAAGGAGAAGGTTTTTAAGCATAAATCGTGGGTCAGTTTGATACCTGACCGAACGCTGCCTCTGTTTACCCTAAGGTGAGGCCAGCAGCCGGACTGAAAGCGATACCCCAACTGATGTTTACTCAACTGCTGTGTCCTAACCTCTATACCTATGGTGGCTCCTAACATGATCCACCTTAATACTGACAAATGACTTTCTGACCAGGAAGTCCCAAGGGGGGGTCATGAGTAATCGATCTGTGAAGAGGAGCCTAAAGATTATGGTGTTTTATTGCTAAGGTGAAGTTCAGGAGTCTGTCACTTTGATTTAAATTTCAAACCTGTTGCCGAACTCTGTTCACCACAGTGTTGCACTAGACAACTTTCCTTCCTCACCATCAACAACAACAAGTATTTTTATATACATGTAGCTTTTCAGTGCATTTGCCAACATGCAAAGTGAATGTATGTTGTGGTCCAAATCTGAGAGTACTGTAAAGTATCTGTCTGTCCATCTTTTCATGCGTTTGTCCAGCAACAAATAAAAGTGTCCTGAGTTGGTTGTTTATTGGTTTCCTGTTTTTACATAAAGGCCTCAGTCCAGTATCTATGAATCCCTCAATCCTTTGTTAAACAGGAGCCGCAGAATTGACACTATGGTAGAAGTGACTGCATTCAGACCAGGGTCAGTTGGAGAGTGTTAGTGGTTTGCAGGTCAGACCCTTTTCTTATGACACCTTGAACTTATAGATCATCAACTGTGCTTAATATTTGGTCGCCGGCTTTGACCTTGACCTCACCTCCAGCTACTAGTAAAGAAACAGCATATTCTGGCACCACAGAGGAGGACCGTATGGTAAAAGCCTATTCAACGCGCGATCCCATGTAATAATACCTGCTCAAAGCTTTCAGAGCATTTTCAGAGGAATTCAGCAGGGGTCATGTGTTTATCTGACATAATGACATGGCAGTGGGCCAACTTGTTCCGAACTGAAAGCCTTGGGTGTGTGCTGCATGTTGGCTAAAGAGCAACAATTAAAGGCAAATGGGAGCCAACCAGATCCAAAGCAACCAGCAGTTCCACAGTCCCTTCACTTTTAAAGTGTTTGACTCCTCATTAGGTCAGGGGGTCAAAGGTCACTCATGTTCAGGGGTTAAGTGGACAACGAGAGAAGCTGAGGACAGAGCAGGGGATATAAAAGGAGATAAAAAGTCAATACATTAAAATCTAACTTTGTAAGACTACTGAAACGAAGGGCCAAAACCGATGGTTCATTTCATTACTGTTCATTTTAAGGAGAATCTCTTGCAATGGATATATTCCACTGTGAACAGACTGTGTCTCCTCTGAGGCCCTGTATGCACGTTCACACTGGAAACATTACCATAGCTTGCAAACTGTAGCTGTTTGATATCTGAGCCTAAAGTCAACCTTAATGTCAAGACTAATGTCTGATAAGAAAGCAGATGGACAGGAAAACTTCTGATCCCACATAGACGTGTCTTGAGAATATATCAGTTCTCCTCTTGTTCAGAGGTGTTGGGTCACTTCCTGAAGAGCAGATGTCACGACCTGTCACTGCGTCATCTGGCCAATCGCTTTACAGTTTGCTTCTTCATTCACTCATCTAATTAAAGGACCGTGACGATTTTTGACATGTGTGAAGTCCACCTGTCTGCTCAGGTTGGAGGATTCATCACCACAGACATTTTAACACCTCTGAAGTAAGTAATGTGATAAAATATCCTTGTTCTGCATAGTTTAGACTGTCAGTGGGTGATGGTATTGTGTAGTGGTTGTCAATGAACTGTTTAAATGGCTCCTTCCCAACTCAACATAAAACTACTACAGACTGAAATGGATGAATCCATCTGGCCTTCTGCACAGTGTACGTTTCCATGTAGGCAGGGGGTTGTAGCGCATGCTTCATTCTTAACAAAATATTTGAGTAGATGAGACACATTTGCTGAACTTTTGGTGAGTTGCATAGATATATTCTTGTTTGTTGGCATATCCTTGGACAAAGACACAGTTAAATCATGTTCAGACCTGAGACCGGATGTAAACTAACACTGTTTCAGTGAAACCTGTGTCTGGTCCCAGCAGCCTTCTAACACGTCCAGCTGCTAACTGCAGGATCAGACCCAGAATTATGTTTCCTTGTTGTTGAATCTATATGGAGTCTTTTCTCCAGCCTCAGTGGGACTAAAGGAATGGTGTTTACTGCACAGAGCCAACTGGACTGCACAACTGACACACAGACACACACAGTTTAGCACATGCAGCCGCACAACACCAGTTATATAAAGCGGATATAGTAATATGTAAAAACCTTCAATGTTCCCACGTTTTTATTGATTAACAACAAAATTTGACTTGACATGCCACTTGATATGAATACACGCACACACACACAGTGGCCAATCCCCTACCACCCCTCCACTCCCACCCTACTCCCTCATTGGCCAATCGTGTCGTCACGGAGACAACAGCTGTCTCCAGGATGAAGAAGCTACTTTGAGGGTGCCAGCCAGTCTGCAGGCCTGCAACTGGAGATTCTCATGGGTCCCTCATGGCCTTCATAACACACACACCACACAACCTCACAACCTCACGCACACATGCTGGCTTTATAGCAGGATTAGCGCCCTCTAGAGGTTCATTTCAACAGCGCAGAACACTACATTCTTGCTCTGTCCTAGGTCTGAAAGCACAAGATCAAGCTAAACTAACAGTTATGATAAAAATATTAACTCTTTTTCAGGATTCTATGAGATCTATTAAATACTTTCCTCTTAGCAGAAGAAATGGGCAGTCTCCCATCAGATCTTTTTTTTTTCTTTCCCTATCACTCAAATAATATTTTTAGTCTTTATATGAAGGCTTTTACTCGTGTTGTACCTGTAGTCTAGACTCTGTGTGTTGTATTCGAGTGATGGAAGCACATTTCATGCAAAATGAGTGCAAATGGACCATGAAATTACACATCCCAGTGTCCACACACATGCCACACACTGCTGGACCCACCAGTGAGTCCACTGTTACAGGGTTCGCTAGATGTTTATTGATTTCCAAAAGGGGACATTTGTCCTTCACCATTAAGCAGCAAGAAGATGGCTCACAGCAGCATATATGTGACATCTCATATCTGTAGAGTACAGGTCCTGATTAAGTAGCACAGATGCACAGCTTTGTATCATATCCTTACTTATACTTAAAATAATCTCATATATCGTTTAGTCTGTTTGTTTGGGTCTATAAACCAACTAATGTGTACTTTTTGCTGAACCTGGCATTTAATATTTAGCATTATTATAAAGAACAATTACTAATAATACTAATTATGTAGTTATTATAAACTAATACATGTTTATATAATTACTTTTTATTCTCACTAGGACTAAATATTGAACCTGCTTCCATGTCTGCAAATGCTTAAATTATAGATTAAAAGTGGTCACAAACTAATTACCTACACACATTTATGTAAAATGATCTAAACTAAACAGATGAAGCAGATTGTCGTGTTGAAGTGTAGTTTTGGTACAACGCGCACAGTGCTGACTCACTCAAGGAGTTTTGTGTATGCGTTGCATGTGTTGTTTTGGGTCGACTGCAACTGTCAGGACAACGGTCTGGCTAATCTGCACCTGCCACTGACACAGCAAATGTACGTCCACACACACAAACAGCGCTCACAAAAAGGCCAGACGGACCGACTGCAAGGCATGCTGGGAAACTGACCGGCAGCTGGCCGACAATTTAAATGTTAATGTTAAATGTTAGAAGTTACGTAATGAATGCAAGGAGCAATAAATGGGCTAAAAATGACCATTATTTGTATCTGACTATTCAGTTTTCATTTATGAACTAATAACGTCCACAGACAACCTATACAACAGTTGAGATGAGTAGTCGATTGAACTTCTTTTCACATATCAACTCTGCACAATGGTTCACACATGTAGCACATAACAGGAGCTCGGCTGAGTCTTTCTCTCTGTGGTTGTTCTCAGTTTGGGTCGAGTGTCCAGGAATCAGCTCCATTCACAGAAATACTGACTATTTATGACGAGGAGGGTTTTGATCCGTTGTCCTAGAGGGAAAAAGTTTTTGTTTTCATAAAAATTTTTCTTGGAAAAATATGATTTTTCATCTGTTGGTTAATGACAAAGTTTGGAAATGACACATACATACATAATGTCTAGTTAAATAGTGGTTGGGTCTGCCTGTCTTTATATCGCTCACCTCATTCACAAAACCACACTCGCTGTAACCACACACTCGTGGCTGGCCGGTGATTGACAGGCAGGGCAGGTGTGGCCAGTCTGTAGCAGCGCCCCACCTGTTGATCTGACCCCCTCCATACTCACAAACCCGAACCTTTACCCCACCCCCTCGACCCCTGACCCTGTGACCAACTTCCTATCCCTGTGGGCACTATTGTGACCCCCCCATCACTGGGGCAACCATGACCCAGGCCACGACTACAGCTTCATAAATAAAACTGTGCCTGTACCTGGCCACTCCAGCCCACCACTGCTTTTTACAGCCTCCTCAGGGTCTCTGACCTCTGCTCCCACCTCACCCCCTTTCTGATACCACTGGGCAGCCACAGACCGTCACAGTACAGTAAGATATTTCATCATATCTTCTCAGTAGTGTTGGTGGACACTGCTACATTCACAGTGATGTCAAACCATCATAGCACATGAAATCACCTGGAAAATAAATGTTGCTGCTGTGTTAGTGATTGCCTTGTTGTTATTTACTGACCTGACTGTTACATCTTTTTTCTTAAATTCTTCATTTCGTAACTTCTGTTTCTGTTTTTGCGCAGTGATCCACTAACCTGAACAGCCAAACAGAATGGCCTCGACTGAAAAGGGGTCCGACTAGTGCAACTCGTGCGAGATGTCATGGCCATGTCGCTAGTGAAAGGTCAGTATGAGTCGATGTCATGTTCTTACACTCAACACAGCAGCATTAAGAACCAAGAGCCAGCTCAGAAACTATTGTCAGTGTTCTGGCTTCATGTCAGAGATGGTGGGCTTATTACCGTCCCTTCAGTAAACTGGAAAGAATGTTTCTGAGAGTTCGGCCTCTTTACCGTGCACAATTGGTGAGGTAATCCTTACTTTTAACAAGCGGTGACTCTAGTCTCAAAGCATGAGGGTGTTTCACAGCGATGAGTTGTAACTGCAGAAAAAGACAAACTGCTGGAACAGATCATTGTCTAGAGTCCTACAGCCCACAGACCTTTACTGTGAGTCATATTCTTAGACTGATTGATATTCTCACCCTGTACATGCATGCAGGCATTCTTCAATAATCCACAAGGGGGTCATCAGCGTATGATGGTCCTTTTAAAAGTCTAGAGACGTTTTTATTACACGCCTTTAAATCTAGACTGTGTTGTTGTTCAGTTTTAATGTCTACTGTTCTTTGAATGTCTTCACTTTGATAGCTATTGGTTCTGTTGTGCTTTGATATGCATTTGTACTTAACAGGCAAATATAGAGGGTCATGCTTTTGCAGTCAGCAAAATATATGTTTTTGTTACAATATTTTTGGAAAGCATTTCTACAAGGTCAGATATCCTTTTGTTCGACCAACTGTCACAACTCCAAACATATTGAGAATAACTAAAAGTTATCGATAATATTCATTCATAAAATGAATTCCCATCAAAGTTAACTATTTATTTTCTGCAGATCCACCAAAGGAGTCTGTATTAGATGAGCAAAGCTTGATTATATTTGAGGAGAACAACATGAGGTTAGCTAAAAGGCAAAATTTACAGAAATCTGGACGACACCATAAGTTACAAGGTAAAACCATACTAATGTTGAATAAGATAAAATAATTCTTTACTGATCCCACAGTGGGCAAATTCAATTGTTAGAATTAGTCAGGATATACTGGCAATGTTTACAAATTGCAGCTACAATGATCAGATACCTTAAAGTAATATGATGATATTTAACCATATTATGACAGCGTAGGGCGTAAATACTGAACTTTAAATCACACGACAACTTCACAAACTTGACCCAGAAGTGACCGTCCCACTTACTGAACTGCATAATGTTACTAGTTTAGCAGGTTTTAGTAAAGTTTAGTATTTGGATTATTTTTGTATCGTAAGTACTAAATAAATACAGATATGACGCCTATCGTCTTCACTGCACTTTACATAGCTCAACTTTATCACGTTAAGAGTCACTCGATCCTTTCTAAGTAAAGCTACTGGAAATGTCGGCTAAAATTTCGTCACAGAACCAAGAAACAGCTCGGTGGAGTTTAAGTCGGCTCATATGTGTTTTTGGGGGTTGTGACGGTCTTAGCTCGGCTTGCAGGCGTTCGCCCCGCGAAGGATTATCCAACCACACCCGGAAAAGACGTGTGAAATTGCGACGGGCACGAAAATAAAATGACAAAGTTTGCGAGACTGTGCGTGGAGGAGCGTGTTAGCTGTTGGCACGCACGCCGCCCTGTAAGCTGATATGTATGCATATGTGTGTGGTGTGTGCACATGCCCTTAGTGGACGGGCCAACTGTGAAGCCAGAGTGAGCCAGTGGGTTTTTAGCCACACAGAACTGTGATCGTGGCTGATAGCAGGTGCTCTGAACGTGAAACCCGATCAGCTCAACACACTGCAGCTGTATGCTTTAATTGATTAAAGCAAGTTTTATGACAGTAAGTCCTCAAGCACGCAGCCACGGCCAACAATGAGACGGTAGCCCTTGATACCAAGACGTCACTCCTGAAATTTCTTGGCGCATCTTCAAACTAATTCGAAAAAGAATTGAGTTGGAAGGTTGCCGACTGAGTAAAGTCTGAGCCACGATAAGACCTCATCGAATTCTTGTCCTGATCTAGGAGGACAGGGAACCTTTTATGCCACAGTTGAGCCTCCCTTCCTGTAAGAGAACATTTGCAGCTAATATTGTAATACTTTGTTTGGATGCAGAAAAACAAGCATTTCCTACAGCTCATAGAAGAGCTAATGAAACATATGTAGCCCAGTGCTTAAACCACACAGATGGAATTATTTGAACTTCTAACTCCAACCTTTTTTATGTTGGTTCCTTTTTTTTACGTTTTACAACGATTAACGCTATGTTAAGTGGGGCTTCGGTGATGTCATTGCCGAGGTTATTCATTGTGGACCCAAGGGAAAAGAAGCGCTCCGTAGATACTGTATCAACACGATGAGTCACAACACGGATGAGCAGCCAGAGCTTCGGCACTACAGAGCATCACCAGTTTACTGTGCGTCATCATTTATACATAGACGAGACTCGTCCTCTCGCACATTAAAGACTCCATACCAGTCGCTCTTGACCCGTATCAGGTTGCATACAGAACAGGTCCACAGAGGATGCTCTCTTCCAGGCTCTTCACATAGCTCTTAATCACAGAGACCAACATTGAATGCAATGATGGTGTTTGTCGCCTACAGCTCTGCATTTAATTACGTCATCCCCTGCACACTTACTACAAAACTTCAGTTAGTTAGGCCTGAGCCCACTGCTCTGCCACTAGATACAGGACTTTCTGACACAGCCCCCTCAGGTGGTGGGACTGGACGCTTACAGGTCCTTCGCCATCATTCAAGGTACACTACAGGGATGTTGACTCTCTAGTATTTGGGAGGATTGCACACATCACCTGATTGAACTGCTGCCATTAGGCAGGTGTTACAAAGCCATGAACCAAAGCCTTAAATCCAAGCATATTCATGAACTTGACTTTTTTGTGGTGATGAATTCAGCCAAATAAAATTCTGTTGAGATTGTAGATTTAGTTTTTTGGAGCATGTTCCTGGACGTTTGTCACGTGGAAGCTGGTTTGTGTCTCTGAAGCTTCACTCTGCAGGTGTTTTCTTCTCACCATCCCTGACCTTTGACCCACCTTCTCGCCTCTGCTTATCCCTTCCTAATGAAGCTATACTTTTCCGCAGACAAACACTCAACAACCAAAATATTTAGTGAGACAGCTTTTTTTTCCTACCGTTGTCTCTTCTGTGCAACATCTTTTTCCTCTCAGTGAGCCAATTAGAGGAGCTGAGGAGGTCAAACCGTGCTCTGGGACTGGACTGGACGTGTCAACAGGTCTGTTTTGATCAGGGGATGAGAGCATCTTGGTTGCTGAGCTTAAAGGATTGGTGAAGAATGTAAATTCAGCTCTGCTCCGATGAGGGGTCAGCCAGGACAAAAGGGGAGGGTTGGTCAGGGTAAGGTTACTGAGACGGAGAAGTTCCAAAGTCAAGGGTGAAGTCTGAGCAGCAGTGAACGCAATACACAGATCATCCAGCCTATTTTCAGTTCAGATCCACAGTTAAGCATTTGTCAATAATGATCTCTAATTTAATTATATTTATATATTTGTAAAAAGCCGGACGCGAGTTTTCTCTTCGGTTGTGCCAAGCAGAGCTGCAGCAGTCATTCCATTCATAGTGACAGGAAATGCAATTTTTGCAAATCCACTTCAAAATCGAATACCTGCTGGAATTAGCTTCTCAAATGTGAGAAATATAGACCCACAGCCTTTCTCCCATTGTGACTAGACTTGACTTGAAGTCTTCTACTATAATTCCTCTTACAACTTCTCCATTGAGAATTGAGGCCTGCTCCAATAGCAGATTTCTCCTTTGTTACAACTCAAGATAACTGTTTCAAGCTTCTGCTAAAACAAACCTGACCGTACGAGAATGACTTGTTACTCTTGTTTGTAATATATATGTTCTGTTTCTTTCATACAAACAAGAATGAAAGTAGAAAACGGTGTTATTTAAACTGAAAATGTGTGTTTTCTTGGGATGTATTTAGAATTGATATATGAAGTAACTTTTTGTTAACAGCTAGTCCAGTGTGTAGAGCTGCTGCTGCTGGAGGCTGTTTGTGCTCAGAACCTGTCAGCAGCTTCATCTTATCCTGCAGAACATCTGTAGTTTTTCAAACATTCTCGTTCCTCTGTCTTTGTCCTCTTTCAGTATTATCCAGTGAAAAACCGTGCCCTGGTCTACAGCTGGTGCTGAGGACTTGACTTTGAAACGTGAGATGGCTGCAGGCTTGTTTGCGTATCGTTTGCGAGTGCTTGGCAGAGCAACGTGGAGGACGTTAATTATGGGACGGCTTTGGCTGGCGTCCCTAGAGAGCACAGCTTCTGACTTTTTCAGGCCTGATTTCTGCTCTTAACATTCTCAGTGAACCTTCAAAGTCGCTCAGCCTCTGCTGCACTGGACACGTGGCTTGAAGGCCTCAACTGACCAGGACAAATGTGCACTTGTCATTGCATCACTGTCAACCTGGGACAGATAACACTAATGAAATGTATTCATTCAATCAATGTGCTGATCCTAGTCAACAGCTCCTAATACAGACTTTTATATTCATCACTGCAGAAGTTGGGAAATATTGGAATTAGATGCAAAATATGCCAAAACTTTTATTGAGTAATCTCTGAACAGACCCACGGACAAACCACTGGATTTCTGCTTCTCTGCAGAGAAACGAATGTCTGAGCAGAGCGTCTTTTGGAAACGCGCTGTGTTTTCCATCGGGCTCTGTGACATGTATGCAGTCTGTGCTCTGTCAGCCCCTCTGTTAACATCCAGCTGGGATTTGTTCAGCAGGACACTGTCAACAGACGCTGCACCCCACACTGGTCATCAGTATGTTTGTTGCAGCAAACTGCTGTGTGTGTGTGTGTGTGGGGTGTGTGTGTGTGTGTGTGTGTGTGTGTGTGTGTGTGTGTGTGTGTGGGGGTGTGTTTGATCAGTGCAGACTGATGTTTTGTGTGTGTCCCAGCAGCGATAAGGTGCCACAGCATAGCTACAGGCCCCCTTCCTCCTTCTCCTCTCATTATCCTGTGCAGATGTTCAGCGCTGGGCCTTTTGCGTATCAGGTGTCCACAAATCTAATTGATATCAAAACTATGGCGGGGGAAGCCTAAGCCCCACTGTGCTCTCAGGTTACGGCCTGTTATAAGCCCGGCCCGACTTCTGACAACCACTTTTGGAGTGAAACATGCACTGTCCTCACTTCAAAGGAGGTGGGTGTCGAGAACAAACGCCTCACTGCCACCTAGGAAGAACCCTGCTAGGGCCACGTCCATGACCCATTTGAGACTAACTCTGATTAATCACGCTCAGGACTTTTATCTGCCCAAGTTGAAGGCTTTTGTTTTGTCACGCCGAAACAAAAGCATTAATAAGCTCATCGGCAAACAGTGAGTTTAATATGGGAAAGTGATCTGCTGCAGGGTATTACAATGCGGCTGAGAAGGGGAATTGGAAGCTTAAGGAGAGGATGTGATGGTAATGACTTTAAGGCGACATAATCCTCCCCATCTGGGCCCAGCGATTGTTTGATATTTATGGTTGATGATCAGCACTAATAGGTTTGTTATTTTCTTATGGGATGAATATGATTGGATGGGAGCCTGGGAAGAGGGCTGTGATTTGTTTTGTTTTCATTTGTTGAGTTGAGTTCAAACCAGAGATCAGTTTCAGACAGAGACGTGTCTGCTCTTTGGGCGAGGGAGGGTTTTCTCAGGGTGGATGAACTTCAGCTTCAGACTCAATTGTTGGACCTTCTGAGTCAGATTGAGGTGGAAGCTGATTGGTCCTCACACACAATGAAGCTGAGTAGAAGCAGATGGACTTGAGTGTTTGTGCTAATTCCATGTATCTTTCAGATGCCATGTGATTAGTGTGTGTCACACTGCAGCAGGACTATAAATGCTACAGAGGAACACATCACATCAGCTGACAGGGAAACATGCAGCATATACACTTCTTATACAACCTTGTTGTTAGTTCATGGGGCTGCAGCCTCTGTCTGTGCCCCTCTGGGTATAGGTGTAACTTCAAACTTACAAAAGGATTATTATGTATGTAATATGTCAGGTCATTAGTTAATGTTAGTGCTGTTAGTAAATTAATATCGGCATTAAATTCAGCCGGTGCGTTGGTGAGGTTGTTCTGTGTTCAGATTCAGCCCCTGCTCAATGCTGCATTACCGCATAGTGATATTGATGTTGACTGGCAGATGACTCACATTATAATTTATTTAGCAGTTTAAAAATTGTAGAGTGTGAATCGAGTATTCTGGGATGTTCCCACTGAGTTCAGTTTTATCTTTGGTTGCTCATTACCGACCCCTGGCCTACTAGCATGATGGATGACTTTATGACACTATTTTAGTCCAGAGCGTCACTGAGGGCCAGGCCAACCCAGGTCCAGGTATGTGACCTTTCGCTGGGTATGTCTTGTCAGGAAAAGATGCGTCAGGGTGAGAGTTTGATGAATCCTAAAGATCATGTTAAGCATGCAGAGCTAGTTGGTAGGAGGGGTCTAGAAGGTTCCACTAAACCAGAGCTGCGTCATCAAAAAAACCCTGTTGGAAAAACACACATTACAGCCGCTATGATCTCACAGTGGCTTTACAACTTGGCTGCAGAGTGCTACGAGTCTCTATTCCCATTGGTTCCCCCGTTGAAATGCTATCTTGTCCTGATACTGTAAGATATATCTAGACACACATATCCTCATATATCTGCACAGTACAACATGACATGTGTTTTTATGATTCTCCTGTTGACCTGCTGTGAAATTGCTTTTGGGTACAGAGTGTCAGCAAAATGCTTGAAAGGTAAAATGAGTGTGGTTCATATGAGAGCCAGCTTACAGTTCCACACATCGTCTCTGAGAGATGTTTACAGTGCATTGAGCAGGGCGCAGGCGTGTCTCTGGACCATTCTGCTCCAGAGATGAGTCCTTAGCTTTTTGTAGGAACTAGCCTCAACGTTAGTAAATCATCAGGTGACAGATGGGGCTCAGAATTATTCTCCCAGCAGAAACTTGGTACCAGGTCACTAGGGACCGTTATATATGTCAGGGTCTGTAGATGACGTGAAGGATCGGGCTCCACAACCACATCCCGCTTTTCTGAAAAAGCTTCTCAGTTGTTGTTGTTGTTGCGGCCGACCAATTTCCCTGCAAAGACACAAAAGCCATCAAACAGCTGTTCTCACAAGCTGAACGTATGGAAGAAAGTCCACTAGTCTAACGTACAAATGTTGGAAGTGGAATAAAGGCTGAAGTTCATCACAGTTTGATCCCAGACAGACTCTGTGGGCCTGCGTGAACATTGTGATTCCTGAGTCATCTGGCATGTTGGTAAATGTGTCCACTAATGCTCAGTAAGACCATGGACATGCTGAGAATGTATGACACACACACACACACACACACTGCAGGCTTAACTCTGGGTTTATGAGTCCATGGCATAATAAAACACTCCGTCTCGATTTAAATTGAAGGAACCTGTTGGAACATCTTGAACATCCCATCACCTTCCTGCTGGTTCCTGATCTGCTGATCAGACATGTTGTTTTATTTGTGCCTGATTTCCTCGGGTTTCAGTTTTTCCACCGTACACCTTATGAGACGTGAGCCGCTCTACCAAGGTTTCCTTTGAAATCCCCTTTTCCGTTCCCGTTTTTTTTTATGTAGATTAAAAGATATCCCAAGCGGTAGAAGATGAGTGATTGACTAATTCATATCCTGTTTATCTTTTTGAAGTTTCTGTCTCTTTCTTTTTTTTCAAATAGTTTATTTCCTTGTTTAAATTGGGGACAGAGGTTTCTGAGCGGTTTGTCCAGCTCACTGAGTCTGTGACACACAGTTGGTTAATTTCCTTCTTTGTGAATGTGGTGCAGCTTGAGTTACGTTGTGTATAAAGAGTGCAATATAAATAAAGCTTGACTTGACATGTGGTAACAGGTGTCATAATTGGAGCATCTACCACAGGCTCATTCTTGCTGATTCTACCAGATATTTCAGCAGGAAAATCTTTTCTTAGTCTCTTTTGGAATTTTATCGACCCTGGTTGTGTTTGTGTGTAAATGTGTGTCAGTATTAAACAGTCAGATAAATAATTTAGGCTTTCGTTGCATTTCAGAAAAAGTAAAATCATCGGTTAGTATCTTGCTTTTGTCCTTTCGTTGGCTTTCAGTCTGAAGGGTCACTGAGTGATTCCATGGCCAACGGTAAGGAGAGGTGATGAGGTGTGACATAAATAAACAAATCTGTCAAAATAGCTACACTGCAAACATAGACCCCTATCATTAAAGACAGGGCTGATATTTTCATTGGTACCAAGATAGTATGGCTTGTTCTAACGCCAACTCTGTTGCATCCAGCAGTTGATATTTACGTTCAACCTAAATCAACGCTCTCGTGGACACATGGCTCCTCTCCTATAAAACCACCGGCAGGCTCCACCTGTCCTTCTGCACGTCTTTGCATCATGCCATCCCTACCATGTGTGTACAGTGTGTGTTTGAGGAGTCCATCTTGTTTTTTCATTTGCCAAGCTCCGTGACATTTGTTCCTGCAGCTGAACATGTGCAGGACAATTTCTCGATTCTTCCAGCAGCGGACAGCTGTGGCGTGAATTACACTAAAGCCGCTGCTTTGGGGGGATTAGGCTGGTGCTCTGTGTGTGTGTGTGTTTCTCTCGGGACATGTTAACCCTCCGCAGTCAGAGTTCCTTCAGGTCCTCAGCCTTGACTGGGATCGTAACTTTTATCTCACATTTTAGTTTTTTGTTATGCATGAAGCAAACCTGTGATCTTCATCTTACCCTACACCTGAGGATGGAGATTAAGAATAATCACCAAATGTTGAACACTTAATTCTTAGGTCTGAAGACATTGCTAAATCAATTCAGAGGATTGGGTGCCAGTCAGAGAGTGCATCGTCTTCTTTCTCTCTTCAGCCTCTTCTTCTGTAGTTTCATTGTTAGTGTAGTGACTCTGCTTCCTCGTTTAGCATTAGTTTAACTTTATGACAAGTCATAGACTCATGACATCTGTACTGAGAGCTGGTAAGGAAACCTGGCTGCCTGCTGGCTGAGTTGTGAGGGGGTTAATCTAAAGGTCCTTGGATGAGCACTTTGAAGTATGGCCTTTCAGCAGCAGCAGCAGGCGGCCACAGAACTTTGGATTCGCTTTGGTCAGACCTTTGCCGTGAATCATTTTTACCACAGAGTATACATTGATTTCCACAGGAAGATGCTAAAACCATTGAAAATTGTGCTGGGTAACAGGACACTGCTTGGCAGAAAGGGGATTTCTGCTGCTCTAAGAGCCTCTTGTGTGTTAATCGTTGGCTCTATCTGCAGAATCTGTGAGTTGTGCCAAGTTGGAATCTTTTTATTGAAAGTTTGAAGGGGCAGAGTGGGAGACCGAGTCTGTGCCAGTGGTTTAAAGCTCGATTTGCTTCAAAGCCAAGGTTGGAAATGACTAAATTTGTTGTAGATAGAAAAAGTTTATATTTCTTGAAGGACTTTGTTTTTCCAATTAGTGGCTGTAAGAATAAGGGATAAGATTTAAGATTGTATGAAAGAGAGGAATGTTTTCATTAAATGATCCGCATAAAACCTGATCACAGGACAAGATGATAAGCAAATGTAGCTGATATCATAACGAGTTTCATGGTGGAGACATTTTCCATACATTTTAACCCATTAACTCACTGTGTTCATGTAGGCAAGTGTGTGTTAATAGCGCACATGTATTGCAGGTAGGCTCTATGGATAAATGTAACTCCATGTGTTTTTGATTCAATTGATACTCTAAGTTTTCTCTGACTCATCCTGCTTTGTATTTTCAGAACAACAGTACGTTAATACTTGCACTGAATATGTGCTGTTCAGATGCATGATGTGAGACACTGAGACAAAGAAATAAACTCATACTCACAAAGGATCTGTTTCAACATTCAGATGTTCTGACAAAATCTAGAAACATTTTAACAATGAAACCAAATCATTGCCTCTGTCAGCTGACCTGTGAATCGGTCTGGAGGAATCTGTCTTCTACCCGCTGCTGGGCAGGATGAGCAGCATGTGGCTGGAGACTTTCACCGTTTCAACCCAAATCTTACTCAAGCTCAGAACTTCAATTTATTTGCGTGAGTCAGTATTCTCTGCTCCTTCCTCTTAAACCTCCAGAAAACACCATAGAAGAAGACCCATTACTGAAGATGTAAAGACAGTGCTTGACCCAAATGAAACACAACACGACCCCTTTTCTTCTTTTAACAGGTGAATGAAACTGCATCTGGGGGTCGATTAGCAGTGAAAGCTCTTTGTTTTCAGGTGGATTTGTTTATCGAGCCCTATCTTCAGAAGTGAAAAACCATCTGTGTGTTTGGAGGTGTTGTGTTGTCAGAGCGCCTTGTCGACGGTAAAACGCTCTTTAATGGTTGATTTTATACGTTAGGCAAGTGGCAGCGCCACGGGCCGCCACAAGGACAGGTTTACGAGTGCCCACACAGGGAGGCGGTGGGCGAGCGGCCGGTTAGATGGAAGGCCTGATCTTTACTGTCAGTCTCCTCAGGTCCTTTACAGCCTTGAAAACACAGAATGAGGAAGGATCAGGATAACCAAGGGTAGAGGTGCTGGCGTCTGAGGGACGATGTTTAAGGTTTAACAGACGAACAACTGCTGCAGTTATGGATGCTGAAGCTCATCTGATTGTCAGCGTTAGAATGACCTTTGCTCCTCACTAGGCACGAGCCCCAGCAAGTTCTCATCTCTCAATAACAAAAGAGCTTATTTGTGTTTTTGTAGGAGCCATTTATGAGTTTTTATGGTCTGTCTAAGTTTAGGCGGGCAGTGATGAAAAGACGGTGCGTGCTGCCCGAGGCTCGCAAACCACTTCATCAGCCTGACTTCTGAACCTCTTCTGTCAGGACTCTTGTTTATTCAGCCGTTGTTCAGTGATTTACCAACACAAAATGTTTCTAAATGTCTGCTCATAGGTTTCAAAACCATCAAAAATATTTAGATTACACATCAACTCTTAAGCCAACGCTGCTTGACACATCCTGCTGACTAAGATCACGTGATGTTGCACCAGGGAGCTAAAGATTGAGATGCTTTCTCAGCTATTAAAAGAATCTGGGCAAGTAAAATGGTGTCGACAGACTTTCTGTGCACAGAGGGTGACTTAACGTCAGCCTCTCTACGGCTTCCAGCACCAGAATTGACAAGCAAATAACGTTCACCAAAATTACAGAATCCTCTTTTTCATGGATTGATTCCATTGGCTTTGGTTAATGCAGTTTGCTGGGACTGAGAAAAGACTTGCTGTAAGTCAGATCAGTGGAAGGTTGCGTGTTTAACACACAAAGACAAGTTTCACGAGGAAGTCAAGATGTTTTGTCTATTTGAATCAGATCCACCATGTTCCACAGAGTCTTCGTGAACAGCCGAGGCAGCAGTAGTGAAGTGAAGTGACAGCTCCAGGTGGCGGCACGGAGCCTCAGAGAGGACAGGAGGCAGAACAGCAACTGTTGGCCCCAGGCCAGAGAACAGAGAGCAAGCAGTGATGCAGGGGGGCAGCGGTTTGGCACAGATCGATCAGCCATGGATTTTTAATTAAGCAGTTGTTTCCATGAATATTTCAACTTCTGAGCAACGCAATACTTGCGGCAGTGATTCATTATGTTGAGTTTACTGAGGAGAATGTACGAATCACCAATGACCACAAATGTGCTTCACTTCTGGAGAAATGTAGGAACATAAACACCTCTGGTGTTAACTGTACATAAACTCACCAAGCTTCTACTACATAGTGAAGAGTAGCCTCCATTACGTTAGTTCACAACTAAAATGTGTCAAAAACGGTTTATCACCATAGACTCACTGAAGTCCCTGGAGACAGAACCACTGACGTCCAATAGAGCTTGTTAAATGAATACTAATATATGTACTTACTATACTCACTATAGTCAATGACTTTATTCTTAATGACTGGACTTTAAGTTATTACAGGTACGGTCCTTAACCGTATTCTCTGTCTAAAAACCTCTACAGTGTTGTGACTGTCTGAACTCACTGTGACCCATAAACCCGTTCGGGATCTTGCCCCTTGTGTCAAGACGTGACATTTAGCTGTGACGCAGAATTTTTAGAACTCTCGCTCCCCTCAACTGTTCCCAAAGCCAAACCTCGAGCCTGCAGTGCACACACCTAAGTACGTTAGTCCTCTTCGCATTAGACCTAACTAACACTATTATTACACACTATTGAGCCTTTTGTTCTTGTTTTTCAGGTTATGTTTGTTGAGCCCTGCGTCACAGTAAAATGCCTCTATTAATACGTTTGGCTCAAGTTGACTCCCCGGCTATTTTTAACTAAGACCTAATGGTGTGTGATGAGGGCAAATCCAGCCCGGAACCAGTCTGAACAGGATACGTCCACGTTGACATTTTTCTCGTCCTGTTTACTCTTATTGTGGCTCCCGACTTATTTTCATGTATTATATCTGTTATAAGATCATTCAAAAGCATGTGTTGTATTTAAAGTAATGCGTAGACTAATGATTTCATGTTATGTTCGTCCTCTAACCTTTAAGAATAAATTCCAACTCATTTCATTTCCATCATCCTCAGCTTTCAGTTTAGCTGGTCCATAAGCAAATCGTTTGCAGAAATTTTGCCAATCAAGAGTGATTTGCAGCCTAGATTCTTGTTTTCTGTCAACACTCACTGACAGCATCAGAACCCGTAGGAGTAAGCACACAGCAGTATTTGTTTGTCTATACTTTATATTTCAGTATCTGAATCTGAGTAGTCCAGATGTCCCACTTGAAAGCTACACTGTGCTGCTTTTTTGGTTTGGTTCAGGTGAGACCAGTCCAGGCTAGTGTGTTCTGAAGTGAAGTGAAGACCACCAATGCAAGCTGTCCAGGAGGTGTAATTACAAGATGTCAAACTACCAACCAGCCTCTGTCAACGCAAAGGAGCAGATGCTCTGGCCCAAACTCCCGTTGGATTTCCAAACTCTTTTATGTTTGAGGCTGAGCACGCTCTTTTTAGAGGCAGTTCTCTTTGTATTCATAGTCTCATTCTTTCACCACCCAAAGCTTATAATCATTTGTGAGAGTTGACCATGATCAGCAACAGGTCTCTCGTCAGTTTACCTCCTCCTCATAAACGAGACTCAAGAAACTCGACATCCCTTCACTTTGGACAGTGACTAGTTCCCATCCCGAAAGACACGCTCTCCGGCAGAGAACCATGGCCTCTGATGGGGGCCGTAACTGAAGGCTACAATAAAACACTGTTCAGTCTTAAGTAGCTGGTAGTAGATGAGTCACCTACTTTTGGGGAGAGATTGACAGCTGCTGGTTTTGACTCTGTGACTCCGATCACGTGTGGGCGACATAAGTGGCTTGAGGCTCAAACCGTGACACGTTCCCTCTTAACAGGGCATCACAGGGCGAAGCAGCTGGGGGACATGCAGCCCAGGGGTGAGTGAGAAAGGGAGGGTGTTGTGGTGGTCGAGGGTCGCCCTCCCCTCACCTTACCTCCCGCCAGATGCCCCATGATGACAGAAGCCCCCGCTATCGGCCGCAGCAGGACGCTTGGCACTGGCGTGAGCTGTCGGTTTTCCCTGAGGTCGGAGCGTGCCAGGCGACAGCTGCGTGGATCAGGGACTATATGCATAACAACACCCCCTCGCCTCCCCAGTAGAAAACATCCCCATCACCCCCCCAAACCTCTACATAACCCTCCCTCCACTCCAGGCCACGCGGGGAAACGTCCTCCTCAATACAACCATTGTGCTCTAGGGCAGCTAAGCCCTGCATATCACACACACACACACACAGAGCTGTGGCCATGAGTGTGGTGGTGTGTTAACATGAGGCTGAGGATGATGGACTGTGCTTTGATAGTGCAGCAGCTGTTTGCTGTGTAGAAAGGCAAGAATGAAAATCCTCTGTACAAAATACCAAAAATAATGCAAATAAAAGCTACACTGAACCTTAAGGTTCTGCAGATGTTCTGGTTAACTTTACATCACGGATGAAGAATTCAAAGTCATCTGTTTTTATTCCTTTTAATTATCAGGTTTACGCAGTTAATCATAGTTTTTCTTTAATGTGATGTGTGATCATGTTAAGTCGTGTCAGCATATGTTGTAGTTGCTGTTTCTGGAGGAAGCCCATTGTCTTCCAGATATTAATGTCTCTTGGCTTTACTCTGAACCAAGCCTAACTCTTACATTACCCCTGCTTTTCCCAAGCTTTGGGATCCAACATTGTCTGTTAAGTTTGCGGTTTTCTTTACCTGAATCCTGGCAGTTTGTCCAAGTTGCGCCTGTGAAAGCACAACCCACATGTCCTCACTATAAAATAGGCTGAATCCTGGACATGTCAGGACGTTTGAGCTGCATGTGCGAACAGGAGGTTGTTCAAATTGTCCTGCATGGACATTAAACAGACTTTCTCCAGAGAGGTGCTAGTCCATTTGGAATCCCAATGAGTTGATGTGCGAGTGGTCTGGTGGGTAGGTTTCATTCCTCCCCAGACCTGATTTTTCAGATATTAGCTTAGCATATAGCATAGACTATATTACTACTACTACTGCAAATTACTTTTCAATTTCACCAAATGGCTGCAAACTTTAAATTGGGGGGAAATGGCTAAGTTTTAATAACGGTTCATGGGTAAACATTTGTGTTAATTAATGAAAGAAATTAATGAATGATCGCAGGAGCAGTGTGTGTGTGTGGGAAGATGGTTATGTAACTGCCATGTTGCTATGGACGCCACCTGACCTCTGACCCCACGGTGGGTGTCAAGAAGCGCTTGACGAGGCAAGTGGCATGTCACGCTATGTGTCACACAACTCCACGGCCGCAGTTATGTACAACTGCTCCTGTAGGAAGGGAGGGGAGGACGCTGGCGTATTGAGCATGTGCAGAAGTGTTTCCTCAGCAACAACCTGAGCGTGAACTCATGATTAATTAGTTGTGGAAAGAGATTCCATCATTCTTCATTCATTCATTCACTCTTAGCTGGACAGCTGCTGTTGCTTTACCGTCTAGGAGCGCTCAGGCATACTCTCTCCCATCTTTAAGACTGAATTGGGAATCCTGTTTGTAAGTGACATGCATCCAGCTCTGTATAGTGCACCTGAAATACGAGCTACATGCATATGGGGCATCATACATCACATCTCATCATAAGTAGCACAGCATTATTTCAAGTAAACATGGGTGCAATGGGCTGACATGGACTGATGCTAGTAGGTGAGAAATGAAAAAACAGATGACTTGTGTATCAGATGGTTCCACGAGTCACCGAACCAGGCTGATATGAACTCGCTACTGTTTTGGTCCGTGTGTGGTTTTGAATCTTGGTGTGAAGTTTGGTCATAAATGCTTGAAAAAGATACAAGTTTGGTAAAGTATAGTCTTGCTTTAAGCTTCTTGCAGGCTGATGGATAACATGGCACTTTTGATTACTTTTAAATAAAACAAGAAAATACTCCCTATTTCCCGATATCTGATTCTGTTTTTACAAAGAAACAAAGCTGAGGTATTTTTATAAAATAAGATATTTACCTTTGTATCCATTGATAACATCATTTGTTGGTGCTTTAGTTCAGGTCGCGTGTTTTGTAAGGTGCTGATGATGCGGGTTTCAGATTGCTGGAATGCCATGAAGGATCTGGTGACAGTGTGGTCTCAGTGTCAGAGCCCAGAGTAAATCACACACTTAGGGCTTCACACAGTTCTGAGAAGCCTCCGAGAAGAATGTGCTAGTGTGAGGATTCATGCCCAGGATCATAAAAATGAGAAAAGACGGTTAGTGTCAAAGGACCTGATTCAGCCTTTACTACGTATCACTGTGCTTCACATTTTCAAGTCAACTGTGACCATATATATGCTATATACCGCACAAGAACAGTTCATTTAAAGTGTATTAATATAACCACTATCTCATCTTTTATCTTACTTACTTTGACTTCACTGCTTTTAGTGTTATTTGTAGAAAACTTTGGTTTACGTGCGGTTTAGGGCTGTGCAGTGGAGGAAGAGGTGTAGAACTGCGATCTACAGGTATCAGTCAGTTTCAGCTGGTGATGTTCCATGAGTCCTTTTTGAGGTTTCCTCTGTTTATAGTCTTTCTGTTCTCTCATCTGAAACAGTCACACATCGTCTAAAAAGACGTCTCGCTGTCGGACAGGATTCGTTTTGTTTCCGTCCCTGTCTTTACAGTGTGTGGTTTGTCTTTCTTCACTAGATGGAGCTGTTGACTCATTATTCTTCAGATGTTTTCCACCGCAATAGTTTTACAAATGTTTGATTTACAATAATTAATGGTGTAGTGGTTTTAACCCAGCTGTCTGCTGTACATGCATGCATTTACATATGGAATACATATAATTAGTGAATTTAATTATCATAAGGACACAGTGTGATTGTGACCTGGCGCTGAAGCTGTGCCGGTGAAAGATCAGACCCTCTCTGATCGATTGATCACTCTGTAGGTATTTTTGTGACTGATAAATAATTAACGAGCTGTGAATCCATTAACCTGCTGCCAGCAGACCTGACTGACTGTTAGAGTTCTACCTGATTTAGTCTTTGGGATTTCTGCATCATGTTTTCGATCATTACTAGAATAAAACTAATAACTTGTGTCATTCAGTGTGGAATTGGCATCTTACATTTATAATCATTTAAGTACAAGGCCACCCAACTAATTAGAACATTAACACAGACTATCAATAACATAATCAATGGAAATAAAACAAAACCTAATGTGATGTGATATTATTATTATTATTATTTTTAAATTTTTCCCAGTGTCGGAGAGATGCCAGCTCGGAGCTACTGTGAAGCCTGAATGAGGGATTTGATAAGGCATTCGTTTGGTTCCAGACCCTCATGGTTGAACTGAACTGGTTTTGGTGAGTTGTGCTGCCCGGGTGTAGCCTGCATGTGCTTCCACAAATAAGGCATCTGTTTTCCATCACATTGCATTATACAGGAAAGACGAGTACAAGTATAAGTCAGTTCTTCTACCGTGGATCCAGGTGCTGACCCCAGAGCTGCTGGTACTGTAGGGGCTCAGTGAAGTGATTATTGTGAGTACAGGAGGGTGTGTGTGTATTCAGCTCATTGGGATGGGATGTGTTTCGGGGCTCATGTCACTCTTGGCTGGCCTACCCCTCGCTCTCTTTCAGTGGCCAAACTAAACCTCATAGTGTTTTCGCTTCCAGCCGTTTTGATTGGCTGCAAGAGAGTCTGTCTCGAGAAATTGCTCTAATCCTCTTAGATAAAACAGGTCTCTCGTCCAATCCCCTGATCCAGTCCCTCCCCTCCCTTTTCCATCATCTCTCTCTCTTTCTCTCTTTCTCTCTCTCTGTCCAGGCGGAAGAGGAATTTTTAATCCAAGTGGATTATGTCGTAAATTGGGTGACAGTGGACAGTAGATAGTGGCTGCAGTGCCGGGTGCGGGGCGCTGACTTTACGTCTTACAGAGGGGAGACTTGTCTCTATTTTATGAGGATCAATGTGCAGGAACCTTAAGGAGGTGCAGCAAAAAGTTCTTTGTCTTCTAGTCTCTGGACTGAGGAATTTATTTTTATTTTTCTATTTTGCTCCAAACTGGTGGTGTGAATAATGTGTGTAAGAGTTATACTGATGTTTCTCTGAAGAGGATGGGAAGATGCCGTCCTGCAGCAGGACAGCTTTATCCAGACTTGATGGAAACCTCAAACCTCACTGCTGTGACCATCGTCACGTTCTGACTTATGATCCTCTGTAACTTCATACAGTCTAAGCTGTAAGGGCGTGATACTGACTGTTGGATGCATGATGCAGGTCAAGATGCTGGAATTCAAAAAGCTCCTGAGGTTTCTGGGATTTTTCTGTTTTTGTATCGCAGTTCAGGCTCAGATGAAGATCCCACCTGAGACGTAAGTGTCATCTTCTTCACCTGCATCTCATCTTAACAGCTTGTTGTTAGTTTTCTTTTCTTTTCTAATAATTCTAGGATTAAAGGAATGCCAATCCCACAAAAATCTATTTGGCGTCATTAAAATGTTTTGGATCTGAGTCTGTGAGGTTGTGACTGCACAGTATGAATCGAACAACTGATCCACCAATAGGACACAAATGTGAGAGGGTTAAAATAGATGACACTGCCTTGGTAGTTGAACTCTTCTTAGCTCTCAGTCAAGAAATCTAGCTCCAGGTTTATGGGGATGATCTAGAATCTCAAACCACCTGTAAGGGGCTGGGTTATTGTGAAAAACATAGCTAAAACATTTATCAGAAGTATTTCAAACCTGCTTGGCACCAGCTCAGAACTACACTAGCACCAGCAAGTTCTTGTTGATTGAAATGAGGTACAGCAGGTCCTTGTGGACACCAAACATTTTTCTCATAAACGGAACAAAATTGATGTTAATGACAGCAGCTGGGTCATGAGATCGGCTGCATGGAAAACTAGCGAAATGTTGGGTGAAATTTGTTATAATTCACATCATTGCTACACATCAGTCAGTACAACAGCACTTGAGTTACGCCATGAACCCGTAGTTTAGAACTTCTAGAAGTGCGTTACGCTACCAGTAGTTCTGTTGGCAGCTCTTAGTGTCAGTGTCTTAATCTGTGCGCATGTAAAGAAATCAGTTGGAGGGTTCGTTGGAGGTAAATGAGGCATTAGAAACCAACTCCCAGAGTGCACTGCTTTCAGGAGGCTCCTTTGAGGATAACTGTGTTGACATAGTTCTGCCAATGGACTCCATGAAGTCTGCTCCAGCTCCTCTGTCCATAGACCAGAATGAGCTGAGAGATTATTTCAGAGGTGTAGGTTTCTTTATGACTTTAATCTCTTTCATAAGTAGATAACTTAATCATTTCATTTCATTTTTAGCATTAACAAGCATTAACCATTTGTCCAAACCCTACCTTTAACCCAGTTTCATCTGTAGTCCAATGTGTAAGGGCAGATCTAAAACAACCACAAAGATGTCATAGCAAGTGGTAGCAACTTTTAGTTGTGACGCATGGCTTTCAGTGCTTACAGCAAGCAGCCACTGAAGATGTATTCGCAGTCTTGTGCATATCAAACAACTCTACTTCATCAGTATTGTGTGTAAGTGGGGCAGCTTGGCTCGATGGCCACAGGACACACCCTGTCGGCCCAGTCACCTTCAACCCTGAGCCACAGTTTCACCAGCCTGGACAGAGATCACTGCCACCTGGTACCAGACGTCTGAAACCAGGTTTATTAGCTCTGAAACACAACTGACGGACTTTGTGTTTTGTTGTTGTTCAAGAGAACGTCGAATCCCTCAAACACTGATGGTCGGGAGTGAAGGACGACGCAACATGTTGTTTGACTGTTACTCTGAATTCGTTGTGAGACTGATTCTTATCGGTTACAGATGCTGAGTGAGTAAATAGATGTCTATGATGTAAGAAGGTTGAGTAGGACAACCGTGACTTTAAAAGATTAACTGGAGCTGACGCACCTCAATTCAACTTCCACTGATTCCACTAATGTCTAGAGATCTGAAGCCATAGCACAGATACCACACAGCCTGTGTGTTTGTATACGTCTCTGCTGAACTCTGAGGATTAATGTCCACAACAGATGGACCAGTAAAGTCCTCTGATCTTCAGCACATGCTGAGTAAACACACACACGTCCTCCTGCTGTTGTGAGGACACACGTTGATGTGATGCATTCCCTAACCCTCAACCAGGCCCAATGGCAAAAATACAAATGAATGTAATGTGGCTTTATGTTGCTCTTATTCGGAATCTGTTTTTACCCTTGCAATTATTAATATTGTGATCGTTTCAGTCTAAATTCTTGTCAAACTATTTTGCAAGTGACACACCTGGCGATAAGTCTGCAGCAGTTACATTCCCCTAAAGTAAAGCCTGATTAATTAGACCTTGCTCTAGTCTGAAGGGACCTTCTTGATGATCAAAGATTTCAGAGTTTCACCATTTATGTGATATGTTACTGACGGTTGTTTAGGGCTGTGCTCACAGCTCTGACTGTCCTTCTGTCATCAGCTGAGCAATAATCCGCACCTTGTGCTGCGCAGGACAATTGCCTACATTTTGATGTAACAAAAAGGATTTCAGTATAAAAGTTTGAAAAACTTTTTCATCTTTTCATCTTAAATTTTTTACGGCCCACACCAAAACCTGTACCTTAAAAGAGATGCCATCTTCCTCTGGCTCCTGTGTCACGCAGCTCTGCGTGTTGTGTTGCATTGCGTTATAGTTTGGACCGATCAGACACCTGCAGCTTGCTGCTGTGACCCAGATTAAGAACAGATTATCTAAATCTCTTTCATCAGCGCCATATTTAACAGCCTTTTCCTGCTGCACACTGTCACCTTGACAACAGCAAACCAAAATTACCAAGATGCAAACACTGTTTATGCAAGAGCTTCACAATGTTATAACACGTGTCCTGCTTTGAGTTGCCCCCTGGGCCACGGTCCTCACAACGAGCAGGGCCGTGACTGAGGATCAGCGTTTCCCATCCCTGTAGCACAGCACTGACTGTTGTCTGTCTCTGTTTCAGGGTGCAGCAGTGGGCGTCTGTGTTCTCTGTTCAACTTCAAGACTTAACAACTAAATACTCCGGCTCTCTGCTGCTGCAGAAGGTAAGTAAAGTGTGTCAGTGCAGCTTTGCCAGGCTTTCTATGCATGTGAAAATGAGATTGTACATGAATGTATGCTTTAGTTTGACTCGTGCCATCAGACACAAAAGGGCGCCTGAAGCTCTCCGTCTTGCTTTTTGGAGGATTTCATCTGCGGGGGACTGAGCTTTCCATCTGCCACTATTCATTGAGTGGGTGAGAGGGATTGTCGAGGGGTGGCACTGATCTTATCCCCCGTCCTCCTCTGCCACGGCCTCCAGACTGTCCAGTTCCAGTCGACAACAGCTTTTGGCTTCCTAATCAGCTTCAGTCTGCTGCCCACACCAGCAGCTCTCTTCCCAAGATACAAATACACAGAACGTTGCACTGATAAAACATCCGTATTAGCCAGTTGTACATATTAACACTCCTTCTGCTTCAACCGTTTATGGTCAGTGTATGATTTTCTCATGTGTTTGCACAGCACACAGTCTCCGCTGATGGATATTTGTAGGAGTATAACACCTAGAGTAAGAAGCAGAGCTGGCAATAGAATGTGTTTGATAGCGTCTGCGTCTGTCTGTGTACCAGGGAACGCGCACACACAGGATCATGGTAATGCCCAGATTGAGGGCCGAGCCCTCTTTACCGGCCTCAGGATTTGTAGCCTGTTCTGATTTTAGACATTCATCCATTTATCTGTCAGATTTAGATTTATCAGAAGCAGTATGCAGTTGTTTTTTCTGACATACCAGCCACCTCATATAGTTAAAATAAATAACCCAACATAGCTGTAAAATACACTCAATCCACAACGGAACCTATGTCGATGTTATTGCTACATTTGTTTAGAGCTTTAGTCTTTATGTTCTTGAAGACCTCAGCACGTCCAACAAAAAGCTATAGCATAAGGTCAGAAGCCATAACTGTGACATCCCTAAGCAGATAATTGTTAGTGTGAGGAACTACAGTATCTGCATGAAGAAGCTACTGAAGAACAAAAATCATCACGCAGCCCACAGAGGCTCAAAAGCAATGTTTGAAAAACCAGATGATACAGATTATACCGTGTACATTATTTCTAAATACACATCTGTCAGCGTAGAAATCATCCTAGAGAGACCAGGGGAGGCCCAGGTGTCTAGTTTTCTGTGTGAACGGACACTGATCAGAGGTGCGAGACATTCAGGGACGTTACACTAAATGTTCGCATTCGCCTCAGTAAGTGGGTTGCTCTTATTGGAATTAGTGAATGACTTAATCAAGCGATTCAGAGTGTAAATAACCAGACCGTGTGTCCCTGCTCGCTCTCAGCTGGCTCATCCACCTCGAGCTCCTTGATCCAGAGAAAGTGACCTGATTACCTCACAGAGCCTCGTTTAACAGCTGATTTAACGTGAGAGGAAGTCGTACAATACGAGTTATGTGGTTAGATAGGACCTGCCAGCAGCATGACATCAGTGGGACTGGATTAGAAGGATGGATGGAAATTAAAACATAGCCTTTTATTGTGCTGAAGTATGAATATGTTGGTGAATCTTTTAAATCATTACTCATTTAATGAAAGAGAAAATAGGTTTTGCTCATATTTGTGATAGACATTTGTTTTGGAAAGTACGGAAAATAGTAACAGTAGTCCCCAAAGTTTTCCCAGGAATCATCAGCTCCCAATAAATAAAATGTGAGTAAGGGTAAAGTTATGCAAATTTAGTTTGAGCATGTTGGAAGATGAAGCCCCTATTTAACTAATTACTAATTATTACCTGAGCCTAACCACAAGGCACAGCCCTTCACTATCAGCCCTGTTTACATCAGCCTCCATCCGTTGAGTTGCTGTTCTTGAGTTTACCTCACAGCATCGTCCACCTTGTTCGTCAGACTTCCACCATGAACACAGATGAACGTGCGCCTTCAGTGATGATGCTGTATGCTTTTCTATTCTTTATGAACAGAGCCGTTAACCAGCTCCAGAGTTTCCTTTGAGCCTCCAGCTTTTACTCTGAACTTATTTTTGGTGTCACTTATTATTCTGTGTCGTGACTGATCTTAGCTGATACTTTTCCGTAGCCGGAGGTTTCCCATATCCCATCCTACGTATGACATCCTCAGTGAGGGCGAGAAGAAAACAACTCTTTGTGTGAGATTAGAGTTTTCAGCAAATTTAGAAATAGATGTGTTTGTTCATAATTGCGTCTTGAGTCTGAGAGATATTTACACATGGGTAAATCCAAAAGGTTTGTGTGCTGTTTATTACCAATGTGAAGGTCTGCCAGATGTAAAACGGCACAAAGCCCTGCAGAAACATAAATATAAAACGTACATTGACTATAATTGACATGCAGCTCATACTAAGTGAATGCAATTAAAGGATGACTCAGGATAAATGGACTACAGGGAATGTTTTTGTGTATTTGGTTCTTCAGAAACTGAAGGATGTGGAGCCCGTCATTAAAATCGTAGAGGTGGATGGAGCCAGCTTGGTGAAGGATTATTCCGATGAGATCGAGCGCATGTTGGGGAGCAAGATGAAGTCAGTGAAGGTAAGAATGACTCTCTTCTTTAAATGAATGAGGCAGCCAAGTGATGGTGAAAGTCTCATACACGCTTTATAATTCTGCCTAACTAGTTTGTGTTTCTTGTTTCAGAGATTAGCAGAGTCAGCAGAAGACGCTGATCTGTACCACGAGTTCAACGCCACCTTACAGGTTAGTCTGTTACTCTCTGCTCTGAAGCACCAGTCACATCTCCAGGTGTTCATGTCGTAATATGGTTCCTTCCACATTAGTAAAAATCCCCTACGTGGTCCTTTTAAGGTCAAGGTCATAATCCAGTGGCTTCAGTGCATCATCAGGTTTACTGCCCAGCACAATAACACTGTTTAGTTTAACAGTATTTCTGTGACAACAATGTGTGTTTGATGTGTTAGGAACCAAAACAGTTTTAAAACTCTGGTTAAATATTTTTTTATTTCATCAAATGAAACTGTAGCCAATCAAGACCCAAATCAATCATCTGCTGAACCACAGACTTGTCGGCCTTTTGTAACGTCCGCTGTTAGCATGCTACAGTAGCTGTGTTTGCATCAGCGGTGACAGCAGGCGATCCTACGACGGACAGCAGATTGGAGGTTTAAACCTTGGCCTGACACCTGAAATTAGATTAGGTCAGACTTCACTGATCCTATGTAGAAACTGGGTCGACATGACACTGCACAAGGAAACTGCACAGAGAAAACACTGTGCCAACAATGTTAAGTAAAATGCAACTAAAAACGTTGTACTGTTTCCTGGGGGTTATTTTCAGCTGTTTAGTCGGAGTGAAGTATAAGTAAATTACAAAGAACCCAGATCTACAGGACTGAACAGTCTCATCTCTGTCGTGCTGCTTAGTTTTTAAGCAACAATACTTTAATGCAGCTAAACCCGGGCAAGCGACGCACAATAAACATGACATAGATGATATAGATGATATAGCAGCTCAGTTGAGCTGTATGCAGCTGTAGTGTTGGCTTTAACTGTGTTCATGGATTAGTAAAATCGGAACGTCCACTGCCCATAAGCATTTGATGATGTGAAAGCTTCCCTTCACACTGTACTGTACATAATTGGTATCAGCAAAACCCAATTTTCATTTCAGTTTGATTACTACAACTCAATGATGATCAACACGGCGGACGAGGACGGGAACTACGTGGCCCTCGGTGGAGAGTTTCCACTGGAGGAGAACGAACATTTCAACAAGATGCCAGTGAACACGCAGCAGAGCAACATCCAGGTTCCCACCAACGTCTATAACAAAGGTCAGAGGTCATCCTTTACAGATGAATCTAGAGGTACATCCGTTTTAACAGTGTTCTCTGTCATCTGTGTGTAGATCCTGACATCCTCAATTCCATCTACAACTCGGAGGCATTAAATGATGTTTTTATCAGCAACTTTCAGAAGGATCCCACTCTCACCTGGCAGTACTTTGGCAGCTCCACTGGCTTTTTCAGGATCTACCCAGGTGAGTTTACATCCAAAGAGAATTACCACTGTTATGTTATGTTAAATGACAATTTAAACGTAACCTTAACGTGTGATTTAAGACATAAAAACAGTCAAATAGATGAACTTTGGACAGTGTTGCTAAATGTTTCGTATCTCAAGTTAGTGGTCAAACTGACTCGTGTCCTCTGTCAGGTATTAAATGGACTCCAGACGCCAATGGTGTGGCAGCCTTCGACTGCCGAAACAGAAACTGGTGAGCTTGGTCCTTAAACACATTCCATTCTCCAAATTAACCATGATACAGCGCTGTCCTAAACAGCTTTCATTTAAATTCAAGGATATGTAAACACTTAAAACCAGAAAAAGTTTTTCTATTTTGCATAGAATAGTAGAGACTGTGTGCGACCATGACACACAGACAGAGATGCGTTTGCTCCTCAGCTGCTGGTTGGCTTCAGTGTGTTGTTGTTAGATGTGTTTTTATTCAGTTGTCCACTGTCTCTTTTTCAAGATTGAACAGAAGACCCGCTCAGTGAAACAAGACCTTTACTAGTTAGTTTTTGTTCAGTCTGTGACCGGTGGCTGTGCTGAGCAGTGTCCAGCCACAGCCCTGATCCCCCTGGAAAAGACGATAAGCCAGTCCTTAGCCGGGTCATTTTAGCCCACATGGCACCATATGCGACTGTTCATGCATTTCTAAATGACACCACAGAGCTGCATATGTCCCTAAACACCTTGTCACACTGCATTACTGCAGCTGAGCAGCGCGCATCTACTGTTTACAGTGAAGTGAATCAAATCTCATCTCATTCAGCCTAAATAAACAGAACCACAAAAGAGTTAGAAACATTGATGACTGGTCTCATGTCTAGAAGATAAATAATATGAACAATGACCTGGAATTTAACTTCTTTGATTGGCTCAATTGTTGCCATCAGGGTTACTGTTTGTTATTTCAGACTTGAGTGTTTTCTGTTTCCTTTGTGCAGGTACATCCAGGCAGCAACGTCGCCCAAGGACATCATCATCATGGTGGACATCAGCGGCAGCATGAAGGGCCTGAAGATGACCATCGCCAAACACACCATCAACACCATCCTGGACACGTTGGGAGAGAATGACTTTGTCAACGTCATCGCTGTGAGAAACAAACACACACACGCACACGAGAAGCATTACATACAGTGAATAGAAAGATTTAACACCTACTGTTGGCTCAACCTGCCTGTGCCTCTTCACCTGCAGTACACGGACTATGTTCGTTACGTGGAGCCATGCTTCAGAGGGACTCTGGTCCAGGCCGACTTGGATAATAGAGAGGTGAGACCATTATCTGCTTTACAGAGGCTTAAAGAGCTGAGGAGCTGTCTTAGCCGTCATTACACCCACACAGATGTACACACAGACATGAGAATACTCTGAGCATCATTATCAGATCGGGTTTCTGGCCTACTTTTTAGAGCCACATCAGAAACTTAACCTGGAGCTGTGTGTGTCTGCATGGAGCTTTCTGTAAGCTCTATTATTAGACAGTTCTCTAGCTTGGAGAGCAAGAAACACACAAACCTTTTGAGTTAGGATAAAATTATTCAGGTCACACTAGGATAAACCACTGAAGGACGATGTCTGTTCGGATGTGTGACTGCAAGCGTACAGTATATATACATATATTAAACAAAGTTTCCTTCCTTCTCAGCACTTCAAGGTGTTGGTGGAAGAACTGCACGTAAAAGGAGAAGCTAAGATCAAGAACGCACTGAAGGAATCTTTCAAAATCCTCAACGAGGTTTGTGTCTTTGTCTTCCAGGGTTAGACAACGGTTCTCATGTTTAATAAATACACCAATGAGATATCGCTTCATCCAGCCTCTGTGATCTCCTGTCATTCCTGAGACTGGAGAAGGTTAAATGTGGATTAAGAGGATTCTTGGCTTAATTCTTCTCCAACTAGCAACATATCATCTTTTAAAAGCCACTGTGTTACTTGAAGAGATGATGTGAATAATGAGTGATTAATAGTAGAAGCTAAACAGAAAACAGTATCTTCTGTACACATATGTAATGTGGTTCTTGTTCTATATCCTGAATGAAAACACATGGAAGCATTTTTATCTTTCAGCGGTGATAACGGGGGTGAAGTAGGTCTTCTTCTGAATTCCTCTTTAGTGTGTGTGTTTTTATACACAGGTGAGAGCTAACGGTCAGGGCAGCATGTGTAACCAGGCCATCATGCTGATCACAGATGGAGCAATGGAGGATTACGAGTCTGTCTTTGAGGAGTTCAACTGGCCTGAGCGCAGGGTGAGGATGAGGTCCAGAGCTGTGAAACCGTAAACGCAACTACAGATACTGAATATAGCCACCAGGCCACCGCCAAGTAAACACCCGGTTTGTTTCTCTGTTCAGGTGCGAGTGTTCACCTACTTGATTGGCAGAGAGATGACCTTCGCTCAAGGTGCCAAGTGGATAGCCTGCAACAACAAAGGTCAGCTGTGTGTTTGTGTGTGTTTCAATGCCTTATTGTTAATATGTATTGTTAGACATTTGTGTGTTGTCCTCAGGTTACTACACGCACATCTCCACACTGGCCGACGTGCAGGAGAACGTCATGGAGTATCTGCACGTGCTCAGTAGGCCCATGGTCATTAACCATGATCATGACATCATATGGACCGAAGCCTACATGGACACGGTGGTGAGCCCAACCAGACAGTCAGTGAGCTACAAGGAGCCATTCAACAAAACTATAAACAGCGCATTCAAAGTCTGAGCATTCCTAAAGTGTACCACATATGAAGGGCTTGAGTTTGTCCTGACGAGGATGGGAAAACGTTTCATGTTTTGTTGATCTGCTACTTTGGGTCAACATACCAGTGTTTCCTCTGGTTGTTTGTGCTGCTTGCAATTGTTACAGAAACCTTTGGTAAAGTCTGTACATCTATTTGAAAAAAAGCTTTGAATCTATTAATAAGGAATGAAGCCATTGAGCAACATACACGTGATATTTAACTCAAAGTTTGACTGGTCTGACACTAGAGGGGTGATTGTGACATTGCATCTAATGAAAGATGAAATTCTGAGCTCAAGTCTGAATAGTTTAAACTGGAAACAGTGAGTAAGTGGTGGATGTTCTATCATCGATATTGATGAGCCCAGTTTTAGCTGAATGCATAACACAGTTGAGGAAACACTGTATGTTGTACAAAGGTCGTCATCAGTATCACCTTCATCATCATCTGTGTCTGCCTCCTCCTTCCTCCTCGTGTCTCTGCTCCATCTCATGATTCTTCGGGCTTCCCCCTCCATCGCTCCAACAGCTTCCCAACACCAAAGAGGTAAAGAAGATGCTGTATATAGCATAGTAGAAGTAGTTGTAGACAACAGTCAAAGTTGTTTTTGTTTAACTGTAAATGTTCCTAAGGTTCACAAGAGAAAACTAAAAGTAAAATGGACAAAATTGTGTATGTTTTCCGCACAGCTACAGCAGGTAAAGCGCTCTACCTGTTTAGTGTAATCACTGCAATAGTCCCATACAGTGTACAGTACATGTAGTGTCTCTATAAATATCACTTGGCATTTATATCGTGTAGAGTCTATGGAACACTTTTAAAAATAATCCCCGTGTGTATTAAGTGATTTCCTGTTTTCAGCTCTTCACCACGAAGGCTCAGAGTCTGCTGCTGATGACATCTGTGGCCATGCCCGTCTTCAGTAAGAAGAAGGAGACGGTCAGTGTCCGTTCCAACAGACCAGGCATTTGTCTAGGACTAAGGAGCTCATGTACCTGAATGTACTGCCAACCCTGTGGCGTTTAGAAGTCAGATTTCATCACTTTGCGTGTGGGTGCTGATAATTGTTTAGTCTGAGTCATGCATGTACTGAGCTTCTGTCCTCCAGACATCTGCACTCGGTATAATATCATAGGGCTCAAATGCTGACCTTTGACCCTGTCTCTCCAGCTGTCCCATGGGATCCTGCTGGGTGTGGTTGGCACTGACATCCCCCTGATGGAGGTGATGAAACTGGCACCCAGATACATGGTGAGCTCATACCTAGTTCACTGTTCGGTTATTCTGTTTACCGCACAGTTTACAGTAAAACCTTCCTCTGCAGCTTGGAGCTCACGGCTACGCCTTCCTACTCAATAACAACGGTTACATCCTGGCTCACCCTGACCTTCGACCTTTGGTGAGATTTTCCGTGTGGAGTGCAGGTTTAATACAAATTCAGGTGCTCTAAATTTAGCAGCGGCTCTGATTTACTAGATCTAAATTTAGAGTAATACACTGTAGCAGATGTCCTGAAGGGTACATTAGAGAGAATGCTATTAAGTATTTATTAGGACACATGTACAGTGTTTCAGTACTAACACAGACTGAGTAACAGTCTCCTCTGTATCACAGTATAAAGATGGAAAGAAACTGAAGCCGAAGCCAAACTACAACAGTGTGGATCTGTCTGAGGTGGAGTGGGAGGATACAGAGGAGATGGTAAACACACACAGATACACGAATTCCAGACAGAATCACTATCGCTGTCAGATATCGCTCGATGAGTCTCGAAACGCTGAGTTTGGGAATGTCAAAGTCAAAGAGGGTTGAAGGAAACTCTCGTAGTCTAACGCCTTGTTTTATTTCCAGCTGAGAACAGCCATGGTGAAAGGAGAGACGGGCAGCTTAAGTCTGAGCATCAGAGCCTCAGTGGACAAAGGGGTGAGGAGTCCTTCAACAATCAATTTAAAAATATTTATTTCAATGAAAGTTTTGCTTCTGCAAAAGGTTGTTTTGACCTTCACATTGAGAAAATGAACAGTCACCAGACAGCTGTCAAATAAAGCAAACCAGGATAAAGCAATGCTGAGTGCATTAACTTTCAGGACCTAACTGTCCTCTCTCCAACAGAAACGACCTCTATACCTTGTCAATGACTACTTTTACACTAACATTGATGACACACCCTTCAGGTAAGTGTTTTTAAGTGTAAGTGAATCTAAAAAGAATGTAAAAGCAACCAACACTGAGATTGTGTGTAGCTTAGGGGTTAGACCACAAGATGGCAGCATGTTAATATTCAGAGACCTCCTTTCCCTGTGTGTCTGCAGCTTTGGCATGGCGCTGACAAGGGGTCACGGGAGGCTGATGTTTATAGGCAATGTGTCTGTGGAGGAAGGTAGGATTTCCTTCAACCTGCGTCTGCATTTAATGCCATCTGTGTTAGACTTTAAATTCAATTTGCTTATGAAACCCAGTTTCTGTGAACCTGCATTTAACAGTACCTGATTTATTGTTGCTGTATATTTTTGCTACATCAAATAAATGTTGAAAAAATAAACAGTGTCAACTTCACATGACGCACATTCAGCTGCTGTAATTCCTGTTCATGCAGCATCGAGCAGCACGGCTCCTTACGCCAGTCTGTGTGCCTTCATTTTAACCAACTTTGGTCTTACCGTCCTCTGCAGGGCTGCACGACCTCACCTCCCCAGACCTCAGCATCGCCACCGAGTGGTAAGTCAGTTTGAGACATGGCCTGACCCAGTACCATACATTTATGTATATGAGGAGAAGGAACACGATGATGTCATCATTTCTGACAAAGTTTTCCTCTAGATTTTATTTCCACAATGAAGGGAAAACGTTGTGTTTTGGCTGAAACTCGTGTCATCCAGGAAGGGTCCTTTGGCCCAGTTTGTCATAATTGAAGCCTTGTTTTCTTCAGGACTTACTGTGAGACCGATATCGACCCTGCTCACCGAAAATACACACAGCTTCAGGCTGCCATCCGCTACCTGCTGGGGAAGGAGCCTGACCTTGAATGTAGGTCTCTCTTGTCTAACCCTTGTGGGGCCTTCGAGGGCTCAAAACGACCCCACTGCAAAATAGGGGACAATCAAAGCTCAAAAACACACACAAGGGTTGGATAAAACAGCCTTCGTGGGTGTTACATCCAAGCAATGAACACGTGTGGGTCTATGATGAGTTCATCCAACCGTTCATCTAGATGAAGTGTGTTGTGACCTATGGGCTGTTTTATCCAACCCTTGTGTGGTTTTTGAGCGTAGAGCGCCCCCTGTTTTCTTTTTGACATCCTCGAAGGCTGCACAAGGGTTAAGTAAATTTATACTCGCACTATGTACTCAATGTTTGGGACATGACAACATTTGAGACACGATTGTGTGTTACCTAGGTGATGAAGTGTTGCTGCAGCAGACACTGTTTGACGCTGTAGTAACGGCTCCACTGGAGGCCTACTGGAACGCCCTGATGCTCAGCGACAGGTACGGTGAGATGTGGCACAATGAGGTTTTAGATGTGATCTAAACTATGATGGTTATAATATATGGATATATTTATCTATTAGAAACAACCTCACAAACACGGGAGAACAAACTCTAATACCCAGTAGTAGACATATGTAAGATGCAAATAAAGCTTTATTCTGTAGGACTCCATGTTTTTCTTTGTGTTTTCTGGTCTGCAGGGTGGAGCCGGGCGTTGAGACAGCTTTCCTCGGGACTCGGTCAGGCCTGATGAGGATTCTGAGATATGCAGGAGTGGAAAGCAGAGTGGCAAAGTAAGGTTCAAACCAGGAAGTCAAAAAGAAACGATGTCCGTATCGAAGGTGACGAATGGCCCTTTACCTGCAGGACTAGCAGACACCTGGTCTTGCTCTACTTCAGTCTCCTTTAACGCTTGTACTGTGATACAACTATATTAATCACACACAGTCCAGTAATTCACAGACGAAAACACTGTAGAACTTCTGCTTTCCAGGAAGTTCCTGTATCCTACTGATAAAGACAACCTGTTCACCATTGACCACTTCCCTCTCTGGTACCGGCTGGCTGTAGAAAACACCCCTGGAAAGTTCTACTACTACCCTGTCAATGACAAAGGTCAGACTCGGCCCATCTTGTAGGCACAACTAAAAAGTGGATTAAAAACCTCTGATCAGCTAAAGGTCATACTGCGTTTCTTTGTTTTAACAGGTGTGAAGTACGTCATAGCAACCACAGCAGTAACAGTGACATCTGAAGGAAAGACGGCCATGGCTGGAGGTGAGTTCCGCTCAGTCTCAGTATGCTGATCACCTGTGGACCATAGGATATCCTATAAAAATGCTGTTGTTTTAGCAACACAACACCTGAGTCTTAAAATGATTTTTATTTGCCATTGAAGTGCTTGCACAGGAAGCGTTATGGCCCCGGTGTTAATGGGTTGTTGCACCATCTGGATCTGTGGCCAAGACTGAGCCTGTCATCATCCAGTTGTGTCGAAAAACAAGGAATTAGCAGTTTACATAAATATAGTTTATTGTCTTCAACATAACAGTCTTTGAGTTAAATTAGAGTCATGGTTAAATGTGCTTATCACAGAAAATATGGACAAAATTGAAACCCTTATGGAAGTTTGTGTTATATATACGTGGACTGTTATTGAATTTTGTCACTGAGCCTGAGTTTTCTTGTGCTGAATGAGTAGCTGTTGTAGCTCAAAGCCTGCCCTCTAGGTGGCAGTACTGCTCTACAGTTTGAGTGCGTCTTAGTCATGAAGTTTCAAGCAGCATTTTACCTGACAGCAGCAAGACTCGGATAGATGTGTAAGTGTTGGCTGTTTTGTAAGGAATTCAGCAATGGATCCTACTAACTGAAGTACAAAGAATGATTTCTCACAATGAGGATGTAATGAGCGTAACAAAAGGACAACTGATTGAGAAGAAAGAAACTTAGGCACAAAATAGGAAATGTGACATTTCAGATGTCGTCTGGAGCTTGTTGGGCAAACATACACAATACAAAGACAGATGGCTTCAATAAAAATCATCAACTAATAATAATGAACTAACGAAAACACAGATGAAAGAAAGTCAAGGTGCAGAAGTACCAAACAGCAGCTTCAGAGGAGTTTAAAAGCTGGCTGAGAAATGCAGCGAGGGGAATAACAATTCACAGAGCTTCCATATATTCAAAGAGGTGCTGCAGCATCCCAGTTCCACTGAATCAAATCCGGTCCATTAGCTATACAATCAGTCCCCGCCCATAGATTTTCAGCACAATTGCAGAGCTGCAGGGTTTCCCTCTCAACATGTCGTCTCATCGGTGCTGAGAGGCGCTGAAGTCAGGATGTAAAATCAGTAAAAAGCGGTATGTCAGAAGCTGCTGATTCGATACCCGTGCACAGTCCCACAGGCCTCTTTTGGCGGTGACTTCCCTGGTGAGGTCGGGGACATTTGCCCATCCTCCATGTCAGTCTCAGCTCCAGACTCTGCCATCAGAGGTTGGCCGCGGTGTTTCATCTGCCTCTGGTATCGCGCCATCAGCGAGGCGTAGATGCAGCCATATGTCGCTGCGACCACCATCATGACGCACACCGTGCCACAAACCACGCCTGCAACAATCTGCGTGCCGTGCGCCCGTCGAACGCTCATGGGCCGATAGCGGTGCCGAACGCAGTCTTCGTTGCTGTTGATCCGACCCGGCGGGCATGGAGGCCGGGTGCCGTACCCTGGCACACTGTCCCTGGTGGGGTTGTGCAGGCAGTAGCTGAACATCTCCACTGGCACGCTGCGGATGTCTCTGCCCTTCAAATCCTTTGGGAGACTGCACTGCATCGCATCTACCTGCCCATCTATAAAACAGACAGAAGGGAAGCAAAAGGGAGAGAGGAACAACAGGGAAGGAAAAGATAAAGTGAAGTGAAGGAAGGTGAAAGAAACAGTCAGGGGAAGTTTAGAAGTATATTCTCAGGTGTCTGTGCTCAGACTACATCAATGCCTTAGAGCAGATAATATTGGTTTGATTAGTAAAATTACAAACTGATTCGCTCCAGAACAGCCATCTACTACAACTATGAGCTTTAAGACTTAGAGAAGAAGCTAATGGCCCTGCTCACCCCTGTAAATCAACCACTCTATCCAGTGCTTGAAGTCCCTTAGCTTGCAGTCGCACTCCCAGGGGTTTCCTGCCAACTGGAGATGTTGTAGCTCCACCAGGGGCTCAAAGGTGACTCTGTCCAGGGCCACGAGCCGGTTGCTGGCCAAGGATAACCAGACAAGCTTCTGAAGACCGTCCAGCAGACCTTTAGGCACCCATTGGAGCCCGTTGAAGGACAGGTCGAGCCCTCGTAACCGCCACAACCCCTTAAAAACATCCCTGCTCAAGCCAATGGTGTCTGTGCTGTTGTTGGGGTCAGATGTCGTCAGACGAACCCCGAGGTAGTTAGCAGAGAGGTTGAGCCAGCGCAGGCCGCCCAGGCCTGAGAAAGCTCCAGGTTGTAGTGTGGAAAAGTGATTCTGGGAAAGGTCTAAGAGCTCCAGGCTGCTTAGGTCAGACAGGTCCATTTTACCCAAAGAGGAGATGTTGTTGTGGGGTAGACGGAGGATCAGAGTGCCCTGGTCTAGTGTAGCCAGGATGGGTGTCAGTGAAAGGAGCCCAACAGCAGAACAGTCAGTGGTGTTACCATAGCAAGTGCAGACACCAGGACAGCTGTGGACGGAACCCAGCGGTCCCAAAAGAACCAACACCAGACTGGACAGGCCTGCGCAGACAGGGGAAAACATAGTAACAGAAAAGAGAAGTTAATTCCTCATTTCCAAAACTTGATACTATAATATTTATAAGGATACGACCACTAGGACCAACAAAGGCCCAGAGACGTTAATGCTGCAGTAATGCACACTGTACGCACTAGTTGTGGACAGCAACACTTGTCCAGACTCACCCAGACTCTCCAAATGTGTTCGTCCATACTGGTCCTGGTTCTTCATGTCTCTCACATAAACTCCACACCAGCTTCAGGCTGGCATCCGTCTGTAGAGAAGGTCCTGAAAAGGAGGCAGAGTTTACCCTACAGAATAAAGTTAGTTTATTAGTATAAATATTTGTTATTTTCTTTTTTCTATGCTGAACAAATGTGTCTTTGAGATTTGCGCATCATTACATTCTTGTAGATAGACGTAGATTTTATATTGACACTACTTTTTTTGGAAGTTCTCAATTATTGGTGCAACCTTACAAATTACGACTGATTTGGTTTGAGTATTAATCTGAAACCATTTTTTATTGGATGTGTAGTTTCAGTGTGAGCTCAACAACTGTCAGCTTGTGATGCAAAGCGCGTTGCTCCTGATGCAATGTCTGCGGAGTACGTCGTATACAGAAACAGCAGCTTGGTCTTTGGCAGATGATTTACATTATTTTAGCATTACATCCCTGGGTTATGCTGTAACACACAGCATTTCTTTTGTCCTCTGCGGTTTCCATTCTTTCATGCTGAGAGAAAGCACACAAGCGTCTTCATGATGAAGTAGAATAATAATCCTCTGTCTTTATCCACCAACACCAACAGCAGAGGAAAAGTCGATGCCAACTTCTATCTTCCTAACGCCCACTCACAATTCCTGCAGCCACAGCACAACATTAGCATTATTTTAACCGTCCAATCAAGAAAAGGGATCATTTCTTATTTCTTAATTGGGTCATTTCCTTCTCTTGATATCTTTGGCATTTTGGTCACTCACGTAAGTAAAGCGTGTGCACAAGAGATAGAGCTGCAGGGAAAAGTGCTGTCACTCCATCATTTGCCCGTAGCCTCTACAAAGAGCCACAGGAACGGTGCCTCAAGGTCTTTCTTTTGTTGCAGGTCTGTCTTTTGTTTATTTGGCACAAAGATGCCAGTCACTGCTGCAGAATGCGGGAGGCAGGATGCTGCCTTCGGGCCACAGCTGCCATTACAAATCAGGGGAAATTACGATGCAGGTAGAGCATTGAGGTAACGGGAGGACGTGTAGAGAGGCAAATGTGTCTGTGAAAGAAAAGTCAATGCTATTCTGACCCGAACAGAAACTAGAAGGATGGTGCCTCCGTTTTTTGATGATATTCGTTTTGACATGGAGCAGCGATGAAAAAGCTATTAAACCCTTCAGGATGAACTGCAATTGTGTATGAATGAGCTTTACAAGCAAGCGAGCTAACTGGAGTCAGTGGAGCAATGATTAGACATGTGGCTTAGAGCTGGGTGTTGATGAGCAGATATTAAGCTGAGAGTGTTACTGTTCTCTCTGTTTGTTTACGTCGGGAGACGTAAAGTAAAGTAAATTTGTATTTGGCAGACATTGGACAGTGATACGACCATAGTTGTCTGTCACGTGTCATGTGAGAGGATGAACCGAGCCTTTATCAGGCCCTGGAGCATGTGGACGCTGACCTTTGACCCTCAATCTGTCTGGTGGTTCTAACAACAGATGGACATTCAATCAAGTTACATGTCGTGGAGAAAAGAATTACAGCCTTAAGTAAATGCTGCGCACGGAGGCCAACAACGTTAGACCTTTACTCACAGCACTACACACCTTCAAAAATCGTCACACACCCTCCTTTGCATGCTTCTAGACACTGGGACACATAGCTGCAAGCAGAGGAGCAGAACAAGAGCTAACGTTGGGGTTGGCGTGTCGTCCTCTGTTTGTCAAGAGCCAAAGTTGCTCCTGGCTGCTTTTCTGCTGTTCCTCATCTCGCTCCTCATTCACTCATCTCTTAGAGCGTGTCCTCCGCTCTGAGTACTTGTCTGTTTCTTTGGACTTGTGGCTTTAAAGACATTACTAAGAGCAATGAGGCTGCTGGGTGTAGGCTGAGGATGTCAGATCTCACTAGGATCCCTCTACCCACTAGCTTCATACCGTTCTACCAACCTTTCTAAGAAAAATGTTTGACTTCTGCTTCTACTACAAAAGAAATTGTAGGAAAGCGCTCTACTGTAGTAAAATAGAAACTATGTTCAATTGAATGTCTTGAATCTATCACTGTAGGTTAGTTTGGTTGGAATCGAACTTGCATGGGATATTTGTAGCAGCAGTGCTGCTGAGCATTTGTCTGAATTTCAAGAGGGTTTAGGCCCAGACGGGTTTCAGGAAACTCAAGTTAATGTGGAGAACTCTGAGAAGATGAAATCCTGACGAGAGAAATTCCAGGAAGAATTAGACCAGAATAATCCTGGGAAGTGACTGAGAATCACCATAATCTGGAGCTTGGCTCGCTCGAGTCACTTTCTTTTGCAGATATTGATGTGCCTCAGGAGAATTTAAGAGAAAACAGGATTACGCAACACGTCTGACGCTTTTCCTGCTGGTCAGTGTGACAGAGAAGGCGTTTACTGTCTTAGTGCTGTCTTCATCAGCCACTTGTCGGGACTGAGACCTGCAGGTTTTTCACCCTGCTGTTGCGTTTTCTTCCAATGACCCACCCAGCACGTCCACGTCAGACTTTACAGTGAAATTGATTTTCTTCTTATTTAGGAATAAAACTGAACATAATTATCCTGCACAGAATGTTTACCCCCTAAACATCGCTTTCTGTTCACAAAGAATGTCCCCATATTGATTAATAAACTTATTATTATTATTATAGTAGTATCCATTTGACAAAGGTCTCTTTAAACTGTAGTTCATCCTCTAGATGTTACTGCAGAAGTTTGGCACCAGATGAAAGTGAAATTTTCTCCTAAAATACAAAAATAAAATTTCCCATCAGTGTTTTTCATTACTGTTGCTTCCAATGCTGTAAACTCATCCCCACCTCTCTATTAAGTTATTTTAAAATTCCAGCCTCATGTTTGTACAGATGACTTGAAACAACAAAGTAAAGCAGCTTTTCCTCTCGGTCTACACCGTGTCTAAATTCTTTATTTGAAACTCAGCTTGGTGCCATTGAAGTCCTGCCAACGTGACGCTTCAGCTTCACCTGCAGTCGTTGGCTTTAGCGTGGTGTCCCTCTAGCTGCCTAATGGCCTCTGACAGGCAGCCTCTCCCGCCCCCATAGCTTCCCTTCTTCTACAAGCAGCCTGAGAACGAGGCAGCCGAGCATTCGGTCCAAAAGGCAGAGAGCGAAAACACACGGCAGCAGGATGAACGAGGAAACAACTGAGAGCATGTAAACAGAGAGCACTGACTGCACACCGAAACACACAGACTCACTCCCACATGCTTTTAGGACCAGAAGTATGTAGACAGCCAGTCACTCCTGCAGTATGTAATGCGGTGGTGTTTGAGCGTCTCATCTGTCCATCAGTGGACGTTCTGCAGCTCTTATGGGCTGCACTCATTCAGTAGATATTACCTGATGGCAGGAATTTACTCCCATCCAGCCACAGGAGCATAAGTAAAGTCAGTCATATACGAGATCAGATCTGGCTCCCATGTGGTTCCTTCTTCAGGTGTTTTCTGGGGTTGAGCTCTGCGCTTTATGCAGACCAGTCACTTCCTTCTACCTTTAACTTGAAAAACTGATGGTTTTTGTCAAGTTGCAACAAGGAAGATAAGAACAAACTTGTGGTATATTATTGTCTGGAGTAATGTTAAATTACAGATAACAAAATCCAACAATGACACTTTAAATAAAAAGTAGTTTTTTTTTTCACCTGTTTGATTAATTAGTACAACTTTTGGATGTAATTTGGCCTCTTCTTTTTCAATACACATTTATTGATGTGGCTGCTGTTCCTGGAGATGTGAACCATGCTACCGCTTGTTATTTAACAGAAATGCATTTGAATGTTCGCGTTTGCAAGCGGGAACAGACCGAACCACACTGAAGCATGTTGACACGGTGTCAGCTCCGTACTTCTGGCTACACATGCAAAGGCTAAAACAAACACTTCTTCATTTTCAAAAGCACACACACACAGCGCTCACCATCTGTTCTGCTGCTTCAGCCTCCAGTCGGGGAGATCGAGATGAGAAACTGTTCTTTTTCTCCTTCATCTGCAGCTTTTGGAGGAAAAAGCTAAAAATCCAGATTTAGCTTCAAAACCACAATTAGAATTTGAACTCAAAGCTCTAGATTCCTCCTAAAACTAAATCTCCTGCTGACTAGAGTTCTAACCTGGCTTAAATGGTGTTCATCACCGTAAACGTTCTGTGCATCCTCATCGCTGCTCTGTCAGCGTCCTCTGATCGCCTCAGAGCTCCGTCCAACACACCCAGCTCACCGACCAAGGGCGAGAGAGCCTCTGTGCATGTTAGAGAGAGAGACAGCTAGACGAGCCCCACGCTGCCGCTGAGGGTGTGTGTGCCGAAGCGCCCGTCCTCTCTGTGCTGGAGTGAGTGTGTAATGTGCATTAAAGCAGTTTGACAGAAATAGCAACAGCAGCATGTGTTGCAGCTGCAGGCTGAGCTCTGCATGAATGAAGCAAGAGATTAAATGGGAGAGGCTGCGGCATGTAGCGTTTCTTTATGACAAAAAATACAGCGTGAAAGACAGATTAGGAAATAAGATTTTGATTGCAGGTTGTGGGAGGACATGGTCAGGATGTAACTTGGGCTGTGTAACCCTGCTGAAGATACACGTGATGTAGAACCTTCTGTTGTGCTGCCACTGTGTGGTGTCATTCTACCATTGCAGCTTCCCCTTGTTTTTTTATCGGTGGGGGTGCGCTGTTTCTGAAATGGAGGGACAGAACCGAGTACAGCTCAGCCATGTTCCCTAAGAACAAAGCACAAACCCAGGTCTCTCTGCAGGCTCCACGGTCTAACACACCTACATCCAGAATGTCTGTTCTTTTCAGAGCTGACCTTTTTGCATGTGAATGTTAGGAGCTGCTGGTGCTCGTGTGTTTGCTTCTGTTACACGATGGTACCACTGTTTTTGGACTGCAGATCACTTGGTAAGAATGGATTCCAGGATACATGGTTGGACTCAACTAGATCTCTGAGTCATGAGCGTCTGTGCTTGGTGGGGATACATTCAAAGCAACCTGGTCTAGTTTGTCCACTTCCATCCATGTCAGCTTCCAGTGAGTTGTGCTTTCCGTGCTTTGTCTCTGTCTCATCTTATCAAGCTATCTGAGATGTAGGTGGTTGTTCAGAGGTCTGGAGCCAGACAAAACAAATCCCAACAGTACATTAGTCTCAGTTCTCCCCTTCCCCGTCTGCGGGTCCATTTAAATCTTTAAAAGTACCACAGATTTCAGTTAAATGAAGCCTCAATAATTTAAACAAACGTGGTTCATACTGGATAAACTGTGCATTTGTTTGGGACTATTTTCAGCAGTGAGTCTTGAAACGTTCATGCTGATGAAGGACCCAGTGTGTGACCCAGTCCAACGTGGAGCATGGCGACGGAGTTGTATGGCACCAAGGACACACGCTTGTGTTCGTAAACATTCAGTGTTGGTTTTAGGCTTTTTCATGAGATTTGTTGACAATGCGACATATATAGAATGTTGGCCGTCTTATCCTTTAATCCTCTATCTGGGGAAGCTGGAGGAAACTAAAAACCAGATTCTGTGAACAGAGGGAAGGAATATTTACAGGCCTAATATATGACAGAGCCTCCCCAGTAATCCTCAACTTGATTTAATCCTCTTCAATCATCACTGTTATTGATTCACTTCCTTTATTAATGTTTGGATTTCATATTAAATTTGCTTAATGTTTCTCTTTGAAGTGACTTTTTTCCTCCTTTCTTGTTTCATTACTTTGTTTTACTGACTGTGAGAGGAGTTTGAGGCTGGCCCACGATTCAGACCTTTCTCTTATTGAAAATGACTTGACAGGTTTTGAGCCTTAGCTCGTTCACATCACTTCGTATTCAGTTGCACCACGCAGGAGACGTTGGGTCCAGTACTAAAATAAAAGGCACTAGTAGTCATTTTCAGATTTCTTTCATCATCAGCATTTTAACGCACAGTCAAGTAAAATGAGATATAAAGGAACCAAACCCTGGGAGAAACATTGATGTGGAGCAGTGGAGCAGAATAAAGATGTGAGACGTGTTTTGTCCAGACGTGGACCCGTCCCTGCAGACAGTAGCAGAACCGGTGCAGCTGCAGTGCTGAAGGGCAGCGATAAGGACACTGCTGACAGGAAAGGAGACAAAAAACAAAAATGAAATGAAACAGCAGGGCAAAGCCGCAGACCACTGAGTCTGCAGAGAGGCTATTTTAAAGGAATGAAAGAGTGATGCCTTAAGAGGTTTAAGGGCCCAAAGGTCACAACTCTCTCTGAACATAAATGCAGCATCACATTTTTCTTCCCTCTTTAACAACTCCTGCCTCACACGGAGCTCGTAGCTGTGTCCCAGTTTAAAATGTGACTTTCTTAAATGGCTCTTTAGCTTCTCTCTGTGCTGTGGAAATCTGTCCGCTTCCGACTTCGAGGGCAGCACAAAACAATAAGTGCGAAACTCGTAAGAGACGTTTTTCACAGTACATGTTCGGCTTTAAGTAACAGATTTACATTAAATGATTCAGTGGGACGTTGACTATGAGTCACAAGCCGTCTCTGCTTTTAACACTGCGTTCCTGTATCTGCTTTTACTACATGATGTACCTGCTAATCACCCGCCACGCTGGGATTGTGGGGTAAACCAGTATCCAAAGAAAAGCGAACTGCTTAAAACAAGCGTCGAACCCACTGACACAGCACTTAGTGTTACTAGTTCTACTGTCCCAGTGTGTTGGTAACTGTGCTGAAGCCCGTGGACACCGATCAACCCGCCAGCTGTTCTAGTTGATGTCCTGTTTCTGGGCCACATCCCAGTCACACTAGTAAGGTTGAAAGACCTGATGTCATGTAGTTCCCATCGCACCTGTTCCTTAATCTGAGCAGCTGTGTTTTGCTGGGCGGCAGCATCAGAGGAGAATGTGCAGTCAATAACTGGAAGCTCAATAACAAGCAGTGACCAGAAATAAAAGCTTTTACAGCCAATAACAGCAGTTCTCAATAAGCAACGTCTCCTCATATCATTCATCTGTGTGCGCACGCGTTTTCATTAGCGAAGTGACTAAATGGCCGATGCTATGTTGCTCTGAGGTGAATGGACCCTCGCTGGTCTTTTGATGTCATGGCTGCTGGGCTACAGGCTCTGACCGCTTGGTTTTTGTCTCAGTCAGACAGATGGTGTTTTGTTGATCTGGTTGTGATGAACTAGTGGTAGCAGCCAAGTGATCCTGCCCACATTACCATGTTGTAGGGAACAACACGAACTGCTCACTGTGGTGCTGTTGTAGCCAGTGAACTATTAAACTGTTGACAACATAAATAAATCACTGACACCACACCACTCGGTTTAGATGTCACATCATGTCAGTGTTGGCTACTGACCTAATGAAAATATCCTCCTTGCCTGAGTATTGCCCGTTAGTGGTGGATGTGTGTGTGTGTTGTGGCCACCTGACGTCAATCAACTAACTAAACTATTAGGTAACGTCTCTCCTCAGTTAATCAGGGATTTATCTGCTTCCTGACGTGCTACAGTCTGTTTGGTGATCGTCACCAAACATTTATTCTTGTATAGAAGTATTCAGAGTCGGAGCAGGTATAGCAGTGTAAAGACTGAAGGGAGTGAAGTGGTCAGTTCTCCCCCGTCCTGTTTAGCTTGGGTGATAATGAGTGCTGCCAAAACATTATTGGACGCCTCCAGCACCTGACTTCAGGCGGGTCATCAGTAGAGTAGAGCTCCTTACTGCCAGTAATAAAGCTGCTACGCTGCATTACTGAGGGACGTGTCATTACCCAGCCCACAGGGGAACACACACCATCAGGCTCATCAGCGTTTACATCCCTTCATTAGCGCCAGGACACAGCAGAGGTGAACCCAGGGTCAAATTGATTTCCTGTCGTCCTCTACAGACACTGCAAACTGTTCATTGCTGCCTCTGCAGAGTCCATCTTGTCCTGCTTCAGTCTTAATACTGTGTGTATGTGTGTCTTTTCTATTTTTAGCTATCGGGGTGCAGATGTCCTTGGATTTGCTGGAAAAAAGGTTCTGGGCCATCGCCAAGCAGGTGACCAGAGGACTCACTCTAACACACTCATGTCATTAAGGAAATTTTAAGAGGTTTGATACTTTACACATAGGAACCCAAACCAAATTCCACTCTTCCACCTGTTGATCAGTAGAATGTGAAACCTGCGTGAGTTGCTCTTTAGAGCTGCTAGAGGTCAAGAACTCCACTGGCTGTCTTTAAGTTTCGTTTAATTTGAACAAGCTGCTGAAGCAAAGAGTCAAAGTCAAACCTCAGTTGAAAAGAAAAGTTTATGTGTGTACCAAAAACTTCAGCTACTCTGAAAAACTACGGCATTCAGACCAGAGGCAAAATAGAACACTGCTGACCTCCACTGTGTACGGTCCCTGAGAAAAGGAAAGGCTCTCGGAACCTTGTCACAGCATGACTGGACTCAGACCAGAGTCCACTAGTTAACGTCCAACGATGCAAAAAGGACGTGATTTTTGAGTGAACGATCTTAAAGGTCTTATCTTTTATGTCCACTGGGGAACAGAATAACATTAATATTTAGAACAACTTTATTTAATGACAGTGTCTCTCATTCTGCCTTTTGTGTGTTGTGAGAATAAATATGATTATAATTTATTATTCAAAGGTTCCCCATCTTGCCTTAGAGATCTCATAAATTAAGTCTCGAGGTTTAATGGTGCAGTTAACTGTTTTAATTAGTTTAAATACCTTGGTATTATAACTGTACACAATAAACATTAGCATGTATATAAACTATAGTAGTTGTTAACATATGCACTTCTTCTCTGTCAGCAGGAGCCTAAAAATGAATTGTTTACAAGTGAAGATGCTAAATACCCTGTAGCCCTCATAGTAAAGCACAGGTGAACCTCCTCATTGAGGCGGAAGGACCGAAACCTCTGTGTTAATGATTATTGGTAAGACATTAAAAGCAGCCTGCGTTTTGTAGCTGTGCAGATCAACTGATTGCTGCGCTTTAGTTGAATTTATGACCAGCTACGGATTCTGGCCAGAGGCAACAACGTGACCTTTCGTCTGGCGACAGTCTTGACACATTTTACTTATTAAAAACGTTATTGCTGGTGGTCAGGATCTAATTCGAGGGGAAACGTATCTCTCCATTTTTAGTTTTCTGGTGTGTAATCAGCTTTGCGGCCTCATTAGGCTTTAGACTTTAATCTTGTTACAGAATTTGTCCCAAATATGACATGAGGCAGACACACACTCCACAGGTCCTTAACCTTGTGAACGTGTGCTGCAGCTAAATGTGTGCAGATGTCCTGTAGGGTGATGACTGGATGAATGTATTCACAAAGCTCCTCCACTGCTGGCATTCACTGATCTGGCTTCAAACAACACATTCAGATCAGAATTACATTGACAGAGTTTCTACGATTTTTCTTGATTGGATATAAACTAAACACTGCTCCTGAGGAAATTATGTTTAGGAGATATGAGGTTCAGCTGTGTTCGATTTTGTGTCTGCGTTTTGCCTTGAAGCATAAACCAGGTGCTTTTATTTGCTGTGCTTGTGTTTATGTGCCGCTTTGTGTCTTAGGGGAAAACTGAAGATGTTGATGTAATAAAGTAACATGAAATACAGATGCATCCGTTTTATAAAAAAATATTTAGCGCAGTTATTTATTTGACATAGACTGAGAAAACGCCTGTGTTGTAAAATAAACATTTTAGGCTCCAGACGATAAGAATGAATTTGATGGTGAAATTTGTTTTAGTTTTATGATACTTTAATCGTCTCTGTCTTTTCTGTTCATCCCCAACTCATCTTCCCGTTCCCAGCCCAGCAACACAGACGTAAGTGGTTCATTATTGGTTGTTTGCCGATCCTCAGTTGGATGGATTTACTGTGTTATTGTATCATCTGCATAGAGGGGACTGTTAGAAATGAGTAGAGCTAAGTGATGGAACTAAAGGAGCCTTGAGGGACTCCTTTGGTTATTGGGTAGACAAAACATCTTTACTTTTCCGCTTCCTTGTTAAAACCATTGTTTATTATTATTTCATTGTGAGTATTTTTTGCAGCTTTGATTACGTGTCTTGTTTAAATTGTTTGTGAGGCCTCCTCACCTTTCACTGTCTTGTGTTCCTCAGTGCTCAAACGTTGAAGGTGTGTGTCCACTCAGCTGTGAGAGTGCTGTAAGTACCCACATTCTGTTCATCACCAAACGTCAGCGCTGTGTTGAAAACCTAAGCATACTGTTCCTGCTGCTTCCAGGAACTCAGCTGTTTCCTTGTTGACAACAACGGATTCGTCCTGCTGTCCAAAGAGAGGAATGAGGTAAGTGCTGACCTTACTGTACCTCATCTGTACTTTTACTGAACAACAAACCCTTCAACTTTAGTTAGTTTACTTTATTCTGTAGTTCATCTATTTAAGCTAAGGATTAATTTTTCTAGCCTGAAGATAATTTTCTATTTGTTTGACTTATTTTGTATTTGTAATCAGAATGTGCTGGTATTGTTTATCGTGAAAAGGTGCTGCTGGAGTTAACATTCTTTAGCTGATTTGTCCATAAACAAGCAGCTGCCACATCCTCGCTGCTAGCGTCGGCTCTAGGGGCCTTTCCGTTATGAAGTATGAAGCAATGAGCGCTTTCCGGTTCCAACACCAACCAACAGCCAGAGAAAATGAATGTAATAAAGACTGGTGTTGTGTCGGCTGAGATCTCCAGGACGTGTAACTGTAGTGACTTGGGGCTAATGCAGTTTCAGAGCACTACTGGTCTCCGATTAAAGACTTACACATTCATGATAAAAGACACATTTTAGCTTCCTGGAGAGCAGCAGCTACCATAATTCACATGCTTACACTGGTCTCACTGTTCACTGTTTATTTATCAGTGAAAGCAGCAAATGAAAACACCAGGACTGTGTATGACTCATAATGTTTTATATAATTAAATTTAGACTTATTGGACTGTCCTTGCCTGACACCTGTCCTTTCACTCCGTTACTGTACCTCGGATACTCTGGGCCACTTGTTGCTTTTTTCTAAAAACCCTGAAGTTGATTTTGTCTGTTTACGGAAGCGAGCTGAGACCAGTGTTTGTCTGGAGGAAAGAAAATCAGTCTGACAACTGATGCCTCAATTTGTAGAAGATGCCTGAAAACAGCAGCTGATAAGTTTCTTTATAGCCTTGGTTAATTAAATAAAAACTTTCCGACCTGTTCAGTTAATCTTCTGTTTAATCTAAGGTTGTTATGTGGACATTTGCCACCAGGGTCATGGATGCGCTGCAGGTCAATGTCAGAAGGTGGTTTCACAGCTTCACAGCAGCTTTCGGGATCATTTAATGTGCTCATAAACAACATCTGGATGGCTTGTCGGAATTGAGGGCAGTTTTGGTTTTAATCTGCGTGTGGTGCATTAGCAGTGAAATATAGCATCTGCTGCACCTGACCTCAGCTGATCGTGGGTGGAGCTGAAGCAAAGACACCATAGATTCGAGCCGTTTGGGATAGTGTGTTTATTTAGTGTCACTGTTTTGTTTGACTTGTTTTAATACTTGTTCCATGCGAGTCCAGGAACGCTGTTACTCTCCGTGTTTCTAAAAGCCAAAGACGTCTTAGCTGATCTGTTTGGTGATGAAATGCATTTAAGAAGGAAAACTGAAAAGTATTTGACATGATTTGTCTATTGTCATCAATTATCTGACAGAAATTGCCACAAAGACTTTATTTTGCTTTTCACTGGTCTTTCTTTGCCTGATTCCACATGATGACATGATGTCATGTTAAGGGCCTTTAAACTCCCTTTGTGTGTGTGGATGTGTGGCCTGAGTGTGAGCTTTCCATCCAACAGCTGCTCATCAGCTGTGGATTAACTCAGCCAGTTAGGAGCCATATTAGTGGGGATTCATTCTGGGCTAACGGCTGGTTCAAAGACAGCAACCACACCCAGGTCACCGTCACAGCTACTATTCAGATGGAAGGCCCATTTAAATTTTCAGTTCTTTAGTTCCTTACCAACTTGTGCTGTGTGTTGGAGGATGTTGAACTGTGCTGCAGCAGCAGCTGGATTTGCTGGGGTCAAAAGAGGCTTAGACCTCATCCAGTGGCCCTGTCAGGTTGTTAGTCAGAGGGACCCGACACTCACTGAATGACTTGTGAAAGTGCCTGATGTGGCTGTAAATACAAGCTGAGCAGTTAAAACTACATAAAATAGTCAGGAAAACAACAGTCAGAAGATGGATCCCACTTTCTGACATGAGTTCAGAATACAGCAAAGTAAACTTACAGTTTAGACAGTTGGCGTGAAGTCAGAGATTGTAAACACATAAAGTTGAATCAGAAACTACAACCTAGTATCCACATACATACAAACATTGCTGCCAGGCAGCATCTGAAGCTTTGTTTTTCTTTGGAAATGATTCTTTTTGTTAGCAGCAAAATGATCTGGTGCAGAGTATCTTCACAACAAGAAGCAGCTTTTTTACTATTTGCATGTGTGCAGCGTTCCCCGTGGTCTTACTAAGCAGATATTATGATAAAGTGCTTCCTCTATGATTTTGCTGAGCTCTGGTCTTTACGTGAAGTTTGTGGAAATGCCCAGAATCCTCCCTGGTGCAAATGCTGCTGTGGTGTGAAGGTGCAGCTCAGGGAACAGTAAATATTTTATCAGTACCGAAATTAAGTCAGTGCTGACTAAAAGAAATGGGTCAGAGAGCGGAAGTGTAGTGAGCAGAGTGACCGAGCACAACACGGCGTCTGTTACTGGTGCAGAGGAAACGTCGGGTTGATCAATGGTCGTGTCTGAGCACCTGCTGCAGTCCACTGATCCTCCTCAGGGCTGGGAACTGGTTGCATTTATAATCAAATATAATGTGCAATAAAGTCATGAAATGTATTTGAATAATCGTCTGTAACCAGACCAGAGGCCACACTTTGATATTCACTGAATAGAAACAGACAAAGCTTTAGGGTTTTGTGGATTCTTGCCACTATATACATATAAAGTTGCTCAGACCATCCATGTATAAATGTGTATGTAATGACACCAGAACTACACGAGCGTTTGATCCGTACATGTTGAAACGGGAGCTGACGTCTCTGATTTACTGACACGACTAAGGCTTTTAGTGCAGTTCTCAATATGACACGTCAGCAGGACCGAGCCAGGTTTGTTCCCTGGCTGCGTTTTGTGTCCTGGCAGGAGTTCTGGCCACATTTCTGATTATTCTAGCACGTTTACCCTCTGCTGCTGCTGCTGTCAGGTAAACAGAGGGTCAAATTTCAGAGTAAGCACCATCCCACTGTTAAAGCTCAGCAACCCGCACGTCCTCAGAGGCTGCGAGTAAAGCCTCGTCCAGATGGAGATGAAGTGTGAGCAGGGAGCAGCTTGTAAACGTGAACAGAGGCGCTGAGACAAAATGGTCTGAATAATTCAGGGCTCTGCTGCTGAGGGCCGACACACACGCACAGAAATGACTGGAAACCAGGCTGGAACTCTTGCTTCCCACCGTATAAGCTCACTGGTTCTCACTGTCACAGACCACGCGTTTATTCTTTACATCTGCGTAATGTGTTAACTCTGACACAACAACTGAGATGGAAAAAGCGATTGAATACGTTCAGGTTATTTAGGATTTTGGACATGATTCACGGAGGAGTTCGGCTTCTGCTGGCAGCAATTTAATATGTGTAAGAGCTACTCATGATATGAAACTGAAATAGCAAATACAGCTGGGATTAATGGAGCACAACAGAGTATGAGCATCAGGGAACAAGGGCCACAAGAGGATCCAACCCTTATTGATCTGAGACGTAATAAAGACGACAGATGAAGCGTTTAGTGAGGTGGATGTTACTTAAAGGGACAGTTTAGCAAACTTCAAGCTCATGTATCATAGAACAGCGTCTCAAATGAAATGTGTTTAGGCAGGTTGGTAGGGAAGTAGCTGCCACCATCTGGAAATGATTATTCCCAAGCAACGTTAGTTTTCAACTTTGTAGAGCTTTACTTCAAATAAGGACGACAATGATGGTATGTTCACCAGTGATAATACAAACACACAAGGTTAAATTAGGTCAGTGTGAATTCGTCAAGTCTTCTTAAAAGTCACAGTCTGCTTGACCTGCTGCTCCCTTTGAGGGCTCAGTAGTCGTCTCTAATAATATTATGTTTGCCGCTATGAATATACCTGCATACGGGGAACCATTGATGTTAATTCTCTGTTTGTCTTCTCCTTCATCAGGTTGGTCGTTTCTTTGGTGAGGTGGACGGGTCTGTCATGGCCTCGCTGTTGAAGATGGGAATGTTTAAAAAGTACGAGTGTTTTATCTGTTTCAGCTCATTTCTGTTCATTTAAATGTTTGATGCGTTTCAGCCAGTGTGGGATGTGTCTGCTTTAGTCCTGGTGTCAGTGGATGTGGGTTGAGCTAAGTGAACTTGTTCAGGGACAAGAATGGATTTGAATCATGCCTGCGACGTGTTGTCATTGAATGGACTCACACGGGTTCTTTACACCTGGGTCTTTGCAAATCTGCCACATAAAGAAAACCAGGCAGAAGAAACGGAGGTTATGGTGTAGTGAATGCTAAACGGGGAAGCTACTTACGTGACGTTCGTGGACTGGATTATTCTTATGTATTGTTGTGTTAAACGTGTGAACTCCTGATGCTCTGCTTGTGTCACTGAGTTGTCACTGTTTGCAGAGTGTCGCTGTTCGACTACCAGGCCATGTGTAAGAACAGCCACCACCACGCCAGCGGCGCTCGCCCTCTGCTCAGCGTGAGTCCCGTCACCTTTGACTTAGTGTCCTGCAAATGTTTCAGAGGCTTGACTGTAGATTCTGGATTCACATGGACTGATTTTTGTTTTCTGTTTCCTCCTGCAGCCATTTTACGGCATCATAGCGTTAATTCGATGGTTCTTCTCCAACGCGCTGATGTGAGTGTCAACAGCTTTTGTTTAGTAGTTTTTTCAGTGGAGCGAGGATGGATGTAACCCTGGAGGTGTGTGACACTTGAATGATCAGTAAAGATGTAAAACCACTGTAGGAAGACGAAGGTGAGAGACAGACACAGATAATAATGAAGACATTAAACTCTGTTCAGTAATGGGTCCTGAAGCTCCGTTGGCCTCGCGTGGCCTCCCCTCGGTCACGCTGACACTGCCTGGATATTGCTGAACGTCTGTCAGGGATACGCCATTGTAACAATCAGCATTTAACATAGTATATATAACTAAGCTAACATGCAGATGGTAATTTATATCAGTGTAATGGTTAAAACTTTAATTTACACCATGTTCTGACATGTTTGATTAATGTTTTGGAATCATGATGCTTATTGTGACATGAAGTTGAACTTGATGGTTGTAGTATCAAGTACAGCACATGCTGTAAAATGAGTCATTTCTCTGAGTTGGTGATACAACAAAGTGTATAAATTCATCTGAGATACTGAAGTTTGCATTTGTCCTGAAAGACATTTGAATTTTGTCGAATGTTTTTGTTGTTGGTGTTTCCCATCAGGTTCCTGCTGGACTTTAACCTCTGTGGTCTCTGGCACTCGGATTATTTTGTGGACGGTAAGATGTTGATCAGACTCGGTTGTGTTTGCTGGCGGTTAATGTGACGCTCAAACCACATGTCTGCAGCAGAAAAACTCAGAGTTTGACCCAGAGGCTCTACTTCTGCTCAGAGTAGAATCGAGCTGAAGTTGTAGTTAAAGGGAAATGTCAGAGCAGCAGTGGACAGTCAGGTGTGTTCGCATCATCACGGCTTTGTCTTTCATTCTTCGTCAACATGATGGTTCTGTCTTCATCCTCATCATCACCTCCATCTTCATCCATTCAGCCAAAGCTGGTTATCACACAAGTGAGTCCAACATGTCTGTGGAAGGTTCTACGGTATTGGTTTCGAGTCCGGTTCTGATACCTGTGATATGTGTGTGTTTGGCAGCTCATAAGCAGAAGAAGGTGGAGGCGTTTCTACCCTGCGACACGGCGTATCCAGGCTTCATGTATGACCCGTCCGTCAGAGAAGCGAACAGCCTGATAAAGTGTGGACGCTGTCAGAAGTATGTGACGCACACACGTATCTGTGCAGCTGACGTGTGCTGCTTCGTTGTGTTGTTTGGCTGTTGAAGTGTTGAAGCTGCAGTGACTCTGGTGTTTGTGTTCCAGGATGTTTGTGGTGCAGCAGATCCCTGACAGCAACCTGGTTCTGGTCGTGACTCAGGCCGACTGTGACTGCTCTCGTCAGTATGGGTCAATTCCACTAGAGCCAAAAGAAATTAAATATATCCTTTAAATATCGGCGCAATGCTGCCGCTTGGTGGATGGTTGTAGTCACTGCTGGGAGGACACATTTTAGCCAGAGGTCATGGTGAAATCAGCTCTGACTCATGTAGTGTCGCGTGTGTTGATGGTTGGAGCAGGTGTTTGTGCTGGACACTCAACTTCCTGCTGACAAATTGTGCTGATGGTGACGTATTTGTGTGGTTTCCTTAATGCCACTGAACATAACGCCACAGTGAAGTGCAACAGGATGAAGTCCCAGAAGGTGCGGCGGCGTCCAGAGTCCTGTCACTCGTACCACCCTAAGGTCAGTGCCTGGTTTAAATGCTTTTGCTCTTTGAGCACATTTGTTCATTCACCGCTCATTTTGCAGAACCAAGTCTAAGCCCTTTTAAGTGCACTTTTGTTCATGGACTGTTTGAGGGAGTTGATGCTAGATTGTGTTATTGCTTCAGTTAACATTTAGCTGGAGGCGCGTGACAAAGCTGTGGTGTGTGTTGAGTCTACACACGCCCAAGTTTCATATCATATACTTGTACTTTTAACATGAGCTCATCGAAGTGGTTTGAAAGCAGAATTTGAAATGTTGAAACTGTCCTTTGACATGAATCCTTTTACTTCCACAGGAGAACGCAAAGGACTGCGGGGGGGCGGCGTCCATCTCCCTGTCGCTTTGTCTTTTCTCCACCTCTCTGCTCGTCTCCTTGGTCCCACAGTGGCGGCTGTGAAGAGCGGTTAACCGGGAGGCTGTGATGGACGGGTGGCAGAGAGGACTAGGAGAACACGCAGGGGCAGAACATGGAGCAGGAAGCCAACGGACAGTTCTTCTTTTCTGCTGTGCGTTAGAGTCTTGGCTCAGTCTGTAGCGGCTCTAAAGGGCTCTTTGGTGTTTATTTTGTGCAGACAAACTTCTTGTTTTTGTTGGGGAGGAAAACTTAAGAGGTTGACAGGTTGCAGGACAAATGTCTTCAGTGTGATGAAGCACTGGACAGACTCAACTGGAAGCTGGTTCCGTCCTCTCAGACAGGTTGTGTTTGGAGGTAATTTGCCATCATACTAAAGCCAAGAATGTAGCATCTTTGTAGCTTTTTGATACTGAAATGTGATTTCAATGTAGAGTTTTGCATTTAATGATGAACTGTAACAGAAACTGTTGGAAGATGTACTTTGTCAGTGTGTTAGAGGTCACATGTCAACAGGATGGATGAGGCAACGCGTGACCAGCTCAAGGTTAAAAAGTGACGTGAAGCTGTTTGTGCCAGTTATACCTGTGGTGTGTTCAGCCAATCAGATGCTGTATGTGGGGGGGGGGGTTAGGTGGATTTACTGGCCACCCCACAGGCCAGCACCAAAATACACAGACCACCAGGATCCGGGGTTAGACCGAACCCTAGCCTTCACTGCCAGCAGCAAACATTAATACATTACATTGTTTCACATTCATTCAGCTGACTCCCCCAAACATCACTTGACCTTTAATACCTTTAATACAAAGGCAGCAGTGTTTCTGAACAAAACCATTTCCAACCGGTTAGGCCACAGCACCATCACCACCTCACGTCCATAGTAGTACATACACCTGTCGAGTCCAACTCGTCTGTTCTGCCAGTCACCTTTTACAAGGACACATTTTTCAATTTGTCTGCCTCTGTAACACACATCCAGGCCAATCAACACCTCTGACAGCTTTGAGGCTGGCACTAATTAATGGTCGCAATTACACTGTGCAGGTGTATCTACTACAAATGTGCCTTAGGGCTTCACCCACTGTGAAGCCTGTTCGTGATGAAGCAGTATGATGTTGACAGATAAGTTACCTTATGACATAATGTCACTAAAAACCCTACGAAGGCTGAAGGTGTCTCCACATCTTTCATCTGAATTTAACAGAAATCACTGGTACATTTTCAAACATCAGGATCTGCTAGATTTCATCTCCAGCTCTGCAACACTGCCTCTTGTACATTTGCTATTGCAGAGGCAGAAAAACAGACAGGCTGTAGTAAAATACCTGAGATGTTTACTGTGAGGAGAGAATATGGAGACGCAGAAGAGTAAAACCACACATTTACAGTTAGAAGCTTCTCTCCTACAAAACCAACACACCTTCAGTGGCTGGTGGAAGAGCAGCTTCCTGTTAAGTCCATAACTCTGTGAAAAGGTTGATATTTGGCCACAAATGCTTCAGCTTTTATCTGTAGATGCCACAGATACAAACAACACTAACAAATAAATAACAATGAACGTCAGTCTGATCACACAGTTCAGGAAGATCAAACCTGCTGCTCTTGGTCTCCTGCTCAAGTTTTAAGGCAGTTTGGAGAACAGTTCTACATTGAACCTGCATTGGTGCAGAGGCTGGTGGTTCTCAGAGGGTTACACACGGACCATAGTAGTAAACATCTTCGTTTTAGACTCTGCAAAACAACCTGATCTCATTCAAAGCTCAGTGATGGGACTCTATGCAACACATTCCAGCTGCTTTCACATGATCCACACAGTGATTTAAATTTCTTAATATTCAATTATTAACCCACTAAAAACAACTTTACAATGAGTCACTCATTTCGGGAACTTGGTCAAACATGACCCCGCCCAAATCACCAGACTCTGGCCAACTTAGCACTAAGCTGGGTTCTATTTTTGCAGCTGGGATGTGAAGCGTTGCTTATCTGAGGTGTCTGGTTCTATGTTGCCTGCTTGGCATCCTCAGCCTCGGCCTCTCTCTCCTTGTTCCAGTCTCGGAGGCCCTCAGGCAGACTCGTATCCTCCTCAAAGCTCCCGGTTCCTTCCACAAAGTCCTCATATGTCGACTTCTCCTGGAATGGCCGCGGACCCAGAAGCTCCAACATGTCCGCTTTCTGCAGGACCTCCCTCTCCAGGAGACGCTTCCCCACCTGAGGGACACATCAGATTAAATATTTCTGACTTCTGGATTTTAAAATGCGGTTCTTGTAGCAGTTTAAAGACCATCTAAACATGCCTACGTCAGTGTTTTAGTACTAGCAGGCTAGTGTGGCTACAGCTAACAAGCCAGTTCCTCACTAAAGCACAGCTTATTAATCATCAATGTCTCTGACAATCTAAGACTTGAGGTTCAGCCTGGAAAACACATGATGTGTTTTTGTATGTTCACATTTGAATGGAAATGCAACTGAACAGAGTGTCTGACAAAAGCAAAAACAAAGCTGCCACCGCAACAACAATAACCTAAGTATACTTATTATTAACACTGATTTTCAACTTGAAGTTACTCCAGAAGACAGATAAACATTTATCAGCACATCTTCACGGATGGGGAATAATCACCACTGTTCCAAGCTGCTGAGGCTACACCTGTGTTTGTGAGCTTCTTCTGTCTGTTGCTTAACATTTTCCTCCATTTCTGAATCTGAACCACATTGAAATACAACAACATAAACACCACGTGCTCCTGACTTTTCCAGGACCTAGATCCCTGCACCTGTAAATCCATGTTAAATCCATGTTCTCACCATCTCCACCAGATCTTTCTTGTCCTTGATGAGCTGCAGGGTTCGTTCGAATGCTCTCTCCACGAGCTCTCGCACCTCCAAGTCAATCAGCTCAGCCGTCGCCTCGCTGTATGGTTTCTCCAGAACCATGTCACCCTGCCGGGGAAGGTCAAACGACACCTGTCCCACCTTCTCGCTCATCCCAAACTGCACCACCTGACGCACAAAAATATCAAAATCAAAACACAGCAACCTCTGAGCAGTCGGCAGTCGCTGACCCTTAACTTCATCTTAATTCCATTTACAAACCTAAACCAAGAACAACAATAAAACCCACTGTCAAGGTTGCGTACCTGAGCGTAGGCAGACTGTGTGACCTTCTTCAGATCGTCCTGAGCTCCGGTCGTGATCCGGCCAAAGAAAACCTGCTCAGCCACACGGCCCCCGAGCATCATGCACATCCTGTCGAACAGTTGCTCTTTGCTGTACAAGTACTGCTCTCTGGGCAGGTACTGGGCGTAACCCAGACCCTTCCCCCGCGGGATGATTGACACCTGCTCACAGAAAAAGAACAGAAGCAGAACAAAGTTTGTTTATTTATTTGCATCTCTCAGACAATTCAGCCTCAAGCCATGCTGCATTATGGGAACATCTGGATCACAGTGTGATGGCGTGTCTGTGTGAACCTTCAGCAGTGGGTCAGCATGCTCCAGGAACCAGCCAACGATGGCGTGACCGGCTTCGTGATACGCTACAGTCTTCTTCTCTGTGGGCTGCAGGACTTGAGTCTTCTTTTCCAGACCTGAAACCCGCACACACACAGTTTGAAAACCACACCCTGTCATCGAACATACAGGAAGTGGGTACAGTTTGCTTCTGTGCGTCTTGCTGACCTCCGATGACGCGGTCGATCGCCTGTTCAAAGTGTTGACTGCTGACCGACGGCTCCAAGTACCTGGCAGCGATCAGAGCTGCCTCGTTACACACGTTAGCGATGTCAGCTCCTGACGCACCAATTGACAACACAGTTATGTAACGTGAATAAAATGGTTCTTTCCTATCAACGCTACAGCATATCCTCAATTGCTTTGAGTTTCAGCTCCTGGTGTAACTATAACTGCACAGCACTGCAACCAAGTTAAAATCCAAATAACAGCAGAACCAAAACATCCTCTAGTAGCTCTCACAACAAGGCAGTTACGTACCAGTGAACCCCGGCGTTGCAGCCGCCATCTTCCTAGCAAGAGCTTCTTTGTCTAGATTTGGGTCCAGTTTGATTGGTCGCAGATGAACTTTAAAGATGGACGCCCTGCCTTTAATGTCCGGAGGACCTGAGAGGAGAGAATCACTTTCATGTCTCCAGCCTCAGTCTACTACAAGTTTCTCCAGAGAACCCAGTCAGTTATGGTGAACTGTACCTAAGTAGATCTGTCTGTCAAAGCGCCCCGGTCTCATCAGTGCGGGATCCAGGACGTCGGGTCTGTTGGTTCCAGCCAGGATGACCACATTAGTGGCCGTGTTAAAACCTGCACATACAGGTAATCAGCACCTGCAGCAAAACATTTAACATCCTGAAAGCAAACCCACCACCCCCCCTACCATCCATCTCCACCAGCAGTTGGTTCAGCGTGTTCTCCTGCTCACTCTGACCGCCAAAGTTCCCGCCTCCTCTCTTTCTCCCCACAGCGTCAATCTCGTCAATGAAGAGGATGCAGGGGGCGTTCTTCCTCGCCATGGCAAACATGTCCCGCACCTTCAGCAGAAAGAGGCAAAAGTTCTTAGTCGGGGCAAAGTTTGATACAATGAAATGGTTAATGGCAGAAGAAGCAAACGTTTTCTTACTACACGCCACCCCACTCTCCTCAACTGATATCATTGCCTTCACTCACCCGGGCTGGACCGACACCCACAAACATCTCCAGGAACTCTGATCCATTTACAGTGATGAAGGGGACGTTGGCCTCTCCAGCTGTAGCTTTGGCCAATAGAGTCTTCCCTGTCCCAGGAGGACCAGACAGCACAGCACCCTGACACACAGAGAGACAGTCAGTACTAACAACTGCTTATACGAGCAACTGCAGACACTTCATCACTTAAACTAAATACTACAGTGATGCTGCTAAACGCTCGGTTTCGAATACGCAGCCTAGTCTCTGTGTTTGTGAGTTTTCACCTTGGGGATCTTGGCTCCAAGGTCCTGGTACTGCTGTGGGTTCTTCAGGAAGTTCACAAACTCCAGGATCTCTACTTTGGCCTCCTCGCAGCCGGCCACGTCCTTGAACTTCACGCTGATGTTGTCTTTCATCATCTTGGCCGTTGACTCGCCCATACTGAAGGGCCCACCTCTCTTGCCACTGACCCCTCCCCCGAGGGGTCCTCGTCGCAGGGTAAAGAGCAAAAAGCCAAACAGCAGGAGGGTGGGAACGACGCTCAGCAGGAAAGAGCTGAGAGGACAGAGTCAAAGGGTTGTTAAAGTTAGGACAAGGCAATCTGCTCCTATGTGCGAAGCTGAAAGGTGAACCCACCCGTCGCTCTCTGAGTTGTAGACGACAGCGGCTTGGTGTGATGGCTCCAGGCCCAGCTCCAGCTGCGCTGCCTCCAGGTTCCTCTCAAAGGTGTCCACACTACCGATGTTGAACCAAACATAACTCTGCAGATCACAGAAAGACCCTGAACGTCACATTTCACTCAACTGAGGCTTTGGAGATTTAACATCAGTTTGGTTTAATGCATGTTTCCTCTCACCGAGTCGGCGTCACCTCCTGGCACCAGGATCACTCTGACAAACTGTTTGTTGATCACCTCCAACCGCTCCACCTGAGCAGAAATAACAGAAACACTGCTTTAAAATACACCAGCTGGTGTTTAGAACCATTTTACAATCAATCTGCACAACAACACACTAAAGTGTTTTCAGATCACCGGTGTCAGTACGGTGGCAGTACTGCTCGCACCATATTGCGCCGTTGCTCCTTACCACGCCTCTGCCCAGGTAGCGATGTACGAATTCCTTCCATGTGATCTCTCTGCCGCTGTCTCTGAAGTAGAAGTAGAGCAGAATTGAACTGACGCCGGCCACGGTCACAGCCATGTAACGGAAATCCTTCTCGTTCCAGGGGAAGTCCCCCTGAAGAGCAGCAGAGACACAGCATGTGGACGTCAGTAATAGGTTCTACAACATGCAGGGTTTCACTGGGCCAGCGAGTTATATTCAAGGCAACAGCTAAAACCAGTAAATGTGAGTTTAAATGTCTACATGCTCAAAATTATGTCAAGTTCTTTTTAAATTAATTATTAACCCAGACAATAATCCAAAGCAAAGGAAAGGAGCATTTTACAGATGTGACAGTAATGTGAGTGTGCCACCTTCTGCATTCGGCTCCACCAGTCATTTCCTCCTCGCTTCCCTCCGTCTGACCTTCCTCCACCTTTTCCATCTGAAACACACACAGGTTTTGTTACACAACTGTCAATCAGCATCAGTTTTCTGCTGTCACAGAAACGGTGCAACATGCAGCTAGTTTGACTGACTTTGGTACAGAGTAATCACTCCAACTGTAACACACAGCAGCATACTCAACTACAACTATTACTTTCTGTTACATGAGATCCGGTTGAAAGGTGATGCGATTGTTCTTCTGCATCTATAACCTGTGTATTCTTCACAAGAGTGTTTGCCTCATTAAAGACCTTCAAGCAAATTGGGTAATGAAATAAATCAAGACCTTTAGGTTCGGAGGAGAACAGTCGTCTCTGCACTGTCTGGAATCTGCGACAAGACGAGAAGTTAGCTGGAGTCCGGCAAATGTTCTGGAAAAGACAAGAGAACCATTGTTTCAGCAGCAGCAGCAGCAGGAGCAACAGTGACAGAAACCCCAATTCAGTTTCTTTAACACTTAATTCTGAAACAACTCTATAACCAAGCTTCTGAAATCCGAGCATTTCAATGATGTGCTTTGTTTATTGATCAATGCAGGACGTTGAACACTACGTCCAGCATTATTTTTATTATTCGACTTCTACAGATTGAATATGATATAGGACAACACGGCTCTGTGGCGCGTCGATAACGCAGAACATTGCACTTTTTTAAAAGTGACGTCAGAGTTCAGGTTTACGTAATTTACATTGCATCATTTAATTTAACTGCGCAGTAGTTACAGAGTTAATTAATTCCTCGGGTGTAAACGCAAACAGAATCCCAGAGGGAAAAAGTCCAATCGATCTCTCAGATGATCTATTTTTGCTGGATCGGATGCTGAATCGTTGGATGAATTCACAGGCACATGGGATCATTAACTTTGATTTCAACGCGTCTTCAGTTGGCTGCTTAGTAAACGATTCTTCAGCTGGATGGTTTTGTAATGGGGACATGCTCGGACGAGCTGGAAATCAGCGCCTGTAAACAAAGGCCTGTCATTTCAACTCCTAGTCCTCTCCGGAGACCGTCATTGATGCCTTCGTGGATTATTTTAGACATCAATTGCAAAACGAACTCCTCCACCTTCACCTACCACGGTAGCGAAGCTCCGGGTTCCAGCCGCTGAGAGGCGAGTTCGGGCTCCTGCTGCCCGGCAAAGAGGCAAAGCGGCCGCGGAAAGAAGCCTCAGCACCTGAGACATCCTCCCTGTGCCGCCTGCCCGGTCCTTCGCTCAAAAACACAAAGTTCTGGCTTGTTTCTTTCTTTAATTTCCTCTGGCGAAGTCCATCGTACAGTAGCTACAAGTGCTAATGTCGAGAAATGTCAACGAGAGGATGATGTAAAGGTCCGAGAGACTGCCCAGTGAAATGCCTTGATTATTAGATGCAATATGAACACATTTATAATCTCTAATATTTTACGCAGGCAATATTATTTTTAAAATCGTACTACCAAAAAACACATATTACGAATCATAAATAAAAATGTGAACTTTACAAGTTGTAACATTGTTTTACAATCAGGCATTAGAGTGGTCAACCGTGGGTCCTCACAGCAAGCCTTATCTCTGATTGGCTGAGACCAAACGGCAGCTTTTCTCCTTGCAACGTCATGGTCTCGTAACCAAAACACAGGATGACTGCGCGTTTTATCTGGGTCCGTTATTTAACTGACGTCATTTATCGGTTAGAAATTTAATGTACAAGTTAACAAACGTAGCCTTTGTATTAATCTCAGCTCTGGTGTAATTTCCAGTAATATAACAGCGGGCAGTATTAAACAGAGACTCCTTAAGGTAAAATGTGCATTTATTCGGTAGCTTAAACAGATTACACTCAATCTTCAGTAAACCACATTGAAGTCGTATCAGCCTGAGTGTTGGTACATAATACAAATAAAAACACACTAAAAGTCTGCACCTGCGTCAAACAGCGACCTCTGATACTAAAACGGTGGGAAGCGTCTCCGGGTTCAGCTTCCTCTGTAGGTGCTGTAGGAAAAGCGGCTCATCAGCAGAGGCAGGTGAAACTTCTGCTCCAAGTCACTGATGCTGAAAACAACCTGAAAACACGAATATTGTTGGAGTTTCAATTCAAGTCATCTCATTATAAATGAGCGTCACTATTGTGTTTTTAGCGACGCCTTGTGGTGAGTAGTGATCACTACAGTATTTAGTGATTAAGACTCCAGTCTTAATTTATCTTTTACAGCAAGTCAGAATTAACAACCTACAACTTTAATTAAATGGTCGATGTATGTATTATTACACAAAATCATAAAAAAAAAACACACAGAACCTGAAACAAGTCTGATGGTTTTTCAGGTGATAAAGTAGCTGTGGATCATTTTTAATTCATGTCTTTTTATTGCTGCTGTGTTTACTTTGAGTTGATAAGTTGGATCCTGTCATAGTTTTTATTAATGCATATCTGCCAGTGAAGCTCACCTCCACATATGGGTAGAAGCAGGTCTGACCCAGACTCTCCCAGTACGAACCGGTCTCAAACCGCAGCTTGTACATGCCAGGGGTGAAATCTGCTCGGTCGACGATTCCTGGGCAGCGGCCGTCTTCATTTGTCGTCCTATTGAAAATATGTCTTTTAAATCAGCTGCAGGTTGTAGATATTCAACTTATATAAACAAACGACACAGTGAATACAGTTTAATGTAAAACTCTACAAAGTATCTATGGAGAAGCAAAATTTAAATATTTCACTTGCTTAGATCTCATCATCACATCATTTACAACTCGTGTTTTCTGTGTGCGCAGTACTAGTCCCTCTCCTTATTTACAAGATGACATAGTGACAGCAGTGATAGACACTTGAAATAATAAACCAATAAAACAACAGAAACTATTCTACTGGAAACAGTTTTAACTACCCTTATTGAAGGCATGTGACCTTTGACCACAATCTAACTTTAAATATATTCCCTCAAGTTGTCAAGACAAGACTGAAATGCAAAAAATGGAAAGTGGACAACGGTGGAACATCACTTTCTGTTGTGTTTCAGTTTTTTGTTTTCATTTGCAGGTTCGGACTCTACCCCACACTCAGCAGGTTCCAGATCATCAGGTTGGAGTCGAGCCGGTGCAGGCTGAGGGCCATCCTGGCCGCGGGGACCCCGTCTCCGGTGTTCAGCACATGGGTCGTCAGAGGGCTGGAGTGTGCTGCTGCCGTCATCTGCCGGAGATGCGTGGAACAAGTTTACCTGCACTGGTCCTTATACAATCTCAGCACCACAGTCAACAAAGCTAAACATTTTTCATGGACTGACCAGTAAAAATAAATAAATAAATAAATAGTGACAGGGTCCCAGGTGGTGGAGACATACTGTTAATTAGATCAATTAAAACGTGTTGAATGAAACTAAAACTAGTCTGTGGTTGGCCAGAAGATTGACGCTCTGGTCATCTGGTCTGAACAGCCTTCAGCCACATTTTAACCTTTGACCCTTTTTGTTCCTAAAAAAACCTCCAGAGCCACAGAAATCTGAGTAGTTAAGCCTCCGTGAGCTTGAGCCTGCTCTGCTTTCCAGCAAACTTTAAAGTTTAGATGCAGCACAGTTGATTTAAGTTGTTGACTTTAGCGCTTCTAGATATAAAAGCAGCATCTCAGACCTCAAAGACAGAGATGATCTGAAACGTTCCCTGCGTGAAAAACTGTGCAACGATCAGCATCCGATGCTACAGAACAGTCGTTCACAGCTGAAAGTCACATTAAGCTCTGCTAGCGTAAACCTACCTCTGTGTGCATGCTCCTCTGCTGCAGCAAGTTCAGTCAGCTCCCAAAACTCATCCAACCAGTTGTATCATCCCTGCACACACCCACTGCCCTGGGACACTTACCCAGCATGCAATGCAAATAGACCTGATGTCAAAGGTCATCCTGACTAATGAATCATTACAACCAGCTGTGTGCAGCTCTCCTTTAGTAAACAGCGTGTGAGACGTGATTTAGTGTTTGTGACTGTTGCATGATAAGGTTCAACTGATTTAATTAAAGCATCCACTGGTTCTGTTGATTCAATCAAAACATCCACCAAGTAAACAGCCTGAATGGAAACTATTTCATTTATAGTCCTGTAACTTTTTAGTATGGGAGGATTTGTACCATTTTTATATTCTTAATAACTCTCACAGTTATGCATTATTACTTTATTCTCAGAATTTTCTTAAAAGACATCCAGTATGTTAAACAACATTTGTCTTCATGGTTAATGTTCTAAGGTTTTTATTGTTGGCTCTGGAGAACAATGGACAACAAACCGAATTCTTCTACACCAAATTATTCATATTTAGTTTGAACGGGCCTTGTCCGTATTGCTCAGTGTAAAGAGTGGGATTCAGGCAGCCCTGTTCTCCCACTGCGTCCTTTAACCTTCTCTCACCCGCAGAACGCGTAACTCTTGTTTTTCTCCACAGAGCTGCTTTTCAGCTTGAAACACAACCTGTGGCATTTTAATTATTTATCAAATCCCAGAGTAGCTGGTTTAAGCACTCAGCAAACCACTCCAACCCTGACCTTTGATCCCTAACCCTGCTCTAGAGAGAACTGCAGACATCTATGAAGCAGCAGCCGTTCCACTATGCACAGAAAACTATAAACACTGTTGTACTTTATTAAAAATATTTCTACTACAGTCACAGTTTAAGTTACATTCACCACTGAGAACAAACACAAAAGCACAGAAACTACAGCAAATGAATGTCCAAAGTGACTCAGAGCCTACAGCTGCACGGGTTCTTTTTAAAACATGTCAGTGCTTCTTTAAAAGTTTATAGAATCAGTATAAGTATAAAGAGCCACTACTGTACACAAATATTATCAAGTGTAATTTGTTTAACCCACAAATATTTTACATGAAAGCTTTGAACATATTTACACTGAGTCCAAGCTGGATGAAGACGCTGAAGGTTTGTGTTATAGAACCAGACGTTCAAAACCTGATCACATGTAACAAAAACCTGGAGACATCGCGACTAAAACACTGAGCCTTGATGTAGAAAGATGCTGGATAGACATGGACAGAATGTGCCAAACACAAATAAACCTGATCCAAACCTCACCCCAGCTGCAATCTGTGGATCGTTTTAGATTAATACTTTAAGATCTGGATTTAGCTGCTACATTTATTGACCTGTTACGTAATTTAATTAACAAAACAGCAGATCAACTGAACATTCAGCTTCTGGGCCCAACTGGAAAAAAACATAACTTGTGCTGGAGACATATCGCCAGGCGCTGGTTATAATTCGCTTCTATCCAATTTCCTGAGTAAATGAAAGAGTAATTGACTCGGAGACTCATAAAACCAGGCTCACGGAGCCTTTCACGTCGAGCTACGGTGCCGATCCAGTGCACAGCTGGTCTCACGTAATGACGACGGCCTGATGAAAATGAACTGTGTGATAAGGAGCCGCCAGCTGCTGCCACCATGACTTTATTAACGCAGAGCCCAGTGGAGTCAACGTGGGAGGTTTGTGTTAGAAATGGTTTTCAGTAAAGAAGATGAAGTTGAAATAAATACACAGATATGTACATAAATAATACAGCACTAGAAAAAGATCCTGTCAGATCAGAACTGTCTCTGCAGACTGAAAACAAGAGCTGGTGCAAAACAAATGGACGGTGGGCAGATTCAGGTGTGGACGGTCCGTCCAACATCTCCTGAAGCATCTTCCGTCACAGCTGGTCTCACTTCAAGCTTCTGTTTCTGTAAGAAAACAGGACACATCAGTGGGTTCTCACAGTAATTAAAGAGAAAAGAACAACTTCAAATCTCATTTCTGCAGCTGATTGAGTTCACAGCAAACAAACCGTCGACAGCTGTATTTTGGGGGAATTTATTCAGCATATGGAAACTGTAGGCGTTAAGCTTTTAACGAGGCAAAACCTGAGTGTGGCGCTTAGACGTGTCTCAGAGTTTGTACCTGAGCTGCAGCATCACAGGTCGTCGTCCAGACCGGCCTGATGCTGCTTTATCTGGAAACACAGGAATACGCCTTAAATGAACACACTGCAGTCAGGCCTCATTAACATGTCCCCTTCCTCCCCGACATAAAGGCTTGTTTCCTGCTCACACACACATCACCAACACACGCTCGCTTCCTCCCTGTCAGACGAACAATGCAGCAGATTAAGTGCCGGCCTGTTCTCTGCCTCCGCTCAGATTAATGAGGCAGCGCTGCTCTGTCAGGCAGGTAGGAGGCCTGCAGCCTAATTCTATATCATTACGTTCCCCTGTAAAGAAACGGAAACAGTGAAAGCTCGCTCGGCTGATCCGCCTCAGCGAGGAGCTGAATAAAAGAACCTGCAAGGTGACGGCGAACACGTTGTTCACCACAGATTATGCAAATGTCTTGGAGCTTGGAGGATGTTTTCTATATGACAGAGGTTACTGTAAAGACAGGAGGCGTGCGTTCAACTACAGTCATTTTAAGGCTGCATCTGTGATACTACGACTAAACAAGCAGTAGCACAAACAAAACCACTTGTAAACATCAATATATATCTTTATGTGTATTTGAGGTTAAAACAACGTAGCTGACTGAAAACAATCATCAGTTATTGATAATAAATAAAACGATACGGTATAATTACTAATCCACTAGAGGGCAGTATTACACTACCTTCAATAGAGAAGCTGACCTAAAATAAAAACAAATGTCCTAAATGAAGATAAAGGGAACCCAGTTAAAGAACAGTTCCTCATTCACACAAGATCCTTAATGACTGACTCCTTCATCTGCTGATAATCAACAGGAAACACGTCACGTTTGAGTTCTGGCCTAACAAAAATTCATTGTCATTGTAAATTAACATGATCAGTTAGTTTGAGTCATTGATTTAATTGGACTCTAGTTATTGCTAAATTAGTCTTAGTATTTATTTACCCTGTGGGTGTAGTAGTGCTGGTATTTACCCCGTGGGTGTAGTAGTGGGTGTAGTAGTGTTGGTATTTACCCCGTGGGTGTAGTAGTGCTGGTATTTACCCCGTGGGTGTAGTAGTGCTGGTATTTACCCTGTGGGTGTAGTAGTGCTGGTATTTACCCTGTGGGTGTAGTAGTGCTGGTATTTACCCTGTGGGTGTAGTAGTGCTGGTATTTACCCCGTGGGTGTAGTAGTGCTGGTATTTACCCCGTGGGTGTAGTAGTGCTGGTATTTACCCTGTGGGTGTAGTAGTGTTGGTATTTACCCTGTGGGTGTAGTAGTGGGTGTAGTAGTGCTGGTATTTACCCTGTGGGTGTAGTAGTGGGTGTAGTAGTGCTGGTATTTACCCTGTGGGTGTAGTAGTGGGTGTAGTAGTGCTGGTATTTACCCTGTGGGTGTAGTAGTGGGTGTAGTAGTGTTGGTATTTACCCCGTGGGTGTAGTAGTGCTGGTATTTACCCCGTGGGTGTAGTAGTGCTGGTATTTACCCCGTGGGTGTAGTAGTGCTGGTATTTACCCTGTGGGTGTAGTAGTGCTGGTATTTACCCTGTGGGTGTAGTAGTGCTGGTATTTACCCTGTGGGTGTAGTAGTGCTGGTAGTGCAGTGGGTCGTCGTCGCTGGCTTCTCCTGGCTCAGGACTGTCTCTCTCCAAACTGCTGACAGAACCTTGGTGGGGAGAGTCGGACACACTGGGCTCCCTGCTGTGAGGACGCTCTGAGACACACACACACAAGTTTAAGACATGTAGTAAAGGGTTTTATTTTGAAAGGACTGTTTCTCAATACTTTGTCTCCAGCCCCTGAACACAAAGATTATTAGAATGAATCGTGACGTTAAATGGAGCTGTGTTGTGTGACACTGGCTGTAAACATGCATCAAACAGTTGATGGTAACAGAACCTCGTCTGTTCTGTGGAATCACTACGTTCCTACAGCAGCGGGTCCAACCTCCTGATGGTTCACGGTTTTAGTTTTACTTGCTGCACCTTATGGTCTCTAAACCATAAACATCCAGCATCATCTACAGAAGCGAAGACGATCAACGCGTCACTTTGGATAATTTCCTCATCTTTTCTATCCTTCCTCTTCCGAGGAGGAGAAAGAAAACCGGCGCACACACACACTCACAGACTTGGGCGACAACAGATAAGTCCTGAGCTTCTGAAAGGTTATGAGGCCCGTGTTTATCGCTGTTTACCTCGCTGTCATAATCCACGCTCCGCTGGCGCCAGTTTTGTCACTGAACCATTACTCACAGATGCAGCGTGATAGCAGCTCACATCTGATGAAAACACAGCGACTCGCTCTGCATCATCAAACGGCGCCGTTCCCCACAGACCCGGGAGGATTAGACCTGGACCAGAGCCTGATGCTGTCTGGTAATAAACTGGAGCCTCTATCAGTGAGATGTGATGGAGTCACACTGACGCCTTGTCTGTGGAAACTACTATAGCTTAAAAAGGTCACATGATGTGAACACGCTGGCGTTGTGACAGTCTGATTGGCTGAACACACCTGAGCCAGGTGTCATGAGTCAGCAGTGGGCGGGGCTGTGGCTCAGAATAACAAATAGACTAAAATTAGTTTGTCAATGAACTGTGCTTCTCAGTTTCTTGCAGGACATTATCAAATAGCCAGGAATCGAACCTGGAGGAACTTCATCACATCCGACACTGACTCATACATAAACATACCAGAACGTGAGTGAACACGTCTGTGTGAACGTCTTACTGTGATTTCTAATGTTTGGGCCCCTTTGTTTACATAAATGGAGGAGACACATCCTCTGAATCAAATGCTGAACTTATTGTGCGTCTCTACCTGAGCCGTCCTTCCTCCGTCTGTCCATCCTGTCCACGCAGTCCAACAGGCCGTCGATCTGGACCTTGATCACGGTCAACTCCCTCTTTATGGCAAGAAGCTCTGTCATCTTCACTGCAGAGAGACAGACACAGATGAGGGAGGGAGGTGGAGGAGCTGAGACTCTGGGCTCAGAAATCATGTGACTTCCATACAAGGAACCAGGCTCTAAGTCATACAAAGGTCTTGGTCAGGACATTATTCCACAACAGCGTTGTTCTGTTAAGTTTCGCTAAAAGGCTTGTTGCTGAATGGAAGAAATTCCTGCTGCCGGTTAGAATATCTGTTTCAAACACTGCCTTGGAGGGATGGCATCGATAACGAGCCTGCGGTTGTCACGGTAACAGGATAAACACACCCTCCATCACAACGTGCACCAACACTGCTGCTGCTGTTACCAGCAGCTCACCAAACACCCCTGAAACTACTTCACCGCTGAAAGCTTTTCGACCTCGGTTGCTTGCAAAGGCAATCTAATTTTGTTGTGATGGGGCGCAGTAAAAACTATTAAGGCTTGTAATAAACTAGTATAAACAATTCTTATTTGCCATGCACTATTAACTCAGTCTAATTGTGAGCGCTGATAGGCTCAGCTGGGTTATAACGTGAGGGGAGCCCTGCGGTACAGAAGCTTTTAATGAAGAGACCATCTGGCGCCTCCCTCCACGCGTCTTCTCGTCAGACCCTGGGGCTCTGCCACCGAGAGGAGCCGCCACACAGGCAGGAAACAGCAGGGACACGTCCCCAGAGAGCTCCGGCTTCCACGGGAGCTGTCTAGATTAAAACAGCTCAGTACTATGACCGCAAATGTGCAACATTAACACTCAGGCCGCTGTGTCGCATTTGAAAGCATTTAACTGGTGAAGCGTCTTGACCCCCACCATCAGCAGCGAGCGGCTGCCCTCTCCCATTAAGCTTTTTAACATTCAAGCCTGGCAGAAAGCTCGCGGTGATTACTGGTGTGTTCACTTGGTGCCACAGTCGTACGGATGTCGGATAAAACTGCACTCGCTTACGTTTGGCCTTGCTGCCGCCGGAGGACGATGTGTGTGCGTTGCCGCTCTTGCTGGTCGCTCTGCTGCGCTTCCTCCTTAGAGCTGCCGAAGAGGACGAGGATGAGGAGGACGAAGGGCGGGCTCGTTTGACGGGACTGGGGTCCACTGGGACCGAGGACGGGACACGCTGGTAGTCAAACACCCTGAGAAACACACGCACACAGTGTCCCATGATGCACCAGTGCCTGAGGCTCTGCAGGAACATGCTGCTCATTTGTTTTGTTCTGAAAACAAGTGGAGGGAAATTTATGCCAAGACCAGGTTGAACCAAACCACAGGTTCGTTCTTTCAGTGCTTCTAAGTAACTAAAGAGAGTTTAGAGCGTTTACTCAACTACATTTAAGGCAATAACCGATAACCAAATAATTGCTGATGTATCATTATGGTTTGTCAAATCTGCTTTAACCATAATGATAAAGCAGATTTGATTCCAGGAGACACGTAAAATCTTTTAGGAACGTTTTAATCAATTGCTCAAACGTGTGACAGATCTTTTTGTTCTCTGGTGGTAAATACTCAGGTTTGAATGACTCAATAAATCACCATCGATTTCTGAATTCATCACCTATGACATTTGTCTGAACGTCCAACCATTCATTTCTGTCTCTACAGCAAACAGCTGAAGTCCCCACCTCTGCGCTGAAGGTAGCTGAGGGGCATTCTGGGTAACGGAGGAGGTTTAATAGAAACAGTCAATTACCAGAGTGGGATCTGGGTCCAACATGCCTCTTACACTGATCACCGCCTCCTCCTCCAGCAGCTAAAGGTTGAACGTGCCAATCACACTAATAGAGGAAGAAGTTTAATATGAAAATATACGACGGCATGAATGGGATCCAATTACAGTCGACCCAAAGGCCTGAATACTAAAGAGCGGTGACAGTCGGAGGCTTTCTGTGTGAACGGCAGGTCATCACTCACTTTACAGCAGGGTTTTATCTGCAATACCTGCTGGAAGCAGAGTGTGTTGTCACGTCCAGGTCTGACCTGTGTGCACAACGAGCTTCTGTGTTAATATGCATCATGTTTTCAGGTTTTTCTTCTTCAGGAAATGTCTCAAGGAGGAAGTAAAACGAGATGTTGGCAGTGAAAGGCCACCGCGTCCTGAGCTCTCAGTCAGTGTTTTGTGGACTTCATCCAAGTCCTGATCCAATCCACCTGTAATCATCTCTGGAATCATCAGTGCTGGACAGGAGGAGTAAGTCACATCTGACGGACATGTTCCTTTAGTTCAGGTTCATCTGGCTCACAATGCTGTGATGCAGTTAAAAACTACTGTTATAAACTACTGCTGTATGTCTCCGCATCGTAGCCTGCGTTTAAGCCCAGCTGCTCTGAATGAAGGTCGTCCTCTTGACTTTGTCCACTAACCTGCCAGCTTAGAAAAAAAACTCCTTAATTCAAATAAAAGTAATGAAATGATCTGTAAAGAAATTAATTGAGAATGAAAGCTTTGAAAGTCGGCTGAAAGTGAATCTGCAGCTGTTCTCTCTCGACCTGCTGCAGCTCGAACTTCCTGAAGGATGTGCTCATTGATTGTGTAAGAGCTGCTGCTGATTACGTCTGATCAAAAAATCCCACGTCCCCTCGTCGCCGCGGCTTCTCCCCGCTTGCTCCCACGGCCTGATGGAGTTGGCTGCGCTGACTGACAGCTCCAATTAGACGCAGCGAGATAGCAGGCGATGGGGAGGACGACAGGCAGCCACATCTGCAACACATCTGGCCTCCGGCCACCTCCAGGGTTTATCAAACAAACAGCGTGAGAGCACGATCCTGGATTCAAACGCTCAGACTGAAGCACAGTGTGACCTGATGGTTGGGATGAGGACGTGGGAGCTCTGCGGGTCTGGTGCAGCAGAGGCTTAACATCAGATCAGCAGTGGTATCATCACATAAACACAACCTCAGACCCACACATCAGGGTGAATAAGAGCGAGTGCAGGTCGAGGGGCTACTGTACCTCACTAAGCTGATAATCCGCAGCCCAGCAGATAAACACCTATAAATATTTACAGTGTTGACATGGACCAGGCTGTAATAACGCTCACGAACCGAAGGGACGTAGAATAAATCCAATCCTCCCGTCGTCCCTGGAAGCTTTTCAGACAAGGCAGCGAGCACGAAACGCAGACTGAAAGCTCAGTTCTGCTGCGTCTGGACCAGCAGGGCTCAGTGGGTAAGTAAGAACAGCGGACAAAGGCAGCAGATCATTATGTTTTCATGTACTTCTACCGACGGAGCGGTTCCGTTCGGGAGGCCCAGCTGTGCTTTAGTGGGTCCGTCCCCTGAATTTCAGCCTCTCGAGTCTCTGTCTGTGTTCAGCACGAACACGCTTCATTTAGGTTCTTACTGCAGCAAAGCTAATGAAAGTGCTGGAAATGGAAAATGAAATAAACACAATATTGTTCCTCTTACTGTTAGATATGTATTACGCCATAAAGCTCCAGATGTTTTCAACGTGTGAAGTGGGACAGTTTATCCAGACGACGTCCTTTACCACTGAACCACAGAAGCCTCTACCCCCGTCGTTCTCTCTCATCTCTTTCATCCAGTGGTTATCCTCCTCCACGCAACCAAGCCTTAAGCTTTATTCACCTGCATCTGGACGAAGGCCAGAGGAGACGACTGCCTTAAGGAAAGTGTCCTTTAAGGACTGTGTTCTGGCTCATCAGCAGCCTCACTGTTATTTCAGCGAATGGCTCCAACTCAGCTAAATTGTGGCTCATCTTCCACAAACACGGACAAAGTGAGTGTTTCTCTCTGGTGTGTAGAATTTGCTGAGTAGTGTCACCTTCAGTGCTGTCAGGGAGGTTTACAGGCTCAGGAAAGTATTTCCCCACTGTGTGTTTGTTGTTTCATGAGCAGAACTGAGAGGAAAAGACCAGAAACCAACTAAGTGCAGGTTAATACTTGACTGTTCAGTGTGCTACGTAAAATAACATAAACTCTTTACCTATTAAACAAATACAGTGAAAAAGACTTAATATACTGTCAACCACATGGTATGACATGAAGCTTTATTCTGCCATATATCAAATTATCACCTGAGACCAAAGTTCGTTTTCCAAAACACTGTCAGAAAGACTTGAAGGCATCAGATGCTGCTGTGATTGATCTAGAGAGACGCTGAGATAAGACTCTTCTCTCTGAGCCGTCATGTCTCTAAAATACTAAATACAAGTCATAAACTGAAGAACGTGTCCTGCTGAGGCCCGTCTGCTTTCCGTCAGCTCCTAACACGTCCTAACAGTGACAACTCGGACCTGGAGTCGGACCAGAGCGGAGGTGAGTGGCACCGACTCGTAATTAGCGTCTTCTCTCCTGGTGCCTTCCCTCCCGCCTTCACCTCCTCCATTCATGCATCTTCCTCCTCTTCATCCCTCAGACCCACTTCACCTGCTTTCTCCCAGTCTGATCTGGGATCCGACCAACTAGAAACTCAGTGAAACCTGTTGTGAACCACATGAAACCCAGACTTTCCCATTTTCTGCATGAGAGACGTTTTAATTAACTTAATTAAAACTGTTTAGTTAGTAGCATGTGTGCGCTGCAGAGTTAAACCTTCTCTTGTAGCTCTTACTAAACCTCTTCATGTTCCACATGCGATTCCAGCTTGAACACGACTGGAACCAAAGTCAACAGTCAATGATAAAGAAACGTTCGAACTAGGATGATTCTTTGCTATTGTCAACTAATAATCTTGTTTTATCTCAGTTTTGTTTTCTCATTTTGTTGTTTGCTCGTTTTTTTTCATTTCTCTCTGCTTTCTCTCCTTTTTATCTTTGTATCTTGCCCTTTGTCCGTGCGTCTCTTTGTGATACTGTCTCTCTTTCCAATCTGTATCTCTTTCACAGTTGCCTCTGTATCAATAAACCCCAGCGATTTTAATCTTTCCATCTCTCTCTCTCTCGGTTTGACGGACAGTATTTTGTTGCAGCATGTGAATCTGTTCTCTTCGGCTTTTATCTCTGTGCAGAATAATCTACGTGGAGGATGGATGGAGGGCAGAGGGGAAGCAAACAGCTGCGCTCATCCTCACAAAATGGCTCTTCAACTGGCTGAAAGCTGAACACGACAAGGTCAAACTGGAATCCACTTACAGTTCCATCGCTTCCTGGAACAGTAAACAGCTCTGAGAGGCCGAGCGTCCCCTAACTTCAGAGTCTGGCAAACGCTGCCCTCACACAGGAAATGGACCTGCTGCTGTGCGCCAGATACGAACAGAGAGTCGAGATCGTTCACGTTCTCAGAAGGCGACCAATTTCCTCCTTTCAGCTGAAAACGTTCAGTCTGTCTCATCCAGAAAACACATTTAGAAGCTGTTGAAAGATACGAGCTGACGCTGGAGCTCGGACAGAGCAGCTGCCTGAATTGTCCGAGGAACCAGGACCCAAACATCGGCTCCGTTTCCCGGAGTTTATACGAATACTGGTTGTTAATGTGTTTTCACGCTGTCGTCTGGTTTTCCATCCACTTTCCATCCACAGCTACATGCTCAAACTCAGCCTGACTCTGAATCTGGACCAGGACCAAACAAACCGAGCGGCAAACATTTAATGAGCTCAGCTGCTTAGGTTAAATCAACCTCCCAGTACCTGTTATAACGGTCAGCAGGGTATCGGCCGTACTCCACGTCATAGTCTGATCTGAGGAGAGGAAGAGAGGCGAAGGTTAGAAACACAGGTCGTCTACTAGTCGCAGTCACATATGTCACATCTGCTTAGTTTACTCTGTAGACACAGGAAGCTGGTTTTTATTGCCGCCGTCATCAGGCCTGATGGGTGTTAATCCGCTTCACAATACTATCGATCAGCGCTTTGGCTCCGCTGTGCGTTTCCTGTCGAGCTGCGTAGGAGCAAAGCTTTAAACGCGTTTATTAGCCTGCAGGACGGCCTCGCTTCTCTGACCCTGGATCTCACTGAACACACGTTTTATGGCTCCCGCTGCCCGTTTATCTGTGTGATTAGCTTTAATATTGAAGTAGCAGCTGAGAGGACGCTGCTCGCTGCCATTATGAGCACATAACAGGCGATACGAGCAGCCACTCAGGCCTTCAGAATGACAGGAACAGCCTCCTCCAGGCCCTCGCCTGGGCCAGATGCTCCTCATCACTGCTGAAGGCTGCTTCCATTCAGTGGAGATATTCAGTCGTACTGGACATTTAACTCGCTGTGTGTTTAAAAAAAAGCTCTAAATAAAAGCTCATCTAGAAGAACGAATACAAATAAACACATAGGAATAATAATATTTTGTGCCTGATGCACAGCCTGATGGGTAAGGAGGGTTTTTCCTTTTCCATTTCAGACACCACCTTCATCGCCATGTTCGTGATCAAATCTTTCATCCTTAATCTCTCTGAAACAAAGAAACAAAACAGGCCTGAGTAAATAACAAACGTGGCCGCCTGGATTAAACGTTGCCGAAGAATCAAGAAAGAAACATCAGCTGTAATTCAGACTGAATTAAACTTTTCTAATCAAGAGATGTTTTAACAACAACAATCCACTTCTGAGTGATCAAGTCCTACTGAAGCGCGGCTACGAGCATGTTGACAACATGACGAGCCTCGTACACTACGACCACGGATCCTGGGGCCACGGACCCACAGCTGGAGCTGGTCCCTGATTAAAGCCCAACCAATCAGTCTGCAGTCTGAAAATAGGAAACGCTTGTTCAGCAGGTTTGCTCGTTTTCAAGGTATTTTGGCCATTTCAGGGACGTTTCATCACCTCTGCCACGGAGGTTAAGCTGCTGTCAGTCTGTCAGCAGGATTTCACACTAACCTGACAGTAGCTTCCACTGAGCTGCAGGACGGATGAGCCTCAGGTCACGAGGAGCTAATTAGATTTTGGAGATCCAGTTTCTGAGCGGACGCGTGCGGGTCAAAGCCTGAATTCAAGTCACGTTAAAAGTGACAGAAAGTCTGCATTTGGGAGGAGCCTTGTATTCTCCTGAGGTCACGGCAGGTTCTTCATCAGACTAAACCACAGCTCAGCTTCACGGAGCAGAAAGGTTCAAACAGGCCGATTAAAAACGAACACGACCAAACGTGAAGCTGGTGCAACGACACAAAACGCAACACAGCTCCGCAGTTCACTCTCAGCTATTGTTTACTGGCCCAACAGCAGGAACACGTCTGTCTGCCTCTGCTTCAGGTCTCGCCCCGAGTAAAACCCAGTCCGTCTAAGTAATTGTATAAATGTAAACTGCACGAGAGCCCACATCGAGGCGTAATGAGGCTTTATTTGCTCTGCGCCGAGCTGATCCAGACTCTGTGTCTGTTATTACAGACCTCTGTGGCCGTTCTGATGGAAATAATTACACAGCGAAGAACATCAGCTGTGGACCAACATATAGAATGAGAGGATCAATGATCTGCTTCGGTATCTTTAAATGAGAAGTCGAGTTTGTTTTAATAGCGTGAGTCGCCTCCGGAGCAGGAACGCGGTGGACGGAGCAGAATAACGAGGTGCGAGAGGACAAATGGTGGAAATGAGGAGAATCACTCGGGGACATTTGCATTTATATAACAGCAGCTTATCACTGCAGCACGAACAACATCACACACACAATGAGCAGTGTCGCAGAGGTTCGTCCTCATAGGAACGTGCCTCTCAAACACTGCTCCTATCGTGATTTCCTCCTCAGCAGCCGGGTGCTGCGTCATCGGCCGACGCCAGCGTACGGCGCGTGGCGAGGTGACGGGACTCAGGACGCATCGTGGCTCAGTGTGGAGGCCGAAGGGGCACAGGGCCGCTGCCATGGAGCCAAACGTTAGTACGGACACTACTGAAATGACCAGAGATGAACTAAATGGACATTTTATGAAGGTGTGAAGTGGAAGGCGAAAAAAAAAGTAGTAATCGTTCATTATAAAGATGTTGATGGACATAAATGAGGCTTAAAAAAAATCTACATTAACATCTCAGAAAAAATGTCAGACTTTCACTTCACTACACGTATTTGGTAACTACACTAATTAGTTAAGGTTAAAGAAGTGAAAACACTCATAGCTGAGATTTTAGAGTGAAACACAATCATAATTAGGATCATATTGAGAAATGACACTTTGCTCATGATGTTTTTCAGCTAAATGACAGTTTTACTTGACGCTACCTACACTACTGCTGCTAAACAAAGTAAAAAATATGAAGATAATTTATGTTTATCGTCAGGAGTTAAACTAAACATGGTCTAAATAACCTGACGTGTAAATTACCTTCACTCTTGATGCTGTTGCTGCTGGTGCACTTTGAAACAGCGACAGCGTGGTCAAACTCTATTATCTTAATTATATTTAAATGGTACGTTCGCTCTGCATGTAAACACGTTCAGTCATTTCGGAGTTGATGAGGTGAAGCAGCCTCCACCATCACAGCTCCATCACACACCGACAATAAATTAAAACAAAGAGGCCGTTTCGTTCTCTCTCCGTTTATCTTCCGTGTGTGTGTGTGGTAGTTAACCGGTTTTTGTTTTCCTGTTTTGTGTCTTTATCGAGCTGTTATTTTTCTCCTCAAAGGAAACGCTGATTCATCTCTTTAAACGCTCCTCTCAGCAGGGCGATCGAGGGACGAGAAGACATAATTACAGTGTTCTGCACAGTGCTCGCTCTCTCTCGTTCTCTCTCGCCCTCAGTGTGTCCTTTGATTTCTGTGCCTCCCTGCTCAGTTTCTACACAACAAACCCACAGATCAGTGGGAAAACTGTGCGAACCGACGCCCGCTGGGACCTGGGAGGCCCCTCCCCCACCGCCGTCAGTTCATTAAACACTGATTCACATGGATTCAGTGGGAAACGACCCGCAGGCATCCCAGCATGCCGTGCGTCTCCGAGCAGCGGGGCTTCAGTGAGGTCTGTTTGTCTCTGAGACAAAGCACGGGACAAATCAAGACAAACAAAGGATGGACCGGTTACGAGAAGACTAATCTGCATCTACATGTGGCCCAGCTGAAGGTCTGACAACCAGAGTCAGCACATGGCAACATTTCATCACCTTCCTTGTCTCCTTGTGCCAATAGAGAAAAAGAAAATCCTTCAACCAGCTGCTGGAAGACACACAGAAACCTGAAAACTGGAAACGTCAGGTCATTACTACACCTGTTTACTTCACTTTGATTAATTAGTACTTTTGTCAGTGTTGAGTTGTTTGACTGTTGTGAGATCCAGAGCAGCTGTCCAGAGAAAGCTTATCCACCTTCACTTCAGATTTCCTCCAGAGGCACAGGCTGCTTTAAAAGCTGGAATCTTTAAAACACGTCTGCCAGGAGGCAACTCGTTTAAAATAAAGGCTGGAGCCACCGGACGCTCGGGGGCTTTAACCTGAGAGAGGAGGCAGCGGATGCTCAGGGACACAGACATTACATTACAGTAGGAGGCTTCCCAGGTTTCTGCACTGATTCAAACTGCTCGACAGCAGCAAATATCAAAAATACACGAAAACCTTCCAAAAGTCTTCCTCAAGCACAGAAGCAACTTTCAACGCAAGGAAACTTTCAAAGGCCGTCGACTTTGGTGAAAGTTGGAACAACGTGTAGACTTTTCCTCGTTCTGTCATTGATTAATGTTGGGAGCCCGACGAGCTCCAGTATGTTTTTATCTCAGGCGACTTCTCAGCTGCTCAGAACAGGTTTGGTGTCGTTAGTTTTGATTACGAGACCGAGGAGGAGGCCGAGTCCATCTGGAGACACAAGCTGCTGCGTTCAGAAGGAAAATACTACGGAAAGCAGGCGGAGGAACATCAACGCAGCCGGAAGCTGCCGCACTGGAGTTAAGCTCCAGGTTCCGTGGGCTTGAAAGCATTTATCTCCACGGACCTTTTGAAGGAGATGCAGAGCTGACACACCAACCGTTCCTACAACATCACATGGGATCAGTGTTGTCACGTGGCTGTTTCACTATAACAGACACAGCCGACACAGGATTGATTCCAAAACCCACAACATCCGCCGTTCACATGGACTCTGACCTCTGACCTCAGTTTCCCACAGTGGCGGTTATCTAAGAATGAAAGCGTGTTAAATCCTGCAGAGCTGCAGGGAGTGAACTGCTCCCACTGGTTCTCTCCCACCGGGCCCGGCTGCCCGGCTGCAAATCCCAGCGCGGGCCGGCACCGAGTGGCGCGCGTCCCCGGCTTTAATCCGTGCAGCGGTGCTGGGATTTGGACGACGCGCTGGCTTTAGTTTCCATGTAAACAGAGAATGAGGTTAAAGCCGGGGACAGCTGCACCGTCGATCAGCGTCCGCTTCGCACAGCCAGCACCACAGTGCGGCTGCTCCCACTGCATTAACACTAAATGAGCTGCAAATGAGTTTCCAGAGTGGCTGTGAAATACAATGGGCCCTGCTGTAATTGCACAGCGGCGCTTCCAGAGCAGCTATTACGGCTCATGTTTGTGCTGCAACACAAAAAGCAAACCGCTCAACAGAAGCGTGCACCTGTGCTGTCAAGCTGCCGATGCTTCGCGAACTTCCTCTGACCCTGTTAATCTGAGCTCTCCGGGCCACCGTACATTAAAGGGCCAACTCACCTGTCGGGGATGCTGCTCCCTCTCTTGGCTGTCGGGGTCCGGCCGGCTCTCTGCTCGCCGTTCGTCCCGGCGTCTGAAAAAGAATCCGTCACATCGGGTTACAGACTGACACCGGGCGTCTCGCCAGCAGAGCTGAGAGAGGCGGTGATGGAGGTGGACGGGTGACCCAGCCTCACCCCGCTGCAGGCCCACAGCTCACAGAACCCACACAGACCCAGGCTCAGCAAACACAGACGCTAAATGGCCTCTGAATGAAATCAGTGGACTTCTATTTCTGAGACACTGGGGTTTGAGGAGGCTCCCTGTTGGAGTCTGGATCAGAGCGAGAGCAGCCCTGTCTGGACCTCCTGGAGCTGGGTGCATACGCCGCCTCCCACCTGCAGCAGGGTGGTTGATCGCCGTCACAGCGTCTGCAGCTTGTAGGACATTAGTCTTTTAGTGCGAGGTTTATGAGCGCCGTCACCCACCATCTGTTAACTGCTCCTCCCTCAGAGATCGATAAGGCTGCCGAGTCGCCCTGACACCCGCAACGCGCTGAATGCCTGATTGTGAATCATCCACGGAGTGATTACAGCTATTCGCCTGCTTATTGCTTTGCATTGTTTGGACGACATATCAGCTTCAGCGAGAGGTGGGATAGATGGAGGAGAAAGGAGGCGAATAAGAGACAGTGATGACAGGACAATTTCACACACTTGTAGTTATTGGTTTTCAGGGACAGGCTAGTCAGAGTTTGGCAGGAAACCCAGAGCAGCGGCCGGCTGTGCAGCAGAGGAAAGCTCCGAGCCATTATTTCTAACCGGGGACGTCTGCCTCCCTGTGAAGACGAGTCCGTTCGAAAGCACAGAGGAGTTTGGACATTTTAAACGTTTTCCACAGTTATGGTCATGTGGTCAAACTGGAAAACTAAAACATTTTGGTTCAAATTCAGCGTGAAGCCCTTTGACACACAGAAAGCACAGCTGCTCATTCAGAGCTCATGTAGTTTGAAATGCATCGTTTTACAATGCGATGCTTCCACTTCAGGGAGGAACTGCAACCAGGTGAAGCAGGTGACCTTCAAGTATTTCCCCCAGACAGGAGACTAGTTGTGCATCGATACCACAGCAGATTGAAAATGGATGCTACTGGAAGCAACTGAAACATTTACGTTCATTTTTTATTCTTCCTCAAAAATATTTCTCACAACGAATGTGCGTTGTTTAAAACGATTAAATATTCTGCAACACAAGTCAGACTCCCAAGGAAATAGACGTAAGATTAGACATGATAAGATTCACAAAGCTGAAGAAATCTTAGTCCTGATGCCAGAACAAGCTGACGTGCGTCTCTGGTGACGTTTCGTAACCGTCTCTCCATCTGCACCACTGCTTTACAAAGCCCATCGCTGTCATATCGGTCCTGGGAGAGCGTCCGCCCTCAGGCCTCAGGCCTCACTTAACATTCCTTAGTTCCTTGTCGGATGTATTTTCCTCTCGCATTTGTTCTTACAGTCGTGAACTAATATTCAGGTTCGGAGTCACTGCTGTAAAGTTGCTTCACATCTGTGACGATGTGATCGCTGACATTTCAGCGCTTTCGTGGCTGATTAAACAGAACCTTGAATATACGACGTGTGAGAAGCCTCTGAGTCCGAATCCTCAGGCTTTTTTAACTCTGCTATTAAAAATGATCTTAAATGATCATCTTAACATTATTGACGCCACAAAACAATAACTGCTATAATAGGTATAAAGACAATATGGACAAAAGAAATTTTGGATTCATGTGGACAGAATATGGTTAGTTTTCATTAGAACATGCTTCACGTGGACTAGACGCACAATAAACCGACAGCTCAGTGATTCCTGGTGCATCAGCAGCTTCCTTCTCTCAACTCCAACGATCCAGCTGAATTAACATCATCAACCATTTACTGTAACAAACCTATGAAGACGGAGACACCTGTGGTCCAGTATTGGACTAAGCCGTGCCCCGTAATGACCTCATGCTCGTTCTAGTGTTTCATAATGGACCCGGCTCAGCTCTGATTACAGCACTGCATCACACAACCTCCAGATATTATTCTTCCTCTAGAACCTTCACTCATCCACATCCAGTCTCCTTCACACAGTACGTCAGGTTTCACTTTCCACAACTTCATAAACGTAGAAACACGCTCGTCTGCACTTCTCAGCCCATCAGCTTCACGCAACGCTTGAGCTCCTGCAGCTGTCACTTCAGTGAAGTCACAGAGAAGACAGGCAACACACGCACCTGCAGCATCTGATGTGTGTGCGGTACTTACGTCTGTCCAGGTGACAGTCGCTCCTGAAATGAGCCATAACTGGAGGAGGAGGAGACGAGGATCTGCCTGCAGCCTCGGCGTGTCAGAGACTGAGTCCCTGCTCACCAAACACTGGGCTGAGGGCTGAGCGTGGCAGCGGCTCGTACCATCCGACGCTGAGAGGGGTGGAGGCAGCTCCATGTGTCTGCAGGGGAGAAGGGAGGGAGAGCGACAGGAAGCAGCTAAAGTAGAGTCACTGGAATAAAATGGAAGCAGTGCAGTAGAACCTCGAGATCCAGCTGAAGGACGAGCAGGTGCTTTGTCCTGTTTCGCCCCCTGGTGCATCACAGCTGAAGTGGAAGTGACCTAAACGTACTGTTCTGTACTGTGACTTCATATATTTACTAGAGTCGAGGAACAAGTCATTTGTTACTTTAGCGATTTGAATACAACAATAAACTTTACAACCCATTTACTTTAACAAAGCAAAGAAGTAGTAACAGCTTACTGGTATTTTAACTGCACTTTAGTCAATCACATTGTTTATTAAACTGCCCAAGTGCATGCTGGGTATTGTACTTTACATACCAAACAAAAGTATACTTTAATATCATAATAGTTGCTTAATGTGAAACAAGGATGATGCATAACCTTCTTTTGCAGCCTCTCAGGTTTATCTGCAGATTGTCGTGTGTTCTGACCGACCCAGTGACTGTCAGACCCGCAGCCCGGCCGCCCAGCTGACACCCGACTCTGCTTTAATTACCAAACCCATTACGTGATTTCATTTTAATTAAAACTGTCACATCTAATTAAGATGTGAAGATGAGGAGAGCCGCGGCGTCTCCTGGGCTTCGCTATTTATGTTGGAGTTAATGGCCGTCAGCAGCCGGCCTCCCAGCATGCATTTCAATGAGCTGGGGGGTCAACACACGCCAGGCTTGGAACAGCTTCTAAATCCTGCTTCCCACAACATGAATTCACTGATTCACCCTGTAAACTCAGCACAAACATCTGCTTGAACTGAAGGATGAGCTGATGTGGGTCCGGAGCCTCTCTTCGTTATCAGCACCTCAACTCAGAGATGTGTCTGTAAACGTTGCTTTTCTCAAGCTTTTCCCACCACTGCACGTGTCTAACATTCACATTGGAGGAGCAGAGGTTAGATCTCAAGAAACCAAAAAAACAGACAGAAACTGGTCTTCGGGCTGAAGCGCCACCCAGTGGACACGAGGAGAACTGCAGTCGTGTGACACTACTTTCATAACGTCTGAAGGTTGAGTCATGGCAACTGGACTTCTTCTAGTTAGTTAGTACTAATTGAGTCTAGTTAGTTAGTACTAATTGAGTCTAGTTAGTTAGTACTAGTTGAGTCTAGTTAGTTAGTACTAGTTGAGTCATGGCTCAACCTTCAGACAACTTGACCTGGATGAATGAGAATCTTCACAGACACTACTTCATAACAGATCACACGATTCATTTATTCAGAAAACATTTTGGAGAAGAAGAGAAAGAGGCTGCCGGGTCAGAACCAGAGCTTTTTAAAGATGACATCACTCAGATAATCAGTTAATCAGTCAAGGACTACACCAAAGCCACAACAGATCCTTTAGGAGCTATTTATTTAAAGATGATGCAGATAATTCTTGTCATCCTTAAATGACTAAAGCTCCATCTTTTACACTCAGTTGACTTCGGTGACATTCACGGTCTTGTCTGGAAACATTTGCAGAGTCAAACGTCCAAAACCACGCGTTCTAACGTTTTATTTGCTTTTCTCGATTCCCAAAACTTCCAAGGCCTTTCAAGGACCATGCACAGGCGCGCTGGAACGTCCTTACAGGAGATTATAGCATATGTTCATAGTCTACCATTAACATGCTGCATATATGACCGAGTTTATTCGAGCAGCAGCTTCTCTGGTCTCTATGTGGGGGGTGTCGGTGGCTGCCTTGTCATTTAGGAGCCACGGGACATTATCCGAGACAGCAAAGCAGAGGTTTGGTGTAATTGGAGCAGGAGTCACATTCCTGAGTCGGATCTGAACCAGTCAGATGATGATTGAAAGACACCGCTGCCAGCTGACGGCTCCATATAATTTGTGAATCTATTTTTGGAGATGATGATGGAGCCAAAAAAAAGTGAAAGCACTTTCCAGATGTGGGAGCTGCTCCTCCTCCAGCATATCTGAGAGTAGGAGGCTGGAGGCGGAGTCCTGATCTGACAAGTGCCCTCGAAAAGAAACAGGAGGAGGAAAGCTGGTTGAGGTTCAGAGCCGCTGAACCACAGGCTGAGGATGGAGCTCTGGTCCAGGATGGAGGCTGCTGGAGTCGTGGTGTTGATGCTGTGTCTTCAGACCTCGGTTTCGTCTGCTCAGGTGAGAACAGGTGACAGTGCTAATGATTTTCCTCTCTGGACCACATAACATGTTTCACAAATGATTACATGAAGTTGTGCCTTTTAACGTCTTTACTTTTCTTTCTTTATTCCTTTAATTCCACTTTTACTGGTCAGTATATTTTAGTCAGAAAAGAAAAAAACGTAACATTTTGTTGAATACAATGTAGAATTTGTATTATTTATCTTAACAATGCTCATTAAGTCGAAGAATAAGATTTTTTAAAGTTGTTTGGTACTGAACAGGACGTGATCACACACTTCAGTGTTGCTGCTGTTTTCTATTCTCTTTTTTTCTAGCGCCAACGTACAAACTCACATCTTTCATGAGTGAATTCATGTGTTGTAGCATTTACTCTCAGTAAAGACACCAACCCGTTGGACATTTTAGTTTTTCAGAACAGATGACGCGCTGCTAAAAGTGGCTGGTGCCTAATGTGTGAACTAGTACGACAGAGACGCTTCAGTGCCAGAGGTGGTTTATTGTGCAGTAGCACTTGGTTCTAAGTTATTAAAGTGATATTTACACACTGCTTGAGTCCAGTGAATTTCAAGCGTGAGCTTATTTGATTGGTCTGTCCTTCTGCAGTCAAATGCCTCAAATCCCAAACCTCATGAAACAATCCAGCGTTGTTCACGATTGGTGTGGTTTTAGACACCACCTCGTTTCCAGGTGTTTTCCCTCTCAGGACTCTTCGGTGGCAGATGCAGGGACAGGGTGGCTCGTCCTCGCCTGCGACCACCAGACTGAGGGACGGCTTCTTCCTGGATGCTGACTCCTTCCTCTCTGCCGCACCATGCAAATTACCAATCTGAACCTTTCACTTCATTATTTGTTGCCCACTATTGTTTTAATTATTTCCATTCTTTTTATGTCAACATGGGAAATTTAAATCCTTGATCTTTGATGTTATTGTTTTTCTGGCTTCTTTTCTGATGACACTTCTTAGAAACCAATGGATCAAATTAAATTACTGACCGATCAGAGGCAAGTGGAGCAGAGCTGAGTGCTCTGACAAGACATTCATCACTGTTCAACCCAGCTTTTAATGTCTTTCAGCTCATTGTTTTGATGCTCTGGTCTGTAATTTTACATCACCGCCCAGCTCTATCTTTAACCTGGACACATTTCAGCCAATCCAACCTGGAACTCGTTTTTTTGTCAGGCCACTCTTGGATCTATCACAAGCGTCAGCCTTTCCTAACCTCCGTGTCCTGTTCACAGGACTGTCCGTCCACTCACGACCTGCTCAACTCGCTGCGACAGGTGGAAAAGATGTTGGTGGTGCACGAGGCGTCCTACCAGCAGGGCCTGCGCTCCCTGAAGAAGAAGATCAGTGCTCTGCACAACAGCACCATGGCGATCTATAAGGCCGGCAAGAACGGTGAGGCAGGGAGAAATACCCATCATGCAACAGGCGTCTTCACAGAGTAGCCACATCTCACTGAAAGCTGCCACCACAACAGCACAGTCAGACCTGAACCGTTCACATGATTCACATGTCACAAACCAACGTAACTTCCACACATGGAACAAGATGAATTTAATGACCATGAGCCTGTCTGCTCCCCAGCGTCCTGCTCCAAACCAGAGACCCCCGCTCACGGCCGCAGGCTGGGCAGGGTGTTCGGCGTCGGACACGAGATCCACTTCCTGTGCAAACCGGGCTACGAGCTGATTGGCCCCCGAACCCGAGTGTGTCTGGAGTCTCTGAAATGGAGCGGCCAGCAGCCGATGTGCAGACGTGAGTCAGACGGCAGCTGACCGTCAGCAGCAGTAGTTTTGTTTGCTCAGCTTCTTCTTTCTTTTCAGGCTTCAACCACACCGGTAATTCCCTGGCCTCCTTCACTCCTCCAGCTCCCTCTTCATTTCCTGCCTCTGCTGCTCTGTTAGCATCCTCCTCTTCCTCCTCCTCCACACTCTCCTCCTCGTCATCCACGACATCCTCTCCCGCTGCCTCTGTCCGACCATCTCACTGCACTCACTTCCTGGGCTCCACCCGTTGCACCTGTGATGTAGGTTTCACCATATCGGGCCGTGATAACAACATCTGCACAGGTAAATCGGTAAATATTTCTGACGGCTCTGTCGAACTTTGACCCCTAACAGTCTGGTGTGCATTTCAGACATCGATGAGTGTCGCCTGTTTCCTCTCGGTCAACCCGGTCGTCTCTGCGTCCATCAGTGCGTAAACACTCCCGGCAGCTTCCACTGCTTCTGCCCAGCTGGATACGACCTTGACAGAGACGGCCGCAGCTGCACAGGTCAGAGTTCAAAGGTCATCCGGTCATTTAAAGGCGAAGTTCAGAGACTTGCTCTGGTGGTGACCCTCTCGCCTTGTGTTCAGATGTCAACGAATGTGAAAACGAGACAAACAACTGCACAGTGGACCAGATGTGCATCAACACTAACGGAGGCTTCCAGTGCGTGACGGCGGAGTGTCCTACGACGCAGAACGCCACGTACATCAAGACGTCGCCGACGTAAGAGCACATGTTCTTTGTCGTCCTTTGTCCTAGTGTTTACAACTAACAGACGTCACAGTGCAGAAGCTTGGTTTGGTGGGATTGGATTTGTCAGCTAAAATGGTCGCTGCAGGACTCCAGCCAATAAAACGTGCATGAAGAGTCCAGGCTCTAGGCTGATGTTGGCGTTGCAGTGCGTCCTGCCCATGAGCTGGTTGATTAAGAGACGACACAAGAGAAAAGCTGAAGTGCAAACACAGCAGAAGCAAAAATGCAAAGCTGGCAGATGAGCAAAGAAAGCCACAAACCTCACCCCTCAAAAGACAAAGACTCCAATCAAACGACAGCGACAGGGCCAAGAAGAAAACAATGGCTTTCACCTCCACGTCGCCCACTTCCTCTCTCCGCCCGTCACTTAGCTCCCCTCCTCTGACACCAACTGGGCCGAGAGTCGGTTTGAGGTTTGGTTTCAGGCTCCACTCAGCTGATTGGGGGCCAGAGGTGCAAAACGTCTTTATAGCGGTGGGCGGGGGCCAAACGTGTTTAGTGGCTGCGGAGTTTAGATTTATTCTCCCAGCGGAGTCATAGTCATATCAGTACCAGGGAGGACACTGCTGTGGGCACGAACTCTCCAGGGCATCGCTGCCACATGCTGGGTTATATTTAGTTCATGTCATGTCCATTGAGTCACTAATTAAAGTAAAACAATACGTGGCTAGTATTTGAATATTATTACTTTTACTGTCATTATTAATCTGCAATTATTTAATGCAGATTTGACATTAACTTTATTTGTGAGGATCATTTGGAACAAACATGGACTTTGAGGAACTTTTTTTTTTCTCCATTGCCTGGTTGACCTTAGCTGAAGTACTTTACAGTACTGTACTGTATTTGGTACTTCATCGTGAATGCCTGTATTACTGTAAGTATTACTGATTAGTATTTGTTTTCCTGTCCTGTTTACATAAATCGCGTGAATATGTGTCTGCGTAATTTCACTGAGGGCGTGACCTTGTTAGAAAGTAAACAAGTCGTCTTCAGGCACCCGCAACAATTCAAAGATGGAAACCAGGCGTCGTTAAGACAAAGGAATCAATACGAATTCCAGGCCCTTAAACCACAACCACACAAAGACTGACATCCACCAACCGCATGTCCCATGATGCTCTGCTGTGACCTGGACCTAACCAGGTCAAACACGGTTTGTATCAAAGAGTGTAGGAGCACAAACGGCCCAGACGCTTACGAGTTACCACAACTGATGTCGACCAAGGCAGCAAGAATCAACTGAAACCTGGATGTTTCGCTACCTTTGTGCCAGTTACAATCATATTGTATATTATATTAAAGTTCCAGGTTTTTTTATACCATTTCCAACTGTCAGGCTTTGTTATACTTTGGGTTGGACTCACCAACATTTACAGATTTGTCCTGTCTGCTCACCACTATATAAAACCCCTCTCATACCATCACCACCAACCTCACGGTCTGTGTGCTCCTCTCCAGGCGCTGTGAGAGAAACCCATGCATGCTGGGAGACACAGCTTGCATCCAGGCACCAAACTCCATCACCTTCCACTTCCTGTCCGTGGTGTCCAACATGTCCGCCCCCCGCATCCTCTTCCGGGTGTCCGCAGCTCGCGTGTTAGGCGACACCCTGCGCTTCGGCCTGGCAGGGAGTCGAGGCCGGGGCCACTTCAGCGTGCAGCGCTCAGGGCGTCAAACCGGCACCCTGCTCCTGGTGACACCCATCAAAGGGCCCGCCACTCTGGAGGCCGAGGTGGAGATGAGCGAGCTGGAGCACAACACCCTGCTAGGTCGCTACCTCACCAAGGTCACGCTGTTCGTCTCTCCTTACGAGTTTTAGGGAGGGCTGGTAGTCAGGAGGTTCTGTGATTGGCGTAGCTGGGATTTGGCTTTTTGACTCCGTCTCTATTTTGTCTTTTCCCCCAAATGGGAAAGAAAAAAAAGTTAAAATCACAACTAAAACAATTTCCAGAAACGTTGGAACTGACTTAAATATCGGTCCACCTGCACAGGCTCATTCACTGCACTACAGAGACATTCAGTCACTAGAACCTGGTATAAGCAGAGTTTCTGTATTAGATTGAATTACACTGTGCAGGTGAACCTGATAATGTGGCCACTGGCCATAATAATGTGTTATCATAAGGTTATAAAGGGCTGATTAGCTGCTCCGTCACAGAGGACAGATCCACAGCAAGTGAAGAAGGAAATTCATTGAGGTTAACAAGTGGAGGGTCAGAGACCAGACACGGTGCTGAGGCAGAGCTGTCGGTTGGTGGGAACCTTTAGATGAGGTCTTTAAACGTTATGGAGGTGACGCAGGTGATGGAGGACGTGGGTTGAGCCACAGTAGGTCTGATGAGTACAGGGGCAGGAACATGAAGCCCAGCTGTCACTGCGGACGACGGGTGTAAACCACTGAGGGTCGAGCCTCTTTGTAGCTAAACTGTGTGTTGAAGTGTGTGTGTACATGATACCGAGTAGATGTTTAGTTTAACACGACAGAAGCTTTTAGAATTAATATAGAAACTTATCTCACAGTAAATTTAATGTGACACTGATGTGATAAAGGTTTTTAAACAGAGACCATAAGGTTGAAGAAGCTGACGTTAAAATAAAATAAAGGAGAAATCCTCCAGGTGAAACCTGTGTGTGGGTCAGTGTTATAAAATATCATTAAGATGAAACTGAAACCACCACTGGACATTACAGAAATACATGATGCTGGTACATTTCTGAATCTAAGTTAGGACAGCATCACATTTAGGTTGGTCCCATAAATGGATTAGTAGAAAACCCGGACACAAGCAGCAAAGTGTCCCAGAAACAAAACAAGCAACAAGCACAGAAAAAAAAAAAGAAACATAAATCACATTAAGTCAGTATAATGATACAAAACAACCAAAATGAAAAACATCCCTTTAGCTGCAAAACAAGGAAACAAGCACTAAAAGCTGGACACAGATGAGTTGTGTTCATTTTGTGTCCATGTTTGGATCTGGCTGCGCTGAGATCTGATCCTAACAAACTGGGGCTCAGTGTATTTGTAACTTTACTGTGTAGCTAAATTCTGTTACTGTGCTTCGTCTTTACGCTGATTATACGTTTAAAACATAGAATAAACATGTTTACCCCAACGTCCCGTCATGTGTCGTGATGTGTGACTGTAAATCCTCCTGAAAGGCATTTTGGGTGTTTTGAGACATTTCCGTCTGAACTGAAGCTGCGAGCTCAACGTGTTTTGGTCTGTGAGGCTGAAGAATGTGACACGGGTCCGTCAGACAGACTGCAGACTCCACGGGCCAGACAGAACACACACAGATGCAGACACGCACCAATATGTGTTTACACTGTACGACTGCATGACCCGAACCAGACGCAGGCGAGTCCAGCTCTGTTCACAGCAGTGAGATGCTCACGTATGTGTGAACATAATGAATAGTGGTGAAAGCACCTGCACTTAAATCACTTAGTGATGAATATTAAGGGTCACAATCTCCACTTGTATTTGCTCTGACACGCGTTAACTTGGATTAAAGCTCTATTGGTTTTGCTCACCCACATCTTAAGTGAACTAAAGGTGCTGAAGCATGTGACCAGCTCCTTGTTATCGAGTTCTGGGCCCTCAGATATGAACCAGTCTTTCTGAGGAAAAGAAAAAAAGAAATGAACCAGTAAACAACACGAGCTCAACAACAACCTCAGATCCTGCATCAGGACTCAACCATCCACTTTCATTCCGTTCTGGAGGCTGCTGAGATTTTCATTATTTTTTTGTTCTGTTCCTACAACCAGCCCTGAAGGACTAGGTCAGCTGATCTGATCCACAAGGTGTTTGGGGAACAGCAAAAGTGGTCGAACCCATCGGACTAGAAACTCCACACGAACATGCAGCTTCAGCGAAACCAGCTCCTCATCCCACACGACCAACTATAGAAACGCAAGAATGAGTTTCAACAAGGGACACATGAATCAGTCCAGTCAGACTTATTGTCTAACAGCAGAACAAATGACAGGACGTCTCTGGGTTTCCATCTTCCAAATCCTGAGCTATCAATTACCAGCCACTTACAGCACCACCATTGTTGTGGATTTTAAAATGTTCAGGATCGGTATTACTTCATGTCGAGTCAGGTTTTTAACAGCACCACTGATATTTACTGGTTTTGTTTCAGAGGTTCTTACCCTGAAGTTTACACCAAATGGAACCAGAATCATAAGATTTGTATGAGCCCAACTTTTCGCGTAAATGTGTGGTGACTGATAATTGCGTAAATGTAATGTTTAAAGCAACATCTTGCAGGAAATCACCTCTGTTACATGACTCCAGAGGAAAAACAGCCGTCAGGAAGTTCCAGCATCTTTAGCAGAGTTGAACTAAAACAACCTGGTGTGTTTTCCCGTGGCTTCAGGTGGTTGGGTAACAAACAGACAGGACAGCAGAATAGAAACCTTGCAGACTTTATTATTTTATTAACAAACTGTCCAACGTTCATCTGTACAGAACCAAAAAGAAATCAAAGAAGAGTGGACAGAGGGGAAAATCAGATAAACCGAGAGCTTCATGGACTCAAGCGCACAAAAAAAAAAAAAAACTGTCACAAAATATAAAATATTGTTGTCATCGCTTGGGACAAGGAAAGACAGACAGGAGATCATCCTGCAGACACACATGGTCTGAGGTCTGTGGGCAACACACAAACACAGAGACATCATGCAACACACAAACACGCTCGCACCCACGTGCTCCTCCGCTGGGTGGTTCTGGGATGTTCTGTACAGCGGGACGGCGAGTAGGCACGCTTTGACAGAACCGACGTCAGAAGGGAGGGGGAACAAAAGCGAAGGCAGTTGGACGAATCAGAAGGTCTCATTTACAAGCAGGAAGGGCAGCAAACCAGGCTTCAAACAGCGGAAATGAAAACGGGAGGGACCGTTAATGACGCGTCAGCACTCAGCGTAGCAGATATGTACACAGCAGCTCCAACTGCGACAGATTCTCATCGACACTTGTTTTCAAGCAGGATGTTCGGACTTTCAAGCGAGACCAAAAAGCTCGATAATAAAACCAGACCATGATTCTACTCAGACGGTTCCGTCCTCTCACCAGTATTTGATTGACAGCTGTCACTAGCAAAGCCAGCAGAACTAAGAGGCACCAGGTTGGCGCCACTGATGGGTCTGAAGAACCTTCACAGGCGCCGCCGCTCATCCCCGCAGCACAGACACATTAAAAAGACCCAGCTCAATATGAAGAGTCACCTACGCTGCTCTCTTCGCCCTCACCAGTGCTCAGCCCTCACTCACTACCTCCCAAAGAGGCGTTCGCTGCCCTGCGTGAAACGTCGATGCCTGGAGGATGCTGAACCTTCGCTGCCAGCACCCTCCCCCCTCCATCCACCCTGCAGGAAGAAGGGGACGCATGCTCGCTGGAGAAAAAGGCAACCAGAGAACATTCAAATGATAGAAGAACCTTTGATCATTAGTAAACAAATAAATAAGGCTAAGACAAAACAATATATATATATTTGAAGATATTAAAAAAGTAAATGTGCAATGATTCCAGTATCTTCACATCTCTAATATTTGTGTTTTATTTTTCCTGCGTTGCTCCAAGCTTTTCTGAGTCATCCCGCGTAAAACAGCCAGTCTGCAAGGTCATCACTGGAAAAACAACCCACCCACCCAGACCTGGTTTGGACTATGATCTCGCCTCTTTACTGTGATGATGACACATGAACAGCGAAATCTAAACTGAGATCAGGAGGTGGACGAAGTGCTTACGTGATAGCGGTTCAGTAACGGAGAGCTCATGTTGCCAGATCTGCCATTTCCGGCAGAAAATAACCACAGTTAATCTCTAGAGGGATGAGCTTCTGCAAGCATCATTTCTTTTTGTCCCCTGTCTCCAACCTCATCTCTGGCTCAGCGGGCGGGCGGCGCCACCTGCCTGGCAGTCCTACGGCGATAAAATCTAACACACTTCAGAAAAAAAAAAAAAAAAAAAAAAAAAAGAAAAAAAAAGAGCCAAACAACCCACACAAACCCCTTTAAGCAGAAGGACAAACTAGAAGAATATGGTGGAAGAAAGACAGTTTGCATCACACACACTTTCACTCACTCGCACACACTTGAATCATTAAAATACTGGAGTCATTAAACTGCTCGATACATGAGCTTCTCCTTGTCCCACTTTCTACACATTTACATGTATGATTTCTTTCACCTCCCTTACCACAAAAACTAGACGCGATTCGTCATCCTTACAACCCCAAAAACCTCCTCTCCGCTCCCTCTCCTTACCCACGCCACTCCCTCACCACAACAAAAGGGAGGACCTTAAGCGTGATTACTGCATCTAAATTGAGAGAGAAACTGCCAGAGGGTCCAAAGCTCTGCATCAAATCAAAGAATAGATCTGAAAGACGGAGAAAAAGATGTGGTGGTGGGTGTGGCCTCTTGGAGAGTGGGTAAGGCTCAGGGAGAGGTGGCAGGAGAATCACTTAGAACGCCAACCTTCACCTGCAGGACTGGGGATAAAGTCAATCCATCTATGAAAAAGGGGGGAAAAAGAAAAAAAAAATCATGAGCAACTTCACTGGGCCAAGAAAAAAAAAGAGTGGCAAATTTAGAAGGCAGGTGGAGTTTTTGTTGGGGGTAAATAAGGTCGAGGTCTTTGAGCGGAGGCCACTTCTCCTGTGGGCGTGTCCTGATCCAGTTTGGGGCGTGGTCTACCTGTCCTTCAGCTCCTGAGTGACACGTTTGGTGAATCTGCCACAAAACAGCCCCATCAGGAAGAGAAGCGCCACAGCTGCACCGATCACCGTGAGGATGTAGTTCTTGGATGGTGAGGTCATCACCTGCATGGCCAATTCTGCAAAGCCTTCAGCAGGAGCCACCTGAGGGGGTAAATAAAAACCAGACCAACATCAGCCCTGCAGAGTGAAAATTCAACTTAGAAATATGCCGTTTGTGACTCACAATTTAGGACTATTACACATAATTAATGCAAAAACCAAGACAATAAAATGGGACAACCAATAAGGTTGTAGTTCAACAACCACTTAAACCTTCAGAAAACAACCCAAAGCCTGAGACACAACCTTCCCTGCTGACTAAGTTCTGTTCTACATCGGTCTCTAGACTGAAAACACTGAGCAGCTCCTGTTTCAGTTGTGTCTTTGCAGAGGGGGCTCAGAGTGTCTCCCGTGTGGTGTGTGCAGAGTAACGCACCTTGGCAGCATAGCTCCACATGTCGATGCGATCCTGAAGTCTCTTCTTGCACTCTGGCTGTAGACGAACTCGCTTGTCCTGCAGTGCTTCCATCAGACACGACATCTCTGCGGACACAAACAGAACATTGTCTTATCGGACATGAATTTACCTTCAGGTCAGTTAGAAACCATTCAGTCTACTATGTTTATCCTTCCAGCTAAATTCAGCTACAAAACTGATCAATTAATCAAATGTCAAGCCCGCTTAAAAACACAAAGGACTGGGTGTCCTGTAATGTTCTAATTCTAAATTAAGACAAGGCAGAGCTTAATGTGTTTGGGCTAAAAACCTCAGAATGAGTTATCTTTAAGAAATCTCTACAACCGGCTTCTTCCATTTTCCAAATATTGCTGAAACTAGGAGAGTGACGCTGAAACTTAATCTTAAGTTCTGGCTGGAATTATCATATTTCTCCTACAATAGTTTCCCAAGATTTAAAATCTGTTCGTGTTGGCTTTTACACAGTTTTTGGCTTTGCTATATAAAGTCAATAAGGTTTGTGATTGAGCACCATAACAAACCGAGCTCAACGGTTTGGAGAAACTATGCAAATTCATATTACGGCAAAATCCGATGACTAAATTTTGCAATGTAAGAATGTGACACAGCTGAAGTGCGTGGTTTGCCGCTGGACTCACGGCGACCCCTGCCAGGGGGGATGGCAGCACAGTGATGTTTGATGTCCAGAGCGCAGGCGGTGTGGAGGACAGGGTCAACGAAGATGTCTGCCTTACTCTCCTTCAGAATGTTCAACACCTCCTGCAGTACGGAGAAAGACAACAGTGAATGGAAAGGAGTGTTCACACGTCCATGGAATGAGGAGGAGAAAGGACAAATAAAAAAAAAGAATTAAAAAAAAAAGGAAGGATGGATCTGGGAAGAACAGAATAAAACACGAGTGGGGAAAAAACAAAAACACCCTTGTCTTTGTTCGGGAACAGACTGCACACCCTGACATCATGACACGTACCTTCTTACATGGTTCCTGTTTGATCTTCAGCAGATTGACTTTCAGACACTCCTCCACCTGCCCCGTCTGCTCCTGAGCTGCAGCCTCCTCCGGACACAGTTGAGTGATCTAAACACACACACAGTTTAAGAAGCTGTACCTGATCGCTACAAACTCTGCTTTTAAATCTTGTGATCTTAAAGTCAGGCTTGACCATAGTCCAAGAGACATTTGTTGAACTATAGAGATGAATGTAATGAGTCTAAGTTGACATTTTCACGAGTTCATTTTCAAAGTTCGATTCATTTCGACTTCATTACACTATTATAAAACTACAAAAGCTCATTTGATGACAACCTCCCTACAACTAAAATGTACAAACCTAAGAAGAGAGACAGAACAATTCAACTAATGCTTTCAGTGTTTGTAATGCAGAAGAATGGAAGAGGACATGAACCTCATCTGTGCAGTGTAGCTGCAGCTGAGGGTCTAGCCTGTAGTCCAGAGCAGACTCCTGCAGGATGACCCGGATCTGGTCTTCACAGTCTGGAGACAAACGCTGAAACACACACAAAGTTGATATTTTTACTGCATTTCCATCAGTAACTTGCAAAACCACTTATAACCATGAAATGCAACATTAATTTATATAATATAAATGCTATTAAATGTGTCACATTATAACAATAATTACTGTGGGAGTCTTGAAGAGCTTGTCTGTCAAAAATCACAGCAGTGACTGACCTGGTCGGCATATTTCAGCTTGAGGCAGGAGATGACCTGGCCCTCCAGCTCATTATCAGCAGTCACCTTGACCAGGATGGAGTGGCAGAACTTTGGGATGTCTGCTTTGCAGGCTTTCTTTAGGACGGGGTTCAGCCTGTAGTCTGGAGACAAGCGCACAGAGTCGGCTGTTGGAGCAGCAATTCTGAAAAGCCTAAGATACGAGACGTATGCGATGAACGGAATATGTACCTGTGTTCTGGGTGATTTGTCTCTTGGTGATCATCTGTTTGCATTTGGGATCCATCAGCTCACTGTTTTTGTTCTGTTTCAGACACTGCAGGACGTTTTTCCCCTCCGAGTCTGTACAGAAACGCTGACACAGACACAAAACACCTGCTACATACAAGTCCATCATAAAAACATAAAGGGAAAACACACCACTAACTCTCAGATATGAGCTGCAAAAAAAGGAAACATAAAAAAAAAAAAAAAAAAAAAAACAACTTCACAGCAGTATTCTGATATTTTGAGCAATTGAGGCCTTTTATTTTGACCATACAAGTGAGAAGGACCCAAAAGAGGCGAGGTGGGAAAGCAGGGTGTGATGTGTATACACGATCGCTCCTCCGTGAATGCTTGACTTGTTTACCTTGATCATGTGTTTGCAGACTCGGATTAGCTGGTAGTCCAGGTCAGGCTCAGCCATCTCCACCTCCTGCAGCTTGAAGATCCGCTGGTGGCAGCGTGAAGTCAAAGAGTGCTTCTTCTCCTTCAGACACTCAATAACCTACAAACAAACAGTGAGAAAGAGAAGATGGTCTGATCGTTAATGAAGTACATGAACTGTATCCAACTTCAGCATAGAGATCTGGGTCTGACCATTACTTACTGTGGAAAAAGATCTACTTACTACATAAAATCCTGTTAGTGAACAAACACAAAAAGACAAACTCGCAGACTCTAATCTGCCGATTCTAAAGCCGATTCATATCTTATGACCATTAATGCTGCCACCTGCTGGATGTTAGAAACATGCACATCCTCCATTGTGTCAGAGCTTTCTTTCAAAAACTCCAAGAACCATCTTGAAGATATTTTTTAGCATTTGATGTTGTGAACAAAGCACCTATCACAATAGCGACAGCTCACTGGACAGGACAAGCAGTGAGGTGTATGTATTCTCTGTATGTATGTACTGCACATGTGGAAGAACTGACAAAGCAAGACTTGCTAACCTGTGCATTGCCATAAGCCACGTTGGGACACAGCTTGGCGATGTCCTGCTTACAGGAGTCATACAGCTCTGGATCCAGACGGATGTCCTCCGACTGCAAGATTAAGAAAGAACTGAGTGAATTCAAAGAACAAAGGCAAATACAGAAAACAGCAAGTGCAGAGATAAATATCAGCTGAGACAAAAGCTGAGATCAGACCATTGTCTGATTAGGTTTAACAAAGGTCAATGAATGTTCTGCATGAGAAGCAAAACCACAGCCTCTGGTCTGATAACAGTTCAGTCTTTTCTTCTACTGCATTTCAATGCGATTTTATCCTTAAAATCATTGACAGTTGACAGCGTTCAAATGTTTTAGACTAAACAAAGGTTATAAGGTTTTAATCATCATCTCTGTGTTGGGAAACGCACCATTTCCACCTCCTCCACCCGCAGCTGCTTACGACACTTGACGGACACTCTCTGTTCCTTGATGTCCTGCAGCGTGTCGTTCCTCACCGTGGTGCTGAGGCAGATCACCACGTCCACCCTGAACAACGGGAAGACAAGAGGTCACGGCTCATACAGACAGCTGTCTAATAAGAAGTGCTGTGATAACATAGTTTTTCATGAGCTTTTGTGAAATCTGTTTTTGTGCGAATGCGTCTCTTACTTTTTCTTGATGTTGGGACACAGTTTGAGGACGTCTTCCTTGCAAGCTGTCTTGAACTTGTAGGAGAAACGGAAATCTTTAATCTGAACCTAAAAACAGAAACAACAAGTCAGTCAATTATGTCACATCTGTGTCATAACTTAGCAACCACAAATGTAGGGAAAATGCATTAATACTTCATCTAGGGGCCGATAAAATGTCCCGTCATGCTGCTAAGCTAAAATATCACAACAACAACATATTTTGAGAGTGTGCTCACCAGTTGGAAATGTGTCACTCCCACGGCACACTTCTCATTCATCTCCTTCTGGTGTTTGTTCTGAACCAAACACTCCATCAGATCCCCGGTGTCAATCTGATTATCAGCTACCTCCTGACAGACAGAAGGAAATATGTTTTTAGTATTACGTGTTCTGTAAAGAAACCATCTACTCCTAATAAACATGAAACATTTTTTGGAATATACCATATTTAACATGCGTTTTTTTTGGACGGAGTCTGAGCTTTTTCCAATCAGAACTTTTTTTCCCCCCAATGCAAAAACTTCTAGATGTTCTAGTAGCTCAGCCCGGGTTTTAGAGCACACTTACGTGACAGTGGGCCTGGATGACGGGTTCACAGGCTCTCATCAGCAGGGCCTCAATCTGAATATCCTGAGCACACAACAAGCAACCGTAAGATGTGATCTGTCAAAGCTGCATTAACCTGCAGTTTCACCATCAGGTCATAGAAGCTTGTTTGCTGAATGCGTGAAAGTATTTTGGGAAACCAGCAGCAGGTAGCAGGTACCTCTGACTCCAGCTCAGTCAGGTTTGCGACCACCTCTCTGCAGTCCGACACCAGATCCTCCAGGCGGTCCTGCAGACACTCCAGCTCTTGTCCAGGCTCCGTCTTCTCGCTGCACCACTTGCCCAAGTCCGTCATACAGCGCTTCTGGAGCTCAGGGTCCAGCTTCACATCCAACGCCCTCTGGTGGAGAATCCTCTGGACCTCCACCTTACAGTCCCTTGAGAGCTGAAGGTGAGATGCCATGGAGTTACAAAAAAGGCTAATCTCTCATTCATTGTACTTAGGAGCCTTAAAGTGATACTCTACTGCAGACGCTAGTGATTTGTCCTTCCAGGGCATGTTTTTTTTTTTTACATCACCAGATTACATCTGAGAAATGCTCGACAACAGAAGGTGCACACACAACCTTCGAGTCTTAGTTAAATACGTTGTAGAATCTTAGTTACTCACTGGTTGCCTACAACCTTAAGATGTTTGTATGTGAACGTGTCTCTGTCTCATTTTAAACTCCAGAGCCCTCAAGACATTTTTAACAACTGAAGCTATATTGATTCCTCACATAGATCAGCACCACAAATAGAGGTGAGAAAAAAAAGTGAGGATTATACTACAGGCGTTGTGACGCTTCTGTAACCGTGAGGACAAACACACATTCAAACCATTAAACTGCTGCCATTTTCTTAATGAAAGAGGAACCTACAGTACCAAGACCCAGAATGAAACATTTGGGCTGAGTATCACTTTAAAAACACCTCACAACCTTTACAGACAACAGTGATTACACAGATTCACAATTTTTCACAACTGAAGCTTGGTTTGATTCTTGGCATCACAGTTTCATTTTACTTAAGCAATTACTCATCATAAAGGTAAAACACTGATCTGCCCCCAACATGCAGCGGTTCCAGCATGATTTACCAAACAATCACTTCCCCCTTCAAAGCACCCGTCATCATGACAGTCGCGTCCAGTTTCCTGAGATTAGCAGCAGAACATACTCACGTGGGTTTCTGCTTCAGAGTCTCCACTGGGGAGCTACAAGAACAGTCACATAGAAAACTCCTGTTTATTTACCAGCTTTTTTGCTACTAGTTTGAGCTTTAGAGGTTGTCGAATAAGCAGAAAGCAGAGGAATGACCAGGATAAATTAAATGCTTAATGGTGGATTACATCAAGTTTCTGATGACAAATTTAACTAAACTTTTAATGTACTTCAGAGTTAAAGAGTAAAGCTCCCACAAAAGGTGAAAAATCTACAGTATGTTTACGGCTGTTCACAGTGCAGTCTGAGACTGAAACAGACTGGCTTCTTTATTAAACCAGTACAGTGTGTCAAAACTGGGTATAAAAGAAAAACCATGTGTACGTAGGCACACCGCTATCGTTAAGTGGGACATTGTGCTTCTCTGTAATTATGTGAGCAGTACACACTGTAATCTTAAAGGCTCACCCTGCGTCCCTGCTCCACGGAGCGGTAGGCGTGGCGGTACAGGCACGAGAAAATGGCGCCTGCCGGCATCATTTCGTTGGTCTCATTCCAGCCGTGAGTGTGACAAAGCCGGGATGCATCTCCCTGACATTTCTTATACAGGATGGGATCCAACCTGGCAACAGCACAGAACAACGCACTAATGAATAGACTGAAGCTGCCACATCAGGTGTGACAGTCAAAGTGGATCACGTGTCACTATTCAACATATTTCACTGAATTCCTTTTGAAAACCTTCAGCCAGCAAGGGTCCTCATTTTAACTATAAAATGTGGTGGGTTTAAATATTTACTCACTTCCAGTCTCTGGCAATGAAATACTGGAGCTCCAGCAGTCTGTGTTCACAATCCTCCACCATCTTCTCAGTGTATAGATGCTCCATCAGACAGGACAGGATCCTGTAGCATCAAAACAACAAATGCAGCTACAATTAATCAATTACAGCAGTGAAGCCATTCTCATTCCCAAACCGTTTTATGAAGCAGTCTTTCATGGACATAATGTAAACAAAGAAAAACTAATGATCCTTACAGTTTACACTCTGTCATCATACATCACTATAAAAAGGTGTATTTGAAATATTTAATTCTGTGATTTATCCACTAATGTTTTTGCGTGTGTGCCATGTAAGAGCATCAGAACAGTGCCAGCATTCCAGAGTTACTGAGGAGCAGACAGAACAGGACTCACATGGGATCTCCACTGCGGATGTGTTTGCAGGCCGTCTGGATGACAGACTCGCAGGCCTCGTTGAGCGCCCGGTCGATACGGTAGTCAGCTCCGGGGTCGGCTTCCTGCATCAGAGCCTGGAGCTGAGGATTAAAAGAAAAAAAAAAATTCACTTCTGAAGTGAAAAACAAAACAAGCGACCAGCTCTGCGTTAATACTTGATGTCCATCAGCCTTCTGATAAACATAGAAGTAATGACTCACCGCCCCCTGACAGTTTTGATCGATCGCTCCCATGTCCCCCCTGCCGACCCGCATCAGGCAGTGCAGTGTCCGTCCTTTACGGTGCAGACCTGAGCAGTGACCCTCGATCTCGCTGCGACAGTGAAGCACGATCTCAGGACTCAGGGAGAAATCCTCCATCAGCATTCGTCTGTAGTCCATCATCTCACCCTGACACTCGCCACTGACCATGCGACCTGAAATACAAAGTGTAGATTATCTGTACACGTAATGTGGATTCAACAGGAGACTTTCTCTAATAACATTTGTATGTTCTGTTAATACATCCAAATGTACAGATTGCTGAAATTAGGCTTCCTGACACATCTTAACACTGCCTCCAATCAGGAGGCTTCTCGAGACAGGACTACAGACAACAGTGACTGGGATCACAGTTCCTAGAGTTGCTAGTGGTGTTTGGTGGCCTGACAAACAAGCAGGGACATTAATCAGTGGCTGGGACTGCTATCGACTGACAGGCAGGAGGAGCTGCTTACCTCTGTGCACAGCTGACTCCAGACAGAGCAGCAGGTAGGACAGACGAGCCTCTCGGGCTCGGGGCATGTTTGTGTCCACGCTGCAGCGGTACTTCCTCAGGTCCGACTTGCAGGCTTTGGCCAGCGAGTAGCTCACCTTGTAGTCCTGAGCGATCAGCTTTTGCCTGGTGGTCAGAGCCTCACGGCACTGAAGAGACAGCATCACATGAAGTTCAAACCATGAAGCTGATATTTTCCTAACTGTTCACCTGTGCAATGGACCTGATGGTAATAAACATTAAGGTTAACACTCACTCTCTCAGACATCGCTTCTTCAAACTTGTGATTGAACAGACATTTGTAAACCCGTCCTTCGCCGGCCAATGTCTGTGAAAATTAAAAAAAACAAACATCAAGAACACAACCACTCTGTGGTTCGAAGGACTGAGCTGAAATAAGTCATTCACTGCATTGTGTAAATATGTAGGTAACTAGCCTCTATGCAATGATGTGTGGGCTGGCTCACACATTGTCAAGAGGACAATAGCAACACACCACTTAAACCCTCACATTTTCACAGAAGCGCTCGCGGTCGTCACGGCAGGCGAAGTACAGATATCGATCCAGATGAAAGTCATCCGAGGACAGTTCAGCGACGCGCATAATGGCCTTTTTACAGTCGTCCTTGATGGGGTGCGCCCCCGGCTGCTCCTCGGCCTCCCGCACCAAACTTTTCTCCAGGCAGGCGATCACCTCTCCCTGAGAGTGGATGTCCTGCACAGATAGCGAAAAGCACACAGTTACAGTACAGTGGGTCACACCTGAAAGGACCCTGCAGGGGTCTGCTGGGGCTGTGAGTTCAGATAAACTGGATATATGCTTAAAGGGAGAAGTGGTTCACAAAGCTGGTGTCATGTTTAGCGTGTAGCAAAACACTTCACTGTCACATTTTAAATTCACCATTTTTTTTAATAATGAGCAGTCATCAGTAAATACAGCAGGAATGTGTGATATTTATATAGGGTATGAATACGTTCTTTATTACTGTAAAGCAAGTACCTTTGGTGGGAAGTTTCATTTTTTGCCATGTTGATATTTTGTTGGGTTTTTTTGTTTGGCCAGTTTGGAACCAGTGTGTGGAGAACAGTGTCCGGTTTGGTTTCCATGACTCCTTTGTCAGCACACGTCCTGTATATTGTCGGTGCAGTGAGAGCTGAATCCTATAATAACTGCTCAACTAATGGGCGGAGGAGGTTTAGCTTGGCTTTGACAATCTGCTGTCAGTCTCCCCCTCTCGTTCTAGCTGTGACGGCCTGAACAGACTTTTCTGGGCTATTGGACTCACCTTCTCTACTGTGCTGACGGATCCGCAGCGCAGAGTGTTGATGTCGTCATGACATGTCTTCATGAATCCACAGATCAGCCGGTAGTTGCTGAAGACGATACTGGTCATCTTGGTGATGTACTGGTTGCACTGGTAGTCGCTGATGTTGCTGCGGTGATCCACCAGGCAGGACACCAAGTAGCCCTTCCCCCGCTCCTCGTCTGCACAATCTTTGATCTGAGTGAAGCGCACAGGAAGCTTCAGGAGTGTATGAAACAGACTGTTTTTTCCATTTTTGAAAATAGGTCACAATAATGTCCTCCCATTAATGTTCTGGGGATGGCATTTTAAATATTCAAACATTTCACTATGTGTAGTGGTGACAAGCAGTTTGGGCAGGTTTCAGAATGAGCACATGTAGAAACAGTCTGGAAATCCCTGCACTTGAATAGCAGACGTTTGGTTGTAGTGACTGACCTCTGAGATGGTCGTCTTGCAGACCTCCACAGCTACAGACTCAAACTTTGGGTCGGTGGTCAGATTCAGTTTGTAGTTCCACAGCAGCTGCAGGAGCGAAAATACATAAAAACAGCAAGACTACAATTACTCTCACACTATCCACCAGCACTACTGGTGTCGGACTATGTGAATCCTTGTGTCACAATACTAAACACCTGAGTAAGCACAAGTTAGGTTGCAAGTTTAACTTCATTCTGCTGAGCAATGTCATTTACTACTACTATGTTTAAGTACAGAAAAACAAGTGCATGCTGGTTGAGGTGTTTCAGAGGTGTCACTTACATGATTGCATTCAGCAGCAATCTCAGTTTCCTGAAAGAGAAAGAAAAGAAATTAAATATAAACCACAGATAAAGCAATAGAAATAAAAAGCAACAAGGATCCAAGACTAAAAATATGAGGCTGCAACAAAGTAATCAGATTTGTAACAGTGTTTACAACAGTCAGGATCCCATAACGCACGTCTACGGTGCAGCGGTGCGTTGACGACGTTGATGCTGTGCCAAGCAGGACCACGAGTCGGGACACAGCTTCAGGCAACAACGCTAACTCAGTTTTATTTTTCAGCTTTGCTTCGCTGATCTGAGGTGACCTGTCCAGCTCCTGCAAGCATGCTCCAAAATCAACTGAGTCATTGACACGGGTGGCAGGTAGCAGAGGGGAAAGGCATCAACCAAAGACATTTTTACCATCAAAATAACAGAGGAATCATTTCCCTCAGTAACGTAGACAGTGTTTTAAGACATTAAGAAGAGGAAATGGGATGTTGGTGGAGACTCACCAGAAGTAAACATTCAGCCTGTTCCTGCCTTGACTGCCTTTTGCAGCCTACGCTTGGAAACATGTGTTTCCCACCAGTACCTGAAGGCAGCATTACACTGTATAAACTAAACACAGGGCAGCAGCGGCTGGAGAGTGAACACAGGGATAACGAGGACTCGCACCGCACCAGCATTAGTTTGATTCTCTGCAATACTCAGTTGTCCACTTGTCTGCCAGGAAAGCTCCACCTCTAGTCTAAACAGGCAACCGTCACCTCACACCACTGCAGAGCACAATGCGACTCGCTGGCAATGTGCAATATGCTGGTTTCAAATTGTAGGTTGATTAACACCCAAACTAATGAACTAAGCCTGTTTCTGACTAATGGGAGCTATGACACAGTGTAATGTCTTCAATGCAACTAATCCAGGGAACAGCTGTTGGAGAACTAAAACCCAACACAGCTGACACACCCATTCACACGCTGGGTCTTTTTCTTTTGTTCTAGCTCTGCTCAGTGAATAAGCAAAACCTGTCAAAAGCTCCAGCTCATGTAGTAGTAGCTAATTTAAAAGTAATCAGCTTTACTCATTTCAACCACGAGGCCGAGCTATAATTGGAAGAGAAGGAGGGAAAATGAACGAAAAGAGAAAGTGATTGATAGTGAAGAGAATCCAGAGGGAAGCCAACACTATCAGTCATGCAGCAAAGAGCACAGAAGCTGGAAGGAAGGTTTCTGCAGCCTTTAACCATCTTCAAATACTGACAGACTAACTGAAATTATTTAGATCTGCTGCTGCTACATACCACTAAACCATTTAACAGTGATTTACTTATTTATTCATTTACTAAATATTTGAATTAATAAAGTACACAAAATGTCCAATACCATTATCTGGGATCCAACATTTTAATTTGACCAACAAAACATTTTAGAAACCGGATGATTTCATGTTGAAGACAGAAGAAAAAATGATTAACTGAAAAAAAAAAAAAAAAAAAAAAAAAAAAAACACACGTGCCGAACCATTAAAACTCACTGATTAGTCTATTCATTCCCTGAGCTACAGCATTTATACACATTCTCAAGGTAATTTCACACTTCGCCGTGTTTATGCTGATGCGTCTATTTTTACTGAGCCGCTTGTCTGTAAAGCAGAGAAATCACACAAATGAAATGCTCTGCTGGATTTTACCAGACCAGCAAGAGAAGTCAGCAGAACATGTCCAGCGGCCGCAACAGGTCAGAACCCGAAGGGTCAAAGTGAGCATGACGCCGGCTACAAGATCAATCAGCCAATCAGTTTAATCATCGACGCCTGAAGCCAACACTTGGGTTTCAAGGCCACATCTTCACAGTTTTCTGATTCAGGTCAGTCAGCGACTTATTGAACCGATTACTGCAAACTGTTATTCGACTCGACACCCTGGAGATGCGTGTGAGACCAAACAGCTGGTCAGCATGCAGCTCAGGCGAGAGACAGATGTCTGAACTCTGTTCAGTCTCTCTTCTTCTAAGTGTGAAATTCAGCAGAAGAAGCTGTGTACGTCTTCCAGACAGGAACCTGCTCTGTACACACACACACACGGATCCTTTAAGGCAGAACACAAACATTCAAACAGCTGTTTGACTGTTGTCGGTCAGTTGAAAGTGAGCATGCTGAATTTTATTTCTGGTTAATATTAGCTTTGGGGGCAGTCTGTTATCCTTCAGCCACATGACTGTTCGTCATTACAGTTAATGTTTTACAAGTCAAACCAACAAGACCACAGTAAAGACCTTTCACTTGGTTTACAAATAATACACATTATTCCACTGGCCCAATCTTCTCAGCTGCAACATTATCAGATTATATTTATTATATCAATAATTAACTGATCAATGACTGGAAAGGCAATAATGCTTTATTTGCATCAGTTTACTAGAAGGTTGTTTAAATCCAAGTAAAGAGGCGTAAACACTGTCAGTCATATATCACCAATAACCAAACTGCACCACTTCACTGGGAGTTATGAAGAGCAGAGACACCACTGACCAAGACAGAAGACGCAGCACAACATGCTGTAATTGAATACAATTACTACTACAATTTACAATTACAATACTACAGTACAGGCTTCAGATACCGAGGCAGCTGAGCCCGTTTCAAACTTCTGGGGACATCAGCGCTACTACATCCACAACAAGAAGCTGAGCTGCAGCTGGGGGAACACATTAACATTTTCACAATAAACGTCAACAAAACAGCATGAATGGACCATCACACAAACTGGATGCTGCATGGAAGCAAAAGGGTGTATCTTAGCAACCATGGACAGGTTTTATCACAGTACAAAAATTTTACAAAACTAACTAAAAGCCTCAGTCTTTGTTTAGGACAATGGCAGCGGAGTCTCTAAAAGCAGTAGCATGCGTACGGTGACTTAGTGCTTAGAGAAGAACACTGGTCTAAAAATATTTTTTAATTATCAGGACAGAGCTGAACCCATGAGCTGGTTTGACAAGCTGCTCAATGTTCACACGTTTCTCTACAGGAAGCACTAAAATGTACTTTCTACTGTACTGATAAAAAAAAAAGTTTAGAACAGTTGGATGTTTGACTGCAAATGCAGGGAAATTTTAGACAATAGTCTTCTGTCAACTTCTGGCAAGAGTGTGGGGAAAGCCACTCCTGTTTCAACATAATGTCTCTGTGTACAAAGCCAGGTTGTGGTGGGAAGAACTGGTCTGATCTGTCCACGTCTCAGAGACACTGCTGCACATGAAGTAAATGCTCTTAACATCAGGCTAAGATGGTAGAAACAAGCCAAAAAGACACCAAACAGAAGCAGGAAGTCTATCAGAAGTCAATCAGTTCCTGTGTATCCGATTTGCACAATATTCAGCCACTCTGTCGTAAATAGCAACAGGAAGAGTCGAGCAGAAACAAAAACACGGAGGCTTCAGCTGTCCGCAGGCCAAGGCAAGTCTTCAAGTCTCCAGAGCCTCCTCCCTCCAGACTAAAGCTCTACACCACGTACACAAAACCACAGCCACTAGCAGGACTGACAGTGGGCAGGACAGAGACAAACAAAAATGCTACGAGTCTAAAAGCGGCTCTTAATGTCACCCTCACTCCAACCGGGGAACGGCAGCACCGCGCCAGCAGGGAGGCCCGGGGCTCCATACTGGAGCTGTGCGAGATCCACCGTAGCGGCTCGGCATTTCACAGTGGATGTAGAGAATTGTCTAGGTACTACAGCTCACAAAAGGCCTGGTCCGCTTTTAAAATCAACAACTTGTTGTAGACTGTAGATGTAACAATTAAACAAGCATTTTAAGTCACTCAGCAATAGTGTAACATGTAAAAAAGAATTTTCATAACATCTTATCAAGTTATTTAGCTGAAGAAATTCTGTTAAAGTGACTCAAAACCGTTTGTTTCAGGTGAACTATGAAATTAAAAGTTTAAACATTGTGCAAGACAGATAGAAATCAGCCAGCAGCCAGAAACTGGCAGGAACAGCAGCGAGACGCTAAAGAGCAAACATCAACCTGCCACCACGTGACATCCACATCACTGACAAGCAGCACTGTTGCTCTAAACACATCAGGCACGAAACCACAGTTTGAGGTTGTTATATTAGAAAGTAACAGAGTTTCCGCCCAGGCAGAGGTTTTCAGTGTTTTTATATATATATATATAAAATTATAAATTAGAGAAATATGCATGTCTCAGTTTCCTGAAACACCAGTTATTCTTTTAATCCTTAATTTTTACATAAATGCGAGAAAATTGTTTCAAAATAAGACTGTTAAGAACCACCTAAATTCTGACGTTTAGTTGAGTATTTAGTAGTTGTCCGAAACACAAGAGTTGAGGGATGAAGCTTTGATACATTATTTGTTCCACTGATTAGAAAAACTAAACAACTAACAATAATCATATTCTTTAAAGCGGTCTCACACAATGTTCATTTCTTTTTTTTTTTACGTTAATATTTCCATCTTTTCCAGCTGCTCTTTGTTCTCTCTTCCCTAAACAAAGCAGCACATCAGGGAGGTTTCAGCCACCAGATGGGACCTCATCGTGGTTTGGAAACGGCAGATAATGGCCTCAAACTGAGGCTCGTCTTAGCTGTGGCGCGCCTGCAGTAGCGTACAGGGAGCTCTCAGTCTGCTGCTAATGAGGAGCGAGTGAGCAGTCAGCTGCTACTGGGTTGATCTCTGCACGTCTGAATGGATCCAAAGGTCACGAAAGCAGCCTAGTGACCTGAAAATCACACGTCTAGAGACACAGCCTTGCCTGGAAAAGACACAAATCCAGCGGCGGCAGGGAAACGGTGACTGAACACGAGGACAGTCGACGGCTTCCTGCCCAGTCAGACTGTGTCAGCATCTCTCTATTCTGATCTGTACCTTCAACCTGATAGCAAATTTGTTTTTAGTAATTTGAAAGTTTTCCAGTGATTTTAAGTTGTACATGGAGGTAAACCGACTGATGAAGCCTAAGCAGGAAGGAGTCCAGACAGATCCTCGCCCACATCGGTGTAAACTAAACACACAGGTCAAATCTCTTAAACCTTACAGCAAATAAACAGCAGACACTGAATCTGAAATTGATGAACCTGCGGGTCTCTGCAGACATTAAGCAGCCTAATGAGACAGAGGATCCGTTTTTACCTGCAGCTCGTCGCGCCAATATTAAAAAGGAGAGGATTAAGTTTCTTTTCTCGTGGTTCCCTGAGGAAGCACCGGCTCAACGCTGACGCTCCTCGGGGAGCTGGAGGTCGTGGAGCTGCCCCGGGCTGCGTGGGAGGCCACTGACATCCTCCCTCTCTCTCTACCGTGTCCGCGGACAGGGTGGATTTAAACTGTTCTGTCTGCCGGACACGAAGCCACTGTCACCAGCCACTGTCAGCGGCCAGTCGCCCAGACTGACTTTAGGGTTGAAACGAACCCAGACCTTGTTACCGTTTCACACAAAGCCTGGAGCCCAGGCGGAGGAGCCGCAGGGCTAGCCTGCTAGCTAGCGGAGGTTCAGCTGGTTAACGGCGGTTACCCACCGAGCTGCCTCAACCTGCCGGTTCTGACGGCCCGTTCTTCCCGCAGGTTGTCCGTTTACACGGCCGCGTAGTCGTTATCTCCAGTCTAGTACGACTCAAAATGCTGATAATCTGCCAGTTTATGACTTTTTGCCCACAGTAAAGTCGTTGCAGATTAGATTAACCTAATTATGGGTTAACCTATAACAACCGCGTGTTTTGCATAGTTCGGTGTTCGGGAATCCCTCCAGAGAAAGCGTGTGTCAATGTTATTTATATGTTGATCAACGCTGTCATGCTCCAAATTGAAGAGACGTTGAACGCAACACGGGGAATATGCGGGGACGCGTTTGAACGCTGGTCATAAAGCAACAGAGGCTCGTTAATGGCTTTTTGTGACGCCGAATTAACGAGGAGGTGTCCACACAACTGAGTGTGTGCGCTGTCTTGTTCTCAGGCTAATGTCGCAATGTCGATGACAGCACAAGTGATAAACTGCAGAACGTGTGGTCGCCCGTTTGGGTGACGTTCTCTCGACAGCGTCGGGCTAACGGTCAGCTAACGCTAGCTGCCTCGTTCGGCAGGCACACCCAGCCTGCCTCCCTGCTACAACACACCCCGTCCCGCTAGTTCACCTCTTTCTTGTCCTGGAGACACTCCAGCACCGCCAGGTTGTTGTTCCACGAATGCTTGGGGCAAAGCCGGGTGAGGTCGTCTCTGCACACCGCCTCCTCAGACAACTTCCAGCCGGCAGAGCGTTTCCGAGGCAGCGAGGCCCCAGCGCCCTGGTTCCTCTCAGCTAGTACCGGGTTCAACGCGGCCGGACCCGGGTCCCCGCGTTGATTCTGTAGATTATCGGGATAACCGACATGTTTCATGCCAGGGTTGCTTTCTCCGCGAATTAGATGCACAGACAAGATGCACATCGGGAGCAGGAGCAGAGGAACACGTACACAGTCCGCCATCTTCGCAGCGCCAGGCAGCCTGCTGCTGCGTTCAGGGGCTGTCGGATATGTGAGGACAGCAAAGCAGAGTCGCGAAAGGATTTTTTTTTTGTCTTCCTACGAGCTCATGAATAATTAATGAGAGCCGGTGGGGTTACGCTCTGACTCACACCACCACGTTGATTCACGTTAGTAGGATTTTTTACACAAGCATTCTCACATTTCATAAAAACAATGTTGTCAGAATGTTTCCAGTTAAACTAATCCCAATAGTTGACTGTTTGAAGTGTGGATGGGTAGAGCCACCAGACAGCGTTTCTTCCCCAGTGATGCTCTGCAGGGTCTTTACGACAGCATGTAGTCATCGGTTTTGCGTGAGCTTGATTTAGGCCACGTAGGTTAGAGCTGCTGTCTCACCTCAACCACTGCAAGAACCTGGATAGAATCACCACCATGTGCAACCAAGCGTCTCCTGATGATCCAAAGTGCAGCAGCACATCTTGCTGTATATCAGACAAAAAGGAATCCATCACAAACTGCTTCTACCTCTACACTGGCTCAGTCACGTCGGCTCCGTCCTCCTGTTGTTATGTTAACACTGATGTCCGATTCAGGCTTGTTGCTTATGTCTTCAAGTCTGTTTATTTTTATAATCACACAACCCAGATATAGTAAAATTACTCTAATACACAGTAAATAGATACAAGCAAATTTGAAAAACATATATAGCTGCTACTAGCTGATTGTCAAGTGCCTATCACATGCACAACCTGGCTTTGCATGTAATCGAGTACTCCTCCATCTGGAGTTAAGTTGAGACCTTCATGGAACGTTTTCTCCTGGATGTTGTGGGTCTAGTCCACAGCTGAAGGAAGCTGGTTTGAAGAGGAGATAAACCAGCTGTCACTGGGTGAGAGGCAGGTAAACCCTGAGGATTCAAACCACCAATAACTCTGACCTCAGTCTTTCATATGTTTTCAAACTAAAATCCTATACACAGTATTATAACAGCACCTCAAAGTTTTGTAAAGGGAATTGATGAATTTCTAGCATCGAGTCTCCGTTATGTGCAGTTACAAACATGTTGATAGTCTGAACCATTACAGAAAAACTCAACTTAATCTGAAGACTCACTGATTTGAAATAATTTGTCTGTGTGCTTTGACCACAAGCATCTTATTAAGTGGTCACACAGAACATGATCACATTCATAGATGTGTGTCCATGCTGCACTGTATAATAACTAGAAGCTGAAGGATGAAACATTTTTACCTTGGTGAATAAAAAAAAGTCCCCTCAGATTAAAAATCACTCAGTTTTATTTAAATTGTACACAAACAGTAGCAAATGTACACACATACACAAATAAAGTTCCTTTAGAAAGAAAACAGGAAAGAAAATGTACAGGAGCAGAGTCCTTTGGCACTTGTTCTGAGTCAGAGTAGAAATAAGAAAAGAGACAGACCAACAAATGATGTTCAGACTAAACGGGCAGGAAATAAAGCATGTTGTGTTGAAACTCTCAGGGAGACTGGTTGTAGCTGGTTCCTACTAGTAACTTGATGTTTTCCTGTTGACCTCTGAGGTCACTGAGGAAAAGATGATCATAACAAATTATTTAAAAAGATGATGCTGGTGCTTTTATATATTTAACGCAGGGTCTATAAACCGAATATTTGGGTTGTTTCTAACGCTAGGTTTTAGTTATGTAGCTGCTGATGATCATACTGAAAAAAAATATGGACTTCAGCCTTTAACACTGCAGCAGCACCTTCAACAGGCTGCCTGGAACAAACAAGTCTACAAGGTCAGTAGTGACGTAAAAACTTTCGTCCTTTCTAATCTGTACTTTTGCTTTAAGAACAAGTCTTCAAACTGCAGTGAGAAGAACCTGAGCAGTAAAACCGTCTTTGCTTGCTGTGGAGGCATGAACTGTCTTGTTAATGCACCGTTAATGGAGTGACAGAGCCACTCTGGATTTCTGTTTCTGCAAATAATTTGCAAAACTTTCTCCGCCACTAATGCGAGGCTCGCTCCGAGTTAATTAAATCAAACGTTGGTGCAGAATCATCTCTTTGTGCCTCTCTGCTGAGCAGTGGAAGGACAAAAATAAAACCAGAGACGGTGGCAGACATTTAAAGACATCCACTAATCAGGAGGCTGAGGCTTCTTATTAGCATCACATTAATGTTGGGAATGCGCTGAACAAAGACTGTGATGTTTGCCCCAGATCATTTACACTGGATCTGAACAATAAGGAATGTTTTAAAATGCCAAGACCCACAATCCCAGCATGAAAAACAAGTTCTATGTTCATCTGTGCACATGACAGTTGTTTTAAAGACAAACCTACAAAATATGTTCTCCAACAAAACCACAGCATTTTACCGACATCAGATCAAAACCATACATCAAAAGAAATGCACATTCACAGGCAGCCACTGGTTCCTGCTGATGCGTGTTATCCATCGCAGTGAACATGCTTGAGTTGAAGTTACACTACAGCTGTGAACAAGTAACAACATTTTTGAGTCTTTAAATGCAGCGCTCTCTGGTGGACAAGTCAAGACACCGTTTCTGAATTACCTGGAATTCATCTCATTCCTTTGGTAAACTGATGAATTAGACGATTCAAAAAGGCTTCATGTGCTTGAATTTATATTGTGCAGAAATGTGCAGATCCATGCAGCACGGAAATGGTCATTAATGTTAACTTGGTATGATTTATGCAAAGACACTGATGTGTTGGTCCATTTAAAACTACACCTTCATTAGAACCACCAGCTCACAGCTGCCAGCACCAAGAGAAAAACACCTTTTTATTACCAGCTGGAGCTGAGGTGACATTCACTTGTCCTGACTTTCTCTGCAGGGCTCCAGATGTATTAATGTCTGTTCGCGATTTAAAAACTGAATATAAAAATAAAAAGTTATGACAAAAGGAAAATGTTGCCACAGGTTGAAGAATCCCTGTAATCAGTGTACAGAGTGTGTAAATAAACAGAAAAGTTTTAGCAGCATCTCAAGTCCAGCACAGTCTGTGTCGTCTCCATGTGCGTGTTGAAACCAGCGGCCCACACACACCAGACAGCTGCCTGCACATCTACTCCCACCTGTAGAGCTTCAGCATCTTCTCAGTCAGCGATGCCAGGTAGTGATCACCGTTCACGGAGATCGGGCTGATGTCCAATACCGGAAGGTCAGCAGGGAGCTTCTGTAGGAGGGAGCCGCTGCCTGCATCCCACACCTGAGGAAGACGAGGAGGGGGAGAAGAAGATCAGAAAAAAAGAACACACGCAAGATAAGGGAAATGAGACACAGACAGAGCAAGAGAATAAAAAAATTCACCTGTTTGAAATTAATATAAAAATAGGCCGTATAAAAAGTAAAACTAGACTAAAATGTGAACTAAATATTTACATAAAACAACAACAAATACATTGAAAAATTAAGCAATTATTAGTACACACCATGGTAGAGTTGGTGGCCTCATCCCCGGCACAGACCAGCGTTCCTCTTCCATCTGGGCTCTTGAAGACCGCGTTCTTCGTGAGCAGTTTGCAGGACGAGCCGACGCTGAAGGTCTGCACAGGAGAACAGGAGCAGCTGGGCGTCTGACTAGAGTCCTGCTGAGGAGCTCGGTTCAGAGCCATCAGGACACAACGCAGAGACGGGTTGGAGCGTCCTGCAGGAGAAAAACAGCTGGTGTTAATGTTCAGACAGCACAATCAAACCAAGCTCTTTCTAGGCTCCACCTCACACTGTCAACAAAAACTAAAGAGTATTTATGTAACACCACAAAACAACAGACTGTCCAGCAGGTTAAACTGGCTGTGACTCTGAACTTTGTGGCATAGTAAAATTAGTAAATTTTGTAAATTTTAGTGGAATCTGTGAAACAGACATCCCTTCTTGGACCCGCTTAGGACACCTGTGAGTTCCTTGTTTCACACAAAGTCTGTTGTTTTCCTACAAAAGTATTGGTCATTTAAAAAAAATTAAACACAATTTCTACTGTGATTAGTCTCCAAGTCAGCAACTATAACACAGTTATAAAAGGGCCAAGAGACCCTCTATTGCACAACGTCAGAACCTTCAGTACAGCCTGGATGACCTGAGTGTCACGGCTCAGCTAAGGAGGCTCTTACCTGGTCTATATGTGACCAGACAGTGTCGACTCTCCGTCTCCACCTGGATGTCCGTACAGCCGGACGTCTCCAGCGGCAGCACGTGCGGCCTGTATGTGGTCTCACTGACCTGCTCCCAGAAACACCCGCCTTCCAGAGAACCCGCTATCAGACCACCGCAGGGAAACGAGCTGGACGCTGCCTTAGGAACGTAGCACAGAGATGCCACCGGACACCTGGAAACACAGTTATAGTTGTTCCCAATAAAACTAAGACCCAGTACAGCCATTGCAGGGTTTTCTCCTACAGCTGAGCACGATCCAAGTGTCGTTTACCTGGAGCGAAGTGGCTGCAGCTCCTGGACATGTGTGCTGGTGTCTCTAGTGTCATAGACAAGCACAGAGCCGTTGCTCAGACCAGCGTAGATGTAGTTATTGTTGTCCAAGCACCAGCAGCAGCTCCACACCGGTTTACCTGCGTTATAGGTCTGAACCACGGTGTTGGTCAGCAGACTGCAACATACACACACAGTCACTCCCCTGTCCCCATGAGCAGATGACATCTAGTCATATTTATTTCTATTATGTCAGTGTTTGCAACCTGGTCAGCTTGATGGTGTTGTCCAGCGCAGCAGACAGGAGCAGACTGTCGTTGTGTCTGTTGAAGGACAGACCCCTGATCTGTTTACTGTGGATGGGAACATACTGACTCGCCTTCATGTTCACCAGACTCACCTTCTTCACCCCACAACCTAAAACAAAAGAGGCAGAGAACAATGAAGGCATCTAACAATGATAAAATTGAAACAATCTGCTAGCTCTTGCAGTTGAAAAGCAGCACTGAGCAATGTTTTTGTTGTAGTTTGTCAGGCTTAAGAGATGTCTGCAGGTTTGCGCTGTGTGTTCTGACACCTCTGAGCAAAAGGGACCCAACCATGTTACTGTGGAGACAACCTCTGTGCAGGACATTTTTGTTGTGACTCACCAGGCACTAGTGTGGAGTGAGGGGAAGGTTGCGAGGCCAGTAGGCAGCTCAATGTTTCACAGTATGACAACACTCTGCAGCCTCCAGTCTGAGACACCAGAACCGCCTTGGAGAAGCTGTACTGGCTCGCCCCGGAGCCGTCAGCCCTCTGAGACAGCCTGAGGAGAACGGGGCTGGACCCAGAGGAAGAAGAAGTGGAGGAGGATGAAGAAGGGGCAGCTGAGCTTCTACCAGTCTGGGCCATCAGTGTCTTCAGCTCCTGAAAACCAGGGGGGGAAATTCAAACTGAATTCAAATAGTTATATTCAATTTATTGTATTTTAAATGCATTTGTTTAATTAAATGAAAGTGATTAAGTGATTACATGATTGGGATTTCATAAAAAATATACATAATTAATAAACTGACTGAAAGAAAAAGATAAAAATCACAACCAGAAATGTATAATACCATAATTTTAAGGAAACTAGAAAAGGGTTCTAATCAGCTGACACCGATACCTGAAGCTCTTGTTGCACTTGTCCGTATTTGTTGGTAACGACCTGCAGTTTGAGTTTGTACTCCGCTGACTCCAGTTCAGCCTTTCTCCTCAGAGACTGCTCCTGCTCCAGAGACCTGCACAAACACAAACACAAAATTAAGTTTGTACACGCTCTGTTCTTCTTTAAGAACAATGTTAAGAGATGAAGCTCATTGTCTTTAAACAGAGCAAACTACACTTAAGAAAGAGCAGGGAAAAAAAACAACAACACTCACTTCTTTAATATTTCTTGCTCAGAGTTGTCCAATGCTCGTAACTTTGGAGCATAAAGCATCACGATGTCAGAACGCTTTGCTTTCTTGTTGCACTGCAGAGAAACAACAAAAAACTAAATCAATAAAAATTCCTCCTTGTAACTTGTAAATACGGTCACAGATTAAATGTACATGTTTATTTTTCACAAACGATTAACTTTCCTTTCACGGAGCCTATTAACAGACCTGCGGACATTTAGCAGCCGGGCCCTGAGCTTTCAGCCAACGCTGGATGCAGGTGAAGCCAAACAAATGTCCACAGCGCAGAGCAGACAGCCTGTGTTCACCCGCCGTCGTCCACGCCTCGAAGCAGATGGTGCAGGTGTCGCCTTCGCCCTCCTCACTCTGAGGTGGCTGGGTGGAGACTGAAGCTGCTGGAACTGACTAAAGGTGAAGATGGCAAGAATTAAAAACATCCAGGGCTGCATCTAAAGAAACTAGAGTGAAATGTGAGTTGAGTGAATTCAGACCAAGACGTGACGGGTGAGTTTATCCCAAAGCTGCTGTTAAGTGGCTTTTAATTAGTTTAATTAGAACTAAAAGGCCCTTGTACGTTTAGCACTCTAACTAAGTGATTATTACAGGAAGGTTGGGGAGTCACCTGGATGTCCTGGTTTTGAGCTTCTGTTCTCTCATTACTTGCAGCAGAACTGGAACCTGAACAACAAGATTTACAGTAGAGCAATAAATAGCAAAGCAGGGCCTTTACCCTGAAACTCTTACTCGACCATAACAACCTATTTTCTGGACCGCAGAAAATTTTGTTAGGTAATTTGTGTAATTTAGAAGAAACAACAATAAGTAACTCACTTGTTGACCCAGTTTCATGTGGCTGCACGTGCTGGCTGGAAACACTGCGGTGAGGACTAGCAGGAGGACCAGGGACAACAGGTAAACCGGCTGCAGGTGTGCCTGCATGATTCCTGTCCTCTACTGCTTCGTCATCCTCATCAGACTCGCTGACCTCTGTGGTGCTGCCAGATTCTGGCTCTGCAACGCTGGCAGCCGGCGCTCGGAGCAGGAAGTCTGGGAAACCTCTGGAGGGAGCTGCAGTCTGGCTGGGGTAGTGAACCCTGAGGCCCTGTCTGGAGCAGCACATGACAGAGGAACACCTCATCAGACAAACTCCAGACAAATACAGGAGCTACAAACAGAGGGGTCTGAATCCTGTATAGAAAACTCACAGAGCTAAAGAAGGCAACATTAGATACAGATGAGTTTGTCAGAGGGACTTAAAATAAACTTATCAACGCTAACATGAATCACATAGAATTGCATTAGAGAGCAAAATGCAAAGTTATACCTTCGCCTCTAAAAGAAACGTACAATCAATTTTTACAGCAATTTCATGTGCATCATGTTCATGTATAAAATAAATAATAATATTGTGATAAAAACACCTTAATCGCCTCCGTATGGGTGCTCCCCGAACAGGGGACGGTGCAGTTGCAGCGCCACCCACCATCGCCCTCTGACTAAACGCCCACGTGGCAGGAAGCCTCAAAGGTGTCCGAGCTGCTCCCTGTCCAACTCCCCGGTTGTCATGATCCTCATCTTCGTCCACCTCTGTGCTGCTGCCAGAGTCTGAGATGACTTGTGGTGCGTTGGCCTCCTCAGGCTGGCCTGCAGCTGCAGGATGCACCTCTAGCTGCCTGCTGCCTTCACCCAGTATATCCAAAGGGGAGTCTACCTCCATGGCCTCCATCTGCAGAGGAGCACAGTGGCCTAGGTTAGATTCCCTATATAAACACAAACATAAATTGAATAAATGAATAATTAATTAAATAATTAAATAAATAAAGATGGACTGCTGGGTCACTGAACTAGTGAGGAGATCAACAGCTACACACGTACATAACAAAATCAGATAAACATGTTTTACCCGACAGGTAAGTGACAACATTTATTAGCAGCAAATCTCTTATTACCCCAAAAAGGAAAATGCAGCAACACAGGACTGGCCTGGATCCAATAAATTTAGAACTGGTTACAGTTTCCATTTCAGTTTCGATGTCCTCCAGCTACATAGAACCAGCGGCGAACATTTAACAGATAAGCTGTTTAACGTGTGTTGATCAGTGGAAATTAACTTTGCTGCAACTAGCCGCAAACTGCGCGTTGTGCTAAACAGCTGACGTTCACCAGCATCGAACTTAGTTCGACATTAGTCCTGATGTCGCTGAGGAATGTGCGGATGACCGTTACCCGTCCAGCTAATTAACCTACGCGTTATCTATGTCCACCGTTACTGTGTATGTGTTGCTAACAGATAAGCTAAAGCACGTAAACAACCCACAACGGAGCCGAGCTGCGCGTTCTCCCGCTAAGCGCCCGACCAGAGGCCGAGGTCATCGAGGCCTTGAAGCGAAAGACGCCTGAAGCCAACGGTTATTCGCTATGTTCAGTTCAACCTTGGCTCGAAATAGTTTTAATTACGACTTACTGTCACGAGGTTTACAGGGTAAAGAATGACACCAAGCAGACTCGACTCGCTGCTCTGACGTTATCTCCGGGTAGCCACCAGGACGCTGGAGCTAACCGTTAGCTAGCACATGTAAGGCTGCAGCATCCTGTTGATGTTTTGATTCTTTTGCTGGGCTCACTGCACAGAGAGCTACTGGTTTAAACCGCGACACTGTTTTGTGCAGCTCTTCAGAAAATGAGCTGTTCGGTTTGGCTCGTTAGCGCTGCTAGCTTGTCAGCTAACGCTAGCTAACTTGGAGGATGACAAACACCTACCTCCGGTCTGGGAGTGAAGGCTCAACAACTCCGAGTAAACACACGGAGGAGTAGCATGGCTCCGCTGTAAGATCCAAAGATCGCACCGGTCGTGATCCGCTGGCTTTGTACAGTAATTACGCTTCACACCGGGGTATCGACTCAGCCAACACCGCGGTCAGGGCTCGAATCTCGCGGCGCCAGTCCGCTCCGCCCGCCCCATCCTGTCGTGACGTCACCGCCGAAGATCGCAAATGAGGAAGATGGAGACGCTCACGAAACGGAACCACAAATTTTATTTGCCATTTTTTCAATAATAACAATATTATGTACTGCACGCATATAATATTTTAGGCGCTACTGAGCTGTGACCGTATGAACGTATAGGTATTATCCGCACTTGTTCCACCACCCACATTGCGAAAGTGTTTTAGACGTTTCATATAATTCTGGCATGAAATGAGTACATTTTTATTTGACCGTTGCCTGAAATCAAGTCTGTCAAAGAAGAACAAAACACTAAAAAATGTGGAAATGGAAACGAAAGAGCAAACAGTCTTACTCCAAGTCTTACTGAGATTTTGGGCACAGTCAATAATTTTATTGAATTAAAAAATCATTTATTCACCACAGACCGAACGTAAAACCACTGACACAGGTTTTGCAGGAGCACCACTATATTCAGCTTCAGCTTCAGCACCAGTTTTTAAATCTGTAAAAACCCCAAAGCAATGTTTACACAATGTTACATGGCTTATATTCACTGTAATATTTGTTGTCTTTACATCATCAGCTTCACATGCAGTTAAACAGGAGACTGACAGAGACAGATCTGAAGACGTCTACTGCTCTTCCAACTGTGCCACCACACTGCGCAGTTTATCCACCAGCACTGTAGGAGAGAAACGCTAGTCACTACACGGGTACAGTTCCTACCTCCAGTACGCTACACATGGTGACAACATCGATTGTGATTTACCTCCAGCTGATGGTCTTTGGAAGGTGTCGAAGGCCCGGCAGGCATCGATCAGCTCTCTAAGTGAGGCGGGACAATCATCCGGAAGTGGCTCCTGGAATCTTTCTTTGCACACTTTCTGATAAATTTCCTGCCTAGAACAATCTGGTCAAAAAGTACTTTAATAAGCAGGGAGTTCAGAGTAAAGTATGTTTGATGGTTGCTCCTTTTCATGTCCCGTGTCTATCGGACACGCTAGTCGTCTGCAGATACAAACCTTTAAAAGGTGTCTTACAAGTTGAAATTTCCCACATGAGGATTCCAAAGCTGAAAGACAACATTTAAAAGTTAGCCAGAGTGTTTAAGGACGTGACTCTTGGTTTCACAGAAATGCAGGTGTTTGTCGATTGACACAGAAGTCGGTGCCTGGTATTTACAGGTAATATAATCTTATAATGCTAGAAACTGAGGAACCAAAAGGGCTTTGGGTGAAGCGCTTCCCTTTTCACAGCATCCAATAGATGCCATCGTACCTGTAAATCTCACACTCCTTGCTGTAGACATGGTTGATGCTTTCTAGAATCCCAGGGCAGGAGTAATACAGGGATGTGCTCACTTTGTTCCTTGACAGCTTTTTCAGGGATGTGTCTGTTTTCGCCAGCTCGAAACCTCCTAACTTTAAAAACAAAAACCGCCAACGTCAGGGTATTCATTTACGTACCTACAGACAACCCGAAAGGAATCCCAGCATGCACTGGGCTCAGTACCTTGACCCTGTAGCCTTCTGCCACCAGGAACTTGCTGCTGTCGATGCATCCGTGAACCTTGCTTTTTTCTTCTGTCTGGTGAAGTCTAAGGTCGGGAAACAGATGCATACGTCAGATAACCTGCAACATCAAAATCTAAACAAATGGAAACAATCATTGGAAAGTTTTCTCCTTTGGTCATAGCCTTGTTTCGACCAGGTTGTATTAGACGTTCAGTACAATAGTACACAACAAAAGAAACAAGCCAGTGGCGTGTTGACTGACTGACCGGTAGAGTCCTTGTGCTGCGTCCAGACACATGCGAGCTTTGATGGTCCAGGACAGTTTGTCAGAATTCAGCACCTCTCGAAGGCTTCCCTTCTCACAGTACTCCATGATGATGAGGAACTGAGGGCTGGGTCCTACGTGACAAGGGGACACAATTACTATTTGAAATGTGCGCCACAGTAATGTGGCTTCACACTGAGCAGGCCACGCACCGTCCTCATCCTCCACACAGATGCCAAACATCCGCAGGATGTTGGGCGACTCAAACTTCTTCATAGTTTGCACTTCTTTGTCAAAATCTGACCTCACGTCCCTGTTTGGGTGAGAAATTAATGAAGGGCACCCCAAAGCACAGCATTTTATTACAGAGCCTGGAACATAGCATTGGGAGTGCGATTTTATTTGTAGCTTTCCTAACTCAACTGTATATTCTGTAACGTCCTAAACCTTGTTGTGAGCCGCTGCTTTGTAAATTGAATTGATCTTATGATCTGCACATGCAAAGCGAATTACAGTAATAAAACGTAAATCAGACCTCAGGCTCATGTTTTCCAGGTCCATGTATCTCTTGATTGCCACCGTGAATCCGCGATACTCTCCTTTGTAGACCTGTGACGTTTTTGTTGTCATGAAGGGCTGTTTGGGAAGCTGGTACTTAAGCTGACTTGGTTTGATGAGTCTGATGTCCTCCGTGATCGTCGGCTTATTCACTGTGAGAGTCAGCGGAAGATGCATGATTTGTTTTCACTATGTGTGTTTGTGTACTTACACATCTGCACCATCTTTTCCACATTGTGTGTGTGTGTGTTTTGATGTACTTACACATCTGCACAATCTTTTCCACATTGTTTTTGAGGCTTTCCAGTTTCTCCTCCTGGGCCTTCATGTACTCCAGCAGCACTGTGGACAAAGAAACTCTGCTGACACAAAAGCAACGAGTCCCACTTGACTCAAAAACCTCACATGCTTTAAGCCACATATACGCTTTAGCTACATGCAGTATGCAGAACAAGGACTGTGACCTTTGACCACATCCGTCCGGTTGAAGTGCTCCTAGTGCCCAAACAAGTCAAACCTCAGTGTTTTCTCTACAGCTACACCTCTACACAGGTAAAACTAAAATCGGCGTCCCTCACATTTCTTCAGCTCTTCCTCGTCTTCCCTCCTGTCTTCTTCCTTGTCCCTGGAGCCCAGTTCAAACACCTTGTACAGCACGTCCCCCTGCTCCACCTGCACAGCTATGGACAGCACCTGATAGGCGTCGTTGAGCCGCTCGTTCACGATGTCAAACTCGTCTCCGTGGCTGCTGGACCTCAGGATGCGCTCCACCCACTTGGCCGAGGCGTATTTATCGATGAGCTCCTGGGCCGATTTCAGAGTGAAGGACAGATCCCTCAGGGCTGCTGCTACGTCTCCACTGCTCTCTGGTTTCTCCCTCGTTTTGATGGACCTCACCAGGTTGTCCAGGGCTCTGACTCGCTCAGAAACCCTGATGCAGCGCTTCTTGTTGGCCCTCACATTCTCAACCACATTGTAGATTTGGGTGGCTATGGCCAGAATGGGCTCTATGAAGTCCATGACCAGCTGAAGAGATAGGAAGAAATATGGATGAATGCTAAATAACATCTTTTAAAGCCTCGATTTGGAACAAATGGACTCAAATCAAATTTATGTTACAAGACTTAAGTCACCAAATTAAGTTAAGGGTTAAGCTGAGATGCAGCAAAACTACAGTAACATTAAATGTCGCTGGAAATGACTGGACATTTCCTTTAGTGTTGCTGTTGTTTAGCTGCTGGCTTCATTTGTACATGTAAAGACTATGAAGTTGGCTGGTTAGCAAAAAACAAGGGCAGGGATGTTTCTTCCCCAAACAAGTTCCTCAACACTGAGCATCTGTTCTGGGTTTGACTGGAAAAGTGACGTTTTCATGAGCGAGGAGAACAAACTGCAGCCTAAGAAACAGCACACGCTGTACAGGCCAGCGTAGTGAAGTGCTGGTAGAAATGACTCTATGAGAATCGAGAATCAAATCAAAAGATTATTTACCGTTAAGTTGAAGTTAATCCAAGCTGTAGGTGAAGTGAATCTACTGAGCACAGTGTAAAACCGAACCGAAACTAAAACTGACTTCACTCCTCCTCCTCCTCCTCCTCCTCCTGCTTCTCACAGCTTCCTGTTGCTCTCTAGTTACAGTCACTTTTCTGAGAGTCAGCCATGCTGCTGTGTGACTCAGCACACGGCAGAGGAGCAGAGCCCATCATAACCGACTCACTGAGGCTCTGTCAGGTTGGACGGTTTTATGTGAAGCAGCAACTGACAGTAAGTTAAAGACGTCACAAGAATGGAATGCGTTCACAGTCAGAGGTCAAAGGTCAGAGTCAATCTCAAAACCTGCACATGAATGAGGCACACAATGTTCATCACGATTATTACCTTACGAGTCTGTCAAATATTTATTTAAAGTGAATTCATTCATTTATTGAACGTGGTTCTGCTCAGAAAGATGAACCAGACACTGGACTGTAGGAAGTGACTGTTTTGCTCTCAGCATCTCGAATGCCTGGAGTCTGTGTGGAAGAGTCTTTTGAGGACGAGGAGCTGCAGATACCCGGCCAGGATGATGACCAGGCACTGAGCGGCCGACCACCAGCTGACGTAGCTCAGGTTGAGCAGGAGGAGGTGATGGTCCTTTCCTTTCCGCATCCGAGCAAAGTTGTAATGACGCCACATGTGGAAGATGTGATTCTGGAGCCTCTGGACACTGTCCTACCAACAGACGGGAACAAGTGGTCAGAGTAAAGTTTCAACTAAATAATTAACTAACACAAGCTTCTAGTCTCATAGTAAAATATATATGTTAGGAAAACAGGCTTCTGCAGCCTCCAACCACCAACAAATACCTCGATGCCAGTCAAAGTGCTGTTGAGGACTTTCTTCTCTTCCTCCATTTCTCTGTCCAACTCCTGAAAACCTTCATAAATGACACCAAAGCTCAGAAAGACTCTGACGCTTCCAAACCGGTTGTTGTGGTTCCCGAGACACATCCGGTAAAAACCTGTCAGGACAAAGCTGCAGTTCCGTCAGTGGGAAACGTAACGAAAACGAGCGCGGAGCCTGAAGATCCCACCTGTCACGTCTGTCTGGAAGTTCATGTGACCGACGGGCCCGTTGTCCGCAGCCATGAGCGCAGCCTGCGGTGAGCTGACCGTCACAAACAGCCGCGGGTCGGTGGCCAACCCCGTCGTCCACTGGACCTGCGCTCACCACACAGAAGCACGTGGGTCTATTTCTCCAGGGTAAACGTGAACGACGTCTGGTATCAGACGCTGAGAAGTCAAACTAAATCACCTTGAGCGTCAGGGTGATAAGCCAGAGGACAAAAGGCTCAAAGACCCAGAAACACACTCCGTTCATTTACATTTAAAACCGTGAAATTAAAACCACTACATGATCGCACTCACAGGTTAAAGGTGAAAACTCACCATGTACGTCAGGTAGAAGCGTCCGCTCTGATGAGCAAAGTGCCAGAAACACTCCGTCCCTGCGGCAGGAACCACGACGGCAAAGTCATATTGGTCTGAACCCCTGAACAAGCCGGCGCTGCCTTCGCTGAGGGACGGTTCTGACTTTCTGGACCAGGCGCACTGAGACCCGAGCAGGACGAGCAGAGCGTTGGCCAGCATGGCTGCAGCCAGCGTTCACTGGGAAGCAGCGCCTGCTTCCTTCTGTTGATTCCCAGATAGACGCCGGGAGAATTATTAACCACAAACGTTCAGTCGAGATTTGTGGATGTGCAGAGTCAAGACCAGACGTGGGTGGATGAAACGATACCACAAAACCTGGATCATGGTGGTGCAGGATTGGTGGTAGTTGTACAAATGAATCATCTGGGTCTGGACTGTTTAAACTTTACCCGAACGTAGTGGAAGTGGAGTCATTGCATTTTTAGATCTTTCTTCTCAGGTCCCACGTTTCAATACTCATCCAATGCCTCCATCAGGCTGGAGAGCACGAACTGATCCTGAACATGGTTTCACACGCGTGTGAAGATTAGACTTAGGTGGACAATGGAAGGGAGGAGTGAGTGAAAGTCAAACCTTTAGCAACGTCACGTCCTTCAGTTACCAGGAGCCTGACAGACAAACACAACACAATGGATTACAAGAGGTAAGAGTTTATTAACAGTATATACATTACAGCAAAGTTTGACGTTTGCTTTATACAGGAGGAAAAAAGTGCTCAGGTTGGTAGAATATCAGTTATCTTATGATTTCATAGCAAGATATGTTCATTCTTTATTGCAAAATACAAGAAATCTACAGAATATATAAAATAATTTGCCATATTTAAAATGTGTTTGAGTCTGTTCAGTCCTGTCTGTGACCTCTGGGAGTTTCCTATCGGAAGGGCAGTTTTCTGGCCAGGGGGATCTTCTTCTTCAGCACCAGCGTGGAGTTGACCTGCTCGGCCGACAGCAGACTGTGCCACTGAGCGACCGGCCGCCGCGGGTTGGACAACATGTCGGCCCAGTGCCTCAGCTGGTTTCCCGTGGCGTCGCAGCCCAGGAAGATCTTCCCCATGGCATCGTTTCGGGTCATCGTGTCGTGGTCCCACACGGAGATCACCAGGTTCACCCTCTGAGGACAGGACCAGAGCTGTCAGGCAGGTTACATCAAGAATTGTGCAACACAACATGCACAGCAATTCAGTGTAATTATTACTCTGCTCGTTGATCCTAGCGCTTCAGACTATGACGATCACTCACCTGGATTTCTTCAAACGACACGTCGAAGGTGAAGGACTCGTTGTAGTAGGGATTCAGCGTTTTCTTTTTTACTGATGTTTTCCGTTTCTTCCACTTCCTCTTGTCGAGAGCCAACTGAACCTTCACATAAGGATCTGAAAACTCAGAATATTAATGAAATCACTCGGGTTTCAGCATTTTTCGGTAAAGCATGGACCTCCGCTCTCAGCCTGACCTGAGGTTCCTCCGATGTCCATGGCCTTCAGGTTCTTGGCCTCCAGAATCACCGCAGTCAGTTTGCCGGCGGTGGGAACGTAACGCAGCGATAAGCAGATCTCCCCCAGGTTTTCTTCCTGCAGTGACCAACGTGACAGTCGACATAAATGCCTTCACCGCGATCAACGAGTACCTGGCCCAAAGCGACGCCTGAAGTTGGGCTGACAGTCACTCGGTTTGTGAGCTCACCTCAAACTTGGCGGGCTCAGCGAGGTCCTGCCACTCCTCGATGACGTGGTTCCAGTCGACGCTGCCCAGCTGCACCCTGAGCTCGCCGATGATGTTGTGTTTGGAGAATCTGTTGAAGTCGAACACCTGCATCACCACCGTCGACGTCAGGAGGGAAGACTTCGATATCTGAAAGAAGCAGCTCGTCTGTGATCAGGAGTCATTTTTTCATATGAATTATCTAGAACCTCATCATGTTTAAACTTGAACTTAAACTAAATGTTTACACTTTCAGTGAATACAAGGGAACAGATCAAACACCGCGTTCTACCTGGAAGGTGAATTGTTCGTTGAAGGCGGGGTTGAGCGTGTGTCGGAACACTTTGGTCTCGCAGGTTTTGTTCTTGTCGGGGATGATGTAGACTTTGACGTAGGGGTCCGAGCTTCCTCCTAGGTCCATGGCCTTCAGCCGGTCGGCCTGTTTGATCCCGACTGTGAGCTGTTAATCGGGTGAACAGACAGCAGCGGCTTTTAGTGAGACGTTACCTTTCCTCCACACAGCGAGTCTGTCCATCAAGCAGAACTGTCATATTGCAGAGTACAGCTGAGGACGGTGGTTAAACCGGCTGCACTGTAAACAACCAGTTACAGGTTGTTTACCTCAGAGGCGGCGGCGTTGTATTCGAGAGAGTAGAGCAGCTTCCCTCTTTGTTGTTTGGTTGAACCGTAGTCCACATCTCCCACATCAGGCTGAACCTGTCAGAGCACAGGAGCTTCCGGTTAGACCCTGTGGGGAGGTGTCAGCATGGTTACACTTTTAATACCGCGTGAGAACTGCTCACCACGACTCACCAGAGCTGTGGTTGTTTTCCCATTCACAACTTTCAGGTTGATCTTCTCGTCCTTCTTCTGCTGCCGTTTCTTCTTCTTCCCTCTGCAGCAGCACTTGATGCAGATGCACAGGCAGCACAGCAAGATGAGCAGAGCGCCGGCCGCAAAGATGGTGTAGATCGCCCATCGAGGCACTGCAGGAGTCAGAGAATGAATCAAAGCAAGATTCTGAGGAGGAGGCACAGTAGGAGCCAGAGAATGAGCCAGAGGTTGAGGTGAAGCTGCTGTCTGGACACCTACGAGGGATCTGGTCAAGCAGGTGGTTGAAAAAGTCAACGATGGTGGTGGCAACCGGGTCAAGGGTGGAGTTAGTGGAGGCGAAGGTGGTGGAGACGGTGACAGGAAGGCGGGTTGCATTAGACTTTTTATGGGAAGACATGACGAAGAGGGTGGAGAGAAGAGACCTGGAGGCCACAGAGGAGAAAAGAGCGTCGTAGTGATGAGAACCTCAGATAGTGAAGGCGTTGGTTAAAATCTAAAACAATGAATGAACTGTGGTTAAACATGAAACCAACATGGTGAGAAATTTAAATCATAAAAATGTATTTGAAATGAAACACAATCACAGGCTGCTGATCCAAACACTGTGCAATAAACCTGCAGCATTAAACCCATAAAACCCTTTAATAGGTTCTGGTAAAAACTCCAGAGCGTTTCCTGACGACAGTGACGTCTGAAATCCAACAAACACTGGATCCATCCAACCTGAGGCCTCCACCATGAGCAAACAGCAGCAGCACGTAAAGCCACATCTGATTCACACCCAGATAACAAGATTCCTCACAGTGATTCAACTGGATCCAGTCAAAAGGCCTGGAACCAGATCCTCCAGGACCATGTCCTGCCGTTCTACAGTCATTTAAGATTCTACTCACTGATGACGGGTTTCACAGAAACCTTGACATCCCGCTCACTTGGTCCAGACGGGCCCAATCTCTACGGATTAAAGAGTTGCAGTCCTGTCGCAGGGCGACTGAAGAGGAAGGAAGTGACGTCTAACAGAAAGACCGACTGGATTTTTCCCAACAACCCTCCAAAGCTTGATTACATAGAGGAAGCATCTCCTCCCTCCGTCCACAGCCAGTCCATTAGAACCGGGTTCCCTTCCTGTTCTGCTCCGCGCCACTGAACCACGGCTTCTAAATGAAAACAAGCGTCACCTTCCAACAACTAAACTGTTCTTCTGTCTAACGTAGCAAAGTCTCCTTTCCTTCCCCACAGTTGTCCTCCTGAACCTGTGTCCGGTGAGTTTGGCCTGAACTCTGACTAAACGGGTTCTGGTCTCTGCTGAAAGACTGACTCTGTATAAGCATCACTGGACAGAAAGCAAAAGGCAGGAAAGAAATTAAAAAATGAAACAAAGGAAGAACGATGATACGATGTAAATATGAAGAAACACACGAACTGTTGGTCTGAGCAGTAAACGGCTGTTTCTACTGTTTCTCCATCTGACAACTGGCAGGAAGCGGCAGCGACTCTACCTGAGTTTGTGTCCTGACGTGTGAGCTGCGTCTATCGTAGCCTCATTTCTTCTGCTTTTGTTCGGTCGGCTGGAAACGTGTGCTGCTGAGCCTCAGTCGACCATGTTCAGTCGACCTGCACCACACCTGCTGGACACACACAACACACAGCTACCTGTGCAGTCAGTGTTCAAACAGAGGTGGAGCCTCCACTGCTCAAACACCGAGCGTTCACGTAACAGGTCAACAGTAAAAGCACTGATACTGACGAGGTCGGCACGGCCCAGAGTTCTGCCTGTTTCTACCACCAGACCTGTGGGTTTTAGGTCCATGACTCCCAGAAACACAACTGCTGGTACAAATCTTCCACTTCTAGTCAAGTTCATGTACATTGAAAAGTACTTTAACCAGAAGTAGCTGTAGTCAAGTGTTTCAAGAGCATCACGTAACACACACATAAAGGCTTGTCCATATTTGTTCCTGCTGTTAACGAAAAAACAAAAAGCTGTTTTCTGACTTTACTAGAAGGAAATTAATCATTTTAATAAGCAATTAGCAAAATAAAATAAAACATTTGGAGCTTTGGAACAAAAGAATTAAAAAGAATAAAGAGGGAACAGACTAGTGAGAAGCAGATGTTTTGTCTCCATTGAATTAAAAAGTAAATAACCAATAAAATTATCCCTTTTAATATCACAGTAATAACCAAACTACCCAAAAAGCTACACTGGAGATTCTGTCTGAACATATCCTGATGTGGGATGAATAATAAAAACGGGATACAGACAAATCTAACGTCCGGAAAATCGCATCATTTTAAGAACTACAGGTTTACTGCTCAACCTAACTTATTGTAGTTTGTGTTGAACAACAGCTGGACAGTTTAACCTTAAACTAGGTCTAATGAGACGTCCAGGCCAACTCGACTGATAAATGATTAGATGCCAGGAAACGTTTACAGGAAGCTGCATTTATTGGTTCAACTGGTGACAAACGTGAAAACAGAGTCACACAGGCTGCATGTTTCAAAAGGTCAGAGCTCGTAACTTCATCTGTGACGGTTCGGCCCACGTCCAACCGTGGAACAGTCACGTTCATTCTCCACGTTGTGAAATTCTTCTGTAGAGGCTGCAGCTGTGCTTTAATCCTTGAAAGATTGCACCATGAAATAAGGTGTGAAGCCCCTGGGAAAAGCAACTAACGCTTCAGTTAAACAAATCATTTTATCTTGATTTTCATTTTTAAAAATATTACTGGCAGGACAAACGCTTAGATCTAATCTCATGTCCCGTCTCTGGGACCACACTCACTGCTGCGACATCTGTCCTCAGTTTTTTTTAATCGTTTCTCATTGTTGCAAGAGAAACCACAGATATATAATATATTTCAAATAAATTGAAATGTTGTAAATAAGTGCTTCATTTGCTCAACTGGGATTGTTTCTAACTTAAAGACTGATCTGCAGTCAGTGTTCATTTACTGCCCAAACCCCTTTTATTGTTTTACTGAGAACATTTAAATAACATTAGTACTAAATGTGGTACAGTTTGGATGTGCAGAGGATCCAGGTTGGCTGAAGGTTGGACGCGGACACGTTTTCAGTTTCTCCTTTTATGTACATGAAGGTGCGACAGTGGCTGACACATCAGAAGTTGATGGCTTTGCCAAAGGAGGCGGCCAGGTTTGCTTCTCTGAAGGCCTCTGACACCGTCTGCAGGAGGAAGAGGAGGTGGTTCAGTCTTTGCCTCTTTATGATTTAAACTATACAAGAGAACAACAAGTACATACAGGATGAGCGTGACAGACTCTGGCGACGTCCTCGCAGGAAGCGCCGTACTCCATGGCTAAAGCAGCTTCGTTAATCATCTCTCCTGCTCCCTGCAGGAAACAAACAAACTTTCTACTCCATGTTTCTTTCTCATACTATGACAAATAAAAACTGATTGAACTGAAGAACTGATTTTTGATTCTGTACAGGAACAGAATCGTATGTCAAGCAAGACATTTGTCTCACGCAGTTTGTTTATATTTCAATATATTAGTAATTAACATATGACATTACACGCAGTGTGCATTCAGCTGCCGTTAACCACCAGTAGCTTTGACTTTAGTCAGGCTGGGTTTGTGCTGATGCTCTTACAGATCCGAGGATGTGTGCTCCCAGCATCCTGTCTGTGTCCTTGTGGCCGAGGATCTTCACCATCCCGTCTGTGTCTGCGTTGGTTTTGGCTCGACTGTTGGCTGCGAAGGGGAATTTGCCGACTTTGTACGGGACGTTCTGCAGAGGAGGAGCAGAGTCAGAGCTGGATTTTCACCTGCATTATCAGCTCCACAGCCCAGAAACACGTGACGCTGAACACCTGTCGGTCTCACTTAAACGTTGGCTAGGTGCATCTCCGCCATTGGTTAGCAGATGTTTTATCCTCCTCTTTTGTCTTCAACCCACCACGACTCCAGACTCACCTCCTCTTTGAGCTGCTCCTCTGTCTTGCCCACCCAGGCCACCTCAGGATGTGTGTAGATGACTGAGGGAACACAGTTGTAGTCGATGTGCACAGCACCACCAGCCATGCCCTCCACGCAGATGATACCCTCGTCCTCAGCCTTGTGGGCCAACATGGGCCCTGCGACCACATCACCGATGGCATAAATACTGAAATGGCAGCAAGAACAAATAAGAAACAACCAATGTATCATATTACTCAGCCTGAGCTCAGTGGTACCTGGGTACTTTGGTCTGGAAACGGTTGTTGACAGGGATGCGGCCCCTGTTGTCCAGCTCGATACCCACAGAATCCAGACCCAGGTTCTCGGTGAAAGGTCGTCTGCCAATACAGACCAGCAGGACGTCACAGGTCAGGGTCTCGTTTTTCCCACCAGCTGCTGCCTCCACGCTGAAAAGCAAAACACGTTACAATCCCACAGCGAGCATGTGAAAGAGGCATCAGAATATCAGGCTGTAACAGTTTTTATACATATAATGTATTTATTTAATTTACATATATATTTATAATTCAGAAATGGAAATATGTTGTCAGTTTAGTTTTTATTTTCACTATAACAGCATATTTGAACTGAGATTGAGCAACAGTCAGATCTAACCACTTAAGAGTTTGTGTTCACCAGACTTTAATACCCTAAAGCAATGTAAAGACTTGTGAGTGTCTTACTCACGCCACGTCAATCTTGCCATCAGGCCTCTTTATGGCTCCCAACACTTTAGTGCCGAGCTTGAACTTGAGGCCCTGCTTCTGCAGGATGCGCTGGAAGTTCTTGGAGACCTCCATGTCAATTCCCATGCCACCAACGTGGCCCAAGAATTCTACAGCTGTAACATTAGAGCCCAGACGCTGCCACACTGACCCCTGCAGGACAAAAAGATCAAAACCAGGGTTTAGAACACTATCTAACAAAACAAAAAGCTCAGCTAAAAAAAGGTTGACAGATCAGAAAGCTCTCTGAGGATCAACAGAGACTCTTTCCCAACTGTCGTGAATTTAGTGACTAATTTAAGATGTTTGTAAATCAAGTATGTAGTGATGCTGACCAACTCCACTCCAATGACTCCTGCTCCAATAACGATCAGCTCCTCTGGAACTTTCTTCAGGGACAAAGCTCCTGTCGATGAAACAACTGTCTCCTCATCAATCTAAAAAAAAAAAACAACACAAAGTTGATTTTATCAGGATGTCTCCAACTTGATAACGTCTGGAGAACAGTTAAGAGTCTCACAACTACTGTTCCACAAAATACTATTTTATATTTTACAATCAATATCTCGGAGTAAAACATGGCTGTACCTGTATCCCAGGGAAGGGCGTGACCTCAGAGCCGGTGGCAATGAGGATGTTCTTGCTGTTGATCACCTGCTCGCTGCCGTCTGCTGCTGTGGCCGTTACCTGGTTCTTTCCCGTCACTCTCCCAAAGCCGCTGACGTGAGTCACCTGAGGACAGCGACGACTCACTGTTAACAAAGTCATCAGTGTTTTCACTGTGAATAAGAAGAGTTAACAATAAAGACTGAAAGAACTCTGACTTTATTTTGTTTAAAAAGATGTGCAATTCCTCCAGTCAGTGCTTTGACTGCGCCGCTTTTCTGAGCCATCATCTTCTCCAGGTTCAAAGAGATGCCTGAAACTGAGAGACAGAAAAAGTACTTTTGATAAATAAAAAATATACAAATCCTGGTTCAAAACGTAGCTCAGATCAGCTGTTGCTAAGTAGCGCTAATTCTCAACTAATTAAATGGCAAGTTACAATTTTAGAGTGTTCCTGGTAAAATGTTCATATGTGATGATAAGTGTAAAGCGAGTAGCTCTTAGAAAGTAACAATAAAATAAAATCAGTAGCCCACGAATAATAATACAACCAATACTTCATCTTCTTCCTGTGTGTCTGTCTACAGTACAGCTCTCCAATAAATCTCAGATGAATCTTCTTACTTTCAATTCCTCTGGTTTCAAAATCTTTGCCGTGAGCCAGGTGGTACAGGTAGGAGTTATTCAGCAAAGCCTTCAAAAAGAGAACATCAGCAACTCGCAAAGTTGAAGGAGACAGTTATTCATTTATGTCATTTCACATGAACATTGTAGCTTAATAAGGTACATTTATATTTATGAGTTTTGTTTAGCCTGTCCGGAAGATAAGACAAACATAATCCACATCCATTTTCTATAATTATTACCTTTGAGGGGATACAGCCAACATTCAGACAGGTTCCGCCCAGTGTAGGATTTTTCTCTACACACACTGTCTGTCAAAGGCAAATCAGTGTTGCATTAACACGTGTGTCTCTCATAAATTCGTCCTGAATCCTTGAGGTCCTGAAGGCAACTCACCTTGAAGCCGAGCTGTGCAGCTTTGATGGCAGCGACGTAGCCGCCTGGACCGGACCCGACCACCGTGACGTCTGCATCGACTACAGTGGGGCAGCACAAAACGTGTGTCATGGGTTTATTAGAGCATTCTAGCCAGAGTGGAGACAAGCGGGACATTAAAACGTAGGATTTACAGAAGTCTTACTTGCTGCTTTGTCGGAGTAGGTTCGGACAGACACAGCTGCGGATCCGTGCAGTTTGCAGGGAAGGTGGTGGCTCCGCTGTGACGGAAACCAAACAGTCACAATTCAAACCCAGGTGGCTAACTAGCTTAGCGCGCTAACATGACCTGTAGGCAGACAGCTGTCAAACTTCACCAAGTCTGTTAGGACTCGGATAAGAGTCACCTCAACAGGTTTCTTGTTTGCAGTGCGCAGTAAAGTAATCACGTTACACTCGAGAGAGTCAACATTCAAACTAATTCTGGGAACAGTAATGACAAACGTGTCAAACAACATCAACATATATAACTGGGCCTTCAAAAGCACATGTAACATGCATTGCTTTAGACAATACAGACATCTACTTTTAACGGCACGTTTGTAAGTGTTTCTAGGGTAATACACACGTTACTGGGGCTGGTAGCTAGCCGCTAGCCGCTAGCCGCTAGCCAGGCCTGGGAAACGGACTGAAAGCAACAGGATGAGAATAGCTGGCAGTCGATGGGGACAAGATACTGGCTCAGTGGGGCCATGGCGTCCGTCCTTACCGTGGCCAGAGAGCGGTACAGCTGGGTCCAGCTCTGCATTTTGTCTGTGTCCCGTCACAGGTTCCGTAACCTACAGCAGGCCGACCAGCCAAGGACTCCTCTCTTGGCGCAGGCGCAGTACCAGTCCTGTGCGTCGCCTCTATATGACGTATGTGAAAGTAGAAAACCCAAACATAGAAACATAAAATTAACCTAATAAATAAACAAATGAATAAGTAAACATGGAAAAATATAAACCTTTCTAGAACATTTCAATCTGATCTTCTCTGTATTATCATCCATATGGATACATACTGGACTGAATGTGTATTGGACAAAGTGTAATAACGTGAAACAAAGTAAATTATAATTCAGTGTTTGCTTGAGAAGAGAACTTGACTAAATGTTACTTTCTACCTGATCACAGTTGTCTGTTTGCTGTCTCTGTTAAAGCTACTTGCGTTTCTGTATATTTAGTTTAATTTAAACTCTTGGAGCCCGATGTCGTCCTCTAGTGGAGTTTGTTAAGAACTGACTCAGCAACTGCGTCATCTGACACTGAACTAATGTTGAAACGCTACAACTTCTAAATGCAGACATAACATATAAACCCCAGTATTTCCTGATAATGTTTGGAAACAATGTGAGAAAGAGGCAATGCAAGTTTTAAGGATCAGCCGCACTCGTTAACTAACGGAAGGATGATCTTTATTATTCCAACATACAGAACCTTTATCTGTGTGATGTACAGAATTTGACTGAGATTATGTAACTTTCCACATGGTGTCCAGAATGAAAAAACGAAACTCCCGTAACCATGAAGTGGAAAGATGAGACTGGTAAAACTGAATAAACCTTGAGCATTACATGATATCAACACAAGCGGAAGGACAAAAATCTAATGTCTTCACTAAGCAGAAAAAAACCTTCTACAGAGGAGACACAAACGATTAGTCTTCAGGAATAACCAATGTGTTGTAGTCGTGCTCACTGCAGATATAATTTGTGTTCTCTTGAAAGAAGACTCTCCCAGGACCCTCCAACACCGTCGTTAGGACAGGAGCTAAGGAACGGATGGAGCTGCTCAGAGAAGGAGCCAGTAAATGAGTAGATACGAGCTGCAGTATCAACGTCATAAAAAGCGACCAGACCCTGCTCATAATCCACGAACACCCCCACCTTCTCAAGCTGAGACACGGGGAGACAGACTGGTGGGTCATCAGCTGCGTAGTATGCGTATTCCTCATTCATACAAACAGTCCAGTAACTGTTTTTGGGGCTCAGGGTAATTTTCCCCCCAACATTGGTGTTTCTTCTCCTAGAGACCAGGGAGGACTATCAACCTGAACCTCAAAGTAAAATCTTCCAGAACTCGAACCCTGCTTTGATAAAACACACTGGCAGCAAGTAGAAGATGTTATAGCGTCTTCTGCATCAGGATCAAGTGTCACGTCCACTTCAAACTGCTGGACCCTCTTCAGCTCAGCCTCCGAATACAGTTGGTCCATCGGTTCTCTAAGCGTCTCCTCCAGCTGCTTCACAGCTTTCACCACGGTCCCGTCATACGAAGGACAGCGGAGGCTGACGTCTGTCCAGTCCTTGGTGGGTGGAGCAGTGTTAACTGATGGGAAGCTCTGGATGATCTGAAAGTGGTCTTCACTTTGTGAGAGCTGCTTCATCTCAGAGCTTCTCTTCTTCAGATCAGATATCTCCTGCTCCAGCTCTGTGATCAAGTCTTCAGCCTGTTTCTCTGTTGCTCTGTTCTTCTCTGTGATGGTGTTGATGAGTTCAGCCTGGCTTCTCTCCACAGCCTCCTTCAGGGCAGTGAAGACCTCAACACCTTCTGCTGTCTCTCTGTCTGCAGCTTTGTTGCTGAGCTCCATTGAGCGTCTGACCTCCTCAATCTTCAGTCGTCTCTTCTGGATCATCTGCTGAATCTCAGCGTCCGTCTTCCCCAGCTCTGCCTTCTTTCCTTCACATTCTTCTTCCAGAGCAACAACATCATGTGTCTTGTGATCTGCAATAGTACACATCACACAGACACACATCTGGTCAGTCTTACAGAACAGCTCCAGCAGCTTGTCGTGCTTCTTACACATCCTGTCCTCCAGGTTCTTCACAGGGTTGATCAGCTGGTGTTTCTTCAGACTTGATGCTGTCAGATGAGGCTCCAGGTGAGTCTCACAGTAGGAGGCCAGACACACCAGGCAGGACTTCAGGGCCTTTAGTTTGGGTGCAGTGCAGACGTCACAGGGAACTTCTCCCGGTTTGGCAACGTGTTGCTCTGAGCTGCTGGTTTTGTGTTGAGCTGAGTGTGTGAACTGAGCAGCCATCTCAGAGATGAAGGTGTTGACCTGCAGCCTGAGTCGTCTGTTGTAATGTGTGTTACAGAGAGGACACTGACGCTGGACGTTATTATTCCAGTGTGTGGTGATGCAGCTTTTACAGAAGTTGTGTCCACAGGGTATAGAGACTGGATCAGTGAACACATCCAGACAGATGGAGCACAGAAACTGGTCTTCAGTCAGCAGACAGCTGGCAGCAGCCATAGCTCCAGTCTGAGTGTGAAAGACAATCTGTTATTACGTGTCTAGAACTGATGTTGCTTCAAAACACTGTCATTGACAATGTGCTGCAAGCCTCACGTGAACATGTTCGGTCTCGTGGTGAAGCACGTGAGAGGCCAAAAGTTTAGTAAACATCTGTTTCCCACAGTGTAAAAACTCCCACAGAACAACCAGATCCCAGAGGAAGGTTTCAGGACAGATAACTGGTGCGAGGCCTCAGCTTGGTCCTGCAGTAACCCTGGTTTCCACCTGATGGCTCCTCCCCTCCTGTGGCTCACCTGAAGCTGATTGTTAACCTGTTTTTCCTGACTGTCAGACTTCTGTGTGTAACGAAAATAATTACTAAAGAAATAATTTTACCATCTTCACTAAAATGCAATGATATAAAAAACTAATGTTTAAATCTGATTTACAAGTTTTTCTGTAGAGTGAAGGCAAAGGCGATATCGCTTGTAGCAGCTCGATTTGCAGAAGGTGGAGCCGGTGTTGAACCTGCTTCCAGTTTAGAAATCCAGCAGGATGCCAATACTGTCCAAACACAGCGAATGTTCTCAGCTGTACTCACCTGATTAGTTTTACTGCACAGAAACACAGATTCCTGCCTCGACTGCAGCTCAAACCAACTTTCAGTTACAGAGTCACTGATCCAGCAGGTTCGTGCTGCTCCACCCTCAGTGTAGCTCTGTAACGAGGTTTATTGTCTTTGTCTAAGACAAAGTCCTTGTTTATTAACAACATTTATGATTACGATTGCAGGAAAACAGTGATTGATAAACTCCCACTAACAGAGCAGCACTGAGAGGAGGAGCAGCAGCACTGAGACACGGTCAAATTTCACATGAAGTGAAACAGAAAGTGTCTCTGTCACTGTACAACAGAAAATTGGTCCGTCAGCTTTTCCTCAACGGTATCTCAGAAACACTGGTGAGTCAATGATCATTTAACCAAGATAGTGATTTTACCAGCAGACACTGTAGATTATTTCTGTGCTGTTTGTTTGTTGTTCTGGTTTGTGTAAAGTGAAACTTAGTGAATTCTGTTTTATTTTTGTTAAGAATCGCGACTTGGTTTGAACAGAGTGTTAATACTGACAGGAGAGACCGTCTATTGTGTTTTAGTCTTGTCTAGTCTACTATAATTCACAAGAATTTCTCCAGCTTTTCCATTTTTCTCAGTTTTATTTTGAAAGGTTATGGTTAACCACTTCCTGCCTTCACCATATTTGGGTTTTATCTCTCTTTCTCTCTCATAATCTTTGTGTTTGTTCATTTCTTTTGTCCTGTCAGATTGTGACGCTTCCTGTGTGAAGACACCTTCAGCCTTGATAACCTGCTTCTGATCAGAACACTGAAACCACAGACCTGACCTGAATCAGAACCTTTGCCTCTCTGCCAGCACAATACCTGTAAGTCGGACACACCCTAGTTGTGAGGCCCTCCGGTTCTGGAGGGTGCTGTGGTTCTGGGTTGTCTTCGTCTTTCTTCCTGGATTTGTGTTGCAATCGTTGTCATTATTTTTTACACCTGTTCCTGTTTGTGTTGTTGTATCCTGACGTCCGTCGGTGTCTTTGTATGTGTTACTTCTAACTTCTCAAACCAACCACGATTCTGTTCATCAGCCTCCACACGTTAACCATCTTTGTCAGAGGTTCATCTGTGTTCTCCTCTGTTCACCAGTATCCACAGCGTTGGATAATTAAATCTCAAAACCAGTCTTAGCGTCAGATGTTTCATATGTCTCACACTTCAAATTTCAAAACAAAACCATCTTCAGCCAAAAACACAATATATTGTATATAACTGTAGTTTAATGTATCCGTCTCCTCCTCAGACTGGAGCTATGGCTGCTGCCAGCTGTCTGCTGACTGAAGACCAGTTTCTGTGCTCCATCTGTCTGGATGTGTTCACTGATCCAGTCTCTATACCCTGTGGACACAACTTCTGTAAAAGCTGCATCACCACACACTGGAACGTTAATGTCCAATGTCAGTGTCCTGTCTGTAAGAGGATTTACAACACGAGGCCCGAGCTGCAGGTCAACACCTTCATCTCTGAGATGGCTGCTCAGTTCAGACAGTCAGCTCAACACAAAACCAGCAGCTCAGAGCAACACGTTGCCAAACCGGGAGAAGTTCCCTGTGACGTCTGCACTGCACCCAAACTAAAGGCCCTGAAGTCCTGCCTGGTGTGTCTGGCCTCCTACTGTGAGACTCACCTGGAGCCTCATCTGACAGCATCAAGTCTGAAGAAACACCAGCTGATCAACCCTGTGAAGAACCTGGAGGACAGGATGTGTAAGAAGCACGACAAACTGCTGGAGCTGTTCTGTGAGACCGACCAGATGTGTGTCTGTGTGCTCTGCCCCTATTCAGACCACAAGACACATGATGTTGTTGCTCTGGAAGAAGAATATGAAGGAAAGAAGGCAGAGCTGGGGAAGATGGAGGCTGAGATTCAGCAGATGATCCAGAAGAGACGACTGAAGATTGAGGAGGTCAAACGCTCAATGGAGCTCAGCAACAAAGCTGCAGACAGAGAGACAGCAGAAGGTGTTGAGGTCTTCACTGCCCTGAAGGAGGCTGTGGAGAGAAGCCAGGCTGAACTCATCAACACCATCACAGAGAAGAAGAGAGCAACAGAGAAACAGGCTGAAGACTTGATCACAGAGCTGGAGCAGGAGATATCTGATCTGAAGAAGAGAAGCTCTGAGGTGAAGCAGCTCTCACAAAGTGAAGACCAGGTCCACCTACTGCAGAACTTCTCATCTCTGAACACTGCTCCACCCACCAAGGACTGGACAACCATCACAATCCGTCATCCAGTGTATTTAGGGACTGTGAGTAGAGCCTTTAACCAGCTGTGGCAGAAGATCAATGAAATAAGAAAGACTGTTTTAGAGGCTGAGCTGAAGAGGGTCCAGCAGTTCACAGTGGATGTGACACTTGACCCTGATGTAGTTCATCCCAAACCTAATGAGCAAAGTAGATGTAGATGTGTCGTATCAACTAAAGGATTCACTACAGGAAGTTTTTACTTTGAATGTCAGGTTGAAAGATGGTGTCCCTGGACTCTAGGAGTGACCACACAGACCAATGTTATGCGCAGAAAAACACTGAGTTCTACAGAAGGTTTCTGGACTGTTTCTATGAAGGATGAGGGCAAATACTCTGCATCTAGTGACATGTCCTCTTATTTCTATCTAAAGTCAAAGCCTAAGAAGGTTGGAGTGTTTGTGGATTATGAGCAGGGTCTGGTCAGGTTTTATGATGGTGACACTGCAGCTTGTATCTACTCATTTACTGGCTGCTCTTTTACTGGTAAACTCTGCCCTTTCTTCAGCCCCTGTCAGCATTGTTTTAGGGTCCTGCCATTCTTCCAGCTTTTTCTAGGTGGTTTTAAACATCCAGAGAACTAACCACAGATCTTCTGTGGATGCAGCGTTTCTACATCCTCTGTCTCTTCATGTGATCCCAGACACACTCCATGATGCTGAGATCAGGGCTCTGTGGGGCCAAGCCATCACTTCCAGTACTTCCAGTACTGACGTAACCAAATATTGATTTGATTTAGATTTTTCTTTTGTACACTCACTAAATTGATATAATCAATTATCATTATTTATATTTCTGAAAGCTTTCTTTGCTTACAGCAGTATTTCACAGCTGCCTAAAACTTTGCACAGTACTGTAGTTATAACTGTTCTTCTTTTAGACCCTGATGAAATAATACATTCAGGGACTTCAGCAGTGACACAGTTTAAATATAAATCATCATAAAGTGACAGTGAATATTTACAGTGTTGACTTTTCATCCTCTGGCCTCCTGACTGAACTGGTCAGTTTCAGCTTGAACCACGTGTCACTGACTAAACCTTTGGACGCGATTGTAGATAATAAATAAAATAACTGCATCGGTTCACCTGTTAATTAATGAAAGCATCTTTATTATACATGTAGCAATGTTTCAGTAAATTGTTTACATGTTAATGTCTGTTATATTGTTATATACTCTTTTTAACCACAGGATGTCAACATAAGAGCATGTAGCAATGTCATTCTAATAATAACATATATAAGAAAATCTATTATGATTCAAATAAACCTTTTACAAGATAAAATTGAAGAGTTTTTCTTTTTCTTTATTGTACTTACAACACAAATAAAAGACATTTCTGTGACCATGCTTGTTCACTCATGATTTCATGAAAAGCTGTGGGGTTGGGATTCTCAGTGTTGTTTACAGGAGAATGTGAAGGAACCCTTTGTTAACGCAAACACTTCAGAATCAGACAAACAGTTTTACATTTTAAAGGTTTGCTCTTCAATTTCTACTATCGCTCTTCTTTGTGTTGCGTATGTTCACACTCATATTATCACACTATTTAAGTTATTTAACGCTCGTTAGCTCAAAGGCCTTAACACGAGTCAGAGTTAATCATCATCTCATCTCGCTGTTCTCAGTGCAGACATAATTCGTGCCACCACCGCCACCAGGAGCCTCTAACTCCACTGTTAGGACAGGAGCTGTAGAACGAGTGGATGCTCCCACCGAAGGAGCAGCCAGTGAAGCAGTAGATGAGAGCTGCAGCATCTACGTCATAAAAGGAGACCAGACCCTCCTCATAGTCCACAAACACCCCCACCATGCCCAGCTGAGACGCCACTGAGAGTCTGACCGGTGGGTCGGTGGCAGCGTAGAGTTCACCTGGCTGCTTAGCACAGACGGTCCAGTAATTGTTTTGGGGGCTCAACATGATTCGTCCCTCGATGTTAGACATTCTGGCAACTCCTAAAGTCCATGAAGATGATTGTTTAACATAAACCTCAAAGTAAAATCTTCCTGAATCGAAACTCTTTATGGAAAAGGCACATTTACAGCGATAATCTGGAAATAGATAACTTATTAGTATTACTGGGTTCAGAAGCACATGTACTGCAAACTGTTGGACCCTCTGTAGCTCAGCCTCAAACAGCCACTTCATCTGCGTCCGGAGCGTCTCCTCCAGCTGCTTCACTGCTCTCACCACGGTCCCCTCATACGAAGGAGGGCGGACTCTGACTTCTGTCCAGTCCCTGTGGTGAAACAGACGCTTGAATGTCTGAAGACGGTGGAGCTGGTCTTCACTTTGTGAGAGCTGCTTCACCTCAGAGCTTCTCTTCTTCAGATCAGATATCTCCTGCTCCAGCTCTGTGATCAAGTCTTCAGCCTGTTTCTCTGTTGCTCTCTTCTTCTCTGTGATGGTGTTGATGAGTTCAGCCTGGCTTCTCTCCACAGCCTCCTTCAGGGCAGTGAAGACCTCAACACCTTCTGCTGTCTCTCTGTCTGCAGCTTTGTTGCTGAGCTCCATTGAGCGTTTGACCTCCTCAATCTTCAGTCGTCTCTTCTGGATCATCTGCTGAATCTCAGCCTCTGCCTTCCCCATCTTCATCTTCTTTCCTCGTCTATGTTCTTCCAGAGCAACAACATCATGTGTCTTGTGATCTGCAATAGTACACATCACACAGACACACATCTGGTCGGTCTCACAGAACAGCTCCAGCAGCTTGTCGTGCTTCTTACACATCCTGTCCTCCAGGTTCTTCACAGGGTTGATCAGCTGGTGTTTCTTCAGACTTGATGCTGTCAGATGAGGCTCCAGGTGAGTCTCACAGTAGGAGGCCAGACACACCAGGCAGGACTTCAGGGCCTTTAGTTTGGGTGCAGTGCAGACATCACAGGGAACTTCTCCCGGTTTGGCAACGTGTTGCTCTAAGCTGCTGGTTTTGTGTTGAGCTGACTGTGTGAACTGAGCAGCCATCTCAGAGATGAAGGTGTTGACCTGCAGCTTGAGTCGTCTGTTGTAATGTGTGTTACAGAGAGGACACTGACGCTGGACGTTATTATTCCAGCGTGTGGTGATACAGCTTTTACAGAAGTTGTGTCCACAGGGTATAGAGACTGGATCAGTGAACACATCCAGACAGATGGAGCACAGAAACTGGTCTTCAGTCAGCAGACAGCTGGCAGCAGCCATAGCGACGCTCTGAGGAGGAGACGGATAAATTAACAAAACTTGGTTATATTACACATGTTTTTGAAGTTGGACACAACCAAAATTGCTTTTACGTATATTGTAACTTTGAGTAAAAATAAACATTAACTGGAGATATAATCTAAAAAGCCACAGCTAAACAAACAGACGACACCACACCCAACAAAGAGAGTCTCACAGCAGCTGAAGTTAAGGTGGATGTTACCACTGACACCAGCTGCAGCCTGTAGAGACGCGTTAACTCATGACCACAAACCAAACCCCTGAAATACTGAACCTCTCTACTTGTTCACGTCGAGCTAAGACATTCATGTTTGAGCTTCACTCACCAGAGCTGGACCCTTGTCTCGACTGCACCTGTGCTGCCTGTCAAAGCTTTATTTAAGGAAATGTGACGTGTGATGTGTCCTCAGGTTTCAGAGCTGCTCCACCTCTCAGTGAAGCCTCATCTGTATCACAAAGGAACCTACAGCTACAGGACAAACAGGCAACATGCTGACCCCTAGTGGTGAGGTCACATTACTACAATGGGTGACGTGTATGTGTTAAAACTGCCCAGCATGCAACACTGACAACAAACAATTTATTTAATACGAGTTTTAGTGAACAGTTTTGCCACGTTTAGTTTTGTACATATCATAGTTACATAGTGGTGACGACATCAGCCTCTAAGTCTTTAAAACATTCTCACACATTGTTCTTTTGTACTGATGGTTACATTTACAGTCAGCGATTTTTTAAATTCTCTTATGAGCAAATGTTGAGCTGGACTCAAGGGTGAACAGATTCTGGTTTTGTTCCCCAGAGGCTACAACATGAGACCATATAAGATTAAGAGTCTGCTGGGGCCCGAGGCAAGAATCCTGACGGGCCTCACTACTAATATGCTGGGAAAACAAGAAACATATCATAAGGAAGGTTTCCAATATTCCTCTCATCCTCAAACTACGTACGGCTCACGATATAATGTAATATAGTTCTGATACAGCAGGTTGAACCGATGGGCTGAACGGTGGCTCCTCAGGATTTCACATCTACAGAATAATGAAATAAAACTGCCAGAGCTACACTACACTGCACATGGGACGATGACTGACACCATAGACCTCAGACCAGGTCCAAATGTCTTTAGACGTCATAGATTCACGTCGAACAACCCCTGGAGGCCCAAAGAGGTTTGACAGCACTTCATCCATGCAACACAAAGCTTTGTTTTAAAAGCAGTAAGAGAAGCAAATGATGGCAACGTAGAATCAGTGATCATGAGATAACATCAAAATCAAGAAACAAAGGGATGAATATAATAATGAAAACCAAAAGAAGCACGTTGTGAACACGTTTACTTATTGTAGAACACAACTCTCATCGCTGGTGTGGATTTTCCTGCCGTTGTGATCACAGGGGCTGAAGAACGGGTAGATGTTCCCAGCGAAGGAGCAGCCAGTGAAGCAGTAGATGAGAGCTGCAGTGTTGACATCATGGAAGGAGACCAGACCCTGCTCGTAGTCCACAAACACGCCCACCTTCGCAGGCTTGGACTTCAGGCAGAGACAGACGGGTTGGTCAGCAGCTGCAAAATACTTATTAGGCCCAATTAACTTCCACTGCATAGACACGGTCCAGTAACCGTTTCTGGGACTCAGTGTGGTTTCACTGCCGGTGTTGGTCAAGTTTCTGGTGACTCCTACGGTAAATGTCTGAGAAGTAGTAACGGCAAAGTAAAATCTTCCGGAGGAGAATCCGTAGTCAGAGAAAACGCACCTACACACTTTTCTATTGTGATGTTCATTGCGTACGGGATGGACCACGTCAGGGTCCAGTGTCACATTCACTGCATATTTCTGGACCCTGTTCAGTTCAGAATGAAAAAGCTTCGCCATGTAATCGCTGAGCTCGTTCTCCAGCTGACTCACAGCTCTCACCACACTTCCTTCATATGATGCCAGCAGGAAGCTGACGTCTGTCCAGTCTACAGACTGAGAGAGCTGCTCCACCTCAGAGCTTCTCTTCTCCAGATCAGAGATTTCCTCCTCCAGGTGTTTTATGAGAGCTGCACCCTGGTTTATCTTTACTCTCTTCTTCTCTGTGATGGTGTTGATGAGTTCAGCCTGGCTTCTCTCCACAGCCTCCTTCAGGGCAGTGAAGACCTCAACACCTTCTGCTGTCTCTCTGTCTGCAGCTTTGTTGCTCAGCTCCATTGAGCGTTTGACCTCCTCAATCTTCAGTCGTCTCTTCTGGATCATCTGCTGAATCTCAGCGTCCGTTTTTCCCAGCTCTGCCTTCTTGTTTTTGTATTCTTGTTTCATGGGAGCAACATCATGTGTCTTGTGATCTAACACAGCACACATCACACAGACACACATCTGGTCGGTCTCACAGAACAGCTCCAGCAGTTTGTCGTGCTTCTTACACATCCTGTCCTCCAGGTCGATCAGCTGATGTTTCTTCAGACTTGATGCTGTCAGATGAGGCTCCAGGTGAGTCTCACAGTAGGAGGCCAGACACACCAGGCAGGACTTCAGGGCCTTTAGTTTGGGTGCAGTGCAGACGTCACAGGGAACTTCTCCCGGTTTGGCAACGTGTTGCTCTGAGCTGCTGGTTTTGTGTTGAGCTGACTGTCTGAACTGAGCAGCCATCTCAGAGATGAAGGTGTTGACCTGCAGCTCGGGCCTGGTCTTGTAAATCCTCTTACAGAGAGGACACTGACATTGGACGCTAACGTTCCAGTGTGTGGTGATGCAGCTTTTACAGAAGTTGTGTCCACAGGGTATAGAGACTGGATCAGTGAACACATCCAGACAGATGGAGCACAGAAACTGGTCTTCAGTCAGCAGACAGCTGGCAGCAGCCATAGCTCCAGTCTGAGGACAGAACGTGAGATCAAAGAATGGAATATTACTCATAATCTTAATTTACTCACAGCCCTTAAAACATTTAGCAATAAATACTATGAGACAGTATTTAAGTATTTGTAGTTTCAATATTGAAGCATTTGAGGAAACAAAGTCAGAAAGTCAGCAACATAATACACTGAAGCAACACAGCTTAAGAAAAAACACATCTCTCCGTTATGTAACCGCTAGATTCTCCTTGGGTGGGACCTTCCTGTCTATGGAACGCTGAGTCTATCTAGTAAATACATCCCACATATGTCACACAAACACATCAGCTGCGCTCACCTTGTCTGTGCTCTGTTATTTCAGATAAGAAGAGACATGTTGCAGCTGCAGCTCAGTTGTTGCGCAGACAGAAATCCAGCTTTAAATGAGGAAACGTGACAACTTTCACTTTTGTTTTGCTCCACCTCTCATTGTTTTTAGTTTTTGTTGTGTTCTGTAGAACGAGGGCACACAGTTATATAGAAAACACACAAAGACTAACAACATAACTACACATAGGATTATTAATACTTTATTGTCCTAGAGGGTTTTTTTTGTAAGTTCCATAAAACAAACTGTCGACTCCTACAGATTAACAGTCAAATACATGAGAACATAGATCTGAGCCAAAATACATAAAGGTATGTTCAATATGTAAACATGATTTATTGGTAAAGCCATTAATAAAATGTGTTTTTTTGAAGAACGCTCCGGGGATACAGATAAAAGCACAGTGTAAATCAGTGTATACACACAGGATCCGGCTGCTGATATGCACATGACGCATCATCCTAAGAAGCGTGTTTACTTTGGCAGACTGTTAGGATCAGACCTCCACCCTCAGCGCATACATTACACCGTATGGGCCGAGCAGTCGAGCCGAAGCTCAGCTCGGTGCCGACTAGTCTGAGCAGTACAGCAGCTTGATGCGCTCGGCGTCGTCCCGGCTCATCCGCGTGGCTCTGCCAAAGACGGCGCCGGCGCTGGGAACGGCCTCCATGGTGGGGCTGGAGCTGTCTTTGGAGAACGCCAGTCTGCAGGAACCAGGCAACGCAAGGATGTCAAACTGTGTTTGGGCTAAAATGACGGACGTCTAGTTCTGAAGGCATGAATCAGGGTGTTTCTACGACGGTGCTGTGTCTCGCTGCTGGGCCACTGTGTGAGCAGAGGCGCTTGGCTTGGGGCATAAGCCAGTTTCAGTCTCGGCACTAAAAACACCAGGATTAGTCTCAGGCTAACGAGTAACCGCCTCCTTGACGTCACATGACGTTTGTTGCTGACATTACGTTGGTGACTGACCTGCCGTAGTGCATGACAGAGCTGTAGTCATAAGGAGTTTGCTGGTTCCGAGTATCGACCTTGTCAAAGTTGAATTCACGGCCTGCAGGGATTAATAAAACTTCATCTGCTACATTCCCACATTAAAAGCATAACATTGAGCACATGTAGTGTATGTAGTCAGTGGGGGAATAAAACATTATGCACTAATGCAGTGAAGCAGGTTTGAAGTTTCCTGTGTCAGAAGGTTCTCATTGTTTTCTCTTCCTACCGGACATGACGTTCGCCAGCAGGACCTTGATGTGTTGGTCCCTGTCGGAGCGACAGTGCTCGTGGTTGAAGCCCAGCGCGTGGAGCAGCTCGTGCTGGACGGTTCCATGATGAAGGCAGCCCCGACGGCTCAGGGACACCAACTGGCCGTTACCCCGGCGACCCACGTAGGAGTAGCATCTGTGGGTGGCACAGCGAGTCCAGCGTCAGAGAGCCTGGTTGAAGATGAGGAGGGATGAAGGTGTTGCATACCCTGGCAGAGACTGGATGTGGAGGTAGTCCTTCTGGTCGGAGCGGGGAACGAAGCGAACGCAGGTGGAGCTGGAGAACGAGTCCATGGCTCTTCTGATGACATCCAGCTCATGAGAGACTGAAAGCTCAAACACAGGGAAGAGTTTAAACATGGTGACCAGAACATTAAACATCTCGGAATATAATCCACTGAACATCTGGATCAGACTCTAGTTTTTGGTTGGCTGAACCAGACTGGAGAGGGTTTGGTTCAGTTTCATATTTTTCTGTTGATTTTTATAACCTGAAGCGATTCAGAGCTCACAGTAGTGGTTGGCTATGACGTAGGGAACGTAAACCTTCCCGTCCGGGTCTCTGGGCCACAGGCATCCACTCAGGACACAGGAGTCAGCTTCCCGCTTAGCGAGAGGAGACACGGCGACGTCTCCGTATACGTGAAGACGATCTGCAAAGAACCCGAGCAAAATCCAAAAAAACACTCAGAGGAAGGCTCAGTAGAGTAAACAGGCCTTCAGCGAGGCGGAGGGAGTCGGTGTCTCACTCAGGTGTCGGTTGGCTTTCTCCAACAGCTCGGCGACGGGCAGCTCGTCCTCGTCCTGCTGAGCCTCACTTCCCCTCCTCACAAACTGTTCACAGACAGTGACACAGCGTTTCTGTCACATCAGCGCAGGTTCGTCCTTTACATTCATGCCTCATTACAAGCAAGTATTAAATAACCACAATGAAGAAATGCATTTGAATTATAACGACATGTGGTGACTAGATCCTGAGGTTCTTCGCCGCAGCCTCACACCACACGTTAAACTAGTCAAACACAAGCTCAGTGGGATGATGACGTATCACTGATCAACTTGAACCCACACATCCAGTCCCATGATTGTCCCACTCACACTAAACTCGCTACAGCAGTTTGATCCACTAACGTGGTTTTCTATGGTAAAGGTGCAGTAAAGTATCATTACAACAACACAACGTTATTAAGCTGAAAAAAACATAATTTAGATGCAAACATCAGTGTGAGGCTGCAATTAAAATCTAATAACACAATATGATTCTATTCTGGTTTTCATATTCAACAAAAACATATTTAATCCAAGTGTGTCTGGAAAACACATTAAATAAACATTTAATAGAAGTTTAAAAATACTTAATCAAAGATCAAAATGTAGTTATTTAAATTAAACAAACCCTTTTCTTCTGAGAGTAAAAGTAAGAGAAATGTACAAAGAATATTACATAACTATTAACAACATCAACAATTAAAATTTGATCTGAGCTTTTAAAGAAAGATTCAAATTACAACCCTGTAATGAGCAAACTCCAACTGATGAGGAAGACCCGGAGACAGAGAACGATCTGTTCTACGCACTTGGGTTGAGTCCTGAGCGAAGGGCTCGGCTGTGGGACACGCCTCAGTCCAGACGGTAAACAGAACCAGCAGACCCAGAAAGCACCACATCGCCGCCACGGAACCGAAAACGTTAAGGCTGAAACAAGTACGACTGGTGCCCGGTTGCAGTAATAATGGCTTAACTTCACCTGCTTCAGGTCGGAGGAGCAGGAGACGTGGTCGCTGGTCATCCTGTTTCAAAGCCAAGCCGTCACACGTCCAGTCTGTGCAGGGATCAACTGTAATCCGGTGATAAGGAAAGATGTTTATTTTGTCAGTTTGATTTGTTGCCATTACTGCGTCTCCCTCTGAGCCCTGCCCTCGACACATACGTAGGCCGTCCGTCGAAGCAAATGAGTTGCCTCCATTCTAAAGGCTGACAGGTATCACTGTGAACAGGGTTTGTATTCAAGCTTCAGTGATGGTGTAACACATGATGGCTGCAGCAGCATGAGCTCATTGTGTCTGACCAGAGATCAGTTAGTTAATAGTTAAAGAGAAAACGGCCACAAAGTCACAAAGTCACATGCAGTTAAAGTTAAGTTATGTATCAGATGCAGATGCACATGTGCTGCTGTTTACATTGTCTTTGCAGGATTTGTGCAGTGATGCAGTAGTTTCGTGTTAACTTCAGAAACACAAAACTGAATCAACAGATCTCAAATCGAAGACTGATTCTGATTCAGATAATTTCTCTAAACCTCACCTGTTAAACTGTGGCTCTAACGTGTCTGCAGACGTGTGGTAGACGAATCTGTGGATGTGATCAGTGGTTCGATGTGCAGGCGACACGGTGACGTCTCTTCTCGTCCACTAGAAGGCGACGAGTGCTCACAGCACTAACAACGCATGCGGCTAAGTGCTTAATAAGAATCACTGACAGTAAACATGGCTGCCAGGCGGCTAAATGCAGGTCGCTGTGCCTGCAGCAGCAGTAGTTGTAGTAGCAGCTACTACACGTTTTGGAGAGTTGTTGTTGGCACCAGGTGTGAAATGCAGTTAATGTCAAAGCCCACAGGAGGAATGTGCCGGAGGGGAAACGCGTCGGTTCTGCAGGTTTCTGGATGACTCATGGCTGCGTATGAGGTCGGCGCAGGTCATGTCAGTCATGGACCCCGGCCTAAAGTGCAGACGCTGGTTTTCTGCAGCTGTCGTACCACAGGCCGAGGCCTCTGCTCCTGCTGCCTTCATCTCGCGTCCTCTTATGCATGTTTACATTCATACGTCTGTGTCCTTTTTGCAAATGTCTGGTTACGTCAGTTAAAGAACCAGAGGCACCTCAGAAGAACTCCAGGCTACAGATTCCTCGCTAGGCTGTGCATTGTAGTGGGTATGTGCTACCAGTTCTTGAAATACTTCAAAACAAAGGTGATTGTACTGAGACACCACTGTTCTGTAAAGTTTGTGTAAGCTGCATGTTTAGTTTTGACAGTAGTTGCGATGTCACGACGTCGTGCTTGTGTTTACACGACTTTGAACAGATGTCTTTTCAGTCTTCACAGCAGAGTCGTTCAGCCGAAGAAGCCACGTTTGGCTGCAGGAGGACTCTCCTTTCGTTCTACCACCCTCACATCATCCCTTTAAACCACTGCAGTTTCTCTCAGAAGAAGCACCTGCTCCCTCCGCTCCAGTCCCAGGACCGAGGTTAGACAGGGAGACAGTGTTAAGGACAAATGAGGGGAAGACGTGCGCTGACAGAGAGCGGAGCTCCCAGCGGCGCTGACTTCCGATCAGCAGGCTTGGTGGCTGAACAGAGGCCCGGTTCAGCCGCAGGCACAACCAGACAGAGATATGACCCAGATCCTGCCTCTCCTCCTCTTCCTTCCCTCAGTAGACTCACTAGCTACACTGTCCATGTTCTTCCATTTGAAGCTGGAGCCAGAATCTGGGATCCGGGGCTCGCTGTTTCTCTCCTTTTGTGTCCTTTCCTGCCTGCTCGCCAGCAGAGCCAGCTTCAGAGCCAGGCCCACAGGACCCAGTGATGGCGGGGGGTGTTCTGGCTTCCGGCCTCATGCATCAGCGTCCAGTCGCTGTGTTTGACGACGTTCCACTATAACAGCCCTTTGACTTCCTCTGAGGGTTTGAACATGAACTCAGATCATACTGATCTTAATGTGACTCGCTGACGCGCTGACAGACATACGATCCTGCTCCTTTAAAGCCAATCACAGCAGACATGCTTGGCCACGTTAGGCCCTGTGTCAGCGCTCAGTCCATCTGATGAGCGAGGACAGTGGAGCACAGGTTCACAGTGAAGCCACATTAAAGGTCGCAAGCACTAAAAGTCGCCTTTTACCAGAACTACTTACTAGTGTGAGTGTGATGATAAACAGTGTGTTAACTTCTCAACTCTGCTTCTGCATTTCACACCTAAACACATGATTTCCTGTTGAAAACGCTGATTATTAAAAGCAGAGAACGCTGCTGCTGTTCCGTTGGTTCATTACAGACATTGGGTGCAGACCTCATCTTTGCTTCCTCCCAAATCCTGTGAGGGAGACTTTTACTCACACAGTTGGCTGCCGCCCGCTGGCGAAGTAAACAGGATCAGCAGGCAGAGGAAATCAATGTGTCAATCAAGTCATCAACCAAGATGGAACCAGCATCAGTTCAGCGCCGCGTACAGGCAACGTGGAAAGTGTGAATATTCACAGACGACACAGTTCTCGCTTCAACGCTTTTTAAATAATTACCAATCTCAAAAAATAAGTGTCACAGCCTCCACACGGTGAGAGTTCGCTGAATGAAGCTGAAACCTTTACAACAGTTAGATATACTTCTATCCACACTTACTGTCTTTAACAATGTGCCACACAACAATCTGCAACTAATTTGTGTGTAACATCATTTGTTTGGTTGCAAAGTTAAACCAGCCAAGTGCATCCTGGTTATTATTATGCATTCTGGCCTCTCACGAGCGTCAGGCCACACATCGAGATAAAGGCTTGGACAAAATGTCAGCGCAGACGAACGATGGGTTTGCAGAGACGCTGTCACTGTGCAGATGCTGTGTGACTGTGATGACCTACATTTCTTAAGCCAACCTGCTCCAGACCACCTGGGGTCCTGCTACAGACGCAGCGAGCAAACACTCACAGCAGGTTATTACAGCAGCATGAGGCTGCTGCCTCAGACCCAAGACAAATATTTGTAAATGTTGGTGCATTCACGTGCTGCGCTGCTGCACAAACTCATCCATACAGACGTATGCGCAGCTTATCTGCATGAACCCAGCTCCAAAATCAGATCATCTTCCTTTATTACGCATATCTTCCATCTGGAAGGTGAGTCACTGGGAAACTGGCTCCTTTCTGGGTTTGAAGTGATCTGTTGTGGTAAGTACAGAGGATTAGACGCTGTTTGATTAGAACCTAACAATCCTGGTCCAGGTGGGTGAGATGTGAAGTTTCCTGTGTGACTGTCCAGGTGTTCACTCCCAGAGACGATGGGACTAAAACAGCACGTCTTTGAATTCAACACACAACCAAAGCTATTTCCCAGCCGGTGAAAGTTGATCATGCAACATTTGACCTAAATAGAGGCTGAGTAACCTCATTCTGACTGACCAGGCTGGATCAGCGCTGGTTAATCCTAAATACCACATCTGGGAGCTGAGAGGATCCCTATCCTCCATCTTCTCACTGCGCTTCCGGCAGAAACCGACTCAGCGCATCAATTTGTGCAAGACTGACAGCGTGTGCATTGTAAAGGCCCTCAGATAAATATTATAATAAATATTATCCGTGTTCTGCTTCTGACTGTCTACATCTGCACCGTTTGTCTGTGTTTGAGCTGCAGGCGTGGAACAACTCTCCAGTCATGTTAGGTCTGCACACGACAAGATGAGTAATAAGAATGTTTTGCAGTCAAATGTCTTAAAACACAAATGAGACACAACCTTTTCCAAATCCTGCAGGTGCAGCTGTGGCAACATACCAACTGTAGCTCGTGCTTCAAACCGTTCACTTGATTGCAGTAAACAGAATGGAAATGAAAACGTGTGACGGGCTCGTTCTGCTACTTTCACGCGTCTTATCTTCTTTCTCGTTTGATTTCACTGCTCCTCTGAGGCCCCAGAACCGATACAAAGGCCAACAAATGCTGCTGTCAATCAGGCCGGGACGCGCCTCCTCTCCGGCGGGGAGTGCACCGGCGCTTCGCATCTGGATCTACGCATCGCTCGGTCCACGCCTACAAGACTGCCCGCGTCCCCCCGGCCGCAGCTCCGCACTCATCGGCTGCTGGCCCTACTCGGCGGAGACTCGTCGTCCTCCAGCTTCGATTTGCCCAGCGTCGCGTCTGTTTTCCTTCCTCAATGGCCGTGCGTGGCGTGGTTTGCGTGCAGCAGCGCAATAGTTAATGAGTGGCGGATGCGCCCTCACTCCAACGGACCGCTACAGCACGAAGATGGCGTCGGAGGGAGCCAGCGGAGAGCAGCCTCCTCCGGCACAAGCCCTGGCGGCGGCCGTACTGGGAAGCGTGGACACGGTAAGACGCGCGGCTTCGGGGTCTCCGCCGTGGAAATGCGGTGCGCGTCTGCTCGAAGCAACAGCGGCGTCCGGGGGCAGAGTCTGGGGAAACACGGGAGCGCGCGTCGGTTGGGGCTGATCACAATCTAGAATCGCCCTCATCGACCTGCGCGGCACAAAGCGAACGTGCCAGAGGAGCCTTTTGTCCCCGGCCGCTCGTCCTGCTCCCGAACCGGGAGGAATCGTGCGCGGCTACGCGGGTCGTCGCTCGTAGACAGTAAACGGGTTCATCGCTGTCCGGCTGCTGCAGCGAACTGAAACCAGATTCCTCCCCAAGGTGAAAACCACCGAGTCCACCTTCTCAGTGCTCAGGTGATGGTGACTCGGCCCGTGGAGCCGGTTGTGGCTCCTGTGTTCAGGGGGAGGTCTGCGCTGTGGGTCCACATTCACTCTGAGTGTCAGAACCTGGGAACTGTGTAGTTTCCTTTGGTTGCTTTCACGGCTGGTTTGTCATCAGACCCTTTGTGTAGGGTGGAACACACAGGACCGTGGATTTCCACCCAGGACGGCAACGCGCTCTGCCCTTAGACGGAACCTGTGAGTCTGTGGATGAGGGAACGTTGATGCTTTGTTTCATGGAGCGTAACCTTTGTAGCACATCCAGTGAAACCTAAGAAGCACTTGTTTGGAGCAGAGTTTGTCGTGGGAGCAGCCACGGTTCGTGAAGCGTGGGTGTCGAGGTGGGGGGGGTGGAGCAGCGAGAGGAGGAGATGGTGGAGAGAAGAGCTGCGGGGGTGGATGGAGGCCAAAGGCAGTGAGGTGGCGGAGCAGGAGGACGGGTGTGAAGCCTCTGTTCACCAGACACCTTTCTAAATTGGTCTTAATTTCAGTGACTCAGCTGGCATAGCTGCGAGTAACATATCAGCCCCCCCACACACGCTGCCTCCCGTTAGCGTCGAGGTGAACAGGTGCTCTGGAGACACGGGCACCGTGGCCCTGCCAGCAGTCTTCCTTCTCCAGGCTCCATCAAACCGTCGTCCCTGCCATGGTTAAATAAAGCACCTTGCTCTTCTTTTAACGGCTTGGGCCACTGAGTGACCAGCAGCAGTTATGAGGGACGTGCTGCCATGTTGGTGGAGAGTCAAGACCACGTCTGTGTTTTGCTCCTTCTTCCTGACAACAAACTCTCTGTGCTGCGATACGTGAGGTTCAGGTTTCGCTGTAAACATCTCTGAGCGGCCGTCAGCGCTGAGGGAGTTAAACATTCTTCTTTTCCGTCTGTTCAAGGGTTGGTGCATCCACCAACGACGTGAAGCTGCACGTTGCTCGTGGTTTCATCTAGAGATGCCTTTAGCTTTGGTTCCTTCCAGTTTTAAGGATGTCTTCAGACACCGTGAATCTGATCTCACCTATACGTTACTTAAAGAGCTCAAATGTCTGAAGCAGCTCAACCGGACGTTAGCGAGACTTTATGTTGCCAGCACCCGAGTATGAAGTTGCTGTAACTGAGCAGGTGTGAATAGAGGGACCGGTCCAGAGCGTGTTGACCCGGTTTCAGCGCTTTTCACCAGCGCACGTCTCCGTGTTCTGCCTCCTCGCTCTGCAGCAGCCACTCCTCACTCAGCAAATCAGGGTTTTCCAGTTATCCATGGTAATAAAGAACCGCTTATGGTTCCCTCTGTCAACCCAGTGCAGCGATGGCAAACAGGATCTAATTGGCCTTAATTTAACCAAGCCACATGAAATTATTTGAAATGTTGCGATTGTCTGGGCCGAAGCTCGACAGAATGAATGTTACTAAGAATTAGTTGTTAATGCTGCTAAAGTTTGGTTCACTGTTTATGACTAGAAGCAGGTTTGATTTGGTCTGAGCCTTAATCCTCATAATCGATTATTGACATTTAATTCCACAAACCACCTGCACTGTTGAAATACTTTGTGTAGTGCACGACGGACTGTTTAAGTGGCTTCCACTTGCCAACCTCGTGGTATTTCCTTGTTGCCAGTCGAACCCTGTTTGCAGTCATATCTCAGTTGAGTGCCTGCATCAGTAGGGTATGAACTCGCGGAGGAGCTTTCACAGAGCGAGCAGTTCCTGTGGCTCGGTGACTAACGACACCGGCCTCATCAAGTGGCCCGGGCTGACTACGAGCCTGTGAACGCCGTCCAGGCCGCTCGTGCCCTTGGCCGACGGCTCACGGCAACAAATCCCCGTTTGCTTCCTCACCTGCTCACTGCGCTGGGACGCCAGAGAGAAGGAGCCAGAGCCCTCCGCCCGCTCGTCTCCTGGGGCCTCGCGGCAGAACGTGGCTCACGGCCGCTGTCCGTCAAGCTTCTCAGAACTGCCCAATCCTCTGAGTGGCGAAAACGCTGCCAGGAAGAAAAGCGGAACAGGATCGATTGGAAGGCTCAGCGTGAATGAATCAGTCCCTTGGAATCTCTCCTGCTTTTGTTCCAGCCTTTGCTGTGATGGCACCAGAATAAAGTCCTGTTCAAATAATGTGAGATGTGATTGACGCTGTAATTTCAAGCCCGTTGTTCTGAATAGGAAGCGGTGATGTCTGCGTTTGCAGACTCGGCCTCGTTCGTTGTTGAATCACATGACTTCTTGTGCTGATGTTTGTGCACATTTTCAAAGAGCTTTTACAGGTGAGAGCATTGTCCTGTGTATTCGTATGGATTTATTAACCTTCCTTTGGCTTGAGCGCAAACCTTTCTCCCTTTATGGCGAAATAAACAATGTCTCAGCAGCGTGAAGGACACGTTGAAGGTAGCGGCTTGTTAAAAGCACAGGCTGGTCTGTTTAAAGTCACATCGTGTGCGACTCCTTGATGAAATGGAATAATCTTGGCTGAGGTTGCGATGTCGGCTTCTATATTTCTGGCTGACAACTGAAGCTCAGGACGCAGGTAGAAAGCTGCCTGATCGCTGGGCCACACTCTTTGTTAATGTTTAGGGAAATGCTGCTGGATGTGACTTTCTCTTCACATGGCGACATGTCCGTGGGCGACACCGTGATGAGAACGGACAGAAAATGTTTTGTCCTTCGACGTCTCTGTGGGAACCTGCGTCGTGTTTAACTGCTCGGCCAAGAATTTCACAAATTTTTCCCCCACTTGGTTTCGGCTTTGAGTGAGAACATTTCTTTTCAAGAGTCCTTAACAAAACAGTTCAGCACTTGGGTTTGGAATGTTGACGAACCAGACGCTGTTGTGATGTTTGGAGACAGGACCAGGAAAACACAGCAACACCGGAACAACACCAGACAGAATTACCTTTAATGATGAGCTCAGATGCTCGAGTAAGTGTCGCAACAAGGTCACGTTTCATCGAATTCAAATCCTGCAGCTACAGTTCAAGGCTGTTTTTTATGAAACTAGAATGAAATACACTCCCATTAACACATATAGTTACAGGCTGATGCTTTGTGGTTTCTTGGAGGTGAACAAGCCAGTTGTTCTTCTTAAGACCAGACGAGGAGCATTCAGCAGGTTTGCGTTTTGTAAGTAGACAGGAAAGAGCTTTAATTGGCATGAGGGGGTGCATGAAGTGGTCTGTTCACTCCCAATTAAAGCCATTTTAGTCCTTACTCTGCAGTTGTTACTGACCAAATCCCTGCTTAATGACCTGGCTAAATGTAATTAGACCTTAATTGCTGAGAGGTAGGACAGGATATCTAGCCTAATTCGATCGGTTTTGTTTTTTTACTTGCTGGTGAGAGCAACGCATTGTGTGATTGATGGATGGATTATTGCCTTGTTTCTCATCTCATTAGACTAGATTTCTGGTGGTAGTTTGATTGAATTGTCTTTACTATTTGCATTGTGGGATGTTCTGAATGATCAGGGTCCAAAGCTCAGAAGTCTGGCACCTGAATTCATGCTGTTAAAACTGGTGAGAGAATCGTCTCGTTTAGAAGTAGAACATCCAACCGGTTGAGGCAGATGGACGCCTGCCACAGAACAGGTTGTGCTGGGAGTGTTTTCCCTCCACTGTTGTCCAGTGCTTTCCTTATTTGTGTGTTTCTCTGCTGCTCTGTAAGGTCTTGACCTTAATATGTCACGTGTCTTGTTTCGTCCATATGGTCTGCTGCAGGCAGAAAAAAAGAGTCTGGCCTTTCTTTTCTGCAGCCTACTGTGCTTTTGCATAGATGGTAAAAAGGTCAGAATGTACCGAATTATTCTAACATTACTATACTATTTTGGAGATCGGCCTCATCTGTTGCATCAGAACTAAACCCTACGGCAAAGTGAAGCTGTACCGTCTGACTCTAGATGCTTAAACCTTGTTTCACCGTCTAATTCTCCTTTTTTTTTTTTCTGGCCCTGTGTTGCAGAAATGTGAGTTCAACATGGATAATCTGAGCAAACCAGAGCTGCTCACCCTGCTGAGCATCATGGAGGGAGAGCTGGAGGCTCGGGACCTGGTCATAGAAGCCCTGAGGGTGAGTCCACACACGCTGCTGCACTAAACCTCGGCCCAGTTGAGATCGAACACTGGTAACCTGGAAATCTGTGAAACCGCTAGAGATGAGATGGTTAGCTTTCGTTTTGACCCAGAATGGCGTTGGCATCGCTTGGCTTGTTAAATGGTTGTTTACCCCAGAAGTGTGTGGGACCACGTTGAAAGACTCTGCTCCACGGTTTCCTTCCTTTTCTTTGTAATTACCGGCAGACAGTCTCTCTAATAGCTTTCGTTGAATGAACTGAGTGAGCGACTGGATCCTGCCAGAAAACCAGCACGATCAAACCGTTGAGTCCTGCTTAACTAGCAGTAACAAAGAGACGATTGAAGTCGCTGCTTGTTGCTCCGTGGCTGATGTAAACTCGAGCCTTGAATTCTGGTCGACCCGCGGTGGTAAACCCTGCTTGTGTTGTGCTGTGCCCAGCCTTTCAGAAGCTGTTGGTCTGGTGTAGAACATGGGGCTTATCTGCTTTGTGTGGCAAGTCCTTCACTTCATTTGATTTGTATGAAATCAGGAATATGTGTAGATCTATGTGAGACTCATGTTTTGGTGGGACCTTCAGGTTGCTGGTTCTCCATAGGGACGAGAATACAGAGTTATTCCGTCTGTCTCTGCTCTTCTGTATCGAGGTCACCTCAGTTTGTCCCAGTTTGTCCAAGTTTGTCAACGTTTATGTCTCAGGCCTTTTATTCTTTTATGCGTCCATGATGTGCAACTCGTTCAGTTTCTGAACTATGAAGAGGGGGAAGCTCTTATCTGATGCTGAACTGTCTAATATTAGGTGACACACGAAGCCTTATTAACTCAAACGCGTTTACACAAAGCAGGGAATCAAGCTGCTTTTAGAGACCATCAAAGTGTCCTGGTTGTGGCAGCTGCAGCTTTTACACTGTTGGCAAGTTGGGCGTGAGAGTTCAGGCAGGCCGGGTGCTCCTGTCGTTCCCGCTGCCCCCATTTCTTTAAATTTAGGACGGTGTGTCCACCGGCGTCACCTTGTCTTTGTCCCTTTGTGCCTTTGGTTTTGCCGTTCCACCCTCGCTGCCACTTCTCACTCATGCAAGTCCCTGAAGGTCTCGCCCCCCCTTGTGGATAGATATCCTATCCAGGTTGAAATAAGCCTTTTCGGCTCTCACCAAACACAATGAGCCTGTTTGTTCTGCTGCAGATAAACCTCGTCCCAGAGAGAAAACTGAGGCAGACGGGAGGAGGAACAGGGCTGGAGAAAAGGCACACGAATAAAAAAAGAGAGCAGGTTTGGAAGGATGGATCTAGGGCGAGAGGCAGAGATTGTCAGTTCGAATCAGAGTGAATACGGTGAAGGATGAAGGGCTTGTGAGAAAGCAGGAAGTTAAAATTGAGGTTTAATGTGCTCTCGAACAAAGGGGGACAGTGTGACAGAGGATTAAGCCGACTCTCATCCACTTGCTCCGCCTAGTCCCTCCCAGACCCAGTGCCCTGAAGGAAAGCATCATCTGGCCACCAGCTGCAGGGCTATCAATGTCGCAGGACAATGCTGTTCTTTTAACAGGGAACATAATCAAACCTGAAACCAAGCGAAACTAGTCAGCAAAGGCCCAAACGGTGGCGCGGTTTCAGAGCTACACAGGGAGCTGAACCCGCAGCTCCAGGTCCTTTAGCTACATATTACCAATTCCCCAACTGAGCCACTTTATTGCTCCCCAGACCAAAAGCTTGGAGCAAACCTCCACAGCTTGGCAACACTGCACTGATTATTTGGGTGTCGTTAAAAGGCTTTGGTGCTGCAGATTAATTGGCGTGTGGCTAAAGCTGGCTGAGCTGCCATATCAGGTTTCATCCTGGAGAAGAAGAAAAGGCACAATAAGCAGATTAGCCGAACGGCAGCGCTATCACATGATGACCGTGGCCGACAGCTACACAAGTCGCCCATTCTTCTGTGCCAGGCTGTTCAGAGGGCATGTGGAGGCAGCACTTCATTCAGTTGTCAGCCCAGCAAAGTGTTAGAAATGTATCAAAACCACGTTGCTGGGCCCAGCAATGTCAAAGTGGACTAAATTAGCAGCCAGAACCACGATAGAAATATCGGGCTGAATGCCTGACATCATTGTTGATGCTCTTCAAACATGACAATGGAAACCATTTCAAGGTCGATTAAACCCTTTCTGATGTTAGTTGGCGTTGACGCATTGTCTGCCGTAAACACAAGCTGTCAGAAGCTACATACACTAAAAGCCAAGGCGTCAGCAGTTCTTCTCTCCAGTAATGGGAGCGGGGTCGACCTCGTGCTCTCTCTGGACACTCGGTCGGTTTCTGCTGGGCTTTAGTACAGAGCCACTGTACACATGGACCTGCCCAGATTGGATGTCTGTGCTTTTGTGAAAATCACTCGAGGGCACGATTTCACTGGCAATGAATCAGCATTTCAGTGACCAGGGAGTAAAAGTTGGTCTGGACAACGCTTGAGAAGTGTTTAGACCGATGGGCCTGGGAGGGTTGGGGTAATGTCCAGGGGTTGGCGCTTGGAAGTCTCCACGTTTCCACTCACCAGCATCCGGCCTCATGCGGACAGGCGTCCTCTGGAGTTCATGTGATCCAGCGTATGACTCAGGGCCCACGGAGCTGCTGTCAGCACTCATACATGCTTAGTACAACACAACACATGCCCCGAGCCGTCAGGCTTTCTCCATCGCCACTTTATCTCCGACCATCTCGCTATTTAAGGCATGCCCTGTTGCTGGGCCTTTCTTTCTCACCCCTCCTCTTCCTGAGACATTAACGTTTGTAGTTTTCTGTATCTCTGTTGATCTTTTTGTTCCCATAAATCTTTGTTTTTGCTTCCCGTCACTTAATGCTCCGTCTTTCTGTCTCTGTACTGATCTGTTTGGATTGACGCTGTGGAAGCTCATTACTCATCGTTGCTGTCTTCCTACTTCCACATAAATCTTTGAGTTTCTGTATCTGTGCACTGCTAATCCGAAATATATTAAAAATCGCAACGCACTCCCAAAACCCACAAGACCCTTTGTGCTTCTCTTTTCGTGAAAGCTTCCCCGTTCGGGCATGTGCTGGGCAACATGTGTGACCCTACAAATCAAGGAAGATAATCTTGATTTCATTTACACCCATGATCATCTCCGCGTGACTGGGTTTAGCAGGTAGTGAACATAATTTATAATAACAATAATTTTAATGTGACTGTGAAGGCAGAGGGTTTTATGTCTGAACCACTTGTGCTGAATTCACTTCTAGAATTTCTGGACTGATTTTAGTTGGTGATATTTGCCCACAGTTACAATGCAAGCAGTGTTTATTTATTTATTTTTTTTACACTGTTCTCCATGGTGCAAATTCAGGTCTATACGTCTTGGACTAACCCTCTCGCCTCACACACACACACACACACACACACACACACACTCAAGCCAATCACAAGCCTGCTCTGATCTGTCGGCTGCCTAGCAACCAGACCCCCAACCCGGACCCTCCTTCACAAGCTCTCAGGCTCGTGTTTCACTCCCACCCACTGAAATGCCACTTAGGAATGAGGCTAGAAAGACTCGGTCGATCTTTACTCTCCACCACCACCAGCCCCCCTCCATTTCAGGGAAAGTGGTACGGCCCATTATCGGACATCTCTGGAGGGCCCGTTTCTTATGGCAGTCTTTCTTTTATTTATCTATCTTTGGTGGGATGGTTTTTGAAGTGCTGTCAGTAAATGCAGACGGGTCCGCTCCCCGGGGATCCGAGGACCTGCTTGGAGTTGGAGCGTGACAATGCTGTAAAATGCACAGCGCTGAAGCAGGTTTAACTTATTAGGAAATGCTGGAGCAAGCAGTGCAGTGATACTGTACATTCAGTTTTGGACTGAGTTCTAGACGTCCTGGATTTTATTTCATTGTTTCAACAGCGTCACGTGTCTGTTACCTTTTTTTTTTTTTTTTTTTTGCCCATATTTTTTTAACATTAACACTGAAGGCCCAGTAAATGTATCTGATGCCAAACCAGCCTCATTTTGTGCAAAGAGAAAAAGCCTTGTTTTTTTTTTTTTTCAGTGACAACTTTAGATTTAATTGCAGCTACAGTTAAGAAAAAGGAAATTAATTGGCTTTTGCTGAGATTATTAGATTAGTACAACTTGACCAATATGAGCATTAGCTGCTTGTTTTAGTTACATGTGACAGAACAGGATACAGTTGCTGATCTGCTTTCTTTGGGCATTTTTCATGTTGTCTGGATGCATTCAAGTAGGTTATTCATTCCTCCTCGTTGAGTATTTTTGTAGACCTAATTTCCGCGTGTGTTTTCACTGTAAATGCAGAAATCTTAACTGTGACATGAAGCGGTTGCTGAGGTGTTCAGGAAGTAGGTCACAGCAGCCGTCCCTCTGTTCTCTCCTAATCCCGTCTCTGTGTCATTGTAACCCCATCCTCCCTCTTTCACACTTCATCCTCCGTCTCTCCATCACTTTTTACTGAATTATATAATGGCCTGTTCAGTGGATGCGTTCATCTAAAGAGCCTTGCAGTGCTTAACGTGTCTTTAACGCAGGTGTTCCCAGAGGAAGTCAAACCGCTGTGAATGAACATCGAACGGCAGCTCATTTCTTTCAGTCCACATCCACATCCACTGTTTGAGCTACACAGAGAAGCAGCAAACCACAGTATTTAAATAAATATGTTCCTGTTCATTAACTAATGGATTAATTACCTAATTGTTTCCTCATTAACGAGCTGGAAGTGCTTATCGGTGATTCCGATAGGAATGTGGCAAAGACTTCAGAGGAAAATGCCCCATGTAAGCAAGTCTAGCGTTGTGTGGGTGGTTACAGTAGATCTGCAGTATCTCAATTAGCGGGGATGAGATACTGTCTCGGTCTGAGCCTGATTCTGTTAGTCGGGTCAGACATGCTGCATTTCCACCTTTATCGTGACCAAAGAGAAGAAGATTTTATTTATAGTGTTTATTCCATGTTTGTAATCGGCAGATATCTAATAAACGACTGACACTTAAAGCCATAAACTGGGTACATTACTCCTGTCAGCACATCTATGACCAGTTGGTCGATCATTGACGCCTTCGGGGAATTGAACGTTCCTCCTCCTCCTCATCATCATCATCTTCGTCTTTTCTGTGTTGTTGCCACTAGTCCTGTATTTTTATAATTACGTTAGTTCATTAGCTTGTTGTTAGGTTTTACGTTCTAATTTCTGCTGACCTCGTCTCTCACCACCCAGCACTTTTTAGTTTTCTGATTTGATGATGCTTAAAGACGTTCTGTTATCATGCAGAAATGCCTAAATGCATACAAAATAATTTTTGCTCAACCTTAGTGTGGAGGAGACAAAAGCGAAAAGTTCATCTTCTCTCTCTCGCCTTCCCTCCTCTCACCCTGTATTTCTCGTCTTCCTCCCTCTGTCTCGGTCAGTTGCTCTGATGACATGGCTGCTGGTTGATGTGGGCTGAAAGTGTCATGAACGCTTGAGCTCATGCGTAGGCACGCACACATGGCTGCTCCATGTGATGAGCTGCTGAATGAAACGAGAGATGGTAATACGAGCACCGAAATAGTCAACTCTGCTCGCCTTACCCGCCTATACGCAGGAATTAGTGGAGCAAAAGCTCTCAGCACTTTACAACAAAGTTAGTGTGTAGCAAAGCAGCAGTGTGTGTGTTGTGTGTGCTTGTGTTCACACTCTTCTGAGAAGCATTAAACTGGGAAGATCTAATGCGGTTTGTCGTTTTGCTGCTAAGTCTCTCTGTGGGTCGGTTGGTGTGTCAGCAGTCGAGGCTCAGAGCGGGAAGCTGGCTGGTTCAGGCCTGTCGTGGGTTGTTGGTTCGCACGCGGTGAAGCAAATTGTCGTCTCACATTTACAGCCAAATTAGCATCATGCAGTCGTGGGTGATCTAGCAGTTAAATGTAAGAGTGCAGCGAAGCCGGTGGCGACTGCGTTTCTGTCCAGCCACTGAGGTGCAGTGATCACGTGCGACTGGGATTCATCTCCTCATCCATTCAACATCTGAGGACCAACGCATGGAGACACGCTGAGCCCAGGTCCTTCTCTCAGCCTCTGATGTTTTTTGGTTTTGGTGTCTGGAACCGGTTTTCCTGCTGGTTTTTGGCCGTCATATGGGAAGACGTGGTTTAAAAATAATCACTGGCCCTAAACCAGCCTTGATGGAAATGAGGTATCACAGATGAGCGCAGCAGTAACAGGTGGCGTCAAAATGAAGTTAACAGAGGATATTGACTGTATTGGTGGTGTACACTGTGTTCTCTCCCGTTACTCCCCGACATCCATTTACACTCAAACACTCATCGAGAGCCTCTAATTGTGTGTGTGTGTGTGTGTGTGTGTGTGCGCGCCTCTCACACCATTTAGCAGAATGTGGGTGTTCAGCTGGAGCAGAATGAGAGCAGCAGCTGTGAGTGGCCGACTTCAGGCTACCATAGAGAGCGAGCGCATCAGAAACGCTAAAAATACGACAGACCCCATTGTGCGGTTTTTCCCTTCCCTCATCTTTTCATTGTCTTTTGTTCTTCCTCATCTCTGTACATGAGAAAATACTTGTCATGTCGTGTTGGGCCCGTTAACCTGCGCCTCTCCTGCTGCTGACGTCGCCGGAGGCAGCAGGAGGTTGAGAAGCTCCACAACAGCACAGCAGACGAAACTTCCAACAGAAACGAGGGAAACGAGGCATTTTCTACTGAATAACGCTGTATGTGTGGTTTGCTGGTTGAGTGCATTCAGACTCCTTTATGGCTGCGGATAAGCCAAGAGTAAAGTGGGAGTCTCATTAAATCTTAATGTTATCCTCTATAGGCCAGCATCCCATTCAATTATCGCCCTTCTGACAGTTTCAGATTAAAATGGGAGACGTTACAACCTGGTGACGGTACAATTAATGGCAGAGCTGCTGCCCTTTGTTGAATGAGTGTTTCTAATAATGTGCATAGTGTAGTTTTAAGCATTTCCTTTTAATTTGAATTCTGTGACTGTCAGTTTTCTAGACTCGCTTTGTGCTGGAAGGATTCACCTTGTAATGATTTTTGTAAAATTCAAAGCTCCAGTCAGCAGAGTTTAAAAATAGAAAGGAAAGGAAGAGGGCTCAGTGAAAGGTCTCTCGGCCTACAGCTGTTTGCACATGGGTTGAAATGTTGAAGCTCGTCCCTGCTAAAGTGCCCTTGAGGAAAACACCGACGCCCACCTGCTGCTGAGTCCTCTCCCGGCTGCTCTCGGTACAGTCTAACACCTGAGGTGAATGTTCGGCGTGTGTCACAGCGCGGCTCGCCAGGACGCGGATTCCTCGAGCTACTGTGCGAGATGGTGACAGAAAAATGGCGGATGAGTCTCGACGTGTGAAAGGAAGAGAGGAGGAGGTGTGTGAGAGGCTGCGAGTAGAGCCGCTCTAATCTAAATGTCAGAAAACAGTCATTACGATACGGAGGCCAGGCCGTGGACGGTGTGGGCCCCTGGGCCGCCGCCAAGCAAACACAGGATGATACTACAGAGACGGCGACCGTTTTGAAACGGATCCTTAAAAATGTTAAAAGCAAAATGGTTCAGCTTGAAGCCGATCTGGTCACGGTGTTCCCGAGCACGAGAGGGTTTAGTTGAGCCAGTGTGGGAATCAAGGCGTTTCAGCCATTAATCGATCACATCTCCTTCCAGCAAGACTTACTGTCTCCCTGCTGGCTTCACAGTAATGCATTGTAGGAGAAGCAATTAAATTTACAAGCATTCAGCAGCTACCACAGCATCCATCTGCTCTTTTTTTTTTTTTTGCTCACAAGTTTGCCATTTCTCTCCAAGGCAACGACCCAAACAAAGCCCGTCTCCTCCTCCTGCGCTTTAATGTTCTCCGTGATGCGATCCTGCTGCTCTTATGTTCAGGGTGAACCCGAGTGCTTGGCCCTGGGCGGCGGCTGCAGGTCGTGACTGATGTGAGGAAATTGTTGTCGAGGGGCCTGCGAGCTCGGCCTCGACACAGCTAACGCTTTGTGTCGCTGAGCAACACTGGCGTCTCTGTTCTCGACCTTGACGGCGATTTCTGGCCAGATCAGCAGAAAACAAGGTTTGTGTGGGAGTAAAAATAGGCTCCTATGTGTCAGCTGTTTGTCTCCAGGTATTTCCACGTCAACCAAATCAAATCAAGTGTTGCATATGGGGGAACTGTAAGTGGTTGTGTGGTTGCTCAATCATGAAGCCTTGTGCAGGTCCAAACATGAGCCTTGCTCCTGTTCGTTCTGACTGACGGCCTCCTCCACTTCAGCCTGATTCTGCCCAGACTTTTCTTTCTGCCAGTTCGTTTCTGTAATTAGCGTCTCCTCTCCGGGTAAAGACTTGCTAATCAGCAGAGCCAGTCAGCGATGTGGTTTGCTGGAGCGAAAGCCAGCAGACTCCGGGGCTTTAATGGCACAGGGCTGGGAGTAAGCGTTTCATAAGGTGCCAGCTCGTCGCCCGGAGGCCGTACCTGCTGCTCTGGCCACGCCAGCCTGCCTGTGACCCTCTGTTTCACACCGGGGCCGGTTCTCACCTCGCCAACCGGCCGCGTGGTGTCACGAGGTTGTGCCAGGTTTCCTTTGGACACCCACATCCTGGCACTGGAATCGGGCTGAAGCACGGTGTGAGTGAAGCTCCAGTCTGCAGCGAGTATGAGTCTGAATGGAGCCGTTCTCTGCATCAGCGTTTGGTTTGAAGCTTTTACAACCTATTAAAAAAAAAATAAATAAAAGCTCTGTCAGATGTGTGCATATGGTCACGAACCTGATATTTTAAGGGTTTCTGTTAATGTTGGTACTTTATTAACTTATCAAGCAAATATAACATAATAAGGCAACAGAGCAGTCGTTCTGTAGTAGTATGTGATTGTTTTTCAGTGTTCAGATGTTTGCGTCTTTAGAAAACCTCACAAACCTGCTTTATTAAGATGTTTTTAGACCCGTTTCTGTAACTGCTGTGTTCACGCCACAGGCTTCAGCAGCGAACTCGGCCTGGTTCCGGCTCTGCGACATGTTGTTTTTAGCAGTGCCAGGAGGCACCGCGTCGTTACAGCGCGGTCGCTTTATGGGAAGCGCTGGTATGTACATTAAAGGAGGAGCCATGGGAACCTTGTGTTGACTCACCAAGGGCTGCACGTGTTGCAGAGCTCCTAACTTAAGGAGGATCAGTTTGGGGTTAAACCCGCGAAGCCCGGACACTTCGAGCCCACTGGTCTCATCAAGAAGATGAAGACTGGAGAAGATGTGGCGCTGCTGTCTTTACAGGTTGTACCTCATGACAGGATTCACATCTTCACACACAGTAGTTGCTCCATTTCTCTAACGCCTCAGCTCGACACGGCTCTGAATTCTTGCTTCCTGTGCCTTGCTCATCACTTAGGATAGAAGTGATATGTCGGGGTCCATCTGTGTAGACGGGGGCAGGATGTCTGCTGTTTCAGCAGGAGCCTCTACCTATGACTCCAGTCATATTACTGCTCACAGCAGTGAGGGCTGATCCACACTGAACCAGTGTGGGATTCGTCTTTGATTTACCCTCCTGCATTAGGCTAAACATAATCCATGTGCATCCATGTACGACCATACATTTTGCATTATTGCCTGAGATGTAACTAATGATACTATTATGGTTAAGATGATGCTTCTGCTGCCTCTTAACTAATCGGAGGCTTATTGCTGGGAACTGACCTCCAGCCACAACCACAGCGCTCAGCAAGAAGCTGGCTGTTGGTTGAAGCTGTGGCTTCTACACGTTGGCAGGTAACGCGCGTTCTTCAGACGTCCTGTGTTTGTTTGGGTTGTTGTTGTTTTTTTGTTGCTTCCAAAAGTATAGTTTGTGGTAAAATGTTGATATTAGGTCATGTACTGGCCTCTGTGTGTGTTTGATTTCCTGCCTGGAGCATCATGGTGTTGTTTTTCAGTCTATATTTGTGTTTGTTTGTGATAGGGCTGTGTGTGTGTGTGGCTGTGTGTGGGGGGTTAGGTGTCCAGGGTTGCTGAGCTCTGTGATTTTTAACTTAGGTGTGATATCAGAGGAGCTGTTGGAAACCAGCCCTTTGGTTTATTTATCTTGCCAAGCTGGTGGTAATACACACAATCAGCCTGAGTGCATGAGTGTTTACATGTACTGGAGTGTGTGTGTGTAACTATTGATTATTCCTCACATTCTGTGTATCACCACACAGCAGCAATAGAGCACTTGTGCATGGTTTGCCTTCACATTAGTGTGTGTGTATGCTATCAGGGTATTTACAGGTTTGTTGGAGTGTGTGTGTGAGTTCTTACACGTTGTTTTCCAGCACAATCAGCTGGATCTGAAGTACTGACACACATTGAATCTGTAAAGTGGATATGCATACGCATGACTGCTGACACACACACACACACACACACTCATAAGAGTAAGCAATAAACACACTTGCAGCCCTGTCAGATGTTGGGAAGGCTTTTTGTGCTTGTGCCCACAGGGACTATGAGGTTTAATCAAGCAGCAGGCCTGCGTTGGTTTACTGTGGCATTCAGGATAAAAATAGGCTGCGAGGAGCTGACTCTCATTCTTCTGGCCGTCACAGCCTCTGTCCACAGCTGCAGGTCACGCTCTGCGCTCGTTTGTGTGCTTGGTCTGAAGCGTCGGTGAAGCTGTACTTGTGTTTTTAAATCGCATCAGCGTAGCCGCGGGTGCGTCGGTTTACTGGAGCCTCCGCGGTGCATATGCAGAGATGAGCGTCTTATAGTTGCAGGTCGGGATGGGTGCAGCTGTACCTGCAGTTAGAGGCCAGAACAAAACAAAGATGTGGCGGAAGAGCCTCCATCTGCTGCTGGCTGATGTCCTGCCTTAGTTAGGTGGCTGTGCTGAAAATGACAGGGAGGGATGGCAACGTGATTTTCACTGGTTGGTGCGTGAGAGACTTGATGCGCAGCGATGAAACGTCACATGGCAGCGTAAAGTGGGTCTCTGTGCTCATTCACATGAGGATTACTGATCATTAGATCGCAAGCAGATAACTTGGCCACAAGCTGTGAGGATATGGCTTTATAGTGTGGGTGCACAGTATCTAGGTCTTCATCAAACTTTCATTGAGCCTGTCAGCTGAGCTCATTAAATATGAGCGGATAAAACTGCCCCGAGTGGGATTCTGGGTAAAAATATCACCACTTCAGGCCTTTTCTGCTTAGTAACACACAAAGAGCTGAGATGTGTGACCGTAAACTGACTGACCACTTTATTAGGAACCTGTCCAGTATAATCCAGCAGCAACTCTACCATTAATTGTACTTTCACAAGGTTATTAATATGAAGCTGGCAGAAAGGTTATTACTTATTGTAAAAAGCCCTAAAGCCAACATTAGAACCATCACCGCTGTACAGTCAGGCAGATGCTGGGAGCCGGGTCTCGGTGTGGTCTCCTCTGTTGGGCGGGTTATATAAGAGCGACGTGGCTTCTGGTGTCAGCTCCCCACCGCCCATCCAGCCCTACCACCCCCTGAACCATGGATTCTGGAATCGCTCCCACTGGGGCCGATCGAGTTGAGTCTGACGCCACACGCGTCCACTGACTGAACGTTTCTGTGGTTACAGTCTGTCCAGTACAGCCGCTATCATTCAGTCACTGTACAGCACCGTGCTGTGCTTTCAGAAAACGCTCTGGCGAAGGGAACTTCTGTCTGTGTGGACCGTTTCCAGGCGATTGTGTCCGGACGTGGTGCTGATTTGTTCATTAGCAGTTTGATACACGTTCTCACTTCGTCCATTTTAAATGTAGAAAGCAGCCTCAGCCTCAAACGGACTTGTGACCCCTTTTAGTTTAATGAAATAATCAGCACATGAATCAATTGGTTTTAGCTGCAGCCCTGTGGAGCTGTTTACGGTCAGGAATTCCCAGCTTTGTCGTCTGGACCGTTGCTTCTCCTGGAGAAGATGAAACGCAACATGATCTGTTTTGGGTGATAAGTGATGCCGTTCGGGCTCAGTGACACTTGGAGCTGTCAACACGTTACGTAACTGCTGTGGTCGTGTGTCGGGCCCATCGGAGGAGCCAGCCCTCGTCTGTTCTGACGTTGCTCTCACATCTCTCTCTGACAGTCTCTTCCTTCTGTTGAGCTTCTCTTGCTCCCGTTTGTATCAGTCTCATTTATACAGCTCCCCTGCCTCCCCTCCTCGTGGCTCAGCCTCTGTTGACCGTTTCCCTTCATCAAATCAAGTCATTTTGCCCGTATTGATCCCTCAGCAGAGTGAAACTCGCTGTGATTGCAGGTCACTGAGTGTCGGATGCTCCCTCGCTCACTGTTGGGATTCAACAGATTCATTGTTGTGGTATCCATCAGTACAGACTGTTTGAAAAGCCTTTGGACATGTCATCGGCTTATATTTAAAATACAACCTTTGTTGCTGATGACCTTTCCTTCCAGCTTTTTCCAGTATGTGACACTATCTCGATGCCGTGAGTTCGTGAGTTTAACTGTCGCTGAGACGTCACAGGTCGCTGATAATTTAGGAGGATGCCTGCTGGAGTGAAGATGGGTTAATTGGCGTGTGTGCATGTGTCGGTGGCAGATGGGCCTCAGGATTTCTGTCAACCGCTCCAGGGTCAGTGCCTCCCGTAGGGTAGCCTCCCCCTGCTGGACAACACAGACACACTGGTTGGTCCTTCACCATAGCAAAATGCTGAAATCTAGCCTTGGCCCCAAAAAACAAGTCATCTCAGAAATCAGGTCGGTTATCACAGAAAGGAGCTGCAGCAACGTTGATGCTCAGAGGTTGAATTTCGTACCATGTTATTTATATAGAAACGAGAAGCAGTGCTGTCCAGTCAAACTGAGTCTCTACACAGATGAAGCCACGTGAAATCACACTCGATTCAGTGTCTTGTGTTCTCTACCCATCATATGTTTGAGATGTATTTATAGTCTAAAAGATTAATAAGTTATTTTATCAGAACAAGTAAAAGCTGCTCACAAACCCATAAACTGAAAAAGGCTGTGACGAAGGTGCTGATCCGGCCGGTTGTCTCAACACATCTGTGAGAAGCGAGGGGGGGTGGACGCGGCGGCCGCGGGACACTGACCCGACCCCGTGAGGCAGATACAAGAACGCGCAGAGGGGAGGTCCATATATCAATAGGCCCGGCGCGACCGGCAGGATGTGTTGATCCAAGGCCCCGAGGCAGGAGACACAGTAGTAGTTAGTCTGGTCTTTGGGTTAAACTAAAGCAGAAGCTGATACTTGAACAGCTCCACGGCGTAAACATTACTACGATTCCAAATCAATCTAAGAGTCCGAGGTTGACTTGAATGGGGAATAATGTTGCACTAGTTTTAACCCGACCTTAAGGTTCTGTTTCTTAAAATATCCAGTTAAACTTGAATGTCAAAGGTAACAGGCCTTTAGAATGTGACCCAGAAACCTCTACATAGAAACAGGTCTCAGCTCCCACTCGTCAAAGTCATCAACATTTATTTATTTATTTATTAATTGAATAATTGAGGAGCAGCCTGACATTAGGTTGGTTCGCATCAGCTCAGTGAATGGACGCCAGTGAGGCGCCACAGGCTGCTGTTCTCTCCTTGGCCTGGTTGCAGGGTTTCTCTCTGCTTCGCTGCCGTTCGTCTCGTCTCAGATTCTTGCGATTGTATTCAGAGCTACTGTCCTTCCTCAAAGCGTCGCTTTCTGCCAACTCGTCTTGCACCGACCTTCTTCCCTGCTCGGTTTCTGGCTGTGTTCCCTGAACCCTCTCACCCCGAACACAGCGAGCCTGTAAAGGTTGCTGCTAATAATACTGAGGTCTCTCTCAGACTCCTCCACCGCTGCTGCTCTGCCTTAAACCTTTGTTTGAAGAAGCTTGCGGCTGCGGAGGCCAGGTGAATTTCTCAGAGTTGCATCATCCGATGCAGGATTAGCTGGACAGGAAGAATAAGTTGGTGTTTGTCTAAAAGGTAAAGCAGAACGTGATGACCCGCAAGAGTCATGTTGCTGTTAATTCGTCTCTTTATCATGAGATAGATGTGTATATGTTGTACTGTGATGGTTTCCTGGGAGTTAAAGGGCGTCGTCGTGGTTATTTACAAGCCTTCAGGAGGATTCCCTGTAGGCGTTGCCTTCACTGCTGTTGGATATTTGAACTTCCGAGCTGAAACGATCACCTGGTCCTGCCTTCGTCCGTGGTCTCCGTTGTCCTGTTGTTTCAGTTTGTCTCGCTCTGACTCTGCTTCTCTCCATCGTGTTCGCACTCCTACCTTTCCTGTACATTGGCCCACTCGCAGTTCTGCCTCGCTCTCCTCAGGATTCACATCAATCTTCACACTCTGCTGTGTTTGACTGTCCGAACTCCGTCTCCTTGTTTGGCAAAGCATCTCAACACCTTCCTGCCGTTGGTTTCTCTTTGTCCCTGCTATCTATCAGTTCTCCGGCTCTTTGTCTTCTTCCCACCCCCACATTCAGTTTGAATGTGTCTGGTCTGATGTTAAATGTTCCTCCCTTGACGGATAGACGTGAATCACACAGTGTCTTCTGTTATTGCTTTAGGTTCCAGATCTCGGATTGTGCTGGTGTTTCCGGTTGCTCTTCGATACAGTAGTGACCCTTTTCTCCTTCTCGTACCACCACGTAGGGTCAGGAGCAGCTTTAATTTTACTGAACTGTACTCTGGCTGAGTGAAGCCAGCTTCTGCTTGGAGCTTGGCCTTTACAGCAGCTTTATCCTGTTTGCTAATCAACAGGGTCTGAACAATCCTTCCAGCTGTTTGGAGCAGGCGTCGCTCTGGAAACCTGGCCAGGATGTTGGAAGACTCTGATGTTTACTGGGAGCAAATGTTGTTGTGGTATCAAACCAGCGTTTTCGACCGGCTGAAGAATCAAATACGAATGTTCTGCCACCAGGTTAAAACATTTTGAACCTGCTACAGTGTGGACGTCCCTGTGACTTTTGTTTTGTGCCACGTGGGAACGATGGAAAACACCCCTGACTTAAATGTAAGCTTCCAGTCTGCTGAGGAACAGTTTGCCCAATATTTGCTGCTGCTTCTGTCTGGACGCCTGCTTGTGTCCACAGTTAAAGTCCAAGTAAACAAATCCCAAATGCTAGATTTTCTTCATTATCGTATTCTAAATATAGGTATATGTTATCCCCCCCTGCTTGTCAGACGTATTAGTAGTGGTGTACGTGAGCACAGTTAACTTTCTATTTGTGTTTTCCTTCTGCTTTGCCCACATCCATAATGCTGCCTTCATGTGCTGTTTGAAAAGTGGATTCATCGACTATTTACATTCCCTCTGAAGTCAAAGCTACAAGATGAATGATGGATATTAGAGGCTGCATCTGTGCAGTGGAGCAATGTCTCAGCTGTGGTGGGCACTAAAACGCAAAGGGCACGTTTTACTCTGATCACGAAAGCATCCGTGATCGGTGGTGGGGCTGTGCTGCTGTGATCACGCCACAGGTCGGCCACGGTATTTTAAATCATTAGTGATTTCAGCATCATAAATGGGTTTGTGACGTTGCGTTGTCTCCTGCATCGTCTGAGACATATTCATTAAACCGTGCAGAGATGCCTGGCTTTAAATTGAATAATCCATCTCTCTCTCTCCTACCAGGCTCAGAGGAAAGAGGCGTTTCTTCAAGAGCGCTACGGCCACTACAGCCTGACCGACCCCTTCCTGGCGCTTCAGAGGGACTTTGAATGCGGGGTCCCCGGAGGAGACAAGGAGCGGCGGCCCCTGGGCTCGAGCCCCATCTCCGTCCTGGAGGCCGTCATGGCTCACTGCAGGAAGATGCAGGAGCGCATGTCAGCCCAGCTGGCTGCCGCCGAGAGCCGTCAGAAGAGGGTGAGGCTCCGGGAGAGAGGGATGTTGAACCCGAGGGAGGATTTGGTGGATTGGTCGCCTCTTTTGGAGCCTGTGAAATTTCTGAGATCTCAAAGTTGGAATCTCAAGTGGAAGCTTAGTTTCCCACTGGGCTGCTCCTAATAGCAGGTTAAGTGACCTGAAATGAATGTGGGCGAGTGGGACCTGTAGGCTGTGTAAACCCTCTCTCTTTTCTGGTGTGTCATGTCTATTTTTGATGGTTGGCTGTGTGTGTTTGTCTCAGGTCTCTGTAGGATTATGTGGCCCTGATCGACCAGGCAGCCAGATGTCTGCTGTGGCTCCGTCACATTTCTCTCTCTCTCCTCTCTGTTGAGGAATATGCATGTGTGAAAGCATTTTTATGAGGCCGAATGAAAACGGGCGCGTAGTGAAGACTATACTGTGAGTGTGTGTGTGTGTGTGTGTGTGTGCGTGTGCGTGTGTGTGTCCTGTCCCTGAACTCGGCGATAACCGAGAGGATTTTATATATTTAATAGGATGGAGGATGTAGAGGAGGCGATTTGGAGAAACATATTTTACAGCTGTGCTTCTGCCAGTAAAACAGGAGGTTCCCACCTCATTGTGGCCACTTACGACGTTTGCTATCACAACCCACCGAGTTAAATGGTTGCTTTTTGGTTTAATCTACCAAATGATGCTACTGTAGCCTGCCGTTTGAAAAGCGGCCCCTCAGAAACACCCTGACCTGACCATCGCAGCGAGTCCTACACGCCTGGGTGCAACCCCGCCTGGCAGGGGGTCGCTTTGCGTGGACGGGCAGGCGCTGCACTGACGGGGATCCTGTGGTTGCTGGGTAGAGAGTTTCACCCGCGTGGTCAGTGCTATCTTTATCTCCCATCCCTTCTCACTCTTGTTGGCCTCTTGCGACTGAGGCGTTGAATTATCCATGAGGTCTTAGGGAAGCTGAAGGCGGCAGGCACTTGTACGTAACACACTTGGAATCAGTTTATAGTCATGATGGCCCACCCTTCGTCTCCTCCTGCATGAATCAGTCATGAATCTAGAGGAAGGCCCTCCACCCCCTCACCCTGACACAGCAGCAACACTCAACAGCCACAGTGACACTGAATTCATTGGGTTTTGTGGGTAAACATGCTGCCAGCGTGTTGTTGATGTTGTCAGCCTGAATTGGGAAGCAAGGTCATGACCGCTGCTGCTAAAATTCCCTCTTCTCAAAATAGCCCAGAAGGCGCCTCCTTCGCTTACATCCGCCACAGAAGCTGAGCAGGCGGCGTTCTTCCTGCAGCGGCAGCGTTAGAGGTGGGAATAAAGAGTTTAGGCTCCTTTGACTCCCTCCAGCTCCCTTGCTTCCGTCACTCTGGCTTAGGAATTAACACCTACTGGGAAACGTTTCCTCTTGGAAAATATAAAGCCTGATGTTCTGCTGACAGTCTGGTTTGAAGTAGCAACTTTAAAGTCTAAGCATCAAGGTTGACACTTTTAAGTCCCTATGTTGGATTTGGAAAATGAAACAGCCCAACTTTGTGTAACGGTGGCAGTTATAAGACTGATGACTGAAAAATGTTCCTGGGGCACATTGCTCCTAAAAACCTTCCCAAAGCCGTTGGTTTGTTGCATCGTTGGTAAAACTAGTGCAGTACTTTTCATGCATCCATTTTGTGAACTTCTTGAACGTCTTAATCCTGCTCGCTGCCTGGTCCGTCGCCACCATCACAGCATTACACTGACTTGCTGCAGATATAATCCTCAGCCAATTAGCAGCTCGTCGTAGCACCTCCTTCCGAGTAACAACTGGCATTCCCTCGGCGGCGGCGATACGTACTCCCTGATGTGTAGGAGCGGAGGCGGACACTGGGGGAGGGGAGGTCTCATTGGGGACGGGGGTAACAGGGGTTGAGGCTTGTTAGAGCAATTGGGTGGAGAGCCCCAGTTAAGCCCCGTTACCCTCTGTGAAGCCAACTCCGAGCTAACAATAGCAGCAGCGCTCCAAATATAGAGGCCGGGGCTGTGGAGTCTGAATAGATGAACCAGGCTGTCTGCTAATGCTTGTTTGAATTTTAAATTGAAATGAAGCTTGTGTGTTAAGCTCCTATAAGAACACCGGCTCAGATGCCTACACCCCATGTTGGGATCTTTTGACCCTGACTTTGTTTCATATTTTATCCTGCAGTTGGAGATGGAGAAGCTGCAGCTTCAGAGTCTGGAGCAGGAGCATCGTAAGCTGACGGCACAGCTGAAGGACGAGCGCGAGAAGAACAAGCACATTGTGATGATGCTGGTGCGCGAGTGCAAGCAGCTCGCCACGCGGGTCGTAGAGGAGTCGCAGCGGTTTGACGAGCTCCAGGCGCGCATGGACGAGGAGAGCCGCACCTCCGGGCGGCTGCAGGAGGAGCTGAGCGCCGAGCGGCAGCGGAGCCAGCAGATGGAGGCGAAGATGGAGAAACAGCTGTCCGAGTTCGACACGGAGCGGGAACAGCTGCGCGCCAGGCTGGGCCGCGAGGAGACCGAGACCCACAGTCTGCGGCAGCAGGTGGAGCAGCTAAGGACCGAACGAGGCGACGGAAAGGAGCCCGCTGCCGAGGCAGAACCTGCCGCCGCCAGCTCACCTCCCAAACCTAAAGCCCTGACGTCTGTTTCTGTAGCCACAGAGCCCATTAGCTCTCGAACAGCATCGTGCCAAACGGACCTGCCTCCTACTGAGGTGGAGGGTCCCAAGAAGACCCCGCTTACTATACCGGTCAAACCGACCCCTGCCAACTATGTGGGCCTGAGCCTGCCAAAGACGTCTGGCCGGGCGATCGTCCACAGCAGTTCAGGTGGACTGGCGCAGACAGAGAATGGCTCAGAGGGCCAAATCTCCCACAGCTTGCCCACCGGGGTCAGCCCCCGTGTCCAGGCAGCTCGCTATAAGTTCCAGGAACAGGACCAAAACGGCACAGCCTCCCAGAGTCCTCCAGCTCGTGACCTCTCTCCCACCAACCGTGACAACTTTGCTGCCAAACAGCAAGCCCGTCACACTGTCACACAGGTTCTTTCACGCTTCACCAGCCCCCCTGCAGGAGGCGCCGGCCCCCTGCGTCCAAGCCTGCCTCACTCTGCCTCAGAGGGAGGCCCTTTTCCCGGCCGCCTGAGCCACCCTATCGGCCTCAAGTCGCCCACGGTGGCCAGGATCGACCGGGGAAACCCACCTCCTATCCCTCCTAAAAAGCCAGGGCTTTCCCAGACCCCCTCTCCTCCTCATCCACCAATCAAGGTGGTCGGGGACATCAGCCGCTCCCCTGGGGCTGGGCTGAAACCAGCCACGCCCCAGCTGCCGCCCAAACCTGCCCTGGACCTGGTCCCAGCCTTGACGGCCTCTCAGGTGGGTGCCTGCCTCTCATCTCGCTCCCCGGGGCCGGGCCGGGGCCCTCAGAGGCAACCGGCAGCATGTGCAGAGTCGGTGATCAGCCCTGCCACCACTGTCAGTAGCCCCTCCTCCATACACCCCCCTTCCACCTCCTCCATTAGTGCTCCATCCTCCCATAGCCCCTGTGCCTCAGCAGGCAGCCCCATGGCAACAGCATCAGGTAAAGGGGCTCCTCCGTGCTCCATCTCCCCACTGCCTCTCTTCTTCAACTATCCTTCCTCAGTGCTCGCTCAGCCAAGCTTAGCGTAGTGTAGATGTAGGACGAAGGTGAATTCAGTTTTTCTGTCCCGCTGCTCTCTTTATACTCACGTGTCTTTCTCTGGCCTTCGTATGTCCTCCTGTCGTCCCTCTGGGCACCTTTCCACTCAGCGGCAGACACTGTCTCACTGTTACTGTTAGCATCGAGGCTAGTTTTCCCACAGCAGACGGAGCTTTTCAGGGTGAAGTGAGGCCAACTGCTGGTTTCTGCCCTCGTGTATTCACGTGGGTCTGAAGGCCTTCCTCCAGTCCCTCCTGTCCTTTCTGAAGCTGATGCCAGAGGCTGCTTTCTCCTGCCCTTCCCTGCTTCCATCCACCAGTAGCATGCCATCACCTGCACCGCGCCTTTGACTCAACCCACACTTCTGTCCACGCTGCTTCTGTGCTGTTGATATGAAACGTGATCGTTTTCATGTAAACGTTTATCTTGTCATGTGTGCTGTGATTGGTGTTTTCCTCTCAGTGACGGTAAAATTGGTTTGATCAGTCTGATAGCGTCTCCCTCCACGTCTCAGCAGAATTACGATATCTTTGTTGCTGCCATTGTCACATACAAACCTGATGACGCTGTGGAGCAGTGTGGGCAAACTCCACTGCTTCCATCTTATTCGTAACGATTTATAATCTTGTAATCTCACCGGCAGCCAGTCTTTTGCGTTCTCCCTTTCTCTCTCTGCTGACACACCGTCGTTCGAGCAGGTATTGGTCTTCTCTTTGTTGTGCGCCATTTAAACAGATGTTGTTAAACAGAATTGTGTGTGTGCTGTGGATGAAGGATTGCTCTGAGAGATGCTACCTGTCATCTCAGCATTAATCTGATCTGACAGACTCTTTTGTCCGGGCGGCTGCTCCCGCTAATACAACCAGACAGATCAGAGGTTTCTGTGCTCTGACAAACCTCTGGAATAACTAATCAGTCACATTAAGCAGTTGAGTCAAATCGAAAACGTAAACTTCACATTTTTAGGCCTTTGGGTCTCGTCTAAACTTAAAACTCAATTTGCGGGTTTGAACTTTGAGCTTGTGACCTGTAACGAGCTGCCGTCTGGGACAAACCCTGCTCTGCCTTAACTGTGTACCTGCAGTTCTTGCTCAGACAAAAGAGACTGAACTTCAGTGTGTGTGTGGATTTTTAACGGCGCTTTCCTTCCCTCCCGCCCCGTCCACACCGTCTCCCCTGTCAGCACTTCTAGCTGCTTCCCCGTCCTCCCGGTTTAACCTGTGCTGCTCCTGCTCCTCCTTCCCCCTGCAGGCTGGTGTCCCTCCGTAGCCTCTTCTCTAAGCGGTGGTGGGCCTGCTGCCCTGGACGGCGGGTGCCCCCGGCTCCTCCATGCTGCTTCCCAGGGAAATGTCACTTTATTGTCAATGCTGCTTAACCAACCAGACCCGACCATCACCGCCAACACCACCACCTCTACGCCCACCAACGCCACCTCTACCACCGCCTTGGAGAACAAGCCCGAAACCCTTGACCCAGACCACCTCTTCTACCAGAACCACAACCAAACCTCTGCCTTGTTTGCTGCTGCTCAGAACGGACACACAGGTGAGGGAATAATCATCACTGATCACTGTTACCGCAGCACAGAAGCTGTGTAAACATGTTGAACTGTAAATGAGATGCTAATGTTGTGGGAATGTCTGTGGCTGATTAGAACAAGAGCTTTGCTTCGCACAAACTGAGTCTTGGTTTTCTTGCATTCTTACCTAAAAGCAAACAGGCGGTCGTGTCGTTAAACGAAGGGAAAGTATCAGCTTCAGTGCGTGAAGGGCCAACGTGGCATCAGAGCAGCTGGAGGAGAAGGATGTAAAACTGGGTCAGTTCGTATTTCTGGTGCAGCTGAGCTGTGTTCATTTCTTAATCAGCCTAATCCCAAACGCTTCAGCTAATTCAGGAAGCTAATCCCCCAAAACGCCAGGGTGGCACCGGCGGCGTTCGCCTCGCATGTTTATTGCACAGCAGCTGGAACAAGATGCAGCGAGAGAACAAAGACGCTCGACACCGGCTGGACGTGTACGAGCTGCAGTCAGGGCTGTAGCTGACACCAGCATTCACACACACACAGACGAGTCTCACACACGAGCCTCCCTGCTGAGATGTTTAGCAACTCTGTCAGATGAGGGGTGTTGATCCACGAAGGATGGAGGCACTGACGACCTGTAGGTGGGACGACACACACGTTTTTCTGTAAATCATACATTTGGAGTGAATGTGAAACAGATTGTAATCACACACAGAGTCAAATGATGCTGAGGGAGATTCTGTAACAGCTGCACCTGCTGCTCAGTGATTCATAGAACCACAGTCATTCACACATTGACCCGCATTGATTTCACCTACAGCGCCGTCACGGCTACACCTACCGTATCCATGGCAACAAGACAAGAGCTCATGGTGGTTGATGATGCCATGTGTTATATGGTTGCAGGCTTTAGCGTCTCTGTTTCGTCTTTGTGTTTCTCCGTCAGACTGTGTGAAGCTGCTGCTGTCTTCAGGATCGCCTGCTGATGCTTCGGATGAAAATGGATTCACACCTTTACACTTGGCTGCCGCCCACGGCCACAGCGGGTGAGCTCACACACAAACCGGGTTACCTGAGCCTTCGACACCGCATTTATATGACGGAAATGTCCACTAAGCTAAAAAAGAACAAGAAGCTTAAAACCTAAAGATAAGCTCTAATGAAAAAGAACCATGTGATGCCATTACCCAGAATGCACTGCAATGCCTGTAATCTCACCTAGTGAATCATATATGACATCACAACCGATCACATACATTAATATGCATCCCAAACGCGGAGCCACAGGGTGTGTGTGTGTTTCCACGCTTGCCAAAAAACACAGATGTGCAGGACCAGCTGGGGAATGTGCAGTGTTGTAATATCTGATCACTGTGGTATTTATAGAGTGGGGACATCCAGAGACGCACACAGAGCGAGGGCTCGTTTTCTGGGGTTTTCAGAGGTTGTGACTCAGGGTCAGGTCTCCTCACATGATCCTGCTTAATGTCTGAACAGGTGCTTTTTATGGTCTGAGCCTTAATGTGCACGCATGTCAAACCATTGTCTAGAGTTCGGTCATGTCCACGTAAAACCTGTCTCAGGCGTTATTGGAGCCGTGTGACGTTGCCTCTCTCCTCTCCAGCTGTGTGGAGCTGCTGCTGGCTGCAGGAGCTGCTGTGGATGCGGCAGCGTCGGGGGGACAGACCGGCCTCTTCCAGGCCTGTGAGTCGGGAAGGCTGGACTGTGTCAGGGTCCTGCTGAACGCTGGAGCCGATCGCTCGCACACCGCCACCGTAAGTCTGCGCCGACAGTCAGGCTTAATTATTAGCAAACTCTGACCTGGTACAGGAAGAGACACAGGAAATGAACCATGCAGGTGTGTTTGAACGTAAAGTGACACAATCAAATTTATAGCCATTTGCTCCACACTTCCCTAATAATGATAATTAAAAACAACAACTTGAGCGAACGCCAGATAAAACCCGCGTTCATGCTGGAGTTTCTTGTTACGAACACTCAATCAGAATCTCGGGGGGTTAATTTATGTTATGGGTACGGAGTCTATGTATAGACTGTCTGGGTCTCCATGGTAACCAGAAGAGTCTGCTGGTTACTGTAGTAACGTATGATGAGCCCCTATATTTAGTCACCTGCTTTGTTCCACATTTAGCCCCACGTCCCTGCTGAGCCAGAGAGCTGCCGAAGTCTCTGTCGCGTACCCGACCTCTTCAACTCTGGAATATTTTTAGACACCCGAACATATCGGACAGTGTGTTGGGTCACACGTCACAATTTAGCACAGTTCAAAAGTGGGTTGACAACAAAGAGCAGAGTCAGGGACGAAGGATCAAAACTGAAATGCTTTCATAAAATCGGCCCATTTGAAAACACTGAAACTTATTTTCACATGTTTTATAACCACAGATTTTTCACCAAACACTTGAACAACATTAATGCTCACAACCTTCATTAGAGCGTAATGTTGTGGTATGGTAAGGTATGGTTATGAATCGTGCATTTTGAGGCTCCAGGCAGGTTTTAGGTTAAGTCTCCCTCCCCGTCTTTGCAGGACGGCTGCACGACGCTGCATGCCGCGGTGCGTTCAGGACACGTGGACACGCTGCGTCTCCTGCTCGGCCACCAGACTCGTGACCCCGCTGCGACCCTGGACCTGCCTGCTGCCCTGCTCAACCAGGCCAACGGCGACGGCTGGACAGCCGCTCACATGGCTGCTGCCTTGGGCCTCAAGGTGAGTGCGGCTCTAACCATACTTGACCTGCCCTCGTGCAGCTTTTCATGTCTGGGCTTCGTGACACATGGAGCGTATGTCCCACTTCGTGTAGATTTACCCGGTGGTCACTTCTCACACACTGCCCACTACATCTTCCACTAATGTCCAGCTCGGTGATTGCGCGGACTGAGTGCCTGACGTGAAGATGAACACAGAGCAGTAACTGAAACACGCCCATGTTGCAGCAGTGCTCGTGTGTGGTTCCATGTGACGAACGATGACGCGTAACCTTTGTGTGTGCTCCCTGGTTGTGATCCGTGTAGGAGTGTCTGGAGGTGCTGTGCAGCCACAGGGAGCAGGACATCGAGAGGAGGGACAAGTGCAATCGCACCATTCACGACGTCGCAACGGACGACTGCAAAGATCTTCTTGAAAACCTCTGTGAGTTTAGTGCTTCAATAGTTGTACTTGCTAATAAAATCACACACGTGATCATTTTGGAGTTTGAATCTGCAGCGGACATGTCGACATTTATCCCAGTGTCAATCACAACAGTGATGAATGAATCAGCTGCACTAATCTAGTACTGATTACATGAATTGACAGGGACAAGTCAGTGTCCACTTTATTAGGAACACCTGCACAGTCTAATTCAGCTTTTCAGTCATATTTTTTATTCATAGTTAAACAGGTTAGATTAATTTAACATGCACATTTCGATCACATTAGAATTTAACTAATTCAAATAAATTAAAGTCACTTTCTTCTCTTTTGCTCCTTTCATTCCGTCAGACTCGTACCGGGTCCTGGTTCGTCTGCAGGGTTCAGGTGGAGGAGGAGCGCGGGCCATGTGTCCTGTGGAGGCCATGGAGGAGGAGGCGAAGGGAGGCTCCAGCGGCCTGTCTGTGTTGGGCAGAGTCTCGGTGGACCGTTCAATGCGCTGGGCTCAGCTGGCCGCCGTGCTCACCCAAGCCTTCACCTTCCACCTCCAGATCCTCTGTGGTGACTGTCCGACGGGGAGGGAGGAGGTGCACCGCCCCCCTCTGGGCCTCGGTCCCTCCAGCATCGCCTCCGTCCTTATCGGTGAGGAGGCCTGTTTGTTTTCGCTCTGTTCTGTGGCCCAGTGCACCTGAATGTGACATCGCATACTGTCGCCATGTTCTCTGTGAAATGGGGAAAGACGCTGCTGTGTTTGTGTGTTTTGGTGGATAATGATGAAAGGACGCGGTGGGGGGCTGCATAATGGATGAGATGGGAGGGGGAGCGAGAAGGAAGCGGGGAAGATGCCAGTTTGGGAGAAAATGCCGTCGTTGTCAAGTGCAGTCAAACTGCGAGTCAGGCTTTGTGTCTGCCTCGTTTTTGCTCACTACTGTTTATTTTTTGGGAGATGGATTGGCAGCACTACACAACATCAAACAGATAGATTCTTATTATAATGATGATTGATTGATATTACAATACAGTAATTTAATCAGGAAGATGTCTCTCTGTGATGATGCTACGAACTGTGTCCTGGATAATATATTACATGAGGAGATAATTCATATGTTAAGATTTCCCTAAAAGTGTTTTGCCAAGAATCTGGTGACGTGATACAAGGCTCAAAATTAAAATATGTTGCAGCCATTCTTAATATTTTACGAATTATAGGAAATGATGGTCTAACAGGTGTATGAATTCTGAGTAAGTAACCTTCATTCCCATCACTGCCGTCTAGTGGTCTGATCCAAAATATTAAAGCATTGAACATAAATAGAAGCATTTTTAAACCCAGCGTTGGAATACTGTGCTGGGTTTGTATATTGTAACACTCGCACATAATTTTTTGAATCAAAGATATTGAACTATGCTATAGCTATGTTAACCCATTTCAAGTGTGTCCTCTGCTCTGCATAATTTATGCATGTATCATATTTAATTTAACACTGTAGTGTTGTTGCTGTAAACTAAATGTTCCCTTGGTTTTTCTGTTTGTGTGGCCTTTAAACTCGCTACACAACAACAGCTGGTGTGATGCTCGTCTTTTTTCTTCCAGGAGACACTGAGTGGTCGCCAGGTCAGGAGCTGCCCCTGTCCCCCTGGGATCTAGTCAGGAAGCCTCTCAGTCAGTGTATCACCATCCGCCTGAAAGGTACAAAACTGGCAACCAGTCCGCTCACTCAGCACCGAGCCAACACCAGAATCAGAGCCACCGTCACTGATAACAAATGGTGGATGAAGGGTCGTTCGAACCGGTTTGGATGCGTTCGCAGCGTGGGCAGCGATGTACCGGGATCTGCCTACGGAGCCGTGCTGAAGCCAAACGCTTCTTCTCAGACTGAGTGGTTTGACTAAACAATCATCACTTTTAGATATTTTCCTTGTGGGCTTGTGTGTTTGATGACAGTTACACGCTGCTGAAGAAGTTCTAGGCTCCGTAATGTTGATTAGGTGCCTTATTTTATGGAAACATTTTGAAGCAGCGTCTAAATGAAAATAACCGTTTCACACCGTTGGACGTGGAGGCTCCAGTGGTAATGGTTATAGGTGAACACAGCAGCAGCCCTTAGCACCACATGCTCTCGCTCCCCAGCTGGGGGAGAAGCTGTGATGCCGTTCGCCCGCCTCTGCATCCATTCCGTGAATTGCTTAAGCTACTGTATTTCTTCTCTCAGTGAGACAGAGGGGAACCATATGACTGAACAGTAGTTTGGCTAAATGAGTCTCGGTGAGCAGCAGCCAAGCTCCGTCTTTGCTCGATCGATCAGTTCTCGTCTGGGTCTTACTCATTTACTTACTCACGTCTTCGCTCACCATCTTCTGTCAGAAGACTTCTCTCGCTCGCTGTATTCACAGGCTACAGGCGAGATCCATTACTGCTCTAAAAGCTGTCGAATCAATCAATTATTTATCGTCTCTGCTTCGCTTGTGATGCTAAATCCAGTGTATGCACCTTCCAATACAATCCATCCATTTTCTCATAGAATCCTCTGAAAGAAAAGAACCTAATTTCTATAATGTCATAAAAGACCATCTGTGTTGTGATGCATTCAGGGACGATCCTCATTTGCAGCAACTAATAATCATGTAGAGGGTGTAAGCAGAAGGATCAACAATTTAGCAAATTACCTTTGCATGTTGAATTCAAGGGCAGAACTGTTTTACTCAGGATGTCAAATATATTTATAATAAATATTTATTGGAACTGTAAAAGGAAGCATCAACAGATTAAAACCACAGCTGTAAATCACCACACTGACTGATCAGAGTTATGATTAAATGCTCCAAACTAAAACGCACCAGAGGACAAACAGCTGTTGAATGTGCGTAACAGCAAGGGCACCTTGAGGCTCGTCTGTGATGTAACCGGAAGGTGGGAGCGACTTGAGCGCGTGAAGCCGAGCGGATTGGAGGTTTCATTTATGGGAACATTGTCTGTTTTTTTTCCGTAGGCCTGTCTGAATCATGTCTCGATGAGTTGGCTCTGGAATCCCTCCTTCCCCTGCCGCTGCTGCACAACTACGTCCGCCTAGTAAGCGCACGCACGCACACACACACACAAAGCAGGGATTAGATGAGTAAGATGTTCAAAAAAACATGGATGGAAGCTAGAAGACAAGGAGGATGAAGTGATGGGCAGGGGACCAGAGCACTACAGCTACACTGCCCCCTGCTGGCTGTGTCAGGATTTTGTCTTTTCTGTTCTATAGTGTGAATCATAAACTGACAAACTGTTCAGTCTGGAGGTTGACGTTTTCTCAGTGTTTGAATCCACAGTGGCTCAAGTCTGAAATAAATGTTTCACAGCTTTAAAGGCAGGAGGTTCATATTCATTAATGCAGAAAATGACAACTGCGTTTCATAGACGCATTATCCTCACCGAGACTTGGTTCGCTGGTTCACCCACTTGCTTTGCCTCCCTGTGTCCAGGTGGAGCAGTACGGCAACCTCATCTTTCACGGGCCGGAGGGCAGCTGTCAGGAGTACATCGCTAATCTGGTGGCGTGCTGCATCAAGGTGCGCCACTGATCCAGAACGCCTCAAACGCCACACAGAAAAGGGCCCGTTAGGTTAGAGCCGTACGTGTCTGGTCAGGTTGGAGTGAAATGGCCACATGTAGAGTAAAGAATCGAAACGTCATGGAGGAGGGAGGTGAGGCCGAGCGCCAGCTGTTGGAATCTTTCAGGAATGATTCACTGGGTTAAAAATGAGCTGATCACGAAAACAATGAACACGTTCTAAACTGAAATGAGCTGCATTGTGTGTTAGGTAGTGAGTGTGTAAAGAATCTGTGATGCATTCAAATCACAGTAACCTACAAAATGTCCTCAGCTGTTCCGTCTTTGATGGCGGCGCCGTGGCTGGAAAAGCCCTTTGTACTCATTCAAATTCTCATCTTGCTCCATTTCTCTCTGCACATAGTAGTAGTAGATTTTCTGTGTTTCCATGACAACCTGCTCTCGTCTTACCTCGCTGCCTCTTCCCTCGTCTCTCCACCAGTCTAAGCAAGAGGTGGGGGGGCTCTGCTGTGACGTCGTGAGAGTGGAGGTGGAGGAGAGTCTGACCAAGGAGCAGCTGCTGGAGGCTTTCATCGCCTGTGGTGAGAACACGGACAGACACAGATGTAGAAATGAGTCACAGTGATGCCTCTGCCCCTGAAAGTCCTGGAGAGGCTCAGGTCTGAATGTGAGCACGGATTCATACAAATGTCACAGCAAAGTGTATTTTAATCATAGTTTAAATCCTATTATTTTACCCTTCCCTGCCTGCATGTCTTGACTCAATGCTGCCTCCTGCTGGCAGGGACACAACAGAACAGATTTTCTAGAACTAGTGTGACCACATGAGAAGGAGTCCAACAGGAAATGCAACAGGATTCCTTTAAATTCAAGGACTCACACAGCGGCACCAGTCAGATGAATGAGCGCCACCATTTCCTCTTCTCTTAGGCTTCCTGGTTCCCGCCAGGGTCGGGCTACCACCTGCAGCCACTGGTCGCTGTGTAGTGGTGTTGCTGGAAGGACTGGAGAAGGCTTCATCCCTGACAGGCCTGCTGGGAGATCTCTGCCACTGTCTGGACAGCAGAGGTGCTTCAGCGCTGGTTCTGAACACCGGTATGACCACAGCCACATTCTGGACGGATTGAGACTGGAGCTATGACCATATCTAAAACTGCCTATGCTTTACTGTTTTAACCTGCAACCTGGGTTGGAATTTTAGGGCCCCACTACTTCCATGACGGCAGCTTCTTGATTGCAACGCTGTCGAAGCCGCGGCTGCAAGGATCAGAGCTTCGCCTGCAGCAGCATTTCCGCTGGGTGACTCTTCGATGGGACCAGGAGCCGCTGCACGGCCTGCTGGGAAGGCAGCTTCGCAGGAAACTGATGCAGAAGGTCAGTCTGAGATGCAGCCATAGAGGATTGAAGGTGGATGGCACAGATTCAAACTTTCATATTCCTACAGGCTTTTGTTTTCTTTGTCGATTGTTGAATTGATCATTGTAAGCAGAGATCCAAAACCTTCTACTAGAGCAGCTTCAGGATTCATTTTCCACCAATCACCTTAGGAAATGTCGTTGCTGCTCGTCCCTCCAGGTGGGGACCGGCGTTTGGGCTCCTGGCGGCATCGTGGAGCAGTCGCTGCTGTGGGTGACTCAGGTCTGGCATCAGCTCAACGCTTGTCTGTCTCGTCTGGGGACCCATGAAGCTCTGCTGGGCCCGCAGCTCTTCCTGTCCTGCCCGGTGGATCTAAACAACACACAGGCGATTGTCAGGTGTGTGAATTGTCTATGATATTTGTGTATCTTAGAGCAACCGGGACCTAATAAGCCATTTAGAACCCAGCTGATTTGGCGTGACTATGCCAAAGTTCCTCTTGTTCGAGTGTTGACTCTGGTGTTCAGGTGGCTGGCTCGGCTCTGGAACGCTGTGGTCGTCCCCCGTGTGGAAGAAGCCATCATCTCTCGAGTAACAACCAAGCGCCTCTCCACTTCCACGTCCTCTATGTCGCTGTTGCAGCAACAGTCTCCTAGCAACTGTGCGCTGAGTCCTGGGCAGCAGGCCGTGGTGAAGGCTGCTCTAAGCATCCTGGTCAATAAGGCTGTTCTGGTGGGCTGCCCTCTGACTCGGCACGGTGAGTGGGCGTCAGAGATGATGTTGATGATGCTGTTATGTCAGTCATGAACAATCTTCTGAAACTGAAATATAAACGTACTGATCTGTATCATTCGTTCATCCTCAGAAATGGACAAGCATCTGCTGGAGTTTCGTGGCGGGAACTTTCCCCTGTCAGCCATCAGCTCCTATAAAGGAAGCGGCGGTGGAGGCGGCAGGAAGGGGCGGGACAACAGCAAGTTGAGACGATCCAACACCAGCCCTCGGAAGAAGGGAGGCCCAGCCTGGAGCTGTGGCGGTTCCTTCAGAGAGGGTAGGAGGGATGCTCACAGTAGTCCCAGTTCAGGTTCGGATCCCGTGGGGTCTATGAAGAGCCAGTGTCACTTTACCACACTGTGGAGGCACAACTCAAAGAAGTAAACAGTTTTCTTATGCTTGTTGCAGGTTCACTATCTAACACCGATGTCAGCTTCAACTCCAATGGCAAAGTCCAGAGGTTTGTTTTCTGTCCAGTTCTGATTTGCTCTCTTAGTAGTAAGACTTCAAGCAGCCAGCAGAGAGCACAGTCGTCTTAACAATTAAACTTGTGCCTGGTCCAGTTCAAGAAACACAATTCGGGCAGGACTTTAATAATAAACATGATGAATTCATGCGTGTTCCTCCATTAAGACGTAGTGTGTGTGTTAGCAGGGAGCCCGTGGGTCTGTCCGTCTTCTCTGATGACGAGACAGATTTGATCAGGGAGCTACAGACCATGTGTTCCAGCAGGTCAGAACCAGACATCAGCAAGGTACAGACACGCTTCTACTCCCCATCACTCGGCTTTTAGCTCATGTGTTTTGATTTAAGTTGGTGCCGTCATCCTTCCCAGTATAACAACCAGCAGTTAGCTTTACCCACTTTACGGGCAGGTTCTGACCTTTGATTATAGACTATGGATTAAAGTGTCTAAAAGCCTACTGGTGGGAAGTTATCACTGCCCGTGTTTTTTACGGGTACATGTGTTTAAGAAAGTCAGTTTGATGAAAGATTCAGTCAAGGTGCCAGAAACCTAAACATATTTGTCAGGGTTTTAAATTACAGATAACCACAATTGACCTAAAATAGTATTTGTCTAATCTTGACGTGCATGACGCTCAGGCTGAACACCTCATCCCACCCTGCAATTTAGTTGAGTAATGATTACAGCCAAGTGTTGAAGGTGTGTGTCGTCCAGGTTTCATCTGCTTTGCCACATTCGCTTGGTCTCACAGATCTCTCAGGCCAACGAAGACTTGATTCCATTCGTCAGCTCCCCCAGAGAAGCGTCTTCTCGTCCTGAGGCCGAGCAAGAAACCGCCGTCCAACAGCGATCGCCGATGGTGAGGAGGCCAAAGGAAAACCGTAATCGGACTGAGTGATTAAATAAGAGAATGTAGCCGATCCACTTACGATACGTCACTTAACATACACCAAGTGAAAATCTAACGTAGAGTCATTTCTTCTGGTGGTGACAGGAGGAAGGAAATCAATTTATCTGCAGAGACAAACGGTGCATTTTACTCTGTAAAACGAAAACACAGCTGTGACCTGACCGAACCACAAACTGGCGATTTTAAAATGTGTTGTTTTGTGTAACTGCTAGTCAGCGTTTCTTCCATGGCTGTTATCTCACACATAGTTAGCTTGTCCAGTAGTAGTGTTGTACAACGTGTCATTAGGGCTTCAGAGGTTTTGTCAGTGTTTCAGACAACTGACTGTACTTTGGTTTTATTGTGACGTGAATGCTGCTCCCTAACGGGGTTTGCATCAGCACCGGACTCCTTCTCATCTTACACCTATGTTTGTTCAAGCTCAGGCCTGGCTTCAGTGATCAGCCTGAAAGCACAGCAAAATGAATTACAGTCCGGTATGTGCTACTTTTATTTGCTCGGCTGGTTGGCAGCTCCGTGCGATGGTGCGATGACTTTGCATCACATCGAACTCACCCAACGGTCACTTTCTTCCTGCAGACTGTCGCTCATCAGTCCAGCTGCGGTTCCAGCCAGGCGGCCGCCCAGCGCTCCGGCCCTCGTGCCAAGTCGCAGCTTCCTATCCCCAGCGGCAGGGGGCAGCAGACACGAGCCTCCAACTACAACAGCAGCAGCAGCAGCAACAGCAACAGCAGCAACTCTATTGAAAACCAGACGCCTCCCAGCCGCAGCAGAAAAAAGACGACTCCAACCTGCAGTAACAGCAGCTACCGCAACACTGACAACCAATCACACGAGGACATCTGGATCCTCCACAGAGACCTGCATGAAAACAACAAGTAGACATCTTCCTCCCCATGATTCCGCTGTGACCCCCCCTCCATGGTGTAAAGACTAGGTACCGACGACCTTTGACTTTTAGTATTTGTACTTGTTATCTGTACTTGTTACACTGTTCTGCAGTTGTGTACTTGGGGACCATAGTTCTATTCTATTACAGTATTTGACATTTATCGAAGGATTAAAAAGGGTTTTGGGAAGACGCGACGAACAGAAGGTACCGCAGCAGGTTACGTCACTGTTGCCTTATTCCGGTGTATCTTCCTGCATATTATGGGACAGCCTCGAAAGATGCAGTGTGAAAAGTTTACTGAAATCAGAGTTGGAAAAGTATTTGACAGGTGGAAATTGCCTCAAACAGTTGTTCTTAAAGTGAAATACTGTACTTCTACTGGTACAAAGCCACTGAAGAGCAACTGACGGTACTTACACAGGTGTTACCTTTTAGTGAAAAGTGTTTTGGATCAAAGAGACGAGCAGGTTTTTATTTTTTATTTTGTCGTTTTTGCTATCAAGTATTTTGAGATATTCTAGTGTTATCTTTAAATAGTGGCAAGGTTGGTTTAAATACTGCTGACATTAATCAGGGTTTTACCAAATATATTTGTAAATAAGAATTAGTATGTTTAAGTGCTCCATGGTTGGTGTATGTGGTATGATGCTTGTACAGTGATGAAACCTTAAGGCAAAACTGCTGAAAAACAAAAAGAAACGTGTACATAGTGTTTGTAAAATGAGTTTAGTTCTGAACCCTTCACTTGTTTCAAAGTGAGCGGGATGTGGCAATAAGTACTAGAACTGTATAAACACAGGGCGTCCTCTGTCAGCTGTAAGCCATAATAAATATTTTAAATACCCATCATCTCCTCTGAATCACGTTCAGTTTTGCCCCATCACAGCCTTCTGTGTAATTCACCTCCCTTCTGCCTTTATCACTGTGTTCTTTGTATGTTTTTATTCTCTGTGCACATTGTATATATTTATATACATAAATATCTATACATACTGTATGTACAGGAGAGATTTAGTCAACCTATGATTTGCATCTGTACAGCAGGTTTAAAGATTTGTCTTTGAGGCACAAACATTAAAATCACTTAAAAAGCTCCACTGGCCTTTTGTTCCCGACGTTTTAAAATGCACACACTCCAACACCGTTAGATTAAAGTAGCATGAACGGCAGAGCTGCTATATTGGATTGAATTAGTCTGTCGAGGTGTACTGTACCTAATAAAGCGGTAAGATAAGTCAGTGGTAGAACGTTACCAGGGACGGTACACTTACACGGTGCTTAAACCAGAGTATTTCTGTTTCGCTTCACAGTACAGTTGTAATCCACTAATAATTTATTATTACTAGCTGCGCAAATAATTATTAGAAGCCGCTTCACCTTTATCAGCTGCAGCGTTTCCACATTAGCTGTTGTGAAATTAGCCAATTAACTTAACGATTCCTTTAAGGAACCAGTTCAACACTGGCCAACAGTACATACACTTCCAAGTTTGCAGTGTTGTCAGTAGTTTTGTTTGGTTGGGCTCTGCTACAACAAATGAAATGCATCCAGTTGTTCTAATAATGCTTCACTGCACGAAGCCCTGACCTTAGACCCATGGGACGAAGCTCTGAGACCGGCCTCATTCATGCTCCTGTGGCTTCAATGGAGAAACGGGATGATCCCAAAATCTGATGGCGAGCCTGAAACCAGAAGACGGGGACATTTTAGAAGCAGATGACTGTCCGTCTCTTTGGATTGTGTTTGAGTGATGGTGTCACAAAAAAACAGAAAACACCACAAACACAGTAATATTGTCAAAATCTTGAGTTTTACTGTAAATATAGTCACATGAACAAATACATTTATACTTTTTTGGACATGTGTCCTTTTCCTATGAGTAAGAAACAGCTGATTTAATTTACACTGTAAAAACTTATCACAGTTAACAAAGTACTGTACATCAATGCAATTCTCAGTGGTACCTTCACTTTTTGCAAACTAATAATCAGTATACAAGGTAACACATTCTTCCTCTAACACAAAAAGAGAAAATATGATGAGTTAAAATGGCTTCCAGCGACAAATCCAGATGAAAATTGTTAAAATGGTTGTTTTGCATTTGTACAACAATAAAATTAAAAAATAATTCATCCCCAAAAATTCTGTTGTTCCTATAATTCATCAGGTAATAGATGGTGACAAATCAAAGTAATTTGTCTCAATAACAACGTTAATATCATTTATTCCAAAATGAATCATTCAGCAGCGAACGTTTTGATCGCGTCCTTGCTGTGAAGGCTGGCGAGTACCTGGAGCTGTTCCCTAAAGTGCATGAAGACAAATACATGGGTGTCGTTGCTCAGCAGTGCCAGCAAACTGCGTCAGTTTCTATCATTGTGTGTGTCTGACTTGTTAGAAATACTTTTTATATACCAAATACTTTTACAAATAATATTTCTGGCCTTAAAGCAGAGTTGTACAGCATGTGTTCTGTTTTCTTTATGCGTCTAAATGGGTGAACTATTAGTAACATAACAATTAAAACCTTTGAATTTAATTTCTATTCATGTCTTATTTATTTTGTGTTTACTGTGTCTTACATTTACTTACTGCACATCCATATCCATCTGCACAGGAATTAAGAATTATTATATTTTAATTGCAAATTGATTTGATGAAAATATGTAAATTATTTAAGGAACACTGTGTTTTGCTCATTTTAAAATTTGAGTCATTACTGTCTGATAAAACACGTTTGTGTAGCAGAGGCTAGTGTTCGGGTCCGTGCTTGCGTGTGTCTGCGCGTCTGTCCGCTTAGAGGCGAGTGTCATGGACGTCGTCCTCGGCTTCTTCGAGCAGGGATGAGATCTTGCCTGTCTGCGACGGCACCCTCTTGCTCGAGTTAAGGCGGTGAAGTGCTGGGAAGAGATGGAGTCTGTCTGCAGGGCTCATGGCCTGTTTCAGGTGGCTCGTCTCATTTAACAGCTTCTGGATGGAGTCGTAGCTCTTCATGGAGCTGCCTTCGATCATCTGGACAGGACGCAGAGACGATACACTGGTTCCACATTTATATTTGTAGGTTCCTAACTATGACCAAAACCACAACATCCATTAACTGTGCTTTCACCAAACATGTAGGCATTTACACACACATGGCATAAAGCAAAGCAAAGACAAGTTGATCAGCAAAAATCCCAGCGAATCCCAAAACTCACCAGGAATGACTGACACTCCAGCAGTGGCTCCACTCTGTGTTCTGACAGGATGACGGTGCAGCTAGAGAACACGTGCTTAAGCGTTTTTCTTAGAACCTGTAGCGTTCTGCTCGCACATGCACAAAAAGACACATCATCATCATCATCATCAAAGGCAGTCTCGTGAAATGCCAACACATCAGCCTGGCGTTCTATTCCCATGAAAAAAGGGAAGTGCTCCCCCTGAGGACAAACTAGATTGTTGAATTTATGCTTAATTTACCACAAGCCCCTCTGCACACATGGTAACACACGCACACCCCCCAATATAGCAGGTCAGGGCAACTGTAAGCACTGCAGATTGTCACCATATGCAGTGGGAGGAACACTCCACGTTACATTTGGGTGGTCAATGCACTGAGTGTGTCGTGACCTCATTTTACGGGAACAAACACAACACACACATCTTAACTACTTGCAGGTATGAATGGTTTAACAATTGTGTTAACGTCTCTGCCTACGTGCCTCTAAGAGCACACAACAAATGCATCTATAATGTGATTGCACCTACTGAGCCATAGATGCATAAAGCAGATAAACAGGTGCTCGCTTCTCCTGGAAGCAGCATGAAGTTTGAAAATGGCACCACATGAAAGGTGCAGAGCAACACTGTGCACACAACCTCAAGAGTGTCTCAGCAGTAATACTGACATGGGGTCGAGGTACGCGGAGGGTTCATCCAGAAGCAAAATGCGGGCCTTGCTGAGGATGGAGCGGGCGAGACACAGCAGCTGTTTGTGTCCGTTGCTCAACACGTTGCCTCCATCCTCCAGCTGGAAGTCCAGCTTGTCAGGAAACTGCTCAATGACGGACTTAAGACCCACCTGAGAGATACACAGCAGATGTCTGACTTTATTGAATGCCACCATGTTTCATTTCAAATGAGCTGCTTTTGATGCAAACAAGAAAGCAAAGACCTCAACAACAACAACAACAACAATAATAATAATAATAAAAAAAATGGCACCTCCTCAGCTACCCTCCACAGCTCTTCGTCGCTATGACGGCCGTGTGGGTCCAAGTTCATCCGAAAGGTTCCAGTCAGAATAAAGATTTTCTGTACAAAACACAAACCATTTAAGTCTAATGGTCCAACTGCATTAGAGAAATGAAACAGAGAAACATCGACAACCAATGCTCTCAGAATGTGCATTTTAAAAAGGTCCTACAGCTTCAGTGCAGTACGTCCTGATCTGGAATCTAACAATCATCCTGCTGAAAAGCTGCTCAGTACCTGTGGCACCACTCCAAAGGCCTTTCTCCAGGTGTGCAGCGAGACGGAGTTCCAGGAGACACCGTCGATGCAAATGTCTCCATCTGTGGAGGCGAGACGCAGCAGAGCTGACAGCAGGGTGCTCTTACCGGAACCTGTTCGGCCCAGCAAACCCACCTACACAAACCACCAGGACAAAAACATTTTACTTTGTGTTTGTATCTGGTGTCCTTGTGTGTACTAATGTCCCGTTTGTACAGTATCAGTCCACAAGAGAAGAGTCTTAACACTGAATGAACTGCTGCCTCGAGGTGTTTAGGAATCGAAACTCTTCTGCAGCAACAATTAGCCCATTTACCCAGAGGCCAGCGAGCAGCTAATGTGACGAGGCTACAGTGCTGACACCTCCAGGATTCATTATAACAAGCTCACAGTGAGTAGAATTTCTGCCAGGAGCAGTCCTCTTTCCACTGTGAGGTATTTAAGTCATTATGGACCAAGCTGCTCTAAATTATTAAAAGAAAACTGGTTTCTACAATTCTTGCCTTGCCTTTCAGTTATTTTTCCGGTAAAATTACTTAATGGACTCAATCCTTTCATGTTGCAGCCTTCCGGTTGGCTAGAAGGCCACCTTGTAATAAACTGTGACCTTTTAATTTCAGTGCCGTTTGAAGGCTGCAAACAAGGTTTTAAAATCTAGGGAAACAGAGGTAATAAAACATGCATCCATCACAGCCAAGCTGCCCAGTACATACACTCTGGCCACCCTCCACAGAGAAGGAGATGTCACCGAGCACAGCGCGCCCAGCCTCAGTGTATTTCACAGTAAGGCCTTGGACGTCCATCTGGCCTACATTGGGCCAGCAGTCATGGGCGTGAGGGTTGTCGATGACGAGGTCAGGGCCTCCTTTACCACAGGATTTCCCCAGCCCTGGCTCCTCTGAGGGCAGGTCGATGAATCTGAACACTCGATCCACTGAGCGCATCTAGTGGGATGGAAAATGGAAATACATTTCTAGCTCAGCGGACAGATGACATTTAAATGGTTTGCATATTTTTTGGATTAACCTGCAAAGTAGTTTTACTGAAAACATGTAAAAGTTTGATTAAACCTCTTCAAATATTCACAGTTCAGCAGTTCTTTAGGTTATCAGATTCAGTTTTTTTAGTCATGAGCAAACACAATGCACTGACACTGGTTATTTCAGTAGCTGTTCTCGCGCTCAGTGTTCAGTCTTTCACAGGGAGACGCTGAAATGACTTTTGCTCACTCTCGTTAGAATCGGTCACAGTTCCATGAAGTACGCCACCGAACGAATACTGAACAAAACGTGCTGCACCAAGATAAGCTCTGGCAACTCCGCAAAACAAAACTGGGTACAAACTGGTGCTTCAAACTGTCGATACAAAGCGGTGGCTGCGGAGGCATCTGTACTTCCCTCTAAGAGAGCGGTAAAACATCATCAACTCCTGTTACACAGAAGACGAAATGTCTGGGATTGGACACACCTTCTCACCTCACAGTGACAGTCACACAAGAACCAAAACAGTTGGAATCAATCATTTTAAATCTGTGATGGACCAATGGGAAGCTCTGACCAATAAGCCTGATCTCAGCAGCTCTTTACTGTATATTGGCCCAGTCCGACATCCAGAGTGAAAACTTCTCCCAGGTGGGACCATTTGGGAAACACCAGATAAGCAGCAACAGTCATGCAAGATACAACAGGCAACAACTGTGGTGTAGTACTTCAATGCCAACGGGCTCTTATGACTGTGACCCACACGATGAGTGATTTGGTGCGTACGTACCAGTCCGTCTACTGTGATGCTGGTGATGACAGCCCATTGGAAAGTCCCCAGGATAAGCATGGCCAGAGCAACGATGATGCCGATCTCGCCTGGCTTGTCCTCTGTAAAGTGCGAAAACGTGCACAGGCATCAGTCCTGTCCAATCAAACCTGCTCGCTCTTATGTCGTAGCTCTCTCTCAGCTCTGGCTCTATTGGAAACTAATGAGCTGTGAAATGACCTTTAATCTGCTTTCAACATAAACACGCTATGACGTATCAACATGTTTGTGTGTGCTCGCTCCCCCCTCAATTCATATTTTTAAATAAACACAGGCTTCCTTTTGCACATGACATTTTATACGATGGCATTCCAACAGTTCTGATCAGTTTTCACGGACAAACTGTCCTGTTATGATTCTGATATCTGCCTCCACACACTGTAACACACAGATAAGACTGAGGCTCCTTCACTTGATAGGTTCAGTGGAAATAAGGTGTTTAACCAACTTACTGGGATTTCAAGTCGTGTGTTCTCCACACTTTCTACTGTTCAATCCTATCTCATTAGTAACTAGTTACTTAACTATGTTATCCTCATATTACTACATATGGGAGAACAGTTTTACCAAATGTTAAGTCTAAGTTACTAAGGATAATCAACAATTCAAAGAACTGCAACATTACAGTACCTGTAATTTAATTTAAACCCTACTGTATCAAAATAAAAGTCAGAGTTTGTCTGAGAAATGTCCCCTACATCCATAAGAGATGGATAAGATAATACTTTATGTATTTTAGTGGGGAAATTCTGGTGACCCAGCAGCAGCAAAGAACAGTTGGAAAATAAGAAATAAAAAAAAAAAAAAAAAAAAGTAACCCTCCAAAGTCCTCTCATTACTCACGGTTGGTTCCCACAGCAATGAAGGCAGCGGCAGAAAAGAACAGGACGAAGATCATGTCGCAGCGGAAGAGGAACCAACGCAGTATTGCCAGGTAGTGGAACCAAGTGGCCGTGTGAGTGTTTAGCGCCTTGTGGAAGAGCATCTCAAAGTAAGTCTGACGCCCAAATGCCCGAATAGTCCATAAACCCTTCAGCGATATGATAAGGTGGGAGAAAATAGGACTGCGAGCTGAAAGACAGGACAAGGGACACGTATGTAAGACAATAATATTTAAGACAGTTCAGTTTAAATGGTTGCTGCTACACAAACAGTAGGTGAGTCAAGACAGAGAAGAAAAGGCAGAGGAAGAAAAGCCTTTTGGCACCAATGCTGTCGGTAAGAACAACCTGTCTGAGATGGAAGAAAGTCGTTCGACCGAACAAACATGATTGATTTTGCTTAATCACTTGCAACATTTATATGGAAAGAAGGCAAATGAGGCATAAAGATAAAGAGCTGATGGAAGAAACGTGTCCAATGATGGGACAACACAACGTGTGGCCTCGGCTCAATAAGCACCAACTGGCAGCGTTCAGAGCAAAGTCCCACGAGAACAATAACAATGTGAAATCAAGGGGTATCATGAATCGTTACAGTTACTATTGTGCCGTGTTGTTAACTTGCATTCAAACTGGAAAACTGCTGGTGGAACAACAAAGGCTAAATGTAAATTCATAATTACATGTTAGTTCCAGGTTAAAACTGTAAATTACTTTATAGACTGTGACTGACAGACATAACTTTCATTGCATTTTGCCAGACAAGCTGCTGATAACAACAGGATGGGGTTGGAGGAAATCCCAGCTCAGCTCGTCTCTCTGAACCTCACATGCTCTCAGCGCCTCTGGAAAATCCTCACTGTCATCACCCAAACACACATTCGATGAGCAGGGAGGGATAAAAAACAAAGTGGCATCTTCGTCAGCAGCACAGTGACACGTTTTCTCATGCGCTGACTGTAGAGATCAGGTCTGGTCTCTGGCCTTTGCGTTTTTCTGCCCTAAATAATTTACATTTTTGTCCTGTGACACCTTGTGCTCCTGCCCATCTTCTCCTTCAACCCTTCCTCCGTCATGTTTTTGCTCTTCAACCTGACCTTTGCCCCTGCCCTTCCCCACCAGTCCACCAGCAGTGTTATGAAGTTATGATGACTGTGGCGTCTGCCTGCCCCCCAGTCTCTTCCTGTGTTTGGTCTATTGGTTTTCCTAGAATGTTTTCACTTTTTCTCTTCCTGAATGTTTGACGTTTCATCATTGTACTGCACATCCCTTCTCTTCATTGTTCACCGAGGCGATTAATGCTTTTACTCGCCTCGGGAACTTTAATTAGGTACTAGTTTAAATAAATTTTAAAAAATTCTGCTGCATTCAGTTAAGAATTCAGTGACATATGAGACATTAAAACCAGCCTCTTGTATATAAGCTTACCTTCCGCTTCTAGTAGTTTGAGTTGCTGCCCCGTTCGCAGAAAATACTTCCTTAGGATTACAAAGATGACACCTAATGGGATGGCAGCAATGAAGATGTACGGCCGCATGATTGACACGGTAAAGATGGCACCAGTAACAATGAGTGTGAGCTGGAGGGAGAAGAAAGAATCAAAACAAGAACTGAAAAGGAACAGTAATTGTTTTCAACTACCCTCAGTTCTTCATTGCGTTTCATCTTGCCAGGTGTTGAATAGAGTGAAATACAAACTTGAAGATTAAATTCTGATGCACTCAGATTCATCGACCTGCCCTCAGAAGAGTCTTAATAAAAGCTTCATGAATTTGTGGAGGATCCGTCTAATTCCAGGTGTGACAAACTTTGGTGTAGATCTTTTGTGAACCATAAATAAATATGTCACAGGACCCTCTGTGTTGACTGAATACCTGTATGAGGTCAAAGAGCACCAGAGGCAGCATGTCATCTATGGTTGCCATATCCTTGGTGAATCTGTTCATAATCCTGCCTGGAAGAGGACAAGCACCAACAAGGTAGAGAAAGACGTCAGCGTTTTAGTTACGGACGTCTGTACTATGGCCTTGACGATGGCTCTACACAAAGGAAAAACAGGTGAATGGAAGCAAGACAATCACCCGTCTTCATGGTGTTGAGCACAGCCATGGGGGCTCGCAGCACAGAGCTGAGCATCTGTTCGTGCAGCCTTTTGGACACCGTGAGTAATGTGTGCACCAGCGGCAGGCCCCTTAAAAACCCCAAAGCCAGCACGCTCTCTGATGTGGCCACGAAGATGTACATGATGTAGTATGCACTGGTGTATGTGACGATGACCGACAAGTGGACCGATGAGTTGCTGTGCAGTTGGAGGAGCTGGTTCGGGGAAGCATTGGCGCCGTCACCTAAGATTTGGCTGGTGAAACAAGCAGAGGACAGAGACTCTATAAATGTGCACAAATATATTTAACTCTGTCAGACGACCTGAAACATGGGATGTAAAACGTAATACTTACTCAGTAATAAGGAAAACTCCAATGACTGAACCAGCAACCTATTGGAGCAGGGACAAGCACATTTAATCTACCAATTAAACAATTTAAATGTCCTAGAACTCGTATAAATGAAAGTGACCTTACCTCTAGAACGAAGACAAAAACGATGAAAATGAGAACGTAGACCAGGCTCCTATTCGTAGTGATGTAGCGTAGATAAGTGCTCCATGAGGTAGTTTCAAAGATGTTCTTACGTTCATCAGCGAAACATTGCTGTAAACATAAAAATAGCTTTCACTGTACAGACATCACCAATGTCTATGTATCTCCTCAGTAGGACGTCCTACCTCCATGTCTTCCTCATCCACGTCTTCAGTAATGTCATAAACGCTATCCTTGGACAGGCGGCGGGCATAAATGTCGAGCTCAGTCGCCAGGTCGCACTGTGGCGTAACCGACAGCTTCCTTCTGAATGACGACTGCATCTGCTCTCTGCGCTCTTGGCCCTGAGCGTTGGTGATAAATGCCAGAACAGACTGGCGTCGTTGCCCATTCAGATGTTGCAGCCCGTGGTGGTACAGGTTACTCCTGGGGAGAACCTCCTCTACCTGATCGTCCTCAGGTACTACAGAGAATTTCCTTTCAGGAAGTTCACAGACTCCATTCTCCGGTGGCGGGGACTGGGGGGGGTTTGCACCCTGTTGGGAGTTCCCAATGAAGGAAAACTTGCGGGCAGCTGCCAACGGACTAAGAATGAGTGACTGTTTGCGTTTTTCTGGATGGCCATCACCTAAAGGTTGGCCTTGAGATCCAGAAAGTATTAATGGCGCCGGGGGCTGGCGGAATGACTGGCGAATAGTCTCTGGGCCTCGGAAGCTGGCGGTCTCGTCAACGGAAACTCTTCGTAGCGTTTCAGTCAGAATGGAGCCGCGCCGCTCTGCATTGATGTTATCGTAAGCTTCGAGGCCGAGGAGGAGCGAGCTGAAGTCAGGACGCTGAGCTTGCAGCTCTGAGAAGGTGCCGTAGAAGTAGCAGACTCCATTGTGCAGCAGAAGGATTTTGTCTGCTCGCTTAAGATGCTCCAGCTTGCTTGTCACCACAATGCGAGTCTTGGAGGCCATGAGTTTACAGACACATCTGTGTAGGGTTACATGAACAGTTTCAGACAAAATCTAAAACCATTTAATGTACAGTATTAGTTTTTACTGCATTTGATTCACTGCCTATTTAAAGAAAACACAACTAAAGAGTTTTAGTCTTTATTATTCAGGTTTTGGCTGCCAGATATTCCCCCTTCTCAAAATGAGTAAAAATCAAAACGGCAGTAAAAATGTGAATATAAAATGAAAATGAAAAACTCTGGGATACGCACTTCTCAAAGATCTCTTTCTCTGTCACAATGTCCAGGTGGGTGAAAGGTGCATCCAGGAGGTACAGGTCAGCATCTTTATACACAGCCCTTAGAAAAAAAAAGAGTCAGGCACACAGAGAAACAGTCAAAGGGAAACGTGACATGTCGACCTTTATGCTGATTTTATTTATCAAAAAAGGCTTCATAAATTAACATTCGGCATAAAACAATATAATAATGCCAAACATTTAATAAATGACATCTGGGCGTATGAGCATGTCTTCTTGTTCTTAACAGAGTTAATGGCAGAGTAAATTAGTAGCACCGTTAAATAAAAGATAAATCACAAGTACACGAGGGTAATTGTCGTAGACCGGTTATATTTGTGTCCAGTAGTGTCTAAAAGATTTAGAACTTTGTTTGGTAACTGACGCTGTCTTTCTAACAATTAACAACATAATTTTTGAATAAATGATCAAATGGAGAGTACCTGGCCAGGCTGAGGCGAGCCCTTTGGCCGCCGCTGAGCGTGACCCCTCCTTCAACAAGAAGCGTCTTGTCTTTCTGAGGCAGTAGAGCAAAGTCCTGGAGAAGGGGTGGGGGGCAAAAGGTCACACATACAGCAGGAATAATACCAGATACCAGTCCTTAATGTCACAACATCTGGTCAAAACATTGTTTGATGGACTTTCCGGTAGACTGAGGTCACTACCTCCCAAAAGTGGTCAGAGTTTCACAACCAATAAACAACACATGAGAATAGGAGAAGCTCACAGTAACCTGCAGAGATGTAATGCAGTAATAAAATAGCATGACTGAAATAGTGGAACCATAAAACAGACAGACAAACTCCGACAGGAATGAGGCCAACGTTTATCAGGGTTTGGAATAAATCCTTGCATAATAGACAGTCTTCACACTGTCATTTGAGGCTCTGCCAAAGATATCAGCTCCTACACTAAATACCCGTGAATAGGGTTTGTATTCACTTAAGAAAACTGAAAACTCCTTTTCATTCATTACAAGCGCTAGTGAGGATGTTGACAGTTTATGGCCCTGGATCTCACGGTTTATAGACCTGTAACGTGCGTCACATCAGTTTTTCCCTCCCAGCTTTCCTTCTACATGGTGATCAGGGTCTCACTGACAGCAACTCTGAAGGGAACTGGGCCAAATGCTGCACTGAATTATTTAATATTTTTATTAACTTAAAATATCAGCAGAATGAGACGGTTAAGGTTTGTTTGACCTAAACGATGCACATCTGTCCCTGACGAAATGTTTTAATGAAAACGATACAAAAACAACAAAGAGTGAAATATAGGCCTTGTTTGTGTCTCTTGTCAGTGAAATGTCTTTGCAACAAAGCAGGTTTGAATTAACTAAAATAAATGGTAAACGTCACACGATACAGACCACAGCAGGGCTAAGCATGTGAAGGATGACACAAGCAGCGGCGGTGCATGTGGGGGCTACTGATGCAGAGACAGACACGTCAACAAGGACGACGGGACAAGCACAACTTTATTATAGTTAAAGCCTCCTACCTTTTTAACTGCAGCTGTCCTGACTGGAGAGCATAGGGGACCAAGTTAACAGGTTAACAACTTGTAAAATAAGGCAGCAGAGTATAAAGACGTGCGTCTGAGTGAGAACAAAAAGCACCTGCCGAGCCAGTGGGAGACCACCCACAGCAGACGGGTGCTTCAATAGTGAGGAATTACAGTCGAGACGCCTCGTCTGTCTGGAAAAAAATCAGCTGAAGTTGTCACTTGTCTGTCTGGGTTGTGGGATTTCCTGGTAGCAGGAAGTACAAGTGTGCACCTTCCATAGTCATTTCTAATGTTCTAGAGAAGCATTTAAAAATATTCTGACTAGATAATTTAGCTTTACACACTTAATAAAAACGAACAATTGCCTTAAAATATGTGAGCAACACTCAAGACAAACAAACCATCACAGTCTTAATGATTATGGATGATTAGAATGTCAACACATAACAACTACATGTGCTGTAAAAGCAATGCAGACAAATTTTAAGTTTGGATTGCTTGCTGTTAACAGTACATCTCCTGTAAGGTCACAATAGACCACGTGGTGTGAACTGCTTTATTAGTTTGGTTTAATCAAGCCAGAGGAGCCGTCTAGCTTGCCTGCCTCTATCCTCAGGATCAAAGCACACGGGAAGGTTTCCGCTCATTTCCATACAATGCTGAGACAGTAGCGACTAATACCCATACTGCTTTTGTTATGTCTTTCATTGACACCTCAGGCCAGTATCTGATGACTTTCTCAAAGACAGACGTCAAAAACTGGCTGCAGCTTTGTTTGCTGTGATAACACTTTTTCCTGTCAGAGTTCTCGCCGTAAATAAATATGCTTTCACCTTGTACTTCAATGATTTTAGTATAAACAAAACAGCATATTTAAAATGTGAACATTATAAAATGTCATACAGTTGTCAGCAGAAATCTTGTGTTGTCCATCATAAACAGCTACTCTAAGTGTAATGGGTACCAAGATTAAAGTGTTTGATAATATACAGTTAATATCAAGTCTCAGGCCAAACACAGGTGACGTCTGTCACTGGGAACCAACAAGCTCATATTCCCTTCCACTGATGTGAGATTTCCATGGTAACAGAGGGGGCATTATTCTGCCGAGGGGCTGTCGCTCAACAGTGAGGCTTATGAGTGTGTGTGTGTGTGTGTGTGTGTGTGTGTGTGTGTGTGTGTGTGCGCAAAACTGATAGAAGGTACAAGCATGTGTGTCTTTGTGCAGACAGGGGACATAATGTGGACTGAAGAAACCCGAACCTTTGACAATCGAGCAGAGAGCATCAGACCAATGAAAGATCAAACACATGGACAAAATATTCAGTGACACTGCAAAATTACTGCATCAGGATCCACTGGTGGTGTTCATGTTACCAGCATGTCATTAAGTTCCAAACATCCATGTTTGACAAAAATATGGATATATGATACACTTTCAGCTAACCTTACTGAGTTACCTTTAACTTTACATTCACATTTTTACTGCCAATTCAAAATGTGCTAGGTCAAAACTATGTACTAGTTTCATTTCCACATTAAGTCAAACGTGTTCGAGACAAAGCCTTGTACTTTCGTATCAACTGCATGAAAACTGTACATTTTTTCAAGAGCTTATATTTAAGTTAGTTGTGCTGATTTAACAGCATTAGAATTAGTCAAATGAAATGAATGTACCTCCTCCAGCTGGCAGGCCTTGATGACAGACGTGTAGCGATACTCATCGTAGGTCAGGCCAAACAGGATGTTGTCACGGATCGTTCCTGGCATGATCCATGCAGTTTGTGGAGAGAAGGAGATGCGGCCGCTGTGTCTGATAGTCCCCTCCGACGGCACCAGCTCACCCAGAATCATCATGAGCAGGGAGCTCTGGCGGAAACACCCAACACACTTCCTCTACATGTACCATACTTTGATATGGCCGCATGTGGTGATTTCCTAAACGTACCTTTCCTGAGCCGGTGGATCCGGCCACTGCGAGCATCTTGCCCTTCTCCAGGTACAAGCTGATGTTTTTCAGAACTGGTGTGACATACAGGTTGGTGAAGAAGATGCCGGCGTCACCATTCAGGTGCCCACTTGCTTTGTTCTCCTGCTTGATCTTTTCAAACAGCTCACCAATGCCCTTTGCAAACAACAGCACAGATTTTATGGACGTTACAAAATTAAACTTGTACCGGCATGTACATAATTAGCTACGTTTACACAACTGACGTTTCAGGACTGAGCCAGCCAATCAGACGCTTTCAGACACTGGCACCAGATCAAACTGGTGTGGTAAACAGATTTTTCAGGACTATGTGTCTGTAATGATTAGTAGGTGGCGTCTCGCTGTCAGAAAAGGGGAACTGTGCTTGACTAAGTGGCTAAACCATTGACCGCTGAGGTGTTTTATGGGTCACCGTTCCTCTAATACTGAGGCTTGCTGTGGTTTGTGTGTGCGATTCTCATTCTAATGAGTTGACGTACATGCCGTCAGCGGTAAAGAATGGCAACACCCCTCCCATTCATCTGCAAATGGGAAGAGAAGAAGGCCAGAGGAGAATGTGGGAATTAAGTGATCAACAGCTCAGAGCCCGTGTTCCCAGCGAAGTTCAGTGACAACAGGATAATTAATTAAGCAAAGGGTCAGGCTGTTGGACATTTGTTTTCTCACGGTATTGGGTGGTCAATGAATCACACCTGTTGGCTGTGTTTACAGCGACTGCCTATAGACAAGATTAATCTGTCCACTCCCAGTGATGGTGAGGAATTAACTATTATATTGGTTATTCATGCTGCATTAGAAGGTTGCATGAGGTTTCCTTCAACATGCCGCTGCTCTGAATACAGTGAAGGCACCATAGCCTTATATTTTCCAGGTAAAACTTCTACAAAGTGTAAACTAATTATCAAACTTTCCACAAGCAACGGCTAATAATGATTTAAAGAGTCAAGTGGTAGTAAACAGGTTTCCTGCGTGCCTTTATGTTTTTAAGTAGTAGTATACACACTGTACACCTGCACATCTGAATCAATGTTTTTACCAGTATTCTGGCTAAGAACACTTCAAGGAAATCTGCTTGACTGCAAAATTCAGACAAGTAAGGGAGAAAGCCAGAAAGACATCTGTGACTCATCTGAAGCAGGAGACACCTGCAGCATAAGGGACAGCAGGTTTTGGCTGAGTGGACAAATTAAAGCTTCATGGGAGAAGCTGAGAGCAAAGAGCTGCCATTACCTCTAAGCTTGAGTTCACCAGAAGGCATGTGTTCATGCACTGGAAAAGGGTCCTATGGTGTGAACCTTTAACTATCAGGTTAGACTGTGACTGGTTCAGCCATCCTAGTGCAGCCGAGGTCTGCAAACACTGGCTGTTATTAATACACTAAGTCAAGTTTGAGTCATAGGATTATATTTGACAATTTATTTATGAATTAAACTAAATAACACCATGATAATATTTTGCCGAGATCCCCAGTTTACCCCTCATTACAATAAAGCATTTAATACAGGACCAGTTTTTCATAATCTGTGATTTAAGGACACTTCAAACATTGGATCATTTTTATAATACTCCAATACGGTACAGTTTGACTGCAAATCAATAAACATACATAAATACACAAAATCAGTATTCATAGATGTGAACAAACCTCATCCCATGATGCAGACACGTTGACAAGCTCCACTTCAGTGGTGGTTCGGTTGTACTCCAGCACAGAGTATTCTTCTTTCAGCAAGAATTCCTAGAGAAACAAATACAGTTGTACGGTGCTCATCTGTTCTTGTAAAACACTGAAAGGCATTTCTGGGACTCCTGTCCTGTGATTTCCTCCATACTGTATATGTTCATGTGTAACCCACCTCAATTTTCTTCACCAGTGCCAGTGTGTCGTACCACATCTGTATGGATCCTGGCAGCTGGCGCGTGAGCGTCATTCTCAGCACCATGCAGTAGGAGGCTGTGGTGAAGATGCGACGCAGGTTGATCGTTTTAGTGAGGACGTAAGGAACAATAGCCGACACAATAGCCACGATGGCAGAGAAAAAGTAAGCAGCGCTGTAGAAGTAACGCAGGGAACCAATCTTCCTTGTCAGCGTCATCTCATCTCTAAGAACGAAGAAGAACACAGAAAACAAATATTCACTGACTGACTGACAGATTGTGTATTTACTGGAACATTCATGGAGCTTAATGAAATGTTTCCTTAGTGAAAGTTTGGCATGTATCAGAAAATAGTACATGCTGTTAGCAACATCATAAATAAAGGCTCTGTCATATTGCTTTTATAATTATAGACAGAAAGTCTTATTTATAGAACCAAAACCTAAAAAACGAACTGTTGATTGAAGCGTATCAATGTTTCTTGTTGCCATTATCAGAGGTCTTGGTGTCTACATGCAAGTAAATTTATTGTGCTTGTCAATCAGTTATTCTAATCAGTTGGAAACAGGTTTGTTCCTCTTCTACAGAAGCCATTTGAATGTAATAGTGGCCAGTTGATTTCCTGCTCTGGTTCAATTGACTGTATATGCAGCGTAGAAAAATACACCTCAAAGACGTGCGTAACAATGGCCTTACTGCCTGATGTTCTTGATGATGGTCTCCATCACCTCCTCCCACCCGTACGCTTTCACAGAGTGAATGTTTTCCACAATTTCAGTGGTGAGAGCCAGGCGGCGGTTGATCAGTCCTGCACGCTTCACCCTGTTTACAGGAAACGTTTTAGCTTATTACACTAAGATTTCTGAACATATACACAAATACAAGGATGCATACTTGCATAATGTGTTTACATGTGTGCTGCATATAACCAGTTTAATAAAATAACTGTAGCTAACTAATCAACACGTACTAAATTACATCTTGCATCTCTCCACAGATCAGCCAAAACTACACAGACACTGGTGCCCATACGTGTATGTGTGGTTATATTATACATATATGCTGCATAATGTGAATGTGGGTGTCGTAGCTCTTCTCTACCGGTGGGGACCCATCTTCTGCGACAGCCAGGCCTGTACGATACCCAGCAAAGTGAGAGCTGCCAGGGCACACAAGCCATACATCTCGATCAACTCCCAGATCAGACCCACGCACAGTATACACTGCAGGGGGGTGATCCACACAAAATGGGCCAGACCCAGGCTCTGAAATGCAAAAGCAGTACACAACGTAAAGAGAGGCTCTGTAAACATAGCAGTACACAGTGCTACTGAAAAGGCAAGCAGATAAACTGATGACTTGAAACCTTGTCATTTGGAGCACCAGTTTTTGGTTGGTGTACAGTAGGCGAAGCTGTGCCCCTGAGCTCCACATGTTGCTAAACTAAGTGAAACAGCCAAGTAAGCAAGAAAGACATTGAACAAGCAAACTGTACTTTCCAGTACTGAAGAATCAGCTTTTATTCTGCTCTGCACTGAACTGTTAAAACACTGTTTAGTTTTCACCTCAGAAACTTCCCCTTGATCCTGTCACCTGTAACCTCTCTCCTTTCAAACAGGCACAAACCAGACGAGATAACCCCTACAGTTCTAGGGAGAGAGAAGCCACATCCTGGCTGGGTGATAATTGTCTGAAAGCAGGTAGCAGAGTGTTTCAAAATTCAACACCTAATTGAGACCCAGAGAAACACACACAAATGTATTCACTGTGTATGAGGGCGTAAACTCCAGATCAGAAATCTTTCTGGACTTTTATCAAGACACAGCAATGATAAATGAAATAGACAGGACACATCTGCACAACTACAAGTGCAACAACAAATGTTTTTAATTTCAAACACACAAACATATAAAAAAAAAAAAAAAAACAACCACACAACAACATTCTCCTCACCTCATCCAGCTTGTTGAGATGCGCAGACATCAGACTGACTAACTGACCAGTGCTGATCTTATCCAAGACTCGGCTGGATAACTTCAGGGTCTGAAAAGTTTAAAAGGTCAAGGGTCAATTAAAGCACAAAGACAACGTGAATTGGAGGACAGGAAGCCAGTGACACGTGGAAAGCTTTGACTCAGCTTTGGCTGTGAATACAAGTCAAATGTGAGAAGCCTTCTGGGAATGTTCAGTCATGCATAAGATACAAGGTGGAAGCATTTAGCTGATGAGTTACTGATGAAAAAAAAATGTTCCCACAAACTGGAGCTTTTTCTAGCAAGCAAATTACACCATTGTATCAGCTTGATTGTTTAGTGTTATAGTGGCAACTTTTCCTGGCACAGGAAAATATATTATTTACACCGTCAGTTGAAACACAGGTTCTCACATTTCTGTACATTAATATCAGACATTTTGAGGCTTTGTTAAATAAAATAGATCAAGAAATGTCTCTGCTAAACCTAAACCTGATCTACAAGCTTCAAATTGACTTCATCACTTGAATTAAAGTAGCTCCAGTCGTCATCTGATGCATCCAGTGGAAATTATTTATAACTGTGCTCGTCTCACCTTCTTATATATAAGACTGAAGATGGCAATTCGGATCTGCATGCCCAGGTGATGCAAGCCAAAGATGGCCGGCTGCAGCAAGAGGAAGCGCGCAGTGAAGAGGAGGCAGAGGCCCAGCGCCAGAAAGTATCCTTGGCTCCGTTCTGCAGAAAAGAACGGGTCAAACGAGGCAATGATTCGACCCAAAAGCTGTGGCTGCACGGTCTTGGAAGCCTCCTACACCAAGGGAAAGGGCAGAACAGAACATATTTAATAGACTTCAACACAAGTTCTTTCAGATTAAGGGTGTTCTTTTGCTCCAATAAGAGCTAAGGGTCATTTGCAGTTTTAGTCAAAATATTTAATTTAAATCTCGATCATGTTCCAAATTAATCTGCTAAATATCTAATATCAAACAGCCAAGATACTCCTTTGACCTTTATTATGCAAGGCTTCGTTTTTTCCTACACATCTCTTAAACATACCTGCACTGCTGTTGCCATAACAACCACAACAAACTCTGCTACTGTAGCCTACACACTGTGCCTTCGTCACATTCAAATTGGCCCACAACAGTCAGATGATTTGTAACACTACAGTGCTACATTGTGATGTCTGTCATGACGATGTGGCTCCTTGCAGCTACACAAACCACACATACACTTCACACAACGAGGTGGTGCTAGCGGCGAAACAGCACAGCAGCAGAAAAGAATGTGGCAACGTTCCAGCGACAATTGATTTGAATATTTGTGACGATAGAAAATTATAACTGTGCCAGCGAAAGACTTAGCAAATAATCTGATACAATATTTCAAATTTGTGATGTTTTTTTAGCAACACAAAATAAAGACATTTTAGATAAACAGTACCTATAGGTTTTTGTGTCATTGCGCATTGAACCTATTCATTTATTTACGTACATTCACTGTAAAAGTGTCTGAAATGATGAGTAAAGGTGTCTTATCTCCATCCACACCCAGTCTGATCAATCGAGATCAGCTGCCTTCACAGAGACCCACAGACTCACCCCCAGCCAAAGCAGGACGCCATAAATGGCAAACGGGCCAAAGAAGCACCGGGCCAGGGCTCTCATCAGCTTCGGCTTGTTCTTGGCCGACGCCACCTCTCTGTCCCATTCTCTATAAGGAAGACAGCATTACAACACAGTTCGACAGTAGTGGAGGCATGGTTGAAAGATACCACATGCACCCAAATGCCAGCAAGGTTTGGCAGCAGATGCTGTGACTACTATTTTGGCCACAGGCCAGCTCTCCTATCTTTTTACAACTTGGCTGGTGATTCAGCCACAGAATGAGGAGCTGTAGTGCGTTTTTTGTTTTCTACTTGTAAAGACGTTCAGACATAAAACCCTATACACACACACACACACACACACACACACACACACATATATATTGTACAAAAAATTAAATATAAAATCGGAGCCGAGTTACTAGAATGCTTAATGCTGAGCATTTGAAAAAACTAAATATTTAAAAAGGATGCAAGTCAGATTTCCTCTTAATCTGTGAATGACAATAATATGGTTCACATTTATGCTGAAACCATGACTGACCAGTTATTCGGGGTGTATCCACCTCCCATCCAAACATGCTTGAATAGCCTCAAGCTTTATGCAGCCCTAGAGAGGAAGCAGTTCTTAGCCTGACATATTATCAGAACTGACATCAGGTGTATGCTCTCATTCTTTGCAGGTTTTGTACAGATTGACATAAATCTATTAGGCTTCTGACTTTTGCTTTGTTTCTCAAAAACAAAGAGAGGAAAAGTTTTGAAAAGCTTACTGGAAAAGCATCCTGTTTCCAAGTGATTCTAAAAATCTGGACTACTGTACTAACAGGTTGTCCCAGAAACCCCTTAAAAGCCTACGGTTAATCCAAAACGGTGCCACAGTTGTCAGTCGTCGAATAGGAGGCAGAGCCTTCGAGCTGCTGTGGAACCAGCAGTGGTTCGGGTCCAGGAGACGGACACCCTCCCTCCAGTGTGCAGCTGCTGACTCAACCAGCTTGGCTGTGTTTTGCCTCTTCCTCCTTTGTTGAACGTTTGTCTTTTCTCTCTTCTCCATCCCCCTCATCTCAACAGGTTGCAGTCACAGGTTCTGCTGAGTGTTTCTTTCATTAAATTCCTCTGCATTATCACTTGGTGCTGACTATGATGACTAATTTGTTCTGTCTTCTATACACTGTGTATTTGTATCGTTATATTTCAGAAGATCATGAACCTTATATTGTAAAGACTTAGGAATGAAATTCAGCCACTACCAGAAACATAAACAACGTCTAAATCTAGTAGAGGCTTTTAACTAATCTATTAACGGTTTAGCAGCAGCGTATAAAGATTAACCTTGTTCTAGATGAACACATGCTACAATTGTAATTGAGAGAAATAATTTTAGTATAAATATACTGCCTTTTATTAATATTAATGTAACTACATGGTTAACACACCAGAGAAGGTCACTGACATAAACTGATCCAAGCAGCTGATGAAGGACTGATGGGATGTTTTTATAGAAGGTAAAGATCACATTCCCAGAACCCCAACACCCTGTTTGCTTGATTCAAATAAAGCAAGCCAAGAAAGCCTGCACATTCATCACCCTGTGGACACTGGGTGCTTTCTAAAGGTCGCCTTTTTAACACCCATGTACATTTACTGGCTTGTTGGCAGCATTCAGCATGATACAGACTTTGATGCATGCAATGCCAGTGTGGAACACTGCTATACCAGTGAGTAACCTTTGGCAGGAAATCACTTAGTCACTTAAACGCGTAAAACAAGAGAGTAAAAAACACATAGAAGGGAAAACTGTTAAACATTCATATTACACATTTGTTCACACGCCAGCAATATTGGCAAATGGAGGTGTTCAACTTGTACATCACCTATTTCCAGTTGGCAGACTAATTAATTATTAATTTAGGTCTATATCGACATGTCAGCATTTTGACCCAACTCGAATAGAAGGAAAGCAAAAGATTTGTCAGTGCATGTAAAGGGCAAGCACTAGTGAATGTATTACCAGTTAAGCGATAGAAGGAGAGTGGATCTAAGGTGTGATGTTGCTAAACACGGCAGATGAAACACTTCTGACCTTTACACTGCCTCTGGAGCCCTTTTCCAACATATTGAAACAAGAATATACACTGTTGGGAACCTGTAGCCTTGAGATAAACAAAAAATATCAACACATGGCAGGAATTTCTAAATCTTTGAAGTTGTGTCGGCAACACAATTACACATTCAGGTGTACAAGGGGAGAAGAACGTTTTTTTCTTTGGACTGTAACTGAAAAATCAGTTTGTTCAAAGAAGTACTACAAAGGAAAACTGTAGGCGCACGCTGCGTTTGATAGGAGCTTAGAGCAAGAGAAGACAACAAAACAAAAACAAAACACTCAAAGACCTACCGTTTGCTCTCCTAAGCTCTTGGCCAGTGTGCCGAGGTAACCAAAGATAAGGATAACCAAGATTTAAAAAAATAATAAAATCTACAAAATTGAATAAAACCTAGAACCAACCTTTCGAGTCTCTCAGAGAGGGTGTCTGCCAGATCAAAAGAAGGAGCCTTGTACACATCTGTCAGGTCCAACTTCTTCTTGAAGCCTTTCCTCAGCAGTGGTGTTGTCCAACTGCACAAAAACCACAGATCAGACAGATTGTTGGGCGTCATCCATTTACATTAAAGATGCCTGAAGCAAAGAAAACTTGAGGGAACATTATTAGATTTAGTGCATTTACTTAATATTACAATTAATTAAAGCACATGGTTCCTTTCTGAAACCTGCCAAAAGACTGTGTTTAAATGCTGTTGTCCAATTAATGACAGGGAAATAAAAGAAATAGGAATAATAGAATAAGAAAATCTATGCAAGTCCAGGGCGCAAACAATTCATCACATCTGCACATCTCTTTAGGGACAGACAGAAAAGGAGCCATGCAGCATGAACTAATGGGAAGGTTGTTCAAATCACGTAGGTCATTAAATAATAATGTCAGTATTAGTTTTGACATGAAGGGCTGCTGCCCGCTTCACAAATGAACGCTTGGTGAATCCTCAGGAGGCTCTGCCCCACCTGGCAGTGTTTTCTGGAACATGCCTCACCGGAGCGCAAACTCGCACCTACAGCGCAGCCTTCAGCGTTTAAAGCCTCGACCATTAAAAAGGACTGAAAGAATTAGTTCATACGGAAACATTTTTCTTGTAGTCACTGACTGAAAGGTCGTTTTAATTAACTGAAGATGCTACACAATAAAATATATCAACCGCCAGTCACTAACATTTAAGACAATCACCTCATTAATGGCCCGTCTCCACAGTTTCACATCTGACCCAGCTCGTAATGCTACAGACAATGAAGCCTCCAAACCGCGCACGTTTAAACCTGGCACAACCAAAACCAGGATTCACATGAAACTCACCAGAAGAAAAATTTGGAGAGAAAGTTCGCATCTTCCACCGGAGACTTCTGCATCCTAAGTGCGCCGCCAGCTTGGTCTCTGTGCACCTGAGTCGTCTCCGTGCGCGTCGCTCACATTTGCGTCCCCGTTCCGTCACACTCGCAGGCTGCTCTGCGCTTTATCCTCCACTTTTCGCCTCCGGTAAACGTGATGTCACCGTTTTGTTACCTTCCTGATGTGTCGATCCTGCCCCCTCTCTCTGTCTGTCTGTCTGTTACAACAGGACAGTCCACCCTTTATGAGCTCGCCAAGACCTGGGGAGACGCACGTCATTTCCACGCTGACCAGCACAGGTTGCAAATTGTGACAACACGGAAACGCTGGACAGTTAAGAAACAAAAGGAGCCCAGGGGTCTGTGGGAATCATTTGCCTGTTGAATATTACTCAGATTAAGTTACTGGGTATTTATTTGTCACTACATTTGACCTTTATTTTAAGGTTACATGTACGTAAATGACACTAAAACACACTCAGACAGACTGGGGAAAGGTTTTACACCTCTTTCTTAAGTAACGTGTGATTTCAGACTGCAAATGTGTGCAAAGACATAGAAAAGCAAATTTGTGCAGTGTGTCAATTAATACAAAACTGCCATACATACAATGGAATAAAAAAATATAATGGATCAGTCACTTTTTATTATTTCACTCCACTCTGCTGCCTCCATATCATTCACGAAGCAGTAGAAACACATCTGAGACGCCTAAATGAACTTGAAACTTTTTAATCAGTTTCAGATTATGCTCAGTTTCAAGACAGGGAGGATCAACCACTCTCCCCAGGCATTCCATACGGGAACAAAGATAAAAATGTGGAGATCAACACACCAACTATGTCTTGAAACTGCTGAGTGTTTTGCGTTTAATTAAGAGTGACAAGAACAGCAGTGTGTTACGAGCTCACAGGAACAGACACAGCACAAAGTGACACTACTGCCCTGTGAGGCATTAAACTACAAGCCATAGTGTGTAAACAAACAAAGTTTACATGTTACTAACAGCCGTAAGAGGGAGGGAGGAAGTGAATTTGTGTGGAGCCTTTTTCCTGCAAAGACAATAAAGACCTGTAATAGTTAGGAGACGCACAGAACGCAAGCTTGCAGCCGAGGGGAAGAACCACACCAGGGGCTCTTTACTGCCGAGTAAACGGAAGAAGAGCGACCTCTACTGGACACTCACGGCAAGAGGCGCGCCTGCCAAGCCTGAAACCCGTTAGAAGAAATAAGCCATTTAAAAAGGAAACAAGGGTGGAAATGATTGAAAACAAACGTAGACGTTACATTTTAACTCACAATGATAACTACCATAGTTTCCCTCTTTCATCATAACCCATTTTCCTCCTGTAGCTAGAAATGTGCTCACAGAAGACGGACGGTCCTGACACAAACATAACATACATAACATAACATAACACATCCAATTACCTCGCATCACCAATTACGAAGCTGAAATAAAGGATTCGGTTTGTAGGCTTCCTACCTGTGGATGCGAGCAGCCAGTTTGCACGTTTGGAAGGAGTCTAAAGTCTAGAAGCTGCATTCAGTGGACAGATGTGTTGAATGAATAGAAATGAGGTGTAACAGGTGTGTGAGAGATGTCACTTTATGCCTACACTAAACGTTTTATTCCTTTAAAGACCAACTAACTAAGACAAACTCTGAACCACCCATCAGCCTAGAAGCTAACCGCTAAGTGGCTAACGTTAAACCAGCTAGCATGCTGTGCGGCTAATATAATATGAACTAACGTTGGGCAGTTTGACACCTGCACGTTAGCAGAGTGGTCGAAAGAACCGTTGACGTGTTTGCTGCCATTACGCAGTAGCAACAAACACCACGAAAGTAGAGACGAGTAAAACGCCTCTACTCTCACCATAACACAGCTAAGCTAACGTCGCAGCAGGTTCACCCTGCGCGTTAAGATCTGCTTCACGCTCCTGGACCGAGGTGCACGTGAGCGTCCGCCGCGTCTCCTGGTGTCGGCTCGGTCACGTTAGCCACAGTAGCTAATGGACCGAACTATGGCCGCCTTTATGGATTACGCCTTCCCAGCTGGGGATGAAAGCGACGCCAGCATTGACGAGTGGGATGTCGGCTGCTGTTCGGATGACAAAACCAAGGTTTACGTGTTTCTAAGTTAAAGGCGTTGAAAATTAGCCCCTGAAACTCGAGCGTTAGCCCCAGTGGTTTTCAATAATGTTGTTTGTCTCAGCTAAATTCATCAAGTGAGTCTATAAAGTGAAAAAATAATATCAAATCCTTACCTATTCGTCTATTTATAATTTGTTATCTGATTATTTAGCTAATAGTGTTATCCAAGTTCAACCTAGGCTAAGCTAGTCAGTGCTAATATTAGCTAAACATGGAAAACCTAGCTAAGGATTTGTGACTTAAAGGCCCTACATCTGTTAATCTGTGCCACATTACTTGGCAGCTGTCAGAATTTAGACTCTTATCTGCTTTATAGATAGATTCTGCTTCTGTACAAACGTCATGGAGAAGCTTAGAATCTTATTTTGTAGTAAAATGAGCTGTTGTTGATTGATTCTCCCTTTTTGCAGGATGTGGATGCTGTTGTCGCAAACGCAGGCGATGGCGTGTCACTGTTTAAAAAGGCCATTAGCAAAGGAGACATTGGGATTGTTGAAAAGCTCCTGGATAATGGCAAGTACTCTTTTTTTTTTTAAATGCTGCAAGTCCACTTAGCTATAAACAATACATTGGACTTTTAAGTGAAATCTGTTTTAACTTGATGTTATTTACTGGTTTTCTGCAGATACTGGTAATGGACTGTGGTCTGGATTTTAAAGTCTTGTGTAATTTGTTCTTTTTGGTGATGGCAGGTATGGATGTGGAAACCAGGCTTGACCTTCAATGGACTCCACTGATGTGTGCTGTCAGTGTGGCTAATTATGACTTGGCCAAACTGCTTCTGGACAGAGGAGCCAGCGCTAACTTCAGCCAAGGTCAGACCAGTGTGGCTCATTGTCTGATGGTAGGGTTAAGAAATAATATGTAGGTAAATGTGTTGTAGTGTTAGATTGGTTGTTGATGTCATAATCCACAATCAAAGGTCCACTGACCTCTCTGTCATCCCTCACCAACCTACTTTCAGTTGGATTGCCTAATCAGATAGTGGTTAGCCAACACCATTACACTGCTGCCTTCCAGCCTTGGATATCTAACAGCCATACCTAATCCTCCTGACTATCCCTGTTGCGTTGGTGTCGAGCTATGCTTCCCTGTGGCACCTTGTTTTAATTTTTGCTAACCAGTGACAGCCACAGACGAGTGAACCAATCAGGCCTTTGCACCAATATGCTTCATCTGACATTGCTTAATGGCAATGACGCCAAAGAGGAACTCTTGCAGCTACACACCGCTAATGCTTTCAGTTGTTTTTAGTTCATACACATTGCACCCCCATCCCAAAGCAAGTAAAATTGAAGGCATCTGTTGCATCGAGGTCAGTCTGGGTAAAATAAGCAGGAGGGAGAACTTGACTGTGTTAAGAATCTGCATTTATATACACACAAAACTACAAATCCTGTTGGAAAATTACATTGTATGCTCTACATCACTGCTGCCGTAGTTACAGTTCTTAATTTTACTGGCTCTCCACTAGAACCCATTGTGTGGGTCTGGGAAGTCCTCACACCCTAGCATGCAACCTCAGCTCTAGTCATGTTTTTGATATCTGATGTTAATTAATGCTCTGTCCAGAATGTGAATTTAAACTGTGTATGTGACTGATTTCAAAAGGGGACTTGCCATCTGATGCTTGAGGCAGGTGAAGGAAACAATTAAACAGGAGGATGACGTGGGGTCATGTCCTGGTGGCGTTAATCCAAGCAGTAAGGCCGAGCAGAGGAATGCGTGAGTGATTGATAACGGCCATCTAGCTGTTGTCATACTCTCGCACCAGTTCTCAGGCCTCAGATTTATTTACTGCAGTCCGCCGTAGACGCAAGCCAGTCAGCCTGGTTTATACCCACACACACGTACTGTAAACACACGCACACTTGCACACAGATATTCAGCCAAACATGCACTGCCACAAAGACGCAGGGACCTATATACAGACGCCGAGGTATGCATACACACGCACATACAGGAAAACGCACCAATACACATGTAGATGCATATTGTGATACACAGAGGCTGGGGATTCGGTCACTAGCGGAACAAAACAGGAATTGAATACATTGCCGTGGGTCTCAGTCCAGTCTTATCAGGAGCAGATAAGGAGACAGCTCCTCTGAAGTCACTAGGCCTGTAAAAGCTGCCACATTTCCTGATGCCAGATAAATGGCTATCCATCTCCTTCACCCTGTTCTCTCATCTTAGATTTGTTTTTCTCATTACAGCCTGCTGTATGGCATCATTGCAACCTTGTCGAAAAAATATTCACGGTTTTGCTAATAATTTAATGAGTTATTCAGATGTGTTACCAATGATGTACATAGATCACTAAGACTTAAAAATAATTTAGAACCGCGAGGACTGACACAGAAACAAGGGTGTGTAAATAAATAAGACCTCTTGAAATTGCCTAAATCCTGACAATGATGTGTGTATGCCCAGTAATAATGCCTATAAAGTAAATGAAGGGGAGATGGCTGAGTGTCACTCACAGGGCTCCTGTTTGGGGCTGTGTGGGCTCCTCAGGTTTCTCAAACTTGCTTGTCAATTTAAAAACTTTAAGTTGATCAAACACCACTTGAAATTTTAAGATATCTTAAAACTGTGACTACTTCTTTAGAGGGAAACTAAAGGTAAGAGTGATGGCTGCTGGGAGCTTTTAGAACATTAAGGTCTTACATGTGTATCTCTGTTACATTGTAAATTATTATTTTATTATACTACCCACCTCATCGTTTGGTAATATACACGTCTCGCCTGTCCTGCAAGTTCTGGCAGTGTCCTGCACCTTCAAATGATATATAATATCCAGGACATTAAAATTTGCTGTGTACTTCTCGTACGAAGCTCCTATCACGTGCCTTTGTGCGCATGTTCAAAAAAGAGTAACACCACAACGCTGGAGGTCACTCAGGTGCACAGTACAGGATTTAGGTCACAGGCTACACTCGTTTGTCCTCCTTTAAGTTAACTTGACTGTGTCTTTAAATCACTTCATCTAGCTGAAATATTGTTGTCTGCAGCTATAGCTACATTTGTAACAAATTTATAATTCTGTATTTCAAACTTTTTACACCTCCACAAATTGTTGTTGGCTTATTCCCTTTTGTAAAAAGAAGATAAAGAAAAATAATAATGCTCAAATAATTTTGTGTAAGTAAAAAGTAATCCTATCTTTTCACTGATAATTCATGATGCACTTTAGCGCTAATGCATTCCTGCCCACAGATTGCTGGACGGTGCTCATGGCCAGCTGCACCGCTTCTGCCAGTGAAGACAAAGTTGCACATTGTGTGGAGCTTCTGTTGTCCAGAAACGCTGATCCGAACATGGTGAACAGGTGAGGGTGGAATAAACAGATATGTGTCAGGTGAAAATGTTTATGGGATTTTCAATCGTATCTCTATTGCTGTATGGTGTTGAGCTGCTCTCCCAATCCCAGATCTGCGTGTTCGTTGAATGATGAGGAGAAACGTCTGATAAAAACACCGTCTGCCCCTCGACCCACACTTTTATGCTGGACAGAGAGCATCTTTCTGTGGTGTAACCTGGATCCTGATGCCGTGGTCTGGTGTTCGTCTCCATGGATGCTTTATTGGTGGTCCTATCTTCTCCGTTGCTGTGTGGCCCCAAAACCTATGGATTTAAACATATTCCTTCTACAGACATTCACATGTTCACACTTTCTGCTTAGACCCCATCCTTCACATACTGTTTTATGACCTGTGTCTCTCATCCGAGAGACATGAGTGCTATGTCTTCCTGTTCGTCCTCCTCGTCATTCGGTGCGCCTCCTCTAAGCAGTGGCATCTGTGTACCAGGAGCATCCCTGCCTTCTATTGCACTTACTATTAAATGCTGACACAAAGCTCGGATGCAGGGAATACAGCAGCATCCACACAAGATTTGAGCCGTCACCATTCCTACTAAGGAGAGAAATATAGACAAAATCATGTTTTTCCATTTTCCAAACATTCTGTTCATCCAACCATCAAGAGGATTATTGATCCCTGAATTTTCATGCATTTCCTTAGATAGTGTCCGTAGTCCCTCTAATGCCTTGGTGACGGAGCCATCAGGAGCCGTATTATTAGGAATGAACGTACAGCATTGCTCACCAAACATAGAGCACACTCCCCCCTTTTCCCAGCCACATGTCCAAGGCCATACGGTTCGTCACCGCCATCAGGGATGTGGGAGCCACTTGGTCTGCCAGACCTTCTACTGCATCTCTTTTTTTTATATATATATTTTACTAACAACCTTTAGTGAAAAAGCTTTTGACCTTCTTATTGGGTTACAGAGGAGCTCTCTAGAGCCCGGAGATCTCTGTCTGTACTTCTTATGCCTCTGGCTGGCTCATTTGTTGGAGCACACATGCTCCAGTGATACCATATGTCACCTTTTCCTTTCAGTCTCACTGCATGGGACGTTCGCTCCATCACTTGGAACGGTCCTGTCCACTGTGGCTCAGACCACTTCCTCTTTATCACTTTCAAAAGACCCACTCAGCCGTATGTGGTTTCCTGGACTCTGAAGATCCTTTGGCTCCCGTAACCTGCAACGAGAGCTGTTAGCTGGTCATGACACATTGACACACGCTCAAGACACGAGTTGACACACCATTCGACAAAGTCTTGCAAGGCTGGACCATGGTGCTTTGTGGGGCCAGAGAGCAGTGACAGGAGGATAGTGTTGTCAGCAAATTTCGCCATGTGGCAGTTTTGCTGGGAAGATCTGCAGTCGTCTGTGTAAAGAATAAAAAGTAAGGCTGATAAGACACAGCCTTGTGGGGAGCCAGTGGAGGTGAAGAGGATGTTAGACAGAGAGTTGTTCACCAACACCCTCTGTGTCCTGTTAGTGAGGAAGTCTATAATCCATAGGATGAGTTGGTGGTCGATATGAAAGCGTGTGTTCAGCTTTCCGGCTAGAATGTGAGGCTGCATAGTGTTGAATGCTGAAGAGAAGTCTGCAAACAGTCTGGCGGTAGAATTCGGGGTTTCCAAGTGTTTGTGAATATCATTCAAAATAAAAAGTTTTGCATCATCAACCCCTCTCCCAGCCCTGTATGCGAACTGCAATGGGTCCATCATCGGGTCGGTTACCTTGGTTAAATAGTCCTTAATGATTCGCTCCATGGCTTTCATTACAAGGGATGTGAGAGCCACAGGTCTGAGATCGTTTAGTACCTTTGCGGTGGCCTTCTTAGGGATTGGAATCACTGTACGAGGTGTCCGTCCGACTGGATGTGTTCGGTAACTCACTTATGACGATGTCCTGGTGAGAGGATTGATGCAGCCCTAGCAGCAGGTCTCTGGTATATATGATCTGTGGATTATCCGGGAGGCTGTATCCGCTTGTTACAGTGGAAAAATAGTCCAACACAACGTAAAAAAAATGCAGAAATCCACACGGTCCCTGTGTAGTTCATACTCGGAAGGTTGAGCTGATACCAGACGGCTAACTAACTAACTGCTTGCTTGTTAGCTTGTTAGTTAGGAGTTAGCCTAGCTCATCCGGTGTATGTACAATCATCACCTCATGCACTTAATAGAACTGCAATAGTTCTGCTCCGACCGGTCGACCGCACGAGCAGTGACCAAGTGCCTAGATCACATTGGTGATGTATGTACTCACCACCTGGTGCTGAATTATGTCCAGGTCTAAGGTCATATCTGTGGGACACGGGTGGCTCGTCTGTGTGTGTTGTCAGTTTTCCCTTAATGGTAACGTCAATCCCTGCTTGACTCCTCCTTTCACTCTCCTCTTGCCTCCTGCTTTCCCTTCTTCTCCTGTTTCTAAAAGGTTCCTGTTCTTCTTCGTCACTTTGCTTCTACTTTCTCCTTCTGACTCTCTCTTCATTAATTTCTGATCTTGCTGCTGCGCTGCGGCAAGCACACGCATCATGTCCCTAGTCTCGTTATCTCTGCTCCAGTCTACTCCACTGGCTCCTCCACTGTCCTGCTGCTCCTCTAAATCTAACAGTGGGGGAAGCGCAGATGTGTGCTTAAAATCAGGATAGATGTTTCCATATGTCTGTGGTCGTGTCTGCCCTACTGTGGTGTGTGATGTTAACTCTGTCTCCTGTTTTTTCACTGAACTATCAGTGAGTTCCTGTTGTTTGTCTGTCACCCTTTGTGCAATAATTTCCGTTCCCCATTCTGCCAATGCCATATTGTGCACTATTCGCCTATTTTCCTCTCTTTGTTCTTATTCTATTTTCCACTTCACCATTAAACCCTTAACTTCTTCTTTGCTGTGTTCTTTTGTTGCCTGTAATGCAGCCACATCCTCCCTGGCTAAAATTTCTGCTAGATCTCCTCTGTCCTCATCTTTCCAAGCTCCCTTCTTTTTTAATTCTTCATATTTACCATCATACATTTTTCTTTGTGAATCTCGATCCTTCTTTTAGATACCACTTATCAACTGTTCATGAGCTTTTTTCCACTGATTCAACATTGTCAGTGGCCTGCAGCCGCCTTCATCAGCACACTCTCGATCAAATTCACTCTAACCCTTTCTCACTCACAGGAGTGAGAAAAGAAAAACAAACAAACAAACAAACGAGCAAACAAAGCAAACAAAACACTATGTTATCACCATTAGATTTCCACTCTCTCACCGGTGACTTTTAAACTCTTCAACACGTCAACAACTATTCCACTAACTTACAATATTTTAAGGAAGCACCACATTCCTAGGCATCCTACACCCGGAATCTTTCAGACGCAACTTTTTTTTTTTTTTTTTTTTGTGTCTGCAGTTTTCTAACTGGTGGCCGTATTTTTAGTTGTATCACTACCACAACAGAGGATCACAACTCAGTATTTTAATGTCCTTGTCAGGACATTATAGGCACCACACCCGGGATTTCACTTCTCTTACACTTTTTACTCTTCTTCTTTTAACTTATCTCTTATCCTTTTTCTTTTTTCTTTTTTAATTAAATATTATTCTTCAAATTTTTATTTACAGAACTGGATTCCTATCCATGACAGTTATTTTAGCGTTTTCAATATGCAGAAATTCGAAACAGAAACAGATTTTCTGCTTACCTTGTCTTTGCCTGGGCAACTGTGTCACGAACAGGTCCTCAGTTCTCGTTCCAAATCTGTCTCTCCTTCACCATCACGTCGGAGTCACCAAATTGTTGAGCTGCTCTCCCAATCCCAGCTCTGCGTGTTCGTTGAATGATGAGGAGAAACGTCTGATAAAAATCAGTCTTGCTTTTATTTCAAACTTGAAGAATAATAATTTTACAGGCCTGGGTCAGTCTGTCCCTATACCATACAGCATATAGTCAGGGCACGAAGTCTGACTGACACCGTCTGTCCCTCGACCCACACTTTTATGCTGGACAGAGCATCTTTCTGTGGTGTAACCGGATCCTGATGCTGAGGTCTGGTGTTCGTCTTCATGGATGCTTTATTGGTGGTCCTATCTGCTCCGTTGCTGTGTGGCCCCATAACCTATGGATTTAAGCATATTACTTCTACAGACATTCACACGTTTCACTCCCTACGTATCTGATTTTCTGCTTAGACCCCATCCTTCACATACTGTTTTATGACCTGTGTCTGGGTGCTCTTCTACTGCTCTCTAAACTTGATGTGTGTGTTTCAAACTATACTTTAATGCATTCGGCTTGTTCTGTTTTCTGCCTATATCCTGGTATCTAAGCTACTCTTTTAACTACTACTTAACTATTTAGATTCCTTCAATGGTAAATAAAAAGACAGTAGATTTGACTAGAACAGGAGAGGAAGAAACTGAGTTACTGGATCAAGTTTCCTTTGATGGTTGTAGTTAGTTTTGCTGCCATGTGGTAGCATTATGCAGCACTGTGCTCCATACTGTGTGTGTGTGTGTGTGTGTGTGTGTGTGTGTTTGTGTATATTTGTGTGTGTTGTTTGGAATGTCCTGTTATGGCATGTGCATGTACAGACGGCTATCAGACAGACAAACAAGCACTCCAAGTGTAAGAGGTGGCCGGGAGAATCTTAGAAGCTTTTGTACACACTTTGATGGAAACCAGCAACCATAGTCAGGGTGATGCTGTCCCAGGCAGCTTAGATATTTAGAGTCCCAAGACCAGCTGAAGCTGGATAATGTCAAATGCATGAAAACATGATCTGGACTATACAAGAAGTTACACATTTGTGTGGACTGATGACACTGAAACCTCTTTTTGGTTGTTTGTCGTTTTTGGACGAACAAAGCTCTAATGGTTTCTTTTCTAATGTGTAAATATTTAAAGGAAATATCTTGCCTTGGTGAGCAACGTGACAAATATCCTTCTGTGGAAAAGAATGAACTGAGATTAGTATTATTGCTCTTTTACTGTTTCCATATGTGGATATTTGCCGTGTCAAAGTGAGGATGCAGCCCCCAGTGGCTTACTTGTTTAGCTTTCCCCAAATCCCCTGCCACTCAGGCAGTGCAAGTATGCGATTACATGCACGACACACATTGCTTGAAACCCCCCTGATGACACATGTGGACATGCTGTAGTGTCAGAAAATTGATTGGTTCCTTCCCAGACAAAATATTTGAGGAAAGGTAATAAGACACAGAAGGATGCAGATGAGGGGAGGTGGTCAGGAGGACGGGCCAACAGCCCACAACACCCAGAGCAAATGAAGAGTATGAGGTTCATGTGGGTACGGAGGATAAACGTCCTCCACCTCCTCATCGCCTCTTACGTCTGAATATCAAACCAGTGATTTACACCAGCTGCTCGTCCCTTTGTCTTAATGTAAACACACATTCTCTGCCATTCTTCAAAGTCCTGCAGGAACGTGATGTGGGGTCCATTGCCCACATATGTCCCATTTTTAACTTGCTATGTGTTGTTGTGACAGTCAGGCACATTTTCTGTGGCTTTTTTTTTTTATAATTGTTCAAGTTTTTACTTCTTAGTTCTGACGTGACTTTAATCAACCAGACATCTTACTGTAAACAGGTTTTGTCATGCATTGTTGAGATTTTAAGCCTCTACACACTCTGAGTCTATGCTCACCTGCTTATGTACAGGTGATGAATTTGCACAGTTTAAGTGTTTGTTTAATTTACACCTGAAACTACCAGAGCAAAACGTTGGGGAGTAAGTAGGGTTAAGAATATATGAACATGTCCCAGCAGCTTGTTGTTGGTGCCACTACAGCTGCAAAATAATTAGGAAGCCGCCCTATGGACGTGCTCAGAAGAGGTTCATTAACCCCAAATTGACCAGAACGTCAGCGAGGAATGATGAGAGACAGACTGAACGCAAGTAAAGGTGTATTCGTGTGTGATCATACCACTGGTCCTTATTCAGAGGCCATGCAGGACTTTATGGCCCAGTGTCAAAAAGCTCAGTAGGGTGTTTTAACACCTTAGTGCACTTGTTTGGTAGTTTGTCAACTAGCATTTTCCTCTTGGTTCAGATTCTTTTCACAAAGAGAGAAAAATCCTCAATGCTTAGCTTTTGAACTCAGACACCCTTAATTTCCCACAGTGCCCTGGTGTCTTATCAAACAGAAGCATCAGTCATAGGACACTTGGACATTGAACTTGACTTTCAGGATTCACTTTGTGGAAGTCAGTTTGAGATATTGCCTGTTTGCTCTGGTACAGTGAGTCAGGTGTTTTGAAGTCATTATTCTTGCTGTTCTGACACCAGGAACCATGTTTAATTTGAGCCGTCTGTATATCGATCGGTTGTCATATGGGAACCTGCCAAAGCTCACAGAACACACTAAAAGATTATGAGAGTGACCTTGGTGTCAAGTCTCACAGCTTATCCACCTTCGAGAAACGCAGTAACAAAGGGCTGAAAATAGAAATGAATGACTAACCAGCCCATTTTCTGAGGTAAAAGAGGAACAGACTCATTCCTGTGTGCAGAGGAAAATGAATATCATCAGTTGCATTCAAGTAGAACATTAACTTTTCATCTCTTCCTTCTTACTGTCATTTACTCAAGACTGATATGTTTGCATATTGCTTTTAAGGAATTTGCCCGTCAATCAGAGCAGTTTCCATTCTAACTAACTTCCTTTTTGTGAATTTAGAAGGTTAGGATGTATATTACCTTCCCAAAATATGTGTTTGAATACAAATCAAAAATGACAGTTAAAGTGAATGTCTCCTTCTTTCCTTGTGTACTACCACTGTGCTTCTCAACGCACCATAATTCAAGGAAAAGCCATCAATTTCCAAGAAATATTGACATAAGCAAACCTTTTACTGCGACTGACATAACATGGATTTATTGCCCATAATGGTAGTCTGTGTATTAAAACCTCTTAATCAATTTGACATGGCAGCATATTCACATCTCTTTCCTCTAACCCTGTGTTTACACTCTTACAATTTATCCTTATCTCAGTCATTACAACTAGATGCAGAATATAAACCTTAATCTGATCATAAACCTAAATGCCCCTTAATTCTCAAACTGCCTTTCAGAGTTGTAAGGAGCAGCTGGAGTGGTGTGGACCAAAACTGACACAGATCATTGGCTAAAATAATGCATTTATTATGATTTATACTATGATTATCCCACTGCATGCTGTGTGGATTTAAATTACTACTGTGGATAAAAGGGAACCTGGACACTTCAAAGCGTCATTGAAACAAATGAGGGTGTGCATTGTTGTGCAACAGTGCAATGTCAACCCCGACTGACAAAAAATGCAAAACTCAGAACATCCAACACTAAAGGATAAATATTTTTAGCAATTGTTTGGCATGTTCCAAACAAATAGTGTATCCAGCTCTGTTGTGGCATGTTTGGAAGGCACTGAACAAACAAACCAACAGCAGGAGGTGGGGTAATGCAGAATGACCGCTCTGGAAAGCTTCTGTAGAGAGCAACCCACATCAAGGGAAGTCCCAGGCAATGCAAAGAAAGTCTTCCTTCCAATACCTGCCCCTGACCTGCCCCGTTAAAATAGGGAAAATTATCTTTAGCTTTGAAACGTTCTCTGCCATGGCTCTGGGCTTCTACTGGAGTCCTGTTGTGTGTCCATGCTGGCTGCAGCTTCCTGACGTGGATGAGGAACCAAGCCTCAATATTTTAAGAACTGATAAAATGATGTTTTTTGTAGAAACAAATGGAGGAAACCATCATGTATGGAGGGGGTTGTGGTAAATGATCAGATTGTGTTTGCTGCCCGCTGGTGGTTTCTTTGTCCCTGTGCCATTTTCATTATCTCCCAGCCTAACTGACTTCTACTTTATCCTCCTGAGTATTTGTTTGTTGTCTTCTGTTTGTCTGTCTCCTTTACTCTTTTTACCACTTACCCTTTTCACTCATGTCTGTCTTGTTTGTGTCTCTTTTCCATTGCTATTCCGAACAGACTTACTCAAATGGTTATTATTGTTCTAAGCCATTCTCTGCTGTTTATCTCTCATCCTTTTTAGATCTAAAATGACCTGCCTGATGCTGGCAGCCAGGGATGGCTACAGTAAGGTCATCAACCTGCTGGTTTCACATGGAGCAGAAATTAATGTCCAGGATTGCAATGGATACACGGTGTGTGTTCTGTTGGGCCCTGAAGGTCGGGCTGTACATGAAAGTAGCGAGCTTCCTTGTAGACTTTAGACGTGCATATCTAATGCTAATTTTTTCTCCCAGGCTTTGTCTATAGCAGTGCAGTATGGCAGAGATGAGGCAGTGCTAAAGCTTCTCCAACTGGGAGCAGACAAAACTGTGAGGACTAAGACTGGAAAGAGCCCTGCTGACCTGGCCACAGTTTTCAAACACACACAGGTACCCGCAGTCATTTTTCATATAAGTTGATGCCATGTTTTCTGATATTTATGTAACTGTATGAAACCTTTTACTGCTTTTATTGTGTGGGTTCTGCCAGCAACTGATTATTACAGCAGATACATGAGCAAGAACTGTTTTATTAACATTAGCTTCCTTTTTTGTCTTCGGTCCCCTCTACTGAGTCAGACCTCCAGACTATACAGCATATGGTGATTTGCAACTATATTAGAGACTGAGAACTAAATATTATAACCATTTGTTTGGGCACATGTTTGAACAACTGCTGTGTACACTGGAACCACACACTACTAGCTGCTGTATATGATGCTGATTTACGCTCTTGTCACTGCTTTTCTTTCACAAATGTTAAAGTGTGGCTTTGCCATGGAAGGCAGTGGCCTGACCCGCTTAAGGAAACATGCTCAGCTTTTAATTAGGTCTGTTTGTCTTTATGTGCTCACACTAGTGTCTGTCCACAGATAGCCCGGATCTTGGCCTCTTCATCCCACAGTTCTACTGTGCAGGCCTTCGCCTCCATGGAGGACACGTTGTCTAAGTTCTTTAAGACCAATTCTGAACATACATCTCCCAAAGAAAAGTAAGTTCTTGTGAATCTGAGACGGTAGTAGTAGAAGGAACCCATCAAATTGTGAAATGCACTGGAACCTTTGTGGCCATGTTATTCCTGCTCGTGGTGCATGTCGCCCTCTGTTGGGTTTTCTGTGAACTGGTGCCTGTGCAGCAGGTGTTGCTGAGCCTTGCTGATCCAGATATAAACAATAATAAACCTCTAGGATGCTTATTTAGTCTGGTAACTCACGGGGCAGTTATCATTAGGCCAAAACACGTCTGGCAGCGGGAATTACACTTTGAGCCTATAAACATGACTTTTTGTACATGATGCGTGTATCTTTCAGAATAGGATACTCTATCAGGTTCTGCCATTCACTGGCAAATGTGTATTCTTTTCTATGAGAACAGTTAGACCAGAAGATACCCAGAAGGTTAGGTTTGCCGACGGCTCCCCCTGGAGGTGGATTTGTGGAGCCCGGTAGTCATTTCATGGTAGTTATTAGTGCAGTACACCAGAATCCGAATGTGTCAGTGGTTTAACTCCTGATGGACCTGAGTGACCACCGTCATAACCATTCATTAAGACTATTAATTACTAGAGCTGTAAAATAATTTCTGAATAAATAATAATAGTCTTGAGTTCTTCACAGTTCCACAAAGCTTGACGACCTTGAGCTCCTCCTACACGGTCTCAGTCTTGGCCACCTTACTGACATCATGACGGTGAGAGCTCCAAATGGGTTTAGTGCAACTGCATCATTGACTGTCACGGGTCAGGTCAGACTTGAATTGCTACTGTATCTGATATGTGGGTTGCAGGGGTTGGAATCGGGACAAATCAGCTGTAGTGTGTACATGCTGAGTGAGGTTTTCTTTTTCTTGCTTCGTTCTTCAAGGAAAATGACATCACTTGGGGCTACCTGTTCACCATGGAGGAGGAGGACCTTGAGAAGGTACAAACTGACTGTATTATCTGTAAGAGATCAAAATGAGTTAATCTCACTAGATCAGATATGTGTCATAGCAGCAAAATAAATGACGTGATACTGGGTGATGACTTTACTGTAGATCGGTATCACTGACCCGACTGACCGGCAGAAGCTCCTGAGTGCTCTGAAGCAGATGCAGCTGGACAAAGTGGACCTGGACACAGTCAGCCAACTGATAACTGCATCTTGCGGGTAAAGTACTAAACTGTGAACAGAATTTGTGTACATTAAGAACAATACACCATTGAGGTCAGTATGAGGTAAGAGGTGTGAATGTCTAATCTTTTGTGAAGCACATTATTTTATATATGTGTTTGAATCCGTTGTCCGTCTGTCCGTTGCCAAAAAACACTCACGCAAAACTAGAAACAAATTAAATGATGCTAGCAAAAATTGAAACACTTTTCAGCCACACGCTCTAAACCTTCCCCCACATCCAGCCCTACTTCATCTACCCGTAAAGCTTTGTCTGCCCTCCTCCGCTGGAAGTCATCCATCAGTCCTATGAGCATCACGCTGTTCTAGCTCCATAAACCCCTCCCCCATCACGGTTACTAAGCCTTGAGCCGGGTTCTAATGGTTTAAGTGGAGCTGTAATGATTTGTAAGGTGAGGTGCGATGGGACGTGGCAATGAGCAAAAGAGAGCCAGCAGCAGGGGCCAAACACAGTCACTGCATCACACCCCAGCACTTCATGAATCCTCTGCAGAGGGATGTGCTAATTTTGCCGACCCTGACTGGGTGTTCAGTTAAGATCCTAGGTATTGTCTTAATAGGGTACAGTGCCCATGTTTAGCCAGATGAGGTTGACTGTATTGTCATAACACGTATATGTCTGCTAGGTGAAATATTTCTGTGCCCCACCTTCTGTTGTGTGATTTTCTTTTTGTTATTTTGTCATCACTGGACCTTGACGTGGAGCGTGTAATATGTTGCCTTGAGGGTGAAGCAGGGTACAGGTGGTTTGCTGCTCTTCCAATAATCAACAGAAGGTGACGGTAATCGGGCAATAGAAACATTATAGTTTTTGATTTCTTTGAAATATTCTATGAGGGAAAACACAAAATCTTTTAGGCCCATGAATACTCACATGGACTTCGCTTAAATTACTTATTCTTATTGCATCTTTATATCAGCTTTCCCACATTGCGGAACATCTTCTCCATCTACAATCCCTTCACTGGTCTTCCCACCAGGGGCCCATCATCACTCTCAGCTCCCTAGATAAACTAACAGCAGGGAAAAGGGAGGTGAGGGTGCAGCACTGGCTGACTGACACTGTTTACTCGCCCCTCTGACAGAGTGTGAGGAGGGCTGCCCGGCTGGCTGCCCGGTCCCCTCACCAAGGGAAATGTAGCATTAACATAAGACCTATCAATATCCCAAAGGGCCAGAGAATGGGAAGAGCGTGATGGAGAGGTTGATGAATATAAATAACTAATCATTTAAGGTGGATGTTTTCAGGGAGGTATGAAAGCATGGGTTATCATTGGGCGGAGGTGGGGAGAGTGATTGGCCACCTGCGCTTCTCTGTAACGCGGAGAATGTTAGTTTGGCCCAAACTATCAATCTGTCTGCCCTGTGTCTGCTGAATGGTGGCATCCTCAGCCAGGCTCACCGTGTTTTATTGTAGATGTTTCCTTTCAGCTCACTTTTCATAAAGGTAACTGGCTTTACAGCATTATTTGAATGCCTATAAACACATGGTATAGTTTGCCATCAACTTTGGGGACAAAATGTTCTTTTGCTGTTATATCAAGTGTTGTTCACTTCACTTGGTCATGTTAGGCCTGAGTGGTGTGAGGTTGGAGGGTCGTGCTTTTGATTAGTGTAATGCTGTGTGACGCTATGTTTTATGGTCTGATCCATACGTTTCTCTGGCTCTTCAGGAGCGAGGAGCTGTGTACTTTCCTCATTAGTCTTAGGGAGCAGTGCTGCTATCTGACAGAGATCATTCAGGATGTCGTCAAACGTTTTCCCCGCCAAGCGTCTCAGGTACGTCTTCAAACACGGCAATTATTGCTGCTGGAATCCGGTTAACTTTGTATGTAAACCTTCCTGTCATTTGACTGCTTTATGGCAGTATGCCTCCTGTGTTTGTTAATCTCTCTCTCTGTTAAATGAAATCATGCTGGATTTCTTTTTCTCTGCGTAGCTTGTCTTCTCACTGGATCCAAACAAGGAAGCTCAGACTGTCTGTAACCAGCTGCTGGTCCAAATCAGTGACCTGCAGATAGAAGCCTCTTGCCTCCGTAGTTTGCTTCGCCAGGTAAACGCACACATTTAAATGGATACACACTTTGCTAGACTTTAAGATTCTTCATCAAATATCTGTGATTTTCTAATATCATACCATGTTTTCAGACCCTGCATTGAGATGCACTGACCTTACTTAATATGGATACACTACAATTAAGTTACAATGAAAAATAAGCAGCATCATGTGGGAATCAAAAGTGACTAATTATCATTTAGTTTATTTTAGATCCAGAAATAAATATGCAAATTAAATGTAACCCAACAATCAAAGCATTTCAAAAGAAAGTAAACTTTACTGTAACTAGGATATGAATACAACTACTGCTATGAGTAATAATAAGTCATTTATTTTCACGTGTGACAGCCTCGACGCTCGTATCTGCTTGCACTTCCAATCTGAGCTCCTTCCTTGTGCTGTTTCCCACTGTTCTGTCAGCTTTCCTCTTAACTACTAAGAGTTAAAGCAACGAACACTACATAGTATTTGTGTTAGATGTTGATGTGTATGAATTCTGGCGAGCTCCAACAGGTATGTGTGGATTGCTTGCATGTGTGCACCTGACTCTGTGTGTGTGTGTGTGTGTGTGTGTATGTTTGCATTTGTATTCCAAGAGGAGAGAGTCGTTCCTGACAAGGCAGAATCCTCACAGCCCATAAGTCAGCACCGCTGTGACATCGACCTGTCAGCACACAGACGATGAAGGGGGGGGCGATGGAAAAGCTAGGCTGGTGGCGGAGGGGAGGGAAGAGACGAAGCAGGTTGGCAGGGTGAGGGAGTTTAAGAAGGGAGAAAGAGGATGGGTAGAGGTGGGCTAGCAGCTGAGAGAGGTGTGTTTAGAGTGTAGGTAGATGTTTGTGGAGATGGGGGCGGGTTCCCTAAGTTGTGTCAGACAGGAATCCGACAGCCAACAAAGCCCATTTGGACCCAATGGCTCCTACCCAAGAAGAAAGCTCTCTCTGGAAACGCACACAAACACATCTGTGCGTCTTCTAGGCCTCACTACACAAACTGCAACACACTTTGCTGGACTTTTGGCCCTCTCCCTTCAAAACAAACCTACTCTCACATGCAATAACTCAAAGAAAAGCATTGAGTGTTAGAAATACCTAAAACAGAACCTTTAATATAAATATTGGTGGTCAGTGCAGTCTAGTGTGGACTGATGAATGTGGGACATAGAGGAGAATATGATGAAGTTAATTCTGTTGGTCAACGGTACAATCGGTGTCCTTCAACTGTCTGTATACACACTGCTCTAAAGTTTAAGCGAACACTTATTCATCACTGTTTAACACCAAGTCTAAGCTTCACAAATATCGGTCTGTGACATGAGACGAATGAAAGTGACGACAAGTGCAAAGAATGGCTTTGTATGTTTGATAGTGTGATAGTTCCTTCAGTCGCATCAGTTATTCCAAGATGGCACAACCACGCGTGCAGTTGCTACAGTATGAGCCTCGGGCCATAGCTGCATGAAGAGGATCAAACCAGAATGGAAGCAATAGATTCTGAGGTGTTTAAAGTAAAATGACTGAGGATGATGAGGAAAACATTGTCTATCCACAGATGCATGCTTGGATCTATGCTACACCAGAGTCCTGTTGCTGACACGATTTCTTCTCAGTGATGTCAGAACTCAGTAAGTTGTAGCAGCCTGGGTTCAAGTGTGAGTTAAACTCTTGTTTAGGAGAAAAAAGTCAGGCTTTAACCTCTTTTCCCCCCATGATGGGATTCTGTGCGAGACCGTCAACCCCAACTGGAGATTATTTTGACGCGACTTCACCATGATATAGACCCGACTCTAGTTTGGCAGGTGAGTCCTTGAGGACTTGGCAGGACGTTCAGGTGACTCAGTGGTGCAATCAGAGCTGACGTGCCCCTGCCCTCAAAATGAGCTGGTCGCTGTGTGAAGGCCACCCAGCAGTAACTGAGCCAATGTTTCCCATCCACTCAGGTCTTAATTGGCCTCTAACTGTCTCAATCCAGACGGGATTAGATTTAAATGATCTTTAGCCCTTCTAGTTCCTGTACGAGGTCACATTGCTCTTAATCCAGGATTTGGTGTGTTTTGTATGTATGCTGTAAATCTTTCTTATCCCTCTCCCTCAGCTGGACGAAGCTGGCGACTGCCGTCTGCTTCCTCAGCCGGATTCCCACACCAGCTGGGGGCGCCGGCACCTAAAGATGGTAGCGCTGGGCGCACTTGGAGCCTCGTTTCTCCTGCTTCTCTACAAAGCTGCCAGTGGTAAAGGTTACCTGCAGATGTACAGGGATGTCTAAGTCCCCCATGTTTTGTTGTTTATTGGCCTTTGAGAGACATTTTCAGTTTTAAACAGCGTTTTTGTTTAATACTCAGCCTTGTCATTGAGTTATTTATTATGAAAGTTCCTTGTAAGAAGTAAATTCTGGTGCGTTCAGATTAAATGTGTTAAGGCTTATTTTTATTGGGTCTGAGGCCTTAAATATAAACTACATCTCAGAATTTCGCAGGTGTTTGCATTTCTTCTCAAATGTCCGTAACGTTAATTGAGATGCTTAAAGTATTGTCTATCAGTTCATGTATCTTCTTGTTGATTCCTGGTAATTTAGTTACTGCCTTTGGGGCATGACCTGACTTTAGATTGGTGATGTTAGATTATCTTAAAGCTTTACTTTCCTCTCATAAAACCAGTGACCTGTCCTAATGTGATTATTTGAGGCAGTGAACTAATTACTCGAATAAAACTGGATTTACATCAAACCCGCTGCTGGAAAAACAATGTGCCCGGTGGTCGGAGAAAAGCCGTACATGGCGCTCTAAATCTCCTAGTTGGTTTATGGTTCTCTTCCACGGGGATCATGGGAAAAATCCAATTTGCCCATTAATCTCATCTGCTCGGGGTCTGCTCTGGACCTCCAGATACACCCGGTCCAGATCAAAGTTGGAGGAAATGCTGTGTGACAGTGGTACAGATTCCCCTGCAGACTTCAAAAAGACTGTGATAGATAATCCAATTTAAATGGACACATCACCTTTAGGTGCTGCTTTGGGAGACATTCTCTTTCATTCCTGTTCTTAAACTGAGTGACGGTTTGTGTAGGACTCTGATATACTAGCTTAAGGCTTGGGGATCAGATTTGTTGGCACCTGTGCGTCAGATGGGTAAAGCAGCGGGTGGATTATATTTTAGTGGTAAAGTTTAAATTCCCAAATGTATACATGTAGTAATCCACCAGCACGTACTGGTGAGATGCCACCTTCCCTTCCCTTTCAGATGAAGCCTCCATAGCTGCAGGATGAGTCGCCCACCCGGTCCCTTCCCAGAACAGTTTTGCGTTTTGGACCACATCTCGGAGCTGCGGCTGGACGCGAGCCAAGTCTGTCTGGTGTCAAACCAGCCTGAACAGATACTCCAGGACGTCTCATTTCTTTAGCTCATTCCTGAGACGGGACTGTGCCCACCCCTTGTGTAAAGCAATTTAAACCTGATAGCACATCAGCCGCTGATCTCCACTGAAATCTGTTGGCCTATCAGCCGCTCTGCACTTTTTCCCCAGAAGCGCTTCGCCACCGCGCAGAACCCGAGCCAGTCATGGCTTTTACGCGCGAGCCTGACTTATGGAGATTTATCTTTTAAGCCATAATCAACGAGTCTGATTTCTTCAATGTCTATTTTTTGCTCATCCGTGGAAATGCTCCATCCAGATCCATAAAGGACCGAAGCTCGGTTAATATGAACGTAGTGCCAAGTGGAATATGTTTTTATTTATCCGTAGCAATCTGCTGGCTGACGGCCGAGGTCGAAGCTTCCTGGTGGTGAGAAGTGTGCATTTTATTCACATGGCTTTCAGTCACTTAGTGGATTAGTGCGTCGGGCTTTTAGGAAATTAATTTCCTTTAAACTGATTTGCAACTGTTACATAACTACATTTGACATCTAATTATTAATCACGTTATAAATTGATATTTGAGTCACGCTCGAAACCTGGCAGCTTGTTGAAAATGTAATGTTTGGGCAGATGCGTTGCCAGAATAAAGACACATGATATGATTCCGTTGCTCTTGTATTTGCTGTCTTTCTCTCGACTCCCCTAATGAATATTTTCAAAGGTTCTGTTTCCAAATTCCAAGCCCCATATGTCGGATAGCGAGACGGTTTTGACAGATTTCTTCTCGCTGGTCTTTTCTATTTAATCGCTTAAGAAAATCCCGGAGCCTGTAAGTGTTTAAATTCTCTGCCAGTCTTCCATCACCTTGATCTGCAGGTACATGCGTGGGTTTCGACACTTTGTCTAGTTACTGAATGATCATTTCTCTTTATATGTTGTGGGCACATTCCTTATATTTATTTATCTTGTCAAATTAAATTAAACGTTTGATCGTAATCTAGACTCAATTCCAGGCACCTCACATTTTTCCATTCTTAATTAATTTTCTTTTACGTGTAATTAAGGAGGAATCGAGCAGTTTACAGGTGTTGAGCCTCTTGTCCGGCCTCCATTTGCAGGTACATGGGCACCTTAGGCTCCCAGGTCATGTGCGACAACATCCCTGGTCTGGTGAACAAGCAGCGCCAGCTGTGCCGCCAGCACCCGAAGGTGATGCAGGCCATTGGGGCCGGAATGAAGGACTGGATCTCGGAGTGCCAGCACCAGTTCCGCAGCCACCGCTGGAACTGCTACACCACCGCCAGGGACCACAGTCTGTTCGGACGCCTGCTGTTGCGCGGTGAGTGGGGAAAGTACACCTGGATCTGAGATTGGATGTGGTTCTGACCAGGTAACGTCCTGTCTGTTGAAGTGTCCTTAAAGTCGCCATGACTGCTCAGCAAATTTACTGGAACCTATAATTTCAATGTCCCAGTTTTAGCTTTGGCTGGAGATTAATATCACTGGTAAAATAATTGGGCCTTAAATCTGAGTCATGTTGTGTCTCTCGATGACCAGACGTTCTGAAAACTCACGTTGAGTTCGATCATACATGTCGCCAGTTGGACTTCTTTTCGTTGTTCTGAGCCCAGGCTTCAGGCGTCAATCACGGTAAATGAAGGTCTGCTGCGTTTCTGGGTCGTTGTGCGCTGTCGGCACCATCTGGACATTACTGGACATTACTGGACAGCAGAGACGAGCGTTTGACCGTGAGCCTCAGCTCAGTGAAGAGGAACCTAAACCGGTTCCAACGTTTCCCCTGCAGATGTGCTTTTCTTTAGAGGATCACATTCCGCGGCTCGTATCGCTTTACAGGTTAACATTTATCACGTCGGTGCGAGAAGCGGCTTCTGTGTAACACGTCACTTCAGGTTGATGCGCGTCGGTTAAAGTTGAAGCTGTTCTGACCCTTTATTGTTCAACAGCAAAAAGTCCTTTGCTCGTTTCTCAGTGAGGTTTTTTTCATCTGCGTTGGCTCCACTTCGTGTTCAGTTTGATCGATGTTCTCCAGGTTTCACAGATGAGGGTGTTTTAATTTAGTTACAGCCGCTTAAGGCTCCTCGTCGGGTCGTTAACAGTGTTTCCTCAGTTAGTGGCACAGTGAGCAGGCTGTCAACCCCAGGACGAGAGTTGACCCGGGAGGCGGATCCTTCGGCTCAGCCCGGTTCATGCCAGGCCTCTGATCTGCTCTCATCAGCTGCACGTGGAGGCAGATGACGGTTAAACCTTATTTAGATCAACTCAATCCGATGTGACTCCAACTGAGCTTCAGCCCTTAGAACAAACAGGCCGCAGTTGTAGCCAAATATCTGAAAGTCCAGTTGGTCATGACTCCGTCTGTTCAGCCGGAGGCTCGGCCTCGGTGTGAACGGAACCGAAGGTAGCGATGACGCCCAGGGCTCCGCAGCCTCGAACTGAAGCGTGGTCTTCTCCCTACAGGCAGCCGGGAGGTGGCCTTCGTCTACGCCATCTCTTCGGCCGGTGTGGTTTACACTCTGGCCCGAGCCTGCAGCCAAGGCGAGCTGGACTCCTGCTCCTGCGACCCCTCCAAGAAGGGCTCGGCGCGGGACGCCAGGGGCTCCTTTGACTGGGGCGGATGCAGCGACCACGTGGAGCACGCGCTGCGCTTCAGCCAGTCCTTCGTGGACGCCAAGGAGCGGAAGGAGCGGGACGCCCGCGCGCTCATGAACCTGCACAACAACCAGGCGGGCAGAAAGGTGAGGAGGCGGGTTCTGCGGGTTCTGCGGGGTCTGCGGGGTCTGCGGGCCTTTACGCGGACGACTGACGTTCGTGTTGTCCCTCCCGGTTCCCGTCCAGGCAGTGAAGCGCTTCATGACCCTGGAGTGCAAATGTCACGGCGTCAGCGGCTCGTGCAGCGTCCGGACGTGCTGGTCGGCCATGGCGGACTTCCGTCGAACCGGGGACCATCTCCGCAGGAGGTACGGCGGCGCCGTGCAGGTGGCCGTGAACCAGTACGGCACCGGGTTCACGGCCTCACGCGCTCACGTCAAACGACCCAGCAAGAACGACCTGGTGTATTTTGAGGACTCGCCCGACTACTGCATACGGGACCAGGAGTCAGGTAACGCGCGTTAACGTCAGCTGAGCTGAATCCAGGGCTTTCAGCTGATCAAGCTACAGCCAGTTACACAAACACGCTCAAGATGCGAGGCTTTGTTTCCACACAGACGCCAGTGAAAGTTAAACCCTCAGTTGTCACAGCTTTTTGTTATGTGGCTGTTTTTGATCTTAGTCCACTTCAGCATCTGTGGAATAAGGCTACAAAGTATTAGTCTCAACACGTTTCCATCTGAAGTAACAGGCTACAATCTGGACGCGCAAGACGTTTGAGTTTCGGGAGGAGCTGGCGTCAGATCTGGGCGATCAGGTGTCAGCCAGTTCAGAGCCGAGGCTGAAACCTTAGCTCACCACCGATCACTATAAATCACGGGTGAAAACGCTCACGCGCGCCCGAGGGCACGATTAGGCGTCAAAGGGCCAAGTTTGAGCGGCAGCAGAACACGCAGCACCCGGAGCCGCCTCCTCTTTATCGGCTGGCACAGGCTCAGCAGAGTCCTAACGTCCCCGCCTGCGAGGATCCCCTCAAACACAAACCAGGTCAAGCTACATGTTACAGAGTAAACACGTGTGAGACGCTGTTGGTCTAAGTTCAGGCTGCGCCACATTACACAGGGCTTAGATATCAGGGACACGGACCTTTATTCTGCAGTTAAAGTCTAAGATGTCAACGTGCAGGTAGACGTTAATTTTAATGAAAGGAAGCTGATTACTGAGAAAAATCTACTGATTGGTGTTTTGATTAGTGTTTCACCATAACTGAAACCTGATGGCGCCTGGAACAGGTGGGGACGCGCTCTCCATCATGATGTGCAGCCTCTCTTTGAAATGCACACCACGAGGTTTGATGAAGCAACACGCAAACTCCCCGTCGGTCCCTGGAGACGCGGACTGGAGCCACTCTTCCAGTCTGAGCGGCCCCTCTGTGCCTCCTGAGTGTGAAACCAATTTCCCTTGGCCCCAGCGAGGCTCAGGTGCTACACCCATCTCTCGGCGCCCCCTCATCTTAATTCAATAAGCAGACGCCGCGAAGACGACTGTGGCCGTGATGTCACCCCTGGCGGAGCAGCATACCGCGGATGACAGGCGGGCGCGCTGCCAGGGAGGGACGGAGCCTCAGGTCGTGCCCAGACACATTACGCGTGAGGGAATGGAGCAGAAACGCTGCGGAGCAGAATGTAAACAGCAGCAAATTCCAGAAAAGGTTCGAGACTGTACTTGAAGCCTGTTGGTCTGTTTTTGCAGACAGCCTTGTTCATGGGCACAGAGCAGCCACACATAGGAATCATCCTTTAACCACGAGCAGCTGTGATGCTGTGACCTAGAACCAGGGGAATCACTGGAAGTCCCCTCAGTCTCCTTCAGTCAGAGGTGACGCAGACGACTGACGTTCGCTGCTTCCGCTGTTTTCCAGTAAACCATTAAAACAGTTCTGACCCTTACAGGCTTCTGTGCAGAGGGCGGGCTGCACAGGATCAGTGAGGCCGTGTGTGAAATGAACAGCTGATGAAGAGCCGGAGCGCAGCCTCATGGCTTCTGTCATCAATCTCTCATCTCCGGCTCCTCTTCAGTGCTGCCAGCATCATACCACCTCCACGCAGCCCAATGAATCTGTGATTGGCAGTGGTGGCCCATGAGCTGATCACTTGCCAGGTCACATTCCAGCAACGTTTAGAGGGAACTTCTCAGAGGAATAGTCCTGAGGGGTTACTAAGGGTTAACCCTGGACACTGTGCTGGAACAGGCCGTTACAGGTGCAACGAATTATTTCACATTTTTGTTTTTCCTCCATCTTTTAGGAAAAACAAGCAGCCTGCACGTTTATGGCAGCAGCTCATTTTAACTGGAAGAAGCCTAGAATTGAAAAGCCCTGTGAGCTGAACGTTGTCTTTATTGAATACACCTGAGCCACCAGCTGCTGTACCTAATAAAACAGCCAGTGAATGTCTGTCAGCTTTACCTAAATACAAATTGGTTTTACAGTTTAGCCAAATTTTCTGGACAACCAGGAAATGTAATACTGATTTTTTTCTTTAATCACCCGTATATTTGCCCCAATTCCGAGTCTACTTGATTCTAGAAAATGCTGACGATACGGACTGTGCAGGGATGTGGACAATGCTAAGATGTTGCTACACCGATCCTTCCTCTGCTGTCTCTCAGGGTCGATGGGGACCGGAGGGCGGGCCTGCAACCGGACGTCGCGTGGCGTGGACAGCTGCGAGGTCATGTGCTGCGGCCGGGGTTACGACACGTCGCGGGTCAGCCGAACCACCAAGTGCGAGTGCAAGTTCCACTGGTGCTGCGCCGTGCACTGCCGCGACTGCCACCAGCAGGTAGACGTGCACACCTGTAAGAGCCAGACGTGATCGAGCCGCCGGGTCTCTGGTTGCTTTACTGCTGGGCTGGCTGTCATCAGGCTGCGGGTGCGACTCCAAACCTGGTGCCAGGCCTTTGCTTCGGGACCAACAGATGTCTTTCAGTATTTATCAGTGGATAGCTTGCTTTTCCGTCCAAGTTTGGGTATCTGTAGTTTTTCTTTAGCCAAACAGCAACCAGGCTGAACGAGCAGCACCTGTGATCTGTAGTACTTCTCGGCGCTAACACTTAGAGGCTGACGTTTCCTTTTTGCAATCCCTGCAGAACAGAGATCAGAAATGATGATTTATCCTAAAGCCTGTGCAGAATCTCACCCTAACAGGCAAAGCGTCAAACACAAAGAGCAGCAACACAAACAGAAGCTTCTGCATCTGGTCGTATAAACAGTTATTGTTAAAAGCCTCCGTCAAATAACAAGATGACAAGGCAAACTTGAAATTTAACATGAGTTCATTTACAGAACCTACAAACCGGTCACTGCTGGGTGATACGGTTTGCAGCTGAACAGCGTTATGCAGGCCTGGGATTCTGAGCTTGATCGTCCAGATAAAACACACACACACACACACCAGACGACTGCAGCTGAAGGTCGGCTGGACTCTGGGTCAGGAGGCTAAACTGCAGCGCGGCTGTTTGCTCTCACACTGTGTCAATCAAACTGGCGGGAAAATGCCGGCTTGCAATACACAAAAAGTCCTTTATTGTATTTTTTGTCTTTTCACGTTTTAATGATGGCAACTGATCACCTCTCTTTGTACAACAAAAGAACAGCTTTAAATGATTGAAAACCCAAAATAATGCAAACAAATAAAGTCAACCCCATTCTGGATTCCTTTGTTTCTTTTTTGTCTCATGATTCTTCCGCCGTCCTCGTGTGTTCTGTTTGCTTTGAACGCTGTGATCTTGGCACAAAGGTGCGTCAGTCCCGTCCAATGCAGCGTTCTGAGTTTCAGTTCAGCTGTTTCTGCCTGGATGGTGGTCAGCCCCAGATTCTGGTCCAGTTAGGTCGGAGGTCAGATGCGAGTGAGTTGGTGCCAGAGGCTGGACGGCAGGATGCTCTCCACCTTCTCCATGATGAAGTTCAGAGGCGCGAACAGCGTGCTGAGGAACTGAGGGACATAGAGACATGAAACGCGTTTAACCAGCGGGTGAGCGCTGCTCCGTAGCACCAGCGTCTATTCACACAAACGGGCCGCTCAGCGCAGTTCCCAGTGGATTAAGCTCTGAAGGTGTCGGATACAATAAAAAGCTTTACTGGACATGCTTCTATAAAACGCCCTTTGTTTCAGTAACGAGGGCATCACATCACATGTCGGCCATTAAGTTCGGCTCCACAGCGCCTACAAATCAATAGAAAGCTTTGTCAGTTTCTAAAATCCCTTGTGTCCATAAAACTATGGAGCAAAAAGTTCTGCTTTAATCTTGAAATGTCAACTTGATTCAACATTTCAGCTCAAAGTTTTAGTGAATAACAAACCTCAACCAAACATATGTGACAAAGGTTGGACTCATTAAATCATTCAAATCAATCATCAATCAGTTCATCCCAGTGGAGCAAATTTCAATTCAAATCAGCCTCTTAGCTTATGTGCAAACATTCTGGCCAGAGGGTTTTACAGTCACGAACGTTTAAAGAGCTTCTGAAAGTTTCAGGCCAGAGAAAATGTGAAGGTTTCTCTTAGTTTGTTGTACTGCAGATGTTCTCGTGTGTGTGTGTTTACTCACCGCCTTAGCAAACACTCCCATGAGTTCAGGAAACTGGTGCGTGAGCAGAGCCAACATGGCGGTGAAGGAGCAGAGGCCGGCCGTGAAGAGGATGAAGAAGGGCAGCTCCTTCTTGGGGTAAACTGATACCTCGTGAAACACTGCTTCCACGTGGGACACACACAAAAACCATGTGAGCTTACAGCACATTTCCCACCATCTGACCTACGTGTCATGACATCGTAACTACTGCTACAGGAGGGTTCTTTGAAGAGTGATGCTGTGGAGTGTGCGAGCGTGTCAGAGCGTCTCTTACTGGGTAGCAGCTCTCTGTCGGCCGTCTCTGTGCAGATTGGGTAGGGGTAGAACAGGTGACCCTTCTCCAGAGGATACGGGATCATTCTGAACGCTACGCACACAAACACGGGGAGCGTTGGCCTCACAGAGCTGATTACGCAGCGTCAAGCAGTTGTGAATGAGCTTTAGCTTTACAGCCTCGAGCGCGTCTGTGTGTACTCACTACCCTCCCAGGTGCAGTGCAGCAGGTTGAGCGCCCCCTCCACCCGTTTCCAGTGCTGCAGGTGGAAGAAGGCGTAAGCGATGGCCTCACTGTCGCCTCGCTTCAGGATGTGTTCTGGAGGAAGAATCAGACTCTTCATCTCCAGCAGATACTGAGGAGGAGGAGGACAGAGGAGGGTTCACACATGGTCACGTCTAAATTCACAGACTAACTCAAACAGAGTTGGATTCAACAGCAGATCTAGAAACAATGACTATAAACGTATAATATTAGTAAAGTGGTATTATTTATAGTTGCCAGAAATGATCGTTATATCACACTCAGACAAGCTTGAAAGTCTGTGAACCCTTTACAGTTTTGTCTAATTCTGCATGAATGTGGATTAAAACACGACCAGATGCTGAAACTAAAACTAGTCACTCCGTCGTCTTTCTTCACGGCGACGTGCGTGTGACGACAGGTCTGCGTGTTAGTCCGAGTCTCACTTTGGGGACGTGGGGGTTGAACTCCACCGCTCTGTGTATAGCTTCTACTGCATTCATCTCTGCTGTGCTCAGCCCTCGCCGGGACGCTGCCTCTGGAGAGAACCTGCACACACACAGAATAAAGACGCTGCAATCACCAACTACCTGCTCTGCATTAGATCATCACATACAGATGTTGCTGTAACATTACGCTGAAAATGAAGCTCATTGCTGAAATTGAAACTGTTGTCATGCCGACAAGCTCCTCTTTAGTTCGTCTCATAGTGACAAGGAACAAGCTGTGAACCTGCTTATTATTATTCTATACAGATTTATTAAAGTACCTCCGGAGTGAATGAAGCTGTGAATGTGGGCACTGATTGTGAAAAATGTGCCCTGGGAGCCTGGTGTCTCATTCCTGACAACACTGATCGACCCCACGGCTCCAGTTCCAGAGCCAAATTACTGCTAACCCACAGTTAGTACGGCTCCATTCTCTCATTCACGCCGCACGGCTCCTCAGGCTCCTATGAGCTTTAAACCCTTTAACAGCCAGGTTTGGCCCCGTGTGAGAACTGAACATGAAGAAAGCGATACTCACTTGTCCGACACCGCCCTGGCTTTGAGCAAGGCTGCTGTGTAGCATATTGTTGCAGATTTGGGTAAGCTAATATCTGTGGAGGAGAGAGGAGCGTTTAGTGAAGGGCCCAGGCACTTGAGGGACAGCGTGCTTGGATGGGTGGGAAGCAGCTGCCCCGAAGGGCCAGAATGGGAGTAATGAGTGTGTTGTTACAGTGGGTGAGAGACTCGTCTTTACATTGAGAGGTAGCGCTGATACCAGAACCACCGTGTGTCTCTCACCGTCATACTTGGCCAGAACAGCCTGGACGTCGGCATAGTTCTGGAGCTCTAGTAGCGACTCCAGCAGGTTCTCGTGGATGTTGAACATACTGAGGAGAGGGAACTCCTTCATTAACTGGAAAACACACAACTGTTGTTACATGTAAAACCGGGCAGGGGCGACAGATGCACAGTCAGCACTCAGGAGCTTCGGGGCGTCAGCACGCTGTCGGGCTGAAGCCGTGTAAACACAACAAACTTTGGCTGTGTGATAATCAAGCTGAGGCCTTTAAACGTTGCCAGGAATCAAGTCGCTTAGTGAGTCGCGTGCGTGTACTTACATCTCTCATCATTTTAACTGCTTCCCGCGTGCGGCCGAGCTTTCTGGAGCACATGGCCAGTCTCCTCTTTATATACACCAACACATTAGTGTCTCTTCCTGACGGGGACACACACATTGCACATCTACAATCTGCTTGGTGTCTCGTTGTGTTGCTGTAGTTAGAGGGAGACTTACTGTGCTGGGCTTCGTACTGTGTACCGTGATGCTGCAGCTGCTGGCTGCGGCGATAGCAGCTCTCTCCGGCTTTTAGCGCCTGCTTGAACAAACGCTCGGCCTCCATGATGGTGGTGGCCTCCTCCTCTGCCAGGAGGATGTACGCCGTCGCACAGCTACAGGACAGGGGAGCGGCCAGAAGGTGTAGGGACGTAGGAGGAGGACAAAAACAAAAACACTACGTGAATAAGCCCCTGTTTATTTTGTTGTGAAGTGTATTTAAAATCCTCTCCCACCCTTTGAATTCAGTCACCAATTTTCACATCTTTACGCCTCGTGTGTTTGGAAGAAGCATCTGATCAAAGACTTCTCCTCAGCGTCAGCCTGCTGTCACGACCTTGATACGAGCGAGAAGCGACTTGCAATGCTGCAATTTCTCTGCACCTCCTTTGTAGTCATCCTAAAAATAAACCTACGCTGCCACGGAAAACAAGTGAAGTTGTCATGTGTTCCCGTATGAAAGCTGCAGTTACCCAGAGGGCCGATCTGTGATGAGCTGCACCATCTGTCCCACACAACAAAAGCTCAAGTTTCCAATCTTTCAATTTGTACCATGCTGGGCTTTGATGTCTTGAAGTCGACTAAGTGTTGATTGCTAGTCTGGATCTTGGGACAAAAGTTTGTCAGCTCAGTTCTGCATAAACTTTCTCATTTAAAATAAAAGGATTTGAAAAAGGTTGCTTGGCGGTGGAGCAAATAATGAGGCCTGAAATATCGACATGGCAGGAGGAGACGGCTGCTTGAGTCAACGACGCTGTCACACGTGCCAGCCCTGATCTGTCTGGGTCTGTTTCGTTACGAGCTTGCGCCCAGAGATGTCAGCAACGCTTCTGCAGAAAACCGACGTATGGCTACGAGTCGTTTCATAGTTTCAGATTCTATATCTAGCAGCGTCGTCCTATTTTAGGCTATGACACTTGAAAGGAACTCGGTGCCTCAGGGCTCAAAGGTGTCACACAAGAACAGTGTTTACCTGACGAGTCCCTGAATCTTATTACGTGCAGACTAAGACAGAACTGAACTAAGTCTGAGTCACGCAAACACTCACTAAATCTTTACCTGCTCATTTAGGAATATAACTAAAATATAACCTTTTAGTCTGACTCTTAAATTTACTGTACCCATATTTACAAAATAAAATAAAGGTGATCAGCAAACGACTTTTTATTAACTTAACTAAATTTTAATGTACAGTGGCTGTGCCCTTGAAAAGGTTCTGATCCAGGTGAGACACACAGCTCCGGTTCTGCATACATTAAACTTTGTGAAGGGTGGATATAGGGCAGGTCCTGAGCAGAAAACTGGAGCAGCAATCAGTGACAAATGTTACTTTCAGTTCTTATGATTACGACGTCTATGACTTCAATTTAATATGTTATACTCTCTGAGGAATGTTTGGCTAATTGTTGTGAACATCAGTGTATTGGTGTTAATTTGACTGTCTAACAGGGGAATGAACTCACTCTTCGAGCTCCAGAGCTTCGTGCGCTGCCGAGATGCGAGCCTGCGGGTTCCTCTCCCTCCACGCTTTCTGCATGACTGTCGCCACAAACACACAAGAACATCCAGTCATATGACACATTGGCATGGAATGAAAAGCTTTAGGTTTTCATGACACGTATAACTGAATGTGCGTCTCCTCACTCGCGTCAGCAGGCCGCAGATGGTCTGAGTCGCAGGTGAAGAAGGTCTGGTGGTCTTGTGCTGACAAGTTCATGTCATAATATGTCAGCGGCTCTCGACCAGTTACCCATGTATACCTGGACACCGGCGTGATGAAAAGAGACATGTTAGGTACACGGGCATTTAGAAGCACCTTCAGGAAAAGGCAAAGAACGAAGGAAAAGATGGAAAGACAGAATCAAAGAAGGGAAATGAAACCTGAGCAAAGCTCGCACGATGTTAGACACTGTTCAGATAGAAAAGCAGTCGAGGGCTGTGCCGACTTCATGGAAACTACTTGACTCTGGCCACAGTTAAGAGATTAAGCTCAGCATGTGGGCTGACAGGTACAGAGAAAAACGAGACAATCACAGCATGAGAAATGGAAAAGTGGAGGCCGGCTCAATAAGAGGAACAAAGGCAGAGACATCAAAAAGATAAAGGAAAAATGACAAACTGCTGAGACACTAAAGATAAACGAAAAATAGATGTGGGGAAGACAAAAAGGGAAGATGAGGGAGTTGACCAGGAACAAAAGACAAGGTGGTCATGAGAAAAAACTACTCTAGAGAAAACACAGATGAAACAATACACCAAACACAGATAAAAACGAGAAACAAAGACAGCAAAGGGAACATGAGAAAGGCTGAGACGCGAGAGAAGAGACAAAGATCAGAGAGACGGAGGAAAAGCTCCAGAATTCCTGGAGGAAAACACCAGCCGAGGCTTTTCACATGCAGGTAGCTGGGCTGCTGTCACTCACCGATTATATTCAGCTCCCCGAAATAAATTCAGCGGATTTCTCCATACTTTACATTCTGCAGGAGGAAGACAGAGACAGAACAACACCGGTGATGAGTGTCAAGGGCAAAGTCGACACTGAGCCTCCAGGATGCACTGCAGCATCCTGTCTGGCACAGCGGCCTCGTCCAGAGCACGACTGACAGGCAACAGCCTTAAAACTCCTCAGTGGCCAAACATGTTCCTACGTGAAGCCTGGCTCATGTCAGTCAAGCCTCGGATTTCTCACATTTGTGTTGATGTTGACTCTAAAAATATCTCGGACCAGAACTAGCAGGTTTATACATCGCAATCGATTTGCTCACCTTGAGGAAACGATTCAGCCAAACGAGCAGCTGAACAACGTCTGGAGGAGCTGAAGTACCTCTAATCCGAGCGTACCAGCATCAGCTCAGGGCAGGTTCATAGTGACATGACACAGTTTTACTAGGCGGGAGGTTGAGGAACTTCAGAACGGAACCGAGGATATATAACATTAGCTACAACCTGCATCCTAAAATTCAACTAAAGGATTCACTCATAAGCCAGACAGGTGAGGATTGGCAGCGCTGACATGATTTCCTTTGACCATCATGACACCTGTGACCCCAACGATGACACAACTGCATCAAAACCCTGAACTTACACTTAGTCTCCAAACACATAGTGAAGGTGGAAACTGAGGTCATTTAGTGTAAACGGTTCAGACTGGGCAGAACCAGAAGGTGCATGACGCTATTAATACAACAAGGACCTGGAAAAGACTTCAGCAGCATTTGAAGCTCTATTTGTTTGCAGTTTGGCAAAGTAACACTATTAAAACCACCAGTGTGACAAATCAGCTGCTGGTTGAAAGGGAAAGCTTTGAATGCAGCCACGCATCAGTTCTTACCGGACACACTTTGCCGATTGGAGTCGGCCTCTCCGTTGGTGGTGTTGGAGTTGCTGGGGGTGCTGCTATCAACTCCACCCAGCAGGGGGCGCAGGTGACTCACAGACACCTGCTCTATGAACGAGGTCCCATATTTTCTGAAATACCACCACTCAAAGATCTGGAAGAGAAAACAAGGAGGAAAACATCTGAAATGAGCATCTGCTGTCAGTTCTTGCTAAACTAAACGATCTGCCCATTCTCCACGTTTCAGCTGCGCCTTTAACGCATTCGTTTTTACATTAAAGCTCAGTGGTGACGTCTCCAGTGATGAACAGTGAGTCTTAATCCTGCGCCACCGAGGCTCTAGCGTCTGCTTCTCCACAACGGTTTCCAGTTACCACCTCCACAGGTTGAACTGTGGAACCTGGCGGAGCAGCTCATCTGGTGCCCCAGAGAAAGACGCTGAACCGGCCCAGATGATCCAGCCAGCGTCTCACAACGAGGACCAGTCACTGCAGCAGCTTAACGCCTGTGCTCGTCAGCGCTATAACAGGCATTAACAGTCCTCGCTGCCGTCTGGTGATGCTCACATTCACACTCTGTTGTGCTTATGTAGAGCTCCACAGTGGAAAAAATTCCCAGATGGCGACATAAGCATCGATTACCATTATAGAAGAAGGATCAGTGAAGCCGAGCAGCTCATCATTTGAAAGAGAGTATGCAAAACTCAGGGCCGTCACTAAGCGGCCTACGTGGATTGGCCAACAGCCCACAGGGAAGAGGGAGAGTGTTAATTAAGAGAAGCTATTTTAAAGCACAGACCAACCATTGCAGCACTGATAAATAGGAAAAAACCATCTTCATCCTTCCCATTTCTAACTAAACTCATTGTGAACATCTCAGAAAACAAATACAACACTTTAGCGTTTGACTTGTGGGCAGCAGAGAAGCGCCTGACGCAGCTCAGCGAAGAGGCGAACAGCACGGACCTAGTCACCGGTTCAGGCAATACAATCAGACAGGCAGGTGTTTAACCACCCAGATGAAGAGTGCTTCAACCACATCCCACACTAAAACATGTGCGCTTTGAAAAGAACTGAAAACATTCAGTGTAATAAGGCCGAAGGGAAATAAAGCGACGCTGCAGCTCATGAGCGACCGAGTGAGGATAGATTTCCTCTGAATCTGTAATTATAGTCCTAACAAATAGCATCCTGAGCTGATAAATTACATTTTAACCACTATGGCCAAGTAGAAGTGAACAATCAAGCATGTTTACAAGCAGAATCACATGCAAGAAGTCCCACAGGATGCACAAAGTACTTATACAGATAAAAAGTGAAAATACAGCATCTTACCAATATAAGTCCTGATATGAGGGAGGAAGTGCCAGTCAGAGCCACGTAAAACTTGGGTGTCAGGGTGTTGAGAAACATGCTTACTGCAAAGAAAAACAAGAACGACACATGGTTTAGATGCACTGAAAATGTCCTCTTCACGAAAGCAGAACAGTTTAGAAGATGTATTTGTAGAAGCAAATGCTGGTTCACAAAAACTGGGACACGTCTACAGAGCGAAGAAGATGAAAAACATCAAAGACTCCGAGACATGAAACGCAAAAACGCGTCATGCACGGGCGGCGTTTCCCAGAGAGCCCTTCTGCATTTAACCAGGAAACATTCACCAACACAGCAGTGTCTCAGGCAAATATGCTTTAGCCTCTAAATGGCTACAAGCAGGCTGATAAAGCACAGAGATCGGTTCGCCAGCTTTCACCTGCTGCTGGTTAATGTTCCTACTCTGGCTGATAAAGGCCACAGATCCTCAAAGCCTGGATTTTAATCACACTCACTCAACTAATGGCCAATAGTGAGATAATGACGTGTGCAGAATCTACGGCTCTAATCAGTCTCGTCTGTGCTGTGAGTGACCATAAAATGATGGACCTGCGATTAAACTTCTGCAATATTATCTTCTAAGTGACTAATAAACTATATAAAGTATAGTTTTAACGAACCAAAAGCCTTCCACCCCAAACGCCAGCTCATTTCACCCTTCAGTCCCTCGCTACGTATTCCCTCGTGTCAGTTATATCTGATCCTATCAAGTGGAAAATTACAACTCAGAGTTAATGTTGTGTATCAATCGAGCCGTCCAGTGCAGCCAACGCCACAGCTATCCCACCTCTGGGCCCCAGTAGGAAGGTCTTTCTAGATTTCCTTTAACGCAGATGCTCTGTGGCCCTTCCTGACCAGCTGTTCTCTGTGTTGTCAATGTCAAACACATCGTTGAGAAGTAAAATGAAAGTGGCTTGTGAGCTGCAATGTTTAGTCTAAGATTGTAAATACACCAATGAACCAGCAGAGATGATTTTCAGTGCTCAACACCGGTCGTACTGAACTGGACGCAGGTACGGAGGCGTTGATGCCTGATTAGCTACAGAAGTCTGAACCTAAAGGCGAATAGCAGGCTTACGCAATTAAGCCCAAATCACATGGACATCATCTAAATAATAATCTGTTTAGGAAAATGCTGCTGGTTAAACAAATCCCACAGCTGGTGCCGCAGTGTAAGTAAAGCACTTGGTCTGCATCTATCTTAAATGTCTAACATGTTTAAATCTGACTGTATGTAAAAAAACTTGGAGCGGCGTAGAGGGAGAGGGTGGGACAAAGCCCCGACTCAGATGAACCCCAGTCGCACACACAGCTATTCATTGCTGTGAAGAGTCTCTGATCCCTGCAGAAGAGGACTGGCCTGTGGTCAAACCGGGCCAGCAGCTGCTGTCAGCAGCGCTGATGAGAGGACACTGCTGCCGGGCTCACAGTGGTCACAGTCATCTTCGCTGTCAATAAATTCAGCTGTAATTGACATCCGACGCATTTACAGGCGTTCAGTGTGAACAGATCCAGTCTGAAGGAGATTCCTGAGATCATTTAATTGCACAAAATCACCTGGAATCAATTCAGTATATTCAAGTAAAATCAAACACTGAGGCTGTTAAAGGGACACAAGGACTAAGACGTGAGGTTCGTGTTTTAAAGACACTTTTACCAGGAATAACTTTGTGGTCATGTTGTTCAGGTTGTGTATGATGCTTCTCAATGGTTCCGGGAATTGTGCTGTTCTGGTTTTTTAACCATATGTTCTCTTGTTACTGGTATGTCTAAAATTTTAAATCTGTTTAAAATCTAATGTGTCAAAGAAAAGGATGAAAAGGGCCATTTTCACTCCTCCGTCTTTTAGCCGCTTTTGTTCCTGCAAGGTTCTAGTGGTACTAAACTGGAGAGCGATACATCAGGAAGCTAATGTGATGAATTGAAGGGACGAGGTCTGACAGACAGACTAAATGTCACAGGAGACAACGGGGGATGTGACCTTTACTGAAGAGGGGACAGTCTGCAGACTGCTGGCCTGACTGGAATGGTAACAGCAGCAAACTGAGACGTAAACAGGCAGACACCTAAACATACAAAGATACTCAGAAAGACACAGTCACGACTTTCGCGTTTGAGAGGAGGTCCAGAAGAAGCGTAGTCACAGTCAGACGTGTCCTGAACCACAGCTGAAGGAGATGCCCATCAAACATTATCATAAGCAGCTATGTGACGAGCCCCTGGAGGCTGCGTGCATCCCAACCTGCAAGTCACTCCGGTTCTGCTGCTCACGCCTGAAACGTTTCCTGGCAGCGCCGATTAGAGAGCACCCATAGCACGACTCAAGTGGCAGGCCCTGACCGACGGGGCCGCTAGCAGAGCGTCTCGGCCCAACCGCCACCGCTGACCTTTTGAGCAAGACAGGAGACCGCATCTAGTTGCTAAGCTGCTGTCTGTGTGGATGTAACGGTGTTTCTGTCTACGTGTCCATGGACCTGCAGGTAGATGTGCCCCCGAAGAAGAATGTGATCAGCCTACATATCAATACTGTTTATGACTCATGCACAAGAATACCTGCATCCTTTTAGCCATCTGTGCAGTAAACTACCAGCTGAGACACAACAAACTCTAATAAGGCCATAAACCCCAACTCTATCAAGCACAGCAAGAGAAATGGCAAGCACACATTTAAAATATGGCAAAATCTAACTCAGGTCTCAGTAGAAATATTTCCAACACGCGTTTCCATTTCATTTCTAATCCAGCACAGTATTATCTAAATAAGGACCTGGTACTGAAACACAGTGTGACAATAAAGACAAATGGCTGCAAGTGTGTTAATGCCTCACTGCTTTTTAGTGTTGTTTCATTCTGCAGAAAGGAGAGAAACTGAACCACGGTCTGTAGAAATGTCAGAAACCGAGGTAACTGTGCGTCTCTAACTCGCTCTAACTTAATGCAGTGGCTCATTTGACGGTAAAGCAACCTGGAGGATAGCGGACATAAGGAGGGGAGTTCAGTTTAGAATTGCCGTTGGAAACAGAAACACAGAAACTACGACGTGCAGGAGGCAGTGAAGCCTGACGCTGTTAGACAAGCTTTTATTTTTAGTTATCAGCATAACCGAAGCAAAGAGTAAACAAAGCAGCGCAGACATACGGAACATCAGAGAATGAATAAGAAAGGCCGACTGTCGTTCCTTCACCGTGTCCCAGGCTTAATTTGTACCTATGTAAACACAGATAGAAGCTACCGCTAATGTCTCCCTCACACAAACACAGATATACAGCTAAGACATAAAGAGGCGACACACGCAGAGCCAGCAGGCCTTCGCCCACGCGCTGAGCAAACCGTCCGCTTCATGAATATCAATACATGATGTACAGGGCCACCTGCTGTACACAACACAAAGGCCATTTACAGAGGGAAGAGCAGAGACTGAGCTAGCGTACAGTAACCGCACGTTGCTTACCCTCCATTCCACTGAAACACCCAACAGAGTCGCGGACGCGGTGACGAGGCTTCAATGCAAACGTCTCGGGTAAATTCTCCTTTCTCTCGGCGTCTCTACATCCATGCAGCAATCTGAGGAGCCGCTAGCCGTCCTTTATAGAGCACATGTACTGGTGGGGGGCCCCTGGCATGGTTTGTTTTCCATGATTGGCTGCCGCCTGTGAGTGACAGCAGCCCAACACAATTGTGTTCCAGCTCTGTCCTGCTCTCCCTCTGGTAACCCAGCAAAGAGACTATGGGTCTGGGGGAGAGGGGGTGTCCGTGGACACCAGACCAGCCAATCAATAACATGGATTTTAATGAAGGTGGGTTGGGGGCAGGGTGCTCCTTAGTTTCCTCCTGTCGAGGTAACCATGACAACCCCCAAATGACCTTACAGGAGAAGGTGGAGCCTGCTCTACACACAGCCCAGGCAGTTGTGATCATCTCAATCCTAATATTAGTATTTGTCTAAGGAGACTTTCTTGATTTAGATTTTAACATTCATGTAAACAGACACCTTCCTTCCCAACATCACGGGCGAGGGTGCCTTGCTCTAGAGCTCCTCAGCAGCAAAAACAGGTCATGATCCATTGATTAGATCAAGGTGCTTTCCTTCTTTCTTTAGCTCGCTGAGACGCTGTAGGAAGATGGAAACGAGCGCTGTGAAATTAAATGGCTGACATGTTTAGCTGCAGTTCCCGTTACCGCTTTGAACATGATGATGACAAATGCTGTGATTTACTCAACGAGCTCCCACTGAACCCATTTAGTTATCACTGCACTTCCTCGAAGATCAGCCGAGACGAATGGCAGCGAGCAGGCTTCACCAACATCACCTCCTCTCCAACCAACTACAGAACTAACTACAGCTGGTGAAAACGGATGCACGTTCAAGAAAAGAAGTCATGCTAAACAACCCTGAAGCGGCTCATTACGGTCACAGCTCATCAGCGTTTCAATCCAGGTGTTTACCACTTACAGCTACTAGAGATGCACAGGCGGCCAAACAGCTGCACGCTGGTGGTTCAAGAGTGAAAACACCAACGTGACGACAGGAAAATAACAGTAAATACTGTCTAACGACGGTCTCTGTAATTTATTCCTCTTTTATGGCAGCCCTATAATTTGAACACAGTGACTGCACAGAGAAATTACACGGCGCCTTTGTTCCGTCAGGAGACGAGGCTTTTTAAATCCCAAGCTCTCCTTTTGTTGTAACTCCATCAGGGCCTGCCCCTTAAATCCACTATTAAATGCAGTCCAAGCAGAAAGGCCTGCGTCAGCCAAATGATATTCTGTCCACAGCACGCAGCCTGGAGTGTTAATCATATTCAGCCCTTTTTATGCAAGCTGCCCACCAGGGGCCAAGCGCATGTAATGATTACGGCTGAAGGAGTTCACCAAGAAACTTCCGGTGGTGTTTTCACCCCCCTCCTCACCGACTTACATCCCAAGTGTCCACGTAATCTATTACAGAAGCCTGCAGCCTGTTCTGTGTACGCTGTTAGCCGCGCTGAGCTTTCTGATCTTTTATGACACCACTGTTTGACTCTTTTTGAGTGACCTCGTTAATTGCGCAACCCTGATACTGTTCGTTGTATTAATTGAATCCAAAACAGCGGATTCTACTCTGAGCAGGTTATAACTTCTCACTTTTTGAGTTGAGGCTCAGCTGATGATTATACTAAATGTTTAATATTCAGGTGCCAGTGGGAGCTGAAGTTTATCAGGGCTCCTTGTTTATTTTATGCCAAAATATTAAAGTCTCTATTCGACTGACTGTCCTTTCTTGCAGTTCAATATCTATAAACCTAAAAATGACTATATGAATGCATATCTATATAATGACAGTCATTGGACTTTCTTCAGACAAAAGGCGCCTTTTTTAGTTTTGTTCAGGCCCCTGAAATTCCAGAAATATGTTGAGCCACATAAAATACTGCTCCTTTTTAATTCAGGATGAACAGAATGCTCTCACCTCCCTTTGGTTCTGGCCAAGCCTATGATCATTAAAAGTTAAGAGTCTCAACTCTGTTACTGTTGGCACAGGGCTGTGGTCCGCTGAGGTTATGGATGGCAGCGGCTAATGGCCTGGGAGCCGGGCCCAGTAGCTGAATAGCTTTACAACCACCTTCAGAACCATGTATGGACATTGTGGAAGCCACTGAATAAGATATTGCTGATGCAAAGAACCCAGCCACAATTTTCTTATAAGTATATAGTAGATTTATATATAAAGATTAAAAATTTAAAAAGCTGCTCCGTTGTTTCTACGGCGACAAGCACCAGTGATTACAGAAAGCCTTTAGCAGAAATAATCCACTGCTAAAGCAGCAGATAAACATTGCTGTTAAGTGTTTTCTTGATCGTCAGCTCCACCGATCAAGAATAGCACGATTCTGACAGAAAAGGACAAAGACTCTTCATGTCAAGTTCTCAGAGAATCTGGGTAATTCACACTGAATTGTACACTTGATTACTGTAAGCGAGACTTTCCCTGTTTGACACAATTCAAGAAAACAGTGTCAACCACTAGTTAATGAAAATGTGCTAACTAGACTAACAAAAAAGCTAAGATGTGCATAAACAAACCCTTCTTCTTGGTGGAAGTTTGTCAGTCATGTGCTGTAGGATGAGCTTCTGGGTGAAATACACCCATTGTGTGAAGATTTAGAGTCAGGGGTCATGATCCACGTGAATATATTAGAGCCTCTTTCATTGCACATGAGATAAAAACAATTAAAGAGACCTTTTATCAGAAATAAGTCTTCTGTCGGCATGTTTAACTTCCAACCAACACATGAGCTCAGGAGACAAAAATAGCCCAAGTCAGCAGTTACCACAGAAACCTGATCACTCTTACGAGGGTTACCACAGCAACAGAGACAGCTGGTTGCCATCGAAGCGGCGTTTGGCTATGATTGAACTGGCCATTTTCAGTAAGCACCTTATTCTGCTCCTGGTCGGTGACAGGGCAACTCACAAAAACATCCTGGACCTGGAACGCGTCTCGGTGTGAGCAAAAAAGCATGTTCACCACTGAAAGAGCGCTTCTGTTATTATTATATTATAATGAATCCAAACATGCCTCATGGTGCCAACATGGTTTCTTCCCTGTTATCTCACATTCACCTTCACAGAAATAGCTTTTTCCTCAGCGTTTCTTCAGATTTCAGGCCATTCCCATATAAGTGTAACAGTAGATGTTATTGATTGCTCTGAACTGTACATACACTCACACCAAATCAGGAAATAACCGTATCAAACACATACTGATGTAACTGATAAAATCCTGCTGATGCCAGGAAGAGTAATCACAAAGACCAACGTAGATTAGTATTAATAATACACACAGCAACGAGACATCATTCCAGATGAATATGGCTATAGACAAACGGTTCAAACTGACTGGGCGCGTTTCTAGTTATATCAGCAGTGTTTGCAGAGGAGTTGAACCACAACACCGACTCTGTCCACCAGCTTTTCCTTGTTCATGCCTCCCACTAAAGATACACTTCATAGCCCAAAGTATTCACCTGCAGAGTCCTGACCTCAACTCGACAGAACACCTTCGGGATGAGTTAGAGCAGAGACTGAGGCCTCCTCGTCCAACATCAGTGTCACAAATGCGCTTCTGGAAGAATGATCAAAAATTCCCATAAACACACTCCTACACCTTGTGGACAACATTCCCAGAAGAGATGAAGCTGTGGAGCGTCGTCATACTGAACCCTATGGATCAGGAATGAGATGTCATGAAGTTCATATGGAGTCAGAGCAGGTGAGACAATACTTTTGGCAATATAGTGTACATGTAGCAGAGGGGTCAAAGGCTTTTGCTTTGCATTTCTCTTCTAGTCCACAAACTTGAAAACAAATAAACTGTCTGAATCTTAAAGCTTTTCCTGCCTCCAACATATCAACAGGTAAAGTGACTTTCCATCTCAGGAGCCACTGGAACAGGACAGTCTGTTATTCACCTCCCTGTCGGGGCTTTTAATGCTGTGTGTGACCTGTGCATGCTCAGCATTCAGCCAGATATGAACAGATGGCTCTGTTATTTTCAAAGTGTGGTCACCTGCTATCATTGCACTTAATCATGGTTCTGTGTTCCTCCAGGACATCGGGCAATCAATAGCCCTGAAGCTGCAGCAACGATTCAAATGGGCTGAGGTGCATTTAATTCAACTTCAAATCGCTGGTGTGAATCCATCCTGAACTTTTAGTAAAATGTTATTTACTTCCTTCTACCTCACTGTCACTGTTCCTTTTCTACTATTAAACGACTAAAAATTCAATCAATACTCCCTTAGGCAGAAGTAAAGCGTAATACCTGCAAGGACCACCCTCCATTTTAATTAAGGGTAAACTTATCACACTGACGGCACAGTGTGAGGTGGCTGACAGTCCAGCTTTTACTGGGGCCATTATATGTCTTGTAACGGCCATCAGCCTTCTTTGGCTCCAGAAAGCAATTCACACCACACCAGAACATACCAGTGGGAAAAATGTGATAAGCACAGACATTACATGAGAAGAGCACTTCACACAACATCGCAACTTCTTTGCAAAGAATGATAAAACTAGCTGCGAGCTGCTTCCTAGTTGCACAGGCTGCTGATGCAGTGGTTGCTGCTTGTAAATAAAAGTGGATTCGAGTCGTTTCCTAGCAAAGCAATTCCAACAGAGTAGCCTATAAAGGGCTTCTTACACGACCTCTGAGTGGTTCAACAAATGCTGAGCACTTACTCAATTTTTAAATCAGACCCTGTGAAATGCTGCTCACCGGCACAAGCTAACGATACGTCTGTGAAGCGCAGGGTCTGCGACCTTGGTCCAAAACCAACACCTCTATATCAAACCGCACATGTGATCATAACAAATAAGCAGTTTGAAAAATCTAATATAACAGGCTCTTAAATTATTAAAATGAAAACATCTCTAACTTCCACCTCTAATAACACTGAAGACATGCTGCGCTCAGCGAACGCATCAACTCTGACCCTCAAATGACCTTAAATTCTGTCAGGAAGTCAAATCACCAAACCACCAGGACACACAACCTCAGCCAGGCTTTGGTGGTAGTGATCCGTGTCAGGCTGCCGTCCACTCGCCGCAGCTGCACGTTTCCTAAACGCCGGTTACATTCGACTCCTCGGCTGAGAAGCGGCGTGAGACAGCTCTTCATCCCGGTAACGGGCAGGATGCTAACGCGCCCGCCGGTGTGCGTGTCAGCTCTGATCTGACGTAGAAAAACACAAGTTACTTCTGGCTCTTGCTGTGCGGCCTTGACAGAATCGATTAGCTCAGCCCAGACTCTCATGAAGCGGCGGGCAGGTATGCAGCGCATCGCTGTTCTGGCCAAAACAGGAGGGTGGGGTAGAAGGGGAGACGTCAGCTCACCTGCACCTCAACGCCACAACTCTGGAGACTAAGAAGTGCACAGTGCCCGAAACGGCCACGTGCACACGTACAACGGAGTGGCTGCGTTAGCTTCAGCGGCATCTGTCGCAGCTTCCACCTTACAGCAATCTGACTGAGCCCGAGACGAACGGCAGGGTAGGGCAATGCGTCTGGAAAGCGAGCAACTACAGCTGAAGCATCCATCTTTCATCCGTCAAGCTCTCTCACTTACTCACACACACAGACTTCAGTAGCATTTAGCCACCACACCACTGCACATGAAGTGGAAACACATACGGACGCATACATACATGTACGTCGTAAGGCTGAGCGAGAGAAGGCAAGGCAGGCAGCGAGCTCAGCGTGAACAGCTAGCTTGTAGCGCCAACCCTACGTGCTAAAATGGTAGATCCCAGATTTCTCCCCATGCAATCTGCCACCAGCAACCATGAAGGCAAAACAGGAGCAAGAAAGAGAAGAGAGGGGAGCAATGGAGGAATGAAGGAAGCCGTTTCCCCCTCTCCCTCAAATAAAACACACACAAACATAAAAAGACAACACAAACGTGAACAAATGCAGAGGAGGAGGATGCTGATGGTACTTACATGAGGACTCTGTGCCGAACATGGCTGGGCCGGGAGCTGTGATGGAGAGAGAGGAGGAGAAGGAGGAAGAGAGGAGTGAGAAAGGGGGGGGGTGAGAGAGAGAGAGGGAGGGAGAGATAGAGAGAGGGGAGGTTGATGAGCAGGCAGCTACACAGCAGGGGTCATCAAAGCAACACAATGCAGCCAGCCGGCCGTCGCTGCCTCCCAGACAGCCAGATGCCCCAGCTCCGCTCTCTGCCACCGTTTCACCGCACACGCTCAGTCAGTCCCAAAAAATAAAGAAAGAAAGAAAAGAAAACTCCAGAGTTGTCTTGTGGACGGTTGGATCAATAAATACATAAAATAAAAGCAATCCTTCGCAGGTACAGTGTGCTTAAATCCAGACACGGACGGTGGGACTGTGGCTAGCTATAGCATCTCTGTATCTTCCGCCTCATCCTCGTCACTCTCTCGCTTCTCATTCCACTGTAGGATTTACTAATGAAGACAGAAAAAGGAGGGAGAGAGAGGATTTCCCAGGGAGAGGAGGAGAGATGGGGGGAGGCAAAAACCACAAGTCTGGTGAGGAGCCGCGGTCGCTCTAAAGACAATAGCTATGCAAACAGAGAGTGACGTCAAGACGGAGGGGGAGAGAGAGAGCTGCAAAAAGACGGACTGACTGCTGCTGCTGAACAGAGGGACAGAGAAAAAGAGATGGAAGGAGGAAGGAAAGAAGGTACAGTAGCTGCAAGAGTGGCAAATGGAGCCCGGGGACTAAGAGAGGAGAACAAGAGGCAATAAGGAGAAACGGGATGGAGCAGAGGAGGCACAGTAAGGAAAGGAAGCGAAGCAACAATGGTGAAAGAGTGACAGGAACGAGAGAATGCACGACGGAGAAGACGGGGCCGATAAAGAGATGCGGGGGGAGGAGGACGGCAGCTGGGGCTGAGCGTGGACTTGAGGAAGGGTGGGAAGCGGGCCAATCAAAATGGGTTGCCCACAACCGCTACTAACACACAGAGATGGAAGAAGCGGGAGGGGGCATCAACAAATAGAAACGGGTATGAAGCAGAGCATTGTGTTTACCTGCTGTTCACACAAGACACGCACACAGCTGCTCATCTGGAATCACTGTCACATGAAATCACTGGCGCCTCATTCATTAGTTACATCCATACAGACTAATCTGAAGCTGATATTCCCACTGTTTATTATTGAGGTCACAGTGGGAGCTGGAGCCAGACTCAAATGGGTCATAACAGGAGGTGGTTCGGATGTTTTGGTCACTAAATGCAAAATGAGTGAGAAGTTTCTACACAGGAACAGGCTGGTGGTCCTAATAAAGTAACACTGCGACTGAGCTTTTATTGCCTTTAAATCAGTAGTTTATCATCACAGGCTGCTTTACCGTCATGTTTTGGTATCTGTGATGTCCAGAACAAGGGATATGAATTCACCAGATTATTTAATTGGACCATCAGCCAAATGCAGAGTATAGGAACAGAAGACTAACTAGGGAAATAGAGCACAACATTTCTGAGCATAGGGCCTGAGGTCCATTACCTCATATTATAGCATTCAGCATCATTAAATTAACACACACATCAAATCAATGAGAAACCTGCATCACATTATCGCATCAAGCGGGAAAGGCCTCACTGGACCCTCTCCAGCATCTTAGATGAATTCCAGGATGCATAGATTTCCTGCTGGTCTCTGAGAGATTGTGCTGCAGGTGATAAGTGACGCATACAGTAAAATTTTAATGAAGACTGGATAATGCAGCCTTTAAATGCAGCATTTATGTGCTTTTTACAGAGGCTACAGCAGTGGAGCTTCTGCCTCCTTGTTTTAAATGTAGCCAGCAACAAAAACAAGTGAAACTAAAACCAGCACAAATGTCTCACTCATGTTTAAATATGTCGATTTTCACCTTGTTTTGTCACCTGTTTCTTTAATTAAAGTCTGTTCCATAACGTGTTTGGTTCAAATTCCCTATGCAGTCTTTAAATCCCATTCTCTGGATAGCTTGAAGGGGGTAACTCTCCATGTCTTGCTTTATTGTTTAGCTTTGGCTTAGTGTCCCTGAACGCAGCAGCTGCAGTGCTGCTGCCTCAGTCCTTCTCCTGGGGTCATGTTAATTACATGAGGGGCCTCTATCTCCTCTACTCTTCTGGGAGATGTGATAAGCCTGATACACTAACATACTGTACATCATCACATTCACTCCTCAGCTTTTCACAATTTCAGCCTCTGCTCAGCGTTGCCATCACCTGAGTAGAGAACAAGAGCTGAGGACCGGTGCTGTGGTTCTGCTCTGATAATCATAAGGGCTGAGCAAGGAAGGAGTAAATTCTCCCAGTGGTCAGAAAAGTCCAGCCAAACATCGGCCCGGGTTCCTACACAAATGCAAAGGTGCTCTGTGCTTGGCCGACTGGTAAGTGCGCTTCCCCACTTTGAGAATTTGAGATGTACATCACAATGTTTACATCTAAACAACCCGCATCGCTGTAAGTTTATTGGATGTGCTGTCAACTCACGGCCAAACCTTCCAGAGAAGCAAAGTAAACCGTGACATTTAGTGTTTTTATTCTCTTCAGTCAAAGTTTAGTTGCATGTGGCGTGTTGTTACACACCAAGAGTCCAAGGTCCTGCTCTCTCAGCCACACTGATAATTAGGACGGAAAAGCCATTACCATAACAGCAGTGATGCCCAGGTGCAGGTGGGCGTAACGGGAGTCAGTTGGGTAATGGAACAACACTATTGTTCAGTGGATGCTGTAATTTAAACTGCTCTCCGTCACCTTTCTCGGGGCACCTGCTTTCATGAGACATTTATTCCTGAACAATGTACACCTCACCCTGCCCCCGCTTCCATCGTGTACTACCCTGAAAAAGCATCTCCTCCGGGTTGCTAGGCAACTAAAAATAGGCGTGAGAGGAGGGCGGCCATCGTACAAAAAACAGAGAGGGACGCTCTACTACAAGTGACAGTGTGACAGTTTCTTTGAGCATTGCTTTAGCTCAACACAGAGAGGGGAACATTTTATCTGACTTCTAATCTCTGGCCACAAATTTTCCTGCTAAAGTTGGCAAAACACCCAGACAGACGCATTTTGCTTTTGGTCAGATTTAGTACGTCACTGGCGCTCATTTCCCGACATTTTCCAACACTCACAGGCAGATGGTGTGAACATGTATTGTGCCTAGAACATCCGCCCGACCGATACAACACAAATCAGCAGCTTTTGGACAACCAGATAACCATCAAACACCACTTTGTACCAGAACTAGACTAACGAAAGCTCAGCCTTTGATTCCCTCCACTGGGTCACAACTCAAACGCAGGAGCATCGTTCAGCTAACTGGGTCAGGAGACACCCGTCACTGCTGACACCCACTGGCTGAAATCAGGTACTGTGCTTTAACTAAACCAGTGACGGATAAAAACCAATGACATCAAACAAGCCAACTGCCAACACAGACACCTCAGACTGGATCAGCTCAGCCGGTTGAAGCTAAAACTGCAGGCTTAAAGTGCTTCATAAAGACGTCCTTTAAAGAGCAACAGAATTTAGCAGATTTATGTTCCCTGGGCAAGAGGGTGTCACTTCTCCTTCAGCGGTTCCTTTGACTAGATCCTCACTAATGTGCATAGGTCCAGACAAGCAAAGCTCAATCAGGGTGGCTGATGCACGAAGGGTGAATCTCCCTGAAGGACATTCTCTCAGCTAGAGCTATAATGAATGTGCTGATACTCATCAGAGGTGTAGTAGTATAAAAACACGGGGGTTGTATCCAACTTCCAGCGGATACAGGTCTTGTGTTTTTTCACCACATCCCCGAACTCTATTTGTGTAATGACCGTATTTGCACCCATTCAAATTCAAGCTACTCACAAGCTCCACTTGCAAAACATGGGTTTGGAGGCTTTGCTCACATTTGAGTCAGTGTACCAAGGACAACATAAACAACACAAACCAAGTCAGATTAATCAAATGCTTCACTGAGGTAATAAGCCTTACAATAAACCTCTGTCACGGAAGAAACAAGCCATGATCCAGGAATGCTGCCATCTTGTCTGAGCCCTGGGAAATTTTAAATGGTCTGTGGTAACGTGGAAAACTGTCCTGTGGTCAGACAAATCCAAATTTGAAATACGTTTGGAAGCCTGCACATCTGGAACAGCACTGCCAATGCTAAAGCCTGTATCCTGGTTTCACAGCAGCACCTGCCACCTGAGCCACCTGCTGAACAGTAAGCTAGGTGAAAACGGGACAACATCCCCCTTCCACAACTCCAGGACCCGGGCTCCCCGGTGTCCAACATTCACAGACTGTCGTTACAGGGGGACGCTACATTAGGGCAAACACGGTCCTGTCCCACCTTTTGTTAGACAAGAAGCTATCATCAAGTTCTAGTGCTTTAAATGGTACATTTGCACAGTTTAAATATTTGATGTTCTTCTCTTTTCTGTTATGAATAAAATATGAGTATATGACACATGTGCTTTTATACAGATTCTTGACACCGTTTCCTTGGAAATGGGCTTGTACAGTGAATTAACATAAATTCAAATGTGGCCACACAGTCAAGGAGTACATTCAAATACAGGCTACTGTACAGGCCATTTATTCAATTGTCTATGTATGCAAAGTAGAACGGCGGGATGCAGAAGACAAGGTGGGAAAACAACCACCTGCTTCATGACAGTGGCTGACGCTGCTGCTTCGGGCCTCGTCTGATTAATGAACGCGTGGTGTGTAACCAGCGACGGCACCTGACATCATGGTTCAGCTGAGACCATGTGCTTTACATGCTTTCATTAGTTATAAAACCTTTCAACAAATGCAAACATAACATGTAAACCTTCAAGATGTGCTCTAGGCAGACGCTCCAGCCTCTTGTACCGCGACGCCAAGTCTGCTGCACACAAACATTGTGAATCACCTGTTTGATGAATTGATGTGGTTAAACAGCGCATGCAGGTCAGAAGCTGACTGGCTTGACCAACAGATTTATGGAGTAAATTCATACTGGAAGACATTTTGTGCCTACACACCAGTCATGACCTTTCCCTCACTTGGCCCGAGCCGCCTCTAGCACGGTGAGTCAGACATGGCAGAACCGGCCGAGAGGGCTTTGGTGTGTTTGCCTTGAATTACCACTCTTTGTACTTCAAGGTGCAAAGGCCTAGAGGGTAATCTAGAATTTATGATGTGGCTCTCGTGGATACAACTATGTGAGAGCGGACAAAGTGGACACTGCACCATCTTTTCAGACAGCGCAGGGCAGTCAGTCACGTCAGGTCTGACATCATCCCACCAAAGTGGTGCACAGGTTCTAAGTAAAGGTTCCTGACCAGCCTGATGTGAATTTGTACATGAAACAATTCAGTGTGATGGATGGACACATTTATTCTCTTTATTATAATATAGATAATATATTATAATAGTATATGCAGATGGTTGTGCTTAGTATAAAAGCCTCACTGTTCCCTCCGAAGCCCATGATGTTCCTGCCTTTACTGTCTTCAAAGAAATGTTAAATCCATTTGTGATGCATGAATTGTTTTCTGGAGAAAACGCCCAGAATGTGTCTAAAACCATTATGCGGCTGCCAGCATCCGTCACACAAGCATTAAAACACATCATATAGCAGATCGTCAGACCCAGCACTGACTCAAATGAACACAGCTACTAGAGGCTGAGCAGGAACTCACTTACAAAATCATGCAATGCTGGGAAGACTTCTCGTGAAGCAACACAATCTGCACGCAAACGTGCTAACGTCAACCTCGGTGCCAATCTCCTGCACCATGTTTTGGCCTTTATTTTTCTTTCTTTTATAAAAATTATTCAAATAGTCATCAGAGCTACTGATCACCACAGACTTTTAGATCACCAGAGCTACTGTGTGTTACAGTATTTACACGTCACACGGCCTTGAAAGTAGTACATTGCATTCTTCTTACTTTTTTGTAGTCTGCCGTGACATTGGGGTCTGCTCAGTGGAGAAGTCCCACAACTAATAGATGACATAGTGTGAAAGTGTGCTTTCAGCACTTATCAGGATCAGAGGCCCGTTTCCTTCCTACTGTCACATCTTAACAGTTACTGACACAGAAGGAAACCCATCAAGAAAAGATACACCACTGAATTAATATAGCCACAAGAAGCAGCTTTAAGAAGCCACACTGTGCTACAGCCACGAGATATGATCCATTCTGAGCAAGAGGCACCGTCAGCTTCTCACACTTACTGCAGCAACTGATCTTTCACATGAACCCACTGACATACTGCTCATGTCTACAACTGACCACGGTTGTATTACATACAAAAGAAATCTTCTCATTTGCGTCTTTTATCTAAAAACTGCAATTTTCTTGTGTTCCAGCTGAAACATACACATAACCACAAAAAGGTGGTTCTCTATTTAATTGTTCGGCACAGAATCAAATAAAAGTCTTCCTCTGTCCCCTACAGTTTGTCTCTCATACAGTTAAAGAAGTTGCTTTTTTCCACCTGAGTGGGCAACGCAACACGGCCAAGGCATGTTTACCAAGAGATATCAAAGCTGTTCAGAGGAATTAAATACATAAAAACTAAAGGAAATGAGGGAAAGTCACTGACACAATGGAGCTCTGGCAGCTGAAGGGGGAATCCTGCAGTTGGAGAATCAACTGTTTCAGAGTAAAAGGGGAACTAAGAAGACATCAGTGACTGCTGATGTAAAATGGAGGAGGAAATGGAACTTTATCATCAGTGCAGCTCGTTATTCCTGTATAAAATAAAACAATACATCTAATACGAACACACATATTTGAAAACAACACACTGCTGTGTGGATCATCTTAATGAACCAAACCACTACGACGTGAACCAATGCTGAGCCAGAGGTGACGAATTACAAGAGGACCTTAGACAGAGGCTTAGTGTGTGAGACGTTTTCCCTTCACCGTCCTGAGATTCATCCAGTGCAATAAAACAAAAAGAAAAGAATTTAGCAGTGACATGTCTCTGGGGTCAGAGAGCTCAGGAGGAGGAACGGACCTGAGTTTCCAGGCCAGTGTGTGAGGTTCTGGTGGTCAGCTCCAAGCACACACGCTCCACTAGACCTCTACCCTCCTGTGCGTCTCGCTTGAGGCTTTCAGTTCATTCTTCCACCAGATGCTCAGCAGAGTCACCGGAGCCTCGTCGCTGGCGCATAATCCCAACTGGACCACTGAGCCTGGAGCCCTGACACGAACACCCGGGGTCGAAGCGGCAGCTTGCGTTTTAAGGAAAGCAGCAGTGAGGTGCTCACGGCGCTTCTCGGCGGAGGGGGTTCCCCCGCGGATCCAGGAGGACCTGGCGCACAGCGGGACTGGCGGCGTGGAGCCGCAGATGAGGCGAACTGCGCTGCCTTAGGTCAGACACAACGCAATGCTCTGCTCTGCTCTCCTGGGTTGGCTCGGAAAACTAACTACGCGTCCGTCTGGAACATCTTAGTGGAGTTTTGATTTGCACCACACCGCAGACACGCACGTTTGCAAACACGAGGATGTCTATTTAAACTTGGCTAGGCGCTAGCCGCTCGTCCTGCTAGCTAACCGCTAACGCGACCCGGCTAACGTTCGCAAAATATGGAAAGTTTACACAAAGTAGAAGCGCTGGGAGAAAAGGCACCGGGAGACTCATCGGGGCCGGGTGTGAGAGCTTACCTCAGTTCGTTAGCACACAAACGCCAGCCAGGTCCTTATTCGCAGCTAGCATTGCTTCAAGCCGCAGTTCAACATGTGTGTGGTTTCCAGCAGCAGGCTGAGTGTAGACGTGTCGGGCTAACGTTAGCCAGCTAACAGTTAGCTACCGGCTCGCTAGCCTGGCCAGGTACCGACGGCGCCTCAAGGTGGCGCTGTCGCCGACCTACCCGCACCCTGGGCAGAGTCCACAGTCCACAAACTACCTGGTTTTAGCTTCAGTTAGTTATTTTCCAAATGGCCTTTTTCAGAGTCTGCATCTTTAGACAGGCTGTACATTTTAAAGGATATTCTCTGTGGATCAATCAACCAAACGCAGAATATGGTAATAGCTTAATAATAAACCTAAAAGTTTAATACAGCATATATAAATAGCTTTACATTTACATGAACAGTCTGGAGACATTTTAGGGAGGAGGAAAACAGCTGCACCATAAATATGGTCATCTTTATAAAGATGAACTAACCTTTCTCAAGTGTTTATTTTACAATCACTCAAACTTTTCTTCAGTCCATGTTAGTTGATCTGGTTCTGGGACCTGCTCTAAACTAATGCCACTATAAAAGTGTAGTCAGTCTGCACCTACTTTAAAAACCCACGTAACAAGAATTTATATTTCACTCCCACTCAGAACAATGAGACTAACTAATCTAGTACATGCAGCCTTTTGATAATTCCTGTAGTATAGGACTCAAACACAATATTCTTCGACTACATCTTAAATATGGTGCATTATGATGCATCTTTAATACATGCTTTGCTTTGTGTCACAATAGCAAGTATTAGAAAATGAGTGAGTCAGTAAATAGAAAATTTGTAATTTAATGCAACATAACTGTGACTGAATTACAATTAATCTCATGGAAATAAATCACCAAACTGACAGACAGGATGTTTCATACATGTATATATTACAATGTGCCTTGTTATATAATACAGCCAGGTTCTTTTTTTAATAAAAATAAGCACTGGAGGAGGAAGTGATACATTTTGATTTTATTGTAAATTGGACATTATGCACATTACTTAGCGGTTGATGACTGTTATTTCAGCTTGTTAAGTGGTCACCGAACTCCCTGCGCTGGTTGAGAGTTCAGACGATGTCAAGTCAAGAAGGCAATTTAGCCAAGAGCGTTGAGATCTCGCGTACAGGACAAACAGTGAGGAAGTACCAGAATGAGGGAACAAGAACATTGAGTGGCTGACAGTGGTGACTGTTTATGCCAAATATAGCAGTCAATGAACACAGAGCTTTTTTTTTTTTGTTGTCGTTGACCATATGGGACATTAACCGTGACGTGAGAGGGGTCATTCTTTTCAGCCATAACATCTGAGCTATAAGATAAATGCAGACAAAATTCTCCCACAAATGATTCATTTCACCATCATTGCAAATTCAAACCATTTTTCACTAGGTCAAATAAAAAGGTCTGGTCTCACTGACAATAAATATTGCACGTGTGATACTGTATTTGTAAGGGTGTTTCTGCCTACAAGTGTTCGTCCTCTTTCCTATGTCGTGTGTGATTTCCTCAAGTTATATATTTCCCAAATTAATTTGTCTTTATCTTAATGACTTCAACAGAACTAACAGTATCTGCATAAAAACAAAATATCCATAAAAGTAGACCTTCAATGTGATATCTGGCTGTGAGACCAAACCTTTCTTGTCCCCATTTGTCTAGTTTTTGTACAAAGACAATACAACTATCCAGTCATGCAACATTGTTTGGGAGAGGGTGAGGGTGGGGGCAGTCGTCTGTTGTCTTCTCTGTTGTTTTTAAGCATTCTGCATCTCCTTGCCAATCTTGTAGCTCAAGATCTTGTTCCAATCGATCTTGGTGCGCGTCACAGGAAGCTGGCGGCGTAAGGCTTTGAAGGTAGTGTCCGACATGGTCCGGTAATTGTCATTGATGGCCGACTGGAAAGAATAAAAGATGGGGGGGTTATAGACTTAGCAAATACTAATTAAAAATATTCAAATTTACTGAAAGTGTTTACAAAATCAAGTAAGTTTCTTATGAAAGGGAGAAACATCAAACTGAGGTGTATTTCAGATGACATGCCTGATAGTCGTTCTCTGCATCCTCCATGATCTTTACAAACTGCTTCGCGGTTGAAGCCTCATTCTGAAACGTGACAAGAGGGCACAGAGTCAAGAGCAGAAGAAAAAAAGTGTCTTACACCAAAGACTAGATGAAGGTGCACTCACACCCCAATAGAAGACACAAACCATACAGATAAAAAGCAGACTCGGGGAGGACCGGACGATAAATACATTGATTATATTTTACTTATATTGGAGGTGTTTGCTCAGAAAACATATTAACGTATTAACATACAACTTAAACAAACATGACAAGTCCAAAATTAACAGTCTGACATTATTCTTTGAAATGTTAAGTGACTCTTCTTTCCTGCTGATCTCATGCACCCAAACAAGGATCCTTGTGCCTGAAGCAGTAAAACTGCCCCATTGCAATATGCAAACTGTGTTTGAAAGCCTCTCTTCCATTACCAAACAAGTTTGGTCTCATAAGTCATCTGCATGTTTCAAATGTTCTGGGGCAACCTTCAGACTTTAATGAGCTGCTGTGTCAGCCATGGAGTTTTTCTTTGCCAATAACCTCAAACGTCACATCAACGAGCTCTTATCACAGTCTCCCTTGAAACATCAAGCCCAGAATAGAATAGAAGAATGTTGCAGTTCTGCAACAATCACCTCGGCAGAGATTGGGGAATTCTTGTAGACAAGCTAGAAAAGGGGAAGACAGGGTCCCCCAAGCCTCCAAGTGATGCTTTGTAAAGCTGAAGGCTAATTGTGTACTTAAATGGTTTTAATTGAGCACTTTCAGTAAAATATCTCAGCTATGAACACTTATACTGGTTAAGTTAATTCATATGGAAAACTGAAACGAGTTTATTTGGTAGTAAACAAATCTTTTAAGCGATACTTACAGAAATTGACATGGACTCCTGGACTTCTTTGTGGCTCACCAGCTGAACGTTCCCATCCTCATAGTAATGAACCTGGAAAGATGAAAACAATGACATAGTTCACTGGGACATTATTTGGCACATCTGGCTAGATTTATTCAGAATCTCAAATTATAGATGAGGCTCAAAGAACTCTTCAAAGCCCCCTGAAACCAACCCAGAAGGAACACATACACCTTTTCTTCACAGAGTGGAACACGGCTAAACTAAATACCTGTATTTTCATAATTCCTGCCACCTGAGTGGTGGATGGGGAGATGGTAAATTTCCATTCTGACCTCCAACGTCCATTCCTGTACAGACAGAAAAATTTCTCAACTCATTTAATCTTGTGCCAATATGGTGCTTTTTGAAAGATAAAAAACACCAACAGCTAACTTTCATTGCTTTACAGGAAAGCTTGGTGACATTTGACCAAACTGAATCTGCAGTGACTTCTTAATAAGCCCGGCGTCAACTCAGGAAAACACATGTTTACCACACGTTTATCAGCTGAAGAATATCTAGAAGCTAGACGTTATCTTGAGAAGAGACTAAGCAAGATAAGAAATGCTGCAAACTCTCTACTGAGTAAAGCACTAAAGCTCTTCTAGGAGATAATTTATTTAACTCCTTTTATTCTTTTTTTCTTTCCCCCTACAACAGAGGTTTTATTAATTTCTTTTCAAAATAAACAACAGACATGCAGATTCAAGAATTTTATCCATATATGTTTGCATTGTTGAACTGTTGAATCCACCACAGCAAAGACAAATACAGATGTTTATAGAAGTTGACTGAAACAAAGGAAATATTTATGTGGCATCTGTCAATTTCAGATTCATGATCTTATCCCTGATCTGCTCTGTGGATTCTCATTTCTGACAATGGTGGCAGTTGCACAGAGAAGCTGATTGGATCATTACACCCAATAAACCATAAGCCCAGTAAGAGAAGAGGATTGGTGGTGCCTTTATCCAATTAGATTAACTAATCGGAAACAGCTCAGCAACGCTTATGCAGCCCAACAGCCTAATGCTCCAGAGTTAAGTGCCAATTAAAGCAATGCCCTTGAAGCATCTTGTACATATCAAACAATATTTAAGGCTTTTAAAGATGAGATTTAATTTATAAACCATCGCTAGGAATTCTTCCAGCCCTGTTAGTGTTATCTAGTCTGCCATCTCTTTTCCATCCTAAAACTGCAAAGGCTATAATCAAACATACCAGAAGTTTTTTGGTTGAAACTGATGGCACTCGATGCACACGATGATGGTTTGATGTCCGTCAATGGTTTTCCCATAAATCTAAAACAAACAAAAAAAACTGCTTATTAAACACTGTGAGAGCTGCTTCTGCTTTAAGTGATATGATAAAAAAACTGCAACAAGTTAATCTCACACTGATCTGTGTTCAGAGGCAATAGAGCAAAACATAACCACACGCGCGTCTCTTTTCTGTCTGCAGAAGAACTGCGCTGTCTGCGTTGCATTAATAAGTAGAACAGAAGCTTCGTTGTGGAGACTGCATCCATTTAATATCAGCCTATCGTTACATCCTGTTCTGTTAAAAGTGGGCTGAAATTATTATGCCATTTGTTTGCTTCGCTCCCAGTGAACGACCACGTTTGACAAACAAATGAAACTGCTGTATTAACTACACACACTTTAATAATGTTTTGTTATCAATATAAAACCCTCACCTAAACTGAAATGAGGATCAGATAAAGCACGCTGGAGCTACAGAGAAACACTTTCAAAAAGACAACATAGTTTATCTTTAGTTTTTTATGCCTCTAATCCTCCACTGCGTTGCCTTATCCACCCCATGTACGGGCACTTCTAAAAAACACGCTGTAATCAACCATTAAAAGATCAACTAAATCTCTAAAAGCCTATTTTGTTCAGCTAAAATAACATCAATTATGTTGCCCAAACATCATATTCCATTAACCATCCATCTAAAAGGCAGTGACTCAAGGAGCGGCAGGGTGTTTAGAAGGTGAGTTGGGACGTACGGTGCAGACTCCACTGGGATAGTGCTCCTTGACATAGGCCCTGACAGCTGAGTCCACAGCACTCCTCCAGCCCTCCAGGGAGCTATCAACGTCATGGGGGCGCGGATCGCTGGCCTCCTTCCTCAGATGGTCAAATTTAAAGGAGATCTTGTTCTTGGGGTCCAGGACCCGGCCGTTCCCAAGGTCGCCGTGCTCTGTGATTAAGACCTAGCAGGGAGAAAGATGGGAAGGAACAGACGGGGGCAGGGGGAGAAAACTATTACATGTAGGATAGGGAGTAGCAATGAAGTATATATTATAAAAAGACAAATGGTCAAAGAAGATGAACAAAAGTGGAAATGTGACAAGTGGTAAAAGGCAGGTTGTGCAATAACAGGAAGTGTTGTTTTTGTGAAACTATGAACGTAAGAGGAATCAAGATGCAAATAAAATGATGCAACACAAAATAACATATGAAGGCAAAGGAAGACGGTCTGAACTCTCCATCTCCCGTCTTCCAACTCAACACTGAGCTCCGCCTGCTGGGCATCAGACGGGGGATTTCAACAAGCAATGTGGGAACAGAGGAACATGATGACATCTTTACATAAGACACCGCAATCATTACAGAGGCCAACACACAGCCACATCATTTACCACCCTTCACAGACTCATAGGCAGCAGCACAGTCACATGAAGTGTGTGAATGTTAAATGAAGTTGTTTCTCAGGGAGGCAAAGGCGCATCAACCCTGCGAATCATTCGATCCTTTCCTTTAAACGTTCTTGTTTACTTTCAATGCCCCTGACTCTCATCCACATGGATGGAAATGATGAACTGTGCTTGTGTTTATCAGCGACAACATGTATGGTTTATAACACATTCATTTGGTTACTGTGCCAAAACATAACACAAATTAATTGTGTCCCAGGTGAAAAGCAATACTCATCATGTGTAATGCAGCAGTAACACATTCCCCTGAGTGGAGAGGGTGGAGATTGTGGGGAGCAACATGGAAAATGGCAGCCACTACACAGTCTTCAGTTTCTGATGCAGGGTCAGCATTTACCTGCTCTTCATAGCCCTCGATTTTCACCGGGGTAAACTGGTCCAAGTTGTACTGTGCAAATGCACTGCAGAAAGAAAATGTGCATGTTACTTCATATCTTCAAATGTAACACTATTATGTGAACAATATATCTAGGGTGCCTATGTTTTCATCAACACTTTCAAGTAAATCTCAGGGCGACTTACTGTGCTGCACCCTCCCTGAGAAGATTGTCATTGTTGAGCAGCAATCGCACATCTGAGGAGAAAAATGGCAAAATGATGGGAGAGGACAGGAAGAGGATCACCAGAGAAGATTAGCACACAGGGACACAAAAGCCTCCTCTGCCTCCAGTCAGTCACTCCAGCATTTATGCTAAGAGAGTTCAGCAGGCACAGTAGATTAACTCGGTGGGTTAGCCTATAAAAATCACACAGAGATGAAAGGGGGGAGTGTGTTTTAGTGGGTTTGTGTGTGTGCGTGGTGCTGTCGGGCTGTGATAAGAGGCAGACAGTGGGCCCCCAGCGCAGCTCTTAGGTGACGACACTAATCGAGGAAGGACCGTGCAAGTATCCTAAGGAGTTCCACTTTGAGAGCGAGGTAGTTACTTCTTTAGCAAAAGCGTCACATCTTCATTTCACTTCCTTAGTGTTCAGTATGTGACACATACTAAACACAGTTCCTGTTTCAATTTCTAGTTAGCAAAGGCCAAAAAAAAAAGGAATCGTCGTGTCTCACCACAACAAACCGAGATAGTAAACTCACTTCAACACCTATTAAGCATTTTGGCACCACCCACTGGCAAAATTAAACAACACCATTGTACACAGCCGTGCACGTGTATAAAGCAGTCTGATAAACATCCAGCGCTTCTGCATCAATTACTCCCACGTCAACAAATTCCAGTCGGAGACATTCTTCTCTTGCCCATTTAAATCCAGCAGTAAAACCAGTTTTCTTCTGTACTAGAAACGAGATCAGTCAGAATCTCCCACATGCTACAACACGCCAAGTGGTCAAACTGCAGCAGTAAGTGAGACTATTTCCATATTTCGTTCAACACACTGGACTAGAATGAAACGTCAAACCAAGTACACTCGTTTCATTTTAAAACTGATCACTCAGATGTTCATGATGGATACGATCAGTCAGTTGCTGTTTGTGACCACAGGTAATTTAATCAAAGGTGGTTTATGCTTGTTTTGTCATTAAGCAGATCCAGCTGAGTAAGACAGAAGAGTGAGGGGAGTACTCACCATTGAAAACCTCGTTGAACTCTCCTGGTGGGGCGTGGATGACGAAGTTGGCTGCTATGCGTACCTGCAAACAAAGGTGCAGTCACTGGTCAAAAACAGAGCAGCTGACAGGTAAAACCAGTACCTCAGTTCATCTAGTCATCCTCTACATGGAGCATATTTATCTTACATTTTATTACATTGTGGTCTTTAAACCATTAAGTTTAACCTCTGCCACATCTATTTTTACCTGGTGGCATCGATACCTCTCTGCTGCTACACCATATATGCACTGTGGCCAACAGAGGGTGTAATTACACTGTCATCCGTTTGAAGGGTGGAGTGAAGCGGCCGAATGTCTCTCTCAGCCTCGACAGTCATTTCTCCCCTTCCTCACTTCTCTTCTGCAGCTGTACTACAACACTTCCTGTTTCCAGGTCACATGTCGAACAGCACAACGGCAGCGCCTCCTTCTCCCGCATGGTTTACAACCATATAAGGTCATAAAAATGTGCTGAGTACTGTAGTACACATTCATACTCTCAGCCTACCTCGCTCTATGGCTGCCAGGCTGCAATGGCACAGCCAGGACCCCCCTCCTCCCACAGGCTGGCGTATCAGTGATGGTGTTCATGAACATATACTTCAGTGTGTGTTTGCCCCCTGGGCTCTTATTAGCAGCGTGTGTATACAAGTGCTCTGATACTGGTGCACAGTTGCAGATTGATTCTTGCTAATGAGCGACGCTGAGAGAAAGGAAGGAACATGCATGTGTGCGTGTCTGTGTGTGTGATGTTGACATCACGTTGTTCTAATCTGCCGTCCTGGGACTATCACTCCCCGCTTATGCTGAACAGCTCATCAGCAGTTCACAATTTTCACAACAGATGCATGAATATGTGAGAGTGTGCTAGACGCTTTCTTAAACAGCTGGTGGCAACTTGCGTTTGTGACTTAAAATCCCTGCAGAGAGAATTATTTGCATGAGGGTCTCCCTTATTTCACTGGATGTCAGAACAAACAGACTTTCCAAATACACAGAGCATCTCACGGATCCTCCAGGGGCCTATTCCTGAGCTGACAAACATCCACTGATGACTCAAGTTGATAAAACCTCCGACTGTAGCTGCTGGATAAGGTCGATCTCATCCCGTTCTTTTATAAAGGTGAGTAAAGAAGATACGGTCAGCGCACCTCGACTAGGTGCAATGCCTGACAGCTGCCTGAATCCCCTCTATGTCCAGATCTGGTGTCAATAAGGTATATTAATAGGTTTCATGTCCAGATCTGGATACAATGTCAAACTGGAAAAAAGCATCATTCTACGTTTTGTTTTTTTCCCGGTGTCCTGATTCACTATATTGTATCACTATAGTAATACAATACTATAGTGATCTCCACTAATCCAATTTCAAAACCTCTGCTCCAGTTCAGGCTTGTGAGAGGCTGAAGCCTTCCCCAGGTACACAAAAAGACAAATGCAGTCACATCACACCTACAAATTCTGTTTGTAAAACAACTTGGGCCTAAAGTGTCAGTCTAATGTGGCTTAATTATCACTAAACACTAAGTGAATTGTGATGTGCTTGAAGCTATGACCAGAAGAAATGCAACGCAATGTGCAGGGATGATTTTATGATCACACCTGAGAGCAAATTGACACTAAATGTTTGGGGTGTGTGATTGATTCTAAGATGAAGGAGGAGGGGCTGTACTGTGGGTTCAAATTAGAGGGCAGGTTCATTTGGAGTCAGCACATTACTAACTGGTATGAAGTAGTTAAAACAATGTAACACTTCTACTTCCTCTGAAACAACAATCCACATCCTGCTTTCACAAAACAGTAATCAAACATTACTTTCCCAGTCTTGCTCAGTGGTTACATACATGTTAAATGCAATGTTTTCGTGTTTCATACATACTTCTGTAACTGTAAGAATCTGTCAAGCAGATAGTGCTACCTATGGCGAAAACAGAAACTTTCTGAATAAGAGGAAGTACTTTTTGCTTTACATACTTTCGTTACACTTTTTTTAACCATGAAGCAATTTAAGTAGAGAGGTTTAGGTAAATGTTGGAAAAACTAATCACTTTAGATCGTAAACACTGAACACACACTAACAAGTATTTAGTGAGCCCGGCTTGACAAGTGCTGCTCAAAGACCATTTCCACAACCAGAGTTTTGCCTCAAACAGTAGACACACAGGCAACTTTGTCAAATAAGCACGACAGTAGCACAGACAGCACCATCCAGTCACGTTGGCACTGATGCGACAACACAAGGAGGAAAACTTAATTTGGTAAAATAAATCTTCAGGTAAAGTTGTCCGTTTACTGCAAAGTGTCAGTATCAGAGTATCAACAAAGAGATTGGTTGACGCGCAGAATAAAATGTTAAGATTTTCTGACCGTTGCTTAAATGACTACTGCTACCATGACTCGAGACAGATCAAGGAGCGTTACCATGGTTACGGAGACGCTCAGAGTCTGTGTAAAATTACTTTTTACACTTTGTAATAACGTGGGCAGAAAATGGTAAACACAAGCATTGCTACAGCACAGCTTGATTTATAGTTTAATATATAGTCTTAAATAAGAGGCAGGCTCTGGAACGCAGACGTGAGCTAACATACGAGCTAAAATAACTATAATAATAGTGGCGCTCACGCAGACTGTAGGGCATAGCCACCCCCCGTTGTGTGAGATCCTTGTGTCTTTGTACTCCCTGGCCTAGACACCAGCTGGTCTCCGTTCTTTCAACTTGCTCACTGTATATTCATCCTCATATTACCCAGCAACTCCTCCCTTCTCCCACCTTAGCAACCCCATCCTGTATCCTCTTAGGGTGCACCCTTCCTTAAATCCAAACAACACCCGCTGACACTGAAATCACACTTATGCTAATCCTGGCATCCAAATCGTCTTATCGTGCCAATCCAAATCCATGGAAATAATGAGAACAGCAAGGAAAACTACAGGAACAAACCAAAGGAAGATTATGGCCCGTGGGCATTTTAAGCTGCATCCACTCCAGGAGTCTGATCTCCTTCCCTGGCATGTCTACGTTTCAGAAACCAACAGCAGATTTGGCACCTTGAAATGCTACACCAGACACAGGGCCGAGAGCAACACCAGCGTGATGTGAAGGAATACTGGGGGTTGGGTAATGAGCGCAATAATTTATGAATATTAAGTCCACAGTGGGAAGAGGACGTCAGTCAGTCTACCTCTTCAAATGAAGAGCCGGGGGCTGCTGCTAGACCCAAGGTTAAACTGAAGAAATAAGGACAGTATATGAGGATATGATGGCAAACTCCCAAGCATAAGCTGGTCCTTAAAATGCCAAAGCTATTGGCACATGCCCATGAAGACTTATTGATGCTCCATTCACAACTGATCATTCATACAATAAAAAAACAACTGTTCAGCACAAAATAAAATGCTAATTCTGAATATCTGAAGATTTAACCAAAACGTGTAGATACTAGACAGACTTGGTCTTGTCTTATCTTAATTCGTCTCGTCTACGTTTACCACTGTCAAGCCAAACTTAGACATGTGTCCACAGGACGTTTCTGCTAATTCCCCAGTTAAATCAGACCACGTTTAATTAACTCAGAGCACATTGTTTGAATATACTTGCATTTCTTTGTGTCAGTTTCTACACAGGTCTCTCATTCATTGAGCAGGTAGAACAGAGCACATAGTTTGCCTCTTCCCATTAAAGGAGTTTGCATTTAGTATGTCTATTCCTGTAACATTCTGCATGAAACATAATATGTAAGGTAGATATTTTAAGAAGATTTTCTTACATCCCTGTGCAGATCAGATGCAGCCCAGACATGGGGATAGGTTTCGTACACTAGATGCTTTCACCTACTACAATGAAGTCTTCACACTGAAAGTGCCAGTAGAAATCAATAAGGTCTCCCAGGTTATATTAATAACGTGAAGCTCTGTGTTTTGGGAGCGTTAAATAAGTGAACTAGCTTGTTAAGATAAGTTTACTTGCAGCAGCGCCACTCAGAATAACAGCAGGCCATCGTGGTCCACGGCTCTTCATTATGTGACTGAATTAACTGCCTCTGCTCTAACACATAAGCAGGACACAGTCATCTCTAAATTTATGTTCTGCTTGTTTGTTTTGCAACGGTTGACTGCACTCTCTGCCTTGTTCCGTGCATGCATGAACGCAACCTGGGTTTTCCCTGTACACGTCTTACCACACACATATCGTAAGATTAAGAAGCCAGTTGCTCCTTCCTGATGATCAATACATGTTACAGGTTGGACGGCAATAAAAGCAATTTTTCAACAAAACTTTGACACAGCAGTAAATACAAAAGGGTACAAGTGTATCTTTAAATGTACACGATAGCTCTACTTTCTTTGAAAACTGTGGAGTAAGACGGGCCTAAAGGGCAGTGGTCACATCAGCTTAAATGTGAGTGGATCCTATTACAGCTACAGCATCAACACATGCACAAAAACTGGTACGAATACAGGAAGGTCTGTCTCTCTCTGAAACAGGAAAAACAGAACAAACACCCAGACACCTTTTTTTTCAGCTACACTGTAACAACGGGGCTAAAGGAAAGCAGATCTTTATTTCACATCTCTTCTTACAGTAACAAACAGTCAAGTTGATTTAAGTGTATTTTTGCAAAGTACGGTATAGATAAAGAAACTGACACATCAAAGTTGTAAGATGAGAGTTTCCTGTTGTACTTATGCAGTTTCTTTGCCATAATCAGGAAGCCATCAGGTATATCCCAAATGACTTAAGACAATAAGCAGCACTCTGTATCTGTGGCAGAAAGGAAACCACTTCTGAGGTGCTTAAATCTTTTACAAACGGAAGAGACTGTGCAGTCATTGACCATCAGTGAGCATGGAGGACTTTATTTTAATCGCACAATGTTGCTGACAGCCACAATGGCCACTATACAGAAATTCCTTAATCCTCTGGACAGATTTAGAAGCTATTTTATAGAGAAGAAAGTATTTATTGTATTAAACAGACATGCAGTTTAGTTATCAGAAAGACATGGTCTGGGTTAACATCTCCCAGGCTGCTCAGCAAAACAGTGTCTCCAGCTACTTGATCTAAAATAGAACAGTCATCACAGTAACCTCACATCATAGAAAATAAAGATTCCCACAGAAAGAGTTTGCAGATTTGTCCATTAGCGTGGGAAACTACTATGCAGGGAGTTTTCTTTAGCGCATCATAAAACAGGCGAAGGTGTCAGGGCTGACTCACCGGAAAGACACACTTTGAAGTGGTGACTGCCCAGAGATGCTGTGCTTTCATCAGTACATAAAGTTGGTAACACACAGAACATACAACAAGTGCTTCCACTAGATAAAAATGGTTCTCTACCAGTCTGGTCGGCAGCGTTCGACCTCTCCCCTCTACACATTCACACGTGATCGTACAGTGAAGGTGGCCTGGCAACTGTGGAAACCACTGAGGTTAAGAGATGAAAATAACTCAAAAACTGTTTTAGCACCAACACCTGAACTTCCTAAAAGCTTTAACCACAAATTCATGTAGTAGGTACATCGTAGTACATAGCAAATTCAGAAGGCCGCCAGACAAGCCCTGTAATGAAATGCTTCGCATGCAGCTGATGCGTATGTGTTGGCAGGCCTGACGCATTCACACTCAGATATCAATGAGCTGTAGAGTCCAAAAACTTCGGACTCGAGCCGACGTACTAAGGCCTTGTTCTAACCCGGACAGATGCACTGCATAACTCCTCAGAGTTACAATGGGAGAGTTCACAACCACTCAGCCACACGAACGCCAACCACGGTTTACGGCCACATTAGCAAGCTTGGTGGGAATTTGAGCACAAGGTCAGGATGGACTCAAGGCAGGGTATCATGTCCACATACGTCCCACGTGTAACACATGATGGACTAGAACGTTATTTATTGATCCTCTAACCACATGTAGTTATTGCAGTAGTTCTACTAACAACGACAAGAGTTTAGTTTACGTGACAAAATATATATTAAAAAAATCAATATCAGTTACCCAGCTGTTAATCAGTTTTCACACTTGTTTCCTGACCACAGGCGAAAATTAACGAACTTAATCGAGACCAAGCTTCATTCGTGCAGACTCCTACGTCTGTTCGCTTCTAGCACGGATGAGCAGCCATAGACCCGCTGACTGCAACGTTTCACTGCTGCTTCTGGTAAAAGACCGAATGACGGCGAGTTGTGGACACGCAGACTTTAAATAAAACGACACATGAAAAACTACCTGCACTACAAACGTGTAATTACATAGTGGGTCGTAGTTCCCACATCTTCACAGCCTGTGAAACGACACCTATTAGAGCTACAGCGCTAGCGAGCTAGCTTGGAGACTATGTGGATGTTGTCACACCGCGAATTAAAAGCTGCTCTGCACACAATAGACCGACGAGTCTCCACTTTCCATAATTTCATGGGTGCTAATGGATAATGTGTCAAGCAGCGACAAAGGGCGTCTTAGTAGGTCTTGGTTTCTGTTAGCAGGCTGTGGCTAAGCTAGCTGCACAAACAAGCTAGCGATCGTTGGTGTTTGAAAACTTCCAGAACTCGAGCCGCAGGGTACCGGGCTGCACGCGGTCCGAACGGGAGCGGCAGCCTGGCCCGGCGGGGGTCACAATGTGTACACGGTTCCTATTTTGAGCCATGGTCCGTACAAGGAGTCTCCGTTTGAGATTCGCAAATGAGCGGAAGTTGAGCTAAAAATAATAAGAGCCGAAGCAGCGGCGACCGTGCGAGGCCTGGTTTTACTCCACGTTCATACCGCCGGTCAGCCCCGGGTGCACGCGGACACGGACGCAACACAAAATTCAGCGCCAGCGTGTCCCGGTGCGGGTTCAGCGTGTTAATAAGGCATCTTACCTTTTCCTCGTCGGACAGCTGCTCCTCATGATCCGCCATCTTTTCTTCCGGCACCACCAGCTTGTCAGAGCCCCGTGACGTCACCGCAGGGGTGGATTCCCAGCGTGCTTCAGTTTTCTGATTGATGCTCAGTTAGATCAGAGGTCAGAGAAACCCAGGTTTACTCAGTCTGACCAGTAGCTGCCAGGACGGAGACCAGAGGTTTAACTGATTTCATTGCTTAATGGTCCCTTATTATTTACTGTATACATTTAATAGCAATATCAACAAAATGCCTTTCAATGAAAGTCTTTCTCTTCCATCCTTAGGAGAAGCAATCGCCCAAAGCCCAGCACAGATCTGACCACTAGGTGGCGAGCTAAGATTATTTTTTGACTGAGATTTCCTGCAGATTTCTCCTCCTGTGAAGCAAACAAGATCAGTTTCAGCATCTGACTCATTCCTGTCGAAAAAGAGAACATGTAACCTGATACTTAATGCAAACAGTCACACGGAGACACGTGGCTGAATATTATCACTGGTGGGAAGGAAGCCTGGCTGATTCGATTCTGTTTGAGGTTCTGCTCACGGCTAATTCCTCAACACATTGTATTAACGTTTCTCCTTCCACGTCATTTTACATGTACTGGTAAACACAAACCCACCTCCCAGCCTGTTGTCTAGTAATTCATCATTACAGACAGTTAGTGAGACTCATGACGATCTGTTACTGACGTGTTTTATTGCTGCTAGAGTTCAAAGGTTAAAGTTAAGTAGTAGTAGTACGTAGATTAGCTCAGCGAGTAGACATTAGTTTGATTTTGTTGTTTTGAATTAGAGCTGATGCTGTTTCACACCCTCCACCGTCTGTGGTGTCGCTGCACCACCTGCAGCGAAACCGGAACTTTTCTGTTCAGATACCTGTCGTTCTTACAAAGGAGTCGTTGCGCACAGGTTCGTTAGTAGGCAGCTCGTGAAGTGCTGCCTCATGGCTAATAGGTCTTTGTCTGTGATTCATCTGTCTTTGAAAACACTCGTATTCACACGATGCCAACAGCGTAGGAGCAGTCGCGTCAGTGCTCATCCTTCCATTGTATGACATGACTCCACAGAGCGAGAGCAGTGAGACGAGCGTTGCAGGGTCTTTATCTCCCGTCCCAGCGAGGCCCCACCATCAGCACAAGTGGCTAAATAATAGTGCAGTTTCAGATTCGGGATGCTGGGGCACGCTAGAGGCTCAAGCAGGGAATTTTCAAAAGCCCTATAATCTGCCTGCAACTTGAATGGCCTGCAGTGCAGCCATTGTGTCGACATCGGAGCTACTCATCACCTCCAGGGACCAAAGGGAGCTCGTGAAACGGGGGCCGGCTGCGTGACTCGGCACAAGCCACTAGTTAGTCACCTCCGATACTTGATACACTGGTCTCAGCCCAGAAGACGCTGAAATGAGGAGACAATGGTGTAAAGGCAGTGTGAGTCTTGTGTGCCAGGATCATTTTGGTTACACCAGCGCCGGTGCCAGTTTGTCTCTTTGTTCTGCCGCCATCAGTGTCAGTGTGAGAAATGTCTCCTTGGCAGCGCATCAAGGTCCGAGGAGGCGTCGCCATGGGGACGACTGATTCTGTGTGTTCACACTTCATGACATTATCTGGTGGAGTCTGCCTTCAGTGGCCGCTGCGTTGACAAAATGAGAGTTTTTATAACTTAACAAGATCATGAGGGTTGTTGTTCAGAGGATGAACCCTAACTTACTTTTCCTGTAGCAACCCACCGGAGCAATGTTTTCACATTTGCATCCTGAGAAAAAACTCACAACTGCAGTAAATTGACGGGACAAAAGATTGTGCAGACATTTGTGGCTCCCAGTGGACAAAATCGCTGCTGGTGAGGGAAAGTAGAAGTTGATCCATTTGTCATATCACCACCTTATTGCAACAGAATGACATTCAAGCATTAATATATTGTGTTTCAGCCTCAAATCAACATGTTGCCTTTGGTTTGTCATACCGTATGTTTATGTGGTATTGCTCAGGTTGTGAGCATGCAGCTGGAGGAGCAGAGTATTTTAGTGAAAGCTAACGACGCCTCAGCCCTTTGTGGGACGTTGGTGCCCCACAAAGCCACAGACACGGGCTTTCAACGCCAGCCTGGCTGCGATCGCTCCCCTGGAATCCCTTGGTACGGCCGCACTCCCAGCCCTGATTATCGCTCCTTTCAGCGATTACATTTTTGTGTGAGTGATTGTGGAGTAGTTCTGTTGGAAAGCAGGCGGGGACATCAAGTTTATCCTTTTACATTAAATTGAGCTGTGATAATGACGGTTTGAAGGAGAATCGGTTCTTAGGCATATAAATAAAATCACAAAGTCTCGCTGTTGAAAATGATAAGAAGAAACTCATGTTTGAGTGGTTGAGGGCAGCTGTTGATGAAGAGTCTGAGGTAAGAAGGAGTCTGACAGAGAGAGCAGTTCATCCGCTGGAAACACATTGATGGAGAAGGAAAACGCAAAGGCTCAAGCCTCTGACTGCTGGACTATATGTCAGCTTGATCTTTCAGCGCTTCAGTGATGATAATAATTCTTCAGTTAGATGAGCTGACTGTTTTAATTTCCTTGTAAATCTTGTTCATAATATTTTGATTGAGCCTTAATTGGGAAAGAGCAGCAGCCCCTGTTTTCAAAGGAACAAGTCCTCAACCAATATGAAGTCAAGCTGCAGCTGTTGCTGCCATGTGGTACAAAGATTCGATCTGCGGGTGGAGAGAGAGGGCAGGTGGGGGTTTGCACCACCTGGTGCCATCTACCATCCTGTTTCTCTAATACCAAACCCTCATTAACAGTTTAAGGAGTGTGGCTTGACTCAGCGGGTCATGGTACTGCCTGGCTTTGGAACTTTCTCACATCTTTTTATCTTGTATCCTTCAACTATCAAAACCCACCAACGGTGCATTCACCATCTTCCTGGCTCTGCACACCTGTGACAGTAAGCCACACATCACCTACACGATTATATTAGTGATCCTCGGTTGTTTCTCTCCACCTTCTGTCTTTCAGTTGTTCTCAGGTGAGTTTATATGGATTCTTGACTGAGAACTACAAACAATTCTCCAACTACTATTTTGAGAGGAATGTGAAAACCAGGGTGATTTTCTACGGTAACCACGACTACATGCTGGAAATGAAAAGCTGGAAGAAACTACACAACAGCAAAATAATCAAACTATATCAAAGAGCAGACTCAGAAAGAGAGACACAAAAACCTGAGTCACACTGAGGCTGCAGCACCAAGCTTTTAAAATCCTCATTGAAAAGGAAACTGTCACTGCAGCCAACTGTGCTTATGTGACAGTTATAGGGAGTTTGGGGACAGGCTGATCAAAGGGAAGCTTGATGCTCATACAGTACACAGTCCAGTGTCTTACTATGGTGTTGCATTCAGGGTCTCTGTAATTATTTTTAAAAGAACGCTGTCTGCTCACTGAACCTGGAAGATTCTCACCTGCTGTGCTTTAAGGCACCAGCAGAGCGATGATCAAGTTTCGCCACTAGGTGGCACTAGATGTGCTCACTGCCCGGTGACCCCTGCATAGCAGGAACCATGCAGACACAGAGCGGTAGCATTAGCAGCCAGAAGCGCTGGCTGAGCTGATTTGGACTGTGCTGTGTTCTATGTTGCACTTCATACTATTAAAAAACTCAGTTGACACTGGACACAAGACTCTTCTATTCACGTGTGTAACATTTCCTCTACATTTCTGCCGGAGTCAGAGAAGCTCGTTTCTGGGCCACGCGCTTAAACAGATGGAGGAACTGGCCCAATGGGTTTACTCACAGCCAGTGAACCCGAACCTGCGGCCGACGCCACACAGACCTTAGAACCGGCCGTGAAGGAGGACGTGCAGTCTGGTGTGGACCGGCGTCAGGAGGCACTTCTCCATCCTGGATCTGCACAGCAGGTTTCAGATCCGTCAGGAGAGACGGGAGCACACGGAGAGAACCAAACAACACGAGTTATTACAACTTCTGAACTACAAACCTCATGTTCATGGAGCTCATTTCAGCCTGTGCAGACTGTGCACATGTAAACCTGAAACCATGGTAACATGTATGTTGACGCAAACATTCTAAAAACCTTTAGACAACAAACAGCAGAGAGAGAGGTAGGACAATTTAAAGCTCGGCTAAAAATGTGCATTTACTTATATTTTCTGCTTAGTTCAACCTAATAGTGTTTAGGAAGATGTTGATTTACTTTATCTGATTATTTCTGTTGAGTCAATGAGTTTTATGAGTTTAAATCTATTTGACTGAAACCAGCTTTGGATGCATCAGTGTGTTTTACAGGGACTATTGTGTTTATTACTAATTGATTTGGTTAAATGTGTCAAATTTCTGTTCAGTTCAAGCTAATAGTGTTTAGGAAGATGTTAAGTGACTTTGGCTGCGTAGTTTGAGTCGGTGACTGTATATTAGCCTGACATGTGCTTTTATTGGAGTCAGCCATGATGTGTCCCTTTGCTTTACTTTGAACTGGCTACGTTGACTTTGTGCTGATTTGACTAAAGCTCGGACTCTGAGAGGAACCAGGCCATAGACGCTGGTTGTCCGGGTTTAAAGTTAACACGCGGCTTCACAGCGGGGACATTTAACCTGCAATAAGTTGACATATTTGGTTCTGGACGGGTGAGAGGTTTTAAGGGAGGCCTGACAGTCGACAGCTGTGTGAAGCTATCGGTGTCAGGAGCTAACGCTTAGCATGCTAAAGGCGATGCTAGCCGTTAGCACGCCGATGCTAAGTGAAGCTCGGTACCGTGGTCAGCTGCAGAGACGCCTGCTCCTCTGTCCCACTCTCCCCTCTCAGAGGTTCCTCCTCTGGGGAACCGACCACGGCCTCCGCTTCTCTGGCAGAACGAACATGTCCAGACAAGTCGCACAGTAAGATCCGAGTAAGAAACCAGCCGAGTAAGAGACAGGAAGTGTTGCTATGGCGACGCTTTGTGTACTTTGTTACGTAAAATCAGGTGGGAGCCACCCAGTGAAAAAGGGAGAAGCCAAGAGACAGAAAGGATTGAATTCATCAAAACCCAGATCATTAAATACTGGTGTTCTCCATTCACACGTCTCACTGAAAGCTGCTGTTCCACTAGTGACAACAACAACAGCTGACTTACCAATAAATGCTGTGTCCACTGAAATCATCATCATGTTTCTACTAATCACGCTGAGTGGAAGGTGCTTATGTTCTAACGGCATTTAACACTAGGTCACAGGTCAAACAACGTGTGGCACTAAAGAGAAGTGTTGCTACCAAGGCTTTTAAAGCTGGGTGTCAGCTTCTGTCCACACGTCAGCACTCAGTCTGTGTCCGTCTAGAAAAGACCACATCAGTGTGTTTCTGTTAACTAACACGGAGGAAGCGTGATTGTTTGATGTGAAATTAAAAATGCAATGTTTTCATGGTGTCGCTGATATTTTATTCAAAACTAACCTTTAATATTATGTGTCATTACAGATAAGAGCGCAAGGAAATAAGACGACACAATGATTAAAGGTATTTGGACGACGGTGGTGGAGGAGGAGGTGGAGCTGGAGGTGATGGAGCTGGACGAATACAAGGCGATGAAGGTGAAGGAAGAGAAGGTGACAGAGGTCAACGTAGAGGTGAAAATGTCAAAGTGGTGGAGGTTTAGACACTGGGTGCGGAGGAAGTGCACAACGGGGCGGGCATATGAGGTTGTCACAATAAAGCATGAAGAGAGGGTGGAAGTGGGAGCGGGGAGCAGAAGTAAATATGGAGACTTGGACTGGGTGCATGGATATAAATTTAACAGTTGGGAACAACCAAAAAAGGACAGAAGCTCTGGCAAACTAAAATGTTGGGGGTTACGTACTACAAAAGTCCAAGCATTCTAAAAAACATTAGAAAGAAAGGGAGAGAGGGGAGGAGAGTAAAAGGAAAGTAGAGGGAGGAGGAGAGAAACGAAAGGGAGGGGGAGGAGGAGAAGGAGGAAAAAGAGGGGGAGCGGGAGGAGGAGCAGCAGAAGTAGGAGGAGAAAGAGGAGGGGCAGCAGGAGGAGGAGCGGTAGGGGTAGGAGAAGTGGCAACAAGAGAAGGAGCGGGAGGAGGAGCAGTGGAAGTAGGAGGAGAAAGAGGAGGAACAACGAGAGGAGGAGAAGGAGGAAAAAGAGGAGGAGGAGCGGAAGGAGGAGGAGAAGAAGGAAAAAGAGGAGAGGCAGCGGGAGGAGGAGCAGAAGGAGGAGGAGGAGGCACACAAAGAGTGGAAAGACCAAGAGAGGAAGGAGGTAGAAGGAGGAGCACAGGAGCAGCCTGACAGCCTGGGCCACTCAATGTCAAAGTAAGAGTCTAATGGTTTCTACTGTAAATGTCTGTGGCAGCCACCTGACGACAACGTGACCAGCGGTGACGCCGCGACCGTGATGTGTGTGGCGTTAAGCTCAAGGAGGACGGGGGTGTGTGTCTGTGTGGGAGGAGCGTGTGTGTGTGTGTTGGTACCAACGAGCTACAGCTGCGCCGTATGAGCGCACACTGAGCGTTTGACGCGAAGCTGCCGTCAGTGTCTGGGACTGACGAGCCTCAGGAGACAGGAGTCGGCCGCCAATCGTAGGGTCGGCGGTCGACTCCCGGCTCCTCTGGACTTGATGGATGTAAAATAGAAAAGTATCGCGACCGTAAGTCGACTCAGTGACCACCGCTACCGGCCGGGTTTGGAAGGCTGGTTCGCCCACGACGGGTAAGATCCCACCTCAAACCCCGGGACGACCTAAGGCAGGCACAGTCACGATAACCTGGGAGGCTGTTTTCTCTGACGCGCCAGGCACATGCCCCCAAAACATAACGACACGGAGACGGTGGTGGGTAGGGCCACCATCGTCTCGGTGCCAAATGGTGTTCAAAGGAACGGGCAAAGTAGCGGGTGTGAGAATCCAACAACAGCCTCTTAGCTGCTAGTGGTGCGTTAACATGGAAGGCTGGTTCGCCCGTGACGGTTAAGATCCCACCTCAAACCCCGGGACGACCTAAGGCACAGTCACGATTGTTTGAAGTCACTTACGAGCCTCAGGAGACAGGAGTCGTCCACCAATCGTAGGGTCGGCGGTTCGACTCCCGGCTCCTCTGGATTTGATTGATGGTTGATGTGTCGTTCAGACGCTGGACTGACTATGAGTCTATGAGTCCACTCAGTGACCTCCAGGTTTGGAAGGCTGGTTCGCCCATGACGGGTAACATTCGTAAACCGGGAGGCACAGTCACGATAACCTGGGAGGCTGTTTTCTAGGGTGCATGCTCCCAAAACATGACAAGTCAGGACTAACGAGCCTCAGGAGACAGGAGTCGGCCACCAATCGTAGGGTCGGCGGTTCGACTCCCGGCTCCTCTGGACTCTGGTTGATTTGTTCTTCAGACACTGAAGGCTGACAGTTGTTCCCAGTGTGTGAATGTATCTCAAAGTGCTGCATGAGTCCACTCAGTGACCTCCAGGTTTGGAAGGCTGGTTCGCCCATGACGGGTAACATTCTTAAACCCGGAGGCACAGTCACGATAACCTGGGAGGCCGTTGTGTCACACCAGGCACGTGCCCCCCAGCCCAGCCTGCTCCCCCAGCTTCCTCCATCAGAGTGACTGTGCTGCTGTGTTTGGTAGTTTGGTGTCATCAGGTGGTCGCCTCGTGCATTTATAGAAGAAACCTTTATTTATATAAGGCTGCTCCTAAATTAATTTATTGAACTCAAGTTAAGCTGTGATGTGTCCAGTCCAGACAGCAACAAGGAGCCGGGTTGGATTCCCGGGTGGCCCAGGTGCTTTTCTGTGAGGAGTTTGCATGTTCTCCTCGTGTCGGTTTCCTCCCACAGTCCAAAGACATGCAGTCAGTTAACTGGAGACTCTAAACTGTGACTGTATTTTCCTCTCTGCCTGTATGTGGTTCTGTGATGGACTGGCGACCTGTCCAGGCTAAACCCTGCCGCTCGCCCACATAGAAAGTTAGAAAGGTGCTTTATTCAAGCCACAGCACAGCGTCCAGCAGGAACCAGTGACAGCTGGGACAGGCTCCAGCAGCCGCCACCCTTAAAGCGGGTGAGCGGCTGAAGATGAGTGCCCCCTTCCTCCCTCCACGCTTACAGCCCCCGCCTCAGCACCCACTTCACTCTCCAGGTGAGAGACCTCTGCTGAGCCGTCCACCCCTTCAGGGAGGCGGCGGCTCATCGGGACGTTACCTGTGTTGTTCGAGTCACGGGAGTCACGGCGTGAACATAAAGGTGTCGAGGTTCCTGGGGTGAGTTGTACTGACTGTACTCTACGCGAGTGGAGGCCAGGGGTGGGTGGACCTCTCTGTTTGGTAGGTCTGTTTGGTCCAGAAGAGTCTGGTTGTTAGTGGAGAGGCTGTAGGTGAAGGTTTCTCAAGCCACGTTAGGTCACATGGACGAAGTTCGTACTAAAATATGGAGAGATGCTAAATGTCAGTCTCCATGTATTAATAGGTTAGAGTAGTGTTAGGTTGTGTTTTATTGTTAGGATTTATTATGTTTATATTAGTAGCTTGTTTGTTTTAGTAGGTTGTTTATATTAGTGGCTTGTTTACATTAGTAGCTTGTTTATATTAGTGGCTTGTTTACATTAGTAGCTTGTTTATATTAGTAGCTTGTTTGTGTTAGTGGGTTGTTTTTATTAGTAGGTTGTGTTTGTTGGTTACTAAACAGATAGGTCAAAGATTAAATTCCAAATTCATATCTAAATTTCACCATAGCTACGTATTTATTCATTTACCTTCCAATTTCCAAATTAACTTTTATTTTCGGGTATTTACACCTGCATCTGATACACAACGTAGAAGACGGCACCTTTGTCTGAACCCACACGCTTCAACTACACTATAGCAGTAATACAATGAACACGTGCACTAATACAGTAACTGCATTCAGCCTGTGGCTTCACCAAACGTTAGCTGTGTTTGCTTGTGATGCTTTTCCAGGTTTGACCGTAACCTCTAGCAGTTGCTCCCTTTACATGTTTATTGTTTGAAGGTCTAACAAACCTGTCAGTCACATGTTCCAGCACTTTTACTCACATGAAACACGGGTGGGTTCTGACAGAACGTGCTCTCTGCTGAGTTCTGCATCAGACTCAGATGTAAATATCTGGAAGTATGATTAAAAGCAGAATCGTGACCTGGTAGTTGTGAACGGGCTCCATTGGTTAATGAGGTAATGAACTGAGTTGGATGAATTTGCTTCGCTGTTTCGTGGGCCTGCCACCTGCAGTGCAGTCCTTACATTCTGCCTGGGCTACAGAACACCTGTTCACACCGGACTCAACATCAAACGTCACCACGAGGCACCTGAAAACCTCAGACGGAGGTCAGGGTTCGGCCTTTGGGTTGCGTCGCTGGGCGCAACCACGCTCGCATGGGCACCACAGTGAAAAGGGGGTCTGAGCCGTCATGTTAGCGCCACCCGGTGGTCGCTGGGAGCCGCCTCCGGGAGAGGCCATGGAGGAGGACTGTTGGTCGGCCTCGACAAAACAGACGCTCACGGGTGGAGTCACTGAATTACATTCTTTGGTTAAATACTGACCAGTAGTTTGACTTCTCATCCACACGAGTCAAACAATAACTTCACTTTATGACAAGCCATGATTTCATTTGACAAAAACATTTACCGTCGCTCCAAAGTGTAAAGCTTAGCTGGGAGCAAGTCATTTTCAATTTCCAGTATGATTAAGACAAATCTATTGCATAGTGTCTTTACTCCAATCACTGTGTGCATCTCCATAATTCAAAACACAGTGTTTGCCTTTTTCTGGCCGTCTATGATTATTACCCACAGTGCTTAGCAAACGCTGCCCCTCAGGTCGCTGCACAAATACCAGTTGTAATGAACTGACTTAGTTCCTTTTTGTATTCAGAGTCATTTCATCCAGGAACAGCACTGGGAACTTTAAGCACAGTAAAAACATTTCACTCACACTAATGTAGAAACACACATCAAGTGTATTGCACAGCAGTAGCATCTCTTTCAGTGCTTCACCTCCGAGTCCCTCGTTTCTGGAGAGTCTGCGTCAGGGTTGAGGAGAGTTCGGCCAACAGTCCAACCTCAGATTCAGGAGGAACGATTCGTTCTTTGCTGGGTTTGCCGCTGGTGTGAGAATCGCTCCTCCAGGTCTGAGGCCATCGTCCCGACCGGAAACGGCGGCTAGTTGTTGTTAGAGAACGGTTCCTGCTCCGAGTGGAGGAGCGAAGCATCTTTTGGTCTCGTTCACCAGCGAGAGAACGAGCGCTAGACCGACGGACGGTGAAGGAGGAGCCGAGCCAAAGGGCAAAGCTCTCGGTTCACCCGTCGAGCCGCGAGGCCGCGGCTCCTCCACGTGGAGGGGAGCGTTGGGGTTAGGGTGGAGTTAGGGTTTGCTGACGGCTCGGCATCAGGTCTGGATGCCTCCTGGATCCCTTCCAGGTCAGGGATTCCAGGAAAGACCCGCGGGGAGGACCTGTGATCCCCCCGGTGATCTGGGGGTGGCCAGCGAGTGGGACTGGGGTCAGGGCCACGGTGACCAATTGGAAAACTCGAACAACACAAGCGACGTCCAGGTGAGCCTCCGCCTCCCTGAGGGGGCCAACGGCTCCGCAGAGGTCAGGGTGGGGGGCGAGGTGGGGGCGTGCGCTCCTCCTCCTCCTCCTCCTGACTGCTTACTTTTCCTCTCTTCCTTCCTCCCTCACACCCCTCTCCTCCCTCACATTGAGCTCTCCGCCTCCCTCTCTCCCTCCCTCACATAGAGGGAGAAGGGGAGGTGGAGGAGGAGCAACCTCTCCTCCCCCCTCTCCCCACCATTGAGCTCACCGCCTCCCTCTCTCCCTCACATAGAGGGAGAAAGGGAGGTGGAGGAAGAGCAACCCCCCCCCCCCTCCCCAACATTGAGCTCCCCGCCTCCCTCTCTCCCTCCCTCACATTGAGGGAGAGAGGGAAGTGGAGGAGGAGCAACCTCTCCTCCCCCCTCTCCCTTGTTCTGAGCTCTCCGCCTCCTTCTCTTCCTCCCTCACACTGAGGGAGAGAGGGAGGTGGAGGAGGAGCAACCTCTCCTCCCCCCTCTCCCCCATTCTGAGCTCTCCGCCTCCCTCTCTCCCTCCCTCACATCGAGGGAGAGAGTGAGGTGGAGGAGGAGCAACCTCTCCTCCCCCCTCTCCCCCAACATTGAGCTCTCCGTCTCCCTCTCTTCCTCCCTCACACTGAGGGAGAGAGGGAGGTGGAGGAGGAGCAACCTCTCCTCCCCCCTCTCCCCCATTTTGAGCTCTCCGCCTCCCTCTCTCCCTCCCTCACATAGAGGGAGAGAGGGAGGTGGAGGAGGAGCAACCTCTCTCTCCCCAACATTGAGCTCCCCGCCTCCCTCTCTCCCTCCCTCACATTGAAGGAGAGGGGGAGATGGAGGAAGAGCAACCTCTCCTCCCCCCTCTCCCCCATTCTGACCTCTCCGCCTCCCTCTCTCCCTCCCTCACATTGAGGGAGAAAGGGAGGTGGAGGAAGAGGAACCTCTCCTCCCCCCTCTCCCCCATTCTGATCTCTCCGCCTCCCTCTCTCCCTCCCTCACATTGAGGGAGAGAGGAAGGTGGAGGAGGAGCAACCTCTCCTCCCCCCTCTCCCCCATTCTGAGCTCTCCGCCTCCCTCTCTCCCTCCCTCACATTGAGGGAGAGAGGGAGGTGGAGGAAGAGGAACCTCTCCTCCCCCCTCTCCCCCATTCTGAGCTCTCCGCCTCCCTCTCTCCCTCCCTCACATTGAGGGAGAGAGGGAGGTGGAGGAGGAGCAACCTCTCCTCCCCCCTCTCCCCCATTCTGAGCTCTCTGCCTCCCTCTCTCCCTCCCTCACACTGAGGGAGAGAGTGAGGTGGAGGAGGAGCAACCTCTCCTCCCCCTTCACCCCATTCTGAGCTCTCCGCCTCCCTCTCTCCCTCCCTCACACTGAGGGAGAGAGGGAGGTGGAGGAGGAGCAACCCCCCCCACATTGAGCTCTCCGCCTCCCTCTCTTTCTCCCTCACACTGAGGGAGAGAGGGAGGTGGAGGAGGAGCAACCCCCCCCCACATTGAGCTCTCCGCCTCCCTCTCTTCCTCCCTCACACTGAGGGAGAGAGGGAGGTGGAGGAGGAGCACCCCCCACATTGATCTTTGTATATAGTGTAAATAAACGTTTGGAGCATGGCTGGTTTGTTTCCGTGTCTTCTTTCTCTTGTTACTGGTGAAACACTAAGCAGCTGCTTTATGTTGGACTCTACGTCTCTTGGTTTAATCAGGAATCTCACTAACGCGTCTCTTCACATAAACCGAATTCATTTCAACGCTGCAGAAACACACACAACAAAGCGAATGAAGAAAAGCTGAACCTTTAGGTCAAAGCATCAAAACAAAGTGAATCAACTGAAACACACCTGGTAAATATGCAGCACTGACAGTCAGTCAACGGTAGAAACCTGAAGCTGAGTGTTAGAAAACGAGGGAAAACGCTGAATGGTAGTTATTTCTGAACCGGTGATGAAACAGAGTCACTACACAGGCCCTGAATAAAATACTAGCAACCACAGACATCAGCCAAACAAACGAGTCGATGCCCCGGAGGAGCAGCAGAATCAGCGTCTGGTTCAGGAAGAACCGAGCCGCCTCCTTTACAGCATCGGGGCCTGTGTGGAGAGAAGCTCTGACCTCGTAAGGCTGAGCTCCGCTCTCCTTAGATGAGCTGCTCAGGACCAGCAGCCTCCTGACGGAGCTCCTCCATCCAGCTCATCACTTCAGCTGTTCCTCCTCAGCGCAGCTAAAAATGCGTATTTGACTTTTCTGATCAACTGAACTAAACTGTATTGAGACAGAACTTGATTTACTTTACTTACATGTTTCTTGGATGAAAGTTTTGTTTAAGTTTCACTCTGAACAACATCAAGCTGAGACCAGCAGGAAACTTCAACAGTTTTTATTAGTTAAATGTACTTAGTTCTGTTTGTGTTTGATGGTGTTTTAGCCAAAGTCTATGTTTTCGTGTTGCTGTACATCAGCGGCTTTTATAAGCTTGAAACGGTTTGACACCACCACAGATGATGTCTCCACTCAACGCTCTGTGTCACAGCAGGACGTTAAATGCTCCGCAGCAGAAACATGTTTTATCAGTGACTTTCACGCAGATCACCGACGATAAAGGTTCTGGTGCCTCTACATCCATGGCACCAGTTTATTCCTTGTTTTGTAATTAGCCAATTCAAACTCATGTAGCAAGTCCCTATTATTTCTCGTTTTTCTTCAGATTGTGTAAATATTTCGCCTTTTACTAAAGATTTCTGTGAAGAGGATCAAGAGTCAATCGTAATTTATGAGACTCTGCTCAAATGTGGAGTCAAATTCAAATTTAAAATTCAACTATAACCTACTAATAGATTTAAGAAATAGAATTAACTACACACGAATGCATCATAGAAGTCTTCCGGCGCTGTCTTCATCATTTGATCCTTTATATATTAATTGAATAATGTCGCGTGTTTGTTAGCGAGTGAAAAAGCGCCTCAGCAGTTTTGTGGCGTTAACAGCGGTTCTCACCACAGGGTGGCGCTGTTACGTCTGAACTCTGCAGCTGCGTTTACTCAATTCCGCAAAGACAAATATGCTTCATGTTATCAAATATTAAATACATTTTACTACAGGCAATGCAAAAATTATTTGGAAGCGGTTTTATGAAAGCTGTCACAACGGCCACCAGTTCATGTCCATCTGTCCTTACCGTGGAACGTTGTGCCGGACAAGTGGCAAAATGAATATAATAATATTTTCTTATAGGGCACAATATGAGTGACTGTATAAACTGTAATTTAAATAAAATCCCAAAATGCAATTCCATTACGCGTTGCACTACAGCCCACATCCAGCCTGTCTGGATCTAGGAACACGAGCTTGGAGGGAGACTCGTCATCCGAGGCGTCGTCGGGCCGTAGCTCATTCGTTGGGCTCTCTGATAAGGAGCTTCTAAAGTGGGCTTTCTCTCACCCCCAGAGTGAAGGAGCCACAGAGAGCCCAGAGGTCAACGGTGAGCACTTCACAATGTGAAACTATACCAACACTAGAAACAATGAAGCTCTGGCACGTTTCTAATCCACGTTTGCTCTGTTTTATCAGACGACGCACAGTCAAATGGACACAATTCCCTGAAGAACATCCCTGGGATCCCACCACTTGCAGATGATGATGCACAGATGAGCTGGAGGAGGAGCAGAGTCAGTAGCATGTTCTCACGAACGCATTAGAACTGACTCAAAAAGCTGCTGTGACAGGCTCGTCCCCAAATAGGTCCACAGAGTTCAAATTCAGCAACGGCACAGAGAGGCCCGTCGCTGAGGCTTTACTAGAACGGTTTGACACGTGAAGCTGCCACACTTGCTTCCTTACTGTCCTCCCCTGGCTCCTCTTTTTCCTCCATGCAGCATCTTCACGTGTGTGTGTGCTTCCGCGTTTAGCTCCCGTATCGTCATCAGCTTTAGGCTAGACTGAGTGAGGTGAGACTGAGCCAGGCAGTAGCTGAGGGATGACTGACATGGGACTTAAGGAAACTGGAGGACGTGCTTGTTCAAGCCCAGTTTACTGTATTTCCTCTGTAATGTCTCTGCAAACCCTGCTCTTACCATTGCAGGAGATACTTCAACACAGAGTTTAACTGTCTGTAAGCCTGAAAAGGGATCAGATATGTGGTAAAGTATCAATTATATTCACCCCTTTGTCCCAGGGAGTCACTTTCTGGCCACTGGCCACAAATGTCAGGCCAGTTTTGATCCGCACGTTGACCCTCAGCTGTGTTTTTGAGCTTACAGACTCTTTACGTGGCCACAAAGCGACTGATGTAGGCGTTTCCTACCTGGTTTCCCTCTGCACCGTGTGGTTTGCAGGCGTCACAGCAGGTGTTGATCGTGTCTCCAGAGAAGTGTCAGCTAATCCTCTGTGGACCTTCCTCTGTTCTGCCACAAGGGGGCAGTGTGACGCCGAGACGTGCTGAGAGGACAACGGATTCAAAAACTGTAGTTTTGCGTTTTTAAATAGCACGATTAACACAAGACTTGATGGATACGAGTGAAACGTTGTTTTGCACATATGGATCCGTTTTTAGCACAAAGATAAAAGGTCCATTCACGAGCAAGACCCCAGAGAAGCTAAACAACTACAAGTGATGTCATTTCTGCAGTTGTGTATTTAGTCCCATAAAAAGTGGCTGAAGCTGCAGTGTGACCACAGCAGCCTGCGTTCTTTCAACGGTGACCCTCACACGCTGGCCCTGACCTGATCCACACTAGTTTCCTGTGGCTTCACCTGCTGTGGGGCTGGAAGCCGACCAACAACGTTGTCTGGAGGACAGACTTGTGGTGTCTGTGAAGCTACTTGGCTGAAACATTTTGACCTAAGAAACAAAACGTATATCTGCCCCGACCCAACGTCCAGATAACCTCACCCTGGCAACAGTGAATCAGATATTAACAGATATACCGTTAATGTGTAACAATAAGTGCGATAACCTGACCCTGATAACGGTGAATCTTCAGATGTAACAATAACTATAAAGTTAGTGCAGCATTGAAAATGTTGCTGGTTAAACTGTTTCTCATCTTAGTTGTCACTGACTGGTTTCGCAGGCTGCAGCGTGAGCAGCCGTTCGCCATCTTCCAGCTGCTGAAAGACAACAAGGAGACGTTTGGGGACGTGTCCGAGGGAGACGTGGAGGAGCAGCTCAGACTCGACTCCATCTGAGACGCCTCTCTGACTCGGCTTTGGATCCTCTTTAACCTGTGAACTACTGCTTACTGAAGGACTCCAGTGCACAGCTACAATAACTCATTCCCAGTATTTCAGTACACTTGACTACGAAATGACGTGTTTTTTGTTTCTTGCCCTGCTGGTCATTTAAACTTTAGTCCACATGAAGACAGAAGGACCGGAAGCCTTTCAGCACTGAGCACGACTGTCTAGTCAATATGTAACTGTATGCAAAAAAGACGGAAGGCTTAGCGAATTATTGTTACTGCTGTTAGTTTTATATTACAACAATACTTCAAATAATGTTTTAATTTACTGCAGACCTTTTTTTAATTGAATATTATCTTCACTAAATCTGTAACAGCTTTAAATGCTGCAGTTCTTCCCGTCGGCTGTGTAATAAACCAGATGACGCCACTGTGAACGTGTATGTGATGCATTGTGTGACATACAGTACTAGCCCTGCCCCGTCACCTTCACCCTGCCTGCTTTCCCACCTGGAAACACTCCAGGAGGGAAAGTCCACACTTGTCTCTACTTGGCTGAAGCCTCCACGATGCCTGTCTCAGAGAAGATGCTGCTTCTTCTTATATTAGCTACCGTTGTACTTTTCATCCTGTCGTCCAAACAGTTATCGAAAAGCATCAGGTAAGTTGCATTTGCGAGTTGCCTGGGTGTCATAAAATGTACCGTGCATAGCCACGAGCCCTTGATATGCAAGTGTTGCGCTTCCATTTCAGCTGGACTGCTTTCATAGGGGCGAACGAACACAGGGCTGAAGACAGGTTGTTGGGAGGAGACATTATCTTCTGGGAGAAAAAGGAAAACTCAACATATACTGCAAAAGCAACGGAGCCTCAAACAGATAAGACAGCGATAAAGACAGAAAGCCATCAGGTCAAAACTTTGCTTGGAGGCGACGCAGAGACTCCGATGCCTGCGCTTTACAAAAAGTCATTCAAAAAGCTTCCACGCTGGGATTTTGAAGACGTCTATAACCAGGATGCTCCAGTCAGAAACACAGTAAGGATGCTATGAGAAACATAAAATCCTATTTTATCCTCCTGTTATTACTGTTAGTGTGAAAACCTCTGACAGCTGTTGTGTGTCTTTGGTGTGACCTGAACTTTGTTTACTCTTCCCTTTTTATGTCTACACTGAGAAACTGCCTTTTCATTTACTTTGTCACTAAACCAACAAGCACTTAAAATAATATTGCTTTTTCTGTTTCCATCAGACCTGTGTACAGTCCCTGCGATACTCGGACGATAAAAGCTTCAGGGCGGCTTTTCTTCCCAACATACGTTTGTTTCTGCATAAGGACAACTTCAACATGAGCGAGTGGAACAGACTGTCACATTTTAATAATCCCTTTGGGTTCATGGAGTACCAATACAACGGTGGGCCTTGGCTGTGTGGCTCCGCTCCCACACTAAATGAGCTGTTACTAGGATAGACCAGGAGCTTCTCAGTGGACACTGTCAGACACATGACACTGTCCGTTTATTAGGAAAGAGTCATTTCTGTATTTTATTTGACTGTCTCTCCACTGAAATCCTGTTATTTTTAGGGTTATATTTTTGCTTTCTCCATTTTAGAACATTTACAGCAAATTAAAAAGAATCTCTTAATAATAGTCTCAGCTCTTTCAAAAATAAATCTGAAGGTTGGCTCTATGATTATGAATGCTGTTAATCTGTGAGAGCATAAACTATACAAAAAGCTCAGGACGTAACAAACGTGTCCTGAGAAGAAGCCACGCGGACGCATTGCTTTGATGAAGTGTTTCACTTCACGCCTTGTCGGTTACAGACGTGATGGCTTCAGTGAAGCTGATCCCGAAGCCTAACGAACCCCTGCTCCTTCCAAAGCCAGGCAGCGGCGGCTGCGTCCGCTGTGCTGTGGTCGGAACTGCAGGGATCCTCAACGGCTCCAGAATGGGGACGGAGATCGACTCTCACGATTACGTGTTTCGGTAAGAAAAGAAAGACCAAACTCTTTAGATGGTTAGTCGTCACTTTGTCAAGATACTAAACAAACAATACGACCGATAATTAATCACATGAAATAATGACACGTCCCTGTGCTGTACATAGACGCTGTTTATTCCGTCTATTTGCCAAGCTAATATTTAGCAGTGGTGGGGATGCCACACGATAAAATACAGGGACACATGGATGGATTCACTTTATGATGATAGGATCACAATGGCTCGAATCTTCTGGCTGTCAAGACTGGGGACAGCACAGATTGCTCTTTAAACATGGGAGTGGCAGGATATTTCAGCTATTTGTTGATCGTGTCTGTTAAACATTGTTCCAGGTTTGTGGAATGATGCGTTGTACATACAGGCCACAGAACCTAAGTTCACATGCTCCTTGAAGTCACCAGTGGACGCATCAACCCAAATATTCCAAACTATCTCGTTGATTTGTTCTGGCCTTTCTGACTTGTGGTGCCGTGGTGTTAAACTAATCAAAGCGTTCACCAGAAATGATGCTTCTTTGTAAGTAACTGCATCCTGGCAATAAAGAAACAGCTCGGCCCACAGGAAACCAAAGCCAGCTCCCAGCTTCTCTACAGCTCAGTAATAAACATGTTAACAAGCTACGGTTTGAAGCTTCACACTTACTTAGGCATCAGTCTACAACTGTGGAAACTGTATTTGCAGCAGTGCATGATGAGAAACTTCCATTGTTTCACAGACAGTTTGGTGCAATGAGGCTTGTTTAGGCATCAGGACTCTGTGTGACGGTTCACGTGGGTGTTTATCCACTTCAATGCAGAGTTTCTTTCCTATTTGCTCTAAGACGCACATCGAAGCAGGTTTTGACAGTATGTGCGTTGTACATTCATGTGAGCATCGTTTGTCTCCGTTTGTTTGGTAGGATGAACGGTGCGGTCATCAAAGGCTACGAGGAGGACGTAGGAAACAAGACATCTGTGTACGTTCACACGGCCCACTCCATCACTTCATCGCATTACTGGCTCAAGAAGTACGGATACACATCGGTTCCTACAGATGAGGTAACACAACTCAGACGACAACAGTGATGCTTTACGTCCCTACACGTGCACACGTACTCTACATGCCCACGGGTCTCTTTGGACAGGGCATCAAATTTGTGCTGATTCCTGAGGGGATGAGGGATTTCAACTGGCTGCAGGGTCTGCTCAGAGGAGAACGGATCGCTGCTGGCTCGTACAAAAACGAGAGGTGAACAATCACTCGCTAACGTCATTAACCTACACACACACATGCAGCGTCCTTCAGGTCCCAGAGAAATGGACGTTTACTTATGTCACTTATTTATGTGCTCATTAACTTTAAACAAGCAAATTTAATATAATCATTGAATCAGACAAGCAAGCAGATACCAGTTAGTAGAATTAATGGAGGTTGAAGTCATGTGAAACACTCACACTGAACCTGATCAAACCCTATTAAACATGTGATTTCTAATTAACAACACAGACAAGAGTCAACGAATCTCACGTTAGGTGACGTCATTTCGTCACCATCGCTGTGATGTTTGTGTTTCTACCCTGCAGGCCAAGGAGGTTCTACGGTGGACAGTACAACGAGAGCCGCTTCTACGTTCTGCACCAGGACTTTCTCAGATATGTGCGAAACAGGTCAGCCTTTCACAACCTTTTACTACATCAGTGAACGAGCAACCAGCAACTCAGGTTTCAGTGCACGTTGTCATATCCGTACAAAAACTGAGAGAGTGCATGTTTTCACAGGTTCTTACAGTCTGAAAGTCTAAATGCTTCATACTGGTCAATAGTCAGACCCACCAACGGTGCATTCACCATCTTCCTGGCTCTGCACACCTGTGACACAGTAAGCCACACATCACCTACACGATTATATTAGTGATCCTCGGTTGTTTCTCTCCACCTTCTGTCTTTCTGTTGTTCTCAGGTGAGTTTATATGGATTCATGACTGAGAACTACAAACAATTCTCCAACTACTATTTTGAGAGGAATGTGAAAACCAGGGTGATTTTCTACGGTAACCACGACTACATGCTGGAAATGAAAAGCTGGAAGAAACTACACAACAGCAAAATAATCAAACTATATCAAAGAGCAGACTCAGAAAGAGAGACACAAAAACCTGAGTCACACTGAGGCTGCAGCACCAAGCTTTTAAAATCCTCATTGAAAAGGAAACTGTCACTGCAGCCAACTGTGCTTATGTGACAGTTATAGGGAGTTTGGGGACAGGCTGATCAAAGGGAAGCTTGATGCTCATACAGTACACAGTCCAGTGTCTTACTATGGTGTTGCATTCAGGGTCTCTGTAATTATTTTTAAAAGACTCAAAACACGGGATTTGCTCGGTCTTTCTGTGGCGCACTGGACATTTATGGCGCTAGGGCATCCTATCCAGATCCCAGATCAGTCTTCTGTTGAACGCTGTCTGCTCACTGAACCTGGAAGATTCTCACCTGCTGTGCTTTAAGGCACCAGCAGAGCGACGATCAAGTTTCGCCACTAGGTGGCACTAGATGTGCTCACTGCCTGGTGACCCCTGCATAGCAGGAACCACGCAGACACAGAGCGGTAGCATCAGCAGCCAGAAGCGCTGGCTGAGCTGATTTGGACTGTGCTGTGTTCTATGTTGCACTTCATACTGTAGCGACCCAGCAGGTCGCTGGTGTGTTCGGCCCAGGGGAACTCTGGGTAATGGTTGTGTGTTTTTGCCGGCACCGTATGGGAGGATGCTGTGTGTGGCAGTCACCCCCCACCGGTGACCGGACATTTGTGGTGTTCAAAATAAAGCTCAGCTACCTCTGTTGGAGGTAGTTGTTAAAAGGCAGAAGTTGTCTGTGCTTTATTTGGAGCAGCTCGAGGCGCTTGGGGTCGTGCGGTGTATGGGGCACAAGCGTTCTCACATCCGCCTACAGTTTGCCCTAGCTTAGCCTGCTAGCACCTGAGCTAGCCGTTAGTTAGCTGCTAACAGTTAGCCAGGGCTAGTTAGCTTCCGCTCCGAACCCTCCCGCCGTTACAATACTATTAAAAAACTCAGTTGACACTGGACACAAGACTCTTCTATTCACGTGTGTAACATTTCCTCTACATTTCTGCCGGAGTCAGAGAAGCTCGTTTCTGGGCCACGCGCTTGAACAGATGGAGGAACCGGCCCAATGGGTTAACTCACAGCCCGTGAACCCGAACCTGCGGCCGACGCCACACAGACCTTAGAACCGGCCGTGAAGGAGGACGTGCAGTCTGGTGTGGACCGGCGTCAGGAGGCACTTCTCCATCCTGGATCTGCACAGCAGGTTTCAGATCCGTCAGGAGAGACGGGAGCACACGGAGAGAACCAAACAACACGAGTTATTACAACTTCTGAACTACAAACCTCATGTTCATGGAGCTCATTTCAGCCTGTGCAGACTGTGCACATGTAAACCTGAAACCATGGTAACATGTATGTTGACGCAAACATTCTAAAAACCTTTAGACAACAAACAGCAGAGAGAGAGGTAGGACAATTTAAAGCTCGGCTAAAAATGTGCATTTACTTATATTTTCTGCTTAGTTCAACCTAATAGTGTTTAGGAAGATGTTGATTTACTTTATCTGATTATTTCTGTTGAGTCAATGAGTTTTATGAGTTTAAATCTATTTGACTGAAACCAGCTTTGGATGCATCAGTGTGTTTTACAGGGACTATTGTGTTTATTACTAATTGATTTGGTTAAATGTGTCAAAAATCAGAGGACACACTGAGTAAAACCTTTGAAAAATATTACTATGAAGCTTTTACTGAAACATTTAATGAAGCTGATTTACCTTCAACTCAAACATGTTTTATGGACACATCTGTAAATATGTCCATTCCAACTACGCTGCATCTGTAACAAATACGTCTGATGGGACGATGCAGAGTTTATTTGGGCCACGCGTCAATTTAACGCAGCTTCTGTAGCTCTGACCATGTTCATCTCAGCCTGTGCAGACTCTGGCCAATCAGTCCTCACATGTTAAACCTGAAACCATGGTAACATGTATGTTGACACAAACATTCTAAAAAAACCTTTAGACAACAAACAGCAGAGAGAGAGGTAGGACAATTTAAAGCTCGGCTAAAAATGTGCATTTACTTATATTTTCTGCTTAGTTCAACCTAATAGTGTTTAGGAAGATGTTGATTTACTTTATCTGATTATTTCTGTTGAGTCAATGAGTTTTATCAGTTTAAATCTATTTGACTGAAACCAGCTTTGGATGCATCAGTGTGTTTGACAGGGACTATTGTGTTTATTACTAATTGATTTGGTTAAATGTGTCAAATTTCTGTTCAGTTCAAGCTAATAGTGTTTAGGAAGATGTTAAGTGACTTTGGCTGCGTAGTTTGAGTCGGTGACTGTATATTAGCCTGACATGTGCTTTTATTGGAGTCAGCCATGATGTGTCCCTTTGCTTTACTCGCTTTGAACTGGCTACGTTGATTTTGTGCTGATTTGACTAAAGCTCGGACTCTGAGAGGAACCAGGCCATAGACGCTGGTTGTCCGGGTTTAAAGTTAACACGCGGCTTCACAGCGGGGACATTTAACCTGCAATAAGTTGACATATTTGGTTCTGGACGGGTGAGAGGTTTTAAGGGAGGCCTGACAGTCGACAGCTGTGTGAAGCTATCGGTGTCAGGAGCTAACGCTTAGCATGCTAAAGGCGATGCTAGCCGTTAGCACGGCGATGCTAAGTGAAGCTCGGTACCGTGGTCAGCTGCAGAGACGCCTGCTCCTCTGTCCCACTCTCCCCTCTCAGAGGTTCCTCCTCTGGGGAACCGACCACGGCCTCCGCTTCTCTGGCAGAACGAACATGTCCAGACAAGTCGCACAGTAAGATCCGAGTAAGAAACCAGCCGAGTAAGAGACAGGAAGTGTTGCTATGGCGACGCTTTGTGCACTTTGTTACGTAAAATCAGGTGGGAGCCACCCAGTGAAAAAGGGAGAAGCCAAGAGACAGAAAGGATTGAATTCATCAAAACCCACCTCATTAAATACTGGTGTTCTCCATTCACACGTCTCACTGAAAGCTGCTGTTCCACTAGTGACAACAACAACAGCTGACTTACCAATAAATGCTGTGTCCACTGAAATCATCATCATGTTTCTACTAATCACGCTGAGTGGAAGGTGCTTATGTTCTAACGGCATTTAACACTAGGTCACAGGTCAAACAACGTGTGGCACTAAAGAGAAGTGTTGCTACCAAGGCTTTTAAAGCTGGGTGTCAGCTTCTGTCCACACGTCAGCACTCAGTCTGTGTCCGTCTAGAAAAGACCACATCAGTGTGTTTCTGTTAACTAACACGGAGGAAGCGTAATTATTCATTTGATTTGAAATTAAAAATGCAATGTTTTCATGGTGTCGCTGATATTTTATTCAAAACTAACCTTTAATATTATGTGTCATTACAGATAAGAGCGCGAGGAAATAAGACCACAGAATGATTAATGGTATTTGGACGACGGTGGTGGAGGAGGAGCTGGAGCTGGAGGTGATGGAGATGGACAAAGTCACATTAGAGGTGGCGGTGGACGAAGACAAGGCGATGGAGGAAGAGAAGGTGACATTAGTAGAGGTGAAAATGTCAAAGTGGTGGAGGTTTAAACACTGGGTACGGAGGAAGTGCACAAGGGGACGGGAATATGAAGCTGGCACATTAATGCAGGAAGAGAGGGTGGAAGTGGGGGGGACAAAAGTAAACAAGGAGAATTAGACTGGGTACACGGAAATAAAGTTAACAATTGGGTACAAACAAAAGAGGACAGAACATTTGGCAAAAGTAAACTGAAATGGCAGGGATTACGCAATAAAACAAAAGTCCAAACACACCCTATAAATGAGGGTCTGTCTTGGTAGAAGTTAGCTAAGCAGTTTGGGCCTAAGTTTCTTTTTCTAAAACAGCCAAAAAAAAAAAAAAGAAGATGAGTTTGAGTCTGAGCAACTTTATATGCAGTATTAAGGTGGGCCTTAATGAGGAGTCCCAGTTATGGAAGGCGGACACAGACTTACTCAGTCTGTGTCCGCCTAGAAAAGACCACATCAGTGTGTTTCTGTTAACTAACACGGAGGAAGCGTGATTGTTTGATTTGAAATTAAAAATGCAATGTTTTCATGGTGTCGCTGATATTTTATTCAAAACTAACCTTTAATATTATGTGTCATTACAGATAAGAGCGCAAGGAAATGATTAATGGTATTTGGACGACGGTGGTGGAGGAGGAGCTGGAGCTGGAGGTGATGGAGCTGGACAAAGTCACATTAGAGGTGGCGGTGGACAACAACAAGGCGATGGAGAAGGTGACATTAGTAGAGGTGAAAATGTCAAAGTGGTGGAGGTTTAAACACTGGGTACGGAGGAAGTGCACAAGGGGACGGGAATATGAAGCTGGCACATTAATGCAGGAAGAGAGGGTGGAAGTGGGGGGGACAAAAGTAAACAAGGAGAATTAGACTGGGTACACGGAAATAAAGTTAACAATTGGGTACAAACAAAAGAGGACAGAACATTTGGCAAAAGTAAACTGAAATGGCAGGGATTACGCAATAAAACAAAAGTCCAAACACACCCTATAAATGAGGGTCTGTCTTGGTAGAAGTTAGCTAAGCAGTTTGGGCCTAAGTTTCTTTTTCTAAAACAGCCAAAAAAAAAAAAAAGAAGATGAGTTTGAGTCTGAGCAACTTTATATGCAGTATTAAGGTGGGCCTTAATGAGGAGTCCCAGTTATGGAAGGCGGACACAGACTTACTCAGTCTGTGTCCGCCTAGAAAAGACCACATCAGTGTGTTTCTGTTAACTAACACGGAGGAAGCGTGATTGTTTGATTTGAAATTAAAAATGCAATGTTTTCATGGTGTCGCTGATATTTTATTCAAAACTAACCTTTAATATTATGTGTCATTACAGATAAGAGCGCAAGGAAATGATTAATGGTATTTGGACGACGGTGGTGGAGGAGGAGCTGGAGCTGGAGGTGATGGAGCTGGACAAAGTCACATTAGAGGTGGCGGTGGACAACAACAAGGCGATGGAGAAGGTGACATTAGTAGAGGTGAAAATGTCAAAGTGGTGGAGGTTTAAACACTGGGTACGGAGGAAGTGCACAAGGGGACGGGAATATGAAGCTGGCACATTAATGCAGGAAGAGAGGGTGGAAGTGGGGGGGACAAAAGTAAACAAGGAGAATTAGACTGGGTACACGGAAATAAAGTTAACAATTGGGTACAAACAAAAGAGGACAGAACATTTGGCAAAAGAAAACTGAAATGGCAGGGATTACGCAATAAAACAAAAGTCCAAACACACCCTATAAATGAGGGTCTGTCTTGGTTAGCTAAGCAGTTTGGGCCTGAGTTTCTTTTTCTAAAACAGCCAAAAAAAAGAAAAAGAAGATGAGTTTGAGTCTGAGCAACTTTATATGCAGTATTAGGTGGGCCTTAATGAGGAGTCCCAGTTATGGAAGGCTCCCAAGAAGGGTACGATGTACCTGTGCCGTGTACAGAGACCGCCATCGTCGCCTCTACAGGGTGAGCTGAAACTGAATTCGGGGACTTTTGGTTATGTGTTTCAGCACATTACCGGCGAACTTTTGCTATAACAGCTAGAGGAAGGTGAAACTTTTTCTCCAGACACCGTGACAGTGCCTCTGTTGGTGAATGACTGGGGCGTTCTGAGACATATAATCATGGATTATGTCAAAGACTGTATGTTTGATGCGGTTGTATGTTTGATGCGGTTGCCAAAAAGGAAAAGAAGGTCAAAGAAACGAGGCCTGCTGGTTCTGATGCTGATGGCGGCGGTAACCCTGATGTATTCAGAGATGTGTGGGAGACTCAGTGCACCCCATCGGGTAAATGGTTTTACAAAATAATCACAGAGTTTAACAAAGATGGACCAACCTTCATGAAGCTGTACCGTTTCAACAGCGAGTGTGGGGTTTTTCAGTCCGTGCTCAACATGCCTGTCCCTGCCTGGTTGGAGATATTTGACAAGTGGGGAGAGAAAATAGCAGAGATGCAAGAAATGGTGGTTTTGAAACGATCTCTGTTTGTGTAAACGCCTCTTGGTTTTCCTCCCCGCCCCATCGACACACCTCCGGCCTTAGATTTTAAGGAGTACATTTGCAACGGATGTCACATATCTCATCCTAGCCAGATGCAACATACCTGCCCCCTAAACTTCTTCCTACACACCCATTACGAAGACCTAAAGAAGAGGGTGGTGACGAGTCGCTTCATCCTGGCAGCCTTGAAGCTGCTGGCTAATTACAACATTTATGTCTCGGAGGAGAGGGTCCGAGAAGTGTGCAAGGCCATTCTGCTGGAATTAAGGCCTTCTGAAAAAGTGTTGGAAACTATCGTGGACATACAAGACGAGTTAGTAGGAGACTCTGAATCAAAGATTGAAAATCTTCAGAAAGCCGTGGACTTTTGGGAGGGGAAGGACCTTGACACCTCAATATTGATGACTCCTTGATGTTGAACTCTGTATCTAATAGTTTTTTGTATCTATTGATTGGTAGTATGTATTTTGCTTTGCATAGATGTTAGTTTTATTTTGCTTTGCATAAATGTTAGTTTTATTCTGCTTTGCATAGATGTATGTTTTATATAAATGATAGTATGATTATGTTTTATTTAGATGATAGTATCATGTGCCATTTTTGTATGACTTTTTAAATAAAAACGTTTAAGTGAATTAAATCCTTGTCATTTGTTAAAACCCTACATAGGCGGGTGACGATGGTGAGTGAGGGCCAGAGTAGAGAGTGCTGCTCTAGGTAAACGATGGCTCCTAAACTTGAAACTTTGAAGAAGATTTATTACAATCCGACTCATCCCGGCAGCTATGGAGGGGTGCAGGCTTTACATAAAGCCGTTGAGTTAGAGTCTGGTAAAAAAGTAAGTCTGGATCAAATTAAAAGTTTTCTATCAAAACAAGACGCTTACACTCTGCACAAACCTGTAAGGACCCGCTTTGTCAGAAATGTTTTTGTAACGCGACCTCTCAATGAGTTTCAAGCCGATTTGTGTGACATGCAGGCCCTGGCATCTTACAACGGCTACAAGTTTCTGTTGACGGTCATCGGCGTTTTTTCCAAAAAGGCTTATGTCAGGGCTATTCGAAATAAGGGGGCCAAGGAGGTGACGGATGCTTTTGCATCTATTCTAACAGACAGCGGCGTTCCCAAAAATCTCCAGACGGATTTAGGAAAAGAATTTCACAACAAACTATTTAAAGCTCTGATGAAGAAGCACGACATCCACCACTTTAGCACGTCTAGCGGCGTCAAAGCCTCAGTCGTCGAACGATTCAATAAAACGCTAAAACATAAATTATACCGTTACTTTACGGGTAAAAACACCCTGAGATACATGGATGTTTTAAATCTGTTTGTGGACGGCTACAACAACAGCTACCATTCAAGCATAAAAATGACCCCTTCTCAAGTGAACGCCAAAAATACCTCTCAAGTATTTCAAAACTTGTACGGTTCATTCCCTTTACGTCATAAAAACAAGTTAAAGATGAACTTTAAAAAGGGAGACCTGGTGAGAACCTCCAAGCTGAGAGGAGTGTTTGAGAAAAAGTACACACAGGGTTTTACGGATAAGGTATTTAAAATAAGCGAATGCGTTCCCCGGATTCCGCCTGTATACAAGCTAGAGGATTTTGATGGGGAACCCATCGTAGGCTCGTTCTACGAAGCCGAATTGCAAAAAGTGGAAATGGATCGAGACAAAGCCTTTCAGGTGGAGAAGATTTTGGGACGGCGCAGGATACGAGGTGTGGACCATGTGCTGATTAAGTGGAGAAACTGGCCCGTGAAATTCAACAGTTATGTCAAGCCCAGCGACGTGAAGAATATATAAAAGCTACAGGACGGGTCGTGTTCAGAACCATTTTACAACATGGAGCAGACTGGATTTTACATAACCCTGCCGTCCAACGCTTGCATGGAGACTTTTAAAGACAACAAGGGTTCAGAATTTCGAACGAACCTGGCCCAGCATATAGATTTAAAAGGTAAACGGTAGGTGGCTCTGACGGATATCTCATATCCACACACGTGGCCGACGGTGCCTATAGGCAGAGAATTTTTTAAATGGATGGACACTTGGGAACACGGAGTTCCAGAGAAACCCGACATTCCCAACCCAGCGGACGAGGCTAAATACAAGGTTCACGTACAAGGAAGTCTATAGAAAGCATTACATCGACTCTGAACGCCTACTTTGGAAAGTTGAAAATTGACGTCAACTTGTCTTACGATGAGTATATGCGTCATTTCATGTGGAGAGGCAGCGGGAGATACAAAATTAAAGTTTCTCCCCCCATGGGATACATACTGGGACTGGAGACTCACGAGTGGCTTTCAGCAGGACCGGGAGCTCGCTTTTCACCCCATCTGGCGGATTTAAAAGCGGGGTTTTATCACATGTTTATTTATTCAGATATCGTGCAGCATCAGGTGGTGGGTGACGCTTTCGCTCCTCTCCTGCGCTGTGTGCCGGTCGAAGGAAAGTACGCAGACGTCATCACGAGTTCGTTTAACCCTCCTCAATATCTGCCTCTTTCAAAATCTCACATCGAGAGTCGAAATTAAGACGGATCAGAACGAACCGTTGACTTCGGATACGGCGAAACGCTGCTCAAGCTTCACTTTAGACCCTTAAGAACATGACGCCCCGGGCTTACAATCCAGACCCCTACCGTTTGGTGAGTTACTACGACAACCAAGCGGGCTCGGGCCTTCCGGGCTTTTCAGGCTCTCCGACTCAGTATGGCAGGGGTATAGGTTCTATCTTTTCAAAACTGTTTCGGTTTGTATTGCCTCTTGTAAAAAGGGGCTTTAGCATACCATATACCCCACCTAAGCTCAGCGGCTAAAAACATAGCTTCGGACGTGATAAGCACAGCCGTCGGTAAGCTCACGGGCAAACGAGAGGGTGACAGCAGCCAGGAAGGATCCGGACTGTTGGTTCTAGCCCGAAGACCCTGGAGACGCCCCCCAGGCACCCGTTTACAAGGATCTAAAAAAGCCAGAAAAACTCAAAAAACCAAGTCAGTCGCGGGTAGAAGACTTAAAGGAAGGATGTCCGTTGCCAAGATCCAAGATATATTTTAGAAAACATGGCTCTAGTACACGAGAAATCCTCAGAATGCATCATGTCGGAGTTGGATCTGTTTTCGTGTCCCTATTCCCAGCTCAGCGTAGAGGAAAAACAATACGGCGAGATTTCACCTGTGTCCTCTATAACTCCTCGAGGACCTATTGAATTTTATGTGGCGGGGGAAGGTGAAAAATATTTGGACCTGAACGAAACTCTACTGTTTTTAAGGCTGAAAATTACCAAAGCCGACGGGACGGATCTTGCTGCAGACGCTCCGGTAGGGATCATCAATTGCCCCCTCAATACAATATTCAGCCAATGCGACGTTACTCTGGGAGATAGGTTAATTTCCCAGTCCAGCGCCACTCATCCGTACAGGGCCATGTTGGAAACTCTTTTGAACTATTCGCCCGATTCCCTAAAGACTCAGTTCAGTTCAGGGCTCTTTTATCACGACACACCGGGGAAGTGGACGCCGTCACCGTCAATAATGGCCCAAACAGGGGATTATGCGAGCGAGCTAAATACAGCGAGACTTCTAAAGAATTTCATGTGCTAGGACCCCTCCACGCTGACATTTTTTTTTGCGAGAGACTGCTTTTAAACTCGGTGGATCTCAACATAAAGCTGACGAGAGCCAGCGACTCCTTCTGTCTCATGCACGCCGCAGACGCCAATTACCGTCTGCATATCCTAGGAGCTTCTCTCTTTGTGAAAAAAGTCACAGTGTCGCCCGCCGTACGCATAGGCCATTCATCAGCCTTGACTAAAAGCAACGCCCTCTATCCTCTTTCACGCGTCAACGTAAAAACTTTTTCCATTCCGCCACTTTTTTCGACTCGTTCGGCTTTCCCCCTGATTTTCTATACTACCCAGAAACCATACAGACTTTTCTGCAGAGAGGATCCCGAATCATTTACCATCACGAGAAAACGTTGCAACATCCTTTGTCAACGGTCTGTGGGGAACATTGTGTATATTATTTATGCGGTTTATCCTATGGCAGAGTGCTAAAGCTGTTCGGTTCTAACGTTTCCAGAAATTACTCGGTTGTAGTTGATTTTGTTAAATGCTATCAAAAATGCGTGGCTCGTTCAGGACCCTGTTAAAGCCACAGAGTGTGTTCATTAAAAATGTTTAAGGAATGCCATAAACTGTAGAAAATGTTTCAGATGTACTTTAGATGTTTTAGATTTAATTGAAAAATTTTATGATTTGTGTGTGGAAAACAAAAATACTCTGAGACTTTTTTTTTTTTTGATTGAATAAAAATCTTTTTATTTAAAACCCAAAAAAGACAAGCGTGTTATTTAAGACAAAGTAGTCCATCTAGGGGACAAAGTTACAACCTTCTTGCTATTGTGAGGGAAAACCCACTCAGGGGTTTTTGGCTCTGGGGTGCTTTTAGACGCATTTCCCATTCTGGGGTAAATCCAGTCGGGTGAGTCAAAACGTTTACTCTTGGTCCTCTTCCTGGGTGTTAAATCGTCCTCAGCTACATCGTTTTTAAAGGAAGGCTTGCCGCCCTCTTTATAAGCCAGCATTTACTCACGAGCCTGTTTATTGGGTACGCTGGATAGAGGTATGTTTAGTCGAGACAAAGTCTGTAGAAAAACGTCCCATCCCAGCGGTAGGAACTCCCTAGAGGTCTTGCGTGTAAGATTCAACCTCTTGATCAAATCCAACATATGCGACCCCTGAACGACGGCTCCTTTAAAGATAAATTCGCCGTTGCCGTTCCACCTGTCAGGACCCCCTGACTCTGCTATTTTTTGTAAAATACAGTTGGCGTTCTTTTGAAAACGGGGGTTAACGTTCGCTGTAACATCTTGGATAATTTGAGCCGGAGGTCTCTCGATCACAGGGTATTCCAGTACCGGAGGTTCCTCTTTAGGCAGACTGAGTGTAATTTCTCTGTTCTCCCCTCGCTTCTGTTTCTGCAGTGTAAGATAGCGATGTAATAGCATGGTGTATATTTAAATTTTAGTAAGATTTTTTTGTTCCAACACGTCGAGCATCTGCACGTCCAAATCCGTTTCTGCTCTGTCTCTGATATCGCCGGGCGTGGATCTGTCAGGTAACCTGTTTAGCTGCTCCTGAGACAGGAGGTACATTTTCTTGGAAGCCATTATCTGTTAATCAGACCTCCCACGAGTTGTCCCAGTATCGGAATAGCGGCTGTGAGTAACGGCAGTAGTCTCCTTTTTGAATAAGTCATTTCTTTTTGCTTAAAGCAGTCTTTTTATCGGCCAGGGTTCTGCGAATTTTTCTCTGACGTTTTAGTTTGTTGTACGACAGAGAAATATTCCCCTTGAGGAGATTAAAGGCCAGTTCACACACCGTCTTCACGAGGTCTGGAGAGCAGGCAGCGAGGAGAGCCTTACGCTGTCGTGGGCTGTTTGAGACTAAAACTTTTAGGAGAGGCAGGTTTCTTTTCAGGCGTTCTGACATTTCTATTTTCTAGCGGGGAGATACACGCAGGTTCTCTCGTGCGGCAGCACCCCCGTTCTCAGTCTGAATCGTTCTGAACAGGAAGGCGTCAAGTCAACCAAAAAATTGCTGTGAGGTTTTTTTGTAGCGTCCTCATAACTCTCCATAAAGTAAGCTTTCTGTCTAGGGAATATCTGGTTAGCTAATACAGAGGTCTGCAGTTTATCGCGAGGGTTTTTAAACAGAATGAGGTGAGTACTGTTCAAATTCAAAGTTCTGCTGTACTTTTCTTTATGAAAAATATTTTGGGTCAGAAACATAACCGACATGTTACGATGATGTCTGTACTGTGTAAAGATTTTCACCACCTCTGGATGCTCTGGGGCAGGGGTATTCAACTAAAATTCAAAGAGGTCCGGTTACGCACATTTTTTGGAAGCAAAGGTCCAGAAGATTATAATGTCTAACTATTTGCTGTGATATATTATTAAGTAGCCTGCATATAATCAGTACTTGACTGTCAAATCAAATTAATTCAGTACAATTCAAAAACCTTTTGACAAACTGAAACTCAAACTGAACATATATTTACAATGTTATCTAATTCATGAAATAAAAGCTGGGCTGCTTTTCAAAATAAGCAAGAATACAAATGTTCAAATAAGAGCTTTAAGGAAAGGCATTAAAAAAAACTATTTTACATCTTGACTCAAAAGTCTCAACCAATTTAACTGGTAAAAAAACCTGAACATATCCTAACAACTGAACACTTTTGGAGGCTCATCTTCTTCCCCTCATATATTTAACCCACGTGCAGGACTCAGTGCTGGGATGTATCGTCTGTCTGCGGCCGTTTGATCCAACCCTTTTGTGTGTTTTTGAGCTTCAGTGAGAACATTGAGCATCTAGCGTGTCCTGCTAAAATTTTAAACCTGGGTTTGAATGGAGTCAGGACCATTCTACACACGTGGGTGTTCACTGGTTAACCTGGAACGAAGTTTTGTCTTGATTATGTAATAGTGGAGAAAGCTGCCTCGCAGTTGTGTGTGGAGCCAAACATGTACAGGCTATCGTCTGTCTCTCCCTTTGTTGTCGCTAGCTACGTGCAACTGTTATCACCGTTTTTGTTTGTTAATTCCTTTGCAACCGCAAACTTTCTTTTAGCTGCAGGTGCTGTTGAGTCGCAAAATTTAGTGCCTGTGATCCACAGAATCGATTGGCTAAGTGAAATCACGTGGTTAACACATTCAATTGGCCTTCACCAAATAACTACCGTAAAAATCGCAATAGCCGCGCGGGTTAAAAGTAAAGTGCCCCGCTAGATTTTGAATCAAATGTTCTGTCTGTAGCTCCGGGTCCGTATGGGACAGCTTCTGGGTCCGGATCCGGACCGCGGTCCGCCTGTTAGTGACCGCTGCTCTAGGGCATAGGTGTCAAACTCTGGCCTGCGGGCCAAATTTGGCCGCAGCGTAATTATATTTGGCCCGCGAAGTCATACCAAATTCAATCACGACAGGACCCAGTAACGCCCTCTCCTCTGTTGACCGTAGTCATGGTATGTAATACTGGCACCGTGCTACCCTCCCAAAATGGCTAAAAGAAGCCTTCACAGTGTTGTTTCCTAATCTTTATTATCACTGTGAAGCAAATGTAGACACTTGTGTACTTGCTCACTGTGCACCCGGAGCGGCCGCTTCTGGGTCATTGAACGCCTCGTTTTTCTGCCTGACTCGCGGAGCAGAAGAGACAGATCGATCGTTTTCAACTTGCTGGGAATTCAACGATTTACAGTCTTTGGACATGAAACTCACACAAGTTGCAGCTTAAAGTATTAGTGATTAGTGTCACGGTTTCGCTGCAACGAGCCCGTTTAATGGGCTTCGCTCGAATCGGCACAGCTACAGCAATCAGAACGTCTCTGACAGGCTGCGTCAGTGACCTTGCATTTCAGTTGTTTAGGTGGTCACATGGTTAGTCTGCTGTGCGTTACTGCGAGAGACTGCGGGTTCAAATCCTGCTGGAGACATGACCCTTAACAGTGATGTGTGTTGTCATCACATTGAATCTGAATGTTCTGCTTGTTGTAACTGTGCTTTGAAAACTTCATCAATGTCAGGAAAGTCTTGCAAAATTCTATCAACACGTTTTAGGGGTTTTCTATACTTTTACTGTTTGGATCAACTCAACTGGGTTTTATTTAGTTATTTAATTATAAACACTTACTTCATATTATTTCATTATGCTTTATTTTATAATTTAAGACTTTTCACTTGTTCTGAACATGTTTAGCTCTTTTTTAATCACTTATATTTTTCTTAAACTACTTTTAAGAACTTTTTAAACTCTCCAACTACAGTCAACAGTTCTTGGGAATTCAGCATCACAGCCTTCACAGAGCAGTTTCTTACTTAGTCTAGTTTAGTATTAAGCTTTGCTTGTTCCATATCCACTTTTTAAGCAAAACTTGTTTGGGTCCATAAGAAAAGGTTCATTGTTATATCTGGTGGAAGATTTTTTTTTCAATAAATATCAATATTGGCCCACGACTTTGTTCCATTTTTGAATTTTGGCCCACTGTGTATTTGAGTTTGACACCCCTGCTCTAGGGCCTCGAATATCACATCGTCCAGAATGATAAGATGCTTTTGACTTCTGGGAAACAGGGTTTCATCGTCAAAAGAAGAGGGCAGGCCTTTCACAAACGTTATTCTTTTATTGGTCTTTTGTATTTCTTCATACAGAGGTTGAAACGATGTAAATATCCACACAATGTTATCAGGTACAGCATCCAAAACATGTTTGCAATTTTCCAATACACTTTTTACAAAGAATGTTTTTCCAGAACCGCTGGGCCCCAGAACGAGGCACGAAAAGGGCAAGTTTAGACCCGGGTTCAAATCAGTTTCCTCCCACATTTTTTTCAATAACCAAAAGGTAAACTTTTACCGCCTTGAAGCAATCGGCTCTTGTCAAACACTACACAAAACCTTTTCTCCGTAGAGACGTTTTTTAGAACGAATCCGTTTTTGTTGCGCGTAATATTATGCTGAGGGGCTTTTAAAACTCTCTCTGCAGCTGCCCCTGGTCTATCAACATAATTCTCAACAAGAGTTTTGACAAAATTAATGGTCTTAGAGCATTCAAAGGTCTTAGTGATTCCTTTCACTTTAAGTTCGACCTTACCTCCGACCGTCTGGTAGGCGTAGCTTTTAGGCCCTGCAGAAACAAATTCCTTGATAGTGTCGGAATTCAACTCGTCGATTAGATCGCCCAAATAGTGACCCAGCTCTGTTTCACCCGGTCTCGTCACATAGATGAGACTGTCTGTGTCGTAATACAGCACCCACTCTTGAAGCTGTTCCATGTAACTGTACAGCTTCAACCTACCGTAAACCGTGGTGAATGCCGGTACATTATCCGATGAATTGGGGCGGGGCTTACAGCGATCATTATAGCACCACTGAATCAAAGCAGCGTCGTCGTTGAGAAAGTTAAAGTATTTAATCAGATGCGTTCCTGAAAACATGTAGTTGAAGAAAAGTAAAATTTGCCCAGAAAAGTAAAAAATGATTACACTCCTAATAATTAATAATTACAATAAATTAATAATTAATAATTACAATAAATTACACTCCTTGTAATCTCGGATGTATTTTAACCTACTTGCCTCATCCGTCACATCAGGAGGATAGCCCGAGGCTTCCTGTTTGCCCTTTAAAAAGGTATGAATATACCCTTTAACAAGATCAACGCTCTGTTCTTCAAAGTGCCATACCTCACTAATTTCAACGATTTTGTAGCCTTTTTTTAAAGCTTTTGTAACCTCTGGGGTGACCCAAACACCTTCTAACGCACGTTCCTCGTTGTTGTGCTGAAAATTCATTGTGAAAATGAGCGTCCCTTTGCTAGATCTGTAAGGCAGCATCGGGAAAAACAGGCCTCTGGGAGGATAAACTTTGGCTTTGACAAATCCGAAGTAACTGTCTAGAGACTTAAAGTCTCTGAATACAATTTCGGGATGTCCTAGCGGATAGGAGCCTGTGCAGTTGACATAAGGATACAGAGAAGTAACATCGACGTATCTTACAATTTCGTTCTCCCCTTCCCACAGCTACCCCATCCATGGTCTCTCTTGTTCGCGGATGACGTATTCCTCTCGAACCAAGAAAGAGATGAAATGCAGGAGACTGAACCTCAAAAAGACTGAGTACCTGGAATGGGGGGAGCAAACCGACGGCACCATCACAGTCGAAAATGAAGAGTTGAAGACCGAAAAATTCAGATACCTGGGCTCAGTCATCAGCAGCGACGGGAGTATCACCGCGGACGTCCGAGCACGAATAAATGCAGCTTGGCTGAAATGGCGACAAGTCACTGGTGTCCTCTGCGACAGAAGGATGCCCGATCGGCTGAAAGGAAAGAACTACAAGACAGTCGTACGCCCAGTCGCCCTATACGGATCCGAATGCTGGCCCGCCTCTACCACACACGAGCAAGCCCTCAACAGCATGGAAATGAAAATGCTACGTTGGAGCCTTGGAATCACCAGGTGGCACCGCATTATGAACAAAGACATCCGTAAACGACTTGGAGTAGCCCCAATCAAGGAGAAAATGCTCGAGTCGCGCCTAAGGTGGTATGGTCACGTCATCCGAAGCAACGAAGACTCCGTTGCCAAAACAGCCATGCGGATCGACCCAGATGGAAGACGGCCCCGCGGCAGGCCCAAGAAGCGTTGGATGGACCGAATCAAAGAAGACCTGAAGATCGTCGGCGCATCCCCAGAAGACGCCCTTGACAGGACCAAATGGAGAAACCTCTGCTGCCGAGTGGACCGTGCATTTGCGGGACAAACGCCAGGATAGAAGAAGCCTTACAACCAGCTTTCTGCTTTTTCATAGTGCATTTTTGCACAGTGCTTTTTCACCGCTCTCGGACCAGAGCAACACCCTGGGAACTCTAGCTCCACGGCTATTTTTTCAACTTTAGTTGTTCGTTGTCTTGTTGACCTTATATGCCAATCTGCTTTTTCTCCACAGCGTTCACTTCAGGCAGGACCCGCTCAGATTCACACACACTCCCGGCTGGATGAGATGCCCCATCCCCACACACACCCTCCAGTCTGCAGCATGAGAAAAACACTTCATCAATAAACCTGAGAACCAACAGAATCTGTAAAACTATTCTACATCACATAAAATAAATGCTTTGTTGCTATTTCAATAAAGGTCTTTCAGTAACTCATTCTTTTGGCATTTTTTTATTATTATTAATTTATTCACCGTACGTTCCCACGATCTCATCCGGTTATGACGTGGACCAATCAGAAACTATGTGAAGACGGTGACCTTATGACCTACACCTGTCAAATTAAGTTGATGAGAGGTGGTTCTTATTGTGTGTGTCCAAGTATTATAAAAAAGATTAAAACTAGAAAGAAAGGGAGAGAGGGGAGGAGAGTAAAAGGAAAGTAGAGGGAGGAGGAGAGAAAGGAAAGGGAGGGGGAGGAGGAGAAGGAGGAAAAAGAGGAGGAGCGGGAGGAGGAGCAGTGGAAGTAGGAGGAGAAATAGGAGGAGCAACGAGAGGAGAAGGACGAAAAAGAGGAGGAGGAGCGGAAGGAGGAGAAGAAGGAAAAAGAGGAGAAGCAGCGGGAGGAGGAGGAGCGGAAGGAGGAGGAGGAGGCACAAAAAGAGTGGAAAGACCAAGAGAGGAAGGAGGTAGAAGGAGGAGCACAGGAGCAGCCTGACAGCCTGGGCCACTCAATGTCAAAGTAAGAGTCTAATGGTTTCTACTGTAAATGTCTGTGGCAGCCACCTGACGACAACGTGACCAGCGGAGACGCCGCGACCGTGGTGTGTGTGGCGTTAAGCTCAAGGAGGACGGGGGTGTGTGTCTGTGTGGGAGGAGCGTGTGTGTGTGTGTTGGTACCAACGAGCTACAGCTGCGCCGTATGAGCGCACACTGAGCGTTTGACGCGAAGCTGCCATCAACCGCTGGGACTGACGAGCCTCAGGAGACAGGAGTCGGCCGCCAATCGTAGGGTCGGCGGTCGACTCCCGGCTCCTCTGGACTTGATGGATGTAAAATAGAAAAGTATCGCGACCGTAAGTCGACTCAGTGACCACCGCTACCGGCCGGGTTTGGAAGGCTGGTTCGCCCACGACGGGTAAGATCCCACCTCAAATCCCGGGACGACCTAAGGCAGGCACAGTCACGATAACCTGGGAGGCTTTTTCTCTGACGCGCCAGGCACATGCCCCCAAAACATAACGACACGGAGACGGTGGTGGGTAGGGCCGCCATCGTCTCGGTGCCAAATGGTGTTCAAAGGAACGGGCAAAGTAGCGGGTGCGAGAATCCAACAACAGCCTCTTAGCTGCTAGTGGTGCGTTAACATGGAAGGCTGGTTCGCCCGTGACGGTTAAGATCCCACCTCAAACCCCGGGACGACCTAAGGCACAGTCACGATTGTTTGAAGTCACTTACGAGCCTCAGGAGACAGGAGTCGTCCACCAATCGTAGGGTCGGCGGTTCGACTCCCGGCTCCTCTGGATTTGATTGATGGTTGATGTGTCGTTCAGACGCTGGACTGACTATGAGTCTATGAGTCCACTCAGTGACCTCCAGGTTTGGAAGGCTGGTTCGCCCATGACGGGTAACATTCGTAAACCGGGAGGCACAGTCACGATAACCTGGGAGGCTGTTTTCTAGGGTGCATGCCCCCAAAACATGACAAGTCAGGACTAACGAGCCTCAGGAGACAGGAGTCGGCCACCAATCGTAGGGTCGGCGGTTCGACTCCCAGCTCCTCTGGACTCTGGTTGATTTGTTCTTCAGACACTGAAGGCTGACAGTTGTTCCCAGTGTGTGAATGTAGTTTGCATGTTCTCCTCATGTCGGTTTCCTCCCACAGTCCAAAAACATGCAGTCAGTTAACTGGAGACTCTAAACTGTGACTGTTTGTTCCTCTCTGCCTGTATGTGGTTCTGTGATGGACTGGCGACCTGTCCAGGCTAAACCCTGCCGCTCGCCCACATAGAAAGTTAGAAAGGTGCTTTATTCAAGCCACAGCACAGCGTCCAGCAGGAACCAGTGACAGCTGGGACAGGCTCCAGCAGCCGCCACCCTTGAAGCGGGTGAGCGGCTGAAGATGAGTGCCCCCTTCCTCCCTCCACGCTTACAGCCCCCGCCTCAGCACCCACTTCACTCTCCAGGTGAGTGACCTCTGCTGAGCCGTCCACCCCTTCAGGGAGGCGGCGGCTCATCGGGACGTTACCTGTGTTGTTCGAGTCACGGGAGTCACGGCGTGAACATAAAGGTGTCGAGGTTCCTGGGGTGAGTTGTACTGACTGTACTCTACGCGAGTGGAGGCCAGGGGTGGGTGGACCTCTCTGTTTGGTAGGTCTGCACGGTTTGGTCCAGAAGAGTCTGGTTGTTAGTGGAGAGGCTGTAGGTGAAGGTTTCTCAAGCCACGTTAGGTCACATGGACGAAGTTCGTACTAAAATATGGAGAGATGCTAAATGTCAGTCTCCATGTATTAATAGGTTAGAGTAGTGTTTTATTGTTAGGATTCATTATGTTTATATTACTAGGTTTTGTTTATATTAGTGGTTGTTTATATTAGTACCTTGTTCATTTTAGTGGCTTGTTTATATTAGTAGCTTGTTTGTTTTAGTAGGTTGTTTATATTAGTAGCTTGTTTGTTTTAGTAGGTTGTTTATATTAGTAGCTTGTTTGTTTTAGTAGGTTGTTTATATTAGTAGCTTGTTTGTTTTAGTAGGTTGTTTTTATTAGTAGGTTGTGTTTGTTGGTTACTAAACAGAGAGGTCAAAGATTAAATTCTAAATTCATATCTAAATTTCACCATAGCTACGTATTCATTCATTTACCTTCCAATTTCCAAATTAACTTTTATTTTCGGGTATTTACACCTGCATCTGATACACAACGTAGAAGACGGCACCTTTGTCTGAACCCACACGCTTCAACTACACTATAGCAGTAATACACCCACTAGACTGAAGTGAACAGATTATGAACACGTGCACTAATTCAGTAACTGCATTCAGCCTGTGGCTTCACCAAACGTTAGCTGTGTTTGCTTGTGATGCTTTTCCAGGTTTGACCGTAACCTCTAGCAGTTGCTCCCTTTACATGTTTATTGTTTGAAGGTCTAACAAACCTGTCAGTCACATGTTCCAGCACTTTTACTCACATGAAACACGGGTGGGTTCTGACAGAACGTGCTCTCTGCTGAGTTCTGCATCAGACTCAGATGTAAATATCTGGAAGTATGATTAAAAGCAGAATCGTGACCTGGTAGCTGTGAACGGGCTCCATTGGTTAATGAGGTAATGAACTGAGTTGGATGAAGGAATTTGCTTCGCTGGTTCGTGGGCCTGCCACCTGCAGTGCAGTCCTTACATTCTGCCTGGGCTACAGAACACCTGTTCACACCGGACTCAACATCAAACGTCACCACGAGGCACCTGAAAACCTCAGACGGAGGTCAGGGTTCGGCCTTTGGGTTGCGTCGCTGGGCGCAACCACGCTCGCATGGGCACCACAGTGAAAAGGGGGTCTGAGCCGTCATGTTAGCGCCACCCGGTGGTCGCTGGGAGCCGCCTCCGGGAGAGGCCATGGAGGAGGACTGTTGGTCGGCCTCGACAAAACAGACGCTCAAGGGTGGAGTCACTGAATTACATTCTTTGGTTAAATACTGACCAGTAGTTTGACTTCTCATCCACACGAATCAAACAATAACTTCACTTTATGACAAGCCATGATTTCATTTGACAAAAACATTTACCGTCGCTCCAAAGTGTAAAGCTTAGCTGGGAGCAAGTCATTTTCAATTTCCAGTATGATTAAGACAAATCTATTGCATAGTGTCTTTACTCTAATCACTGTGTGCATCTCCATAATTCAAAACACAGTGTTTGCCCTTTTCTGGCCGTCTATGATTATTACCCACAGTGCTTAGCAAACGCTGCCCCTCAGGTCGCTGCACAAATACCAGTTGTAATGAACTGACTTAGTTCCTTTTTTGTATTCAGAGTCATTTCATCCAGGAACAGCACTGGGAACTTTAAGCACAGTAAAAACATTTCACTCACACTAATGTAGAAACACACATCAAGTGTAGGCAGCAGTAGCATCTCTTTCAGTGCTTCACCTCCGAGTCCCTCGTTTCTGGAGAGTCTGCGTCAGGGTTGAGGAGAGTTCGGCCAACAGTCCAACCTCAGATTCAGGGGGAACGATTCGTTCTTTGCTGGGTTTGCCGCTGGTGTGAGAATCGCTCCTCCAGGTCTGAGGCCATCGTCCCGACCGGAAACGGCGGCTAGTTGTTGTTAGAGAACGGTTCCTGCTCCGAGTGGAGGAGCGAAGCATCTTTTGGTCTCGTTCCCCAGCGAGAGAACGAGCGCTAGACCGACGGACGGTGAAGGAGGAGCCGAGCCAAAGGGCAAAGCTCTCGGTTCACCCGTCGAGCTACGTTCCTTCTCTCTAAGGTCGTGACCTTTGATTCACGACCAAAAGAACAGGCCGCGGCTCCTCCACGTGGAGGGGAGCGTTGGGGTTAGGGTGGAGTTAGGGTTTGCTGACGGCTCGGCATCAGGTCTGGATGCCTCCTGGATCCCTTCCAGGTCAGGGATTCCAGGAAAGACCCGCGGGGAGGCCCTGCGATCCCCCCGGTGATCTGGGGGTGGCCAGCGAGTGGGACTGGGGTCAGGGCCACGGTGACCAATTGGAAAACTCGAACAACGCAAGCAACGTCCAGGTGAGCCTCCGCCTCCCTGAGGGGGCCAACGGCTCCGCAGAGGTCAGGGTGGGGGGCGAGGTGGGGGCGTGCGCTCCTCCTCCTCCTCCTGACTGCTTACTTTTCCTCTCTTCCTTCCTCCCTCACACCCCTCTCCTCCCTCACATTGAGCTCTCCGCCTCCCTCTCTCCCTCCCTCACATAGAGGGAGAAGGGGAGGTGGAGGAGGAGCAACCTCTCCTCCCCCCTCTCCCCCAACATTGAGCTCTCCGTCTCCCTCTCTTCCTCCCTCACACTGAGGGAGAGAGGGAGGTGGAGGAGGAGCAACCTCTCCTCCCCCCTCTCCCCCAACATTGAGCTCTCCGTCTCCCTCTCTTCCTCCCTCACACTGAGGGAGAGAGGGAGGTGGAGGAGGAGCAACCTCTCCCCCCCCTTTCCCCAACATTGAGCTCTCCGCCTCCCTCTCTCCCTCCCTCACATTGAAGGAGAGGGGGAGATGGAGGAAGAGCAACCTCTCCTCCCCCCTCTCCCCCATTCTGAGCTCTCCGCCTCCCTCTCTCCCTCCCTCACATTGAGGGAGAAAGGGAGGTGGAGGAAGAGGAACCTCTCCTCCCCCCTCTCCCCCATTCTGATCTCTCCGCCTCCCTCTCTCCCTCCCTCACATTGAGGGAGAGAGGAAGGTGGAGGAGGAGCAACCTCTCCTCCCCCCTCTCCCCCATTCTGAGCTCTCCGCCTCCCTCTCAGCGAATCAGCGTCTGGTTCAGGAAGAACCGAGCCGCCTCCTTTACAGCATCGGGGCCTGTGTGGAGAGAAGCTCTGATCTCGTAAGGCTGAGCTCCGCTCTCCTTAGATGAGCTGCTCAGGACCAGCAGCCTCCTGACGGACCTCCTCCATCCAGCTCATCACTTCAGCTGTTCCTCCTCAGCGCAGCTAAAAATGCGTATTTGACTTTTCTGATCAACTGAACTAAACTGTATTGAGACAGAACTTGATTTACTTTACTTACATGTTTCTTGGATGAAAGTTTTGTTTAAGTTTCACTCTGAACAACATCAAGCTGAGACCAGCAGGAAACTTCAACAGTTTTTATTAGTTAAATGTACTTAGTTCTGTTTGTGTTTGATGGTGTTTTAGCCAAAGTCTATGTTTTCGTGTTGCTGTACATCAGCGGCTTTTATAAGCTTGAAACGGTTTGACACCACCACAGATGATGTCTCCACTCAACGCTCTGTGTCACAGCAGGACGTTAAATGCTCCACAGCAGAAACATGTTTTATCAGTGACTTTCACGCAGATCACCGACGATAAAGGTTCTGGTGCCTCTACATCCATGGCACCAGTTTATTCTTTGTTTTGTAATTAGCCAATTCAAACTCATGTAGCAAGTCCCTATTATTTCTCGTTTTTCTTCAGATTGTGTAAATATTTCGCCTTTTACTAAAGATTTCTGTGAAGAGGATCAAGAGTCAATCGTAATTTATGAGACTCTGCTCAAATGTGGAGTCAAATTCAAATTTAAAATTCAACTATAACCTACTAATAGATTTAAGAAATAGAATTAACTACACACGAATGCATCATAGAAGTCTTCCGGCGCTGTCTTCATCATTTGATCCTTTATATATTAATTGAATAATGTCGCGTGTTTGTTAGCGAGTGAAAAAGCGCCTCAGCAGTTTTGTGGCGTTAACAGCGGTTCTCACCACAGGGTGGCGCTGTTACGTCTGAACTCTGCAGCTGCGTTTACTCAATTCCGCAAAGACAAATATGCTTCATGTTATCAAATATTAAATACATTTTACTACAGGCAATGCAAAAATTATTTGGAAGCGGTTTTATGAAAGCTGTCACAACGGCCACCAGTTCATGTCCATCTGTCCTTACCGTGGAACGTTGTGCCGGACAAGTGGCAAAATGAATATAATAATATTTTCTTATAGGGCACAATATGAAGTGACTGTATAAACTGTAATTTAAATAAAATCCCAAAATGCAATTCCATTACGCGTTGCACTACAGCCCACATCCAGCCTGTCTGGATCTAGGAACACGAGCTTGGAGGGAGACTCGTCATCCGAGGCGTCGTCGGGCCGTAGCTCATTCGTTGGGCTCTCTGATAAGGAGCTTCTAAAGTGGGCTTTCTCTCACCCCCAGAGTGAAGGAGCCACAGAGAGCCCAGAGGTCAACGGTGAGCACTTCACAATGTGAAACTATACCAACACTAGAAACAATGAAGCTCTGGCACGTTTCTAATCCACGTTTGCTCTGTTTTATCAGACGACGCACAGTCAAATGGACACAATTCCCTGAAGAACATCCCTGGGATCCCACCACTTGCAGATGATGATGCACAGATGAGCTGGAGGAGGAGCAGAGTCAGTAGCATGTTCTCACGAACGCATTAGAACTGACTCAAAAAGCTGCTGTGACAGGCTCGTCCCCAAATAGGTCCACAGAGTTCAAATTCAGCAACGGCACAGAGAGGCCCGTCGCTGAGGCTTTACTAGAACGGTTTGACACGTGAAGCTGCCACACTTGCTTCCTTACTGTCCTCCCCTGGCTCCTCTTTTTCCTCCATGCAGCATCTTCACGTGTGTGTGTGCTTCCGCGTTTAGCTCCCGTATCGTCATCAGCTTTAGGCTAGACTGAGTGAGGTGAGACTGAGCCAGGCAGTAGCTGAGGGATGACTGACATGGGACTTAAGGAAACTGGAGGACGTGCTTGTTCAAGCCCAGTTTACTGTATTTCCTCTGTAATGTCTCTGCAAACCCTGCTCTTACCATTGCAGGAGATACTTCAACACAGAGTTTAACTGTCTGTAAGCCTGAAAAGGGATCAGATATGTGGTAAAGTATCAATTATATTCACCCCTTTGTCCCAGGGAGTCACTTTCTGGCCACTGGCCACAAATGTCAGGCCAGTTTTGATCCGCACGTTGACCCTCAGCTGTGTTTTTGAGCTTACAGACTCTTTACGTGGCCACAAAGCGACTGATGTAGGCGTTTCCTACCTGGTTTCCCTCTGCACCGTGTGGTTTGCAGGCGTCACAGCAGGTGTTGATCGTGTCTCCAGAGAAGTGTCAGCTAATCCTCTGTGGACCTTCCTCTGTTCTGCCACAAGGGGGCAGTGTGACGCCGAGACGTGCTGAGAGGACAACGGATTCAAAAACTGTAGTTTTGCGTTTTTAAATAGCACGATTAACACAAGACTTGATGGATACGAGTGAAACGTTGTTTTGCACATATGGATCCGTTTTTAGCACAAAGATAAAAGGTCCATTCACGAGCAAGACCCCAGAGAAGCTAAACAACTACAAGTGATGTCATTTCTGCAGTTGTGTATTTAGTCCCATAAAAAGTGGCTGAAGCTGCAGTGTGACCACAGCAGCCTGCGTTCTTTCAACGGTGACCCTCACACGCTGGCCCTGACCTGATCCACACTAGTTTCCTGTGGCTTCACCTGCTGTGGGGCTGGAAGCCGACCAACAACGTTGTCTGGAGGACAGACTTGTGGTGTCTGTGAAGCTACTTGGCTGACCTAAGAAACAAAACGTATATCTGCCCCGACCCAACGTCCAGATAACCTCACCCTGGCAACAGTGAATCAGATATTAACAGATATACCGTTAATGTGTAACAATAAGTGCGATAACCTGACCCTGATAACGGTGAATCTTCAGATGTAACAATAACTATAAAGTTAGTGCAGCATTGAAAATGTTGCTGGTTAAACTGTTTCTCATCTTAGTTGTCACTGACTGGTTTCGCAGGCTGCAGCGTGAGCAGCCGTTCGCCATCTTCCAGCTGCTGAAAGACAACAAGGAGACGTTTGGGGACGTGTCCGAGGGAGACGTGGAGGAGCAGCTCAGACTCGACTCCATCTGAGACGCCTCTCTGACTCGGCTTTGGATCCTCTTTAACCTGTGAACTACTGCTTACTGAAGGACTCCAGTGCACAGCTACAATAACTCATTCCCAGTATTTCAGTACACTTGACTACGAAATGACGTGTTTTTTGTTTCTTGCCCTGCTGGTCATTTAAACTTTAGTCCACATGAAGACAGAAGGACCGGAAGCCTTTCAGCACTGAGCACGACTGTCTAGTCAATATGTAACTGTATGCAAAAAAGACGGAAGGCTTAGCGAATTATTGTTACTGCTGTTAGTTTTATATTACAACAATACTTCAAATAATGTTTTAATTTACTGCAGACCTTTTTTTAATTGAATATTATCTTCACTAAATCTGTAACAGCTTTAAATGCTGCAGTTCTTCCCGTCGGCTGTGTAATAAACCAGATGACGCCACTGTGAACGTGTATGTGATGCATTGTGTGACATACAGTACTAGCCCTGCCCCGTCACCTTCACCCTGCCTGCTCTCCTACCTGGAAACACTCCAGGAGGGAAAGTCCACACGTGTCTCTACTTGGCTGAAGCCTCCACGATGCCTGTCTCAGAGAAGATGCTGCTTCTTCTTATATTAGCTACCGTTGTACTTTTCATCCTGTCGTCCAAACAGTTATCGAAAAGCATCAGGTAAGTTGCATTTGCGAGTTGCCTGGGTGTCATAAAATGTACCGTGCATAGCCACGAGCCCTTGATATGCAAGTGTTGCGCTTCCATTTCAGCTGGACTGCTTTCATAGGGGCGAACGAACACAGGGCTGAAGACAGGTTGTTGGGAGGAGACATTATCTTCTGGGAGAAAAAGGAAAACTCAACATATACTGCAAAAGCAACGGAGCCTCAAACAGATAAGACAGCGATAAAGACAGAAAGCCATCAGGTCAAAACTTTGCTTGGAGGCGACGCAGAGACTCCGATGCCTGCGCTTTACAAAAAGTCATTCAAAAAGCTTCCACGCTGGGATTTTGAAGACGTCTATAACCAGGATGCTCCAGTCAGAAACACAGTAAGGATGCTATGAGAAACATAAAATCCTATTTTATCCTCCTGTTATTACTGTTAGTGTGAAAACCTCTGACAGCTGTTGTGTGTCTTTGGTGTGACCTGAACTTTGTTTACTCTTCCCTTTTTATGTCTACGCTGAGAAACTGCCTTTTCATTTACTTTGTCACTAAACCAACAAGCACTTAAAATAATATTGCTTTTTCTGTTTCCATCAGACCTGTGTACAGTCCCTGCGATACTCAGACGATAAAAGCTTCAGGGCGGCTTTTCTTCCCAACATACGTTTGTTTCTGCATAAGGACAATTTCAACATGAGCGAGTGGAACAGACTGTCACATTTTAATAATCCCTTTGGGTTCATGGAGTACCAATACAACGGTGGGCCTTGGCTGTGTGGCTCCGCTCCCACACTAAATGAGCTGTTACTAGGATAGACCAGGAGCTTCTCAGTGGACACTGTCAGACACATGACACTGTCCGTTTATTAGGAAAGAGTCATTTCTGTATTTTATTTGACTGTCTCTCCACTGAAATCCTGTTTTTGCTCATTCACAAAAGTACAGTTATTTTTAGGGTTATATTTTTGCTTTCTCCATTTTAGAACATTTACAGCAAATTAAAAAGAATCTCTTAATAATAGTCTCAGCTCTTTCAAAAATAAATCTGAAGGTTGGCTCTATGATTATGAATGCTGTTAATCTGTGAGAGCATAAACTATACAAAAAGCTCAGGACGTAACAAACGTGTCCTGAGAAGAAGCCACGCGGACGCATTGCTTTGATGAAGTGTTTCACTTCACGCCTTGTCGGTTACAGACGTGATGGCTTCAGTGAAGCTGATCCCGAAGCCTAACGAACCCCTGCTCCTTCCAAAGCCAGGCAGCGGCGGCTGCGTCCGCTGTGCTGTGGTCGGAACTGCAGGGATCCTCAACGGCTCCAGAATGGGGACGGAGATCGACTCTCACGATTACGTGTTTCGGTAAGAAAAGAAAGACCAAACTCTTTAGATGGTTAGTCGTCACTTTGTCAAGATACTAAACAAACAATACGACCGATAATTAATCACATGAAATAATGACACGTCCCTGTGCTGTACATAGACGCTGTTTATTCCGTCTATTTGCCAAGCTAATATTTAGCAGTGGTGGGGATGCCACACGATAAAATACAGGGACACATGGATGGATTCACTTTATGATGATAGGATCACAATGGCTCAAATCTTCTGGCTGTCAAGACTGGGGACAGCACAGATTGCTCTTTAAACATGGGAGTAGCAGGATATTTCAGCTATTTGTTGATCGTGTCTGTTAAACATTGTTCCAGGTTTGTGGAATGATGCGTTGTACATACAGGCCACAGAACCTAAGTTCACATGCTCCTTGAAGTCACCAGTGGACGCATCAACCCAAATATTCCAAACTATCTCGTTGATTTGTTCTGGCCTTTCTGACTTGTGGTGCCGTGGTGTTAAACTAATCAAAGCGTTCACCAGAAATGATGCTTCTTTGTAAGTAACTGCATCCTGGCAATAAAGAAACAGCTCGGCCCACAGGAAACCAAAGCCAGCTCCCAGCTTCTCTACAGCTCAGTAATAAACATGTTAACAAGCTACGGTTTGAAGCTTCACACTTACTTAGGCATCAGTCTACAACTGTGGAAACTGTATTTGCAGCAGTGCATGATGAGAAACTTCCATTGTTTCACAGACAGTTTGGTGCAATGAGGCTTGTTTAGGCATCAGGACTCTGTGTGACGGTTCACGTGGGTGTTTATCCACTTCAATGCAGAGTTTCTTTCCTATTTGCTCTAAGACGCACATCGAAGCAGGTTTTGACAGTATGTGCGTTGTACATTCATGTGAGCATCGTTTGTCTCCGTTTGTTTGGTAGGATGAACGGTGCGGTCATCAAAGGCTACGAGGAGGACGTAGGAAACAAGACATCTGTGTACGTTCACACGGCCCACGCCATCACTTCATCGCATTACTGGCTCAAGAAGTACGGATACACATCGGTTCCTACAGATGAGGTAACACAACTCAGACGACAACAGTGATGCTTTACGTCCCTACACGTGCACACGTACTCTACATGCCCACGGGTCTCTTTGGACAGGGCATCAAATTTGTGCTGATTCCTGAGGGGATGAGGGATTTCAACTGGCTGCAGGGTCTGCTCAGAGGAGAACGGATCGCTGCTGGCTCGTACAAAAACGAGAGGTGAACAATCACTCGCTAACGTCATTAACCTACACACACACATGCAGCGTCCTTCAGGTCCCAGAGAAATGGACGTTTACTTATGTCACTTATTTATGTGCTCATTAACTTTAAACAAGCAAATTTAATATAATCATTGAATCAGACAAGCAAGCAGATACCAGTTAGTAGAATTAATGGAGGTTGAAGTCATGTGAAACACTCACACTGAACCTGATCAAACCCTATTAAACATGTGATTTCTAATTAACAACACAGACAAGAGTCAACGAATCTCACGTTAGGTGACGTCATTTCGTCACCATCGCTGTGATGTTTGTGTTTCTACCCTGCAGGCCAAGGAGGTTCTACGGTGGACAGTACAACGAGAGCCGCTTCTACGTTCTGCACCAGGACTTTCTCAGATATGTGCGAAACAGGTCAGCCTTTCACAACCTTTTACTACATCAGTGAACGAGCAACCAGCAACTCAGGTTTCAGTGCACGTTGTCATATCCGTACAAAAACTGAGAGAGTGCATGTTTTCACAGGTTCTTACAGTCTGAAAGTCTAAATGCTTCATACTGGTCAATAGTCAGACCCAACAACGGTGCATTCACCATCTTCCTGGCTCTGCACACCTGTGACACAGTAAGCCACACATCACCTACACCATTATATTAGTGATCCTCGGTTGTTTCTCTCCACCTTCTGTCTTTCTGTTGTTCTCAGGTGAGTTTATATGGATTCATGACTGAGAACTACAAACAATTCTCCAACTACTATTTTGAGAGGAATGTGAAAACCAGGGTGATTTTCTACGGTAACCACGACTACATGCTGGAAATGAAAAGCTGGAAGAAACTACACAACAGCAAAATAATCAAACTATATCAAAGAGCAGACTCAGAAAGAGAGACACAAAAACCTGAGTCACACTGAGGCTGCAGCACCAAGCTTTTAAAATCCTCATTGAAAAGGAAACTGTCACTGCAGCCAACTGTGCTTATGTGACAGTTATAGGGAGTTTGGGGACAGGCTGATCAAAGGGAAGCTTGATGCTCATACAGTACACAGTCCAGTGTCTTACTATGGTGTTGCATTCAGGGTCTCTGTAATTATTTTTAAAAGACTCAAAACACGGGACTTGCTCGGTCTTTCTGTGGCGCACTGGACATTTATGGCGCTAGGGCATCCTATCCAGATCCCAGATCAGTCTTCTGTTGAACGCTGTCTGCTCACTGAACCTGGAAGATTCTCAGCTGCTGTGCTTTAAGGCACCAGCAGAGCGACGATCAAGTTTCGCCACTAGGTGGCACTAGATGTGCTCACTGCCTGGTGACCCCTGCATAGCAGGAACCACGCAGACACAGAGCGGTAGCATCAGCAGCCAGAAGCGCTGGCTGAGCTGATTTGGACTGTGCTGTGTTCTATGTTGCACTTCATACCATTAAAAAACTCAGTTGACACTGGACACAAGACTCTTCTATTGACGTGTGTAACATTTCCTCTACATTTCTGCCGGAGTCAGAGAAGCTCGTTTCTGGGCCACGCGCTTAAACAGATGGAGGAACTGGCCCAATGGGTTTACTCACAGCCAGTGAACCCGAACCTGCGGCCGACGCCACACAGACCTTAGAACCGGCCGTGAAGGAGGACGTGCAGTCTGGTGTGGACCGGCGTCAGGAGGCACTTCTCCATCCTGGATCTGCACAGCAGGTTTCAGATCCGTCAGGAGAGACGGGAGCACACGGAGAGAACCAAACAACACGAGTTATTACAACTTCTGAACTACAAACCTCATGTTCATGGAGCTCATTTCAGCCTGTGCAGACTGTGCACATGTAAACCTGAAACCATGGTAACATGTATGTTGACGCAAACATTCTAAAAACCTTTAGACAACAAACAGCAGAGAGAGAGGTAGGACAATTTAAAGCTCGGCTAAAAATGTGCATTTACTTATATTTTCTGCTTAGTTCAACCTAATAGTGTTTAGGAAGATGTTGATTTACTTTATCTGATTATTTCTGTTGAGTCAATGAGTTTTATGAGTTTAAATCTATTTGACTGAAACCAGCTTTGGATGCATCAGTGTGTTTTACAGGGATTATTGTGTTTATTACTAATTGATTTGGTTAAATGTGTCAAAAATCAGAGGACACACTGAGTAAAACCTCTGAAAAATATTACTATGAAGCTTTTACTGAAACATTTAATGAAGCTGATTTACCTTCAACTCAAACATGTTTTATGGACACATCTGTAAATATGTCCATTCCAACTACGCTGCATCTGTAACAAATACGTCTGATGGGACGATGCAGAGTGAGGAGACGTCCCTGTAGGGGTTTATTTGGGCCACGCGTCAATTTAACGCAGCTTCTGTAGCTCTGACCATGTTCATCTCAGCCTGTGCAGACTCTGGCCAATCAGTCCTCACATGTTAAACCTGAAACCATGGTAACATGTATGTTGACACAAACATTCTAAAAAAACCTTTAGACAACAAACAGCAGAGAGAGAGGTAGGACAATTTAAAGCTCGGCTAAAAATGTGCATTTACTTATATTTTCTGCTTAGTTCAACCTAATAGTGTTTAGGAAGATGTTGATTTACTTTATCTGATTATTTCTGTTGAGTCAATGAGTTTTATGAGTTTAAATCTATTTGACTGAAACCAGCTTTGGATGCATCAGTGTGTTTGACAGGGACTATTGTGTTTATCACTAATTGATTTGGTTAAATGTGTCAAATTTCTGTTCAGTTCAACCTAATAGTGTTTAGGAAGATGTTAAGTGACTTTGGCTGCGTAGTTTGAGTCGGTGACTGTATATTAGCCTGACATGTGCTTTTATTGGAGTCAGCCATGATGTGTCCCTTTGCTTTACTTTGAACTGGCTACGTTGACTTTGTGCTGATTTGACTAAAGCTCGGACTCTGAGAGGAACCAGGCCATAGACGCTGGTTGTCCGGGTTTAAAGTTAACACGCGGCTTCACAGCGGGGACATTTAACCTGCAATAAGTTGACATATTTGGTTCTGGACGGGTGAGAGGTTTTAAGGGAGGCCTGACAGTCGACAGCTGTGTGAAGCTATCGGTGTCAGGAGCTAACGCTTAGCATGCTAAAGGCGATGCTAGCCGTTAGCACGCCGATGCTAAGTGAAGCTCGGTACCGTGGTCAGCTGCAGAGACGCCTGCTCCTCTGTCCCACTCTCCCCTCTCAGAGGTTCCTCCTCTGGGGAACCGACCACGGCCTCCGCTTCTCTGGCAGAACGAACATGTCCAGACAAGTCGCACAGTAAGATCCGAGTAAGAAACCAGCCGAGTAAGAGACAGGAAGTGTTGCTATGGCGACGCTTTGTGTACTTTGTTACGTAAAATCAGGTGGGAGCCACCCAGTGAAAAAGGGAGAAGCCAAGAGACAGAAAGGATTGAATTCATCAAAACCCAGCTCATTAAATACTGGTGTTCTCACACGTCTCACTGAAAGCTGCTGTTCCACTAGTGACAACAACAACAGCTGACTTACCAATAAATGCTGTGTCCACTGAAATCATCATCATGTTTCTACTAATCACGCTGAGTGGAAGGTGCTTATGTTCTAACGGCATTTAACACTAGGTCACAGGTCAAACAACGTGTGGCACTAAAGAGAAGTGTTGCTACCAAGGCTTTTAAAGCTGGGTGTCAGCTTCTGTCCACACGTCAGCACTCAGTCTGTGTCCGTCTAGAAAAGACCACATCAGTGTGTTTCTGTTAACTAACACGGAGGAAGCGTGATTGTTTGATGTGAAATTAAAAATGCAATGTTTTCATGGTGTCGCTGATATTTTATTCAAAACTAACCTTTAATATTATGTGTCATTACAGATAAGAGCGCAAGGAAATAAGACGACACAATGATTAAAGGTATTTGGACGACGGTGGTGGAGGAGGAGGTGGAGCTGGAGGTGATGGAGCTGGACGAATACAAGGCGATGAAGGTGAAGGAAGAGAAGGTGACAGAGGTCAACGTAGAGGTGAAAATGTCAAAGTGGTGGAGGTTTAGACACTGGGTGCGGAGGAAGTGCACAACGGGGCGGGCATATGAGGTTGTCACAATAAAGCATGAAGAGAGGGTGGAAGTGGGAGCGGGGAGCAGAAGTAAATATGGAGACTTGGACTGGGTGCATGGATATAAATTTAACAGTTGGGAACAACCAAAAAAGGACAGAAGCTCTGGCAAACTAAAATGTTGGGGGTTACGTACTACAAAAGTCCAAGCATTCTAAAAAACATTAGAAAGAAAGGGAGAGAGGGGAGGAGAGTAAAAGGAAAGTAGAGGGAGGAGGAGAGAAACGAAAGGGAGGGGGAGGAGGAGAAGGAGGAAAAAGAGGGGGAGCGGGAGGAGGAGCAGCAGAAGTAGGAGGAGAAAGAGGAGGGGCAGCAGGAGGAGGAGCGGTAGGGGTAGGAGAAGTGGCAACAAGAGAAGGAGCGGGAGGAGGAGCAGTGGAAGTAGGAGGAGAAAGAGGAGCAACAACGAGAGGAGGAGAAGGAGGAAAAAGAGGAGGAGGAGCGGAAGGAGGAGGAGAAGAAGGAAAAAGAGGAGAAGCAGCGAGAGGAGGAGCAGAAGGAGTAGGAGGAGGCACACAAAGAGTGGAAAGACCAAGAGAGGAAGGAGGTAGAAGGAGGAGCACAGGAGCAGCCTGACAGCCTGGGCCACTCAATGTCAAAGTAAGAGTCTAATGGTTTCTACTGTAAATGTCTGTGGCAGCCACCTGACGACAACGTGACCAGCGGAGACGCCGCGACCGTGGTGTGTGTGGCGTTAAGCTCAAGGAGGACGGGGGTGTGTGTCTGTGTGGGAGGAGCGTGTGTGTGTGTGTTGGTACCAACGAGCTACAGCTGCACCGTATGAGCGCACACTGAGCGTTTGACGCGAAGCTGCCATCAACCGCTGGGACTGACGAGCCTCAGGAGACAGGAGTCGGCCGCCAATCGTAGGGTCGGCGGTCGACTCCCGGCTCCTCTGGACTTGATGGATGTAAAATAGAAAAGTATTGCGTCCGTAAGTCGACTCAGTGACCACCGCTACCGGCCGGGTTTGGAAGGCTGGTTCGCCCACGACGGGTAAGATCCCACCTCAAATCCCGGGACGACCTAAGGCAGGCACAGTCACGATAACCTGGGAGGCTGTTTTCTCTGACGCGCCAGGCACATGCCCCCAAAACATAACGACACGGAGACGGTGGTGGGTAGGGCCGCCATCGTCTCGGTGCCAAATGGTGTTCAAAGGAACGGGCAAAGTAGCGGGTGCGAGAATTCAACAACAGCCTCTTAGCTGCTAGTGGTGCGTTAACATGGAAGGCTGGTTCGCCCGTGACGGTTAAGATCCCACCTCAAACCCCGGGACGACCTAAGGCACAGTCACGATTGTTTGAAGTCACTTACGAGCCTCAGGAGACAGGAGTCGTCCACCAATCGTAGGGTCGGCGGTTCGACTCCCGGCTCCTCTGGATTTGATTGATGGTTGATGTGTCATTCAGACGCTGGACTGACTATGAGTCTATGAGTCCACTCAGTGACCTCCAGGTTTGGAAGGCTGGTTCGCCCATGACGGGTAACATTCGTAAACCGGGAGGCACAGTCACGATAACCTGGGAGGCTGTTTTCTAGGGTGCATGCTCCCAAAACATGACAAGTCAGGACTAACGAGCCTCAGGAGACAGGAGTCGTCCACCAATCGTAGGGTCGGCGGTTCGACTCCCGGCTCCTCTGGATTTGATTGATGGTTGATGTGTCGTTCAGACGCTGGACTGACTATGAGTCCACTCAGTGACCTCCAGGTTTGGGAGGCTGGTTCGCCCATGACGGGTAACATTCGTAAACCGGGAGGCACAGTCACGATAACCTGGGAGGCTGTTTTCTAGGGTGCATGCTCCCCAAAACATGACAAGTCAGGACTACCGAGCCTCAGGAGACAGGAGTCGGCCACCAATCGTAGGGTCGGCGGTTCGACTCCCGGCTCCTTTGGACTCTGGTTGATTTGTTCTTCAGACACTGAAGGCTGACAGTTGTTCCCAGTGTGTGAATGTATCTCAAAGTGCTGCAGGGGTCCACCCAGTGACCCCCAGGTTTGGAAGGCTGGTTCGCCCATGACGGGTAACATTCTTAAACCCGGAGGCACAGTCACAATAACCTGGGAGGCCGTTGTGTCACACCAGGCACGTGCCCCCAGCCCAGCCTGCTCCCCCAGCTTCCTCCATCAGAGTGACTGTGCTGCTGTGTTTGGTAGTTTGGTGTCATCAGGTGGTCGCCTCGTGCATTTATAGAAGAAACCTTTATCTATATAAGGCTGCTCCTAAATTAATTTATTGAACTCAAGTTAAGCTGTGATGTGTCCAGTCCAGACAGCAACAAGGAGCCGGGTTGGATTCCCGGGTGGCCCAGGTGCTTTTCTGTGAGGAGTTTGCATGTTCTCCTCGTGTCGGTTTCCTCCCACAGTCCAAAGACATGCAGTCAGTTAACTGGAGACTCTAAACTGTGACTGTTTGTTCCTCTCTGCCTGTATGTGGTTCTGTGATGGACTGGCGACCTGTCCAGGCTAAACCCTGCCGCTCGCCCACATAGAAAGTTAGCTTTATTCAAGCCAAAGCACAGCGTCCAGCAGGAACCAGTGACAGCTGGGACAGGCTCCAGCAGCCGCCACCCTTAAAGCGGGTGAGCGGCTGAAGATGAGTGCCCCCTTCCTCCCTCCACGCTTACAGCCCCCGCCTCAGCACCCACTTCACTCTCCAGGTGAGAGACCTCTGCTGAGCCGTCCACCCCTTCAGGGAGGCGGCGGCTCATCGGGACGTTACCTGTGTTGTTCGAGTCACGGGAGTCACGGCGTGAACATAAAGGTGTCGAGGTTCCTGGGGTGAGTTGTACTGACTGTACTCTACGCGAGTGGAGGCCAGGGGTGGGTGGACCTCTCTGTTTGGTAGGTCTGCACGGTTTGGTCCAGAAGAGTCTGGTTGTTAGTGGAGAGGCTGTAGGTGAAGGTTTCTCAAGCCACGTTAGGTCACATGGACGAAGTTCGTACTAAAATATGGAGAGATGCTAAATGTCAGTCTCCATGTATTAATAGGTTAGAGTAGTGTTAGGTTGTGTTTTATTGTTAGGATTTATTATGTTTATATTAGTAGCTTGTTTGTTTTAGTAGGTTGTTTATATTAGTGGCTTGTTTACATTAGTAGCTTGTTTGTTTTAGTAGGTTGTTTATATTAGTAGCTTGTTTGTTTTAGTAGGTTGTTTTTATTAGTAGGTTGTGTTTGTTGGTTACTAAACAGAGAGGTCAAAGATTAAATTCCAAATTCATATCTAAATTTCACCATAGCTACGTATTTATTCATTTACCTTCCAATTTCCAAATTAACTTTTATTTTCGGGTATTTACACCTGCATCTGATACACAACGTAGAAGACGGCACCTTTGTCTGAACCCACACGCTTCAACTACACTATAGCAGTAATACAATGAACACGTGCACTAATACAGTAACTGCATTCAGCCTGTGGCTTCACCAAACGTTAACTGTGTTTGCTTGTGATGCTTTTCCAGGTTTGACCGTAACCTCTAGCAGTTGCTCCCTTTACATGTTTATTGTTTGAAGGTCTAACAAACCTGTCAGTCACATGTTGCAGCACTTTTACTCACATGAAACACGGGTGGGTTCTGACAGAACGTGCTCTCTGCTGAGTTCTGCATCAGACTCAGATGTAAATATCTGGAAGTATGATTAAAAGCAGAATCGTGACCTGGTAGCTGTGAATGGGCTCCATTGGTTAATGAGGTAATGAACTGAGTTGGATGAATTTGCTTCGCTGTTTCGTGGGCCTGCCACCTGCAGTGCAGTCCTTACATTCTGCCTGGGCTACAGAACACCTGTTCACACCGGACTCAACATCAAACGTCACCACGAGGCACCTGAAAACCTCAGACGGAGGTCAGGGTTCGGCCTTTGGGTTGCGTCGCTGGGCGCAACCACGCTCGCATGGGCACCACAGTGAAAAGGGGGTCTGAGCCGTCATGTTAGCGCCACCCGGTGGTCGCTGGGAGCCGCCTCCGGGAGAGGCCATGGAGGAGGACTGTTGGTCGGCCTCGACAAAACAGACGCTCACGGGTGGAGTCACTGAATTACATTCTTTGGTTAAATACTGATCAGTAGTTTGACTTCTCATCCACACGAGTCAAACAATAACTTCACTTTATGACAAGTCATGATTTCATTTGACAAAAACATTTACCGTTGCTCCAAAGTGTAAAGCTTAGCTGGGAGCAAGTCATTTTCAATTTCCAGTATGATTAAGACAAATCTATTGCATAGTGTCTTTACTCCAATCACTGTGTGCATCTCCATAATTCAAAACACAGTGTTTGCCTTTTTCTGGCCGTCTCTGATTATTACCCACAGTGCTTAGCAAACGCTGCCCCTCAGGTCGCTGCACAAATACCAGTTGTAATGAACTGACTTAGTTCCTGTTTGTATTCAGAGTCATTTCATCCAGGAACAGCACTGGGAACTTTAAGCACAGTAAAAACATTTCACTCACACTAATGTAGAAACACACATCAAGTGTAGGCAGCAGTAGCATCTCTTTCAGTGCTTCACCTCCGAGTCCCTCGTTTCTGGAGAGTCTGCGTCAGGGTTGAGGAGAGTTCGGCCAACAGTCCAACCTCAGATTCAGGGGGAACGATTCGTTCTTTGCTGGGTTTGCCGCTGGTGTGAGAATCGCTCCTCCAGGTCTGAGGCCATCGTCCCGACCGGAAACGGCGGCTAGTTGTTGTTAGAGAACGGTTCCTGCTCCGAGTGGAGGAGCGAAGCATCTTTTGGTCTCGTTCACCAGCGAGAGAACGAGCGCTAGACCGACGGACGGTGAAGGAGGAGCCGAGCCAAAGGGCAAAGCTCTCGGTTCACCCGTCGAGCTACGTTCCTTCTCTCTAAGGTCGTGACCTTTGATTCACGACCAAAAGAACAGGCCGCAGCTCCTCCACGTGGAGGGGAGCGTTGGGGTTAGGGTGGAGTTAGGGTTTGCTGACGGCTCGGCATCAGGTCTGGATGCCTCCTGGATCCCTTCCAGGTCAGGGATTCCAGGAAAGACCCGCGGGGAGGCCCTGTGATCCCCCCGGTGATCTGGGGGTGGCCAGCGAGTGGGACTGGGGTCAGGGCCACAGTGACCAATTGGAAAACTCGAACAACACAAGCGACGTCCAGGTGAGCCTCCGCCTCCCTGAGGGGGCCAACGGCTCCGCAGAGGTCAGGGTGGGGGGCAAGGTGGGGGCGTGCGCTCCTCCTCCTCCTCCTCCTCCTCCTCCTCCTGACTGCTTACTTTTCCTCTCTTCCTTCCTCCCTCACACCCCTCTCCTCCCTCACATTGAGCTCTCCGCCTCCCTCTCTCCCTCCCTCACATAGAGGGAGAGAGGGAGGTGGAGGAGGAGCAACCTCTCCTCCCCCCTCTGCCCAACATTGAGCTCCCCGCCTCCCTCTCTCCCTCCCTCACATTGAGGGAGAGAGGGAGGTGGAGGAGGAGCAACCTCTCCTCCCCCCTCTCCCCCATTCTGAGCTCTCCGCCTCCCTCTCTCCCTCACATAGAGGGAGAAAGGGAGGTGGAGGAGGAGCAACCTCTCCTCCCCCCTCTCCCCCATTCTGAGCTCTCCGCCTCCCTCTCTTCCTCCCTCACATCGAGGGAGAGAGTGAGGTGGAGGAGGAGCAACCTCTCCTCCCCCCTCTCCCCACCATTGAGCTCCCCGCCTCCCTCTCTCCCTCCCTCACATTGAGGGAGAGAGGGAGGTGGAGGAGGAGCAACCTCTCTTCCCCCCTCTCCCCCATTCTGAGCTCTCCGCCTCCCTCTCTCCCTCACACTGAGGGAGAAAGGGAGGTGGAGGAGAAGCAACCTCTCCTCCCCCCTCTCCCCCATTCTGAGCTCTCCGCCTCCCTCTCTTCCTCCCTCACACTGAGGGAGAGAGGGAGGTGGAGGAGGAGCAACCTCTCCTCCCCCCTCTCCCCCATTCTGAGCTCTCCGCCTCCCTCTCTCCCTCCCTCACATCGAGGGAGAGAGGGAGGTGGAGGAGGAGCAACCTCTCCTCCCCCCTCTCCCCCATTCTGAGCTCTCCGCCTCCCTCTCTTCCTCCCTCACACTGAGGGAGAGAGGGAGGTGGAGGAGGAGCAACCTCTCCTCCCCCCTCTCCCCCATTCTGAGCCACCCGCTTCCCTCTCTCCCTCCCTCACATCGAGGGAGAGAGGGAGGTGGAGGAGGAGCAACCTCTCCTCCCCCCTCTCCCCCATTCTGAGCTCTCCGCCTCCCTCTCTTTCTCCCTCACACTGAGGGAGAGAGGGAGGTGGAGGAGGAGCAACCCCCCCCACATTGAGCTCTCCGCCTCCCTCTCTTCCTCCCTCACACTGAGGGAGAGAGGGAGGTGGAGGAGGAGCACCCCCCACATTGATCTTTGTATATAGTGTAAATAAACGATTGGAGCATGGCTGGTTTGTTTCCGTGTCTTCTTTCTCTTGTTACTGGTGAAACACTAAGCAGCTGCTTTATGTTGGACTCTACGTCTCTTGGTTTAATCAGGAATCTCACTAACGCGTCTCTTCACATAAACCGAATTCATTTCAACGCTGCAGAAACACACACAACAAAGCGAATGAAGAAAAGCTGAACCTTTAGGTCAAAGCATCAAAACAAAGTGAATCAACTGAAACACACCTGGTAAATATGCAGCACTGACAGTCAGTCAACGGTAGAAACCTGAAGCTGAGTGTTAGAAAACGAGGGAAAACGCTGAATGGTAGTTATTTCTGAACCGGTGATGAAACAGAGTCACTACACAGGCCCTGAATAAAATACTAGCAACCACAGACATCAGCCAAACTAAGGAGTCGATGCCCCGGAGGAGCAGCAGAATCAGCGTCTGGTTCAGGAAGAACCGAGCCGCCTCCTTTACAGCATCGGGGCCTGTGTGGAGAGAAGCTCTGGCCTCGTAAGGCTGAGCTCCGCTCTCCTTAGATGAGCTGCTCAGGACCAGTAGCCTCTCGGTGACCAATTGGAAAACTCGACGTCCAGGTGAGCCTCCGCCGAATCAGAAATGCGTCTCTTCACATAAACTGAATTTATCTAAATGCTGCAGAAATTCTCACAACAGCGTGATTGAAGAAATGCTGCACATTTAGTTTTGCTTAAACACATTTAGAAAGATAAAAGTGCATGTTAAATACTGAAATCCGACTTTGATCTGTGGTCTATGTGAGATGGCCTTGTTCACTAGTGACAGAGATGTGAACGGTTAGCTCCACCCTGTGGCTATGGAGCATCACAGAGAGCATCTGAGATCAAGCCTGAATCTGTGGAAATCACATGCAGCACTAGAACACGGGTCATTTTGTTGGGCACGCCTGCATTAGTTTACAGTGGTGCAGCACTGGCTTAATCTGAGCATGGGAGACAACTGCCTATAGAAACAAGGCACATCAAAGAAGTTGTTTTCCTGAAGTTGCATGTTTGGGGCTTTCTTGTTTTGTGTGCTAGAAAAGCCTCCGGGCCTCTGCCTCACCGCATCCTGCTAGACGACAATACCATGAAGACAGTACATCGCGTAACTGGGACAGGATGAGTTCAGGCTCAGAAACGATTAGACACAAGTCAGTGTGAGAATCTGAGTACTTTTAGAAACGTCTCATCAGTATATGTTGAAATTCTCAAAGTCTCATTCATAAATCAGACCCTCAATGTACACACACAAGCTTTGTGCAAATCCATTAGCCTGGATGTTAAGACTATGCAGGATTGGGATTTGGAAACACCAAGACATTGTTGGATTTTTACACTGAAAGGTAAGATAATACAGTAAAACACACAACATGTCCTGTATTCACAGCATAATTTAATTATGAAGTAAACCTTCAAAAACGTTGACAACTACAGTTTTCCAAACATTTTTCACAGATAATAAAGTGCAGAGGATCTGAATTCGATCACCTATGTCCTCCTCATCAACATATAGTCATCATGAAACATTTCTATAAAAACACAAAAAGGTGTCCACAGACAAAGTGAAACTGGACCCAATCAGGACAGTCGACAGTGGAAGGTCCATCTGAGAAGACAAGACCTTCCAGCGATCAAGGGATAAACTCTAGAAGCAATCTGCTGGTGCAATATAACATTTAAACACTGATTTTGTGACCCTGTTACTTCCCGACAGTTAATACATGAAAAAATGATTAGTTCATTAAGTAAATCATCAGCAGATCAAGAAAATAAATTCAGCAGCTTCATTATTATTTATATATATATATACACAGTATTTTATGAACTGGCCCTAAATTGGCTCAGTCATCACTGATGATGAAGCCTCTTGAACATTAAAGTAGTTTGTTCGATCCTAGTCGAATATGCACAGTGATGCCGTCTCACACACGTCCCCATAAATCACAGTTTTTACAACAAACAGTATGTGATATTAAGGATGTGAATGAAAAACAAAATATAAGTATCAACACAAGAGGCTTTTGTGCCCTCCGGGGTTTTTGGATTCCTACATTGCAAATGTTACTAATAAAACCAGTTCTTTTTCCAAGGCTTGTGCATTGTGGGTCACGCTGTAACAAAAATAAGCCAAATCATAAAGTCTTTAATAATCAGATGGCTTTGATGCTAGCAGCAGCGAAGCAAAATGACAAAGCACGAGAATAAGGTTGGATGTGAAAACAGGACCATCTGTCAAAAGCTTCGTTCTGTCAATGAGCTCGTGGCCAGTGTTATCTGAGCTGCAGGAACAAGGGCAGAGAACAGAACGTGAATGAGCTGAATGTAGCTGTACCATGTGTACGGTGATAGAAAATTCGACTTGCTCTGCATCTCTGCAGTACTTACAGTTATATAGGCTATGGCCCGGTCCGACTCCACGGCTCCATTGTGTGCTAGGCTGATGTCAGAACCGTTCTACAAAGATTTACATACAAAACAAAAACACTTTGTTTTTTTGATTTTTTTAAAGTGCAGGGTCTCCCTTTCCCAACAACAGCAGCACCACACACACCAGAAGGTGTAAGACCCACAGCAAAAGGATCATCAGTGATCAGAAAGGATCCCACAGAACATCAAGATACGTTAAAATACAGAGAGTCACAAATCAATCATCTGAACCATAAAAACCATATACTTCTAGGAAGTATACGTTTATTAGAAAAGTGGTTGCTGGGGAAACAGGAACCACTCCCAGAGTTCACAGTTCTTAAAATACATAAAATGTGTTTTCTTTAAAGAAGCTTGATGTGTGTCAGGTGCAGTTTTGTGACAGCTCCTTCTAATAACACTGAATCAGCCCTGAGGTAGACTGATGCTGGGTCCACGCCTCTGGCTCAGCATCAGCTGGAATGAGCTCCAGCTGCTCATTCGTGTCAGAGAGCGTGATGAAAATCCAGAAGAACGCACAACCGAGAACATGACGGTAAACCAATGGGAGACACGCGGACGGGGGAGGAAACAGGAGTGAGACAAAGAGATAAAAACCATCCGCTGTCAGTCACTGAAGAACATGCGTTTTCATTGTTTTCCGCCACCAGCAGACAACAGTCATCTGTTTCCATTCAACCATGAAAAGCGTACAAAAACCAAAGGATGTGGTAGAAAGGGAAGCTCCTCCAAGACTAGTCTACATCTGAAGCGTCATTGTCAGAGGGCAGGTAGTTGTTGCCTTTTACCCGGATGTAGTGGACATGGCGCCTGCTACTGGGCGAGGAGGCTCCACAGGAGCACAGTGGGCCGACGAACAGGTTCTCAATATCTTCTAGCTGCAGGCCCTGGGTCTCTGGGAGGCATCCAAGCACGAAGAGGAGCCCTAACACCACCAGCCCTGTGTACAAGAAGAACGCCCCTGGAAAACAGAGCAGCTCGTATTCACTCTGATGTTCTGAACATTAAAACACAACAAGATGCAGTGATACACAATGATCAAATCTGGAATTGACTCATAATTCATATGAACATTTGACGGAATCACCTGTGGTTGTGCTTTGTATATTATACAAGTTAATTTGCAAAAATCTGAGGGTTCATTTGTTTAACCAGATACTGTTACAGAATAAATGTTAATTAGTGGGTAAACATTTGCTGCTGCATGCTCTTAATGCTTCACAGACAGCTTGACACAGCCTGCAGTGTATTCACTGTCAGTCCAGTACATGCTTTGACTTCGTTTCACATGCAGGCAACCAGCAATCTAATGGTTCAATTCATCCACTTTGCTATAAACAAGGTGCTGTTTATAGTGAGCACTAGAATTCAAAATGTTCAATTCAGCTAAAAGCAAATGGCCTCGTCTGAAGTAGCAAGAAATGTTGACTGACAACAGAGACTCACTGGCCACTTTACACCAGGATAATCCCAACAGTACTGGAAATACAATGCTTTGTCATTTCTACAACTCCTTCTCGCTTCTTACCATAATAAGTAAGGAACTCAGCGACATGAAGGAAGGTCAGAGACACCAGGACGTTAAAGATCCAGTTGACCCCAGCGGAGCAGGCGTTGCCGGTGCTGCGTGCCCAGAGCGGGTAGATTTCTGAGTTGACCGTCCAAGGCATGGTGCCCATACCTGACCCACAGAGGCAATGGTTTAGACTCCTAACACCTGCCACTACACTTGAATTACAATATGCTATTAAATATGGTATTTATACCTCCTTGTACTTATTCACAGTGTAATTGTGGGTTTGGGGATTTATTTTCAGGTGTGTTGCACAGTTGAGTGAACCAGTGAAGTATGTAGTGTATCTGGAAGCTAATGATTTGTTTGTAGCCACCATCATAAACATCAAAAAACAAATTTTGACCTGGAGCAAAGAATGCAAGGTAGAGGATGAGACCCAACAGGACGATCCAGGAGTAGGACGTTGGACAGTAGTTGTAGGCCCACGCTGGGCTGTCGGGTGCCTCTGTCAGGTTGGAACATCTGGATCAAACACAGGTCAGTGAGTTAAAACCCCTTCAGCTTCAGCTTTGAAGACGCATAGAGTGCATCTTAATGCTACATTATCTGTGTGTCTCTGTCACGCGTCTGACCTTCCCCAGGCTGCATGATCCGTAGACGCTGGATTGACGGGAACGCAGGAGGCGTCGTGCACCGAGGTGCCGTTTTCACGATAACAAAATCCACAACTTGGGTCCAGCATGCATCCCTCACAGAAGCTGCAACACACAGTTAGATGCAAAACCAGTCCCACAATAAAAAACACTAAAACTGCAGCCGCTCGTGCAGCAGAAATTATCAACAGCCAGAAACTATTATTACGTAGGAAAACAAAGTTACCTCAACAGATAAAAAAGACAAAAGCTGAAACAACTTATTTTAGATTTCTTAATCTTTATGAAGCTAGAAGGTCAGGCTTCACTATGAAACATTCATGGAGAGAAGCCAAGAGCTGCTCATGATGTCTCACCCATAAAGTTTGCAGGTAGAGTTTTGAACGTCGACTGGGTGGAGGGTGACGGGTGGTGAATTCTGGGCAGAGAGCAGGAAGCCAGTCGCCAGCACAGCCAGACTCAGACCAGTCCCTATAACAGTCAAAGGAAAACGGAAAGGTTTTAGAATTCATTCATTTTAATTTACTAGTTAGAAAACAGCCCCATCAGATCTAAACATATGAAAAAACCTTTATCTGCACCAAATTAAACTACCATCAATTACAATTTGTCTGAAAAAGCCTTGATATTCTGAGCTGTGTGGTTGTGAAACACATCACGTCTTCTAAGTGACCAACCTAACAGACTGCCCAGCGTCAGCCTCCTGCGGCCGACTCTCTCCACGAGCCAGACTCCCACCAAGGTGAACACAAAGTTGGTGGCAGACGTTGCAGCAGCCAACCAGATCGCTTGTTTAACATCCCGCACACCTGCCATCTGCAGGATGGTGGCGCTGTAGTACCTAGAAGTGGACAGACCGGGTCGCTGAATAGTCTGACATCACACACTGAACTCAGGCTATAATTCATTATTATACATTATGTTGATTATGTTTCTTCTTCTTCTTTTCTTAATGCATGACCTACATGACAGTGTTTATTCCAGACAGCTGCTGAAACATCTGGAGGCCGCAGCCGACAATGAGAGCCCTGCGAGTCGGACCGTAACTGAGGATCTGCCAAACAATAAGGCCTCCTAAACGACAAACAACACAAATCTGAATATTAAAATGTAAACCCATGTGCCTCAATGTCTTCTGTCTGTCTGTTTGTTTTCACCTCCTCTTGCTTCGGTCTCCTCCTCTTCAATGCTGGATCTGATAGTGTTATACTCCTCGTCAATGCTCTCGTCTCCACGGATCTGGCTGAGAACTTGGCGGGCATCCTGAGTCCGGCCCTTCTGGAGCAGCCAACGCGGGCTCTCTGGCAGGAAGATAAAGCCGATGAACTGCAGAACTGCTGGAACAACGGACAGGCCCAACATATACCTACAGTACGGAGAGATCAGGGAGAAATACTGAGACAACTGTCCCTCTGGTTCCCAAGACTTTGAAGGCATCAGTGATAGAATGCAACTATGTACATCCATTATTCAAGGGTCCCTATGCCAGCTATCTTGGGTTGAGAAGCTCTACAAACATTGCCTATACCTCCACCCATCACGGCTTAGATAGCTGAAAGCTCCATCGATCACACTGGCAACGAACTGGCCACCGGTGATGAACAGGGAGTTGATGGTGACCAGCTGACCTCTCAGGTGAGGCGGGGAAACTTCTGCAATGTATACAGGAACTGTCATGGAGGCGATGCCTGGTGGGGAAAGAGGAAGGGCTTCAGCGTTAACGTGAAAAGTGACACAACTCCACAGCACAGTGTAATGAAATGACCGGTTCACGCGTTTATTCACTCACCGATGCCCAAACCCACGATGATCCTGCCCACGAGAAGCACGACCTTGTCCGGCGCAACGCTCAAGACAATGCCACCAACGCTGAAGATAAAACTGGCCACCAGGATGCAGATCCTGCGTCCCAGCCACCCATTCAGAGGTCCTCCGGTCAGGGCAGAGAGGGCTGCGGCGCCCACGGTGCTGGAGATCAGCAGCTCCTGCCACAAAGCGGTCAGGCTCATCTCCTCCTTCAGAAGCAGCATGGCCCCGGACACCACCCCGGTGTCGTACCCGAACAGGAAGCCTCCCAGCGCAGAGAAGAACGCCAACACGTAGATGAAGCGCGAGGGGGGGGCATCCTGGTCCGGGCGCTCCCCGGGCGGAGGTCCAATGAGACCCCGCTCTCCATCCTCTGCTTTCTGCTGCCTTTTGCCCATAAGACTGCTCATGTGCTTCAAGCTGTACTCATGGTAGCTGCTGGACATAAGGGAACACTGGCTGTTATTGATGATTTAGGCCTGTCCTCGTTTGTTTAGCTGACTAAATGCCATAGTCTGTGAAGTTTTCATCAGTCGTTAACAAAACAGCCTGGAAATGTGGCAGAGTAGGTGAAGACAGTGGTTCCGAACGAGACACTGACGCTGCTCTAAAGTTCACACCTAGACGCTCCGGCCTGTGCGTTTAATGGATTCATGAGAAACACGTCGAGATTTCACTAACTTGACTTAGCGATGACTTTCCAGATTGGATCCCTGGTGATAACTGGTCCCGTCCACGCGGCCTGGTCGGCGCATTACACGGCGCTGAATGGATCACACAGCCTGGTTTACTACAGGGCCGCCAGAGCTGCTGCGCGCGCCGCCGCGTTCACCTGACGTCACCTGACCGCGCGCAGCCAAGAACTACACGGAAACACGACTGGTGATGTGGAAACTTACTCACGTTGAAATATTTGTAATTGTATAATTCTAATAACGGCCTTTAGCTTGTTAAAAGTGGATTTAATCCAGATACGCAGATGTGACCAAGTCTCCGATCCAACTAGTGGACAGAGCTCCAGCATCAAGCATCAAGTTAAAAGTGCTCAAAGGGTTCATGCAGGCAGCAGGTGTACGCATAGAATCCAGGACCATGAAGGTACAACCGCAGCTTATCTCTGCAAAAACACGATTCAAATGTCCGATAGTCTGGAATCCTTGCTTCTAAAGTACGTCTATGTGAACGCTTCAAGTAGAGTCAGAGCCCAGACGAACACCAGGCATCTAATCTGAATTAAACAGCGAGTACTGCACAACATACCTGCGCGAGACGTGTCCTGGAGCCGCTGGCGTCCACTCCACCAACAAAGTCGCCTGCTCAACCCGGATCATGTGATTTGGCGCAGGAGGCGAAGCGGAACACGCCCATTGGGTTTGTGAAGATCAGCTGAGTTCACCCCGTCTGACCTGTCAGGCAGACAGACAGGTGAGGTGACGCCAAACAGGACGTTCTTCATCCATGCGAGCTGCAGTGTAATAACACGTCAAGGTGTGTCTGACTTTCCAATACTGTGTTGGACAGTCTGCGAAGATTCACCAAGACACGCGTGTAGTTGGTGTCTTCCTGTTTAAGTCACGTGATGCTGTCACTGCAGCATTAGGGGCTAACTGAGCTACAACCCACGGTATGCTGCCAATGCCAATACCGTAATTGTTGGGCTAGACACGCACTACAAACACTTGAAACACGAAATACGGTACGAATCAGTACCAGTGTGAGTCCCTGCGTATTCACGTACAGAACAACTACATGGGCCGGAGTGAGAGTTGCTGAGTCCCACGTCGCAGCAGTTTCATCGGTACCGTGTACTACGGTTCACCTGGAACCCAGTCGGCCTGTGCGGCCCAGTTTCCCCAGGTTCCTTTCCAGCGGGGACTTTTCCTCTAACCGGAATCACATGACGTGACCCGCAGAGGGAGGGACGCGCAGAGAGGAGCCGCTGTTTCCCGCACACTAGCAGCAGAAGGGCTGCTTTCAGAAGAGGAACATGTGCCGGCGGCGCGGAGTTGGCCGAAGGCAGTGGTGTCGACGTCGGAACCGAAACTTCGCGACACTACAGTAACTTCCTTCAGTCACTTACAGTAGAGTAGAGGCTGTTTTTAAAGCCAGCGCACTATGACGTAACGTGAGTCCTGTGATGTAATGCTGACGAGTGGCTGTCGCAGCACTTTGTGCCGGTTCTGTGGGACCGTCGTTGACTGACCCACTGTAAGTGCACGTCCCGCCGCCAGCGGGCAAACGGCGCAGCAGAGGCCATGGGGGACAAGGAGGAGCTGGAGGAGAGGCTGAGGAAGCTGGTGGTGAGGCTGAACACGCCGCAGGAAGACAGGCAGCTGTGCACCGTGATCCAGATCATCCAGGACCTGCTGTCCCTGGCGCGCACCGACCATGGTAGGACACCGGTGCTGTGTTGTCTGACCCAGGGGCAGTGGGGGAATCTCAGAGGCGTTAGTACAGGAGCAGAAAACACTAAGTATTGCAATCAAAAGGTGAAAGTCTGCTACTTGTACGTGCAGGTCCCTCAGCTACTAAAAGTAGTTTAAAGTAGTGGATATACACAAGACTGTCTCCTAACTAATTGGTTAATCAGCTAACTGAGGTGTATTTATTAAGTGAACAGCTCTACTTGCCCTTGACTGTCCATTGTTTACACATTGTTGTGTTTTCATCAGAGCTCATTTTAGGCTTTGCCAGTGATCTACTTGCAGCCAGACTTGCATCGCCGTCCGTGTTACTGATTCTGACACTTGCCTTGTTCTGTGCAATGAAACTAGAGCGGAGCTGCACGTTGTGTCTTTTTGCTCTCTGTTGCAGCTGTTGAACTGTTCGAGCACAGAGACGTCCATGTCCCGCTCATGGCAGTGCTGTCATCCTACATCAGCAGCAGAGGAGTCCAGCAGGTACAGGATAACTGGCCGAACCTTTGATTTTTCCTTTTTACATCAGCATCTTTCTTGACTGAGCATAAAGAACAAACGGCTACACGGGTGTTTGTGTGTAGTAGCTTGAGACAGTATTCAACGCTCACACCTTTTATGGCATCTTGTGACTGCTGTGTGTGGCAGCTTATCAGAGGTGAAACCGTGTAAACTGATCTAAATTAGATGTGAACCTAAATCTAACTGAACCGTATTCAGAATTCAGCAGCTGTGTGATGTTCTTTTACCATGTAGAACTCACACTGTCACTGTGTTCATATAACGTTTGACGCAGCGGGATGCTCAGGAGGAAACTAGGTCTGGCCCAACACAACTTCTTTTGATTTGAATGACGCCAGGCTGTTGCATATGTAACGTAGTTACCTAAAAGGTGAACTCTTGCCACAGGTTGGATGGTCACTGTTGTGTCAGCTGATTGAAATATGCCCGGATATGCGGGAACAACTGAGCAGACGTCCGCAGGCAGCCGGTGACTCAGAGGAAGTGCACCAGTAAGTAGAGACCTACATCTCGTGTGTCTGGGAAGATGATGTGAGCCCAGGTAGGATCAAGTAGGGTTTGATGTCGCCTAATTCTTCTCAGAGAAATTGTCAGTATAAATTTGTTAAATAGATTGTTTTGAGTTTCCAATGGGGAAACTGAAGCTACTTATTGTGTGTTGGTGTGTTGACTAGACAGGTCCTGAAGTTACTGTCCAACTACAGCACAGACTGCAGGGTGACCGTGGTGGGACTCCAGGCTCTGGCTCTACTGCTCAGATCAGGTACACGGATACACAGGATAAATACTGCAGCACATCCAGGCTTCATCCTGCAACAAAGAGCATCAGTAAATAAATATGAATCTGTTCAACCTCAACAAGCTTCAGCTTGTGTGATTGTCTACCTGCAGTTAATAATCTGTTCTAATGTCATGAAGCATCTATATTTTAGGACACATAAGTTGAATAAAGCAGATGTTAAACTTCAACAGATGTGGCACAAGATGTGCAAACTTCTTGGATTTGTTTACAACAGTCACTAGCTGCAATGTCTCAGCCACTAAAATACAAACTGTAATTGTTTGGAGTATCACATGAAGAACATTTAGGAGATAATGTGATAGGTGAGGAAATGCCACTGTAGGTGGGTGGATAGTGCTTCTAAACGTTTGTGATCTGACAGGTCTCACTTCTTGTTCTAGCATTTCATCTCTCTGATCTTTTTGAATTTAAAAATAATGTTTATTCAAAAATCTGATCGATTTATTGAAGTATTCCTGTTCAGTCTTGTATGATGGCCATAAATGAATCTGTTTAAGACGCTGGGTGTATTTTTAAACACAGACACGATTCTTCTGCTGGTGCTGGAGGCGGAAGAGGATGTGTTCGGCCTGGTTGTGCACGCAATGACAACGTTTCCTGCTAGCGAAGAAGTGCAGCTCCAGGGCTGTAGAGTTCTTCAGTTCCTGCTGGAGAGCGGTGGGCAGACACTCAGCGGACACAGTAACCTATTGTCTAAATCACCAAGCATCAGGTTTTAGGTTTCACGTTCAGTTCCTCATCATCAGTTTTTATTAACTTTGGCTTCTTAGGATTTATGCTGAACCATAATAAATAATAACATACATTGTTTTGTACAGTAGCTCAACATATTTGTTGTTTGTGTTCCAGTGAGTGACGATCACCTTGCGGAGTTTGTGGAGAACCAGGACCATGTTGTGGTTCTGGCAGCTCTTCAGGGGTTTCCAAACAACTCTGAGCTGCTGCTGCAAGCCATGAAGGTGCTGCTCCTGCTGGCGCGTCTGGGTAAGACCCAAACCAGTGGCAGCTGGAGGAACCAGCTCACCTTACTTGCTCTTCAGGGCATGTTTGTTAATTCTAGCTCACATATATGTGGGTGGATGGTGGGACAGAGGTTAAGTTTAGGGAATGTGCAGTGTCACTGTACTATTATAAAGATCACGGTGCCGTCAAACATTAACCAGTCTTATTTCTGTACGCAGCTGAAATCACTGCGTTACCTGCTGAACACATTAAGTTTCAGTTAACCACTGTACACGTTAGACCTGGTGGTTTTTTATTGCCTCTTGTGTCTTTTTATTTGTTTTATTTATACTGAGGTAAACATCCTACAAATCAGTTCCTGCTAAGCTACTCGTGCTACAGAAAAAAACTAATTGTGACTATTGCAGTTATGACATATTGGACTTTTACTATGGTCTATACATCTAAAACCAAAAAGCAGATAAATCTTGGTGAGGCTTTTACAGCTGCTTTAGATGACGAGCTTTTGTCCTGCAGGCAGTAACGTGGAGATGTTGATGTCAGGAGGAGATCGATGTTACAGTGGCGTTATCGCGGCTATGGATGCCTTCCCTGAGGTGGAGGAGCTGCAGGAGACGGGCTGCTGCCTGTTCGGGAAGTTTACATCAGGTCGGATCCATATTTCAACTGTCAGAAGGCATATTTTTAATAAGGAGAGAAATCCAGTGAATGAGCGCAGCTCGTGTCTGTGACGTCCACACTGTTTAACGAGTCCATCGATGCAGCAGTGTTTGAGTTGCTCTCATTCTGATAAGATAATGCGTTTGCCGGGTGAGACATTAAGACTGAAGAGGTCAACAGACTCATCTGTTTGATGCAGGGTTTGCTTGTTTTGTGTCGTCCTGTAGAGACTTACTACAACATCCTGGTTGTGAACGGCGTCCAGAGGGTTGCAGTGAGAGCCTGTGAGACTTTCCCCAACAATGCCAAGCTACAAGCCCATGCTCTCTCCTGCCTGGCTGACCTCAGTGAGAGCACTCACATACTTCCTTGTGTCAAAGTATATGCTTGAACAGAGCAGTACAAGCAGACAGAGAGGATTTTAATGATGAGCTCATGTCACCTACCACTGATGATTAATTGTTACAGTGCTGTAATCGCTGTCCTGTCCCCTCATTATAGCTGCAACCATCGTGCAGAACAAAGCTGTGGCTGACCAGGGACTGGAGGAGGGAGAGGAGGAGGAGAACAGGGGCAGGGAGGCGGTAGAGGACATGGGTCTGGGCTGGATGGAGGTCTGCTGTACGGCACTGGAGCGCCATGCGGATGAGCCGATGGTTCAGGTTGGTCTTTCTGGTGTAATTCTGCTGATCAGAGTCTCCAAACATGTGCGAATCATTTGTGCTTCCTCAGGAGGCTGCGAGCTGGGCCATCCACAGTCTGCTACTGCATGGAGCTGGAGTAAGGACTTCAGAAGATGAGCAGTGCCAGAGGTACACGCTAAGGCTTTCAAACATACAGAATCCTCTCAACTTGTAGAATGAAGAATCGGGAAATCAGATCAAATTTTAAGGGTCAACTTTGTTGAGTTTTGTTATTGTAGATGTCACGGTGAATGTCTAAGACGTATCTGATGACACTATAATGACACTTGTCTGGCGTTTTGTGCTTGTCTTCAGGACACCCGTTCACAGACAGCTAATGGTGGCCATGTTACTCCACTCCTCCTCTCCCAAAGTGTTTAAAGCTGCTACCAGCGCCATCGCCACACTCCTCGCACACAACAGTGAGTCATCAGCAGAGCATGTTGTTGTTTAGTCTGCACAGATGTGGCTACGAGGAAAAGGAAACATGCATTCGTTTAGGTTCAGCAGTCGACGAGCTCACTGCTGTTCTTGCTCTGTCTGCAGGTAAAATGCGATCTCTGCTGCTGTCCAGTGGCCTCCACGTGAACCTGGTGGAGATGATGAAGAGACATTCAAATTCGGTCGCGGTTTCTTTCAGCGCCTGCAAACTGCTTGGCCTCCTCTTCCAGGGAAGGTGGGGACAAGCACAGTTTGAATCCAACAATGTCCTTATTAGATTCAGGAAATTACAAAAATAGCATCACATTTAAAAATAGATTTTTATTACTGGTATAAAAGACAATAGAATCATGTGATTATATTTCTGGGCTTTCATTTATCATTTATCTTCATTTGTATTTTGATGAGCATTGTTTGTTGTGTTTATTCTGGTGATGTACAGTCACATGTCCAGTTTGTGTGTCTGTAGAATAGCCAGCCTGGACGAATCGATCATGGCCATGAGTCAGATCCTCAGCACCATGAAGCTCCACAACTTTGAGACAGAGGTTCAGCTGCAGGCACTGCAGGCCAGCCTGGCCTTCCTCTGTCCAGGTCAGTTCAAGCGTGTTTTGATTTTCTCTGCATGTTTTGTCTTTGTTCCGCATTGTTACATTCACGGTTACTTTTTGGGCGATGAAGTTAGCTATTTTGTTGGCAAACCCCTGTAATTCTAACGACAGGATTTAAATTTGAATTCAGGCTGTTTCAGCACAGCTGCCAAGCTGCAAACGGAGCACACATGTGCGAGCAGCCAGTGAATAACTCAAGATTCACAAACACAGCAAGCGTGCCGTCTCTTCAGCTTAGGAATGTGAAACTGGTTGAGTGGAGTGGTTTGTTTTACTGCCCTATAAACCATGCGCTCGGCCTCTACTCCCAGAACTACTGTAACACTCCTGATTAGATTAGTGGCTGATAACGGAGCAGTTGTGTCTGTGCCTCTTTGTTTTCATTTGTTTCCTTGCGTGTAATTTCCCAGACAGAAGTCTAAGGGAGCACGGACCCTCTGTCGCAGATCCCGACATGGCCGACGTGTCGCTGAAGGTGCTGAAGAACCAGTGTGTCCTGGAAGGAGCTCACACTTTGTATTTGGACGCTCTCAACAGGGTTTGAACACGTTAAGCAGCCCAGTGTTTAGGTAAAGGGAATCATAGTTCATGAGGTTGCATCTGTGATCTGTGTGTGTGTGTGCAGTTCATCAGCAGTGTGACCGTCCAGAAGTGTGGCCTGAAGGTGCTGTCTGCTCTGGCTGACTGCTCTGGTGCAGTGGACCTGCTCTGCCAGCAGGGGGCCATTGACACCGTGCTCCATACGCTACACACGTTCCCACAGGAACAAGGTCTGCAGACGTTGCTCCATTCTTTTTGTGTCCACCTTGAGATGAACCTAAGCTTAGAAGTCATTTACTGTAGCTGTAGCTTGAATAGAGAGGAGAAATCTTCTATCTCAACCTTTGGCGGTTTGATTAAAGGGGACGGTTTGTGCTTGAACTGTCTGTGCACCTCCAGAGATACACTACTGGGGTCTGACCCTGCTCGCCAACCTCGTCTTGAAGAAGAAGCTGTCGAGGACGACCGTGCCGGTTCTAGCTTCAGTTGTGGTCGCCTCCATTGTCCGGTACAGGGACAACTTAGAGATGCTGCTGAAGGTCAGCTCAACGTTTTGCTTCTGTTTGCTCCTACCTGTCATTTGCATGTTGTTTGCTTTGTGCCCTGTGTCGCGTGCTAGCTTTAACTTTTTGTGCTCATAAAGTCAAGATGTCTTTCTGTTTTGTGTGTCCCAGTGTTTTCATGTGGCTCTGAGGATGCTCGACGCCTCTTCAAGAGCAGCTGCTGAGTTGCACAAAGAAGACCTTGACAGACTTATCTTCCAACACCTCAGAGAAGACGCTCCTGACCAGGGCAACAACCAAGTGAGTTAAGCCACTGCTGCAAGGTTCACAATTGACATGCAGTGAAACGTCTCCATGACCACCAGATAGATGCTATTTGGTAGAAATCACAGTATGCAGACATGTAGGTCAGTTGTACACAGTACCGTCCCTGAAGTTCTTAGAAATCTTTTGCTGCACTTGAGCATAATTTAATTAACTAATTATCTCTCTCTCCCTGTCAGCTGCGCAAGTCAATGTGCCTGGCTCTGTCTAAGATGTGGTGCAACTCGGGGCTACACTACAGCATGCTGGAAAAAGCCTGCGAGGACGGAGACACAGCGATGGCGGAGTGTCTGATCGAGCTGGGCGCCGACATCAACAGGAAGACAAAAGCAGAATCTCTCATCTACCAGGTCAGAGGCCACAGAAGTTTACTCCGACGGCACTAGATGGTTTATTTAACATCCTCAAAACGTCACAGAGACTCAAAACCCGCTGCTGCTATAATGTAACTCAGCCTTTTGCTAAAATCTTTGTGAGACGGTGACCAAGTGCTGTTGTGGCAGGTTTGTGAGAGAGGCGGACCGTTGGAGCTGGTGGAGCTCCTTCTCAGCCGCGGTGCTCACGAGCAGCACGTCCGCAGGGCTCTGGCAGTGAGCGTGAAAAGGAGCGACGGGCCCACAATCATTCAACTGCTGGGCCGTTTGGGTCTGGACCTCAACAACAATGCCCTCTGTTTGGGAGGGTTGAGGCTGGGTCGGCTGGATGCTGCCTGGCTCAGCCCCCTGCTGGCTGAGAGGCGAAGGGCCTTCAGCGTCCGTTACAGCAACAGTGAGGAACACGAGATGCTTTTCTCTGTTTTATGTGAAATCCTGGAGAGATTGTCTAGACTGAAGAGATGATCATTTATGTGACGAAAACTATATTTACAGCAGTCGTCACTTTATTGCAACTTATTTTCTGTATTTCAGGTAAAGGTGTGAGTTTGGCCAAATACATCCAGTCGCTTATGCTCCAGAGGTCAAAGAGCACCAGCGCCCCTCCGAGGTCGATGACCGACCCCTGCCAGACCTCAGGCTACATTTCTGACGAGAGCGATGACTCCAACTTCAGTTTTTCCTTGATGGAAGACAACCTTTTTGTTAACAATGACGGGGAGAGTGATGGTGAGGTTTGAGAAATGAACCGATGCGTTGTGTTGAAAAAAAAAAGAAGTAATTTCTCCAGATTTGACACTTTATTTGTTGATTCCTACTGTTGAATGAACTTCTCCAGCTTGTGAAATAACAATCTCAACGATGTCTTGCATGTCTGTTCTTCCCTTTCAAAGGGAGTGATTCTCTGTTAGGAGCTCTGTCTCCAAGGCAGCATAGTAATTCAGCGGAGCAGCTGAGAGGAGGGTCCTTCAGAAAGAAGCAGGGTCGTGGCAGACGTGCCAGTGCAGAGGTGGGTGGTGTTTTACGCAGTACATGAAGAATAATAAGAAAACAAACGGACGCCGCAGAGGTTGGACTAATGCAGTGCAGAAGAACCGTTTTAAAGGATTCTTCTCTGGTCTGTTTATTCCCAGTGTGGTCAAACAGAGAATGAGCAAATGGAGCCTGTGAACCGGAGCCATGGGAGGAGTGGCTCTGGCCATAAAGGTCGCTCCTTCGGTTTAAAATTAGTTTCAGTTTCACTCCTTTATTATCAAACCCATCTGCATGAGAAAAACGTGATTTTTGTCCCTTAGTGCTGGGACCTGAGAACTCTGCTACTCTGCTCAAAGAGAGGGAGAGGATCCACCTGCTGGACTTGTCCGGGAACGAGCTGAGCTCTCTGTCCTTTCTGGACCATGGCTTCATCCAGCAGCAGCTGTGGCATCTCCTCCGCCTGGATCTGAGCACCAACAGCCTCCAGGAGTTCCCTCCAGCTCTTTGCCAGGTGCCTTATCTGCTCTGTGCTGAATCACCTAAATGTCAGAAGGAAATCTACCCTGAAGCTGTTTTTGGGTTTGATTCGGCAGAGTTTGCAGAGTTTGACCCGACTGGACCTGCAGGGCAACCAGCTGCGGTCGCTGCCTGCTGAGCTGCTCTCTCTGCCCTCACTCAGCATGCTGAATGTGTCTCGCAACTGTGTGGGTCCCCTGCTGACCTTTGACCCCGGCGTGACCTGCCCAGCCCTACGGCAGCTGAATCTGTCTTATAACAAACTCACCACCTTCCCCCTTGCGCTGGGCCAAGCCATGGGCCAACTGGAGGAGCTTTTCATGGAAGGGTAGGCTGCTCGTGTTTTTACCTGGTAGCTGCTATGGAAACAACAAACGTACACCAAGATGATACTAATACATACACTAATACTGATACTAAACATGGCAGTTAGGCCTTCGTTAATCAGGTGTAGCTTGGTGGAGAACTGCCATCATGCTCACCGCCTTCAAAAGCATCATTATGTTACAGATATGAGACTGACTGATAATCCGTTTCCTCCCGTTTCTCCTCCTCAGCAACAGCATTACCGAACTGGGTGCACCTCTGTGCCTTCCAGAGATCAGGTTGCTTGATGTGAGTAAGAACAGTGTGGAGAGCCTTTCTCCAGATTTCCTGACTGGCTGCCCCAAACTGGAAACCTTCAACGCGTCCATGAACAACATCAGTGAGTACTGCAGACTGAACATATTCAGTAAAGGAGGCGTGTGTCTGTGGAGAACTGGGCTACACCCAGTAACCCGGAATATGACGCAAAGACATGGATTTCAAAGCAGCACACAGAATATTTCATACACATTGGGATTGGGATAAAAACATACAAGTGTAAAACTAGACTAAGAGGCTTCATGCCTTCAGCCTTTTTTACAGTTGACAGCTGGGGCTGCTGTATCACCCTGGATCACACTGTACATACTTTTTACAGCAATTATATTTTGTGACATGACATAAAACGTGTATCGCTCTCCTCAGGTTCTCTGTCACATCTGCCATCCAGGCTCACGACGCTAAAACTGGCAAACAACAACTTCAGCTGCGTTCCTAAGGCCATACTCGATCTGCTGAAGTAAGCTGGAGCCTGAAGACTTCATTTCCATATTCCTGACATTTATAATTTCAAGGGTCATTAAAACTTGCCTAAGGCTCAGGCTGGATTTTTAGTTGTATGATTAATAAATCATTCCTCCTTGTACAGTACAAATGTTTACCGTCGTGCTTCTGTTTGTGCAGCTTGAGGTCAGTGGACATGAGGACAAACCATATTTCTGTTCTGCCTGGCCCGGGATCCTGGGCGTCCAGCAACCTCAGAGAACTGATGTTCAGCCAGAACTGTATCGCAGCTCTGGATCTGAGCAGAACCATCTCCAAATGGAGACGACTGGAGAAACTCCATCTGAGTGACAACAAGCTCACTGAGGTTAAAAAAATCATTACAAACAAGTTCACATAGTTTCTTTTGACTCAATCTTCAGTGGATAAATATTAGAAAAATCTCTCGTAGTGAACGTACACTTATGGTTCCTTTCTTTTTATCCAGGTCCCTCTAGAGATCGGCTCTCTGGAAGGCTTGACCTCCCTGGATGTGAGCTGTAACCCAGGCCTCCGGTCCTTCCCTGATGAGATGGGCAAACTGGGGAAACTGTGGGACCTGCCTCTGGATGGTCTTCAGCTCAAACTGGACCTTAAACTCATTGGCAGCAAGACCAAAGACATCGTTAGGTCAGCGGCTTTATCGACCTTTGTACACATTGGGATTCTCACTGTAAATCCCATTGGTTCAAAAAGAGGAAATAAACTGAAGCCTCCTTCCTTCCAGGTTTCTGCAGCAGCGGCTCAAGAAGGCGGCGCCGTACTACCGGATGAAGCTCGTTGTGGTGGGGAACTCAGGCAGCGGGAAGACCACCCTGATCCAGCAGCTGATGAAGCTGAAAAGGTCCCAGCTGAAGAGGACTACAGTCGGCATCGCTATCCACGACTGGACGATCAGAGAGTGGGACAAGAAGAAAATGGTGCTGAACGTGTGGGACTTTGCAGGTTGGTCACATTTCTGAAGACAATAATTCGCACAGCGCTTAAATTATGCATCCAAGTTAAAATCCTCTGAAACACATACACAAAACACCTCTGAAAAGCTGTAGCTCAAGCTCAAAGGACTCATTCACAATCACAGTCAGGTGTCCACGTAAGAGAGCTCATAGGAAAGCGCAGTGACATCTAGTGGTGAGGCTGTAGAATGCAACTTTCACACAGCTAAGCTAAAATGCGTTGAAATATGCTAAATAAATACTTACGCAGAAAAAGTTACGTGCTGTATTTCTACGCTGTGCACGGGAGCAAAATAATAATAATCACGTCACACACGTTTCCCTCCTCGGATCCTCAGGTGGAGAAGAGTTCAGCTGCTCTCACCCTCACTTCCTGACCTCCAGAGCTGTCTACTTGGTGGTTTACGACCTCAGCAAAGGAGCCAGTCAGGTGGACGCCCTCAAACCCTGGCTCTTCAACATCAAAGTGAGCCATGAACACACTTGAACGGCTGATAACAACACGTGTATGTGACAACAATGTCACGAACAAGCAATTAACGTTCTTCTGAAGCATGTTTGCACTCTTTACTTCAGGCTGTAGCTCCCCTCTCCCCGGTCATCCTGGTGGGAACCCACATAGATCTGAGTGAAGACCAGCAGGTGCAGGCCTGCCTGAGAAAAATCAAAGAGGAGCTGCTGACCCACCAGAGCTTCCCCACCATCAGGGACTATCACATGGTTTCTGTCGGCGAAGACTCGGACGCCATGGCCAGACTCCGCAAGACCATCATCCGAGAGGTGACCGGCTTCAAGGTGACAGGACACAAACGGCAGACCTCACCTCACTCTTGCTTGCCGGCCTTGATCTTGACACCTGCTCCTCCCTGACACAGATCCAGGGTCAGCCTGTAATGGGCCAGCTCGTTCCCGACAGCTACGTGGAGCTGCAGCGGCGGCTTCTGCAGGAGAGAACCAGGGTTTCCCCGGAGTTCCCCGTGCTCCGGCATCATGAGCTGCAGCAGCTGATCCAGGAGGGTCAGCTGCTGGAGGAGGCTGAGCTGCCACATGCAGCGCACTTCCTGAGTGAAGCTGGTCAGTTGAACAAACAAACTGCACCATCACGCAGACCTCAACAGCTTTCAACCCTTTTCCAAGCAGAGAACAGGATGGTTCTCAGCTGGATGTGTGTTTAGCTCTTACTGTGCTGATGTAGGCTTCAGGCTTTGATGTAACTATTTACGTCTGTGTCTGTAGGGGTGCTACTGCACTATGACGATCCTGCACTGCTGCTCCAGGACCTCTACTTTATCCACCCACAGTGGCTGTGCAACATCATCTCTCAGGTAGCCTGAGTTTATCTAACTGCTTTAACCACTATGTCTTTTTACTTAAACTTTTCCCGTTAGAGATCGTTAGGATCCAGCTGCTATTGTTCAGTGGCCCTTTACAGCTGATGCGCTGCAGCTCAAGAAACGATCCAGACAGACGAAGCAAAAGCAACTTCACCGATTCGACAACAAAAGTGCAGCATTTGGAAAAACGCCCGAAACTCTGTTGTGCATGTGCTAATCTTAAGTGTATATACAGGTACATGTACGAGTTTGAGAGGTGAAGCAAAGCTGATGTCTTCTCCTTTGTTCTGTGTACAAACCAACCTTAAAGAGCTGTGGCTTCTGGGAGCGACCTAAAGCTGTCGTTCAGCGCTTAGAGGTGGAAAAGTTTCTGTTTGAGACCAAGTGTTTCCCCAAAAGCCACCTGACACAGTTCTTCAAGCTGCTGGAGAAGTTCCAGATCGCCTTGCCCTTCGGAGGCGACCAGCTGCTGGTGCCCAGCTGGTACGTTCCACATATTTCGGCTTTACATCTAAAGCTGTGACTGCTTCTAACCCCAGACCTCGTCATTTACAGTCTGGCCAAGCAGAGGCCGGTGATAGAGCTGCCTCACTCGGAGAACTCGGAGGTGATTGTGCGTCTGTACGAGATGCCCGACTTTCCCATGGATTACTGGTCTCGCCAGATCAGCCGCCTGCTGGAGGTTTCTGCCTACTTGCTCTATGGAAGAGGTGAACCCACACATCGACAGAGTTTCACCAGAGGCTCTGCTCTGCAGATATGCTGCTTAAATACTGTTGTCTGCTATCCAGAAAAAGCTGTGAAGCCAAACCGAATATACTGGATGAGAGGCATTTACCTGAACTGGTCTCCTGAGGCTTACTGTCTGGTGGAGGATGCCTCAGTGGAGGAGAATCCCTCCAGCTTCGTCAGGATCACTGTGCCCTCTTCACAACAAGGTGCTGTAGTTTAAGTCCGGCCTCTTTCGTCTACTAACCATATTAACCATGAAACTGCCTGAGCACAGTCTTCCCTGTGTGAAACCGCGGAGGCAGATCCAAACCTGAGTGTTTTTAGGAAACGTCTGCTTTGCTTGTTTTAATTCTTTGTTTCTTTGCGTCTCTCTGCCCTCAGGCCGCGTCCTGCTGGGTCAGGTTGTGGATCAGATCGACTCGGTGCTGGAGGAGTGGTTTCCTGGTCTGCTCAACACGGACATGTTAGGCAGTGGAGAGGCGCTGTTGAAGAAGTGGGCCCTGTACAGTTTTGAGGACGGTCAGGAAAGAAGCAAGATTTTGCTGGAGGACCTCTTTGCATATTTTGACAACGGTACTGTACTTGTATTGCTTTTGGCTTCATTTAGTTTATGGCTTTTTAAAATAAATGTGTATGTATATTTGATTCAGTATTTTATTATCGATTGTAGATTTTCTGCTGGTGGACCCAGAAAATCCTCGCTGCACTCTTCCCATCTCTCAGATTGCCCCTGACCTGCTTTTGACTGACCAGCCTGCAGGAATCATCCTGGACAGCGAAGAACTGGAAGTGGACATGTCTAAAGAGAACCGGCTGGGTTTGTCGTCATTTCCACCTATTTTCTATGAAATACCTCCACGCCATTCAGTTCCTACCCTATAAAATAGCTGTAATAATCCAAAATGTTTGTGCAGGAGACGGTGGCTTTGGAACCGTCTATAGAGGTGTTTACAAAAATGAAGAAGTGGCTGTGAAGATATTCAATAAGCATGCGTCTGATCTTTACATCCACAGGCTGCTCAGACAGGTGAACTACAAGTATACGCTAACAAACCAAAAGATCAGTGCAGCCGCCGCGTCTTCTTACTACCTCCGTTTCTCTTCAGGAGCTGGCGGTGCTGGGTCGTCTCCGTCACCCAAGCCTGATCGGTGTCCTAGCAGCCGGCCCCGCGCCTCAGGTCCTGGTGATGGAGCTGGCTTTGCGAGGCTCGCTGGACTGTCTCTTTGAGCATGAGAATGGCAGCATCAACAGGAAGCTCCAGCACATGATTGCTCTGCAGGTGGCTGACGGGCTGAGGTATGATGCCACACAGCACGTTCCTTGTTGTAACGTAAAATCAGTCCTTACAGTACAGTGTTATTTTAAAGCAGTTAAATTCTCAATAATATTGTCATACATCTTTTTAAAACCAGATTAAAGTGTGGAAACTGTCATGTGAAAAACATATCTAGATTAAACAATAAATATGATGATGTTGATGATGTTTGGTCAGGTATCTTCACTCAGCCATGATCATCTATCGGGACCTGAAGCCCCATAACGTGCTCCTGTTCAGCCTGAAGACTGACGCTGAAATGATCGCCAAGATCACAGACTACGGCATCGCTCAGTTCTGCTGCGGCATGGGAGTGAGGAGCTCAGAGGGAACTCCAGGTCAGGCCTCAGACATCCTCACTTGGTCCAGCTTCTCCTCCATGCGCAGCCTTTGTAAGCCGCCGTGTTTGCATCGCGCAGGTTTCCGAGCACCAGAGGTTGCCCGCGGCAACGTGATCTACAACCAGCAAGCTGATGTGTTCTCCTTCGGCCTGCTGCTCTATGACCTCTTCACCTGTGGCGAGCGCATCTTTGACGGCATGAAGTTCCCCAGCGACTTCGATGAAATGGCAGTGCAGGGGAAACTGCCAGGTGATGTTTCAGAGACCTCTCCTGAGGATCTGTTAGATAGATTTGTTGGTTCTGGTTTTACTTTTCATATTCAGCGTTGTCACATTATCTGTCTTATACACAGATCCAGTCAGACACTACGGTTGCTCACCTTGGCTGGGCCTCCAGGCGCTGATGAATGACTGTCTGATGGAACGTCCGCAGGACCGGCCCACTTCTGCTCAGGTTGGCGCCTGAGGACTGTGCAGCTGTGTTTAACACGTGTTGAGCACCGTTGGTGAAAACCAGGGTCACTGAATCCACAGAGCTCTCATTATGTGTTCATGTCCTGTGTGCAGGTGTTTGACAGGCTGAGTTCAGGGGAGATGCTCTGCCTAATGAGGGAGCTGGTGGTTGCACAGGCCTTCAACGCTGAGTGTGTCACAGTGAGCTCTGACGGGGGCCACCGAGCCTGGATGGGCGGAGGCAGCACCAAGAAGTTCGGCTCGCTCACGAGCGTGGACCTGGGCACCAACACGCGCAACACAAAGGTACGGATGCAGCGTGACACCCAGAACAGAGAGAACTATTTTCTTCTCATTTCACGTTTTATTAGGATTTACGAACATGATTTTCACACATGTAGCGAATATATCGCAGAAGCTAAACATAGAAAGGAACCAGTTGTGTCTTATTGGAGGCAGTAACAGCCATTTAGTTCTGAATTGAATGCGTTTAAAGAGTAAGCATTTGATTAACACTCTTCCCCTCTAACAGAAGCTCTACGACAGTCCCATCCTGTGTCTTGTGACGGTGCAAATCCCCAACGAGGTCGGTGACTGGCTGGTGGCAGGCACCCAGTCTGGCTCCTTAGTGGTCGTCAGCGCTCAGGATGCCTCAGCTTGCCATCGCCTGCAGAGCGTCACCGACGCCGTCACCTCGCTGTTCTTCCACGTGCACCCTGCTCATACGTAAGTGCATGAGTGTAAGATCATCACAGTTGCTGTCTTTTGTCTGTGTACTGTGTGAAACATTCCCTCTTGTTTTTTAAAAACGTGTTTTAGCCAAAGAAAGAATTATTTGCTGGTTGGGACAGCAAATGGAATCCTGACTGTTTACGAGGACTCTGCACTCAAGGTAACTATGAAGCATTTAATAAAAGACGTAAAGGTTTCTTTTATTTGCCTTGTCTTTGTTATTCATCTTTTTCTTGGCCTTTAGCAGGAAAACGGGCAGCCAGTTAAAACTGTCGATGTAGGAAACATCAACACTCCTGTCGTGTGTGTGGGCCAGTCGGCGCATCCACAGGACAGCGGGTCTGTGTGGGCCGGCTGTGGCACCAAGCTCGTCTCCTTCACAGCAGACTACAGCGTGTGCAACTCTGTTGACACGAGGCCAAGCCTTCGGTGAGTCGGTCAAAATATATCCACACGATGAAGCTGAAACACGTACAAACATAGTGAAGGTTTGATCTTCACAATTAAAATTAAAAGTTGACCGTAACAAATATGGCCTCACAGCCGGAGGCTGAGTTGTTAGTTGTTGTCTGCGCGCGTGTCCTCCAGGCAGCGGCAGCAGTCTTTGTGCAGCGAGGCGTGCGTGTCCCGAATGGCTGTGGATAAACACGTGTACCTGAGCAAAACCGGGACATCGACTGTTGAGGTTTGGGACAAGAAGAGTGAGCGGATGGTGGACTGCATTGATTGTGCTCAGATCATCAGGTGCTGTCACAGAACTACACCTTTGACAAACGCAGGCGTTTTCCATTTGACAGAACTGTGTCAGCGTGTTAATAAATCCTCTCCTCCCGTAGGCACGACTCCACCGGGTCTGCCCCCTCCTGGGCTCGAGTCAAAGCCCTGCTGGTGCAGGGCTCTGCAACTCTCTGGATCGGCACCAGAGGGGGCCACCTGCTGCTGCTGGAGCTCTCCAAGCACCAGCCGCTGCAGGTCATCGCCCTACGCTGCGATTCAGTACGCTGCATCAGCGCTGCACTCATAGGTGGGTCCACGTGTGCTTGTTGACTTGCAGTATTTCAGTGAAGCAGCCGTGTACAACGTGCAAGAATGTATGAGAAACCTCAGATCTAAAGCAAAGAAAGGAAAGCTGAATCAATATGAAAACGGGTTGGAACAGCTGGGTTTGTTGTCTGTGCAGAAATGACTGAAAGACCCAGCATGCATTTCACATTCTGTTTGTTTTATCCCTGATCTTGTTGGATTTGTTGTTTTAATCCTCAAGTGTATAATGCTATGAAAAGTAATTATATGTTTTTCATGAGCAGAAACACTAAACTGGAAAAACGTGGTGCTGGTTTTGGGCAGACGACTCCCACAGGACAGGAATCAGACTGGTGAGTCACACGTGTCGCCCAGGAGAGCAGCTGCCTCGCTGTGTGAGCTTCTCTGCGTTGGTCCGATGTGCCTGTTTGTTTGATCCTCGCAGACGAGTCGGAGTCGGTGCTGATGGTGTGGAGCAGCACGCTGCCGATGGAGGTCAAAGACCTGAACAGACACTTGGAGAAGAGAGAACAGATCGCAGCCAAAATGAGAGAACAGCTCCACCACAACTAAGGCCACGGGTTTGTAGACTGGAAAACTTAAAAACGAATGATGGGACATGAACACACTTTTCTGCCAAATGGGTCGTCTGGTTATTCCACTTTGACAGATTTAGTTTGGTGGGCGACTGTGCAGAATCTCCATTTGTGGAAATGAACACCCATGCGTGTATGTGTGACACAGATGAGAGCCCACTGATTGTCCAGGTCACTGTTTCCTCTGCACAACAGGCCTGCTATTAGTGAAGTGAAGGTTCAAAATGGCTCCTTAGGCAAAGCTTTAAAAGCATCTCCACGTCAAAGGTCGACTGAAGTGAAACCACTCTCTGAATCATGCAGAAGCTTGTACAGTATTTATTGCAGAACATTTGTCTGAAGGAGTCCAACCCCCAGAGATTCATCAGGAGCCGGTCAAGATGTTTACAGGATTTATTCATCAGCCACTTTACCAACAGCAGTTGTTTGTAGTGGCGACAGCAACAACATCCACATTTGTTTTGTGTCATATTTTGCAGAATTCTCATTGAAAAGGGATCAACAGCATGAGCGCGTCAGCTGCACACAATCAGAGGAACCTTTCACCTCATCTCCTGACGGCCATGTGTATTTTTCAGGAAGACCAGGAACTAACGAAGGGATCATTAAATCAAGAGTCTACTTCAAGTGATTGAGAGGTTTTACATGATTCTTGAATTGCACACGTAAAGTAAACGTCCACGTTGAACCGCATCTTTAGGTGTGTTCGTCTCAAAGGGATACAGGCGGTAGGTTTATGCTGCCAGAGCTGAGAACAGTGCAGATGTTCAGGAAATCCTCCCGTTCGTGATGTTTCAGGTTGGGAAAAGCTTTAACAAAGTACATTTATTTATTCTGGCGTGTGCCTGTTTACGCGTGACCTGCGTCACATCACAGCAGTAAACACCAGGCGGCTCATACCTTTGTACTTTATGTCTAAAAACATTTTTGTGATGTGTCACACAGGACAAGTCAATAAATATTATTTTATTTACTGTAACGGTTCTTTACATTATTTACAGAAACACTGAGTGTGATCTGTGAAGAGGGCAAATAAACAACAGATTTAAGAAAAAAGTAATCACACACTTTGAGGCTATGGGTCATATTTGAACTTTAATCTTGATGGAGGAAAAAGACATTTGCATGTGAAGCCATTTAATGGAAAAAGTTATGTACAGCAAGGACATGGTCCTCACAAACACTGAGTACATTAGTAAAAAAAACAAAGATCAGTTACGGATTTGAAGAACTTCTGAACCTTAAAAACTATTCTATTAACATAAATATATTTATAATATTTATATTATATTTACAGAATACCCCAAATATACAACATCTGTCATGTATTCTATAAACAAATATAAATTACTTAGGCACGCTTCCATCTCAAGAGTCACGACCGTCCTCTCTGAGCCTGTTCAGACCTGCACGGTTACTTCCCAAACGTTTTGACCAACAGTTAATGATCATATTTCACACAAGCGGTTTTTACAGTAGGATTTGAATCACAGTCCCAGGACGACCTCTCTGTCCCCTGACGCCTCTTCAAGTACTGTAGGCCTGGTGGAGTCTCCACCTTATTGCTTACACCTGTAAGATCTGCAAGGAGGAGGGAGCAGGGGACAGAGAGGAGCTCGGTCTGCCTCCAAGTAGACAGTCAGAAAGGTTCAGTGTCAACAGAGAGCAGCTATGATATCTACAGAGAATATACAGTACAAATTAAATATACATAGACGATGCAGGCAACTAAACGCACGCAGAGGGGGCTGATGGGGGGGAGCGGTCCGCCGTCGTGGCCGGGTAGGACTTAGCCTCTTAGTCTATAAGTCTGACTCGGGCATATCCGGCATGTCGGCCATCAAGTAGCCGATGCCGTAGCGGCCGTTGGGTGCGGTGTCCACATCCGGGCCTCCGTTGCTGGCCTGCTTGCGGTAGATGTTGTTAGCGGGCCGGGGCGAGGGCGCCTCGCTGGGAGACTTGCCGTGGATCAGGCTGGTGTCGTCATCCTCTCCTGGCTGGGCGGTCTCCTTAATGATGCGGCCCTTCTTGTAAGAGACAGTGGAGCGGCCGCCGGCGTCCTCGTTGATGATGTTAAAGTAGCGCAGGCCGAAGACCACGGGCACAGGCATTATGGCCATGACCACCAAAGAGATGCAGACCGCGATGCCCCACGGAGGGAACGGCAACGTCTTCTCTAAGGCCTGGACGACAGGAGAAAACCGGGTGAGCTGCAGTAAATCCATTAGTGAGCTGACAAGCATTAGGCCTTTACTAAATAAAAATGATTTATTTAAATGATTCTAGTTTCATCTTGATGTGATCAAACAGATGCTTTAATGTCTGAATGGTAGACTACACATCCTGTTTATTGTCCAAGGGTTAAAAGACGCCTAAACATGTGTTTTATCAGGTAATCTTTGAATGTTTTCCCCCATTTTTAGCTGCAGCCTGGTTGACTTTGAACCCTTCGATTTGCTTTTTACTCGTGCCAGCTTTAGCAGGTAGTAGAACTTCCAGCCCCATTGATCCCTGGCTCTCGCGACGGAGACGTTGACTCACCTCTTCCTCTATCCAGGCACTATAGCTGGGTGGCGTCCTGGTCAGCTGGATGAAGCTGGAGCACAGGAGGACCAGCAGCAGGATGGGCGTGATGTACTTCCACATGTAGTAGTAGAAACGGTACGGCGTGAAGCCCAGCATGTCCTTCAGGTCTTCAAAGAATCTGAGCGGGTGGCGAAAGCGAAGCAGCGGGAGGTGAGATCAGTTGTTTGAGGCGAAGAATTCACAATAGTGCAAAAGTTCTGCTTTATAAACAACGTGGCCTCTATAAACATCTTTCTGTTATATCATTACAGCTTCAGGTCGTTTTAAGTGGACTTCAAAATAGAGTCTGTCTCCATAAGCATCTACTGGTCTTCATGCTTAAAGACGAACAGTGACGCGTTCTTACTTATCGATCCCGTAGATCCAAGCGATGGCCACGTTCTCCAGTATGACCACTATGAGCAGAGGCAGCGTAGCCGAGTAGTCGTCAAACATGGCCACAAAATAGTTCCCTGAGCGCTGAACAAACAGGAGACCGATGGAGAAGGCCAACACGCAGCATCCCACTACAGGACAGATGGGGGTTACTTCATATGGGAGACAAACCAGGGAGGCAACCGAAAGCCTGGAAGAGCATTTAACCATCGTCTGGGGGCTTTTAATGTGTTTAGGTCTGAACGTGCCATAAACAGTAGAATCTTCATATTTGCATTTTAACAGTTCAGTTGTGCCGAAACATCATCTCTGACCTGTGAGAAATTCCTTGCGGACTTTGAAAGTGTCAATTAGTGGCGTGAGGATTCCCTCGATGGTGCCGAACATGCTGCCGAGGCCGAGGTTCACCAGCATCAGGAAGAACATGACGGACCAGAAGGGCGACGCTGGGAAGTGGGTCATGGCCTCCGTGAAGGCAATGAAGGCCAAGCCCGTACCTTGGACAGCCTGCAGCGGGGAAGAAGAGCAGGTCAGGCGTCTTACTGCGCAGCCTAAAGCAGGGCAGTGGTGAGCGTGCTGGCTCGAACCGCTGGCTTCACGTTTCTGTTTTTGCAGGTACCTTATTGAGCTCGTCCTCAATGCTGCAGGTATTCAGTCCCAGTCTCTGATGCTCAGCCTGTGTTAAGTTTTCTGTCAGCTTATGGTAGTTGTCTTCGCTGACGCTGAGTGGGAGATTGGGGCTTGTGCCATTCTTCGACAAATACGTCACAGTCTTATTGAAGTTTCTAAAAAACACCCCGGCAGAAGTTGTTCATTTATAAATTCTCTTCTTCTGGACAAAAAACAAAACAGAAAACGCTTTGTGTACTTACAGTGCAATACATTTGTCGTTCAAGATGTTGGCTTTGAAACCCAGCACAGCAAAAACCACCAGGGTGGCCAGCACGGAGGTGAAGAAGTTGATGAAGGAAACCAAGACGGCGTCGAAGTGGCAGTTGTTGTCCCGCTTGTTGTAGCTGGAGAAGGCGATGACGCCGCCGAAGCCCAGACCCAGTGCGAAGAAAACCTGCGTGGCCGCCTCGCGCCACACCTTGGCCTCCAGCATGATCTCCAGCTGCAAGAGCAAGGTAGAAATGTTTAGCTGCCATTTCCTGGACTCCTGATCCTGAGCCAAGTGATGATAACATCAGTGAGGTTTCCTTTTAATTCATGAATTAAAAGTGAAACTTGAGGACCACTGATCATCACAGTTACGTCTGCATCCATTTCATCCTGTCTGACTGTCTGGCTGCTGTTTAGTTCGTAATGTGACTTTTCTTCTTTGGAGTCTACAGGTTTCATAAACGCCGGAGGCTGAAGATGTCAGACGAGGTGAAGCAGGCGCACGGGACAAGACGGACGCTCGTCGGTTACATAAAGCCCCAGAAGCTCCTGTTTCCATGGTGACACGACGGCGCAGCCTGAAATGCCATTGGCCTGTCGCTGCTGAGGAGCCGGCCTATTACAGTGCAGTCGCCTTTTAGACAGTGAGTGGATCCATTTAGACAAAGAGACGCATTCAGATCTTTACATAAATACCATTGTGTAAAAGAGTGAAAGGGCGTTTGCTTACTTACATAAGCAAAGTAGTCATAGCGCAGAAGACACGACCCTGTTCCATGTTAGAATATTTAATTCGATTTACGCCGTAGTAAAAGTGGATTATGTCATTTATCACACACGATACGATATGAATCTAGCGGCTAAAGATGTTAAATACTTGATTCCTTGTGTTTCACTGCCCATCTGAGCGTTTCAGTTTTAACATGCGGTACCTTGGGTGTGAACATGTGTCGGATCCCATCGGTGGAGCCCTTCAGGAGCAGAGCTCGAACCAGGAAGCAGATCAGCACGACGTAGGGGAACAGGGAGCTGAAGTACATGACCTGTGGAGAAGAGCGGACGCTGGCAGTCAGCTTTAGAGTGAAACGGGGACAAAACCTCTACAATGTTCCGACGTGTTTTTTGAGACGCCTGACCCAGTTCCAGTCTAGAACAGACTTAAGTAGAGCAGGTCTGATGTGCAACACGCTCTGGCTCGCTGTCTAGCTCATGAAGATCTGGAACGTGATGACGTGAAGTGCTGTTAGATTCATGTTTGTAGTGTTAGAAACCTGCCTGATTGTCTACGCAGGGTTGATTGAGCTCATTAACAGGAAGGCAAGTGAAACCTGAGCAGGTCTGGTCGTTTGGGTTCTTATCGGCGTCTCTCTACAACATGAGGCTGCACCAGTTACACGACTTTATCCAGCCCCCACACCACTGCTGGTGCTGCTGGTGCTGCTGGTGCTGGGCCTGTTATTGTGGGTCAGACATTAACTAAGCTGAGACCAAGGTGCCGGTTAAAGGATAAGAGCAGCACTGAACGCGTGAGTCAGCTCCAATTGTGCAACAACTCGCTGAGCATGGCTGTTGGTGGGGCGCAGACGCCGGGAGATGGTTTGGGCTTGACTCATGCACACGGTTGGTGACTGGACTGTGTCAGACTCTTCCCATAATCGATGGTTCGGTCAAGCTCCCGGCGGCGGCAGATCACGTCATCTCTGTCATATTTTGTACGGCTCCGTGTGAGATGCTGATGATGACGTGTCAGACAGCGCAGCTCCCTTCACCAAATGATGATGATTAGAAAGGGATATAAAACATTCACCTAAAGGCTTTTTTAAATTTGAAGGATAATAAACTTTACTTCGACTGGTGCTGAGCAACTTTGGATATTTTCCAGGAATTTTACTGCTCTCTAACCGATCACATGCCAAATCCACATTTCTTTACTGCACTCTTGACAATGAAGCCAAGCCAAAAGAACACCCGTAACCATGGTAACCCAACCTGTGCGATCCCTTCACGCCCACCCAGGCACAGAGGAGGGAAATGTGTCCCACTGTAGGGCTCTTTCATGGAAAAGGCTTTTGTGTGTGGGTGGGGAGGGCATCGCAGGCCTGCTTAGACGCGAGCTGGCGCCTTGGAGGGGACGCCCGTCTCTGCTCAACAGGTAGCTGGAGGACAACCATGCGCCAAACTTGGGTGGTTTCTGATCAGCTGTTACAAAATTGGAGGGAATGTCCAACATTAAATGTACATTACTGTAGGCATCCACCTTCAGGGAACAGTGGACAGCTGATGGGCTGAGCTTTTATCGAGCTGCACAGCAAACCCGCCCCTTCGGTCCAAGACAAAGGGGTAAACCAAGCTAAAAGGCCCAGGAGGATCTGGCATATTGGCACTATTACAAAGACTCTTAACTTAAGTTCACTCACTTTTGGAAATGAACCTTTGTCGTAACCCAGCCCGAGTGGGGATAAGACGAAAATCAAATAACCTCCGCATCAAAGCTCTTTTTAGGAGGATTTTTCCAATTAGCACAGGCTTGACTCTGACCTGGGAAGTACGCTGGCTAATGCTCGTCATATGATGTGAGAGCGTGGAAGGATGAAGATCGCAGCGCGGCGGCTACGCGTCACGCTGGCTACGCTAAGCGAACGTGAGCTGAGCCGACATCATCATTAGAAGAATGTGTCAACTCATTGAAGTCGTCTTTGGACCAGGAGCCAAACACGCTGCGCTCTGTTCCACCTCGAACAGCTCAATGCGTGAAGAGGCCTTTTGCTTCCTGTTTGTCCAGGCAGAGAAACCTGACTAGTTATTTGGGCCGAGGTGCCAGGACACCGTCTCCCTCTCTCACTCGTACCTTCCCAGAAGACTGGATTCCCTTGATCATGGCGAGGCAGACCATGGACCAGGCAATCAACAGGCACACAGTCATCTTCCAGTTGAGTCCTCCACCCACAGAGATGTTGTTGGAGATATCTAGGGCTTCACGGTACCAGTAATAGGTGGTGGCCGAGCTCTTCTCGCACTCTGGCACCACATCTACGGGGAAGACGCATCAGTTTACGTTAGTGAACTTTCTAAAGGAAGCAGGTGATCAAAACTAGAGCATGAAACTAATCCGGACACTGTGTCTTACATGTACTGTTCTTGTTCTTGTCTAGTGGGCACTCGTGCCACGGCAGAGGTTGCTGGAAGGACTGGGAGAAGTAGAAGAGACTCCAGCTGATGATGACGTTGTAGTAGAGCGCCACAAAGAAGCACACCTACAGGCCAGACAAGCAGGCTTCGTTACTCCCTGCTGCACTTTGAGGTTGCGGTTCGTTCTCGTACGACGCGCCGAAGACTCACCATGCAGCTGGCGAAGCCGATGCCCCCCAGCCGAGGGCTGAGGTAGTTCCACACCCCGATGCTGCCCCGGCGGATCCGCTGTCCCACGGCGAGCTCCAGGAAGAACAGCGGGATGCCGATCAGCACCAGCAGGATGAGATAGGGCACCAGGTACGCGCCTGCACACATGAAGGCATCAGATCCTGATGACAGATGGACACACCCCATCCACACAAACACTCCTACCAGCACTAGCTCTGCCTCATTCTCTCCCTTACTCACACTCTCAAATGACTATTTACACGTCTACTGAGCTGCACGTCTCCACCTGCTTCGCCCCCTGTGCTGTGTGTGTAATCAAATTATTTTGGAAAGCAGGAAAGATCCTGAAGTCTGAAATTACCTCAATTACTGTGGGATTACTCTGGGGCACTTTGCAACGACGGCCCTGCTCTCTAGAATTAGGGTTTCAGGGCGAGTGACTAACGTTGAGGGGAGTCAGACAACGAAAGCTTTTCAGTGGCATCATTCTGCTCGTTTCCACATAAAGTGAAACTCCTGCGTGGGTGTTCAAGGTTTCAAGCCCCTCAAACACACACGCCTGCGTCATTTCAGAACCGCACGAAGGGAAACAGCCGATCTTCAGAGAAAGCACTTCATGTCACACTTTAGGACCAGTTGTCCATCTCAGGCGCTGAGCTGCATCAAACGAGAACACTGCAGGATGATGCAACGCTACGCTGGCTTTGAGTCAGTCAAACCTTTCTTCACAGGTGTTTGTCAGCTTGGTTTCATACCTGTTTATTCCCATCATTTCCTGAGTCCTGCTGTGCTTCCCTGATCTGGCTGGAATGGGAGTGGTCGCACAGAGGAAGTAGATCCGTGCGTGTAGATGTTGTTTTAAGTGTGTGTGTACTTTCTAAAAATAAAGCATCTAATTCTGGTTCACAGCGTCCACGGTTCAGTCTGGGAAAAGGCTTCGGCATCAGCCGGCATCAAACCTCCCTGCTCTCCATTGTCTCCTAAAACTCTCCCTTGGATATTCGAGTGCTTTGATGATGCTGTGAGAAAGCAAACAGCTTGATGCGAGAGCGTTTCTTTTCTTAAAATAGCTTCTTTGGGCCTCTTCACTTCCAGGACTCTGAGCTGTTTATCCCCTCACACTTTCACCTCGTGTACATGGAAGGAAGATGATATGAGAATTTACAAATCACATAATCACAAACATACAGTAGAACAACATGTTAGTTTCGTTATCAGTTCTAATTTGTCTTCAGGGATTTTATTATCTGCTCCACTTGCTGCTTCTCTCTGCACAGCTCGAGCTCCAGACCTGACATTTCAACCTAATTACAGCTGAACGCAGCAGGACGACCAGAGCTTCTTTAAAGCAGAGCTGGAAACAGAGGCTGCTGCTCGAGCTACGACTGTGACAAACGGTGGCAGACGGAGCTCAACCAAATGCGCATTAAAACAGGACAGGGAGCGAACGAACACACACACACACACACACACACGACTGAATTGCTGAGCTTCCTCAGTCTTTCAGATTCTCCATCATGTCTGACATCCACTAACCGACCTTCACATTGTCACGATCCTACCTTAGAATAATAACAAACATGCAGTAGAATTATCACCTTTCTGACAGCGTGAGAAAGTATAACCTGGTAAAAGTAGGAAGAATGCGTCGACTGTCCAGGTGTTCCTAATAAAGTGGCCAGTTACACAGGGCCCAGAGTGTCTCCTGTTGTTTGCCTGGCATGCAGAGACGTGTACTTGTGCTTTTCCAGATCAGGAGCTGCTTCCAGACAAACACGACGAATATCTCAGGTTGGATTGTTCTTATCCTGCGTGGCCAAGCCGTCTGAGACCGTTTCATTTAATCAGCTTTCTCATGGCTTTATATAAACACCAGCCACCTGACGGGGACACGCATCACAGACGACATCCCGTCATCTGCAGCTTATTTCAAGGCCCTGGGGAAAGCGTAGAAACCGATCTGCTGCTCGCCGACTCGTGTCAATCCTGACGGCGAGTGAGCGTCTGGGTTGACAGACAAGCACTAAACACACGTCGCGCCTTCGCCTCCTTCCGCTTCTCTCAGCTGTAGGTCTGGCAGTCTGAAGTACTGACGGCCCGTTTTCCTTTGGCTGTAATGCAGGTCATTCTAATATCACAGGTCCAACCTAGTAGTATTGCTTAGTTTGTGATTTTAGAACGGCAAGCGAGGATACGACACTAGAGCAGTCGTAGCAGTCTGAACACATTCTGGCTGATCTGTTGTCATGTTGACATGTCGCTAAACCTTCTGACAGTAACTCACCGCCTCCGTTCTTCTGACACAGGTAGGGGAACCTCCAGACGTTGCCCAGGCCCACAGAGAAGCCGACCTGGGCCAGGATGTACTGCAGCTTGCTGTTCCAGGCCGGCCGCTCCTCCTCTTCGCCATCGGAGCCTCCTTCCTCCACGTCGCACTCTTTCCTTTCGCCTCCATGCTGGCTGACGATCAGCGAGGTCTTCTTGAAGGAATCGTCGCAGGCGTCCTCATTGGAAAGCAGGTCTTTGACAGACTCTGTGACATCGTCGTCAAGCTCTCTCTTGACGGCCTTGCTGTTTTTGGGCATTTGATAAAGCAAACAAGGGCGAAGGGTGGAACGTCTTTGTGGTGGGCAGGCTGGAAGAGCAGGGCTGGTGCAAATCTGCAACTTTGAAGGTGCTTCGGTGGAGTTTCAGTGTGTGGAGGCTGAAAGGATTATTTCTTCATTATCACCAAACTGTGGGTCAGAGAGAGAAACGTGCTGTGAGATCACATCAGCCTTTGATCCCAATAAATAAAAACATCCTTATCGAAGATGTAAATGAAAGCTGAACTTTATTCCTAGATGGCAGCTGAAGAAATTTAACAGCATCTGCAAATTTCAAGTCAAAGACTTTCCCTTTATACTTGGATTCATATGTTGCTTTGTCCCGAGACACTGACTCCTCACATGGACATCACATGTCACTGAATGGGGATCGTTTTGTGGTCGCGGTGGAAAAAGGGACATTAGTGTGGTTGTGAGCGGGGCCAGTCCAGGCACCTGGAGGCTCACGTTCCCAGCCTCCTGAATAAGTAACGACAGGCCATTTGCATAGGAACCCAAACACGGCGCAGCGCCAGAATATCAAATATCAAAATAAAGATGATTCATTCGGTTGAACACCTTTGTGTCGCATTGGCCACATTTAGAACATTTAGAAAATGCCCCTGAACACCGGGACACGTTCGTGGGTGTGGACGCGTTAAGGTGCGCAGCATCCTTTTCGGTGGGATTTCTGCATCCATGGCGGAGCATGGTCTTGTTCCAACGCGTGGAACGACCATGAGGCAGAAATATGCCACAACCCGGGTCCCGCATTCCACCAGGCGACGGATTAATGATTCTTAGGCTTCCAGATTAGCCCGGTTGGAAGCCGTCGTTTCATAATCCAGCGCAGGAGCCGCGAGGACCGCGGATGCTGAGTAACCTTCAGCTCGATTATCATGGAGGCTGGAAGCCTCGGTTAACGCCTAAGATTTACAGAGAGGATGCCTGCACGGGTTTGAACGTGTGTGTCTGCGCATGACTCAGGGATGATGAGTCAAACCGGGCCCTCACAGACAAAATGCGGTTTAACATTATTTAAGAGATGAATAAACGGAATTCAGCTGCCATGTGGCTCCTCGTGGCACAATTTGTTCCGTGGGGAATGCGCATAAATTAAGGCGCTCGCTCGCTCCCGCCCGCTCGCATGACATCCGTGCGAAGTGTTTCATCATTCGCAGCGCTGGTACCCACGCGCCATCCCCTCATCAAACCCACCCGTCCCGCTGAGGAGGCTGCGGTCACTCACCTGTGTGCGCAACGGTCGTCGTTTCAAGGCGATACGTCTCAAGGGATGAAATTGTGAGAGCACATGCACGGGGCAGACATCATCACTTCTCTGTCGGTGAACCAACCGCCGGTTTGCTGCTACGGCGCCGGGCGCTGTTACTTCTGTACATGTCGGGCGCAACCATGTGCAGCGCGGGGGGGGTGAGCAGAGCTCCGCCTCAGACGCACCGGCGTCCTCCCGCTCTCTCGCCTTCGATTCTCGTCCCACGTCACTGCGTTAAAAGTGTAGGTCGATGCCAAACGTGCGCTGCAGGCGACGCGCTGCCGTGTTTGGTCGTTAGGCCGAACCGGCTTCGTTCCGTTCACCCCCTGTTTTGCGTGGTGCGCTCCACTACGGGAGGAAACGCTCTGACTCGTCTGGAGACGCAATGTGCCTCTGTTTATAAACGTTATTTGCCTCTGTGGACACTTTCTGCTGGTTTTCTTACAGTCTCGTCGTGACGGACTATAACCGTAAGTTAGAAATGTTGAGGTTTGGGTCAAGGTTCATCCACCCGACGCCACTTTCCACGCGACCGCGAAAAAGAGATCGTACGGAAACGTGCTTTCAAAAGCAAAGAGGAGGAACCTTCCGTTTGGGCTTTTTAGACTTTTCCCCAGACGAATAAATAAACAGCACAACGGACGTTACCGTTTTATTGTCAACGTATAATGTTGTTGAATTTGTCTTTGTGTCTTTAAGCAAAGCTGACAGAATAAAGTGCTTTGAGTAAATCACCCGCCGCTTACACGTTAACTTCAGCTAAAACAAAGCTGTCTGGGAAGTGAACGTTGTCTAATTGTTAACATGTGAGTTCAACTGTTTAATCTAAATCCTGTCCAGGATGCAGCTACGGTGTGTTAGGGTTTGAGAGAACAGGCCGTTTGACTGGTTCGTGGGTCACAGCAGCCACCTCACCTTCACACAAGCAGAAGTGTTTTATTCACGTCAGTGTCTTTGATCGTGTTTCTGTGCAGGTGTGATGAGCTCTGCTATCCGGCCTTAGAGGAGAGTGATGTAGTCCACTTCCCCAATTGCATCATGTTTCAGCTTGAATCGCGTGGACTGGACTGAAAAGGCCCATAGACTGATGTAAAAGCGAATCTTCCTGAATCACAAATCCCATGTTAAAGAAATGGATCCACCTGCGTTTCTCCCGTCACATTTACCCAGATTTCATCACTCATCTCATCTGAGAGCTTGTAATTTTCATGTTTCTTCATGTGATGGCTTTAGTGTAGGAGGAATCTAACTGTCATCTCCTCCTTCCTGGAGGCTGTGCGTAGCTTTTCTGGCTAACTTGACACTGACAAGGAATAAATGGAAGAGACCGATGCCTCCCACGTCTTTATCCTCAGGTGCCCTGATTTCCACCTACAGTGTTTCAGGTGCACTGAGGACATCGCAGAAATCTCCCAGCAGTCATCAGTGTGTGTGTGTGTGTGTGTGTGAGACAGAGAGAGTTGGATGCTCACACAAATCCTGTTATTTCCACTTCACAGCAAATCTCACTGCGCTTTCCAGTGAGGTCTCAGACGTCATCGCTCCTGCGCCGTTCTCACAAGCACAGCGCTGCCGCTTTCTCTTCCCGCTCACTGGACGCATTGATTGCTGCTAACAGCTTCCATCTCATTAGAAACCCAGGCTGCGGGGACACAAATCCAACGCTCCCGTGCGTTTGGCCCGTCCATGTCTGGCTATGACCACGTACTTCACCTACGTGTGCAGTGGCAAAACACAATCTGCATTACTAAATAAAAGCTAGTAAATCTCCACGTCTGGGGAGGATGCCGTACGGTCTGAGCTCTGCTGGACCGTCCCAGTGGTTTCTTCACTTGTTCACTCGAAGTTGGAACCGCTTTGGCTTTTTCTACCCGGACATTAGCAGCGTGTGTTTATGTTCGAGCTGAAGGCTTCCCCAACAAACAACCGCTAACGTTTTTCTATGATTTGCAGCAAATGAAGCAGGTTAACTCCATGTTCTTGTCTTGTGACGCTGATGTGCCATCACACCTTCAGGTAAGATAACTTTTCAAACATACAAAACCTGAGGGACGAGAAGAAGGAGTTTCATATGTTTGTTTTTATCCCATGATTGTACTATTTTCATCATTTTTTAAAAGCTCATGATCACTCATGCGCCTCAACTCTGTAGAGCCAGCGACTGATTACATAATGCTATAGAAATAATCAGGCCATGGAGGCTGGTGTGTCACTGAGAGTTGTTATCATAACTCATGAATTATGTCAAGGATGCTCCTGCTAGCAAGCGTCGACGTGTGTGTGTGCGATGACGAGACTCGTGAGACTGAATGGCTGCGTTGTGTAAACCATGAGTAGAATCTAAGGGAAGGTCCCTTTGCCCCAGGGACGAACATCCTCTTATAAAGGTCATCTGGGGTCAACTAATAAAACTCCAGTCCGGACTTCATGCTACAGTTTATGGAGCAGCACGTGAAACAAAGTTAACACACTATACTGTACTTGCCAGACTATAACGATGATGCACAAAATGTCTGATGAACACAACAATCGATTGTTTATTTTATTCTTTTTGATTTTTTCCCTATGTAATTCTGTAGAAAACTGCATCTGATTTGGTCGACGCTCATCCAGAGACGGGGGCATCAGTCCAAGGACAGAACCTCAGACCATCATGGTCACAGGGGGCTGAGCGCTGTTATTATTTGATTTATGGACAGCAACGTTCATTTCTTAAATTTTGCTATGATTCCTCTCTTCGGTTTTCAGTATTTTATACAGATAAATTGAAATTAAATCTGGCTTTAAGCGGAGAAAGATTCTGTTTGATACAGCAGCAACTTATCTTCTATAACATATACAAATACTGAATAGGCTGATAAAGGCAAAGACGAAGCAACAGCAACAGGCACCGGCTCCGACCTGAACGCTTGACCCCTGCAGTCGAGGGGTGGGGGGTCTAAGTGACCCCTCACAGCCACAGCGTGTGGTACAACAACACCCTAACAAACCCTCTGGGGCTTTTTCCACTGTCACATGTATATTTATGTGTGTTCTGTGTTGTACAGACCATATTTTTTGTAACAGATCTCTTACAGCATATTAATTATTGAGGCTGTAACAGCTTCTGTAGGTCATTCATTTTAAATATCATCCTGTGCCTCCTCACGTCGGACCGGTTTGCGTGTTTTTGCAGCTGGTAAAGCCGTTTCCAACGCCGCTGGAGCTCGTGCATCAGCAGGTCATCTGCGTGACAGCTCTGCGGTTTCACTGTGGAAGTCTGGGCCAGACCACAGTGTCTGACATCAATAAAAACAAAGCCTGGGGATGAGAAAGCAGGAGAAAGCGTTGACCGCGTTTTACGTCTGGCTTTGAGGAATAGCTGCAGTGTTGGGCAGTAGGGTGGGTTGTTTCTGTGAACTGTGATGGACCCGGTGTTCTCCAGCCTGTTGTGATTTGGTGATGGGAAACGTGTGACCGCAGCAGATGGCGGCTCACCTGGCCTACCTGTTGAATTCTTCACGAGCTGACCCGATGGGTAACTCGATGCCATCTGGCCTCTGACGGAAAGGCGAGGCGGCTTGTTTTTCACTACTGTGTGTCACATAGACGCAAGCTGTCAGCAAATGGGAATCACCCTTAGATGGGGTGAATGAATGAATGAATGAATGAGGCTCCTTGTTTCTCACAATCATCCTATAAAAACACAGTGTGATGCAGTGCATTTCATTAGAATGCAGGTTTATAGTCACCTTCACCCACCGTGACCTCAACCATAAACGCACAGTAGATTCATCAGCTTCCTGGCGGCTTCAGCTTAAAGGTCCAGTGTGTGCTGTTGTCCTAACGAGCTCAGTGTTTGCTTTGTGTGCTGTCTGGGAGCAGATCTCAAAGTCCAGTGTGCAGTGTGTGGCTCCAATCTGCGCTGATAAAACAATAGAAAACATTCAATGGCGAAGCTGCAGTGACATTCACCGAAACAGCCTTGATGCAGGATGAGAGCCAATAACGAGGCTGCAAGGCCATGAGAAGAGCAGGCGGCTGGAGGAGAGCGTATCTGCTCCCATGCTGTTGTGTCTTGGTTGAGTCGAAGCTTTCCCGTTTCAAGCTGCGGGTGACTTGAGGATATTTAGTCTCTCACTCAAGGGGTTTTTGTTGCTCTTTGTTTCTTAGAAGATCTGAAAGACTTCCAGCTAACGTCCTGGTTACTTCGGCAGGCGTCCACTCACACAGAACAGCTGAAAAGCCAGGCTCATCGTTGTACTGCTGTTTACTCAGTGACAGTAAAATCACCGACCTTAATTCATATAATCAACAATGGCTGAATGAAAAAAAACACTCGGTCAGTGAAGTAACTAAAGTTTGATCCATGTTGGTTTATTTGGTTTTTATTTTCTGACTCTCTAGGGTGTGAGATGCTTTTTCAAAGGGAGGATTACTGCAGTAAAACCCGCTCTTATACTGGAAACTGTCCTGTGACACGAGGCCAAGAGCGAGTCATGGGACCAGGAGAATCACAGCCAATGCCAGGACTTGGCCCAGTTCTAGTCTTACTCCTCTCAGGCATCATGTGAGTGAAAGAGAATCACAATAGACGATCGTCCGTCTGTATGTGACAGTTGTTCAGATGTGAGACATTCGATCCAGTTGATGCTTTGGAGGCTTGTATTTACACAGAGGGAATCAACAGTGAGTCACTGGGAGCCGTTCGCACACCCAGATTAGCTGGAGACGTTCTGACATGTACAGCTCAGTGTCCCTGTGAAGTAAATTAGCTCATGTTTCCTTTTGCTCATTGTGCTACCGTTCAAAGCAAAGGCTTTTATCTGAGGCATTCTCCAAATAACTCGCTGAACCTGGACACTGATCCCAACCCCCTGCTTGTTATGGGCCGTTCTGATTAATATAATCCCACGGTCATCTGAAGCAGATTTAGATGTACTAAGGTCACATTGCCAGTGCAATGATAACGTTGAAAGACAATCCAGAGCTGTGTCCGACCAGTTCACCGCCGTCGTCCCACCCACAGAAAGACATAATCTCGTTTAGGAGGGTGCTGAGGATGAACCTGATGAACCGAACAATTTGCAGGTGTAGGTTTGGAATTGAGGACAGACAGCATAATAAATAATTATTGGAAAGGCTTATGGCAGCACCTGTGCAGCCTAAAACCCTAAACATCTGCCCGACTGCATGGACAATATTTTATTTGTAGACCACGTACGATGACAGCATTTAAAGAACAGGCACGGCTTGGTGATTCATTTTACGGGTCGATATTCAACCTTTTCTTTGCCACATGTGCATAACGGGAAAGATGAACAGTACTTGGGGTTCTGGTAATGTTTCCCTCCAATCCCTCCTTTGGTCTAAGCCCCCACAGGGAAACGATAGGCTTGATGGGCCCAGAGGCTGCCAAGATAATGGCTACAGACAAGTAACAGAAAACCCTTGACAGTGCAAACACACGGCTGTTATCCAAACCGCCGCTGCGTTTGGGCCGGAGCCGCCATTGACTGGTGTAATCTGCTGTATAAATCTGCAGCTTGGCCCTGTCTGGTTGATGTCTGGGTTCTGTGCACTTGGACAAAAGCGACGGACACCTTGCCCACTGACAAAGGACCCAGGCCTAATCTGAGCAGACAAGGCTTGCTGATGGGGCCTTTTTGAGCAATTGAACTTGGTCAATGACTCTTAGAGGACTTAATGAAACACACGGGAAAGGCAGTTTGAATCCTACAATGGGGACTGGCCCAAACTGTCTTGCTCTTGCTCATCACCCTTAGGTCTGAAGTTGCGCTTTAACCCATAATGACCTTTATCAAAGCATGAGGATTCTGATAGTGTTGACCTTTAAAAAAACGACTCCAATGTGGCGCCATTCTGTTGCTTTGTTTTTGTTCTAAAACCTCACGTGAACGGAGAACAGGCCCTAGAGTGTCTCCAGACCAAACGGTCTGGGATGGAGTACATGCAGTACTGTATTTCTTTGAAATGTTGAGGAAGGAGACTGGGTTCCTTTTAGCAAGCCCCAGGGAATGTGGATGGGAAACATGCGTGGGCCACTGGAATCTCCTCAAAGAGAAAGAATACAGCAAGCGGGTCGAGCCTTCACCGCGGGATAGAGGAACCGGTCTTTGTGATCAGAAATATCAGGGAAAAAGTCTGCATTGTTCACAGCCCACAAATATTTCTGTCCGTCTGGTCCTGTGAGTCACCTACAGGTTCTTAGGGTCACGACCCCTTCAAGCGACTGCCAAAATACCCACACAAGTCCAAGACACCACAACACGTGCTACATTGGAACGGATTGATGTGCCTGATGGGTGGGTGGGTGGGTCGGTCGGTCGGTCGATCTATCTATCTATCTATCTATCTATCTGTCTGTCTGTCTGTCTGTCTGTCTGTCTGTCTGTCTGTCTAACAGATAGACGTATCATTTGTATACCTTTGCGTTTTGCATAGTTTGTCCTCTGCGAGGTTACGTAGTTGACAGTCTCGTCTCCATGGAGACGGAAGCGCCTGCAGCCGCGCAGGGACTAATTCTAACTCTAACTAACTATTAGGCCATAGTTTAATAAACGCTGGCGGTAGCTTTGAGATCGTTGTGATTTTGTGACAGACTTGTGAGTAACTGGTTTCTGTAAATGAACAGCGCGGAACCTTCTCCGTCAACATGACGGATGCAGATGAAACGAATGAAACGCAGGAACTCGACGTCTTGTTGGTGTCGGAGACTGATGTACATGCAGAAGAGCGTGAGTTCGCGTTGGTAAGTGTCTGGAAACACGTGGATGGAGCCGCCAACCAACCATGTGCTGACTTGAACCCAACGACGAGCTGAGCTGAGCTGTTCTGTGTCACCCATTGTTTCTTTTACATACTACGGTCGTATTATTTATGTTGCAAGCAGCTGACATACGAGCAAAAACATGACTTGATGAACGTTTTCCCAAATGACTCCAACGTTAAGCTGCCTGTCTGACCCAGGCCTTCGAGGATATCCCGCCGTCTCTGATGAGCTACGTTGAAGCCTCTAAAAGCAGAGCAACAGTCTGTGAGAAGCTCATCCTCCAGGAGGTTGAAGGTAAGACGATGCGTTATCTGCTGCTGGGAACCTAAAAACCATGGAAGTAGCTACTGTGCTGTATTCTGATGAGCAGTAAGAAGCTTTTTTAATGAAATGACATCCCAGATTTCACTACATCATGTGAAGACCTGATGAACTTTACTGAACTCAGTAAGATCACGATGGAGCTGAACGAACAGGTAAATGTATTTGTAATTCAATTTTGGATGACAACACCAAAACTTGCAGACGTTGCTGGGCTTTAATTACGGTCATACTGTGCCTAATATCTACAGGACATCAGTGAAACAGAAAATGACAGCTGCCTTGAGACAGAAGCACCAGACACAGTGGCAGCGTCCCCCAGAAATGAAGGTACATGCATATAAATATGTATAAACACTGAGCGACTCCTAAGATGTTTCAAATTCAGACATCAGTTATCACGTTATGAAAGAGTAAAGCCAATAGTTATTAAGTCAGACTCACTGATCTTCATTTCTTAGTTAGTTCACAGCTTTAATGAACAGTTGTCCACAAGAGGTCGTTGTTTGTTGAAGACATGTAGTGAGAGCTTTGGTCCATTTTAACGGCACTTCTTTTTTTTCTGAATGAAGTCATGTTTGCTTCTAAAGGGTGCGAGCATACTTTTCCTCCTTACTCGGTAATTTACTAAAAAATGTTTGTACTTCACACAGATGAAACCGCAGCAGACAACAATGGGGAACATTTGATATTCGCTTCAAGAATTTTACAGATTTCACTTACAAAAGAAGAGATAAAAGAAATCAATGAACAGCAGCAAACACCCAAAGAGAAACGATACTTTGAGGAGCTGAAGAAAGAAGAACAAATAAGGCAGAGAGAAAATGACTTTCAGGTGGAGCTGAAGAAGTTAATGGAGGCAGAGAAGGTGAGACTGAACGAAATCGTCCTGGAGAGATTTGTTTCTTCCACATAAGCCATCAGCGTGTTTCATTTTGAACACTGATATTCTGACGATTAATATTGTAATATTCATATATTTCTGGTCTTATAATTTAATCTCTTTTGTAATGTATGTATATAATTATCTCAAAAGATGATGTGCACCATCATTCAGCATTTCGGCTTCCATTATATATATATATATTTTTTTTTTTTGTGGCTGCAGCTTCATCAGATGGAACTTCAGTTGATGGAGAAGAGAGCTCAGGAAAAACTCGAACAAGAGTTGCTGCTTCAGCAGGTGCAGTGTACCTGGTGTCTCATTTCTTCTTTTTCAGATGTGGGTGTCAAAACTCACTGAATATTTGTTTCAGTTCTTTTTAACCCCAGGAGTTTTAGGACTCATCTTTATTTTACAAATGTAGTAAAAATAGCAAGACTAGGAAGAACATTACACTAAACCAGTTCAGAGATTTGACTAAATGACTGTTACATTTCTTTGTAACAGTCATTTGTTTTATATTTTTTGAATAACACATTTCTCAGTGAAACAGAATAATTTGCTTTGCTGTGTGTGACTCATGTGGCTATTCTTACCAATTAGGAGTTGATTAGCAACTTACAGAAACAAGTGAAGAAAGAAAGGAGGATGATGACTGAGGAGCTAAAGAGGATGAAGGAGGAGGAGGATAAGAAGAAAATAGAAGAGGAGAACATTAAGAGGGAGAAGCAACAGATGGAGGAAGAAATATATAGGAAACAAAAGGAAGAGGAAAATAAAAAAATGCTAGAAATTAGGGCAGAGAAGGAGAGAAGGTTTAAAGAAGAACAGAAGAAAAAGGAGGAAGAAGAGGAAAGGAGGAAAAGAGAAGAAGTAAAAATCAAGATGGAGGAAGAAAAGAGCAAGAGAGAGGAGGAGGATAGAAAGAAAAGGGAAGAGGAGACAATTAAAAGCAACATGCAAAGGCGAAAGATGGCGGAAGAAATGAAAAGGAAGAAAGAGGAAGAGCTGAGTACAAAGGAGGAGGAAGAGAGAAAGACTAAAATAGAAGAAGAAAAGAACAAAGAGGAAGCGAAGTGTAATAAGAAAATATGGCTTAAAAGAGAGGACAAGATGAATCAGATGGAGAGAGAAGTAAAGAAAAAGAAGACGGAGAATGCATCAGATGAAAAAAGACAAGAAGAAGAAGGGAAAACTGTGGTGAAAGTGACAGGAAGAAATATTGAGGGAACTAAGAAAAAACATGATGACATAAGACATATGGAAGAGGGGAGAATAGAAGCAGAAGTAACAGAGGAGCCTGAAGCGAGAACGCAGGACGAGAAGAAAACTGAGAAAGAAAGAAGAGATGATAAGAAAATGAGGGATGAACAAATGGGAAAAACGGAAGAAGGAAAGCGAAGAATACTAGATGGAAGGCAGAATAATGTTATAAGGAAGGAAGAGGAGAAAATAAAACAGGAAGAATGGAACAAAAAGCAAGAGGAAAACAGTAATTACAGAAACATGGAAGAAGAAATAAGACCCGAAGAGGACGATAAAGCAAAGATCAGAAAGGTAGAGGATGGAAGGACAGTAATGGAAGGAGAAAGTCGTGAGCAAGAACAAAAGACGTTAGACAAAGGTGACGAGGGGCAGATGAAGGAAGAGGTGAGCGAAAACCCAAAGGCAGAAGAACAATGGCCAAAATCAGATGAGGGAAAGCAAGAGTGGGTGACGGGAAAAAATGACCTGCAAGAACGCAAAGCAGAAAATAACAGCATGGACTCTCAAACCGAGAGGGAGAGAACAGGCAGCACCGAGCCCAGCACCTGGTCCTCCTCCCGCTCGCACACCGCACAGCAACAGGACCCAGACACAAACCAAGGGCAGACCTGCACAGATCAACGCTCGGAGCAACAAGACGCAGCACTTCTCCTTTGCAGCGCTCCTGCCTCTTTACTCCAGAGCCCTCGAGAGCAGAAGAGGCTTTCTTGGATGAAAGGTTGCATCCCGTGGTGCAAACTGTCCCTGCAGAACAGGAGGAAGCAGAAAGGATCCCTGCGAGGCAGGGGGCTGCCCAGGAGGGCTGCAGAGCCCAGCGGCCTGCCGCCTCTCTGCCCAGACGCTCTGCTTCGGTCCACAGGCCGCAGGTCCGTCCAGGAGGTACAGGCTGCTTGAACGATGACACCTTTTAAACTTTATTGTGTTATTTCACCTGTTTCTGGTCATAAAGAAGAGTCGCATCAAAGTAGATGCTTGAATGAAGTCCCTTGCTTTCAGGTGACCACAGTGACCCTGGAGGACTTGCCTGGCTGCAGCGTGTCCACTCTTGTCCAGTGCTCTCAACTTCAGTCCCTCACTCTCAGACGCTGTGGCCTCAAGTCCTTAGAGGGCATCAGCCACTTATCACAGTTGTTCTACATTGATGTAACGGTAGATATTCAGCCAATATAAACTGAAAATTACTGACATTTTTTGTGTTCCTTTAAATTTACAGTGTTTTTTTCCATTTCTTTTGTTTCCTTTTAGGAGAATGACATCTCATTTGTGGACTGTGAGAATATGACCAGTCTACGAGTTCTTCGACTGGGCTACAACAAGCTGACCTCCATCCACGGTTTAAGAGGTGCAGACAATCTGGACGTACTGGAGCTCTCACACAATAATATCACACGCATTGGTAAGACATGTAAAACGAATCCGAAATGTGCTGATTGGTGGCGACTGACTTTAAATTCTCATCCCAAACCTTACAACAGCAAGAAAAGGAGGTTCTATGCTTGGAGTCATTCACCTGTGGGTTTTGTTGTGGCCTCCCAGTTGCACACTTATTGTTGGAGTAACATTTTCTTTATCTAAGGGTGGAAGGTCGGTCTAATTATTGTGTCACATCATTAATCTAAATATGTATAGTCTGATTGTGCAGCACATAGAAACGTGAACATAAGACATGGTGGAAATGCGCCACAAGAGGGCAGCATCTCACTATGTTCATGCGCCGCAGGAGGATTTGTTTGCTGAAGGTAACCTGAGCCTTGAGGCATGAGGCCACAGGCATGAATATATTTTGGCAAGACAAAAAGATAATGTAGTAAATTGTACATTTAGCTGCTGTGATTGTTGTATTGGTAAAACTGAAACATGGTTTAGGTTTAGGTAGGTTTAGCTCCATCATTAGCTCCAAATATCGTTTTTATGTATCTCTTCTCTTTTTTCATCTCATGCTCAGCCGGTCTGGAGTCCGTGAGAAGACTTCAGAGGCTCTCAGTGGATCACAACCAGCTCATCAGCACCAAAGGATTGAGAGACGTTTACACCCTGCTCCACCTGAACTGCTCACATAACCACCTGGCAAGTGTGGAGGGTCTGGAGAACAGTGCTCTGCTCAACACTTTGGACCTGAGGTCCAACAGCCTGTCTGAGGTATCAAAACACAAAAGAGTAGAGATGGAGGATGAAAGAAAGTTATTTGTATGTTCTTGCATATAAATGATCTGATAAAAAATCACTAGAAGAAATGCAAATTAATGTGGGTGGACTTTGCGCTGCTGGTTTCAGAAACATCAAACCGAGTCTGACTAAAAAGAGAGAGTGTTGTTTATAGAAGTGACATGTACCAAAGCGCTTCAGGAGGAAGACTAACACCACTGACATTGATGGATGAGGTCATTTAGGTGCCGCTGGACCAGCAGCAGCAGTGTAAAGTTAGTGTAACCCCTCCAGTGTGACCGGTGCTAACTGACACATCAGCGTTTTTGTCAGCCCCCCAGTCTGGACAACCACGTCCTCCTCAGAGAGCTGCGTCTGGACGACAACAGCATCTCGTCCCTGCAGGGCCTCGCTGCCTGCTGGCTTCCTCTAATGCAGCAGCTCTCTGTGGCTCAAAACAGGTAAAATGCTCAACAGTGTGTGATAATAAACAAAGGAGAAAATATGCTGTAATCTCGTTTCTTTTTATGTTTGATAGTAAAAACGTAACTCATTTTAGGTGATGCATGCAACCTTGACAACCAGCCATAATTTAATGTTTCAGTGAATGTTCCCTGAGGTCTCAAACTGTGTCAGTCTGTCTCTTCCTTTCCTAGAATTACTCGGCTGCCCTCCATGTCTGATTTAGTCTCCCTTGCAAATCTGGATCTTCAGTTCAACTGCATGTCAGGTAACTTTTCAATATTTTTATATTAACCTATGAAATAATCTTAATGTGGACAAAGTCAAAATGTTTACTGTTGTTTTGTCTTTTTTGCTGACTTTACAGGATTAATAGTTTTTTGTAATGATTGAAAAATGATCTTTGAATTAGAAAACTCTATCTATTAAAATGTGACACTGAAATGCTGAAAATGCTGCCGTTTTTCATCACATTCCATCTCTATGCTCACAGGTCAGATTTCTTTCCAGCCCCTTCCTCCCACTCAGCTGCAGATTGATTTCATTTAACTTCATAAAAACTAAATTTGCAATAGCTGTAATATGTTCCAAATCTAATCATAAACATTTATTCTTCAATTTATTCTTCAATGTCTGGACATAAGAGTCTCTGGAACGCGTCTGTTTTATTCTGCTTAGCCAGATCAGACCCTGGTGAAGGTGAGGAATAGTTTTTTCGCTTTTTTCACAGAGCTGCACAATGTGTGTGAGAGTCTGGAGGGATGTGTTTTCCTGCGAAACGTCCACCTCACAGAGAATCCTCTTCAGCAGGAGAGTGGTTGGAGGTAAGATGGTGACAGCAAATGGCATCGGCTACGGCTTCTCAGGAACTCGAGTATGTTATCTAACCAGCAGGTTTTTGCTTTTGCTTGTGTTAACCCAATTTGTCTAAGTTGCTGTTGGCCTCTGACTTCAGCTACACGTGATTTGCCTCACAATGCGATTAGAAATTTGGGTAGTTTAGCTCTTCTGTGTCTCAGCCTTTATTCTGAAATGGCGTTTGCTGTGTCCTGTGTTCAAAGGAACATACCAGCTTAAAAATGTGGTCTGTTGGCTCAGGTAGAGCAAACATTCCAGTAGAAAACAGGTCTTCCTGTCCACCTCCTGGGATTATCACTGTGATCCGGCTCCTATTAGTTCACCGCCACGTATTACTGACATCTGTGTCTGCATTAGCTGCATTTGGTGCATATGCGTGTCAAAAAATTGATTCAGCAAGAAAATCCATTATGTTTGTAGTCTCTCTGCTCATTGACCTAAGGTGCCCACATTGTGTCTCATGCCAACTGTCTTATGAGTAGATGAGAAATATGCAATGACTTGCTTTTATTGGCGATGTTCTCTGTTAGTAAGTTTTTTTGGCTCCTTAATGTTTCTCACACTCATAACAGACAAAAATTACACTTAACTCTCCGAAAAGCGTATACAATGCTTCCATTGCCATTTGCCCCAATTTAACATGACTGATATACTTTTGTAGGTTTCGACTCGGTGTCAAAATAATCCTATTTATTTTCCAGTGTCCTGTAATCATGGCTACGTGAGGAAGGTTTTCCTATGTAAGCCCTGGCTGAAACGTTACCCTAATGTTTTATTGAACTTTATTTAACCTCCGGTGCCAAAGGTAGAATTAAACCTCTGCATTTCCACAGTCATGCCCTGGCCCTTTCATCTGTTGCCAGTCATAACACCAGCTAAATTAAAGCACCTAAAGGCGCGCACTAAAAATGACACTCCCTCCAGGCAGCCTGTGAGCCACGAGACGTGGAGGGAGAAAACACGGGGCTTGATTAATCAGGGCCACTTTACGAGCCTGTGTTTTGGAGGAAGTCTTCACTGAATGATATATGGACTTGTGCTCGTACGCGCTGAAGAAGGAGGATGAAGGAATGTCAAGCAAGGAGGGTGAAATTTATGTCAGTTCAAGAAACCTTCAGGTTAAAGTCCAAGTATTGTTGATGTGGCTATAGCTGTAAGGAGAGATTCATAGCTTTGCATCTAAATTTTGATGCTTTTGCTCACAGACTTACTTATACAGTGAAAGGCTACCAGTCGTATAATTTACACAAATAAGAGACTTAATGATTTAAAAATCATGAAAGTAGGGGGAAGCTGTAGTCTTTGAAATTTCCCAAGTCTCAAGAGAATAGTTGATTATATTCATCATATAAATATTTTGTACTCAGCTGTAGTTTGCTTTGTCCAAAGCGTGTGTACGTGTCATTCATGTCTGAATTGAATTACATTCCCCACCTCAATGAGCTCATGTAACAATCGAACGGTGCCGTGTGCATTTGGAGCTTCGCTTGCAGGCAGCCAGTGAGGCAGCCTGCCCAAGGCCTGGAATCGAATCCCAGTCTGTGCCAGAGAGACCAAGTGCACCACATCAAAACCAAATCCCTCTGACGATACACAGATCCTGTCCTCTGTGGTCTTGTCTTTGTCTGATGGTGGCAATAGACTGTAGAAAACCTTGCTGCTATTGGTGCAGGCTTTAAAACCTGAAACACGTCTCAACAAAACTCCATAATAATTCACCTGACATCGTTTTTCCACTAAATGTATTAACTGTTCTTCATCTTTATTAACTGTGACTTGCTAGTGTAGTATTAAATTGTTGCAGACACACTTTTGATTTAAACAGTCCAGCAAAATCCACCCTGAAGGAATCCATTAGAGGCACACATCCAGATATACTGTACAACATGAAGTCACACCGGCGGACTACTCAGATATTTACGGATGCTCACATTATGAATCGGATCAAACTAGTGAATGAAAGGTTTTTCTCATCCTTCTCTAGTGATGGGGAAGGGAAGATTGAGGCATGCTGCTCTGAAGTAGTCTTGAGAAACCATGTTGGACTTTGTTGCCTAAAGGCTTGCATTTTTACGGATTTATTGTTGCCATTCCCCAGTGTCCTGTAGACTCTCTAGCTCCAGATTTTCCCACTGAACACAGACCACATTTGGCCAGCGCTTGGCTGGTGGATGCTCTGCGTCTGTTTCTCCGGCAGATTGTTGGGATTCCTCTACTTGACATCCTTAGCCTCGGGCAGCGGTTACCTCTCCCCCAGACTCTCGGTCAGTCAGTGCTCCCCAGCAGATTGAAGGCAGATATTACCTAAAACGTCACTCAGCCTCGGAAGCGAAGTAACTACACACATATATAACAGTGTAAATAAATATAAAGACTTTAATGTTGTGAGATGTAAAGTACTGTAGAAACTTTATATGGGATTAAGTTAAACAGATTATCAAATGATCAGAAATGTAAAGCAAATCAAAAGTGAAACACGTCTATTTGTCACACATGTGAACAGTGTAGTGACTAAAAAAGGCCCTTCGGGATAAAACGCTGGAGGGGAAAATCTCATGTCATGTTTCACTGCCTGCCAGAGCCCAGCTCGTTGTAAAAAGTCCTTTTTTGGATTCTGTTCTCAAATGGCTCCATCGTCTTTGAACGTACAAATTGCAAGACTCAAGTTGTTGGTGGTGAATAGCATTTTCATTGTTCAGTATTCATTAGTTCATAAATCATAGCTATGTAATGTCCTACGTGGTACCTAAAATATGAAGGATGGGAAAACCTGACCCTAATGACTGATATTTAATCCACTTTGCTCTTTTTTCAGGTCCAGTCTCCAGAAAGCGCTGCCTGGCCTGAGGGCCATCGATGACCAGGAGACAGACTGCTTTCTGTCGCCCCCCGCTGTTCAACAGAGCAGCTTGGCCTCAGATAGTTTCCTCACTTTCTGTCATGCTCAACTGCAGCAAATAAATGATTTACAGCAGCAGCACAGCAGGGAGCTCAGGTAAGGCGTAAGACATGAGACGTCACTTCTGTCTCTGTGTGCTGTTATGTGTGTGGTTGTCAGTTCTCTTCATGACCAACAAACGTGTTTACAATGTTGTCCTCCTAAAATCGACCGACTGTCAAGGACCAATAAAGGAAAAAACTCATAATTATAATAATAAGTATAATAGACTCTGTAGCAAGAATAATTTAGCTCAGATCTGTAAACCCATTTAACCCACCTTTTTATTGTGTGCTGGTCAGCCTGTCAGACAGAATGTGAGCAATGTGAGCTATCCTCTTGTTATGTCTGATACATAGGGTGTAGTGAGCCAAAAGACAACGTCCATCTATTTTCTCAAGTCCTTGGATGACACTGCGCGAGACAGACCACCAACACTTCCAACTCTGGTCAACTTTCTGCTTATCTTCGTGACCTTTCTAAATTACACAGCACAAAAGATGAAACGTGGTGGCTGCTCCCGAATGGGTCACACCAAGGGCTCCTATGGCTCGGGGGATAGTGTGGCGATCCCTTTGCTTCACCCCTCACTGGGTGCCTTCTCTGCCTCCGGCCTCTGGACAATGAGCCATTCTGGGAGCAGTGCAAGGACTAACACAGCCATTTAACCCCTGGCCTGACCTCGTGTCAGGCTAAGTTTTAGAGGAGGTGAGACGAGCGCCACACGCCAGTCCACTGCTGGCTGTAAGGTGGGAAACTGCAGTGTTAGTCAGCTTTCCCCTACAGGCTGGAGGCTGAAGGACTGAGGGCAGCTTCAGTCTCCTGCCTGTTGAATGATGCTCATGGTGTTTTTATGGGCAGGTGACTACTGAGTTAAGAAGTGGGACAAACGTGTTTAGTTGCTAAAGTGTGTCGCTGTCCCACCTTTTATGTAGCTTGGTGCCATGATATTTCTCACAGGTGTCTAAAAGAACAGAAGCAGATCTTTGGTTCTGGTGTGGCCTTGACCTTAGTGGTTCCTCAGTTTTCATAGCAGCTTTGGCTTCTGCTGGCGTGGCCGGAGCAAATGCTACTTAGAATAAAAGTAAGAAGCAGAGTATTTACGAACCTAATACTTATTACTTTTGTTACACTAGTCAGTTCCTGTTGTAGGACTGTATAACAGCAGCTCTATGTGCCAGTGTTACGCGTGTGTGCGGTGACCCTGGAGTGAACCAGCAGGTACAGGGAGTAGGGGTTACTGGGGTCACCATCCGTGTGGACCTTCTGACTCCTCTCCCTCTCTTGTCCCACTGACAATGAAGAGCTGTGTCTTTGTAGAGCAGAAGCTGTGCGACCTAAGGCTACTGGCCGTCCAGACTGGCCGGGTGCTGAAGCCCCTCAGGGTCAAGACAGGGAGGGAGCAGAGCTAGCATTGCTAATAGACTTGTGAAGATTCCAATCAAGTGGCTCTGTGGTCAGTTTATCCCTCATCTATGACTTATCCCTCAGTGAAAGAGTCATTATACACTGTTAGGACACACAACAGAGCCCTCACCTCATGCACATGAGCTAGTCGGGGACAAAGCAATCATTTCTCACCACAGATGTAATTTGATGTCTGGATTAAAAAAGCTCATCCTTAATGAACAGTCTCAAAGCTACAGCCCACTTCAGTGGGTATTTGCTACACTTGTCCATTTTGTTGGAGCCCAGTCATCATCAACATGTTTAACTGAACCTGTCCACATTGACCACTGCGTACATGTGATTGTAAGTCCATGGAGATTGGAGACTTGAACTAATGTGTGTGCAGACGTGTGAGATGCCTACATAAGATGTTGCTTTGTGTGTGTGCTCATGTTCACAGTGAAGCCGCATCTTCCCTGGATGCTGTGAAAAGCTTGTGTCGGCACTTCACAGAGACTTTGAAGCTGGCTGAGGACCAGAGATTTGCCCATGAATATGGGGACATTACAGCCTCTGATGGTCAAACAGTGCTGGAGAGAACAGCTGACATGGGGAGCACCACTGAGGATGCACAGACGGAGTCCAGTGAAACGGCTCCTGCAGCCGCCCCAAGCGGGAACAACAGCTACCGGACCTTCGAGAAGTCGCCCACAGAGAGCTGGCTCCGGTCATTAGACACCATTACAAAGGTCAGAGAGACGGGCCCTAACGCCGTATCACCGAACAGAACCACATCCACCCATTTCAAAATGGCAGCCCAGTCTAACCATCAAGACCTGGATCTCAGAAGGTAATTCACTGCAGCGTTCACTGTTCATCGATTCCATCCGGCTCCTTCAACAACACTCACACCAGTGAGACCAGGGTCATAGTGGTCGTAATGACTCCTACGTGATAGACAACTGTACAAAGCAAACACCTTTTTATAGCAGCTCAGCATTTTATTAGTTTCTGCTGCAGAGTATTTGTCATCACTGGAGCCTCCCCCGTTTGATTTACTGCAGAAGATGTTGAACATCTTACTCATTTTTACACGAAGCTTCGTCATTAACACTGCGCTATCTTTGGGAGGACAATAGATCTTTGGTATGAGGGGTGGCTCTGGACAGGCCTAAACTCTCCAGGGTCCTGCGCTCCAGATGTCTCAGAAATAAATTCATGTTTTGAAAGACGAAGGGGCTATGACATCACAAACAGCACATCCCTCACGTTGTGTGTAATTGCATTTAAATCTGAGTGTTTATTTCTTGAGCAGCACAGCAGCCATCGCGATTCAGCAGCAGTGGAGGAAATACAGGCAGAAATACGGGAACATTAGCAGGCGCCCGTTAGCAGGATCAGAAGGAGATGGAGCAAATCCAGAGCCAGGACGTTTCTGTTCTAACCACAGTGTGGTTGACCAACATTATGCAGCAACTGTCATCCAGGTAAACTACTGCAACTTGGTTCAGATGGTTTTGTTGTTCTGCTGCGGGGAATTAAATCCAGTTTGTGGAGTCATGCTATAAATTAGAGGGGACACATAAAGGGAACACCTACAGGTATAAGGGATGCAATTATGCTCGTACCGGACTTTAACTAGCTCCCTCACTCACTTCACTTTCACGCAGTGGATATCTAGAAATGCCCGTTTTCCCACTTAAACATCCATCTTACATGCCACTGAGGCTTATTCTCCTAATCCTCTGCATAGAGGTGTGAGCTGCTGTTCTACAAGAAGTTTCCCCTTTCTTTGCACAAGAGTTTGATGAGTCCTTTAGGGCAGAAGGTGGGGGTGATCATGTAGTAAAAAGTGTGTGTTGGAGGGGGGGGTAGGGGTTTGCACAGTGATTAATCAGATTCCAAAGAAGCGCAGTAGTACGACTTCCAGGGTTCCTGCTCGGCTCAACTTGAAGTGAAGTGTGCGCCCCCCAAGTCCACTGGGAAATGGAGGATTTAGAAGCTCACTTGAGCTCCATTTGTCTCCGTACAGCCCGGAGTCACACAGAGTTCAGACAGCAGAGCGCTCAGCAATTAAAAGAGGGGTTAACATGTTTTATCTCTCTAATGGGATAACGCACAATATTTATGTTTGCTCCATGATTCACTGTGACGTCTCTGTCATTTCTTTTTTTGGGTACCTCCAGGCGTCTTGGAGGGGTTCCTCTGTGAGGAGGAGGCTTGCATCTGCTCTCGCTGCTGTCACGTTCCCCAGCACCAGAGAGGACGACACCTTTGAGGAGGTTGATGTGGATGGATTTGTCTTTGATGAGGTATGCTCGCAAGTTCATTTGTTATGTCGTTTCATGGCTCAGTAATTTCCCCACCTCATGCCCCAAAAGACACACAAACCTGCGGATAGGCTGATACAGATGCATAAATCCATCACACGCTCCATACACTCAGACCTACACACATACTCACCAACAAGGGAAACACATGGATGCACAATCATGCACAAACATTCAAACAAACCTCTTTCAACAGACATAAAAATATACTGGCCTACACACAAATACTAACATACACAATGTAATGCAGGGAAAGTTACTTCTACACACACTAAACAAACATCTACAGGTCTTTGAGGTATTGTTTTAACCTGTTTTTGACACTGAAGGGCTCCCTTATGGACACTAAATACATGTGATTGTAAATAAACGTTTCTGTATTTACTACAAATGTAGAAATATATACAACATACAATACATGTAAAAAAATCTGCTTTCACAAAGGCTGAACTGGAGAAACAATGGACGTTGCAGCTTCCTGAAGACTCGTTTTCCAGACATGACCCTGTGTCAGAGCCGCCGCCGTCTCCAAAGGTAAGAGCTGAAACCCGGTGGGCAGCGATGTCTGTGTGATGTCAGCAGGAGTTATTGCCTTGCCCTGTCCCATTTTCATTTAGCTAATCGCTCCCTCCAGGATTTGTCTCACTTTCCCTCATTGATCTTTAAATTTATTCTTTTTAAAAACACGATTATTTCCTGGAGGACCAAAGGTTGGTCAGCATCAGCAGATGTCATTTTTCAAGCTGGCGGACTGTCGTGCTGTTTTCTTTTCCTTCATTTACCTCTCGTTGGATCTTTATTTTGGAGCATGCTCTGCACTGTACATCACTGTAGTCAGTGTAGAGCGCTTGATGTGGCGCAGCTGCTGTTCAGGCCAATTTCAAAGTGTTGATACTGAGGGACACATCAAAGCAGGATCAACAATTTAGAGCTTTGACAAAGAGAAAACGCGATCTAGAGAGTAATTAAGCTGCTAGTTTGACTTACACACGAGCATCCAAATACCTCAGAAACATGCGCTTGAGCTAAATATGACTCATTGTTATTGTATATATTTCATTTTCCCTAAAGCGCAGGATACAGATGTTGAGCTTTAAACTGTACTTTCCATTTAAAAGGTGAGCGTCACACACCTAAAATACGGTTTAGTTTGAACTCTGAACTACTTTGTTAATAAACCAACAGTAACACAAAGATTAGCTGCTATAGTTTCTTGTGGTGCTATTAAAGTATATTACATGTATAATAGAGTGATGTAAATCACTGCTTATTGTTTCATTATCTCAGTTTCCTGGGCCCCTCCGTCAACCTTGCCACTACTCACACGCTACGCATGGTGTATGGAGGCCAAAGCAGGCCTGGGTGCCTGAGGAAGAAGTGGGTCCTGCTGGGAGAGTCTCCCCAGAGAGTCCTCACGGGTACGGTAGGACCACGCGCCACACTGTCACTGCCCGTTTTACTAGCTGGGACGAAATGCTGTTGATCAACGAACTCAGAGGGAAATACAGGCTGTGATTGGCTGACCTGAGTAAGGTGTTTTCATACACTATGCTGCAAACGAATGAAATATAGACAGACTGCAGCTGCCTTGACTCAACTTTCACATACTTGCCAGCATGCGTCTCCAGTAAATACTGTGTTGAATGGCTTTGTAGAAGAGAATGGTTGCTTGTTTCGACTACTCCAGTGTGTGCTCCACGTCATTTTACTTTATGGGTTACATGTCTGGGCTATCAAACAGGAAATGGCTTTCGCCTTTATAGCAGGGGGAACCGGACTGCGTCACGTTGAGCAGAGACAGGGAGATGGGGGAAAGTAAGACATAAGATCAGCTGACAATACGACTATGTTAGGACAACTAAACATTAGGGGTGTTGGTGTACCTTCTGTTTTAGTTGGTAAAGAATGGTAATGATGATGAATGGGAAGCAGAGAACATATGCAGTTCTGCATCTTGTGTTATTGTCTCTCTGGTCTTAGGAAATCTCCTGCATCATCTTCAGTGCTCAGTGGAATCTCAGAAAGATCGGAGAAGATCCTGGAAGAATGGTGATTCCTCGTGCTTTTCATAGTCGTGTGTCTTTGACTGGACATTTGTGTTTTACATGTCTGCTCTTGCTTCAGGGGCTTTACTGACAGCCACACGGCCCTTCAGATGCTTAAGAGAGCTCAGAACATGAAATGGAAACAACAGCACAAGAAGAAACACAGGGGTGAGTGTGTGTGAGCCACATACAGTAGATGTGTGCACCATGCTGTAACACCTACTGTTCCTCTGGTGACTGGGGAAGTAACTGCTGTTGGTTCATAAATCAGTTTGCTGAACAGAATAACTGTGTACAAGACTGTGCCCCTGATCTGAACCAGCGGCAGACCTTTCCACCTTGTGTGTGTCAGTAGGTTGTAACAGACGGCAGAGGCCAGGGCCAGTCTCCTTTCACTGGGTCGTGTTTGACAGCCCGCAGAGGAAATAGCAGTTGCTAAGAACGCTCCTGACAAGGCATCCGGCTTTGTTCATTTATTGTAGTGGTTGAGTGTGACTGCGGGGAAAAGTGACCTCACCTCAGCTATGCTCCAAGAAACGGTAGCCCCTGCCACGGTTGTCATGGCACGTCAAGTAGAGGGAGTCTGCTCTTTGATCGCAACCACAAATGCATGATTCCTGTAGCAGGACTCCTGTCACGTTGTTACACCAGCACACAGGTCTATGTCCAGTGTAACTCCCGATGGCATCCCTAAAGCAACCTGTGCACCGTTGTCTTATTTTCTGGAAGTGAAGTCCTGGTTTCTGCTTCTGGTTTGAGACCTGCCTTGTCCTTCTTTGACCTTCTCACTCTTTCTCTCCTAGATCCCTCAGTTCGCCTTGTTTTGTCCACTAACTGCAATAACCAGCTGGTTCCAGCGGAGGCTCGGAACAGAGCTGCACCTCACAGATATTCTAAAGGTACAGTCTGCTCTAGTGAACATCCTTTCTTTTACTGCTGATGTTAAAAACACAGCATGTGGCAAAGCTGTGGGACTGTATGTATGTATTTGAGTGTGTGCTTGTTAAAAATAATACACACGCACTGTGATTACAACTGAAATGATCATTTGTATTTCTATTATTATCGACACCTTGTCCTTCCTGACCTGTGGAAAGCACCCCCCTCCTGTGGATCCATCTCTAGTGCCCGGGGCTTAGCCAGCCCAGTCCAGCCCAGTCAGTGCTCCCCGACAGGGGCTAACGTTTCAGGGTTTGAGTCAAGCCCCTTCTGGAGGTGATTAGCCCCAAACCCATGACAGATTCTTTCCAAGATATCTGACGCGGCATGTTTATTTTATCCGGGCTCTTTGTGTGGATGTGCTGGACATGACTAACCACTTGAAATGGGTATCGACTTACATACCCAAAGAGGGAGACAGAGGGAGCACAGCAGAGCGCGAGACTTTTTCTTTTAAAGACGAAAGATACAGAGATACTCAGTGTCTTGATGAATTCTGTTGTGAAGTGTCTGGGTGTTGCAGATGTGGAGGATGTTGTATGTCTCTAAGCTTTTCTCCTCTTACTTTCCATTAACGCCTTTCACTCAAATCCCCCCAGGGGCACACGCACTCTTCCAACTTCCCCTTCCATCCAAACCAAGATTCCACCCCACCAAACATCCGTCCTTGTGTCAGAGGGACACCAGGGTATATATTTTTATTTCGGCCTGGAACCCCTACCTCCCGAGCACTTAACTCGATTTCACACTTCAAGTCCTCTACAAAGTCCATCTGAAACACAATCGTTTTGTTTATCGTCCATCATCCAAAATAACCTAATATGAGACTATTGACCACCATTCATATGCATTCAATTTCAGCTGAGTAGTCTCAGAGCTTGGTGGAGCTCTGTCCTCACAGTATATGTCAGAGATGCTTTGCTGCTGAGAAGAAGCCTGCGTCGCCAACGTACAGCTGAGAGTTAGTGTGAGTCACTCAGAGACAGACGTCCATCTCAAACGAGACAGAAATCTGAGACTTTAAAACACATTTCAGGATGTTGATCCTTCACTTACCAACGAAATGCTGTATAAACAAATAGCAAAATAAGATGAAGATTTGCCTCAGTGTAGATGTTTTTAATTCTAAACGCTCTCCCTTTTGTAATCTGGCATTTTTTATTTTTATGTTCGGTTGCCTGGAGTCATCTTGCCCCAACAACTAAACGGAAGTTCATCAATTTCACTTTAATAACTTGGAGATTTTTACACACACTCACTACTGTTTTAATAATAGAAATATTCAACATCATGACTACAAATCTGCAATGGAATCAAATGCAACAGTTCTCTCCTTCTTACAAAGTACCATGTGTAAATGCTCAGGTTTTAGCTGGGCTCTGCCAGAGACGTGGTAACGAGACGAGAGGCTGTGGTTCCTCTTTGTTAGTGAAAACCATTTGATTTCTACATTGGTCCTCATCCATGTGGCAGCATGTGTCCTTTCCGTCCTGCTCGGTATGGCCCAAAGCCTTCACCCCCTTCCTCTCTCCTCCCACCCTCAGAAGAGACCAGATCACTTAATGTACTTAAGCGCACTCTTTAACAGGCGTGACTCCTACGGGCCCCCTCCTGATGTCCTGGAGGAGTCCTGGACTTAAAAGGTTGGAGCGGGTCAGGGGGGATTTAGTGGAGGGTTCAGAGGTGAAGAAGAAGAGTTGAGCCTCTTCATGCTGCTGCTGCATGTCTTCACCAACGTGGACACGCGATTGCTACCACGGACGTCAGGGCTTTCAGTGTCAAGTAGGATACTGCGGCATGAAGGGCTTTAAAACCGTGAACAGTGCAAAGCCCTGCTGCGGATTGGACAGTGCAGCATGCGAATACGTTTCTCGGAGGGCTTTGTGGACAGCCTCTGCCGGTCTGTCTGCGTGTTCATCGTAGGGAAGTGAGAGTAGCTATTTCCTGGATTTTGCTGCCCCGAGGGGAATCATCTATCACTTGACATTTTTAGTGGGGCTTCTCAATTAACCCGTGGAAACGGGAAGGCTTTCTCTTCTTTTTACTGCGCAGAAAAACAAGTAAATGGCTTAAATAAATGCATCATTAGTTCCAGCATTTAGCTGTCAGGACTCATCAACAGTTTGCACCCATCTATGGCAGCGTTGGAGTGTAAATGTTTACTTTGAATTATGGCCTTATTATGGGGTTTCAGCACAAGCTGTAAATCAGTTTTCTCCTTCTCACAACAGGACGTTGCTTAGATTGTTGCAGAAAGCAAACCATCCAAACAAGTACAACACATTCATTACGAGCTCTTACTACTGGACTCCTCCAACACCAGCTGTAATTAAACACGTCAAATGCTGCTTTCGGTCAAACCCACGGGTTGTTTCTTTGTTGTCCGGCTGATTGCAGAAACACAGCGGCCTGGTTGGACAGCACATTAGCTTTATGCTTCCACTGTCACCAACAATGTTACTCAATTAACAAAAGGAGTAAAAGACAAAAATGCCAGTAACATTTATTTGGTGTTTTACGCCAGGAGCGGTTTGCAGGGCTGAGATGGAAGCACAACAGGAGTCAGCTCAGCAGCGTCTGCATGTCCAGCCTGACGGCGGCGCACACAGGTCAGGCCCCTTCTTCACCTCAATCAGATTCAATCAGATATAGAGACCAAAGCTGAAAAGGTGGTTCTTAGCTCCTGTGTAATGAGATACTACAGTGTCTGGCATATTTTCCTAACTTCATACAGAAGTTTTTTCTAATAATGCTCCATGAAAATTTTGAAAATTTTATATTCAATTTACAATTTACCTGCTTTTTCATTTTATTTAAATTTTTTCCATTTCATTTTCTTGTACCTTGTCAAATGTCAAATTCTGAATATATTATTATTATTATTATTAGTAGTAGTAGTAGAAGTAATAATAATAATAAATATTATATAGTATAAATGAGCATTAGAAATCCATAGATTTAATTATTACTTAAATTTATACACTGCCCATCTGCATAGTGGAGATCAACCAAATGATAGATGCAGTATGTTACCTCCTAAATTAAAAGTATGAACATTTTTTGTGAGTGATTTGTTATTTTAACAATTTCCTAGAATTGTATATTTCAGCTTAATTAGCAAATAAACATTGATAATACACACAATAAACATAAATACCAAGGAGCAAACCGCCAACATACAAAAGTACAGAATAACCACGGTTCAGTGAAAAACGCATTAATATTAGCATCTAGAACGTCATTGCTTATTGTGTACTAAACGTGACTGCAGTAGTTGAAACATGCAAAACCCTAACAACTTCACATTTCCCTGCTCCCCAGCGATCGTTTCTTACCAGAGCTAAGCTCGGACATTCTGAGGGGAGGCAGAGTGCAGCTCGTGGTGAGTGAGTAGCTTCCCCTGCAGCTCATTCACCCTAATAGAGACTTGACACACACGCATGTGAAGGTATGCAGTGTTTACATTGACCAGTCAGCATCGTGTCCTGCGCCGCATGTTTCTCTGCTGGAGCCTTTCTCATCAGCTTTGATTTAGAGGAGGAAGGAGGCGGGGGAGGCCAGTCTGAGCTTCAGCTCCACAGTGACACTTCCAATTGGATCAAGTGGCTGCAATTTCTTCATTTCACGTGCAGAAATCCCAGTGTCACTTTGGAGCAGTTTGCTTGAACTCGAGAACGAGGCTGATGCTCATGAAGCCTTTGAAGTTGGAAACCACAAGTCTCCTTTATAGCGGTTTGAGTTATGATCACGGCAAGACAAGCCGCCCCCTTCGTCCCGTTTTAGATGTGCTCAGACAACAGAGCCGCTGGTTGTTGAACGTTTCTCAAGCGGCTGTGCTGCTTGTGAGTGTCATGTTGGGCCTGTGTGTGTCTGTGTGTGTTGCGTGCAGGCCGACCCGGTGTATTCAGAACGACATCGGGCCAGTGGACTGCGGGCCAACAGCGGTTCATCTGCCCAGCAGCACAGCAGTTATCCTCCCAGGATCGCTCTGGGCCATGCAAGTGAGTCCATGAACAATGTGATAACGTTTATTAACGTTGAGCAACGAGAGCAGAGAGACTGATTGTGTAGTGCTTCTCATCTGGTACATGTAGCCTAACAGTATGCATTATTCAATAAGATGCCTGTAATTCACTTATTAGTATAACTTTTAGTAGAAACATTTCGTCTGTCTGAGGACCTTTATGCACAAACCCAACAGACCACCTGGTTGTGTGTTGCTTGTGTGCAGTCGGCGGGTTTGCATGTGCTCCTACTGACGGGTCTCAGGTCATACAGGCCTTGCTCAGCCCAGACTGGCTCTACTGCTTTGGGGTGGGGGGTCAGGAGCCACAAGGTCGGGCTGGGGACAGAGTGCGTGAGTTTCTCCTCTGACAGGAAACAGACAGAAGAGGGAGGGGGATCGGTTCTTTCAGGGAAGAATGACTGGCCCTTCTGTCAGGACTAGGCTCAGGAGCTTGAGTGACAAAGATGCTAGTGACAGGCTGGCAGCAGATGACCACATTAAACAAGCCCAGGAATCCCAGTGAAGCAGAGTCCTGTCCCCCTTAACGAGGCCAAATTGGATTTCAATGATGATTTCGGAATGATATCCACGAGGTGAAGCCGAGCAGGCACACCGTTGTTCTCCTCAGCAGTGCGGAAGAAAGCCGCTTTGTGTCCAGTGAAAAAACACCACTTATCGATACATTTGAAATATGAGTGAATGTGTAAGGCAGGAGCATTTCTCAAAAAGCCAGTTAGATATTTCATAAACGTAGGGCCATCACTGCATCATCAAAACCTCAGCTTCATTTATGCGGGAACTGTTCGTGCCGATGGTGTAAACACTTCAAAGTCAAGATGTAAAGGTTAAAACTCTATAACCCACTGTGTGGCCGATTGAAACATGCTGGCACAGTCCATAAAATGCTTTTCCAGGTTCACTAAATATTTTCATGAAGTGAACCGAGGAAACCACTTAAGCTGCAGATGATGCCTCAGTTTTGGCCAGTGTTCAAGCCTAAAAGGAGTAAAATAATGGAAAACAATTTGTTTGGTCATCTCAGTGACTATTTATGTCTCACTGCACGTTGAATACCTTCACTGCAACGCACGCAAAACAACAACATGCATCAAGATTTGAGTTCTGCTTTGTGTTTGGTCTCAGGACAAACATTTAATTAACCGAATTCTGCCACCGTGGCCAGATCGAGCTTTCTGAAAATAAACAGAACACACTGGTGGTTTATCTTCAAACTGCAATAAACAAACCATGAGGAGAGGACATGAGTAAAATCAAATCTAGTGACGTGAGATTAGATCTGGCGTGTTAGTGGAGGGATATGCTATACAGTGTGCCAGCTGTGCAGATATTTGGAGTTGGGTCAGTACCTGCTCTGCGTGCCAGGCTCCCCCTCATCTTCCACAGTCTCCCGCTCTCTGTGTGGGGCGGCCGACAGCCCGGGTTCTACACGTGGAACGCATCACTCGTAATAGAAGCTGTGCCTTTGTTCTGTGTGTTGGAGATGTGAACTGATCCTGGAGGTCAGTGGAACGGCCTCTGATAAAGCTCCTAGTGCTGGTGGAAGACAAACCGAGTCGATGTGTTTTGTCCCAGGTCTACACATTTACATTGATTAGCTCATATCTAGCATCCGTAGGAAAAAGATGCTGAAGACTATGAAAACTCCTTCCTGTAAAATATTAACATCTTCCTCTTTTTCTTGGTCTCCAGGACCAGATGTTCCGTCTCCTAACCAAGTCACGGCTGCCCCGTCGGTAAAAGAGCGCATCTCCTTCCGAGACAACCCGGTCCAGTTGAGCGGCGGCTGGGGAGGAGGCAAGAAGAGGAACAACGTGCACAAGTAAAAAGTAAATCTATGGAGAAACGCGGCAGCATGTTAATACACTTATTATAAAGCTATATAAAGAGTTCAACAATTAAATAAAACTGTGAGCAATAGACAGTATTCTTCCATGAAGACTTCCATCATTTCCAAAGCAACTTTATCACTTGTGCTGAATCCCCCTGCAGCCAAGGCTCCTTCTCCAGAACATTAATTAAGGCCAATAGGACCTGGGCCAGCCCAAACATCCTTGGGCAGTTCCATTATCGCAGCCAAGCACCAAAACACATGGAGCGAAGTCAAGAACCTTTAGCAAATGACACGCTTGATATGCAAATGATGGCAGGAAATAGGAACCAGGGCCCGTGATACCTGAGAATTTCTGTTTCCTCTAACGCTGAACTGTTGTTTGTGCACTCGCAGAACGTCTGGTCATAAAATATATTGAATACGGTTTGTAACTGTAAGAAAAGGGCCTTTACTCCTCTGCAGTTTGCTGCTGTTGTGGCTTCGTTCGGCCGCTGCTCACCGGCGTCGGCCTCCGGGTCACAGCACAGACGCTGGTGTTGGACTTTGAACGCTGTTGTCTTTACTTCAGCGGAGGATTAGAGCGGCCGTGTCTGTAATGTGAAGAGCGAAGGCGTCCGTCCACTATCACTGTCCTACTGGAGGGGGTGAACCTCAGGCTCGGAGGCTCCTTGCTGCTCCGCCGCCTGGAAATGATAACTTAATGAATACGAAAACAAACGGTCGGAGCTGCGGAGAGGCTCCCTGGAAGGAAATGCATGTCTCCTCATTTATTTTCCTTGTATCTTTCACTTACACATGTCTGGAGGGTGTGTTTTGACTGTACGCGAGCTGACTGGGATTCTTGTCTTGGAGAGTGGCGTATGCCCGAGATGTGGTGGTCCTGCCCACTTGGAGCCTGTTGTGAAACTCAAGCCTGTCCTCCTTCAGGGGGATCTAATGGGGGAGGGGGATACATGCACAATCACAGGTAACACAGAGGTAGAGGTTTGTTTCTCTAGAACTACAGCTTCTAAAACCATAGTGGTAAACCTTCCTCCACCATCTTCTTATAGCTAAGAAAGCTAATGTGCCTAAAGTCCTCCACCGCACATTTAGATAAGATAAGACAGATTCAGCCTGAGCTCAAATCAGCAGACATCGTCTGATGGAGGTCTGGCAGGGAGGCGTTTCGTGTCCTAATCAGTCTTCAAATGCAAGTTTCAGTTACAAGTGATCTACGTTTATGATTGTGGTCATTTTCTTTAGTCAAACTCTGATTTGTTTGAGTTGTGAGTTGTTCTATGTGAGAACATGTGTAAACTCTTTATCACTGACACACACACAACAAACAGCAGACAGGAAAGATAAAGTCATCAACTGTCTGACAATGTTTGTCTGGAAAGACGCTAGAGGTTCTAGAAAGCAGTGGCTAAAATGAATAAACAAAACAGCCTAAATTTCTCTCTGCCGTAACGTCCACTAAGGTTCTGGTTCTGGTTCTGGTTCTGGCTCTGCTAAGCAACTGCTGCACGAGTTGCAGGACAAAAGAAAATCAGTGACTTTACAAATCTTAAGAAATATATGAAATTAAATGAATGATTGTAGTCTGGTCATAATTTGCAACCACATATTTAATTAGAGCTGAAACTTTATTTCATTTTATTTAAGCTGGATGTATGTGATGTTTCTAACCAGCACTGAAATAATTATCACATAGCAAATTGTTTGTACATTGTGTAAATTGTGTTTGTTGGTAAATGCTATTCTGAATAGTTTTCTCTCGTAAATTAAATGATTAAAAGCCAAACCAAACCCAGGACGTCTTAGACGCATGTTTGTAGATGTCTCCAAACCTTTTGGATCTTTTAATATCTGTGGACATGTGGAAAATAATAATGTGTGTCTCGTCTTTTATTTCTTAGGTTTTCATTAATGCTCTTATATCAGTTCTGCTAAGAAAAGGTGTCATGATCATAACAATTAGCTGTTGAACTTAGCATTAGCGCTTGGCAACCACTGTTGACTGGTTTGTTCTGGTTGTAGTCGCTGGCGACCGGTGACACGTCCACGTGAGTCTGAACGACCGAAGTCAAGTGACCGGGAGCTGAGGTTTGTCAGCGCTCAGGAATGCCTGAGTCCTGGAAAAACAAACGGCAAACAAACACAATTAAAGCTGCACTGCTTTCACTTTTTGATAGTTAACGAAACGCTCCGCAGACGCAAGCGACATTCAATGCTCCTGCAGTGTGTGCTTCTGGGGAAAGTAAACTCTGGTTGTTTTTATGTTTCGTGGCTAGCCGCAGTTTGAAGACATTTCAGTAGATTGAGTTAGACCCAGCAGTGACTCTGGGCTTCATGATGTCATGTTCCTGCTTTCTGTAGTGGCACGCGTTGGCCTCTCAGGCCTCGCTTTGGTTGTGTTGGAGTCTGTTCAGTCGCATTCAGGCAGGATTGGATGATGGCTCCATCATATCTGACCATGATGAGTTCTACACGACGTTACAACAAACTGGCAGTGTACATGTTTTTGTTGAAAGGTTCTTTGCAGGTGGCTCACATGACGCACTGGCTGAAGCACTTAAGTAATTAGTCTGACTGATGGGCCTAAGGCGGCCGAGCCCTTCGGCTCGCAAACCCGTGCAGCATCTATTGTGGCAGGAATTTCCAGCCCCAGACCCACCACAGTGAACGCTTCGCATTTTCTCCTCAGCGTGAGCCAGTGCGCAGGTCATCTTAGAAGCCCAATGAGACACCCCCCTGCCACTTTAGACCGTTATTTGTTTAGGTTTTTCCTCCTGTGGCACCACGCCGCCCCGGGCGACCAGCGCTGACCCTGGAGCGAACCAAAGCACGGTGTGCATGGCAGGTGGTGTGGCTCTGCTGGAGAGGGGACGAGGGCTTGGGTTAGTGGTAACATAAGGCCTCCAATAATGAGAAATAGAAGAACCACTTCCTGTCCCTGTTGTCTGTCTGAGGCTGAAGCTGAAGGCTCTGGTGTTTGGGTTTTAATTCAGGCCGATCACTCTTATTCACAGCGCTTTAAATTAACACCTTAGTTTTAATGTCATTACTGTAAAATGAAATTACATTGATTCTTTCAGTAAAACGTGCGTCGTTGTCTTGTTCTGCTGACAAACCACGTGAGTGTTTTACAAGCATCGTCACAAAACGCAAATCAAAACGGTCCAACGTTGACGTTTGATAGTAAATCAACTGTAGAATTTCTTTATTCTGCCAAATAAATGCAGCCTAATTAATAATTGGTCGAAGTTCACGTCAATAAAAAAAACATTTTGACGCAAATCAAGTGAAATTATTTTGTCTGTTTTTGTTGAAACGTCGGAACTTTTACATTTTGTCTGGTTAAAAACTATTTATTTTAAATTTATGAATCTACATTAAGTTTGGTAGAATCTGGTCTAATGTGAATTTCATAAGTTAAAACTAAAATGAATAAATAAGCTAAAACTAAATCAATGTAAGTATGAAGGTAGAATGTGCAGGAGCCTTCGACACCGCTGCTCTTTATATATTGCTCTTAAGAATTTTTGGTTGTTCCTAATTAAAGTCATGTTTTGCTTAAACAGTTTTGTAAGTGTAAAATCGGTGACATTAGCATTTACTATAAAACCTTTTCTAGATTGAAGTTTGCATAATATAAAGCTCATAAAATAATCTTTTAATTCAGAATAAAAAGACGAAGAAACGGACGCTGCGCTTTTTAAAATAAACCTGTAATTGTGTCAAACATTTCATGACTAAATAGCAGCATCCCAGTGTCGGAAGACTCGAGGCCCAGCTGCAGATGAACGGCTGCCTCGCTGCGGATGCCTAAACACGCTGTAAATTAAAGTCCGTTTTGATGGTTCCCTCTGCTTAAACTGACTTTAAAGCGCTGCTCGGTCTGGACTCGGGCCGTGGGAGGAGTTGCTGCTTCATTTTCTGAGAGGAGGGGGATCTTTAAAGTCTCATTCTCTTCGGGGTTATAAAGACGTTGTTCCTTCAAGACGGAGCAAATTAACTCCATTGGCGAATTATTGCCTCGCACGACATCGCTCCGATCATCGGTGATTAGTCCCTGTTTTATGGTGACGTCTGATTAAAGTGAGCAGCTGTGGGTTGAGATGATGGAGTACATGGAGGACAAGTTTGCCTTGAAAAGCCAAGCGATGAAGGCCAGCGATTACTACATGGACCAAGTCATGGAGAGCCTGGACAGCGCGCAGTACTTCACCAAGTCTGCAGCGAAGTGCGCGCAGGCCTACGGGCTCCCGAGCGGCGAGCACCGCTCCTCGCCCTGCGGAGACCAAAGCGGTGCGTAAAAGCCAAGACGCTGCACGCGAGAGGCGTAAATCTGACGTCTCCGTGTTTGCCTGCGCTTTGTAGGAGTTTTGTTTATTAATGTTATATTTTATCCAGTTGTAAACTGTTAAAACTGAAACCTTTTAATGATTGAAATCCGTTTAGAATTTGCCTTGATTTTTGATTGTTTAATAACCACGGTAGGATCCTTTGCTTTACACTCGTGTTTGCTGATTATTTTATGCTTCACGCTGTGATTATTGCGCCACAGTTCTAAGTGTCATTCGAATTCAATGCGTCATTTCGTTCCAGCCGCTTACGGTGTCCAAAAAACGGAGGGCGACGCTTTGCACTCGGACCTCGGCCGGTCGATGGACGGGTGCTGTGCCCTGCGTGCGTCCCCGGTGCCGGAAGGCCAGGAGAAAGCAGATTTGGATGACATGGCAGACAAGTGCGACAGTAACGTGTCCAGCAGCAAGAAGAGGAGGCACCGCACGACGTTCACCAGCGCGCAGCTGGAGGAGCTGGAGAAAGTGTTTCAGAAAACTCATTACCCAGATGTTTATGTGAGGGAACAGCTGGCCATGAGGACGGAGTTAACGGAGGCCAGAGTGCAGGTACTTTATCACCGGGCTCTCAGACATTTACTTCTTATTTCACTGTAGGAGAAATGAAGCCATAAAATAAAAATAACATGTTAAGGCGATAAAACAAATGTGGAGAAAAGTTCCTCCATGCGCGAACCACAACTCCCTGTTAATTATTTATGTTTCTATACATGTTGCAATAAAAGCTTTCAGTAATTAAAGAGGATAATTTCATATTTATACTTTACGGCAGAACGATTTATTTCCACGGCTGCATTTTTCCAATTCTTATGTTTCGTTCGACTTTTTTTTCTCAGGTTAAAACACAAAACATAGACTAACGATTATTTTGAAAGAAAGCGTCCTAATGTTTTTCCGTTTTCCCCGAAGGTGTGGTTTCAGAACAGAAGGGCGAAGTGGAGGAAACGGGAGCGTTACGGACAGATCCAACAGGCCAAAACGCACTTCGCAGCCACCTACGACCTGGCGGTGCTACCGAGGACCGACAGCTACACGCAGGCAAGCTGGCTCTGCTTTACTGGTCTCATCAAATTATTGTGTGATAGATAGTATTACTGAGCCTTTATCAAGCAACCGCCTGTCACTGCTGCGTATTAGTTTCTTAATGTGAAAGATAAGAGCTGAAGCCTGATTAGAGGCTCTGTGAGGTGTCACGGCTGAATGAATGGTCTTATATGAGATTTCCTGTTAGCTCAGCATTTATCTTGCCGTTTGGACAAAGGTCAGGACCAAGATGAGGTGAGAGGAGACGCGCGATGTCAGCTTGTCCTTTTGGTAGATGTTCCCTCTCAGAAACAGAGATTAGGTCTCCAAGCGTTGAGCCTTTCAGCCTTTTCCCTCAGAGATGGTGCAGGAAAGCAGAGTGATCGCGCTCTAAACCTTAAACGTAGGCCATGTGTCGAACCGTAGGAATCATAACAGCGGCTCTGCTTCGCCTTGGCCCAAGACCAGGTCAGAGATTTCTGTTCCCTCACACATGTTTCTGATACGTACCCAGCCTCGCCCCGTCCTCCAGCTGAGCCACATTACTGTGGCCGTAACTGTGCTGGCAGTGGGTGTTTCGTCTCCCTAAACACACTGGACGTGGTTTGCCTTGAAAGAGTTTGGTTCCTTTTGTTGACTGAGGTTCTGGCCGTTGTTGTTGCTTTTAGGCGAAAGATTAAAGTCAGTGGCTCATGTTGTCAGGAAGAAGCCGAGGGGATTCTCATGCTATGCGAGCTACAGAGGAAGTTTATGTAAAACACACTTTTACTCTCTACCGACCGCGGTGGCCTGGTGGCGTTTAACATTTGAAAGGTGCCGTCGCTGTACACAGCTGCGCTTTTATTTCTTCGGGTCAAATTTGTCCAGTTATTTCCATTTATTTGTTTCATTTATGGGAACGTCCCCCTGAATCCACGTTACCACACCAAGGTGCGTTTCTCTGGCTGTGTTGGAGCCAAATGCTCCAAGGTCCCACGTCTTCATCTGATAAGACGCCAGCATGAACCTGGTATTATGACGTTTAGAAGTAGTCGTGAATTTTTCTGGGCTCATGTGATTCAGCTGAGATCTGACTCGCTGTTGAGCCACTTTGGTAAATCTCCATTTACCAGATTACAAAAACAGCCGTTTCTTGCTCAGCTATGCAGAGTTTTATTGTCCAGCTGCGGATGTTTATGCAGATTTCTACCTGTTGCTGTCCACGTTGTACTTTCTGTTTGCATATGCATCAACCAACTGCATATTGTTCAGCCTTTTGTGATATGTCCCAACAGATCCCGAACAACCTGTGGTCCAGCCCGGCTCCCACCGGCTCCGTGGTCTCGTCCTGCATGCTGCCCCGAGGCTCTCCGCCCTGCGTCCCGTCCTACGCCCACTCCCCTCGCTCTGCCGCCGGCGCCACCGATCACGGCTACGTGGCCTTCCCTAATCAGCAGAACCAGTTCGGCCACGTCTCCCTCAACAACTTCTTCAGCGCGGACTCGCTCCTCACGCCGGCCGCCAACGGGCACCACGCCTTCGAGACCAAGCCTGAGTTTGAGAGGCGCTCATCCAGCATCGCTGTGCTGCGCATGAAGGCCAAGGAGCACGCGGCCAACATCTCCTGGGCCATGTGATAGGAGTCTGAAATCTAGACAGCGTCTATTTGTCCCTCAGAGTCAAGCTACAACAACATGGCTGTGGTCCACAGTCTAAACGCTCCTACTACTTGTCCTGCTGTTTAGATCTGCACCATATCAAACTGACTATTGACTCAGCAACGTGGGCTGCGGGTGGAGTGGACTGATTAAATATGTGTCAGGATCTTCTGCAGCGTCACGAGACCATCAGGTAGCATTAAAGCAGTGGGTTTCAGGATAAGACTCACCTCAGACAAATATTCCCTCTGGTTGTCTGTGCAGGGAACGATGTGACGTGAACGAGGAGTGATTTTCTAGTGAAAACTCTAGAGGCGCTCAGTCCCGCTGTGGACACGTGTGGATCCTGAACCACTGCACATCTGTAAGCACTGGGAGCGACGCTGGTTTCCTCCAGCTCACGACTGAGGATGAGCAGCGAGGAGACGAACAGCTTGACATACTAACACGTCTAAGCTCTGTACTCTCCACTCAGTTTCACAGGTTCACGACGGAGGCAGAGGAAGCAGGTTTTCATGTTTTATGTTTGTGCTATAAATAACGAGCAAAATAAATGAACGTCACTTGGTTCCAGAATGACTCCTGCTTTTTAAGACGGGGGATAATCCATTCAATATGTTGTTGTCAGCAGATCCAGTAAAAAGCCTAAAATGAGTAAATCTCGTCCTCTGTGCCACAGAAGTGATTAAAAACGTCTTTCAGCAGCGGAAACTAAATGTGAAATAGCTCATGGATGGTTTCTTCTTAAATGTAAACATTCAAGCAAACTTGACTTCAACAGGTAAAATGGACCTTTTGCAGCTGGATTATTGAATAATATGTTATAGCCTGAATGAAGAGATGATGTGAAGATGTCTGAACCGTGGCTGTGGATCCGCTGAGGGCGTCTCATTATGGTCAGGTCATTGGTCTGGACTCATTAAACACAGTTAGCTCTTCGTTCATCAGTAGCGTCGCCACGCAGCCTTCTCTAAGCTCGCGCCCTGTCGGCTAATTCAGAGCACGTCTTCTGTGCCTTGTTTCCCCCTGACGTCATCCCTTTGTTTTGCTCTGTGATCACAGTCGTCTTGGCTTGTATCTGAGGGAAACCCTCTCTATAGGGTCGACGGGCTTGATTCAATTAGGGCTCTAACTGGTGTCAGATGCTTCGGCTTGTTTCTGTGATGCGCTTCCTGGTTTCTGCTGCTCGGACGTATAGAACCTCGGTTGTTATCTGAGCGCATCACAACAAAAACGCTTTGATGCTGGATGTTTCTCAGGTGACGTTTGTTCTGCTTCCTGACATGAACCTGCATCATGATTTATGGTTCAAAGTTAAGGGTCATATTTAAATGAGAAAAGTCATCTAATCACACTACACCGGATGTGAATCACATTCTGGTTCGATCTGTCAATCAACATGCTCTAGATGTGATGATGTGAGACGACTGAGGTCCAGCCGTTATTCCACGTTGTATGTTTACTGGTTTCTACATCAGAGAAGGCTGACGACAGACTGAAGTCCTCTCTGACCACGATGCAATGAACTGCACCGAATATTAAGAACAGAACCAAGCGCACCGTGTGCAGTACTGGGTCCACTCAGACCTGGCGTCTGAGCTGAGACCCCTGGTCTAGAGCGTGGGCCCTTCTCCTCCACCAGCACGACCACGGCTCCTCCTCCTCGCCTGGACCAGTGCGCCTCCTCCTCGGGTCTGTGGGTCTGTTCTGCGGTGAGTGGACAGCAGGAGACTGATGACCAGGCCTGAACATGTGCTGAGTGTCTGTGAGAGAGAGAGTGAGGAAAAAGTGCTCCTGCAGACCAGATCCATCAACAGCCCCGATGAATTTGACCCTTCCAGGTTAACCGCAGCCATTAATATCCCTCCCCCGCCCCCCCCCCCTTCCCCACTACCTCACGCGTGGGAGGACAGGCCTGTATGTGTGTTTATGACACACACACGCACGGAGCTGTTGACATAAAAAATCCAGCCGGATCAAACGCTGTGGCAGCAGGCGGATGAGAAATTGCGCTGGTGGCCACATATGTTCCACTGTGATCTACACTTGCCGTCTGCCCACTGTTGTTTTAATCACTCAACGCTGATGTTCTGCGTCCTGCTGCTCTGGAGCGGGTGGACCAGCCACCAGCCCATCCTTCTTCCTCTGCTGTTTCTCAGAAGAGCTCCCCCGACTCGAGTTGCGTCAGAGGTCAGTAACGTAAGACGTGTCAGGACGAAGTGAAGGCAAACATCACGACGCGATGATTCTTGTGAGGGCTTTGTAAATTAAATGCAGCCAGATTCAGACTTGGCGCTCCACTGATACGACATCAAACTGCTTTCTAGCTTAAAATCATGCAACAGCTTCTCGGGCCTTGACCAATAAAACTCACTGGAGAGCTGCCCCCACCAAACTCACTTCTGATTGGCCAGTTGCACAACGACTTCCTGTAGGCTGAGCAGTTCACAGCCGCCGCCGCTGGAGGACGATGTAAGCACAGCAACACCTCTATGCTCTGACCCAGTGCAACTGCTGGAGGTAAGGACTGAAAAAGCCATGTAACTATTTGAATGTAAAACCTAAATGTTTATTTTATTTTGACAGCGGATGTTTCTCTCATCTCATATTAAATTATAAATGGAACAGTAATGCATCTAGATGCTGGTTGGTGTAGGTGGGAGAACAGTCGCTTGTGGTTCTGTTTTCACTTGTCCTACAAGGACTCAGGGTGCAGCCAAAACGCCTTTCAGAAGGTCCCTTACTCCCAGCGCAGAGAGGCAGAGATCCACCACGAGGCCAGGGCGGCTGACGAGAGGCCTTCAGAGGCCTGCGGCGGGACGCCTCCCAAATCCAATTAGGATGTGAGCTCTCTGCTGCTGTCAGTCAGAGCAGCAGTCATTGGTCATTTGATTACAGCGCAGTGAACAGCTCATAGCATGCGTGAAGTTCTAGTTCCGTTTACCGCACACACGCGGCTCAGACGGGTGGAGAGTTACTGTGGGAAAGCTGCAGGCTGGGTCCCGGGTGAATGTGGTCCGGTCCACCACAAGCAGGAGAAAATCTGTTGGCTAATCTCTGATGTCATCTCCCTGATGGACTTTCACTCAGAGACCAGCTCCTGATGATGACAACCTCATCTGCTGAGGAGAAATGTATTTTCTAGGATTGCAATGCACCATCTCCTGTTCACATGACGTCGCTGTGAGACACAGCTGCCAGTTTCTTCCCCTGTTCGTAATCTGCTCCTGCTGAATTGGAATGAACTCACTCTGGACCCATGAAATGGGATTTTGTTGTTCGTTCTCTTTGATGGAGCAATTATGTGACGCAGACGGCCTCTTTCTGTCGCAACTCATGTTCCATGTGCTGCAGACGGAGGCTGCGGAGGTTCGTCGACATGCCCCCTGCAGCATCCAACTGCCTCCCATGGAACCACGGAGCGCGAGTCACCTGCCAGTGGAAGATGAACTGTTGCACAGGATGCCGGGTTCTCATTTACACCATCATGCTCTCTGTTCCCCCTTCTGCAGTGTGTCCAGCCAGGCTCAGAGTCAACAGGATACAGATGGATCTCTCTGTGCAGCTCTGTGGTGGAGGCCACGGTTTCACCTCAGCTCTGGTACAGAAGAGCTTTGAGGGAATCACGGCTTAGTTTGAAACGATGAAGCCCAGAATTTATGGGTTCATGGATACAAATAAGGCAGGTGGTCACGTGTGCACTAGGTGGCAGCACAGGATCAGCGCCATGTGTTCCAGCTCCAGCTTCTAGCCACAGGGCTGTGGATCAGAAGGCTCAACAGTTTGTGGACACGCCTGACAGCTGTGTAAAGCTTAGCAGGCCCACAGCCCTGGTCTATCCAGCACCTTAGCTGAGCTGGAACACAGACAGGAAGCCTGAGGTCTGAGTGGTTAATAAAGTGGGTTTGGATGGAAATGTTTGTGAATCCCAGTCACATCCAATAATGTTTCTAAAGTGACATATATTCAAGTCAATTGAAAAGTTGAATCCCTGCCCACTGTACATCATTATGCTGTTGATATATATGTAGATTACTATTTGCAAATAGATTAAAAATAGTAAGTCTGTCACTTCAGAATTGATTTGATTTAACCATTTGTCAAAGCCAGTACCCAATTTATGAAGCTTTTAATCTGAAATGCTCTGCACAGGATGCTCAGCTACTAGATTAGTAAGTGAAGTGCAAGCAGACACTGCAGTTACTCCAGAAAGCAGAGGTTAAATTGGCAGCAGCGTCTTTTTCTGATTGTTTCCGTGGTCTCAGCCGGTGACTGAGGCGCTGAGCTGGAGGATGAGCTGCTGGGCTGCTGCCCCTTCTATCCCTGAAAGCACGGCACAAGTGGCTTTCTAAAAGCACTTAGCGACAATGGGGGGCGCCGGGCACTCGCTCGCTCCCTCCTCTTTCATCAGGGAAGATGGAAGATGGCAGAGCGCTGCTGTGACGATGAGGCACTTAGTCTGCAGGTCCACGGCCTAAAAGGAGCGATGGATGCCCTTCACAACAAACAGTGGCTGCGCTGATCCATCAGGCACGTTTATGCCTTTACAGACTGTTATCAGCCAAACACCTTAAGCCGTCATTCTGGACAATTCTCTCCGAGAGGTCAAAGGTCACCAGATGATCTGGGCTGCTCAAGGGCACTTCAGTGGTTCCAGGTTTCGTACTGACAGTAGATCTATTGGCTGTGAAGGTGAGAACACTGCCGTCTGTTCGTTCGTCTTCTGCCTGAAGCCTCCATCAACCCGTACGGAGCCGGACACCAGCTCCCCGGCTCCAGCCAGAGAGCGTAGCGCTGCCTTGACGGAGCCAGACACGGAGCTGGAGCCTCTGCAGCGCCGACATGTCGTCCGAAGCAGTTCATCTGAATGTTCCTGTGGCTCCACTGGATGCCAGCACATCCAGTCAGAGGTTACAGCTGGATCCGATGCCCTCATGGTGACAGTCAATTCAAACTAAAGCCAGTGACTCTGTTTAACCCATTTGTAATAAATCACATCATCTTTGTGATGATGCGTAACAGATGGAAAAACATCCTGAAACAATGCAACATTATTATTAGTGCAAATAAAACGAGGATTTACTAAGAACCATGAAAGCAACAAAACTAAAACATCAATCATTTCGCATCTTGCCAACTTTTTCTGGACATGGTCAAAATTTTTCCATGCATCAAGTTAGTTGGTCGCTGTGATCATCTGACGAGTGTGCATCATAAAATGTGGGGGTCAGTGATCGTAGTCGTACTGAGAAGAGGCTCCGGTCCATAGAAAGTGTGACTCCATCACCCTGAGCGGAGAAAGCAGCTCCTGCAAACACTCCTCATCCTGTTGCCTTGTTAAAGGTGTGAAGGTCTCGCCTGGTGTGAAGCCTCCGCTCACAGTCGGACGCGTTTCACACAAGCACCTTCTTCTCCTGACTGACTTTAATTATCGCAGCAGCTGAGCCTCAAGTAATGTTTAAAACTCAGTGTAAAGCATCCTATGGATTGATTTAAACAAACAGGCCTAATAATGAAGCTTCGCCAGGTTTGGTTTTGAGCAGCTGCAGGTCGGAGGTTGTTTGACCTTCCAGCGGTGACACACACTTCGGGCCTGTTTCCTGTCTCAGGCCTGGGTTGCAGTAGTTGTCTTGAGAAGCTGTTTTACACCCGTTGAAGACCCTGACTCCACCGACCAGCTGGGCTGAGGCTCCATTCTGGATTTCAGGAGCAGTCTGTCCTTCTCACCTCTCACAGAATCAACGTGGACATTTCCAGTGTAGAGGGTTTGATCATTTCCAGTCTCCCTGAATCACGCTGGCTTCGTTCTCTATCACCTCTGTTCTCTTGAAGAATTGTGTTTTCATGCTTGTGGCTGGGATGTAAAGCAAAAAATAGGTTGAGATGAATCATCGCTGTACGCTTCCTGGATGAGCGCCTGCCTCATACTGAGCCTTCAGCCCCGATGAACAAAGAGGAGGAAAAGATCACGTCCACAGAGAAGACTAAAAATAACCTGAAGCAACATGAGGTGATGATGACAAACACCCTGAAACAGGAAAAACTCAAGAGGAGGACTTAAGTCGTTGTTTGGACGTTTAGTCCCAGTTTATTCTGCTTCACGAATGTCTGGAGCAGAAAAAACCTTGTTCCCCAGAATAATAGAGGCTAAAAGACTAGGAGAACATTTCCTGGAGGTGAGTTTGGTTAAACGATGCAGCCTCCTCATTACTGGTTTCTGTGCGACAGGTAGCATCACAGGACAATGCTGCTATAAGAATAACACTGAGCTCACAGCGACTGGAGGGAATTATATCTTCGGTTCTAATGTTTTGGCCTTTGGTTTGATTCCATTTAAGGTCAATGACTTGATTTTACCTCTTGATGAACAGCTGACCTCAGTCCTGTGCTGCTCTAGTCAAGTGGACACTACTCTGCTGTCACTTTTATAATAATCACTGGAGCTGAATATTTTATGTTTCTGCTCTTCATCGCATACGCTGATCTGTGGCAGGTGTCCCGGGCCTCAGCTGCAGAGCCGGGCTCCAGGGGATTCTGCTCCTCACAGACCTGCAGCAGCAGAAAGCAGTTCATTGAGATTCAGCAGCAGATCCACAGACGACGCTCAGCTCTTTCAATAACGTCAACACATTACTGGTCATTAGCAGAGCGCTAGTAGCAGACACACATGGATGATTGGGTCTGAGCTTTTCGTGCCAAAGGAAACATCATCAGTAACTGTGGAGGTGTCCAATAACTAGCACAACAGGAGCTTTATTTAATTTGACTGTGTTTATCTAAGTAGAAAATTAAACCAAATACTAGCAGAGCAACGTCAAGAAGAAGCATCATCCATCGAATATAAACGCAGATAAACCTCATATAAGTGATATTTTCTCATATTAACAGGAAAGAAGCAGGTCAAGAAATATCAGGCAAGAACTTGATGCAGACTTCTGGAGCCGATGCAGATTATCAGGGTGAATAAATGTAATGTGATTATGTTACTTACCCACACGTGAGCAGAGTAATTAGAATGTGGAAACGCATTTTAATAACGGCGCCGGTGCATCAAATCTCACCTGTTTAATCATTTCTTCCACTCTAAAACATTAAAGATGGAATCAGATGCTTGTTGGTTGTCCTGGTATCACGAAGGACTGTGGTCCTCCTCCCAGAGAAACACTCCTCAGCAGCCGCCGAACCTGGAGCCGCAGGACGGATCCAGCAGCAGTCGATAGGCCATTATGTGACTCTGAGATAAGGTTAATGCTCCGGAGAGCTCAGGAGGCAGGCCCTGCAAAATGTCAAGCATATTCAGCGGCTCTCTGAAACTGTGTTCACACACTGGGCACCCCCACAGGCTCTGATGGGACTTGGCACCGTGGCCATAGCTTGACTTACGTTAGCTCCTGAAGCAGATTTAGCTGCAGCAACTGTACAAAGGCCTGAGGTGATGTGTGGGTACGAGCACTATACAACACTATACAACCAGTCAGTGCCTCCATTCAGGTTTTAAGCAATGAGCTTAGTCGCCACGGGAAGAAGAATGAAGCCCCCAGAACCCACTTGATGCTCAAAGCAGATGAGGAGCGAGAGCTGAGAGATTAGACGTCTTTCTCTGCAGTTATCTGTTTGTCCAGAACGTGTCTTTCAACCAGAAGCTGTCACTCAAACCTCGTTGATGTAGAAACGGCACCACGGCCTCTATGACACGATGATCTGAACATCGATCAGAGACACGAGCCTTCAGCAGGCGCCAGCGTCCTGATGAGACGCTGTATGTTAGGATGCTCGAGGTCCACTGCACCAACGCTCACACGGCCGCGGATGCTGCGGCTACATTCAGGGAGTTTGAATTGAAACAGAACTTGTTATTGTTTGTGATGATTCACGGACATGGACCCTTTGCTCGGATAGATAGAAGATCACAGGGAGCATGATTCACACATGACTCGTGTCATGCTGAGAGCGGAGAAGTCACTCAGGCATCTGTCAGTGGCGCAGCTTGGGCGGCTGCACTTTTCTTTATTTCAGGAAGTAGAAACCGAACAAAAACAAAGCACTTTGGCCTCTTTAGATCGGTGAAGAACCTCTCTGTCGCCTGCACTGGAGCTTTAACCGCGAGTCACCCGGAGCCGCGCAGGCGTTACATTTCCGATGCCGATCTACCTCCACAGATTAACGCTGCGATGGGTCGTCTCCACACTGAAGCAGATTTATGAGGCCACCCGCAAGCAGAAAGGTCAAGATGCGAGCGCTTACGCTAAAGGGCTCTTCTGCTGTTGCTGCTGTCACAAACAGCGAAAAAAGGCTAAACTGCATGAAGCAGAAGGTCACTAGTGGTGAAAACACGTCGTGCTGGGACATCCACACATGCCTACGGTCAGTAGATGCATCTGTGAGCTTTGTGTTCATTTGCCTTATCCTTTAAATTCACTTTTAGCTGCGGTTGTGTTTGGTTGTGTCTCAGTTGTGTCAGCAGTCAAAGCCAGGTTTTGTGGTTTTCTCCCCTACTGGAGCTGATTTGCTAGTAAAACCGAGTCGTGGCCGCTGTGACGCGGCTCCTCTCGCTGTGCTTTCACTGCGTGACAGATTTATGGAGCCGCTTTATGAAGCTCCTGGAAATCACTCAGGAGCAGCTTTTCACAGCGAGGAGAGACGCTGAGCTTTACGTCTCACGTCTCACGTGCGGGTCCGCTGGCTGACCTCAGCGTTGTCACATCTCTGCTGCTTTAGACTCAGACGTGGAGTCAGGAGGAGTCTGTAATCAGAGCAGGAAACCCATGAGAAGGCGACACAAACCAAAGTGTGAGTTTGTCCTGGGTCCCTGCTCCTCCAAGCTGTCGCTGACTCTACTGTACGTGGACGTGAAGCCTGTTTGATGTGGAGGAGACAAACCAAACAGCCAATTAAGGCGCTTTCAGGCTTGACACACAGAAAATTACCACATAATCACATAAAGTGTTTCCTCCCCTGCCTTTACTCCTCAGCTAACAATTAGATTCATTAGCACAAACGCTTTGCATAACGCACATCTGTGCGCTTTAATGAGCCTAATACTGGTGGAAACACACTGGCGGCTGCTGCTCTGACTGACTCACAGCCTCCTGAAGGCGGCCGGACGCCGGAGCTGCTCTTTGCTGGAACACCTCCGTTCGATTTGAGCTAAATCTGTAAATAATTAGGCTTTGATTAGCGACACATCCTTGGCTGAGCTCTGGCACCAAGTCATCCTCTTACATCTCTCCTTATTACAGAAGATGTATCAGAGAATTTCCTGTAGAAGTAGAAAACAGGGACTGTCTCCAGTCCAGGACCTTTTGCTTTGACCACGTAGATGCTGTGACGGGTTCTTCAGGCCTTTTGCTGCTGCTGAGCTGCCAGTAACTTTCTAAGAACGTTCCAAACTCAGCTAAATTCATTACATTTACTTATGTTAAGAGGACAAATCCCCCAAGTGATGTTTATGTCATGGCTTAAAAACACCTGTAGCACTAATGCAACTCATTAAGAGGCTTTGTTTGGCCTGGACTCATCCTGTTTCTCTTCTAAAATCCACCCTGCTGAGCTTCTGAAATGTGGAGTTATTGAGGCTGAGGCGATTTAATGCCTGGACAACTCCTGGTTGCAACTGGAAGCGAAGGGCAGTCGTGCACATGCGACGCTGGCACGGACTCCGAACCAACAGCTGCATCAACCGCCAGGGTTGTTTCTCACAGCTGACGGCGTCGTTTGATTAGATTCAAATGGGGGAGTTTCCGTCCGTCCCGTGTTTACAGCAGCTCCACACGCTCTTAAGTATTTGCGCGTTTCACTGATTTGACTTGCGCTGAGCTCGGAACCAAAAGCGTGTCCGTCTGGGTTTCGTGGTCTGAAAACAAAAGAGGCGGTTTGTCGAACTGCTCGGGGCAACGTACAGGGCATGAAAACATACGCTGCTGCAGAAGCATTTTTGCTGAGCACTCGGTTGCTTTTTGAGTCACAGTCGAGCTCGGCAACAAATTACAGGTTTGCTGTCTGTGCAGCCGACACCCACTGACCTCAGATGTGCACAGCAGATTGATCAGACGAGGCCGTAAACACAGGGACGGTCTGAGCTGCCGGTGCTTTACAGGCTCTCTGGAAACGGTTCTGTGTGATCAAACATTCGGTACCTGGCAAAACCCGACAAACCACACGTCAGCCAGAAGTGAGGTAAACCTCCAGAGAGCTGGAAATCGCCAGGAGGAAGAGAGTGAAGAAACTCTCTCCTGGTTGGCATCGGTGATAAACGGCTCATTAAACGCCCCAAAGGCGAATCGTAAAGCTGGAACGTGTCGAGACCTGCACCTTCCACCGCTGCTGGATCCACGGGGCCCAGCTGAGACAGGATTTTCTGCTCCTCAGACTTTGAGAGGAAGGCGCTGAATAAAGACAAAGCCAAAACTAATTTGTCGCTATAACACTGTGTTAATCCCACTTAGTATCAATTTACTTGCACAGGAACTGTGTGCGCTTTCTCAGGTTGCTAATAAGCTGGAAGTAATAAGCTCCTGGATGGCAGTCGTGCGTTATTAACCCCCCGCATCGAGCTTTTATCCCCACGAGCGGCGTCTGTGGAAACTTTTATTCCACAGTCAACTAATTCGAGCGATGCGCTGTTGGCTGAGAGCGAACGAATCGGCGATGCCACGTCACGGCAGGACGACGGGATGCTGGGAAATCTGCTGCCTGGATTCAAACATGACGCAGCATCGTGATGACGCCTGCCTGGTTTCAAAAGAAAGGTTGACGGTGCTGGAGGATGTGAACCAGGCCTGATTCTGGTTTCATTCAAAACAGTTTAAAGTCATTTAAACACTGGTAAAGTTACTTCGTATGTTAAGAAAATAAACAAACAGCTAAAACAAAGCAAACATATTTTTATGAGCGTGGTTTAATTATGTTTTGCTGATGCTGACGGTCAAGCTATTTATTGGATCAGCGCCACCCGCCTCTTTCCATGCTGACCCATGTCCACCTCATTAGAACCGCCCTGTTATTCAGGCAGGTGTTGAGCTAATCCCTGCTCAGTGCGGCCGAGGGGACGCGGGGGCAAAGTCGCGCTCATTCAAATCTCAGGCAGTTTTGGCCAAACATTGTTGCAGAAAGCTGCAAATCCATGAATTCCTGTTGCGGACGAGCTGTGGGGACCTGGGACCTGGTGCAAACAGTATGAAACCAGGCCTCTGTGTTTTGTGTCACAGGGTTTCTCACCTCTTACTGCCACTCAATAGGATTAGAAGGAGAAGCGGTCGGACTCTCGCTCCCCCCAGATGCACGGCCGCTCCAGGGCCTCAGCCTGAAACCTGATCTGGAGCTATGCACAGAAACAATGCGTGCAAGCACTGAATGACGGGGAGAGGGATGGGACGGACTTTTGCCGGTGCATGCGTCTGACAAGTTCAGAATTAAAGGAGGAAAGTTTGTGTCCAGACCTTTAAGATGAGGCTCTTTAGTTTAGTATAAAATAGTGAATGTGTGCATGTGGTTAATGTTAGAGACAGTATCATTCTGGATGGAGATCTTTGTTTTTACTCAAGTTGCCCTTAGATAAACTTCCCCGCTGGGTCTGAAAGGCCTCTCATCTTTTCCTCTTCTTCTTGTTGGACGCTTCTACTTATCGATCGGTCCAGCGGTGCGAGCGCCCAGCAGCGGGTTGAGGCAGAGGATAAGCAGAGCGAGTTCTTCATGTTCTATCCAACAGCGGGTTAGCGACGGAGGGAGATAAGGAAGGAGAAAGCGAGACGTCCATGGTGTCAAAACAAGACACACAACGCGGCCTTGAACCAAAAAGCAGACACTGAGATTAGGAGCAGAGACATAACTATCAGAAACCCAGACGGGCGCGGCCTCCAGGCGCTGGAAACGTGTCCTCGGTGTCTGGTGACGCTTGGCTAAGCAGCGCCTGCATCAGAGAGGAGCTGGGTCCGTAAGGGAATTTAAACGGTGCTTACGCAGCATCGTGTGACACCAGCGCGGTAAACGTCGATCAGTTAATAATCAGCTCGCCAGGCTGCGTCAGCTCCTCTTTGGGTTTGGAGCTTCTCACATGTATCCTCTTTCTAAAGCCAACTTCCATAAAGCGTGAAGGAGCAGCAGAGCCGTCTTTCAGCTGCGTCGTGTGTTTGTTTCCTTCTCATCAGCAGGACTACCATCAAAGCTGCGCCTTCGTTTGAGTACAGGCATCTGTCGACAAGTGACAATATCCAGCTGTCGACGGCCTCATTCCACAGCAGGAGCAGGAAAACAAAGGCTGGCTTGATGCTCAGAACACCTTCACAAATCGATTGACTTAAAATAGCTCCGTAAAGTGTGTGGTTAGCGGCTGCTGCTCCATTTAAGGGACCAGGTTTGGCTGATTGTCAGCGAGGAACCTGGTCTGAATCCTTTCACCAGGAACGACACCTTTTATTTTAATATATTTGCGTGGTCTGTTTGAATGAATGACCGTGCATCACACCTACGTCATGTTTCCACGGAGCATCTTCAGAATCTCTGTGGATGCAAACGAAGCAGTGAGGACGGAAGCTTCGTGGTTAATGGTTGAATGAAGCAAAACACAAAAAAACGAGAATACGTCGTCTTGTATCTCTATAACCACGTTAAGGTCTTAAGCGAGAAACCTGCCACAGCTCTGAAGACTGCTGAAAAATGATGTTTTAATGGGAGTCCAGCCTGTGGGTGTGGGCTAGATCCCATGGAGGAACAATGGAGGGTGTTTCCTGCTGGAGTTAAAGTTTCTGCTGCCAGTTTCCTCTGGTTACTGGGAGTCTGCGTGTTTGTGTGTGGGCAGATTCTGTGGCACTATCGCGGCCTTCGCGGTCGCGTGCGTTGGGTTATGCGTGGAAGCGGCTGCGTGCTGCCTCTGACCCCAGATGCTTCCATGCGAGGTCGGCCGGGTCGTCCTTCTGCCGTCCCTCGTGCGTAAACGGACAGGTGCTCCCCTGCACTGGCGCAGCCAAAAACAGCAAAGCAAAGACAATGTGGGAATGAAAGGTGGGAACGTGGAGGCGCTCATTAGCGCTTTGGCTGTTACAGGCAGGAAGCCAGCGGTCGGGAGGATGGATGAAATGCGGCTCTTCTTCATGGATGTCCAACAACAGTCGTCCCAAGGAACCTGGCGTGTGATTAGCGGCTGCAGGTCAGGGCTCTGATGCCTGAGAATAGCAGGGTTGGCTGGTGTTTTGCAATTATCCCGTCTCTGTAACGTAGCACAGGTCTGATCTAAAGCTGCAGCCGTCTCATCGTTAAAACTGTGACTGCGCCGCCTGTTGCTGGCGCTTGAATAAAGTTTGTTCTGTGGCACTTTTTGGTACTTTGACAGTGTTTAATCCAACGTGATGAAGTGATCTCCGCCAGTGTCATAGCTACAGCAGTCACAACACAGCATCTTCTTATTGTATTTTCTTTTGTGTTCCCATGGCAACACAGCTGACCAATAAGATGAGACGATGTTCTCACATGGTTTGGAGTTACTAAGACTTTTCTCAACTAAGACTTAGTAGTTAGTGGCAGGTTCATTTTCAGAACTAAACAGACCTGAATGTGAACTTGTGACTCGCTTTCAGAAAGCAGCTTAAAGATGAACGCGTCCACTCGACTCGTTATCTGGCTGGAAATGACGTCCCAGCCTCGTTCCTCTCTGACCAATGAGATGCTCTGAGCCCATTGTTCTGACTGTTCTACTGTCAGTCCAGCGTTTAGACTCTGCCTTTGTGTTCTGTCCTGACCAGACGTCTCCTGGACAGCTGCCTTTGTCTATCGACGGGTTTCTCACTTTTGCGCATTTATTTATTCGACATCTTTGAGTCGGACACTTTCTGTCGTGATGCTTAAAGATTCTATCAAGCGAACAATGACGTGCTCAAAAAGCTTTTTGAGGCTCGAATTTTGAGGCGTGCTAGTACAAACAAAGCTTTTGTGGTGGAGCAGCTCTTGAATTATGAGATTGAAGGAGATAAAAAGCCAAGCGTGTGGTAATTGCTGTTTACCATTGGCAGGGACCCATTTTGTGCAGCACTCAGGTTTTGTGATACGTTGAAAGTTGTCGCCTTCTAGCTTGTTCGACTTTCTGCAGGGGATGTTTGACAAAGGGCTAATTAAGACGCGAGGCTCTGACTGAGGTCCAGATCGAGGCCACTGCTCCTGCTGCGGGTGGTGTTTACGACGTGCAGCGAGCTCATGGAACGCAGGACATGGAGTGTTTAAAAAGGGGGAAACCCACATTCCAGCAGCAGAGAGAGTTGAGGACGGTGGAAACGATGGCTCATAAAAAGTCATTAACACAAAGTCATGACATTTGGTCCTTATTCTCTTGGGCTTTGACAGCATCGCTATTGTGTTTGTGCGCTCTGACGTAACCTGTCATTCAAAGCAACGTGGGTGGTACAGTGACATCACTGGATCAGATCAGAGGCAAACCTGCGCTAGCGCTAAACAAACGCTCCAGAGGACGCTGAGCCGTTTCTAGTTCACGGCCGGCAAACATTTTGTTTGTCTTGGAGAGAAATCTCCCAGCATTGCCTGCAGTCTCCTGAACAAACGCTCGGTGAGATCAGCTTCCTGCCTCAGCAGGGTCATGAAATCCCTGCTTTTAGCTCAACCTCTTCCCCGAGCTGCTTGTGTGTCATCTGCCAATTCTCAGCTTTTCAGAGTTGACCTTCTGGTTGGTCTGAGGTAATTTAACTCCCTGTTGTTCTAAGGTGATGTACAGTTCAGCCCATTGTGTCAGAGAAGAATGTCACAGGCCTGGTGAAGGAAATGCCAGACAGAAATAGAGCAGCTGATCGTAAATCGGGTTTCACACCGTTCCACTCCGTCCATGACCAAATACAGTAAACGTGTAGCGAGCAGAGTGAAGGAGGCCGCAAACACAAGTGGTAGATGACGTGAATTATGATCATCACTAATGAGGCATTAGAATCACATGTGATCATCTCGTTTCATCGCAGTGTATGAAACATTTAACGAGTTCAAAGTTTTCATATTGATGCTGCCTTTAAGCTTAATTTCCTGTCAATCACCTGCCTGACAACCACTGGAAGAAACCTTAGACTTAACACACACACAGTACATGTATATTCCTTTCATGAATGCTTAGATGTCAAACAGTGGCAGGAAGGGAAACACGAAGCTTTAACAGCTCACGGATTGGAACAAAACAAGCAAAGCAAGATTGTGAGTTGTTTTCTAAAGGGCAGCGTGTGTTTCTACGCGCTGTCTCACTGGTTACGTTCTAAGAGGATTTACTGAGGTTTTACTGTGAGCTTGCTCGTAGCTAATCTTCTAGAAGAACTCCAGAGCACTGCTTTACATTTTTAAGAGACATGCTCTGGAAGCAGCTCTGTCACAGCCAGGTCCAGTAGTGAGCCTCACTCCACGATCACACAGACGCTTCGAACTCGGCTTCACGTATGTTTGTTGGCGTCTGTCTGACCGAGCGTCTCTCCTCCAGCTGTGACTCTCTCTTCCCAAATAATAAATGAAGATGTTTTGAGCCCTTTCACTTTCACCGGTGGAAGTCAAAACGATCCCTGGATTCTCCAGGTGTAAGAGTCAGGAAGTGGTCACGTTTCCAGATTCAGGACGTGTGAAGCGATGGTGACTCATGTTGTGTCATGTCAACAGTGTAAGAGACGCCAGCGTGATGATGCAGGACGAAGACAAAGAGGATGTGTGAGTGAATAAATGTTGTAAAGTCGTGTCTATTGTGATGGAAATGCTGAGTGGACCCACAGCGGAGCCTGTGGTTCTCACTCTTGGTTTTCTGGCTGCTCAGGCGCAAGATCTGATTTAAGCCATAATGGCAATAATTAATGAGTCACCAACTACATGTTTGACGCAGTTCGAAGTCATGGATGAAACTTCTCTACTGTCTGACATTCGTAACAGACCAGCAGGAATGAATCTCTCTCGCTCAGAGGCTGTAAGTGCTGCCCTGGAAGCCTGATTTCGACAGGAAACGTCACAGGAAGCCAGGAGAGCACAGATGCCGACCCGCCAGGCCCCAGTGCCGCCCAGCCAGAGCCAGAGGAATGCAGCCCTTTGTGTCAGAGGCTGCACTGTGAAGAGAGAAACGCAGAACGTGTGACTTCAGTTCACCTGAAGGCTGGTCATCAGTTTGTCTGACGGGTCCAGAGTCTCTGTGAGAAACAGGCCTGTTGACAAAAACACACTCACTTCAACTACAGAACAGGAAACAAAGCTGCTGAGCATTTTCCACGGGGACTTCTTCACCTTTCAAAACACAGGACGAGGGACGACTGCCAAGGAGCTGGCTGTGCTTTCAGTTACTATGGCAACAAGCAGCGAACGACAGCGGCTGTGTGTGCGTCTCCTGCACTGGACGCGCACCTACTGTGTGTGTTGGTGAAGCCTGGTGCTGTTTGTGACAATAACAGGACACCTGTCAGGAAATTAGGCCCAAATCTCATTAATCTCACAAACAGACTGGGGGTCTTCAAAGTGGCAGCCCTGGAAGGGGGAAGCGCCGTCAGCCACCCTCCACATGGCACAGGAAGCCGGAGCCCCGCACGCCATCAAAGGCTCAGCAGACCCGACGGAGCATGTCGGTGTTAGTAGTCTGCCACTTCAAACCCGCTCGGAGTCAGATACGCCTTCAAAGTGCCTCAGACGGATGATGAGGGCAGCAGCTACGGTCACGCTCACGGCGTCGAGAACGAGACTAACAGAGACGAGCCGTGTGTTGAGAGAGTCAGACCAAGTTAAAACACTTTGAGTCGTTTCTTAGAGAGTCTTGTTTCCTCGTCTCTTGTTTTCTAGCTACCAGCAACACAACGTGAATAAAAGGCCATTGAGCCACGAACACACCGTCCAGCGAGTGATTTCAGACACAGTCGCTGCTTTGTCAGTGGCTTGAAAGAAGTCAGGAAATGAATGAAGCTTGTTAACAGCGTAAAGGCAGAACCAACAGGACGTTTCTATAATGTAAAGCCGGCATGAATTGAATGGAAGCCAGAGTGGCCTCTCCTCAGCAGCTTCCACAGGAGAAATTAATTTGAAAGGAAAAAGTTGATGCACTTGAAGATGAACAGTTGCTTTTATGTTGAAACGCTGAAATCAGTCCAGCTCCCACAGAAAACACTTCAGCTGCGTGTGTCACACAACACGCGGCCGCTGTGAACACGACCTCAAGACGAGGTCACGGTGTCTTTGTCTTTGTGTGGGGTCAGAATTCTCAAGTCAACTTTATTTCTGTGTCAAAGCCAGTTTTATGAATCATAGAATCAATATTAACATGAACGGATTTGGCTGAGCTCCACCCACACTGGACACAGGTTTTAATCCTGTAGTCGTTGCATTGACGACCGTGGCCTTTTTACTGTATCTGTAAAGCCTAACGTCTAAACACTGACCTTTAAATGTTCGTCTGGGAGGTTTGACCTGTCGTCTGGGAGCTGAGCAGCGAACGGATCCTCCACAGACACACACATTACCTTTATTGTAATTTCTATGTGTGCTCAGCTGGTCATGCTCATAATTTCCATTTGAAGTCTGCCTGATAATAAAAGTTACATCTGTTTTTCTGTTGGGCTCTGTGTAACCTTCAGTCTGTGTTTTATCTGTCTCGGAGCCTGGGACGAGGCGGGTGGCTCCACCTCGTAACGAGAGGCTGTGACGGGGAAGCAGCATCACGGGAGCCGAACCCTGACCCTGGAACATCCAGGACAGCTACGAAACAGGGATGTGTGATGGCGTAAATTAACATCCATATTAATGATGCAACAAGTCGTCAAATATCAAATTGAATTTGTCAGGACTGTTGTGGGAAAACCACCAAACACAGGTTCTGTCAAGATGATGTACGTTTCTCCAGAACCAGAACATATTTGCATGTTTCACAGGAACCACGAGTGAACGTGAGACGCTTGCTTGTTTTGGCCTTTTTCCTTTGTCTGAACGCGAGCAGCCGTCAGTGACTTAACGAGCGTCTCTTAGCGTCCAGAACCACAGCACGTGTTGCTGCAGACGAAATGCGTCCAACCGATCAACGCTTTCATCGAATTCTCTCCTCTGAGCTTGTAAAATCTTCGCAGCAGCAGTGTGATTGGTTGAACTGTGTGTTTTGAAATATTCAACACCAAACCTTCCTCTTGGCAGCTGGATCTAATTCGTTAATAAGTGCTGTTAAATATTGGATTTAGAGCCTGCGAGTAAGTGCCTGTAGGGCAAAATGCCTTTTCACCATTTGGCAGTAAATGCATCAGCAAATAAAGATTATTACCTCTTATTATAGGTAATTATATACTTTCTCTAACTGGTTTCTAACTGCACCGTTCAGGTTCAGGTGGAATATTTTCTTTGGTTCACTGAGCTGCTAACGAAGGGATGTTGACATTTGCAAGTTGCAGAGAAGATAAAATGTATAAACAGTCCCAGCTTTTACGTCACGACTTCCTGACTCTTATCTCACTGCTTCCCTCGTGTGTCGGAGCAACAGCAAAGGTCTGGAAAATAGCAGCAAATGGCGACAGTGGCCGTAGAATCCGCGGAGCTTAGAGAAGCCCAGCGACAGAAACGCGGCCAGTGGTCGAGAGCCGGCGGCTGAAGGAAGACGAATGAAGGCTTGCAGCCTAATTGTCATTTTGGTCCATGTAATTATTGTTGTCAGCGAGCACACTTGCAATCTGGCAAGTCTTTGAATTGCTGATGTGCAGCAGAGAGAGGAGCTAAATGCCACCTGAGAAACCAGGAAGTGAATCACACTAACTTTCAGAAACGATCGCATTCAGAGCTTGATTATTCTGAGGGCTCACTGTTCGGCTGCGCGTCCTCCGTCAGCCGAGGTCTGTAAACGTACACCCTGCGCTTTGTCCATGAGAAAAGCCACAGAGATCCTTAAGCCGGAGCCAGAATCTGCCCCTTTATCTCCTGCTATTTGAGAACAGCAGGTGCTTCGGCACATCTGGAACAGAAACAATCTGTCGCTGTTGTCACGCTTTCTCTGGCGGGAAGGCTCCGCACCGTACCCACGCCGCCATGCTTGGCGGAGCTTCCAAGTGCCTTGAAGCAACGGGAGGGAGGAGAGAATGGGCCGGAGCGAGGGGGGCAGAGTAATTAGCCTGTGTGAAATGGATACAGCAGGAGAGGCTCTGTTGTTCGCGCTCGCCTGGCCACCATCTTGGATGATGGTGCGGTGCAGGGGACGACCTCTAAGACGTGTTTTTGGTTCCTTGTGGTTTCAGCATTGACGCCTTTGCGGCACCGTTGCTAAGCCGTGTTTAACTCTGACCCAACAACAAACTGAGCGACAGTCTGTGGCGTTGAAGTATTAGTATTTATTATAAAACCTTAGTACATCGAACTCTATCATATGTGTTTTTAAGCAGGGCTTGTGCAGACAGAGAGGAAATAGTCATAATAAAATCTTAGCAGAAAAATAGAATTACATGATAAATACTTTGGTTTTTCTCCAGTTAAAGTTTACAGCAGTGAGTATTTACAGCGTAGGACAGGGATGAGTGTTAGGACACGTCTTTTACGTTCTACATCTAAATCGGTTTGTTTTAATATAAAACAGACGAGTGTGTACAAGAAGTGCAGATTCATAAATAGCTTGAGAACTTTAAGAAGGGCTTTAGGCTTTAGACATTCATTGGCTCCTAACACAACTCAAACAACAGCCTTTTAGTAACTAAACCCAGCAATGGCCACAGGAAACTTTGCTTCTCTCATGTACAGTAGTTGGCACATGAACAGCAGCAGGATGCGCAGTGAAACCGATCGCTGCCCAAGCTGATGTTCCCAGCTTGGCCAACAGTCCAGCTGCTGTCAGCCCACTAATCGTTGCAGCTGCAGTCAAATGACCTCCGTTGATCATGAAAGATTTCCAGTGACTACAACCCGTAAGCGAGGCGCCAGCGGGAGCTGCCGTATCCGTCCGACCCGGGGTCAGCGGCTCGTTCAGACGTCTGTGTCCAGCGGGGGAGGGAAGTCGAGGCACGGCGACAGCGAGTCCTGGCTGTGTGTGGAGCTAATGCCAGTGTCCGAGTCTGTGTCTGTGACGTCTAGAGGCGACAGGCCCTGTTGGAGCTTCACCGTCTGCGAGGCGCCTGGAGTCTCGCTCTGCACCGCCGTCGGACTGGGCGTCTCTGCGCTCTGCTCGACCTGCAGCGAGCTCAGCTGTGCCGCCAGGTGCCAGCACTCCTGGTCCTGGGCGACCAGCGTGTTGTCGCAGTGCTTCAGCTGCTTGTCGACTTCTGCAGCTTGGCTGTGAAGAGACACGCCAGCGAAGACGCTGCTTTTCAACTCATCCTGCAACTTCTCCAGGTCGGAGCAGTGCGGCGCGTCCGCCTCGGAGGGGGCCCAGCGAGCAGCCGACGCTCCTTCCTGTTCGCCGGCCGCGCTCGTCAGCTCAGCGTCGATGTCTCGCGACAGCTGGAGGATGAGCTCCTGGTGCATCTGAACCTGCAGCTCCAGCTGATGGACGCCATCGCTGGTGAGCAGATATTCCTGCAGCTGCTCCTCGTCCAAACTCTGAGCACAGGCCTGGCCCAGCAAACTGCCAGACTCCGCTTCTCTTTGCATCTGCAGCTCGAACCGCTCGATCTCAAAATCCAGCTCCCGCATTCGCTGGATCTGCTCCCGGATGGTGTGATCCTGGTCTAGGATCAGCTTCACCATGCGGTCGACCTCCTCCGCACCGGGGCAGAGCTGGTTCTCCTTGTGAAGCTTCTCCAGCTTCCGGAAAGCTTTCTTCACAATGCGCTTCTGCTTCTCTGCTGGTAGCGACTGTGGATACTGAGAGCCGCCGTGCTCCCATCGCTTTGGCCTGGCGCCCTTCGACTTTCCGACCTTCTTGGTTGTTTGAGGCACAAAATCGCTGGTTTTTACGAGAATGAACTGGATGAACGGTCTCTGGTCCCCCCACGCGTACCAGAGCCTGAGGATTCTGGTGAGAGGAGGCAACGCTCTCTCAAAACCCTTCCACCGCTCAACAAGACAGAAGTCTTTGGGTTCCCCGTGCAGCAGCCGCTTGCTCTCCGGCACCGACCTGTGATCCTCCAGTAACGCCTGAATCATATCTGCACAGGTTGTGTGCTTTGTTACTCCGCAGACGACCTTCTCCTCACTGCAGACGGTGACCTGGATCTCCTTTCCTGCCACAGGCTGTGCATCCTTTGTCCTGGGAAAGAGTCGCAAACACAAAGCTTAGAATTACAGCCTGGGAAAAAAAGCGTAAAAGCTCGTGGGTTTGTAAACGACTTCATGGTGGTTAAACCCCTTCATTCCACTGAGCTGCCTACTGTGTGTGAGCTTGTTCACTCGCCTTCATTCTGTCGTCCTGGATCACAGACACATGACGCTTCAACTTTCTGTCCAGCTCCATCAAACCTGCCGGACTGAACCGGACCCATCAGGCTCTGCTCTGGTGTCATGTTACTGGTGGTGAGCGTGTCAATAAAACCAAACATGGCTGTGACTTTTTACACTTGTAGGTTCATGAGAAACATAAAAACTAAATCTGAGCGAATCAGCAGCAGCGGCTACGAGTTTATTTGTCACCACCTTGTTTGACTTTATTTGCACCGCTGCAGATTCTCTCTCTCGGGTCCTTGAGGCTCTTTCTGCTGTTCTAAGTATATTTTCTTAAATGCATCCCACTTTGATGGTTTTCCATTAGGCCGATGAGCAGAAAGCCTCATTCGCTCATTTTGTGCGCTCGCTCTGATTCTATTAGCCTGTTACTCATCGTCTTACTCATCAGAGGCGATCGCTTAATGCTTCGGTTCCGAGCTATTTAACCCCAGGGCCCTCATTACCTCTTCGTCTGGACCGTAAAGCCTGCTCAGAACCTGACCTCTGATGGGCTGGCGATATCAGTTTTTTGCATGGTTAATGGACCACCGGTAATATCCAGGAGCTAATAAGCAGCCATTAAACGACATCCACTACATGGATGACGGTCGTACGAGAAGATAACGCTGCCAGACACTTCAATCCGATGTCCCGATAGAGGGTGATGCACGGCGTTGTTAGCTACATGAAAGATAACACGCGATATTCTGCAGCTCATGTGATTAACTCAATTAACTGGATGCGATGACTTTCTGTCACAGTGAATTTACACACAAAAGTCCTGTAATTAGACAAACATGATCTGTTTATGTCACCAGGAGACTCCTCCCATCACAACCTGCTGATTATTCTGGGCTGGAGGAAACTGGTTCTGCAGGTTTACGACCGATGAAATCGTTACTAGTAATAGATTAATCCTGCGTCAGTTCCACCAACCTGATTCAAACAACACTGAAGCCTGGAAGCTGACTCTAATCAGCAAAGACTCAAGGAGTAAGTTCACACACAATGGCCTCATCTGGATCCGTAGATTCAGCCATCGATTGACAGATGATGTTCCCAGCGTGGTGCACAGGAATGGCTGCAGCTCTGCAGCTTCCTCCTGGAGCTGCTGGCGATAGGCTCGTCTGACTGCAGCCCACACTAACCACACGTCACGAGGGAGGGTGGACAAAAATACACATCCTCTGGAGATGATACCGATAGCAGCCGACACACGCCAACACGGGTGAGCGCGGTATTAGGTGGTATCCCAACGCGGCCTCATCTCACAGCTGATCCTATAGACTGATACACGCCATGAAAACACGCAGCACAGCTTTGTGTAAACTGTGGGTGAATCACGTCGCAGGAATGCGACGCATTCGCTGCAGCACAACGGGCTGGTTAATGGTTACGGAGGCCCTCGGAGACGAGCAGGGAACGGCTGGGTGGACACAGGAAGGACCACACCTGAACGCACCACATGCTACACGCTCCGTCTGAGGCGTTTACTGGCTACTTACTGTAGATAGAATTTATACACAAAGCAGAGTAACGTGGTTAACGCCTCTATGAAGGACCTGAACGCACCACATGCTACACTGAGGCGTTTACTGGCTACTTACTGTAGATAGAATTTATACACAAAGCAGAGTAACGTGGTTAACGCCTCTATGAAGGACCTGGAAAGCACCACTGCAAAGCAAGCGGTTTCTGCCACAACGTGACCAACAACCGTCCACAGTCGCATGCGAGCGTGCAGGTGAATAAACAAGCCCTCCAGACAACGGGCTGGCCCGAGCCCTCAGCTGTGCAGGAAGAGGGTACAGCAAAGCAGGGAAGCACCTGTATTTGTGCTGGGTCACAATCGCCAGCGCTCAGACCACATCCTGCCACGTCCTGCCTGGGAGGACGCGCGGTACCAGCCCTGTCGTCCTGCTGCACTCAGGGGGAACGTGAGCCTCTCCTCAGAACTTGCTGATGCATTCATGAGATGATATTCACAGCTTGGGATTAAGCTGCACTTCCACATGAAACAAACAATGGGGCAAAGCTGAACAGATATCGTGATAAACTGTGAGGCTGGAAACCAGACCAGACCAGTGGAGTGAAGGTGCACGACGAAGCCGACACAGCTGAACAGTGAGCGCTCTTGTCCCGCTGGCTGCTGCTGTTCTGTGGGAGCAGGACAGGTTCGTCCTCCACATTTCACACCTGAGCGAACCCAAGAAACTTGAGCAGACTTGCTTGACCTGGGCCTGAACCTAAAAGCTGTGGTTCCCAGCGAGACGCCTGACGTGAGCGAGGAAGCCACAATGAAACCATGACTGCTGACGTTGGGTTTCAAGGACATTACAGCTCCACCGCAGCGGCGTGACTGCGCTAAATGACGCCGTTAGTTCTTCCCTGTGTCATTACCACAGACGTAAAACCCGACACGGCGTCGTCCGCGTCAGACGCTCAAAGCTGAAACATTTGGACGAGCTTGCAGCTCGGTGAGGCTTTCGGGTAAATCCTGCTGTCAGCACGCGAACTCTGCTGATGTTTGGCAGGATCGTTGCTCGCGTATCACGTTCCCTCATCATGTTTGGATCCAGCCTCCGGGCACCAAGTGCACCCAGAGAAAGAAATCCTTAGAAAGACTAGTAGGCCACGACCTGGACGAGCTGATGAAGCAAGAGAAGCTGCGTCAATGCTCTTTACTTGTGTTTAATGCGTTTAACCTCTGGTTTAGTGTCATCACGAAGCACAAAGAGCTTTCGTCTGCGTATTATTAGAATCTGTTACCACCAAGTTTAAATCTCAACACAACCTTCGACTTCACCTTGACAGGATGTGGATTTGTCTCTTATTTCAACATTATTGTACATTTATTCACTTTTGCATGTAGTTATGTGCTTTTTCATTGTAATTGCTTTGGGCTTTGTTTCTGACTTGCATGTGCATGTAGTGTATAAATAAGTTTCCATGCCGTGCCGTCAAAACAAGCTGAAGGACATCTGCTGTGGGATGTTGACGATCGGTGTTTCCTGAACTAATTCAAGCTGTTTCAGGCAGACCATCACACAACACTACGTCTGTTTCAGGTTGTATTTATCCGTACAGACACAGAGCGTCTCATTAAGGTAACACAGAAACCTCACGCTCAGATCTGTTTGGACTTGGAAGTAAAGTCCAGACAATATTTGGGAGGACGAGCAGGACAGGAGATGCTTCCTCCCGCTCTTATCTGCGAGAGGATGAGGGATTGGGGAGGAAATAACATCACTTCTTTATCTGGACGTGTGGATCTGTGGGATGACTCCGCTCTGATAAGCATCTGAGAGCAGAGACACAACACGGCGCTTCCCCCTCCTCCTCCCTTCCTCTGAGAAACAGCCCGCCCTTATTTTTATTCCAAATAAGTACTTGTCTGGTGAAATTAATGACTTGCTCTGTTTTTCGTGTATTGCACTCTGCTCATTTGTGATAATAAAACACACAGCAGTTTGATCCTGTGCACAATGCTGTCACGCTGTCACCGCGGCTCGGAGCGAGAGTAAATGCGAGTGGCCACTTCATCGCTTTGGTCACAGATGTCACCGGTTGGCAACTATTGAACGTCAAATCCTTTCAGGCCTCGACACCAGTTTGACGCACACGACTCCCTGATGATGCGCGACGGCCGTTTGATGGCGACGAGCATTCACACGAACCACGTCAAAGCTAATAACCACATTTAAGCTGTAATGCAAAAGTCTGGGAAAGTTTTGATGTTTCATCTCGCTGCTAGTTGCCTTCATCCTGTCAGGCTCTGGCAAACATCCAGCGCAGCGCATGTAAAAGCCAGTCTCAGAAACCGTGACTTCAACGTATCTGCAGATCTAAACACTTGAGGTAATTATAGGTGCTGCAGCGGTAATTACTACGCAACTTTAAAAAATAAGACATCCACTCGAGACAGCTTCAGTCAGACTGTTTGAAGTTCTCTAAGATAATTCATCACAGATTTATGTGATGGGGAATTACATCCATTCTGCTGCTGGTGCCGCTGTCAACCTGCTTTTCTCTCTGATTGATTTCTGAACTTAGTTTTGTGGTAAATGAGATCTTTAACAAGCAAAGCTAATAAAAATACTCTCCCACAACGAAAAGCTTCCTAATCCCTGGCAACATGGGTCCTGTCCAGACTCTGCCAGGCACCGGGGCCTGACCCAAATAATACGATGAAACACGGTTTACACGGTCAAACAGTTCCGCGTTGACTTTCTGTAACAGTTACACGAGTAGATCTCGTTTTCCAACCTTTTGAAAGTCGAGGCCAAGAAGCGGGCCAAGCCTCTAAACGTCTGCCAGTCAAGCCCAGTTGGTGTCTCTGAACAAACCCTCCAAGGATCAACGAATGTGATGAAGCCAGAATCAAATCTAAGGTGAAATGATCCCCCAAACCCTGGTCATATACTACAGTAATCAGATTACTCCAAATTAGTTTAAGCGTGTCCTCCAGACGCTTAATGACATTTAATGGCGTTTTGTTTGGGTCTGTGCGTTTGATTGGGTCAAGGTACTGACCCACCAGGAACCAGCACCGGGTAACACAGACACAAAACTGCGTTAAAACGTTTCCCGTCGCGCACTTCACCAACGTCCTGCCGGCGCCGCGTCGCGTCGCGCGTAATTCTCCTCCGCGACAGAGCAGCAAACAACAGGTTCCCCACCAGGAAACTGATCCTGAGCAATTTACCTGTTCTTCAGTCGAGCTTTCAGGAAGCCTTTTCCAAACGGAGCCATGACTCGGAAGCGAAAGGACGCGAACAAGCGATCCGACGTGCGTTACGTTACAGTCCCGGCATGGCAGCGCGTCCGACGGGCTGTGAGACACTTTCAGCGAAGTTGAGGGTGTCCCGACTGCGACTCTGTCCGCCCCGTCCCGGAGGCGGAGGAGGTGTTTCCCACACGCTGCTGAGCTTTATGGGTGAAACTCTGCCCCCTAACACCCGCAAGAACAACAGGGCGACAGACAGGAACGAGAGTCAGTGGATGTGCACATGTAGACTTTGAACATTAAAGATACAATACGACTGAAATGTAAAAAAGCTGAAGTCCAGTGGCCACACGGTCGATTATGTTTGACCCTGCAAAGCCAAAATGCAGTAATTCAATGAGGAGGAAATGGAAAAATGATCCTTGGCAAAGTTTACTGCCGGCAGGAAAAATGATCATTTACTGATGACATAACACTGATGCAATTAGTTCGTGTTTATTGGAAAACCCAACCACAGCAGTCAACAGCTAAACAACAAACCAGGACATCTTCAACAGCTGGGTTACGTCCACAAGTAAAGTCAAGACACTTTACAATGTTACAGTTCAACGGTTCAAACACAAAACCCAGAGAGGGTTCTGTAGAAAAGAAGAAGAAGAAGAAGAACAACAACAACAAGGAGCAAACCAAACAGCAAACATCCAGCTCTGCGTTCTACACAGAGAGAAGGAGAAAACACGTCGGCTGGAGTCACCTCACACGTGATGAAGACGCATCAGATACGTCTCAGTTTGAGACTCAAATCAATCAAGGTGAAAAGAAAAGTAAATCTTAAAGGAGCAGAGGATCGAAAGACCATGAAGAGAGTAATTAAAATGCTTCCAGAGGACAGAATGACCTTTGAACTTCATCTGAAGTGACTCAACCGTCCACGTGGTGACGCCTCACTGTGAGTAATTGTAGGCCATCACCTGTTGATGTGAAAACAGGCTCATAAAGGTGTGATGGAGCACAGCTGCTCCTACGAGCAGCGCTACAGTCAGCTCCCACCCCCACAGCATCACCTCTGCGTCCCCTCCCTGCAGGCGACTGCCAAACAGACCTTGCACTGTGCGCATTCATGAGATGAACCAACCAAATCTCACAAACCCTGACGTAAAAACCTTTCGCCTCATGATGCCAAAGTGACGTCTGATGAAACGACGGAGCGAGGGATGAATGGATGGATGGAGGTGGCTGCGTCCGTGGGTGGGTGGAAATGAGGGGGGTGGGGGGGGGCTGATCCTGTGACATCACATTGGCTCTTAAAAACTGGGGGAATGGAGCCCAGAGCGCTTCACACCAACTAGACGAACTGAAGGACGAGCGGAAGGAGAAGAAGCAGCAGAGGCGTCGCCACGTTCTCCCTCTGGGCAGCAGTTCGCGTCTGACCCCTAACCTTATGGACTAGATCCTCCTGGTGCAGCGTCAGGGTGGCATCTTTTTCTTTGAATTTGTTTGTTCGTCCTCTCGTCGAGATGCAGGCACAGCTGGCTTGTGTGCTTCTCCTCTGCTTCACATGTGGTGGACTCTGCACAGGTAAGCGACAGACGCAGGTTTGTGATGTGAGCTTCACTTAGTTCCCACTTCAGTTAGAACAAGGCTTGAGGAGGAAACAACACGCTGGCGCTTTACTGGATTATTAATAACATTATTATAATAACATTTACACTGAATTTCTCACACAACATGTGATATATTTTATTTTCAACATTAACATATTAACATTATAATTATTTACTTAACATTTCCTTTTTTATTACTAGATTCATTTTTTAAATATATTTTTTTACTTGAATACCATAACTAGGATCCAGTGAGTCACTCAAGCGTCTTCTGGTCTTGATTTTTCCGTGTTAATTAGAGATGTTGGAGTAACTTTCTGAGTGGTTTGTTACGTGTTTCCCCATCACAGCTCACTGGCAGCTTCACGTTTAGTTTCTCGCTGATGCCTCGGCTGCATGAGAGAAGCCCGTCGCCTACTCCTGCAGCTGCCTGACATTTCCTCAGTCACTCAGTATTGATTCCGCTCCTGATTAGATTTGGTTGAAGGTTATATTCTCGTGTCCCCTCTGACTCTCAGATGTCGACCAGGAGCAGCGAGCCCTGGAAGAGGAGCTACTCAGCAGCCTCTTCACTTCTAAGGTATGGACGTCTCCTCTTCTGAGACAGGTCTGGTGGTTGGGCTCACGCTCAGAAACAGATGAGTCATTGTTTGTGCCACATGGAGGCAAACTCACTTCTGGAAAGACCTGAAATTAGAAGCTTTGTTCACTGAAGTCAAATGTGCAGAAATCAACCTGATCAGCTCACCCCAGTGGCTGCAGGCATGGCAGCAGGAGAAGAACTGAGGCTGAAAGGCGAAGCCACATTTCTTCCGTTGTGCTGCTTGCTGTGTGCTCCAGGCCAGGATTCGGTGAACGTGAGGAGATGGATGTCCAAGCCTAACCGGCTTCAGACGGACCTGACAGCATCGCAGCCACACACCCGCCACCTCTCCCTCTCTGGCTCTGATAAATAACCGCGGAGAGACGTGACGGTGACAAATCAGCCGTGTGATTCATCGCCGTCGATGCTCAGAGGCTGCTCAGGGCGTTGATTATAATAAGTTGCCGGATGACTGATAGTCTTGAGAGTAGGAATATACTTGTAGCTCTGTATCCTAACAACATCATCACGTCTTTGGGCAATAACTGAACTGAAATGATGAACTGAATTGTTCACATTTTATCTGATTACCTCAGAGATGGAGGAGGCAGCCTTCCCTGCTCATGGTTCCATTATTCCAGCGATTTTGGTTTGGTTTCAGTTTGGTACTGAAGCGCACACACAGAACTACGTCAAAGTGTGGCCTCAAACCTTAAACTGTGTTAAAGGAGAAATTCACGATGAAGCGACGTAAACGAAACCCTGATGTTAAATGTCTGCACCTCCAGGTTCACAGTTCAGACGCGATGGAGCCGCTCAGGTCTTTGATGCGTTCATGATTTCTAAATGACCTCTAAACGTCCGCGTGCTCCCCGTCGGGTTTCGCTTTTATTAGTCTGCCCTCTGTCAAACAACAGAAGCTGGAGTCAGATGTGGTTCCTGCGCTGCTCGTTAAAGCAAGTAGGCAAATTGATTCTTGGAGGGTTTGTTGACATTTACAGAAGCCAGTTTCCCTTCACCTCCATCTCTGCTGGACAGGGGCCCGGAGCCCTTCTGCCTTGAAGGACTCAGACTAGATGAAAGCAACAGGTTGGAGCCGGGCGAGGTTACATATGAAGTATCCAAACACTTCAGGTGTCTGGCGCCTAAGAAGCTCTGCAGCTTTTACTCCTGCACCTGTAGAAGCAGCCAGTTAATATCGTTTGATGTGGACACTCGGTGATGTTACGGTGTAACAGGTACAGTACAGGTGATTGGATGAGCACCGATAACAAGTTACACAAATGTACCAACAAGGTCATTGGGTCCGTTTTCTTCATGCTCAGAACATCGGGCCTCTGTCACCTCGTGACCGTCACGGCCATCAGCCAGTTTTAAGTCTGAATCCCAGTCAAACTAACCTCCTCCTCCCTTCTCCTCTCTCCTCGTGCCCATGCAGATGAAACAGAATAAGCAGAGTGCCCCCTACTGGCGCATGTCGCTGACCAACCTGTGCAGGCTGGTCAGCAGCCTGCGGCAGGAGGCGTGGGGCGCCGAGGAGCCGGAGGACGGCGAGCTGGAGGAGGGGAGCCTCCGGCTGCTGGAGGAGCTCTACAGCCTGCAACACATCTGCCGAGTCCTGCAGAGCCGGGAGCAGCGGGTGAGACACACAGAAAGGCTCTAGGTGCTTCTTCTGTATCTGCACGCACACGCACGGCTCATCCATCTTCCCTCGCTCGTTAAAGCTGCTCCCCCTGCATCACTTCCCTTTCACTCTCAGCGTTTTTGTCGACTCCAGATCAGCACCTGCTTCCTCACGCGTGGTTGAATCGCATCACCCTGCACCTCAGAAGCTGTGTTCGCTTGATGTCTGCTCTCCCTCTGTTTGCCTTTAACAGCTACTCCACGACTCTCTAGAAATCGTGGAGGAGAACAGTGACGCCCCGCTGAAACGGAAATCGCCCTACATCCTGAAGAGACAAGCAGCGCACACCTCCAAGTCTCGGAGGCCGTACATCTTAAAGCGAAGTACAGCTTACTGACGAGCATCCGTTTTAGGACCAGACCTTTTACTTCCTGTGAAGACGTGACGGTGTTTCTTTTTTCTCTCCTCGGTTGTCTGTCCAGCGTTGAGGCCTCTCTGTGCTTTGCTCATTTCAAGTTTAGGTCCAGAAAATGAAGCCTCAAGCAAATTGTGCATTTCTGAGGAACTATATTTATTTACTCTATTTATTCACTGCACACTAAGTCTATTTTGTTTGAGGATATGATTAAAGGATTCGTGATCCAAAGCTGTGATGTGACTTGTCTCACCTACTTTGTCTTATAATTTAGATGTTGTACGTCTGGATGAGTTATTTTACTATATATAATAATAATAATGGTTACAGTATATATGTGGGAACGCTGCAGCTTTAAACTGTCTTCCTGTTGTGTTGCACAGCTTATGAATAAAGACTATTAAAAATCACAGACTGGTAAATTTAACATTAGTTAAAACTGTTTCCTGACATTAGAACTAAATAATGATAAAATTTTCCACCTGGTTCTACTAATAAAATCACATTTTGTTACAGCCATTTTAAGGTTAAAAACCTTGGGATGCCAGTAACTGATAAATAAACTCTCCACCGGCTGCAGATGTGAGTGTGAACATTTTCAACTGAAGTTGACTCGATGGATAATTGATCTTTTACTCGACCTGTTCAGTAAAAACAGCCACAGATGACAGAAAACTGGGACACATTAGAGCCCAGACTCACTCCAGCAACCCCACATGTAAACATGGTCAAACCGCACAGAACTCATCAGTGACTGTTAGTGCTGAGTTAAAGAGACTAATAAGAAATGAAAGGGTCACAGTTTAAACCTGAGATGAAGCACAGAGTCAATCTACAGCACGTGGTATTTTGACTGTGGTTTCTCATGCTCGTCTGCTGGCGCTGATCCACAGACCTCGCTGAAAGGTGTCAACACAACAATTACTGCGGCAGAAAAAGCTCATAAAGAAAACTTCAAAGATCATTTTTCAAGTCTTTGAAAATAAAATTGCGTTCACCTCCCTTGAATTGGGGTGGGAGCAGAAAATCTCAGAGACAGACATCTGAAAACACCAATAAGTGAAATTTAATCTGGCTGCATTGCCAGATACGCTTGGATCTCAAGCGAATCAAACCTTTAAAATGAAAAACGTGAGTCTTTCTAGGCACCGTATCAAAAGAAAATGAGCCATAAAGCAAAAATGACCCCAGAAGTGAAGCAGGAGATTGAAGGTTCAAGCAATATTGTTCTTTCTCTCAGCTCTTTATCCAAGCAAATATTCCTCCTGAGCAGCAGCTGCTCCATCAACCAAGTCAACGCAGCAGGAAGCTTCAGGTGGATCCGACTCAATGTGTGGACTTGTTCACGTGAAGCTTTGCATAAACGAAGGCTGAAATCACGTCGTACAGGAAGCGGAGGCAGCCTCCGTGGTTGTTCCAGCGGATGGCAGTGTTGTTTCACTGACTGAGGCCTGGTCTGGATGTAGCTGAATCAGGACATGTCCCTCTGAAGAGACATGAGGGCGTATTAAAAATCACTGTTTAAGTGAGCTGCAAAAATAAAACAAATCTAAATTCATGTTAAAATGTAAAGCAGCATTTTGTGGCTCCTCTGCTTGTTCGGTTTCACATTTGGAGCCTTAAGACGACTGCATGTCTTTAGACAGAACCCGGGCAGACACGGGAGAAACCTGCAAACATGCCTTTAATGTGCGACAGTTCACCTTACTTTGAAAGGTTCTCTTCCTCCTTCACTGCTTTCCCGTCTGTTTGAACGGTTTTTCAGTTTAGCCGTGTGTGGCAATGATTGCACCCATGATGCTTTGCGTGCGGACGCCATCTTTGTTGTTGGCTCTCCAGTCTTTCTCCTTTGAGGAACAGCGTATGTTGGAACGTCTGGCCTGTGCTCGGTTCTAGTGTTTGTGTGCGGATCCGGTTCGGTCCGTCTCCACGCGCCTTCGCGTCCGCTTCCTCTGGGCATCACGTGTCGTTTAGTCTCAGGATTTTAAGTCACCTGTGACGTTTAAAACTTCTCTTCTTTGCAGATGAGATTTTCTGCTGCTGCGACCTCAATATCTAATTCTTTGTCATAGTTTTATAATAAATCTTTGAACAGAGTCTCTGGTTTTGGCCTTTTCTTTGGTCCTGCATATCACGAATCCAAACACTGAGCAGGTGAATGAGTCTTAGTGTCCTGATGTTTGCCATCGAGTCAGTGTTCGTCTGGTTTCAGTGAACGTGGTGCTGCCGGCCTTTAGATGCTTGTTTCATGGAGTGAGAAGGTCCAACGGTTGATGACTTGTTGACTGACTCCAGAAAACTGCTCGTTCGGTTAAGCCAAACCTCACTGGATCTCTACAGCGGGAAGCTTGTATGTATGCATGTAACCTACGTATGTGTTGAAATGTTGGCTTTACTCATCTCACTCTTCACCAGGTGGCAGTGCAGCACCAACGTCTCCACACTCTGCTTCTCAGGTGTAAGATACAGACAAGAAATTCAGTGAGTTGTGCATTGAACAGCTTTTTGATTTTCATCAGCCAAAGTAAATGAATCTTTGTGTTCTAGTCATTTCCAGACAGGATGAGTTTGGTTCTTGGTCTGAATGTTAATAGACGATGCTTTATTCCAGCAGAGAGTTTCACAACTGCACTTTTAATCACATTCTGCAACCTGGTTTATTTAGAGACGCAGTGTCGATGAGCATGATCGTCCTGTAAATGAGGCCACAGGCTCCATTTAATCATCTGCTCGTCTGTGCCCATAAATTACTGCATTTACAGTTTCGGCTCCTCGAAGCTATTTTACGTGGAGGGAGGGTCCTGCAGACAGCGAAGATGTGTCGCTGTCCACAGGACCCGGGAGTCCAGGTTCTGGACCCGACTCGTGCTCCCACATGTCAGTTTCTTCCAAGTGAATCACAAAGATGCGACGCTGACAGCTGGTTGGGAAAGAGAACCAAGCCTCTGCTAATTAGCTCTGGTTGTAAAACAACTGGAAGAAAACACAGTCTGTTTATTTGCAATTCTAATTAGCTGTGAAACAAATATTGTCAACATTTTCAAAAAAACCCAAACTATTCTTTGAGTACGTTTACAGTACAGATGTGGACTCGGCATAATCGCACTAATTTATATTTGGGCAACAAACTAAAGTGTTTCATCAGCTGCACAGGTTTCTGGCCAAACATATGTGAGGACAGAATTCTGGCTTCACATAGGAGGAAGGCAATTCATCATTATCTCCCCATCAAAGCAAGTCTGTCAGTTTCTGCATATTTGCAGATGTCTATCAAGGCAATGACTCCCACGACCCTGAAAGAGCTCAGGCTCCGTACGCCTCCCACATCCACGGGACAAATTACACCCTGCGCGAATTAATTCAGCTCCATTAAAAAGCTTCATCGACATCTGCTGCTGCACTGATGCTCGGCCTGCTTGTCTTGGCCTTTCTCCAGCCGGACGCCTCTTCAATTTACCTTCAATTTGGAGTTGGTGGATGTTGGCTGACAGTTTGAAACTTCTCGGTGGGATGCTTCAGTCCTGCGACCAGAAAGCCATTCTGATTTGGACGGCCTTGCAAATTGCGTGAAAAGCCGGCCCGATCAAGATAATGGCTTGTGAAAGAATGAGATTAGCTCCCTTTGTGGGGAATCTGATTGTGTGGGTCGGACAGTGGCATAATGAGTGTGACCTTGTTGCAGGGGCCAGCTGAGAAAGTAATTAGGTCCCACACATGGGCGGCGTCACTGGCGGCGGTGTCGCTGTGGTTTAGAGTCTCAGGTGAGACTGGAGATGAGCTGACAGCAAACACAATGTTTGTTACAGATAACAGAACATAGTCGGGTCCATCCAGGATACGTTAATCCTACTGTCTTCATATTTTACTTCTGGGCTGTTAGTAATTAAATGTGTTCTGTAAGTATCTGCATTAAATTCTTGTTTTCAGGAGTAGAACGTTTCATATCCATGTCAATCGTGAAGCTGGTTTATGCAGGTTGATGTTCATTCTGTCCAGTATATAAGCTGAAAGGAGCGATGAGCCTTCAGGAGTCAACGCTTTGAGGGACAGACCACCGGGTGTCTGGTCATAGTCTGTGACATGGAACTAAGCAGTTCATTTGAAACGGTCATACAGGAAGCAATGGTTGGAAAAGCTAATGTAGCTCTGAAGCTCCTCGTGTTCTGTGGCTTCTTGCTGACTGTTCGTCGACTGATGCAGCTTAATTCCTGACTAACGGCGACGGTGGTTCTATTTGAAACTACAGTCACTCCAGGCGAAGGCAAAATCAATCATCCCCTGCAGAAAACTGCTAACAAGAAGGCAATAGCAGAATCAATGACCGAAGCTGCCATTCACTCCCAGAATCAGGCTCAGATTTTCTGGCACGGCAGCAGTGATGCAGCCATCTTGGCTTCTGAAATGTTAAGTAAATAGAGGGCTGATCAGTTTCCATCGCATCCCTGAGTGGGTGTGCGTGTCTGTTCTCCACAGCCTTCTGGATGGAGGCCGCGCTTCGGCTCCGTTTACTTTGAGAATCCCAAGGTGCGTGTGTGCAGGAGGAGCTAAATTCCAGTCCTTTCGCCACCGCAGGGCTCTGTCACTGGCTTCCTTACTGTATTGATTGTAAACACAGGAGCTGATGTGTCACAGTCTATGGATCTCGTCTTTGTCAAGGGACAACGGAGAAAAAGCCTGGTCCATTATAGCGTCGCATGCGGCTCCACAGCAGTTGGTCGGATCTCGTCTACATCTGTTTGAAATTGCTGACAAAACGCATCCGCGCTCACGACTGAGTCGCGCTGCCTCTACATGCACGTCCCACACGTGCGCCGCGGTTGTGGCGAGGCATGTAACCCGAATCTGGCGCCCGCAGACAGATGCCTCTGTCTCTGGCGCGCGGTGTCTGTGCCAGCATGTGCTAATTAAAACCATCGTTCCCAGTCACAGCGGTGGCTTTGCTGAGCTGTTACTGCCTGTCCTTCAGCTGAAGGACTGTGTTGGCCACAGAGCTGAGAGCTTTTGTTCTGAAAGCTAAAAAATCTGGTGTCCAGCCTGGGTGGGTTTTAGCAATGCACCCTGGGAAATGAGTTATCTAAGCTGTGCATGCAAGAAGCCCTGACATCAATCTTTAATTAAGGCCTGTACGGTTCTGGACGGCGGGCCCGCGAGGGCGAGCGTTTCTGCAGGGGATAAACACGAGCATCTTGTGGTGAGCTCGTTCCGTCTCATCAAAGTCAAGCCTGCGCTGACCTGCCAACGTGTTGCCTGGTTTTTCCTTTGAGTTGTTTGGCACTGAAGACAGATTATAATCCCTGGAGCTACTCAAACACGTGTCACTGCTTTGTTTCCGTGTTCATACAGTAGAGGCGTCCGTTTTCTTCGGATGTGTCCTGTTTGTGTGAATGTATCAAGGTGACTGCTTTGCTTCACGCTCTTTTTCCTTGGTTCCCTTCTGTTTTCTCCTTCTTTTTAGGTAATTGGTTCTGGAGCTCTTATTTAAAGAGCCAAGTGATAAAGCTGCTGATACAAGCATGACGCCACTGACGCTTTTCTTGTGCTGTGACAGCTGCTGCCTGTGTGATATTCTACAAAGGAGCCCCCCAAGACACCACCTGTTTCATTCCGGCTGGAGATTCACATGAAAAAAGACGAAAAGAAGTCTCCTATGAAACAAAATAGGACTCGGGCAATTGTTGTGATTACTCCTTTCACTGTTCCCAGCTGGATGAGGGACAGACTGAGGGACGAAGTCGCAGCGAGATCTGCTCACTGGCAACAATGAGAGACAGATGGGACCCGGTGGTGGTAGCAGGAGCAGATGAGGGAGTCGCACCTTTGCGAGGTGACGCAACTGGGAGCGATTAAACCCTCACGCGCCACAGGGACCGTCCACGCTCAGGCCTGAGCCGCCTGCAGCTCCTCACGAAGTCCCTGAAAATGCCACGGGAGCAGTTAAGGCGAGGTGCTGGGCTAACGCACCATTAACGTCCGACGCCGTGACAGAAAATGACGCCGCAGATCGTGTGCAATGAGGCTGCGGCTGAACCCATGTAATTAAACTTACACCTCATCTCTTTTCACCACGTGGAAGCTTTAAGATGTTAATGCAGCTGTTTCTCGTCCCATTAGGACAGTGACTGACCTTCCATCAGCCGTAGAGCAGCTGGACGCCGGCGGCCACCAAACGACACACAGTCACAGGTTCCTCCAGCCACGTTATTACCAGCCATTCATCACCTGAGCGCACGTCACGTTTCTCTGCCTTCAGCTTCACTTCAGCATCAATACTCACATTCATCTGTTCGTTACGCTTCCCTTCAGCGCCTCTAACGTCTCTTTTATCTCCGGCTCAGCCGTACCTCAGTCTTGTGGGTCCGCGCTGAAAACGTGCAGCACAAAATGTGCTAATTAAAAGCTATTGACAGGCTTTGATGCTGCGCTCGGCAACATATTGCACGTGTACGTTTACAGCAGCTGTTGTTCTCTGGAAGCTCACGCTGCTCCTGCTCGTTAATGGACGGAAAGTCAAGGTGAAGAGGAATTGAAGGCCCTCGGGGACGGATTCCCAGAGAACAGACCCAAGCAGATGAGGAAACCCACCCCACCCGAACCAGCCGGCGTCATGTGGGGCTCGCCTTTCTGTGTAGGTACATGCTGGTAGCGCCATGGCAACCACAGCAATCGATTGGCTGAGGTCTCCTGTTGTGCACAGTGCAGGTCGTGTTATGTGGGATATTGGTTTCTTACCTGCAACCCTGGCTCCCTCATAGTTCGCATTAGCTGTGGCTTCTCAGGTTCCGCGTCCATCGTGTACGCTCACCTTCCATTTGGTTCTGGATGACTTTGAAGGACAGGAGATGACAGAGCACTGAAGGTCTCCCAGGCCCGTGTTGGTGCTATGAAAGCTACAGCTGTGAGCATCAGACCCTCAATCACAGACTTTCTCTGACTTGTCCTGTTTTTTATTGACATCATAACAGAATCAGTCAATGTACGCTGTGTGTTACAGTATCCCAGCTACAGCAAACTAAATTAGATCATACTCTCCTGGGATTTGTGATAAATATTATTTTCTGGCTTCAGGAGAATAAGGTTAAGGATTAGTTTGTTGAAAAGTTTAAAGATCTGAATCAGCAACATATTAGGAATGTGAAATTTTCAACCTGATTGATTTTGGGCTTAAGTAGAATCCTAAAATCACTGGGTTGTCTGGGTGTTTTTGAATATTTATACCATTCCACAAACACAGGCAGGACCTCGCGCTGAGCTTTATCCTCACCACCGCTGCTACAGTGATGCTTTCTTTCCTCTGTTCCCTGGTGTCTGACAGCGCAGCATATACTGTGTGTTTGACAAATACACAAAGAGCACGAAGCCTTAAAGAGTACAGAATCACCCCCAAGCATCATACCCACAACGCCATTAAATATGCAGCTAAAAAGCAGAATGCATATGAATATTGAAATGAATAATGTATGGCTTTCGCTCTTGGCCACGGCAAGATCTGAGTTAAACAGACTCGCTCTTGCTGCGAGTTTCAAGGAGCTGCAAATGTCAATTATCGTATTTTTTATTATTATACTAATGTATGGCATAACTGTGAGTTCGATGTTTATTCATAAACAATTTAACTCCGAAGTAAAACCCGTTCCGGCAGAAACAGAGGGACGACGCTTGGATTCAGGGTCGTGTAAATAGGGTTTTGTGGCTAATACATGGAAGCCGCCTCAGCAGTTAATGCGCCACAAAGTTTGCACTCATTCCTTTAATCTCATTTCATTTTAGATACAATATATACATTACAACACTGGAAACGATGCGTGTAAAAAAATATATGTCATCTTACGATACAGTACTATTTAGAGAACGACAAAAAGGAAACCAGACACGGAAACGACATATCAACACTCGCTCCATTTAACGATACAACAGGTGTGAGTCCGAGCCTGCGGTGAGTCGCGTCGCCCGGCTCTCACAAACATCCAGCACAGTTTCAGTAGCAAGAAGCTGAACAATAACCCACGGATCCCGATGTACAAAAGGACTTTTATTAACTGAAAACGCTTTTGTTCATGCACTTTGTACATGCTCCACTGGAAGACGGCTCACATTTCAAATAACTCAGGACCCGCACACCAAAGTCACATGAATCCTACAGTATTTAGCTCTTTGCTTTGCAGGCGCCTCCTCATAGCCAATATGATAAAACACACACTCGACTGGCTGTGAATGAGTTGATCAGATCGTTTATGGAACGAAGCGGTTACAGCAGGCATTAAGTGACCTAGTTCACACTCAAGCCCCAAACATTTGACATCCGGCTCAGCAGCTTTTTCATTATCCCCAAGACGTAAATCTGTCCATAAACAAGTGTCTTATTTTTTAAAAAGGTCATAGAGCAATCCCTCCTCAGCGTGAGCCGTATCCAAGCCGTCCATTGCACCTCTAAACAGCTAACTTGCCCTGCGGTGACATCATGCGTTTATAGCTCATGAGCAGGTAAAGCCAGGCTGAACTGGCACCGCCGTGTGCCTCATAAAGCGCAGCACACACGCAGCACGCTGGGCATTGTGCGCCTTTCCAGCATCATCCATTCAAACGAGATTCCCTCCGAGGAGCTGATCCATGCAGGTCACGCAAATCATTCACCAAAATGAATAACAGCGGCCCAGGGGAAAAGCTGCGGAAAACAGCGAGCCGCTTTGCGAGGTGCCGGACATTTTAATTTCATTTCAGATCAGCACATGGGGATTTGCTGAAGAAGGATTTCGTGGTGGTGGCGCAAACCAATCTGCAAAAGGTCTCGATCTGTGACACTGAACAAGACCCTGCGGGAAAACGCGGGACAGGTGGCCATCGTAACAGCTGCGCGCTGCGTGCGTGACGACGAGCTGCTCTCACCCTTGTTCAGAAGGACGTCGGTGATCTGTAAACATGCACCTCTTTATTGCATTGTGGAGTCACTTCCTCGCCAGCAGATTCTGATGACGAACATTGACGGCGATGCTGTTCCTTCACGCGGGGTCCTGAATCGCTCTGAGCATCACGGTGGCGATAAGTAAACGAGTGCAGCATTAATTCCTTTCTTTAATTCAACCACACAGATAAAGGTGGGGATTTTAAAAAGGCATCATCAAAGGGAAGCCAACCAAGTCTCCCCCAAAGCTGCTGCAAACACTAAGAACCGAGAGCAAAGATCACAGCGAGGCAGTCGTGTAGGAGCAGAAACATTGGAGTTGTGAGAGCACAGCATTCGGGGAGGGGGGAGAACGAATTGAGATCCTATAGCTCCAGGGGAAATGTTGTTTTGCTGGTGTAGAGAGTGAGGCAAACACAGACCAATTTACTAAGGGAAAATTGTGCTGCGGTGGAAAAAAAAGAGACCTAAGAGCAGACCTGACCCATTCCTCACTGTGCAATCTAATCTCAGGTCTCACAGAAGATGGGTGAAAACAAACATTGTTCTCCTGTCAGCAGCCTGGACGGAACATACAGCGGCAGCGAGAGAGCTCAGCCCACTCAAACACAGCAGAGATGATCATTAAACCAGGAGGAAAATGTGATGAGCGTTAGACTTTAACAACCTCGGATACTTTCCTTGTGAGGAAAATAATTAAGGACCAAACGGGGACGATCTCAGGAAGAAATCCCAGGGCTGCACTTCTGCAGACTTAACATCAGTCATAGAAAATTTCTCAAGACACAATAGTTTTAATTGGGTGCTAGTTTCAAGGAGAGCTCGCAGTGAGAGACGCGAGTCAGACTTAATAATAGCAATCCCTTCTCCCTTTTTAATTAGCCCGTTTAGAATCAGTGTAATGAAAGTAACAAACTGTATGAAGTGAGATCTGTTCGCTTTCCTCACCAGCAGCACCGTCGTGAAAAACCACCAGAAACATTCAGAAGGAGAAGAATTAGTTCACTGCATCTAACGACGGACGGTACAAAGACGTTGGAGCAGGGCTGGGCGACAGACACGGACCTCAGGATATTAAAACCGACGCTGCGATGCTTCACCACAGGACAAGACGCTTCCGACGGGACCGTCCCCCAGCTCGTCTAGCGTAAAAGACGAGGCCAGCACGCGCCCCCACAAACCCCACGAACCAAACAACACCAACATGTCATGGTTCCACTTGACGTCAGTTGAAGTGAGATGTATCGCTCAGCCCTTTAAGGATGGCTATCGAAACAAAGACAAGCACGCGTTCATGGATACTCTGAGGTCAGAACAGTCCTGTGGTCAGGAAGGTGTCCATCAGCGTTACAGCTTTCAGGTAGAAAAACTAGATTGTTTCGGCAGTCAACGTGAAAATTAATAAATACGTACAAAATGAATAAATAAACCTGGAAATACATACATTTGTAAATAATAAAAACGTCCAGCTAGGAGTCTGTGAGTGCAGTCCTCACTGGCTGGGGGGCTGTGTAGTCCATAGGCTGATACTTCTAATGATGAGCCATTCCTTCTGGCCGGCGGTCACCACGATGCGCACACACTCCACGTCAAAGGCAATCTTGTGGTCTACGTCCTGAACTTCAATGTTGCCATTTTTAAACTCCCCCAACGTGATGTAGGAGGAACACTGTTTCCCTTTTTTAGTCCCGACCAGCTTTTCTCCCACTTCCAGAGCCCCGTGGTGGAGAATGTCATTCTGCCGGTCGTCGGAGCCGGTGGAAATCTTTATTTTACTAATTTTGGTAGATTTGTTAAAGACTATAACAAAGAAGTCTCCGGTGGAAGGAGGCTTCCCCCAGAAGTATTCGTCCACGCTGCTGTAAGCTTTGGTGGCGTCGTAGTTTTCAAAGACGTTAATGTTGGTGTAAAGGGCGGCAGGAGGGTTGTCGGGAATGTCTATGGAGTCTTCCTCAAAGTCGTCGTCCTTCAGCTTGTTCTCGGCTCCTTTGTAGGACGAGTAGTAGCCCATGTGCTGGAACAGCGAGGGTTTGAAGCGGATCACGTCCTTCTGGGCCAGCAGGCCTCTGAAGTGGATGAGCAGCCAGTCGCAGGGCATCTCCTGGTAGAACATGAGCAGGAAATGAGCCAGACGAGGCAGGTCTCTGGAGTGGTACAGCTTCCCGATGTAGCCCAGCTTGGAGAACTCCAGCATCACCCAGTAGGAGCCTTCCCTGGAGGTGATCACCTTCTTCAGGGCCGTCAGGAAGTTCCTGGAGCAGCGCACGTCGTCCTCTAACATCATGTAGAAGTGAGACAGGTTTGTGCAGAAGTTGAGGAGGAAGGCGTAGTCCACGTTCTGCTTAGAGCGGAAACGGACCCGGTCCTCTGGGTCGTTGTAGTTGCGTTTCAAGCCGTCCAGAGACGGGTAGTACTCCTCCGGAGCCTGGATCACCAGGAGGCGTCCGGCTATGATGTGGTGGGCGAACTTCCGGGTAATTTCCTGCACCAGGTTCTCGCACCAGACCAGGTCAAAGTCCGCCAGGTGGACGACGACCACGATCTCCTTCAGCTCCTCGTAACTGGACTGATCGAAGATGGACTTGATGGTCTCCAGAAGGTAGTTTCCTCGTTTCCTCTTCACCGACGACAGACCGATGGTGAGATACTCTGAGAACAAAACACAGACATTTATTTACTATCACAGCACGTCATCTGAGAAATTAGTTTGAGGTGCACAGTCTAGTTCTACTGGAACAAACTTATCCAGCTTGTTGTGAGGTAAAGTCTCTGTGCAGCAGTTTTGTTTTATTGTTTTTGCTCTGATTCTCAGCTATGACTTGCTGTACTGTGACTCCCCCAAGCCAACGAAAACAGCCAAAGTAAATTCCTCTTTAGTAAAACTCTCCACTTACTCTTGCGGTTCAGCGGGGTTCCAGCGAGATAACGATACGTGACATTAATGGTTCCAGAGAAATTACTGAGGTCTCTGAAGGTGTGAACGTATCGCTCCGAGCTCGGAGGATGGACCGATGTGTCCCGGAGCTGCCTTTTATCCTCTTCCTGTAGAAAACACAACATTATGAGCAACACAGGGGAGAAACAGCCACAAGCTCCCGTTTCAAACGAACGGAAAGCGAAGTCATCTTCGTTTTCTACCGTAAATAATTCAAATGTTGGGACGACTTCTGTTTTCCTAAACTCGCCTGTAACATCCTGTACAAACCTGAGACAAAGCCTGTTCCGACGTGGCTGAGATAAGCCAAAGGAATCTGAAAACCACTCCAGGCAGTTTGCACAGCTGAGCAAATGGACCCGAGATGAAAATGTGAGCCAGCACTTAATAATTTAAACAACAAACATGGATAATGTACTGTGATCACCAAGTTTTGATGGCGTCATGAATAAGTAATGCAACATCTGGAAATTTCCATCTGGGGTCCATGTTATGAAAATTTGAACTGTTTTCCTTTGGAAACAAGCAATTATAAAAGGGACAACATGGACGGAGGGAAGAATGATTTGACTTCATTACCAGCACGTAGCCGTCTTCAATGTACAGGTTCAGGAAGAGGAGGAACGTGATGAGGAAGCCGAGGAAGGGGATGGTGGAGCGCTTCCTCAGACACCTCATCTTGTCCAGGGATTTCCACAGCAGCCTCATGCCGCACGCGCTCTCTGCTGCGATCTGCAGAAGAAGAGGACGACAGGACGCGTCAACCGATTCGTTTCCGTACAAACCAGCATATATGAAGCAATAATCTTCCACTGGCGTCGTAATTGTGCTTTAACAGCCTCCTAATGACGTGTTACAGAGACACGGAGACATAATGAGCCTGGTGAAGGTACAGAGCAAATCAAGGAGAAGAACTAAACGTAGGGTTAATGGCCGATGCTCAGGGCAGCTGCTGCATCTGTGCCCTGATTATGTTTACGCATATTTCACATGTACATGTATAGAACCAATAATTTACTTAAATATGAAATACAGGCTTTCGGTCCTTCAGGTGTTGAGGACAGTTTCTCTCCAAACTCTGCCTCAAGTGTTTCAACTTAATGTCTGTGATGCTAAAACACACAGCTTTCAGCCAGGACTGGAAAATAAATCCGGTTCAGTCACAACAAGGCTGGCAAGTCCTCACAGCAACTGTACAAGTGAGACGGACCAGGCCAGGAAAGAAAGCCCGTAGAGCTGGAATAACGGCAGCTCTGGTCTTTTCTTTGCCAGCAATTAGGCATCAGCGTGCGCTTTTGTTCCGCTGCTGCAAAGCCCCCGAGAAACCTAATAGAATACAAACTACCTCTAAGCTCAGTTCAATGACCACACACGCATCGATCACTCGCGCCGGGAGTCGGCCTCTCCCACCGTTCAGCCGCTCGATACCTCTGTGCGCACACTTGAAAACTGAATTTAACACATCCATCCACCGCAGCATTTTCTGCCTCATTTTCAATTCAGTGCAGGTTCGATGTGACCAACAATCCCCCACCAGTCACCACTTACTTATACAGGACAATACACTAATGCGCTCTCGCTGTCGTCATGACAATATGGAGACGTGTCAAGCCCTGGATCGGCTGCAGAGGCCGACAGACAGCAGGTCTTTGTTGTAGGCCTTTCTAGTCGGTGCATGACGTGTTTCCTGGTTAATTACGATCGACTGCAGAAAGCTCGGTGCTGAATCCCAGCTGCTCTCAGCCGTTCTCCCGACTCCAGGCTCCGGTAGCTCTTCCTTCTCAGCGCCCGGCTCCTTTTGTGTGGTGAGAACTCGGCCGCAGCTCGTTCCCTTTGCGTGAAACCTAAGCCGTGTTGAGATGCCTGACCTGCAGCGCAACCTAAAAGGCTTTTTTTGTGATCCAGTGGGAGAAGTGGAATTAAACTTTTTTAGTTAATGTTGGGGGAAAGAGCTGAGATATCGACTCAGATTCTCAGAGAGTCTTGGGTGTCAATCCTCACGGTAGACAATGCTTCTCTTCTTTCAATAATTCAGTCTGGGCTCAGAGCAGGAACAGGATGAGACACGCATCCTGCCGCCTGCGACCGGGATCCACGGCGCCTCACGTGAAGTCAGCTCTACGCTCATGAACACCCCCGATGTCCTGAGCACCATCTGAAGGCACAGTAGGCTTCCTGCTGTTAAACACCCACTGGACCAAGACGCCAAAACCTTCCTTCGCTCAGCTCGGTCTGCTCGGCTTTGTTGTCACTTTTCAACGTCTCTGTCCTTGGTTGCGTATTCGTTATGGTTGTTCTTGGAAAAGCAAATGTGAAATATGACCAGAAAGCATTAAAACACTCTCCAAGGAAACTGTCACCTGGTTGTACCACAGCACGAGCAGCGCTCTAGGGTCTGGGAACAGCTCAGTCTCAGCTGGAGGCCTCCTGACGTCACAGCATGCAGAGAATGTGGAGGTGGAATATTCTGTGCAGGGCTCTGAGCAAACCAGTCTCAAAACGGTGCCGTTCCCATGCTACCGCTTTGGAGCTTGATGTGATTATTATGACAGATGCTCTTTATAAAGACCCCGACTCTGAGGCAGGACTTCAAAGGTTTTAGTGTAAAGATCTAATTCTGCTGTATGTAAGGAACAACCTCGCAGCATCCGGGTCAGAACCAGACTAAGGGATGAGAGTTAAACTTTATTTATCTTTCTTTCCTCTTTATTTGTTCTCGTTAGGGCAGACGATGACAAAACGCCTCTTGCAGGGACTGGGGATATGTGACACCTCCCACCAGACTCTTTTTTTTTTTGCAGTATCCCAGTTTCTCCTAAAGCACCTTGGGACAGTCTCTCTGGCTTCATCCTCAGTGTCCTCTACGTCTCACGGATGAGATGACTGGTCCAGAAACTCTCTTGCTTTGCCGGCTGCCCCCTCCCCCAGACTTCAAATGGAAAACAACGAGCTCCCCAGTGAGGAGAAGGCAATTATGGTCTGACCTGATGCGCAACCTAATGCCAAGAATTCTATATTGCACCAAAAAAACCAAACAGAAGCCTTCCATTCCCTCCCCGTATAAAAAGGTTTGATTGGTGTCGAGTGAAAGCAGTCGTCCTGCGTGCTAACAGTGTTTTTGTTGAGTGCTGGGAGAGCGGCGTGAAGAGCAAAGGGGGAAAAAAAGCCCCTGACGAGCCACAAACACGAGTCGAGCTCCAGAGTAATTTCACATCCCGTCATCCCAAGGTTGTTCTTTTAAAGTTGTTTCCACAGAAAAGGTGAAACCACAATGTCAGGAAGCCTGGGAGAGCTCGTGGCTCGGCTGCGGAACAATACCTGCAAACCTGATTCAGAGCAGAACTGGAATTGCTTCTGAAATGTTTGTGTAAAGTGCTGGCATAATAAATTCATGCCTCTGAATGCGACGAAGAAGTGAGAAAGGCAGAGTAATGAAGATGAGGTTTGGAAATAAAACGTCGTCCTCTGGGAGCCTCACACACACAACATTCAGCCCCTCGACGTGTGCTTCACAATCCAAATAACCTTTCACAAACACCTTTGGTGCCTGTTTGAATCCGCTCACAACTTTCCATTTAGGCCACGCTGATTCTGAAACGTGAAGCTGCGTCTCTGTAATGGGAAAACCTAGACGGGGAAACTCATTGTGAATAAGAAAAGGGGAAAAGATTAATAAAATGGGCAGCAGAAAGCAATTCTCCCACATTTCATCTTGTTATCTGTTTTACATTATTTCCCCTGGGTATTCTGCACCTTGCAGATATACAGCTCTGTGCAAATAATCAATTAAGCCTGCAGATTTGTGGAGATTCAGCAGCTGCTTTGTGTCAGGCCTTCAGCCACTTTCAATGGATTTTCTTTCTCGATAAAAAGCTGAGAGTAACCGAGGCTTTTGTTGATAACGAAACTGTGGTGCAGGGCAGAATATTAAATCCCTTTATTATGAAATGGCTGGTTTGTTAATGGCTCAAATTGGTAAAACAGTTTACCCATTACTAGGCTGCCAGATAAAGAGCCTGTCATCTCAAGACTTGGCGACTCTCGTAAGACATCATGTAGAAACATGGGAGGATCTTAATTACGAATGAGGATCTTAAAGCGATGAGGACTCGTTATCAGCGCGTGTTTTAAAAATCCACTCGTGAACTTTTAAATTTACTATTTAAAGCAACAACATGAGCTCTTATGTGGTCTCACATTATTAGCTCCAAGTCGTTCGACGGCGCCGAGGACCCAAACGCCGTCATCTCTTCCCTGAGCCGAGCCTGCCAACGCTGTCAGCAGCTGGAGCTCTCTTACTGTAATGGGAGGAGGAGGTGCTAGTGGAGGAAGCGTCCCGCCGGCTCCACCCACGTGGCCCCTCCAGGGAGGAGCGAGCGATGCGGTCGCTCTCCCGCCAGGAGCTCGTATGCCAGACAAGCCTTGGAGCCAGGCCGCCTGTCAGACTCTCTGATACCGGGATGTTTCTTCTGTCCCGGCGCTCACGCTGTCCTTGCCTTTCAGAGCCTTGTTCTGCTTCCAGGATGTGTTGGAGCCACCATCAAAGCTTTTTTTTAATTCATCAGCATTATGGCTCGTGTTTTTTTCAGCAGCACAGGTGGTGCTTCCTACTGTAGCGCATCCTCATGAAATATTGAATGCGCGCCACCTGTTGATGCTCGCATCAGAGCAATCAACACAAACGAACAAATCGCAGCTACAGTAAAATCCATAACTGCAGGGACTGTGAAGTGCTTCCCCAGGACCAGTTTGATTTCTACTCACTGGGCTAAAGAGAAGAACGTCTCATATCTTTTATCGCTGTAAACGGACCGGTGTCTTTTCTAGACAGCCAATCCTTAACTCCGGCGGCCATGCAGAGAGCGGACGCGTGGTAAAAAGCTGCTCGTGTGGGGAGCGTTGCCACCGGATGCAAGGCTCTCAGACGCCATGTTCTCTACTAGAGTCAATGACGGCTTCAAAGTGAAGGAGATCAAGGACGCGGCTGCTACCGGCGCTTCGTGAGCTGCTGTGCGTTTGCGGTCAGGCAGAGTTTTATGGGCGCCAGCTACGGGAGCATAATGAGGGATGGTTCATGTGAGCCAGCCTCTCCCAGGCCCTGCTAAGCAGTTAGCACTTTGACCCAGATTAGCGCTCTGCCAGAGGTGCACAGGGACGGCGGCGGAGGACTGCTAGCGCCGGCTTCTGTCCACCAGGAAACACAGCAGACACAAGCTTACGGTTCCTTCCTCTGCCCTGCGAGGTTGTAAACACGGTGGGTTATGAAGAACCGCAGCAGCCACATCTGGAACCCATGATCAGTGTTAGGACGTACTCGTCTCCCCGTCTTTAGATGATGTCGTGCGGTGAACGCGTGCTTCTGCTCCTGAGGCCCATTTCTGCATTAGAAGCACAGATTCATGTGAATTGCCAGACAACAGGCTATCGTAGAGTCCGCTCTATGAAAAGGCCAAAAAAAAAAAGAAACTGGAGAGTGACATGAGAGAAGATGAAAGAAGGAAGAGGAGAAAGCCACAAAAGCCAATTTATGAGACAGGAAAAGGGGGAGAAGACTTGGCTCTGCCTTAAAAGCACTTAAAAAGCCAAGGTCACCTTCTGGTCAAATCTGTGAAATGAGAAAATGGCTGAAGGGGCAAGAGGCCGGTGGCAGATAACATGAGAAAGCACTATCTCCTCCCTACACATTTAGAGCAGGGAAGGACAGAACTGGCAAGCTTTTCAAAAGGCTCGCTGCTGAAATGAGGACTGGAGACACAATGAGACGGCCCCATTCCACCCAGTACGAGTGCTCTTAGGAAATGAGCAGAGTGGGCAGCCAGCGAGCATTTCATCGTCCCAGACGCAGTGCGTTTGCAGCCTCCTGCTTCGTTTGAACCTATTAGTCATGTCGTAAAAAAATCCATCTTAAGCATAATTTGTTTTCTGTGTGGTGTTTGCACTTTGCTTTGTTTTCTATGGGCCTTGACAGACATTTCTGCTGTCGTCCTGAAGGGGCCTGTAGGTTTCTATTTATTCATTACAATGTGAATATGATTACAGTCACCGGAGCTCACACACCTGAATAGTCTCAATCGCTGCCCTGCTGGGATTTTTAAGATACATCATCACAGTTGTAGCCGCATTCAGCGACTCTGGGTTCAAAGCACTGATCTGAAATCAAAAGCTTCATTTTTCACTGGCAGTGTTTTAAACCAGTGGGTCCGTAATCCTTGACAGATTATACTTTAAAAGCGACTTTCACGCCCCGGGAGCTCAGACATCTTGTCCACCCAAATGCTGGAAGTTCAGAAACCTGCAGGAATGGAGACGTGCATCGCGGTACCTCCGCGGAGAAGCACGCGCTTCCTGCTGGCTTCCCGTTTGGCGGCGTCCGTCTGGAGGCAGCTCTCTGCTGAGACATCGATTGCCTGCTCTGCCGCCAGAATGATGGGGGGATATCTTATAACCCTGCAACCTCGGAATCCTCCCAAGTCTCCAGCATGAATATTTGATGAGTGATGTGTGGGATTGCCAATCACTAAAAGACATTTATTTCCAGAAGCCCTGACTGGGCGGCCTGTGCGGACTCTTTCCTCTGGTAATCAAAAACAAATGCTTCACAGATGAAAAGGCCCTTTCAAGAGAATCACTGATAGCGCTGTAATGTATGTTCGGAAGATTAGCTCTGCTGCACGCTGAGAATACATTAGGATTTAATATCTGATACATCACGAGGCACATTCCTTTTTCAAATTCACTGTCACAACCAACACAATGACAAAGTGAGGCCTATTTTTCGTGCCTCCTGCCTGCTTGGATTTGTTGCATCTGGTCTCCCATGAGTCTTCCAGAGCACATGCTGTACATTAATTAGCTATTCTGGGACATAAGTCTGTACTTATTCAACCTTAACGACCCTGTTGTGCCACAGTACAATTACAGTGTTCAGCAAATTCCCGCGGTCATTGCTCAGACCTTGAGTTTTCCATCATCAGCCTATTATTTTATAACCTTGGTTACGCAAAAAACCCGTGGAAACCAGCTCGTAGGTCCGATTTCCTTTTATCGATGCGGCATCCGAGTGATTTCTTCACTGCGATTGAGCTACATTTCATTCTGCTTTGTTCAGAAGCAATGCAACTGTAAAACGATCAGAATTGCGCATGATGCACACATTTCTTCTGACACGCTGATTTCTCAAGGCTTCAAATTTAAATCCCTGCCTAGAAGCATTAAATAGTTGAGTTACAGCATCAATCAACATCTCGATCAGCCCCCTGCTGATGCATTATGTAGTCATTTTGAGCTATGGGCCAAGCAAGCCTCTGTAATTGCACCTTTAACCTCCATCACTTCCTGTGAAGCCGTGCTCTGAACAACAATAAAGAACGGTGGCTGCGCTGGAGCGCTGCCAGCGTGCAGCAATACACAAAATAATAGCAGGCACTCGATTAGATTTATGGCTGCACAATAACACAAAAGTGTTGACTCAGTGCCTAAAAAGCTCTTTTCTGTCACTTGCACTGGAAGCTGCGGCGGCAGTTTATTGCTATAATCAGATAGAACTAAATGAGGCACCGAACCAGATGTAACACAATTACACTTTAATTAACGACGTTCCGCTGCTCGGTGACATTTCTGCTCACTCACGGTGTCTCCGCTAAGATGACACTGGCTACTGGTCCAGGTCTGGCTCCTGGCTTTTCTTCTTCGAGTAAATCCTTTCACGACCAGCAGGCTCGTGTCAAATCCACACGTTAATTAACCCGATTACGAAGTTTAATGTAGGTATAGTAAATATTCCTTTATTGTTAATGCCGTTTAATTGTCTTATTCAGCTGTTAACGGGTCCGTCGTTGACGCTGCTGAGGTTAATGAAGGATCTGTCTCGTATCACAGCTCAGTGCTACGTCGTCTCCAGCTTCCAGGTGCGCAGCCAAAGGGACCGTTTCTGTTGTGTGTAATTATTCTTGAGGTGGATCTGTTGCTGTCAGTCTGAGATGCTGACAAAGGATGCCCTTTGCCTTTGAAGTACTTCATCTTGCCTCAGGTAAAAGAGTCCATAACTTGGCAAAGAGGAAAATTTTTTGTTTGGTTCCCAGCCTCAGGCAGGCTTTTAAACCAAGTGGGCTCCTCTGATGTTGAAATACACACATTACACATACAAAACAGTCCGTTGAAGGAAAAGAGGAGCGACTCTGCCCAGCTCATTTCACAAAACTACTACTGGCCCACTTTGTCAAGAGAGTATGCTGCACATTTCCTTCTACCTTTTGACAGAGCAAATCAGAATCCAGTAAAAGCTTGTCTGGCTGCATTATTAATGCCACCGGAGTGAAAGACGTAGCGTCCAGATATTCACCTGGACGCACGGCAGCAGGAACATGAACATCCAGAGTCTGGATTCTGTCTGTGTCCGCGTTTTAACGTTTAAGTAAGAGCGAAAGCAAATGAGCTGTGAAGGTTTGAAGGCGTGAAGCCGCTGGAACGTCTTCATCGAGCGTCTCACGCGTGTTCTGCAGACGCAGCCTTTCTCTTTCACCTCCGGAGCAGAGGCGGCCGTGTTTATTATTCAGCGTAAGTCGCACAGCAGCCCAGCTCCACCTTTGGCTCATTTCCGAACAATTTTCAAGCTTCCTGTAAAATGAATATGCATTGCCTTCGCAGTGAATCCATTTGCGAGACAGAATGATAATGAAGAGAAAGTGCTTTCAAAAAAACTCAATTAATCTCATGCAAAACGGCTGCTCAATGCCTCTAATGAGATGCCATTTTAATAAGTGAGTATGTTGTACAACAAAGCCATTTGGTAAACATTATGGCTTATTTGTTGGATGACATGCAAGCGATGAAGTGATTCAGATTTCGTAAAAAATAGAAACAAAAATCAATGTTTTATGTAAAAATGCAGGAGTACAACGCGCAGTCGTTAACAGAGCTGTAGGTAAAGCTGCGACAACAATAGACAGCGGTGTTGAAAATAACCTTTAGCTGTGTGCAACGTTTGGAAAGTAAGAAACGTTATTCATGGATGCAGGCGCCGCACCAGAACCCGCTCAGCGGCTGATGCTCGGACGCGTCGCAGGCTGAAATGGACTCGGAGCCAGGCTGTGTCAAAGCTGAAAATCGCTACGAGACGGATCGGATTCGAGCGGTAATCGGTAGCTTGTAAACAACACAGCTTTCAGAAGAAAACAAATCTACTTGTTATCGACTCGCCGACTGCATCTCTGCCTGCTTGAATGTGTTCACTTATTCATCAAGGTGGAGAGGGCCCGTTCCTTTCTCCCACTCTGGGCCCGAGCGGGATCGCTCCCTGCTGTCGGAGCGCTGGGGCAGACGCCATTACAGATGCACGGTGACCAGTGAGGTGAGCTGCCCTCATCCAATATGCATGACCCATGCGTGTGCAGTGCAGCTGCGTTGAGCAGCGAAGGTGTTGCACCCTCAGCTGTCACAGGAGGAAGAGAGACGATGGATGGAAGGCAGCTTTAAGAGGCCGCTGGGATATTTTCACGTTATCTTATTGCATCCATGTCGCTGTCTGACCCGTGCTCCACAGATCTGCTCTCCATTCAGGTAGAATAATACTTAGCACAAAGTGGGCAAAGTGCATGAATATGAAGAGAGGAGTGACAGGCGCCGGGTGGGCAGAGACCGTCCTTAGAATTAGCTCAAAGTTTAGCAAAATGCATCTGTGCTTTGATTTGATCTCCAGCTGGACGCGCTTCCCGCTCTGCTGCTCAGCCGAGAGAGACATCAAGGGTCTCGCTTGTGTGTCTGCCACCAGTTTTCCTTTACCTCCCGTCCTTTCACTTTGCTGAGCTGATGTCACAACAGACGATTCAATGTTTCTACGTCACTGTAACAGATTTTTAGTCAAATGAAGATCAACAGCTTCTCTGTTCATTTCTAATCCTCGTCCTCTGATCCACATTCGTAACGATTCAGTAAGTAGCTTCAACACTTCCCTGACCTCCCGACTCTGCAGACACTCTCTACTGTCTTTGTGACAGTGGATGCATGTCACTGACTCCCCGCGCTCATTTATTCTTATCTCCTATCGGAGATGCGGCCGATCGTTGCCTCGTGTTCAGCCACCTGCACAGGCTCCGGTTTGTGTCTTACTGGCATGAAATGCATCTCAAATATGGATGTTGTTGGGAAAGTCCAGTAAAAACAACTGAACAGTACGACCGTATAAACTAAAAGGATAAAAATTCTAACGTTGTCCGTTTCAATTTCTGATGACCCACCAGAAAAGAAATGAGGCTCTACCTTAGTTTAACAAAGACATCTGTGTTATTGTGCCCCACTTATCAAACTAGGACAGAGTATCCCTCACACTGTTCAGCCAGAATTCCTGTGAATTCATAAAGCAGAGAATCACCATCCATCTGACATTTTTCGCTGGGGAAATGGTGGCAATAACTTACTGAGTTGGCATTTGGCAGTTGGACGTTTGCGCCTCGGGGACCGAGCTGGAGTTTAGAGACGCGAGGAGCAGGGAACAAGTTTTCCTCTTGCGAGAGGATCCGCTTTATCAGTCACAGCTGTCGAGGGGCCGGCCCTGGCGGAACCCCTACATGTGGCTGTACACGCCGCGCGGCGGGGAGTCTCTCGAAATAGAAGACAATAATATGCATGGTGGACTCTTCAAGGAGGCAATGTAACGCGCCATACGGGAGCCGGAGCAAGCAAAATATGGAAACATTGCTTTAGACACAGTTGTCTGATGTGGCTGATAGCTTTCATTCGTGACTCTGACAGCAGCAAAGGATTTCTACGAACGTATCAATTCTGGGTACGCGCTTACAAACAGCTTTGAGTGTAGGACAGATGACAGAAAACGATGTGGCTTCCACATGCTTCCATTATTCACAATAAAGCGCCAATATTTCCCAGCAGATGTAAACCTCAGAATTCCTGCAGCCAAAGAAGGGCTGTAAATGTCACGGATCCATAAATTACCAGCAGAGACTGACACGTTCACTGTCACTGTCCCAATGTAACATTGCTTTCACTGTGTTTGTTGTAAACAGACGACCGGATGGAGTCTTGGTACCAGGACGACCAGTCCAGTTGGTAATTAATAGAGAATCTGCTTTACTTTGAATCCGCTAACAGAGCAGTGATCCTTTCAGCCGAACCTCTGACAGCAGCAGTCACAATCTGATAAATGTCATTCCACACTTGGGTAACTGAATTATTTAGCCATGTTCCCACTGACATCTGATGTAATTCATTCTCTCTCTAGCTCGTGCGCCCTCCTCCTCGTGATAAATTAGATTGACATCTGAGCTCTGGGTAGACTAAAGAAATGGACATTGATCCACTTAACCCAGTGCAGGGCCATCTTCCACCGCACGGCCTCCTTTCCCTTCCAATCTCTCCTCCCAGTCAATTATCATGAACGAAACCTCGTCTTTGATGTGTTTGAGTTTCGTCTCCACGAGAGACATTTGCACGCATTTATCAGAATCTCAGCACAGACAGAAAAACAAGACGTGTTTTCCTTGGCGATATGTGGAAATTACAGTCTTGTCAACAGGCAGACAGACCGTTCAATTAGACGCTCGGAGCAGCTCAGCGATGATCCAATCAGGAGGAGAGTCGACTGGTTAATATGGCGAGTCACGTCTGAGCTCCCTTATCTCCGGGTAATGCCGCTCAACGCGAACTCGTTCCACCTGATTTGGAGAGCAGTGAGACCCCCCCCAACCTGGGGAGGCGCTGGATGGCGGAGAGCGCAGCCCACACGCTCCGCACCGCTGGCATCGCTTTGACAGTAACTGCTGACATTTAGCTAAGACAACAACGTGACCCCAGGGGCACAATTTTGAGCACAAAGGTCAAAAGCTGGACTTGGGCCCCGCCACCACGTGGGAACGCTGCGTGGTACGTGTTGACACCCTTAAACTAATGTTGAAAGACACCGGTGAACTCACAGATAATATTTGGATGAAGGTGGAAATGTAAAGAGATGGAATCATGAAGCACAGCTTAGTGGCCTCGTCACCCACACTACAATTATTACGCTTTCACTCAAACCCGGCGACATTTACTGTACATTATGTCTTTTTATAACATGTTTGCAAAGAGGCCATTTCACAGAGTGCTCGGAACCTTGAACTGCTCCTGTGGCTCTAAAAGCCATGAATAAAACATTCGGCGCTATCATGATGAGGGAGTCGGCATCTCCCGCTCATCGCCACACAGGCTCGGTGGAGCTGGTGTCCCTCCATTGACTGCCGGTTGTAATTCTCTCAAGAGATTGGAGCTGACAATCTTAGGCTCGCCAGACACAAAATCCTGTTTATCTGTCAGGACGAGCGGCTCTAGCCCACCATTCTCTCCAGCTCTGTGTGTAAGCTCTCTAGGCAGACGAGGACTTAGACAACACGAAGACAGAAAGACGGCTCGATGGCCGTCAACACTCCCGACTCAGAGAAGTTCGGTCAGTTGCGGCTGACTTGACGCTGCAGAGACGCAAACTTCGAAGACTAGATTGACTTTCATGTTCTTTTGAAAGACGTGACTGAGGTTAACTCTGACTTTCTTTGTGTATGTTAAACTGAGGCACTACACAACATATCAAGCTGTATTTGAAGAAAGTTTTGGTGGCTCCTCACTGCCTTACACGGATCTTTCTACAACTCGGAGGAATCCGATGTGACCTTTGGAGGAATCTCCAGAGTGATCAGAGACTCTGAGGAATCAAAGCGTGTTCAGCCTGGAAAACACGTGAACGATCAGTGTTTCTGTTTCCGTAGCTTACACACGACTCGTCATTTAAGACTCAGGACAGAGGGATTACAGAGCACAAAGCTTGGCCAAAGAGGACAAATGTGTAACTCGGTGAAAGATGGCAGCTGTGGCCGCCTCGTGAGCCAAGGTGCGAAGTGGAGAGTGAGAGGGGAGTGTTGATGGGCTTGCTGGGTGAAAGAGAGTGATGTGAGGCTAAGGTCGGGCAGATGGTGGCTGATAATGAGGGCGTAGAGGTGCAGGGAGGAGGGAGCCATATTGCTCTCAGGCTTTGGCTCGACAGAACAGCTTCAGCACAGACTTCAGCACCAGAGAGGGGGAGCGAGAAAGTGCTGTAAGCGTGGGAGGTAGCGCGAGGAGGGAACAATACGGCCTTTAAAAAGCGAGACGCCCGCACTCGGATCCACCTACTGGCACCGAACAGGGAAACTATTTCTGCAGTCGACTCCTCTGGGTACAGTCACTCCTGGAATCTTCTTCCAGGGTCTTGACCTCACCTTCATTAGTGGCTTGACATTAATGCATAATTAATAAGAAACAAATGAGTCTATGCTAATAAAGCAGCTAGAACTATGACAAGGAGAGAGTTGTTGTGCTCTCAGGCCAAGCTGGCGGACGACCTCGGCTTTCGTTTCCACAGGCTCCATGAGATTATTGGAGAGGAGACAATTTGTGGATTTTCTGCGACAGTAAGAAATGGAAACGATTGGATGTGGTTAAAAACGTCCGCACGAGAGCCGCTGTGGAACATCTGCACGCCTGCAGTACAGCCCTTTAGTGAATCCGTCTAAAAATGTAAGCTCCAAAAAGCCGTCAGAAAATCTAATGAAGTAATAAAATGATGTGTCCTAATCCGGCTTAGATGTCATAATTTGTGCTGGCAGAGAAATGTGTGCTTTAGCAGTTTCACATTAACATCCTGATAGGATTTCCTACGGGCGATGACAGCGCTCTGCGCTAATTCTTCGAAGAAAAAAACACGGGCGTCACTCGCCCTTTTTTATGCAAACACTCTGATTAGGCTTCACGTTTCTGAAAAGGGAGATGTGTGCTTTATTAAGTCCCTGCCTCCCACTCCTCTTTCTGCCTCATTTGGTCATGATGACAGTTGACAAGCCCCGCTGATTTTTCATTAACACGCCACACCGTCACCAGAGCGTCAGTGGTAGGCAGGAAATGAGCTCATATCAATACACCGGCTGACATCTCGCACACAACGCATCTTAAGTAGACACTGACTGCGCCACGTGGTCGGGGGTGGGGATGCTATCGATCAGGCTACATTATCGTAATCGATCTACATGCTCTCCCGGGGGGTTCAAACTCTGCCGCCGCTTAAAGTACGCGCACGGGTCCCGTACAATACACAGGAACCGCGATAAGATTCAACACTTTCATCATCTGAGGCATTTCATCAACTCTGTGATCTCACTGGAGAATAATCACGTTGCAACAGAAAATCTAATTATTGGACTCATTAATGCGCTGCTTGATTTGGTTTTTGCTTTAGGTCAGTGTAAGAGAACGTTAAAAGGATTGTTGATCTTCATTTATGACAGAGCATCTGATACACGGGCAAGCTCCCAGCGCTTCAGAGTCAATACCAGCATCACTTCAATACCTTTCATTATGGCAGGTATAACACTTCAGTGCCTGGCTTATTTTCTCCTTTATCTCGGAGGCTGGAAGAGGAAATAAAGCCACAGGCGAGAACCTCGGCTCCATAAGGGATAAAATCTATTCTCTATTATTGCACTGCTGTTGCTTGAGGGCCGTCAAGCTAAAGGTAATGGCATCGCCTGTGATAAATTTATGGCCAAACTGCTCCGTGTTCCATGAGGACTACAACACGCCGGGAATTGGCCGGACTGTTGGAGTCACAGCTAAGATGACAAACGACGCTCCGGTGACAAATCAACAGCGTCATTTACCGCGTCACTTACATGACTAAGTGTGCTTCAACGCCAGCCGGAGCGTTCTGTGTTTACACGTCGTGAACCGCTAAGATCCCAAGACGACGTGGTGCGAGTTGCCTTGGAAACCGTGCACGAGGGCAACAGAAAGCAGCCCAACAGGTGAGAGGGACCCGAGCCCCGGCCTCAGGTTTCCTCCATTTGTTCTCTCCTCTTTGCCGTCCCAGACAGGGAGGCTGCTCAGTGCCAATTAATCAATGCTTGCGGCTGAAGCAAATTGGCAGTGTGTCAGTGGCGCTAAGCTAACAGGACACTAAAATGGCCCCACATTTTCATCTTTTATAGGGCATAAGACCATCTATTAAAGCAGGACATGGCTCCACCAGGACCTCACTTTTGTCATCATGCACTAAATAATAATTGGTTTAGCAAAGGTTAATTGCTCAATAGATACTAGGCCATTGGAATTTAATTGTGCTGTTAAATGCCTCAGTTGTAGCCTGTGCTCACATGACTTGGACTGAATGGAGACGGTTTGGAACCCGTAGGACCTTTAACAGCTGGAAAGGTTCTGCTCTCATTTAAACACTAGTTGATTTTCCACCAAACCATTCATCCATCCAGCAGAAAACTCTCGAAGCCCTAACTTTCATTCATTAATTAAGCGCTTTCTATGACGTTGTTTTTTTAGCCCTCCAGCCTCTTGTCTCGTCTTTGCTAGATATTCATAAGTCAGCAGGATCAGCTGCGTGTGGGAACTGTCTCTCCCTCAGCAGATAATGTGAACATTAAAATGCCTATCTGGGATTTTGTGAGTGTATCAGTTATGCATATTAATTCTTATGTTCCCCAACAGAGTGCGTTGTGTGGCAGATGGAAAATATGTTCTCTGCAATATTTTTCCCTCAATCCAAAGTCATTCAATGCACACATTTATTGCAGCTATATTTCTCCAGTGTTTACACATGCGATAAATATAAATAACCACAAGTTCAATGAAAGATACAGACGTCTACAGAGCTAATTCAGCGTGTGAGTGACAAATGTCCTGCCTCCCTCCATTATCCTTCTGCTTGTTGTGATATTAACATTGAACTGCATCAGGACATAAGAAGGCAGCAGAGACACTCGTACCTATTTAGAAGTATTTGCCGTTTGAAGAATATGTCGTCACCGGCTGGAGCAGGGCCAAGGGAGTGATTTCAAGGAACATCCTGTCAAGAACAGGACCTAATGGAAGCCTTATGAATTATGAGACAGCATCCATTCCAACGCAAAGGCAGGCGAGGCAGGGCTGTATGAAATGAACCTGCGCTGTTTATCAGGCCTCCCCTGACAGGTCTGCTGGAATCGCACCCCATCAAGTCAACTAAAACATAATGACTTTGTTTACGTTCCTCCTCCTGCCTCCCAGGACACGTTTGACCCAATTATGACAAGTCGCTGCAGGAAGTAACTCAACTAGCTACGAAATGAGGCGTTTCACCTTCTTCCTCATGTTTTTGCTAAGCTGCCATTAGCTGTTAACGCTCTGTTCGATGGCCCGGTCCCGGGTCCGGCTCCGTCTGGTGGGCACCGCTGGGCTTTCCCTGACAGAAAAGGACAAATATTTACGCGTCGCTTTAACTTCGTAACACTAAATAAAAACAATATGCTCAAATGTCACACACAGCGTCCTGTGGTCGCAGCGAAGCTGGGAAGTCGTCAGGCTGCTTCGTACCTGGCTCATCCTTTGAGGGGAGGCTGCCACTGGCACTGATGCTCATTTCCTTTATGTGACATGTGTCATGACTTCGCCTTGTTCTTGGTGCGTTATTGCTTGTGGTGTTCCAATGATAAAAGCAATTTCCTCCTCGGTATCAACACAGTCTGACACACAGGCAGAAGGTGAGTTTTTCATGTCGCTGTACTCGTGTTACGCTGCGGGCTTCCCCTCAACCGACGCGTCTGTCTGCGTACCTTCACGTCTTCCCGTGAGGCGCTGCACATGATTGGGTCCCGGTGAAATTAGATGAACTGTCAACTTCCCGCTGTGTTTGTTGTGAGAGACCCTGCTGCCAAACGTTTGACACGATGTCACATGGAAAATCGCCACCGCTCCGGCAGAGCTGCCAGCCCTGGCATCTGACCTCTCGGCACGTCCGAGCCGCTACAAGTGCTTTCCATCTCCTCTGACTGCTCAACCTGTCAATCTGCCTATTCAAAGGTTTCCCCTTTCTCGGGGAAAAGCTCATTTTCGCTTCCCCTTGGCCCAGTCAGTAAGTGTCACTTCACTTTAGATTTCAGTGCCTCCCTGCAGTCCTGCACTAAAGCTCCCGCAGTTGGAGTTCTGTCTACTGGACCTGCTGTCCAATTAACACTGTGGGGTAGTGGGGATTAAAACAACTTTCCGCTGAGTTGCTGGGCTGATGCCGCTGCCTTACATCCACACACAGCAGCAGACGACAAGCTGAAAATAACATCTAGGCAAATCACAAGAGCAGATATGTTTCCCCGCTAACACGCGTTGACGGGTTTGGTGCTGATTGGATCGATATGTTTTCCTCTTGTTTTAAATGCCGGAATTTCCGAGCCGCCCTCTGGTGTGTGTCCCGTTAGCCCGGAGGTCTGCCAGCGCCGCGGAGGGGTTGAATCTTAACGCAGCCTGATGCTTGTCAAGCTTCCAATCTGCTGCACATTGCCAGCCTGTCTGTGAGAGTAATGAGAGACCCAGAGATTTCCTCAAAGATCGCTGGATTAGGAATTCACAGGAGCCGCCGCTTCGGCAGGACGACAGCCCCCTTTTCTCTGCAAATCAATTGTAATTTTGCTCTCTGTGTCAATATCCTGCTCGTGGCTCTCATTCGCACTTACGTTTAGCAATGCTTCCTTGGTTAACTGGCTAACAACCGCTGAGGACGTGTGATTATGTCGAGCATCGTTGTTACCGGGCGAACATGGCAGCGTGGGAAGTCGTCTGTTCAGCCATCTTCCCTGTCCTCCAGTCTTCCAGGCCGTTTGGCGAACAACTGCCACCACTCTCCTGTTGATGTCGCAGCAGTGTTCTGGCATATTGCTTTTCTCTCTTGGCCTTCCCATCTTCCCATCTTCCCATCTTCCCATCTTTCCATCTTCCCATCTTGCTGCTGTTCGTGTGCAAGACCACGTTGCTGCAGCAGAAGCTGCCTGTGGCAACATATTAAAACAGGGTCATGTGCTGCCTTTCCCCAGGGCTCCTTGTCAAATTTTGGTTTTGATGTAACGAGTGTGTTTCAGGTGAGGGTGAAATGTATGCAGGCAGCCATCTCCCCTGAATAAGCAATGACTGTGGTTAAAGTCTCCCCGAATCTGCAGGAAGTACAGATTTATAAAACTGAAAAGCTTCTTCGAAATCACGTTAAGAGTTTGAGGAAATGCTCTATATATTTAAACTGGTTTCCCCCTTGTGATGCGTTACTCTCCATTATTCATTCATATTCATAAATATTCAGACTTTTGACACAGGGAGGCAGATACAGTAGAAGTCAATGGCTAGTTGAATGCAAAGACAAACAAACACACTGGGGATGCACTAACCCCATCGGCCTCGCTTGCATCTCAAAGAAATTGTGACTTTCAACAAACCCTGCTGCATTTCGTCCTCTGGCGACCATTTCCTAGCATTTACCTCCCCAGATACACACATCAGACATTAGTGTGCCATATTTGAAGGATAAAAGGATGCAGGCACTTTTAGGAAACCATGCCGCCACAAAGAGAGCTGTGGGAAGAAGCTCGGAAAAGGCGGATGTTCCTGAGAGGCTGGAATGTAACCATCAACCCCATAATCACAAAATTGTCCTCAACAAAGGCAGCCAAGGCTTTTTTGTCATTTCCCGTATGTTATGAGCAGCCGAGTAAAAAATTGCCTGGCATGGGCTCATAGTTATGTTCCTCTGCCTGATTGTTTAGTTTCCCGAAGCCTGTTTCTGGGCTTGTGGCTCACAGAATTTGGTCTGAATTTGTGCACGACAACGCATGTCGTGCGCAGTAATGCGACACTAAAGACGCGGGAAAATTAGCTTCATCTAAAACAGGTGTCCGGTCTGACCCATACGCAGGCGAGGCTGTCTGCACCCAGCAGGCGACCTTTGTCGGTCTCCGCTGGCTCTACCCTCATTGTTAGATGCTCCCTGGGAGTCAGTGTATGTTATCAGTGATCATCAAAGGCCCTGTCAGGAAAGTGTGGAACTGGGGCTTCCACGGGTCCGGGACGCTCGGCACATCCAAATGAGACAGGCTTATTAATTCTTCAAAAGCTGCACGGCTTCCTTTTCCCCAAGACTCATTTTGGTACATTTAAGGACGATAAAAGCTCAGCCAGGGATCTCTCCTGCCTCTTTCTCACACATACATCATACATAATGCAGACACATGCATTCGCTTGATCTCCAGAAGATATTACCTTTTTGCTTTAAAATAGCTGTCATGTTTCAGAGTCTTTTGTAGGGAAGGAAGTAAGGACGTTTCAGGGACAAATATTCAGAGTTAAACACACAGAATGAAACCAGCTGCTCCTGCTCGTAGACACAACGTGTGTTCTTCACAAGCGACGCTGTCAGGGGCCAAGCGCTCGCTTTTCGTAGGAGTGTAGGTCAAGAGGGGCAGCTTCAATGGAAATGAAGGACTCATGCAAAGTTTCTCCTGACATTGCGGCTATTCACGTGAAGAAGACAAAGTCATTAATTCTCCAAAATGAAGCCGCCAGCGTCTCCTAATGCAAGAAGCACCACGTTAAAATGAAAGCTGCTGTAACGGAAGGGAACCGAACGGGACACAGCCTCGAAATTCATTCCGGCTTTTTTCTATTGCTGTGCGTCAGATTATGTCCGAAGCTTTAATTATCTTAATTAGTCCTGCATTTGCCATCAGGAAAGCTCCTCGAAGCCAAGTGGTTCTGTGACCAAACTGCTGCTTAGAAATGCACATAATGTGAACGTCACATGAGAAGTTTAATTGGCAAATTCTTGGTTCTGAAGGGTTGATTCTGATTGGAGAGGCTCCGTCGTGGTGGCCACACACTCACGTAAAGAGTCGGACTCTTTTTCTCCCCCACTGCAATAAGTCATTGTACAGACCAGCTGATCTGATTAATACGGGGAGTTTTAGTTTTACGACTGAATCGCCTCAATAGGGGAAAACTGTTCACAGCGGACACTGATGAAGTGGAGAGAGTGGGAGCTCAACTCTTTAACTATGGAGGATAATTGAATCCACTCTAATAACACCATTAAATTGATGATGTCAGTACCTCAACCATTATAGTTGGAATTTCTATGGATTCCCTTTCCCTTCAATCACACACGTCAGGTTCCTGGGCAGCGACTGATGAAACACGGTTCACGTATAAGTACATTGTGACAAAGCGTCCGTCCTGCTACTGTGTGGCCACACGGCTGTGCATCAGTGGTCGTCCACCAACCCAGGGAGTTTTATTATTATTTAATAAAACATACGTGGCTGTTATGAGATATCGAAAGACTCTTGTGACATTACATCATTGATTCATTTGCCGTAGTCACCGGATTTCCTTTCAGACACCAGAATAAACTTGTGCCTGGCAGCTTTGGAGCGACTTGGTGAAGCAGGTAGCAACAGTTCCCCAAAATGTTTCCGTCTGTCTGTGCAGGCAGACGCTCAGAGACGAGGTGCAAAGTAGAAAGTTTGATGATTCACCTGCGTTCACGTTCCCGCGGCTGTTGTCGTACTCGTAGCCACTGCTAAAAGGTCTTCGATCAGGCGCAGCCTCAGAGAGCGCGCTGCCCTCTGGTCCCACGTGTGCACTGGATAATGTGCTGGGTCTCACCCCGAGGTGCAGGGGACCTCGCTGCAGGGCCAGATGCCGCTCGTCCGCTCAGGCAGGTCGCCTCTTTTGGGCGCGTAGCCCAGTTGACTTGTTCAGCCAAGCAAAGCCAGCGGCGACTGCCAGGGGGTTAGAGGTCAGCGTAAGCCGCCGTGGGCCGCCGCAGCCCACTGAGTCCGAACAGCAGGACCTGCTAAGTCCAGCACTTCACCAACACATCAACAGGAGAGGACGGGATCGTATCTGCCACACAGTCAGGAAGGACACAAGAAGGTTTCTAATAAGCCGAGGTAACGATGCGTCTGTCAGGAGGCGCGACGGCCTCTCTTTGTTAGTGAGATGCACATCAACGCACACGTGTTCTCCTCAGGCAGTCAGTCATAATAATGTGGAGTTGATTTCCCGTCTGCGGCCTGACTGGAAAACGACCGTATCCGTTCCAGGCCAAACACGTTTGCCCACACATCAGTGAGAAGAGGCCGCGTAGCTGTAGCAGTACATCTCTTTAGCCGCGAGCTTGCTCACAGCAGTGTCAGTTTCTTCTCTAAGTCCCTCAAGGCTGCTGGTACAAAAGATACTTCAGTTCAAGGACCGTGAGAGGAGGAGGGCGAAGGGGGTGAAGGGCTCCTCCCCTAACGCCGCCTCGCCACACGAAAAGATAATTGTCTCCTCCTTACCCAGAGAGATGGGTGTATTTCTGTGACCTATACTAGCTGCTCTTCTCCTCTCCTGCACAGCCTGAGATGTCACAGTGGTTTGCCATAATTACTTTTGCTGATAGAGGTGAGAGAGGACATTTGCATCAGATGGAGGCGCCCGGTAGTTGGGTCTCTCCGTCACCATATGCAGCTTTTAATGTCGCTGTAATCTCGAAAGGTTAGCACTGGCAGCGCCACTGTATATCTCCATAAGTAGCTGATTCAGTGGTTTGGAAATGGGTTTGACATTGAGTTTGTGAGAACACACAACAAAAAAACCAAGCACGCACAAAGAGAAAAGCATCTCAGAGGAGCGATGTTGTGCATCTTCACTGTTCAATCGCTTTTTTAATACATCCTCCAGGACTTCGGAAGCGAAACGGCCAAGGTCAAGATGTGATTTCTTTACTCAGAAGCGGTGGAGATAGACGTGTAGTGTTGGCACCGTTGCATCAGGCACGTTTATCTAACGCACAGCTGGAATCTGACAACAGTTACTTTTCCTTTTCATAAATAAAGGAAACTGCAACTTGCATGAAATGATTTTTGAAACGAGTTATTTACGTTCTTAGGAGATTGTTTGGGGTTAAGAGACAAAGTTTTTTTAAGCTGGAATTAAAAACGCTGTGAAGTGTAAACACACGGTACAGATGGTGTTTTTGCAGCACTAACCAACCAACGTCAGGCCGAACTGCGCCGCCCATAAAGTCTGGTATGATGAATGTTGGTAAATTTCAAAATGGACTCACAGGAAACCCATCCATCCAAATTCTGCCTTTTACTCAGCTCTAATTCTGTATATCTGACACAACAAAAGTCCAATAACAAATCACCGTCGGACAAGCTGTTCCTCCCAATCAGCCCCGTAATTAGTCACACACAACAATTAGAGCCTTGAGGTGTGAACAGAACTTTGTGACAACTTTCTATAGATTTCACCAGCAGCTAATGTCCCACGTCTGATTGGTATTCAGGACGGGAATCCAGGGCTTCGAGACGTGGCTTCTGTTTGCTCTGCTATGAGAGTGACATTCAGTGTGAATGAACAAACAGTCAGACAGCTAATGGGGACGTCACCGCGAGGTTGGACGAGTTAAATAAATCTATTTGATCATATTAGCACAACAAAAATACAAATATCCTATTAAAGAATTACTTAAGCAGATGTTAGTGTCAGGCAGACTGAATATTGTTTAATAATAAGACGCCTCTTACAGGACAAAGCTCTGGACAGTACGGCGCCGACGTGTCCTTGAAGCCAGTTGCATGCTGATGCTGCATCTCTGTCTTTGTGCCGTTGTTTTGATTCTTCCCAGTCTCCCCACTCGGAGAAAATGCTTGTGCCTCCTCTAAATCCCAGCGCTCCCAGAGCAGACGCGATTGTTCATCATTCTCCTTGTTTTGTTTCAGGGTTCTGGTGACATTTTCAAAGTGCCAGATCCTTGCCTTGAGACACTGTGCGTGCGCCCACACCTCTCCGCCCCCAAAAATACACACACGAACGCACACGTAGGCAGCAGATACACACATTCCTCGCCTGGAGCGAGGGCCCTCTGTGCTCCTCTACCTCAGAGAAGCTGGAGCTTGGCATAGAGAGGAGGCTCCGGTGGATTCTGTGCTCCGCCTGCCAATGCTGCTCTTTTGATCTGCCGCCAGCTGATGACAGATCTACATTAGGCTCATAGTCTTCTCTCTCTCTCTCACGCGCTGCTTCTCCCCTTCTCCTCCCTGACACTCGGGCAAAATGTTACTGTAAGAATACGCGCATCGGTGGGAATCTACATCCCGTGGGGTCGGCACTGCGAGAGGAATAAAGAAGGCTGTGTCTGCAGCTTGCAGAGAAACACCATGTGGGTGTAAACCGCAAATAGTGCAATAACAACAAGTGAGAGGAGGAGAGGGGAGCTTTACCTCTGCCTGTACGCGTTCGCCTTTTCATACACAATAGCCCCTTAAATGACGTCTACGTCTGAGTAAAAGAGTCCAACCTGTGAGCGATGTGAGCAGACTCCCTCTGTCAGGCTGCAGCTTAATGTGTCTGGTCGATAACAAGCAATTTCACATTAGCTGCACAAAGTAGTTTTAAGATTGCAAAAATATATTTTCTATTTAAACCTGAAAAGATTTTGGAGGCAAAGTTGCTTTGCAGGGATTAGTACAAGCTGCCAAACAATAAGCGTAGCTGTTAGGAATCCATCTCGTAAAGAAGATGAAAATGAAAAGCTTTATGAGCACAAAGAGATTTTTATAAGTTGTCTTTCGCTAAATGTAAAAATGCTTCTGTAATAATTGCAAAAGTTGCGAAAAGCGACAATCGAGGCAACATAGTTGGAGGAGAAGACCTGCATCTGATGATCCCCAGAAAAAGCTCTCACCAACATGAGAAACAAACACAGCCTGAGAGCATGCGACGCTCATACCCTCAGCAGAACCACCGGCGCTTGTTAGATCACCAGCCGGCCGCTTTATCGAGCTCCTCACAAAGCAGACGTGCAGAGATCGGACGCACATCCCCTGACGCCCGTGTGTGACGGTGCATCGGTAAAATTCATACTTAAAGCGCTGTTGAAAAGTAGAGTTAGAGCAATTACACGGGACGCGCGGCTAACAGCTGCTGATGAACGAGCAGTGACGGGCGGTGATGGAGCCTCAGCAGTAGAAAAACACAAGCAGCTGTTATTTCCAAAGGGGATCATCTGCTTATTACTGTGATATCCACCAGGAGCAGCTCACCATCGCTTTACTTAGCACGACAGGCAGCTCTGAGCGAGGCGCCACGTTGCTCTGCTGGGTGAAACCAGTCCTTTTGCTCTTAGCCACTGCTGTTTTGCATCAGTTCATCCCACATGGTGCGATTGAGAGAATCATTTTAAAGAGGAGGGAACACAATCCCAACAAAGAGAATCGGCTTGGAGCTGGCTGCGCTGCTTGCGACCGCCGTTAGTCAGCGAGCTGCTGCTTCGCAGGCAGTGAATCGGCCTGTCACAGTGCAGTTGCCTCCGGAACGGTCCCCACCACCACCACCACGGAGAGAACGCCGTCATCTCACCCCATGTTCGAGCCACGTTGGCCGCATCCATTCCAGTGCACCGGAGCTATTTAAGGAAGCCTTCCATCACAAGGAGGCGAAAGAGATGCCGAGATGCATGCGAGAGATGCTTGAGATGAGACAGGACTGTAAGCGTGAACGCGGAGCTCACACCTATCGCTCATAACTCAGCGGCTGTCAGGAGCCGGCGAATATTACCATTGCATCTATCAGGAAATATCCTACAAATGTCAGCTCGACGGCACGACGAGTCGCTGATTGCTGTGCTTGTCAGGCCTGTTGAGGTAAATGTCAAAGCAAAGTGTTGTATGTAAATGACTAATGTGAAGTCTATTGACTCATTGTGCTTCCACTCAGGTGCTTTATTCTGGCTTTGGGTTTTACTGCATTAACAGGCCTGGGATCAACTCGCTTCCTTTCTTTCTTCTTGCCTACAGGACTGATTTGTGTTGTGCCTGCTGCTCCTTGTTCTGGGGGCATGTTATGAGGTTCTCGCCGCATCCTTTTGTGACAAACACGTATTAATTTCCTGCCGTCCGACAGCAGCCTGCACCGCGGCGTCGCTTTCAAACCCAGGCGCTCGTCCCAGCTCTGTGCCAGTCTGTCGTGAAGAAGAAACATCTGTTTACATGAATCTTTAATGTGAGCCCACGCTGGCACGCGAAGCAGATGAGATGGCGCAGGATCGACTCGCCGCTCGATGGAACTTTTCTCAAGTGCTCGTCGCTTCTGAGCGGCCAACGCGTCATTAAAAATGCGGCTAAGGAAACGAAAACAGCTACAGCAGTTCACAAGGTTCTTGTAAAGAGGTTTTTCATCGGTGGGAGATTAGTCAAAGCAGAACAAGTGATTCTACGGAAATGTAGAGGCCTCCTTCACACAGTCACCTGGTCCAGAGTCTGCTCCAAATGTGTAGCGAGTGGGTTCCGGTGTTCTTATACTGATTAAACATTATATATAAGAACTAGTCATTGTTTCAATAATTGCACTAGTATTGATTCAATAACGGAGTGTTTACATTTGAAAAGCGAGTCAAACACATCATCTGCTCACTTTTGCCAGATTTGTGTTTTATAGAAATAACATTTTCGCAGCTTTCTCAAAAAAGTACAATAGATATCTGGACAAATGAATTCTGTGAACTACAACAGCGATGATTGTTGGACTGGTTGGACAAAACCGGTTCCTGCCTTGACTGAACTGTGACGTCAGCGATGTGATAATTCCAGAGGGAAGCACAGCAGCTGCAGCGACCTGCTCGTTGTGAGATGATACACACACAACCTACACATTCTGCAGCGTGGCTTCATTCAGGAACAACACAGGCCCCGTTAGGCTGGAGAAGAATCCCTTTTCTTCTTCGCACGTCGTTTATGTCATTTGTCAAGAAAAAGCTCTTATGACGAGGGAGAAACGCCGCACAGACGAGCAGCGTGGCTCAATATGGCTGCAGGTTTACGACTGTTGTGCTTGGCGACTGCTGTCTGTATCACACAAGTGTGAAAAGCAATAACGCCACCAAAGTGCAACTGTTGGCGGTCAATATTTTCTCTCGCTGATAAACCCTCTGGGCAGGAGCGTTCCTCCGTCTAGCCAACGCAAACACAGCTTTGCAGTTTCAATCTGTCACAGTGTGTGAATATGGAGCCAGAGAAGAGAAAGAAAAAAAAAAAAAATATATATATATATATATATATATATATATATATATATATATATATATATATATATATATATATATATATATAAAGTTTCAGGGAGAAATCTTCCCAGCGTGAAGTGTTGCCACAGGGTTAAAGACGAGGGAGTTAGACCCTGTGGCCTTTAGGTCACATATGCAGTTAAGCAGACACAAAGTTTACCTCTGAGAAGTCAGACGCCGTTGTTGGAGAACCCCAGACAGACCAGGATGGGACACGCGACGACGTCGGCCTCGGTTGAATCTGGAAACAGAGAGTCATCACAGTAAGAGGGAATGTTTTAGTTTGATGCTTGCTTCAGTTTTCACACACGCCCACAGACACGCACGGTAAACGAGCCTCCAATTCCCACGGCGGCCGTCCGCTTGGCAGACTGTGCTGCCCAGCGCCTCGCTTTTGAAGACGAATCTCCAGAAGCCCCCAGAGGAAAGCGACGCTTGGCCCGGGTTGTCCGGGAGTCGGTAAATGTCGGTGTGTGACACTGACGGCTGTGATGGGAAGGCGCGGCGCTCCGACGCCGAGGCAGGGTAATTGGCTAGAGATGATGGGCCATAAACATATATCACAGGCGCATCCAAGCGACAAGCTGACAGCGAACTGAGGCTCTGTTTCTGTTTGTCGTACGCACACACTCCTCATTGTCCCTTCCCTGGATATTTACGCTCTCTGAGCACATGGGCTGTCCCACCATTATTACAACAGACAGAGAAAAAGCCAGCGTACCCTTCCTCCAATCAATCACCGTGGAAAAACTGCACTGCTCCATATTCTGCACAGACCTTTTCAGCCACTGCCTTGGCATCGTGACCGTCACCCAGAGGATGCTCTCTCCTGCCATTATCCTCCGCTGATGTATAATAGGCACTACCCATTGAAAATGCATCATCACCATAACAGAGAGGACGCCCTCTCTCCTACCATTACTACCAGCACCCAGTGGTGGGTAATAGGCTATCCATTCCTGCTGTGCTATCGCCACGGCGCAGACTTTCTTTCCATTACCATAACACTTCTGTCATAATAAGCAGGGAGAGCCTTCCAGTCATGACCGCCGCTCTCCAAGAGGAGGTCAGTCGTGTCAGACTGTTTGCTCGCACGCTGGTAATTGGGAGAAATAAAGCTGAGCGAATAAATGGCACCGGAGCTTCGCTTTCTTCTCAGCGAGGCGGCGCTTCGCCGTGATCCACTAGTGCTGTCGAGCCCTTGGACTTGTTCAAATAAGCGAGGAAGTAAGTGATACGAGAAACGGTGGCAACTTCATTTGGCTCAGTAGCAGTTGCAGCTGCTTGCACCATCTCATGATGATCATCGTGGGTCCTTCCACACACGCAGGATCCCTCTGCCTTTCTGTAAGGCTGCGACATAGGACCAGGATTTCATCAACAAAATCCACTTCATTCCTTTAATCCTCTTTGTTCACTTACTACATTTAGTTTGACAGGCCTTGCATGACCACTTCTTTTTTATCCCAGAGACGAGCGTCAACCCTAAGACCCCTTCAGTGTCTCAACAGCCTGGAACTTCAAGGGGAAGAGTAAAACTGACGACGGGGGGTGGGAAGGACACGGGGGGTCCAGGCAACGCGCTCATTATTCAGGAAGACACTCGAGGCCACGGGAAATAGCACACTTCATTTTTCTTGTCAAACCCTGACTGGCTTAATGGCGTCTTCACAGCGAGCGGTGAGACAAAGGCATGACGTGGCCGGGCCGACGCTGGGAAGGTCTGCCGGTCGAGATGGAGGCTGTCCCCTCGGCGACGGACCACCTGAGCGGCTCGACCCGCTCAGTGTGCTACAGTGACAAATAAATACGTCTCCTCTTTGAGAGGAGCAGACAACAAGGCTCGCTTTCACCGAGGAAAATGAAATATGGTCTCAATTATAATCTAACCGTAGAGAGGCACAGATGTTCCTATTGTTCCTCCCATTCCTCGTCCTCCTAAACCTTCCCTCATTATTGCCTTCATTAACGGGGCCATCGATGTGGCAGCCGGCTGCCAGAAAACCTGGATGTATCCACAACTCATCATCCAAACACCAATTAATCATCCGCCCAGCAATTACACAACATACCTTGCGTTAATTTCGAACACGGTGACGCCTTTTCGTTACCTTCCGTCTGGCTGAGGCCATGCTCTACGTATCCACTGAACCGGAACCGTGTTTTGATCAGAGAGATGATGGGGCAGGTGTTTTGCTAAGGCTTCGTGTCAGCGGGAAGCCTCATTTCGCTGCAGTCCGAGCTCCAGGCCCGGTTCTGGGCTGCGGTGTCAGACAGCCCATTTTGTTTGACTCCTAATTGGGATAATTTATTGTCCTAACAGGCAGAGCAGCTGTGGCCTTACAGCACAGCACCAATTAAATCCAGATGCCAGAATGAAAAGATGGGCTGAACGTGACTCGGGGGCCGATCACTAATATTAAGCGGGATCTCTGTGGGAGGAACGTGACACGTTGTGATGAGAGATTCTCCTTTTACACGTCTTTTTGAGGAGGATTCATGAAAACAGTCACAATCTGATCCCAGACAGACGTCGTGCATCATTTCTAATAATGACAGCAATTATGTGCCAGATTAAACAGCGAACTAAAATCTGTGGGGGCACCTGACAGCTCAGTGCCACGACTGCAATGGCAGTGAGACATTTCCCCAATTAAGTTGGTGAAAGTTGTTCCAGTTTCACTGTTGTTGAAGAACACAAAGAAATGTCTCTGACAGAGGCTCAGGTGAATATGAGCGGAAGATCAGGGAATAAGGGGAGCGACTGAAAGAAATCAGGTCGCTGTGGAGATTCCTCCCGGGCAGGGCTGACCCCGCCATCCTGTGTTTGGCCCGCCTGCCTCCTCAGCCTGGGCTCTTTAGACGAAGAGCCCCAGGGACAGACACGAATGTGAGTAACACGGAGGATGGCGGCAGCGCGAGGTCGTCACCTCAGAGCTGCAGCTCGCAGACGAACCGTAGATCCACAGACTCAGCTGGCTTAGAATTCAAAGTGAAAAGGGGCAGAGGGATGAGACAACCCTGGTGAGACCGTCCTGCTTTTGTTCAGTTTGTCTTCTCTGAAGTTTTAATGAAGTGTTCTCTCCGTCTCTACTCGCTGCAAAATGAAATGTGTTTGCTCATGTAATGCATCATCTTAATGACTAATACAAGCTGAATTTTCCCCACATCACAATAAGCTGCTTTATTTCTTTTTAATTTAGTGACTAAATAAAAATAAAGCACACAATGCTAAAGAGCACCATTTATTTTGAGGCATATTTGACAGCAGCTCTGCCATAAATTCTGCTTTTAGAAGCTTGACGCTGTCGGAAAGCTGATGATTCAGTGTATTTCATTAACCTAGAGCCACTGTCGTCTTAAATTGACTTGAGTTAACTGGATTATTGTAGATTGTCTTTTAAATATCATGTGTTAATCATAGCTGCACGCTACCAAATTTTGCCATCAGGCAAACATGTGACAAATTTATGATAATTAGGCTCAGAGTCCAATTAAGACAAATAAAGCCAAGCATTAACTTTTTGCTTTTAGTAAATCAAAATTAGGTGATTAGATACTTCAGCGTTTAAAAGTGAGCTATTAAAGATTCAAATGCAGATTTTGCAGCTACTAGAATTTGGCTGCAACGAAAGCTGCTGCATGTTTTGGAGTCTAAAGCTTTTTCTCTTGGTCCCAACATAAAAGCAGACATCGGCATATTCGCATTCGGAATTAATTTCTTATCATTTTCTTGATTGATATTAGTATTATTTGTATTACTGTTATTAGTTCTGGGCTTGTTATCTAAGGAGAGATAACTTTTCAAGGCTGCATTACCTCCCGTGAGGCCCGTCACGCGGCTCTTCCTCTGTAGACCGAGGCTGCTGATGAGACACGACAGCAGCAGGATCGTCTCCACGCTTAGCGCCAGCGAAGCGAGCGGTGTCGACAATCCCTCCTCTCGAGATGAAAGATGGAGGCAGCTCATGGATGCGCCGTCCTCTATTAGAATTCACCGTCTTCTGAATCCCATTACCTTCCTCATTGCACTGTAGCGCTGACTTCAAACCCGAAGACAATATGAAATACCTGTTTGCTGTAGCCTTGACAACAGAGGCTTTGCTTGGCGGGAACCTCCCCTTCCGCCCTCTCGCGCGCTGAGCGAGCTGAAAGTCTGTCTGAGAGCAAGAGAAGCCACAAGCGGTCTGACTGGATGGCAGCCTCACCAGGATAAAGAGCTCTGACCCAATTAGCTGGCTTTGTTAAACAGAACTCCACACCACCACCTAGACCGCCGCGCGTTCTTACAGTACAAAGTGATTTCACGTTTAATTAGCGAGGACCTTGCTTCAGGGAGACTCCTAGCTCCATATTGATACAGCCGCAGAGTTCGGAGAGAGACGCCTCAGCTCCTTGATGATGACTTACAAGGCAGGAGGCGGCAAAATCTAATGAAAGGATAATCTGCAACTTCTACCCGCTGCTGTTTACTTTTCCTCTGGAGGCCGAACATTGTGCCGCAGGACGAAGCTGAGCATTATGCACAGAGCAGGGAGCTGATCGATGCCGAGGCTTGGATTCACACAGGCCTGTCAGGCAAGGTTTTCTGGCTTTGAGGCGTTAGTCACTGAACCGCTGTAAAATTAAAAGAGATGTAAAGCAGCTGAAACAGTAGCTGGATGTCAAACCTGTGCACTGAGGCCATTCCTTGGGTGAAAGCAACAGTGGGTTCTCCACACTCAGACCCGCTGTGTAATAAGCTGGTTTGACTTGAACGCACTCTGTGAAATCTGGCGGCATTAAGTCCAGCTGCCTTTTCTACGAACGTAAGACGTCACGTACTGTACAGCACCGAGGTCGAAATTTCCATTCATTTCAAATTCAGATGGAAAGCGTTCCCATTATGACGGAGGGAGCAAAGTCTTGCAGAGCATATTGTAAAGCACCGGTTTTAACACCAAGCCTTCAGAAAGGTGATAAGAGCTTAAATGAGCCCGCCAGCCCGCACGCTTTTTAACAGCTCGCTCTGTTTTTTTAATATCCCCCTTTTATTAGTAATGAAAATGGGAAGGGTTGTGGGAGCCGCGTTGTCTCTTCATCACGCTCAGCAGCAGACGCGGGAAGCTGCGAGGTAACATGCTGAAGCCAGAGAGGAAATGAAAATGAGGGTGGAGAGTGTGGAGGTGTCAGAGCAGCTCGTCAAACTCCCCACATGTATGATGAATATTTCACTACTGGCACTCAGCAGCTTTCTACAGCAAACTGTAGCCCCAGAGACAAGGAACGAGCAATGACTGCAGATAGACAGACAGGCAGAGAGACAGGCAGACAGAGAGAGAAAGACAGACAGAGAGAGAGACAGACAGACAGAGAGAGAAAGACAGACAGAGAGACAGAGAGAGAGACAGAGAGAGACAGGCAGACAGAGAGACAGAGAGAGACAGGCAGACAGAGAGACAGAGACCGAGATAGAGAGAGAAAGAGAGAGACAGACAGAGAGAGAGAGACAGAGATAGACAGACAGGAAGACAGAGAGAGAGAGAGACAGACAGAGAGAGAGAGACAGAGATAGACAGACAGGAAGACAGAGAGAGACAGACAGAGAGAGAGAGAGAGAGAGAGACAGACAGAGAGAGACAGGCAGACAGAGAGACAGAGACCGAGATAGAGAGAGAAAGAGAGAGACAGACAGTGAGAGAGAGACAGAGATAGACAGACAGGAAGACAGACAGAGAGAGACAGAGAGAGAGAGAGACAGAGAGAGAGAGAGAGACAGACAGCTAGACAGACAGGATTCCTTCCTGTCTCAGGCTACATCTCCCAGCCCTACACTTCACGAGGCCTGGGCTGTCAAGAGGAGCTCTCCATGGCTGACAGCGCTGACTTCCAGCTCCAACAGCGGCTGTCGAAGAAGCTCATCCGCATCACACATGACGGTAACGCCCAGGGGACACGTCTCTCAAACACGCAGCGCACCTGTTCACGCCAATTACATGCAACCCGCGTTCAAAACGAAGACAGAGCCACGTTCGCAGCCGTGAACTAGTTAGCTGGTTCTACTGGTTAGGCTGAGGGTCAGGGGGTTAGCTCACTCACATTAGGCCTGGTTACCTGTGGTCAAAGCAGCACATCTGACTGGAGCCGGGTGTTAATTCAGCCTCAACCTGCCTCGGCTCAGCGAAGCCCCAACCGCCGAGATGATCGCGCTCCAGTAATCGGATGACTCCTCCTCTACAGGGAGAAGGAGCCACAAAGCAAATACTGCACCTACTGAGATCCGGATCATTCCCCGCTGCCTGTTCTACAGCTACAGAGAAAAGAATCCTCTGTTTGCTCTTTGAACACCACGTCTCAGTTACTCGTGACAAACGTGAATGTGATCACAATGAAACGCAAGTTCTGAGCCGAGGCCCATTTTTCTCTGCAGGAATTGATTAGTCCTGTTTTTTAGATACTTAAAGGACGTCTTTGTGTTTTGCGTGTCCTCTCCTCTACATACTAGAGCTATAAAACCCTGCGACCGAGTCCACGTGTGTAATAACAGCTTCGTGTTAAGTGCTGTGTTATGATTTAAGGATCGCCACGTTGTACTGATCAATGCGTCACATGATCCGAGGTCTGCGGGGCAGCGGAGGGAGGTGGATTTCAACCAGAAGCACTTACTTCCACTACGTGTCCTACGGGCCATTATTGGTGGGTGTGCTCACGCATCAAAGTGCCAGGGTCTTCCAGGCTAAAAGGGAATAAGAAACAAAGCGCCATTAAATCTCAGAGAGCCTGCTTCAAGCTACACACACATGAAGACACACACTTAAACACTGCAGCATGAGGAGCGCACAGACGTTAGGACCCGGGGAAAGAGACGAGGGGAGAAAGGGAGCGCAACATTGATTTTCCTCGTCTGAAGTGCCAGTTCATCATTCTGTGAGACACACTCTATCGATCGCCTGCCTTTAGTTTGTTTGTAATTTTGGGGGCTCAAAACCCTTCACAAAGATGGATCCTCTTATGTGCCACTTGCCTCTGAGATGTAGAACGGAGGGATCAGAGGATGTGTGTCCATGGCCTCCTTTTCCGAGGTGCGTCTCGCTCTGTTTGCTTTTGTGGCCCCGTTTAAAACGGGAGCTTTGGGGGGTGGTAAACGAGTCGACGGAGGTTTTATTACCCGAGAAACAAAGACTCTCAAGGTTTAAATTCTCTGCTTTTAACCAATATTAATAACACAAAGCCTTATTTTAGGATTTTTACAACAGAAGTGGATCTTTCATCGCCATCTTTGAGACTGATGCTCTGGTGTGAAGTCACTTGATCAGGCTGTTTGCAGTTTACCAGCATCACATTACATAACTTCTGGACACTGAGGTTGATCCTCCAGGCATTTACCTCCTACAGCCATTTGGATTTGGAGCCAAATTCAGTTTTAGCTCTCACAGCTCTTCATAGCGTTTCTCATTACATCCATGGAAAAGCAGGAAATAATTATTTTGCAAATAATCTAAACATGTAAGAGCTGGAAAAAAAGGGATGTGACTATGAAACTTGCCTTATTTTGTGCTTCAGTCATCATTTCTGTCCCCTAATTCCTAACTGTGTAGACTGACTGTGTGCACAGATGAAGTGGTGGGTTATGTTTTCACGTTTCATGAACCTCACACATGTTGATGAATTCACAGATCCCAGTACTTGGGGATGAAAATATTCAGTGTGAGAAAGAACAGGAAAGTCTGCGCTTGGGCTTGTCTGCAGGTTTTAGTAGAAGGAAAAGAGTCAAAGTCATGTTGGTTAGAAGCAAATTCATTTCTAGTGCAACCTTGATAGCTTCCAGGGAAATTCTCAAGCTGAGACACAACCGCCCACATGCAGTCATCCTTTAACATCTCATCTGCACCGTGTTACACCCCCCCCCATATTCCAAACAATGATCAGCTATCACCTCAAAATACCTCCACAGATAACGAGAGAATACTTGAAGGTCAGCACACGGCAGGATACGACCAGGCGACCCCAGAGTTCAATAGAAAATGAAATAAAACGCCCACTCACTTTAGTCAGACACGGAGGGAAGTGAGTGACGGTAGCTTAGCATCGATGCAGAGAACGGAGCAGACATTAGACCCTAAGGTCTTAAACTGTGGTCTGCTCAGCCTTAAGCCATCGTGTCTACACACCTTCAACAGGAGCCGAGCGACTAATCAATCGTGCGCCGTGATTAGCTCCTACATAAGCCTGCAGAACCTCGGGATTTGGTGGCACATGCTTGAAAGCTACAGTTTAAACAGAAGGCAGCAAATCCATCTGGTGGCTTCTGCTACTGTCTCGCATTTCATTCCCTGGTCTGCGTTTGTTCTTTGGATGTGGGTTAAGTCTGAGTCAACGTAGCAACAAACCGCAACAGGAAAATTTAAATAATCTACACACGAAGGCAGGATGAGTCAAATAAAGTGGCCGCACCGTAAAGAGCCTCGATGGGTGGGGTCGCACCAACCGGATGCTGCTCTGGCCGTGTTCTGCCTACAGGCCGTCTATCCAGGGTGCGTCTCCATTTCCTTACTCCCCAGGTTTTTAAAATGTCATTTCTGTCTAATGGCCGTGCTCATTAGCCGCATCTGAAAAACACACTGTGGTCATTACCGGCTACGGTTGCAGCCGGGCGTCGTGCCGGATTCTCTTGCTCGAGTCATCCGTCACAGCCCCGCTCGCTGGCAGTTGATAGCACACGTGTTGCAAAACACAAATCAAGGCTTCTAATTATCTGCAACCATCTTTATCTGCTTACACTGCCAGCGAGCATGTTTTGACAAGGCTGCTTTATCGGCGCTGCGAGAAGCCCGATCTGAAACAACATCCATCATACTGCGGCTGCCAAGGCCACTTGGGAAAGTACACAGGCAGCGGTGCGCTAAGACCTGCACTTTACCTTGGTGCGATCCCCTCGTGTGTGGAGACTGAGGCAGAAGGGGGTTTGTGCCGAGACAATAGCACTCCACTCTCTTTCATTATTTACTGGTGCTGCACCGCTGTCAGACACAGACGCGTCGGTGAGCCGGGGAAAGATGTCCAACAAACCCCACAGAGTCAGAAGGTTCGTTCAGCAAGAGATGCACGCTAATGCTGCAAAATAAACAGCGGCTTGGCAGTCACAGCGGTTTGCTTCCTCTAAAGCTTGGCCGTGTGGGTGTGCAGCAGCCTGTTCAAGGCAGAGGGGCTGGCTGTCCTTTGTCAACTGCTCAGTGCCATTTAATGGCCTGTAAACCCCTTTGCTGGAGAAAGAACAGGCAATTAGCATACTGAGTGGATTACAAGATTGCTCTGACTCCTGGATTAATGTGTGCACTTAATCTTCTCTTTGCTAAGCGATTCTTGGATGTACCACCATTCACGGAGAACAAATTTCCCCACCTCCCAAAACACAACATTTCGAAGGGATCAAAGTGAGGTTCGGGAGCGTCTACCTCAACTCCGAGCCTCCGAGCACACCTGGTCCGGCTGATTGCCCCCAAGGGCTCTCTGCTCCCAAGTGCCCCTTTCAGCCACGGCCGAAACAAAGTTTATACCTTCTGATGGGAGCATGAGAGGTGAGGGAAAACAGGCTTCTCCTCTTCGCTTAGGTGCTGATGCTTTGGTCTGTCATCAACCTACGGAAAATCTTCCATTTTGTGTCCTTGAACATAAAAGTCAAACATTTGCCAAGTTCTTGATGTGCAGCTACTTTACGCCAGACACCGCACCATCTCCTTGATTGCTATCCTACGACTATCTGTGCTCCGTGTGATAAACTTGGGCTGCGCTCCATATCTCCACCAACTCGCTGCCATCCTTCGTGAATCACTTTACGTACTCACTGGCTTTGATATGATCTTTAATCCACTGCTCCCCACCTCACCTCTGAATTGCTCACCCAGAGTGTCAGGCCAGAAATGAGACGAGCTGATAACTTGGCTCGACTATTGCTCAGTGTCTTAAAGCTGCAACCTAAGCTTCATTTACTGTAGCTCACATTCAGGACGACGCGACAACACAAGGATGCGCAAATGGTAGCACACAAAACCAGACTCTCCTTCTTTCTTCATTTTGCTGAGTCTTCTGATAACTTGCCAATCGTATCACGCTGAGAACATTTTAAAATAAATCTCACGACAGGCCAAATAGAATCCATCGCTCCCTTTCTCCTCCTCTGCCTCCAGCCTCCAGATAAAAGGCTTTCAGGATGCAGTCCTTCAAGAAAGCGAAGTGCTGATTCCCTGCACTGTGTCAAAAGGAAACAGATGGTAACGAACCGTCGCCGTCCACTGAGATGAGCGCTCGCAGTCCCAGCAGCTACACCAGCTCGGCTGAGCCTCACGAGCCTCTGCTGACAGCAAGTTTTATGTTGGCTGTAAAAACGAATGAGACAGAGAAGAAATTCCTGGATCCTCGATATACGTAGAATGCACATCTTCAAAGGGAATGCTATCGCCTTCAATATTTACATCTATTCTTCTGAAGAACACACATTGTGGTGATGGGATGGTTTCTGTCCCTTCAGGCCACGTCTCCAGAGATGCTGTTATCTTCCTCTGTTCCTTTAACAATAGCATTGGTCTGAAAAGAGGCGCTCAGCGAGATCCCTGCGGTCTGTGACCCTGCGGATGCGTTGTTGGATTGCACCGCAGTCTGCGGGAACAGAGGTGTCTGTCTTCTACTCATCAGGCCATGATTTGATATGCTGCAGAGCACGATTATTTTCGCCGCGCGCTTCCCGAAAAGCGCTTTATCAAATCAGTCAGTCGAGATGAAAAATCATCTCAATTCCCCCCAAAAACCTGCTTGTGTTTACCACCAAGTGCCGAAGGTATCGTCATTAGCCACAGACCGTGGGAGCAAAGCGGCTCTCTGCCATCAGGCCCCATTCTCTCGTCAGCGCCTGAATTGTGAACGGGAACCGTGTCAGACACGAACCCCCTGCTGTGTGTAAGCAGCTAAAACGAACCCACACTGTAGAAGTAACTTTAAAACGAAGTTTAGCAGACATGGATGCGATTCCTGCTTGTGACTTTCAATACTGCGATGATTAAAAGTCTGGATTTCGAACGAATCAACCCTCCCTGTCGGCGCTCGTGTCACGGCTTCCAGCAGCAGGAACGTATCCTCGAATTCCTTCTGCTGAGGCTACCAATAAAACGCGGCTCAACGTGAAGCCCTCGCTCAGCAACTTTAATGCTGCCGTTGCGAACAAGGGGTCAGAGCTTACAGTCATTTTTGTTCTCCTCACATCAATATATGATGCTTCACTGGGAGCAACGAGAACCTGTCCGCAGTTACGAAGCGGATCTGCTCGTGTGAGGCGATCGAACGCGTTCACCTCCTGACCCGCCAACATCGTGGGGTGTGAAACGGCGAAGCTTTACCGGCTCCGTTTCCTACTTCCTCACAAAACCACTGAAGTCAGCTTTGGTTTATTACAGCTAATGCACCATCTGCTTCCCGGGGTGACTCCTCATTAAATATGGAGGAGATAAATAACATATCTCACATCGGCTGCTCTGAGACAGTCTGTGCAACATGGTGAATTCTGCCAGTTAAAGTTCTTTAAAAGCTCGCGGCTGTAGACCGTCCTGGCAGATATTTTGCATCTAAAAGACCTCAGAGGGAGCTCGTCACATTTATATTATCAAGTAAGACTCAATCGATCAGGGAGGAATTTCCACTTGGAAACACAAATCGATAAGTCCTCTAAGTATACGGCTTTACTTTCAGGGTTTGAGGTATGAAAGTTAAAACACAAGCAAATGTCTCCTGCCAGATAACGATCCTGTGATACACGCTAAGGATCCTGTAGTTCGTAGGCTTTGAAGTTTTGCTGCACTTTGCTGCTGGTGTCAGACCTTCTCTCTCTGGCCTGAAGGCCCGTGTGCAGAAAATAGTTTCCAGCCAAATGTGCCCAGTTAAAAGTGGCTCAGCACAAAGGCTGGGGCTTCGCTCCTGGACTGAGCCTGCAACCGCGTCCAGATCACCAGTAGTGACGCTGCCCCCCCGGATCAGCTGCACGAGGCCTTTGAATGAATCTGCTGTGGTTTCTGTTGCATTAGGATAAAAACTAAAAGCCTGATCCTCGTGCGCTTGCAGATACTGTATCTCTAGAAAGAGTTCAACGTTCCGTTTGCCCTGACGGGTTACGTGTCACAACGAACCGCGACGTTCCTAAACTCCGCTGAGCAGCTGTCTAAATGTTTCCTCTTCTTCTTCCCAGAGTGAATACACTGAACTGTGTCCCTCAGAGGCCGTTTCTTATGTTCCCTCCACCGCTGGACGCGTCGAAGAGCTCTTTGCAGATGGACACGCTGCGCGGGCTCCTCGTGGAAACACCACGGGCTCCGTTTGGGGAGGCACGCTGCACAGGCAGGAGTCTTCCCTGAAACCTTAAACAGCGCAGGCTGCTGATGTCAGCTTCTGGCAAGATGAGACCAAGCTGACGACTCGTTATACCTGAGCCGCCCGCTACCCAAGCCCTAACACCATGTCCTTATATCTGCCTTTGTCTGTGCACTTTCACGTCCCAGCGATCTGGTGCTTGCTTATATAACAATCATGAGCATTCTAATGGGTAACGCGCTTCGGGAGGGCGGCTCCCTTAAGAAAAACTCTGTTTTAAGATGTGCCATCTTTGTGTTGACTTATGAGGAGAAGTCATGTGTTGCCATCCTCTGGCATAGTTCGCACTTTCAAACACACCATGCGCCGCCGAGACCCTTCGGCCCTGCAGCGGCTCCGGAGCAGGGTGACCCTAATTACAGCGCTGGCTCTGCTGCCAAACCATCTCATTGGAAAGCAGCCACAGCTTTGGCGACCCCAGCACACGAGCTGCTCCCAATGGAAAGCAATTTAACGCTTGGCTGCTCAAAGAACAAAATATATGCAGCACAAGAAATCCCTGCGATAAATTAGAGTGGGCGCGCAGACTCTGAAGGAGCCTTTTTCTGAGGCCTGATGAGCCGCCGTCACCGCAGAGGTGGCACGAAACCACAGTGTGGCAGGAAGCAGTCGAACTGTGTCACTGCAGGTTCCCCTCGGTGGGAGACCAGGGAGACGAGCATGGCTGCGTTTAACACGTCAGAGTGGTCTCTGGGTGTGTTGACCGATGAAGCCTAAGACATGTTGGCTGTCATACCAGAGGAGCACAAACCATACCTTCAGTGTCATTATAAAATTGGTTTTGAAGCATTAGAGTTTTCTTATAGAGGGACTCAAGCACATGCAACATGTCTGATTACACGTCTGGATAAGTTGTTTCACTCTGTGCGATGAGAAGACGACGTTAATCGCGGCCTATGGGAAGCTCGGCCCTTTTGTGATTAACGCCCCATCGGAAAGCGCTTCAAATAAAGCAGCCAGGCGCCGTTAATCAGCATTCAAGAAATTACAAGCATCTGCTGCGAGTGTCAAGCTCTGTGTGTGGTCACGCGTCAAACGCTGGATCCTGCAGGAGAGGGACAGACAATCTGATGAACACGGGTCCAGACAGTAGTTTTTATCTTTTGTGCAGCTGGGAGTTTTCTATAAGAACATTTACAGAAAAAGAAGGAAAACATAGACACTAGAACTTGTGAATTAGTGCAGTAAAGATCATGTGTGTAGATTAATCATCTTTTTAATGGGCGTCTGTGGCTGTGCGCCACGTGTCCCACACATCGGAACCACCCGCTGGGTCACGCATATGCAGCCGAGAACCAGCGGCCTGGGTTCTTCAGACAGCGCTAAGAGAAACGTGACGCCCGCGACGCGAGAGCAGCAAATCAGCCTGAGTTGAGAGGGTCCCAGCTCGAGCTAAGACCATGATGACCTCTAGATTGAAACAATATCCTGGGGAGTCGAACCCATTAAGCACAGTAACTGTACTGCAGAAAGGCCTGCGCTGGGAATCCATCTCCCTAGATTAGCCGACAGCGAACAGGCCACCGAGCGGAGCCTGCCTCAGTGGAGTGATGCCACAATGTAATCTCATTTGTGCTCCAAAGTCTGGAGTCGAGGCTCCTCGGACCCAGCCTCAACAATCCACACACCTTCCCATCAGCCGCGGTGGCGCAGAGCGTTCAGACACCGAAGATTTACACAACCAAAGTGTTTTTTCTACACCTGATCAGCAGCTGAGGACTGTTACACACAAAAACACTTTTATGGCCGTGACTGATGTTCACCTGTTCCCGTTGTTGTGGATCCATCTGAGCCGTTGCGTGGACGGTCCCATCGATTCAGCCGCAGACAGCAGCTCGGGTATTTTACTACAGCGGTAACACTGTCAGCAAATGATACCGAGCAATAACTCTGCCTGTTTGTGGAGTTGTCGTGGCCCAGGCTCGTCTCTAAGTGCCGCGTGTATTTACCCTCTATCCGGGGCTATGCTTTGCTGCACTCTGTGAAACAAGGCAGAATTCAATTACACGGTGGCCGAGGCCCTGACAAAAGCTCACTCTTGTTTCAATCACCCCACAGGTGGAAATGGGGATGAGTTGAAGAGGCGCGGCGGTTGTCATGCAGCGGACCACCAGAGGGCAATGAGGCGTGAGGAGGCAGTCAGCGGCACAGAAGGATGTGCCGGAGTAAAAACCCCACTCGTGAAGTAAGAGCATCAGTTAAGTTGGAGTTTATCTGGAGATTAGCACAGAGGAGGAAGTGCTGTGGTTGTTCCTGTATGAACCAAATGTGAAGCTGCACGGTCTCTTTATTACGGCCGCTCTTCTGTTTCGGAAAGTCTGCAGCCTGTGAGTCACAACGTGTACGCCACAGCCATCACACTGATGGTTCTCTCCAAGGACGCTGCCCGAGCCCGGAGAAAACAAACACCATCAATCATCGTGACTGTCACACTTTTCATTGAGTTTATAATTTCCCCCTGAACGCGACCCGCGGCCGCAAAGACAATTTAAGGCCGTAATCAAGCATGTTATGAGTTCACATCGATAATTAATGGGAGGAGATGGGAGCAGGAGGATATCACGAGAGCAGCGTAAACCTTGTTTGTGAAGCCCCGCGTCTTCTCCATAATGTGATGTTCTGGGTTCCTCAGGGCTGAGCTGTCTTCACTGATCGAACGTTGCCTTTTCCTGCAGGAGGCCGGATCATTTAACGGCTACTCCCTCCTCTTCCCTCTGGGAACTCTTATTCGTGTGAGTCCTGTCGACTTCACTGTGTGCAGAGCTCATAAATGATATTTATGATTAAAGCCTACAAAGGGTGGGCGATAACACAAACATGCCGTGGAGTGACAGGGAGACATACGGCAGGGAATTAGGCCAAGATTACAGTTTTAAGAGGGTCATGACTACACGGGAACACCATCACAGACAGGAGAAATCAGGTGGAGGAAGCGTGTGGCGGCTGTTTGTCGGGTTCACTTCTGCTGAAGCACGTGCAACCGTACATGACTTCTGCTCCTCGGGCTACAGAACATAGATGAAGCTCGTGTGATTGTGTATTCAAAACTATTTTCACTTAAAAGTTGTATGTGTCAAAGTTGAAAATGTTTTTCGTACTTTTTCAGACAGACTGAACTACTGATATTTGAATCAGGACAACATTCACGCTGATCATACAGTACAGATACATTAAATGCTGGAGGGAGAGTCAGAAGTCACAGCACAGCTTCAGGACAGCTGTGACCTGAGCAGCCTCTGCAGCGAACGGCTGACAAATACATCCTCAGCCTCGTCCAACCTGATCACATACAACTGCTGCTCTACTCGCTTCCTGGCCCGTGGGCGTTTTTTATTTGGGCTAGTTTCAACTAGTTCTTGGCTCATGAGCAAGTCTCCTCACACGTGATAGCAAAGCAATCAAGGCTCCCTATCAAACCCTATAATAGGTGTTGCCATCAGGCTGCAGCTCCCTTTCACTGCAGCTTGGAGAGTTGGCATTAGTTGGAGCTTTAACCTCTAAATTGACCAAAAAGCTTTTAAACTAAGCAAAAATTCCATCTTCGGGAGACAATCAGAGAAGAGGCAGCCGTCCTCCGGCAGCCAAATGTGGCAACTATCCTGAGGGTGGATTGAAATTCACATTACACTGGAAAACGCTGCAGACGCTCTGTACAGCATCGCTGGCATTTTGGTTTTCACACTGATTGCCACATTCAGTCGCCCCTTTTCAAATCTGTCATTCACACTGGAGCTCCTGGGGATGGGCTGGCGTACGTTGCTACGAGGACTCACGCGGGCCTCGGTCAGTGGAAAACATTTTCTTCCAATCACTTAATGGCCTGTTTGTCGCGTGTAAGATCCCGTGACCGTAAAACTGCTTCCTGCATGTTATTTACACGCCTTCCTATTTCCTTCCTTCCCCTTCTCTGCGTGTCTGTCGTGCTTGGCTCTGGTCACTGCATGTCCGATCTGAGCTCAGGCTAATCGCGTGCCTCACAGGCTCAGTAGGACTCCAGCGATCTGAGAGCAGTCCATTACTCCAGTGTGGCGCAGCCGCCTAAATGCCATGTCTGCAGAGAGTGAGAAGCCTCTGGCGTTTGGCCCATCATCTGCTTTTAGCAGGTTTTTGGCTCTATGAAACCATTTTGCACCACTAATGATGTCCTTTCGCGTGCCACAGTCCGTCCAAGATCTTTTGGATGGCTATGCGTGTATGTTTGGAGGTTATGAATAACCTCGCGGCTAAAGAATACGTCTGTAATTTCCTTTTAGAGCTGCAGCGACGGGTCCACAGGGAGACTTATAAAGCTTTCAATTCAGACATGACTTCCCACTAAAAACACAAACGTGTAGAATCAGGACTGCATAAAATTTTGATGAACTAGGTAATGAAATATGAAAGCACTGATAAAATGGATGTTAATAGTTTGCCTATGGGTGGACAAAGCCTGTTAGAGAGGTGAACCTCCCTCCTGCTAAAATGACTTATTAAAGACGTGTGTGCGTGTCTGAAGCTGCTCATAATGAATTAAAGCTAGATCTTTATAACTTGCACTCAGTGCAACAGATGGATTAGTGTATTGTTTTTCACACTGATAGCGAAGCATAATTAAAAAGTCTATTTTACAGTGTTATGTTTAATAAAGAGCTTCATATTCCAATAACGCTGCTTAACAATGATGCCAAAGCCACAGATGCAGAAATACTCAAAGTACTGAATATATTTACTGTTAAACTGTCACAAAAAAAATCACTGAAGATTTAAAACATGACATTTTTTGAAGTGGGTCCATCTGTGCGTTAAAGGCGGGAGCTGTCCATGGTGCTTAACTCCCAAAGCCATTCACCAAGAATTTATTAATTTACTTTATTTATTTATTTCACCAAGTTAGCGACATTATTGAATCATCAATGACTTCTTGGAATTAAGAGCAACTTTGATTGGTGAAGTAGAACTACTGTCAAGGCTGTTCACTAACCACCCAGCGCTAACAGTAGCAGTGAGCACGGAGTTGCTGCTCATGTTTCCTGATTTTTGGAGGAAGAACGTGCATGTTTCTAATCCTTTTAGAACCACACGGTATGTCTCTATTTCAAGGAACCGGTTCAACAGCAGCAGTAGTTTTGCAACAACAGGCTCAGTCAACGCTCTTATGGCCACTTGAACGAGGATTAGAGTCTTACACTACACTAGACGGTCGGACTTCAGTGGAGGACTAATATTCTAACCCAGTTTCAGAGCAGAGGTAGCGAGAGATGAATAACATGTTTGTGCTGCTCTTTTGAGAGTGACAAGAGAAAGGCGGAACTTGAAAAGAGGCTGGGAGTGCTAATGAGCCTTATTTTAAGAACACAACGCAGCCATGAATATTTAACAGCTTGTCTCCTTGATGAACCACCAAAATAAAAAAGTCTGAATTCACCACTCTGAGTGGAAAACAGTGTTTGTTCAGCTGCTATTGCCAAGATGCTTCTGCGCTGTGACTGCTCCAAAATAAAACCAGATAGATTGTAATATGTAATGTCATGCATATTGAATTGAACCCATTTGTTACCACACTAAAGCAGCAGTACACACATTTACTGATCCCGAATCAGTAAATCTGCCTTTCATTGAGTAACAGAAATAAAAATACATACATACCAGTCAACACCGCCTCTTCACTTGCATCATGCATAATTACACCTCATTTGCTAATCGTGGCTGAATGATGAGGCGTATGCAAACTTTCTCTGCACATCCAAAGAGGACAAGTTTCAAGATCCTGTTAGGTACCAAGTCCCATGGACTCAGTTTGTTGCTAGGCAACAACAAGGGCACCAGTGTCTTTATTTTTTCAGGAAAACAACTTCAGTGACCAAAATAAATAAAGATAGAAGGCACACACCATGAACCTCTTGAGCAGGGTTAAGTCGCTGGGAATAACAGTCAAACAAACATCAAGTACTGGGGCAAAAGCCAAAGAGTTGTTTATGTCCGGTAATTACACAGGACACAGAGGAATGTGCTGCATGTCCAGCGCTTCTGAAGGGTGTAGAGCGCTAGAAACGCTGGACTACACCTTCCAACGCACCGTCAACACAGCGGTGACGTGGTTAAATGTGCGCAGAAGAAACAGAACCACTAGAACTTGTGTTTTTGGGCTCGGTGGATGTCGCCGTCCACGCGGCTTTGTCTACAGCTAACAGAACAAATCAAAAGGCCACGCGGCTACTAACAACAGTAAATAGGACTGCGTATCAAAGAGGGCTGGCTTCGTCTCATTAAAGCCGACAAGAAGGGGGGGAGCCGTTGTTCCAAGGGGAAATGAAACAGTTTTGCCTGTATTTGCTTTGTTATTTAGCTCGAACAGCTCAAATTAATTACTCTCATCTCGCTCACTCTATTCATTATTCTGGCTGTAAACACATTAGTCAAATGAAATGGCTGTGAGCACACCTGGCTTTCTTATCTCTGTGCTGTTCAGCTTCCCAACGTGCTGCAGGCAGAGTATTAAAGAAGCCCAGTGCCATTTATGGGATACGGTACCTTCTGCCTCTTCCACCGATAGCTGCCTCCCAGGAAGCCTTAATGTATGAGATTTGTCAGTGTCAATTTCCCAGCTAATCTCTCTGGTCCACCTCACTGCTGCCTCTGCCGCCCATTCATTCTGCTGCTCTGTCTCCTAACTGCTCGCGCTCTCCCGAGTCGGATAGAAAGGAAACGGGAAGCAGAGGCAGGGAAAACATCTGCTGCTAGTCGCCACTGCAGTGTCACCCGCACGTGCAACCGGCAGAGCTGAGGCCTCCAAACTCATTTGTCCCAACAACAGGCCTGAAACGTACCTCGTGCTGAACCCGACACAGTAAACCGTGTTTTGTCTGTGTGATACAGTGAGCTCACACGTTTCCAACCGAAGCATCTGTTCTGGTTTATAAAAGTGTCCAGATACTGATTCACATTCGTTTCTAAGAACCGCACATGAAATGATTCTGTGATTAGGAATGAACCATAGATAACAGGCTCCTGCAGCGTTCACGGGTGGGAAGGCAGCGAGGGATCATTTCCCTGCATCCCTGATTTACTTGGCAGCTGTTTTTATGGAAATGCTCAACTCTGTGGAAAATCTATGACTTACTATACTATATTTGTTTCCATAAACTGCTTTGTTGTTGATTCATTTCTGCAGGATAAACAGTTGCAACATTTGCCTGAATCCGCCTGTGACGCTATCGCGGTCAATCAAATGGTCTTGTAGTGTTTGGAGAACATGTATCTCGATGTAAACACTCTGTTTTAAGATGCCATATTGTGACTGAGCAGAATGTGCAGATGGAGACACAGAAATCATTCTATTATCGTTATTGTCAGGCTCATCAGCAGAGGAAGGAAAACGTTTTCAGAAATGTCGATGGATGTATGTCCTGTGAACATTGAGATGAAGCATTTGTTTTAGTGTTTGGCCCTCAGAGGTGTCATTCGCCTTAAGATCTGCACTGAGCTAACTGCTGCAGGCTACGTTGGGGAAGTCCATGCTCCGCTCGTTACGGGCTCAATTAAATAATACAGCAAAAACTGAATGGGCTTCAGCCTGCAGAGGTTCCGACGGATTCCATTCATTTGAACTTAGTTAGTTTTACTGTTAGCATCTTTAGTGTTTGATCACACCGTTCGTTTGTCGCCTGTTGTGTCGTGTATCAGAACCCAACACTCAGTTTATTCCAATGTGGTTTTATAAAACATTACAACTAAAAGAAAACAAGTTTTTGACTGAGTAGTTCAGACTAATCTTAAAGTCTTTAGAAACCATTTTAAATAAGCCTAAAAACATTTGGGACATAATTTGTCACTTTGTAACAAAAAGGCCATTATTAACATTTAAAAACAATTTGAATCCTCAGTAGTGATGAGTGCAGTAAGAGAGGCAGCAGCACTGAGATGAAATAATAAGATGCGGAGAAGAAACAGCAGCGTCAAATGTTTCTGAGGTTACCTGAGCAAAAAAGGTGCCGTTGGATCAGTGACACGGCAGAGCTGAGTGTGTGAGTGTGTGTGTGTGTGTGTGTGTGTGTGTGTGTGTGTTTCAGTCTCACCTTGACATTAATAATGCATCTGGCTGCAGCCCATTAAGATCTGCACAAACGTCTTATGCTCAGTCTCGCTGCAGTTTCTCAGCTGCAAAATCCATCAACACACAGAGGACAAACAGTCAGAAAATGTCACGAGCTAACTCTGAATCATACCACTAGCACTGATTTAGGCGATGAAGCCTATAGTGAAGCCTATAGCCGTCTATAGTGATCCGCCACGTGTCACTATAGATTTCACGTGTAATGATGCAACCTTTCATCGTATTTTGATGAATGTTGAACCTTCATGCACCACATTGAGCTTAGGTAACGCCTTCCTCCGATGGTTAAAGCTGCTTACGCTGCTCTACGCTGGGCTTTGGTTTTTTTTTATTTAAACATCAGACCTGACCTGATCTGAGAAAATCAGCATCTTCATTTTGCGGGTTTTTAAGTCTGTGTCCAGTGACGTCGTCTACAGACCTGGCGCTGTAGCGTTTCCAGAGCTTCCTAAACTCCTCCTGCCAGCTCTGTGCTCTACACAAACTTAAAAACCCTCCTGTACCGAGCGCTGATTTATTTTCCACTAAGCATAAGGCCATCAATTTGCCGCATATGACATTATGGCTCATTCAAGGCTGTCTGGGGAGGAATTATCACGCTCGCTGATGTCGATGACTTAAACCCATAGAACAGATGCATTCCTGATGTCGAAATCAAAGCACAATGAACCATTTGTCTTCAAAGAGCCGTTCTGTCTCTGGAGACACGCTAGCGGCGCAGAGAGACTGTAGCATCCTCAGAATAATGCAGAACAATCAGTTAGGCAGGATTTTAATCACATTGTCCAAGCTGTTTTAGAAGCGTTGGTATATTTCCACCAGCATTCGATCACAGCGGCTTTGTGTTGGACGTGACCACATTATGATGCCTCTAAAGTGCTGTGGGAATCATTTAATGGGCAAAGCACTAACTTCCCACTAAATGTCCCAGACCACCTCCGAACTAAAGGAAGAGCGGACTGTCGTCATAGCTGACCCTGGAGACTTCGCCAGCTCATCTGTGCAACGCACGGCGGCAGCGCTGAGCGGAAAAGCCTTCATAGCGACTGAGGACATGTAAACTGAATGACAAAACGCTCTGGCATCATTGGAGCCATTTCACAGCGTATGAATTAACATTTAGCTCGGAGAAGGTCACTGTTGCCTTTTCAAGCATTTTTCACCGGGACAAGCCGAACGTGCTTCTCGCTTCTCACCTACCGTGACACAAAGCACATGTCTGACTGCGTTTGGGAAACAGCTCCACGTCTTGAGGCTGTTTCTCACCTACTTGCCTAGAACGACTCCAGACCTGTGAAGCTGCCAGGTGGGAGGAACATTAACGCAACACGCCTCAAACTCGCGCTTAATTCCTGCTCTCCGTAAAACGGGATAAAGCTTTATCAGTGTTATCGTAAACACGAGTACACGTCCCGCTGTTACGGCAGCCGCGCTGAGAGACTTCTACTGTTTCACAGTCGTTTCCATCCCGCAGCCGGCATTTGCATTTGTTTGATTTCTGCAGCAGTGCGCTTCGCCTCTTTGTGCAACAACACAGACACAAATAAATGGAGATCCATCCTTCCTGGTAGAGATTATTTATCTCCCGTCTGGAGCTTTAAAAATACAACTTCAAGTTATTCATTGCTATTCCCATTGCTGTCATCCGCAGCCTTGACAGCAACGACCGCATCCAGCTGCATGCTCGTGTATGTTTTAGTAATATCTCAGTCTAGCTAATAAAGAATTGTTTAGCCTACTTCGGTGCGCAGATGGTGGATGAATCACGGTAATGTAATACATGCCTATAGCGAGAACCCCACTGCTAATCCTTCTGCGGAAAATCAATCTCTTCACGTTGGCTCTGGATGCCCTTAGGAAGACTAATCACAAAACTAGTCAAACCAGCGATCATAATCAAACGGACTGGAATCAGACGGAGCAGGACAATCGGTAACGAGTCCTTGGCAGAAGGAGAACGTGCCACTTCATTCTCAACCTCTTAAAAGACAAACATTATATAATTAGGGTGATTAAAATGAGCAGAGACTAAAGGCCAGCAGTATTAACATAGCTGCAGATAATAAAAGGATTAGGGGTGATTCACTTAGAGGAGCTAATGGCATTTCAAAATAGAAAACACGAATTCATTAACAAATCTGTTTGATGGCTGAGCAACACTGAGTCTAACAGCAGATGAAGGAGAATTAACAGCAACAGGTTGAAGAAACAGTCCAAGAAACAGTCCCACAAAGGTCAGGTACAAACAGCAGCACCTTCGGGAGAAGACAGAGCAGATCTGCGCTGAGCAGATGAGCACCGACCCAACCTGACCCACTTCTCCCTGATTTATGGCACATGGTCCCTCAGCAGACACAGCTTTGTTCTGGGGGGGTCATAAATCTCCCGCACCTCGGAGCCGATCACCTGACCCTCCGATCCTGGCAGCCACCCTCCCTCCGCCGCCCGTCCGTCAGCTGCTGCCGAGCTCTCAACACAAAGCAGAAATCACCCGAGCTCCAAACGCAGGCAGTTAATCACCATGAGCAGACAATAGTATGAAGCAGAGCAGGCAGGAGATTCATCGCACTCAAACGGGAGAGCTGAGCTTTAGCTGCTTGGTAACCTCTGCTCCGCTGCGAGTGCGGGGAACGCTTTCCTAAAAAGTCAGATGAAGTTCTCACCGTTTGAAATAAGCCAGAGGAAGAGCAGGAAGAAAGTCTGAGCTGCAGTCAAGACACAAAGCCGACACATTTCTATTTATGCCCTCAGCCACACTTGATGAGCTAAATGTCAGAGCAACGACAGGACGTGTTAATTGGTGGGACGAGCCGGAGAGCGAGGGACTAAGAAGCTGGACCATCAGCAACACCACACGTCTCACGTCACCAGGACCAAACAGCAGAGAGGAGGCATCTCTGGGCTGTTTGTGTGCAGCTTCCAGTCTGAATGATCTCCAGGACTCAGATGGGAGCAGATAATTGGCTCTCACCAAAGTGGCTGATGGGGATTTGGTTGTATTGTTGCGTGACCTCCCCTCTCAGGTCTCCTCGCCAAGGTGCCACTGAATGTTAATATGTCACTGAGCGTGAGCATATTCCTTTCATTTCTTTACTGTTTGTATCAAAGTTTGAACACTGATGCTATTTATTATGTCAAAAACGTGAGATTACAAGTCTTTAAACTGCACCAGTAAAAGCTCCTGGATGATTTTTCGAAGTTGACCTACTTTGAGACGTTTCCTGTGACTGACCTGCAGACATGCAGCGATTCGGCTCCTCCGGCAGTAACGTCTACAAGCTGCACCTGCGTTGCCTGAAACTCTGCTGATAAATTAGTGACGACAATGAGCAGCTCCAGTCGCAGGTGCGTCACCTGTGCTGTTTGAACTTCCTTCCCAAGGCGCCTTGTGCAAACGCTGACGGCTGGAGTTTGTGCCTCTGTCAGTCTGCGTTTCCAGCGAACTCACTGAGGACAGAGAAGCTCGCGGTGCTAATCCTGACGCCTCCATCAGACGTTTGGACGCAACTGGTCATGAAGGTCTCGTTGTGACTGGAATCCACTGGGGTTTGAACAACGTGGGGCTTTGTTCCGCAGAAGACAACGTCCACACGGTGACTTTTCTTTGCAGAAGTTTCCAAGACACCAAAGTTCTTCATGAACAGTAAATAATCATGAAGTGGAGCAGGCAGGCTGTCGCCTTCAGGTCCACATCTGCACCGTCAACCGCAGCACACCTCCTCTTCCTGATCAAAGCTGCATTATGCCTCAGCAACAGCTGGTGGGGATGTAAAAAAGCATCGGCAGCCTCCTTCCATCAGCCTGCGCCCAGTTCTCCAAACAAACACAGCTTGCCTTTGGTCTCTGGTTCTCTGTCATTGATGCATATTTCATAAGCCAAGTCACAGGCTTTCTTTGATTTTCGTGGCACTTTGGTGCTGCTGTCTAACAATCCATTAGCTCCCATTATCATCTCCACAGTCCTAATTACAGACAAGAAAACCCGACGTCCTCTACAGGATCATACAATTCACGACGGCGCATCTTGCTTCATAGTGATGAATGGTTGTTGATTAATCTTCTTTTATTGAATATGTCAGTGTGACCAATCTGCCACTTGTGGATTCATAAAAGTGAAATGTTACGGCCTCGTTCAGGTATGTAAAGCTAAACCCTCTCACGTCAGGGTAAATGTGGTTTTTTTAGAGCTACAGAAACTTCACAACCTGAAGACTGAAGACTTCAACCCCACAGACCTGCCCCGATCAGCTGCTGCGCGTTATCGATTAGTTAACGAATCCTTGAATTTGTGGAGGCGAACTCTGCAATAAACAGTTTGGGAACGAGGCGGAAAACACATTATCCTAAACAAGCAGCCGAGCGAAAAATGGCCACAGAGACGGAAGATGCAGCGAGCAAAGCGCACTTCAGCGTGTGAGAGCAGAAGATCGTTCCCCTTCAGAACACACGGCGTCTTCGTGCTTCTCGTTTGAAGTCTTTGAGTGGCTCAGTGCTTTAACACGCACTTCTGTTTGTGTGGAGCGAAGAAAGAACCTGATTTCATATTGACATTCAGTCATTTTCTACATACGTTGATCCAAAGTGACGCACGACTGAAGGTTTTCAAAGACCGGAGAGGAAATGTTTCTGATTCACTAGACACAAGTTCCCGGGAGGAACGTTACATACTCCTGCCATCGTTCAGTGACAAAGTAGCTTAAAAATATTACACATTGTACAGATTTCTTAGCTGAACATTTTTGGACTTTTTGTCCATAATTAAACTTTTGCTTTCGTTATTTAACGTGTATTTTCTGCGAGGACTCGTGGGATAAAGGCGTCTTATAATAATATTCGTGAGGCCTTTTGATTTCTAGGAAAATAGCATTTACATGTATTTTTAACGTGTGTAGGCTCAAAGTGCAGATTTAATGACGGTAAAAGCTCTGAGGTAAAAAACGAACTAAGTCATAATGGCAGACCCAACGGAGCTGAGCAGTTGTAGTCCGGTCGGCGCTGAATGAATCACTGCAGCCTCCGGTCCATCGTCTGCTGACAGCTGCAGACTCCATCTCCACACATCAGGCTCACACACGTGTGAGGGATGGCAACAGCTCTGAGCTCCAAAGAATCGCCCCTGAAGTATTGTAAACGTGGTTCTGAACCCTCTCAAAGCGACCAACAGCCGAGGCAAATCAAACACCGGGGGTAGCAGGGAATTGTTAAAGCGCAGATGAGTCATAAAAGGAAGCGGCGGCGTCTGAAACGGCCCCAGCAGCCGCAGCTTCATCTCTTGTCACCCTGTGTTTTGATTTCAAACCGACTAAACGGCTGTAAAGTTACACAAAGTGCAGCTCCGACGCAGGAACCCGCAGACTCCAGGTGTAACTGCTGAAGAGCTGCACATGCACAACACAAAGGTCAAGTGTCAGAGGTGACACTCAGCGAAGTCATTAAATGCAGCAGAATCCATTTAATCGCTTAAAAAACATACAACCATAAAATGATTAGTGAGGTTCTTGCGGGTTTTTCTTTACATTTGCAGAAAGCTGATCACTAACCAGCCACGTGAAGCGTCAGAAGGTTTAGCACATGGGTAAAGGTAAGCGAATACATGCCTTCGTTAAGTAAAATGGTCATAAATGGACCTAATGGACGACAGGATGGTTCTGCTAGATTCACCCAAGGTGACCTGAGTTAAGACCCGTTACTCGCCTTATGCTGAGCATATGCCAGCGAGTCCCACAGCTACGGGCCGAGGCCTCTTCGTCTTCCCTCCGTGAGTAAACTCAGGCCAAATGCATCCCGGACAGCAGGAACACACAAGCTGCTCTATCTGCTCATCTGGCCTCTGAGCTAAGCTAACGACGCTGCACCGAGCCTCGTCCGCAGCTCAGACGCCGGTGCGACCCTCGCTCGCCGATGCTTACGCCCCACATCCTCCGAGTCGCAGGAGGCTCGCTGGCTGCCCAATAGATTTCGTCTGCCGAGCGGTTCGCGACCTGCGTCACCTCGGATAATCAACACGGTAAGACACTGGGGGAAGAGTACGGTCAAGAGGCAGACCGGCAATTATTTATGGCATTTGTCTAACCTTTCACGGCAGAAATCAAGTGAGTAGCTGCCCAGGCTGCTGTTGCAATCATCGCTGTCTCCAGGCAGCTCAACGTCTACTTCAGCCTCCACTGCAGGAAAAGTCGTTTATCTTTATTATAGTTTCAGTATGAATGACAAAAAATAAACTAATAACCAGTCAGAAAATCAACAGAAATGTCCTGTTTTCATGAATAAATCTGTGATACCTGAGATGAGCACATGTAAGTAACTGCTGAGAAATAAAGTGTTGAAGAGTTTTACTTTATGCTCTGCCTGAAAACACAAGGTCAGTGTGAATGTGTATAAAAGCTGCTCTAGTCTAGTCAGAGTCTTGCTATTAAAGTCAGTTCCACTGGCTTCGTTAGGTCCTTACGCGTCTCTGAAACATGGATGACGCCGGACCTTTGCGAGGCAACGGTCAACCGTCGAGTGAGCTAGAGAGGAGCAACCATGTGGATCCTTTTATGGATCCCACTGATCCAGTGATGGAAGTGCTGCACAGCTGGGCGTGACACAAAGCTCACGCTGTGGCACAATGGGTCCGAAATTCCCACTTCCTCTCTGAGCAAACGCTGAGGATCTGTTTTAATCAGGAGTCGTCCTCTCTGGTTTCTGTTGTGAGGATCAAACCTGTGTCTAATGCAGGTTCTCGCTGCCTTTGCACATTATGCAGAATAAATGTTTGATCTGAAGGAAGCGTTCAGCACGACAGCAGAGATACAACGACTGACTCGTACAAGTCCATCTTTCCAATCTGCCAGCGAGAATGAATTCATCCCAATTACCAGTGGCTTCGCAGAGAGCTCTGGTAACGAGCCCGGGCTCGTAGTGGGAGACTCGCCCCTCGGTGACCCCTAATGAGCCGGGGCCTCCTGCCAGAGGAGGCCGGAGCCACTGCTCTTGTAATGAGCTGCTGTTGTGCTACAGGCTTTTCAGATGAGCCATGGAGCTGTCACTTGCACCACAGGACATGAGCCGCTCCGGCAGATGATGCAATTCTTCAGCGACAGAGGACAAAGCCAGCCTCTGGTGATGTTACTGTTACAGTTCAGCATTCACAACCGAGCTCGTGAGAGAGGATTCAGTTTGCAGATATGTGTGTTTGCAGTTTGTATTTTAAGTCAAAAACATCCAAAACACTGCTGCGTGTGGATCAGTTCGTAAAACTGGACTCGGGCTGTGTCAAGTTTTCCGTCCACATCAGCTAAACAGCCGCAGACTGAACGTGGTCCGATATTTGTCTTTTTAGAAACAGCCTCCTGTGTTTCTGGACTAAAGAGTGAACCGCTGGGACGAACCGCCTCTGTGCAACCCGGACGCAATGTGCAAAGTTCGGACCGGGGCTCCGCGTCGGGGCCACACTGTGCAGAGCTCGATGAGAAGCAGTTGAACCCCGTGGCCTTACCTGCGAATCCCTCAGCATCCATCACCTCAACATCACACGCGTCGCGCCGTCACTCACCTCCACGGGCTCCAGACGCGAGCTGCGGGGGGTCTGAGACACGGACGGCGTCTCCCTTCTCCGTCGCTGCTTCTCTCTCTCGTCTCTCTTAGATTCGCGGAGTCGCCGGCTCCCGACCGTCGGCTCCAAGCGGTCGAGCAGGCGCCGCTGGAAATATCTGCAGCGGCTGATGCACCTCCGCGCGATTCTGCTTCCCCCGTCACGTCTCGCGGTGCTGTTTGCCCTGCGCGCTCGCAGAACACAAACTTTGGCCGTTTCTCGGAGGGGCTGGCTGTCACAGCTGCTGTCGACTGGAGCACATCCCTGCGGTGCCGCGGCTCTCGACGCTGCGCTGCGCTCTGCCGTTTCGTGCGCTCCTCCCGGCAGCGGGCGGACAGGAGGGCGGCGCGTTTGGATTGGTGCGCTCCAGCAGTGCGTGCGTGGCGCGGGCGGTCAGATCCCAGGATTCACCTGTCACCGCAAGACGAAGTGCGTCCTATTTAAAATACAAGCGAGGATGAGAGTGACTCCGAGGCTGCGACCAGCAAACCCAGGGCTGGAACACGTTTGTTTAAGGAAGGGAGTAAAAAAACCAACAGGCAAGTTGAAAACTCCAGATTGTTATGGAGCTCGTGGTTCGGCCACAGACGAATTCAATAAGCTGAAGGCCACCTTGAACCTAAAAAATCAATCCCAACCTAATAGAGGTCTTGAAGACTTAATAGAGGTTTGATCCCAAGGAGCCTCTCAAAGACTTTGTTGCCTCTGAACGGACAAAGGGAAGGTAACAGGGAGAGAGGAATTGAACCCAAACCCTGGACCATCCTCAACCATTTCCCTCTAACATCAGCTTCCACCATGGGTGTGAAAACAACTGTGTTTACCAGCTCTCGCTCCGGCTGAGGTCATGTTTGGGCTAAGCTGTTTACATGCATATTCATATCCCACTCACAAATACTCCAGCGTACATAATTAAGCCGGACGCTCTGGATATCAGTTATGGAACGAGACCTCAGTGTGACCACAGAAAACGGCGTTAAGTAGGTTATCCTGGGTGAAATGAGCCCATCTCGCACGGAATCATGACGGGAGCTTACACCCGACGGGAAATTATGTTTTCCTTCGCTGAATGGAAGCGTTGAGCTTTATATCTGGAATTAAATGTGCATAAAATGCCTTCATACAGCACTTAGTAACATGTCATTGTTGAACTGAACCTTTCTTCAGACACCGTTGTCCAATAAATAGCTTCGTCCATCAGATCAGAGCTGCCAGTGGTGAAGAAAGTGGAGAAATTGAGTTTGATACAGAACAGATCTAAAAATTTAGGCTTTTGGAGAAAATTCATTCATATATTCATAATCCAGCTCATTCCCACTAGACAGTTGTGGCATTTACTCCAGCTCTGCTCTTCAGTTCAGTTTGGAGGGTCTGAGTCAGCCTGGCCTCATTGTACTGGAGCTTATTATTTCACAACAGAAGGAAACGCGGCTGTAAATGCTTCCAGTCTTCAGCTGAGATTCGATCTGAGACGAGGGTGGGAGAGGGGTGAGTGCAGGCAGCAGGTGAGGCATTGGATCGTCTGGTTATTACTGCTGTTACAAACTCTAGGACTAGAGAACTCGAACTATACTAACTAACTAACTAGAGAGAGTACCAGGGGTGGGGAGGCCTGAGCCCCTGGTACTAGCATCAGTCACCACTGGGTGACACCAAAGCCAACTCGAGGGCTGCTCCACCTGGAGCCTACACCCACATTCAAACTAACGAGGGAAGGACCCAATTGCACGAACCAGAGACAGACTTGAACAGTTGACTAATGTTTTAATAACTACACAAAGATACAAGTTGAGGAACAGAAGAAGTTGTGAGCTAAACACAAACAACAAATAAACCCCACAGTGACCAAAACCAGAACTAAACGAAAACCTAAACAAACAGAAATCTGAACATGGTGCTACAAAACTTTAACTTTAACATTAAACTTAGACAAACACACACACACACACACACTGACAACGAAAACTAAAGCTACAAAACTTTAACACTAAACAAAGCTGAACATAGCACAACCAAACTTAACATCAGACAAACCTGAACACGACAAGACATCGATAATACCAAATACCAGACAGTAACACCAATACAAATACCAAATACTAAATACCAGACAGTAACATTAATACAAATACCAAATACCAGACAGTAAGACCAATACAAATACCAAACCGTAGATAATCAGCCAGCAAAAAACAAAGGCACAAGGGGCAACTTAAATACAAACTAAACAGGAAATAACCAACAGGTGAAATCAATTACGAACACAAACAGGAAGTGGACAAACCGTGACACCAACAAAGAAGAATGTCGAGCGCCCTCTACTGGTTGTAGGGCAGAATCGTTACCTAACGTTCGTTTGAACTGGTGGCTCCTCATCCTGAGACTCTGCTTTTAGCTCCGCTTTGTCTCCACCAGTTCCAGAACCTACAGCTGCAGCGTAGCGTCGTCCTTCTTTTACTAGTTGTCTGATAATAGCACATCAATGTAATATCAAATCGGATTTGCTTGTGGCCAAAGTGTCGCATTAGGTCTGAAAACATTTGCAGCCCACGTGTCCACAAAACCTCTAGAGAGAACCAAAGGTTCTGCTTCCCTGAGGTGTGTTGAAACCTGCTCTCTCTGCTTAGTTTTGCACCAGAATTACCTCCAGACAGGCTCCAGCTCAGGGGCTGCAGAGAGCTTAGGGTAAGTCAGAGTGACAATTAGTGCAATGACACATCTTGACACGTCAGACCTCCACGCAGCCTCTGATGAATCATCACAACCCGTCCAGAAATAGCCGACCTGGCGACTGCGCAGCCGTAGAGGAAGCCGTGTTTCTGCCTCCTGACGTGGAGCAGTGTCCCGGGCGTCTGCGCTCGGAGATGCGCGTTCGGTTGAGTCGCCACAGCTTCACGTGGGAGGTGTCATCGGTGAGGACCACAGTTTGTGTTGAATGCCCAGAACCAGCCTGATGCAACGAGCAGGTGAAAATACTATTTATCGTAAACGCCTCTGCAGCCTGACCAGTAGAAGCAAACACACGTTCGTTATTTCAGGATGCTGAGCATTTATTCATACATGATAATTTAACTGTAACTGTAGATAACATCACATCGTTTGCTTCACTCGTGTGGCCTTGCCATCACCTTGGATGTCGCAATACCTTCATTTCCTTACAGGGAACGGAAATGATTTTCTTATCGCAGACGGATGGACGGGTAGATTGTGGGCGTTGTAGCTACATGGAGACAGACTCACATGCAGGCAGCAGATGACTGGCTGCGCAGGGTGCAGGCGACTCAAAGTGGCCTCATCCCGCATCATTTCACATCATCATCTTTTTACGCCTCTTTAGATACACGCGTGATATTGATTCCAGGTTTTTGATGGAGGGCAGAAAGATAAATGTTTTGGACCTGAGTCGGACTCTGAGCATTTATAAAAATGAGCAAGTAAAGGCTTCAGCTGCTGCTTGAACAATGTCTACGGAGGGTTGGGTATGCGACTCCAGCTTCCTCCTCTGACGGCAAAGATCAAAATGTAAAGCTATGAAAAACACTCTCAAAACAATCAATTTAACCTCATTAGAAACCAACAAGCAACATATTAGAAAGTAGAATCTCATTTACAGAGCGAAAGTCTCCACATATCCAGCTGCTAAAGTTCAGCAAATGTCAATTTTCTTCTTTGGACCAGCTCCCAGCAGTCGCTCGAATTTATGACTTTGGTCTTTGTGCAAAATGTGCACAAAAGGTTCCTGCTCATTTTTTAGGCTAGGGAGTAAATATGGCTACTCCCTCTTGTACTACAGCACTAAATTGATTTGCTGGACTCATTATTGGACTACAGTGGAGGAAATGGTCCCTACTGGTAATTAAAAAGTGATTTTTTCCTCTTTTCCCTCATTCACACCTCACAGGGCAGGTGAGCGGGGGCATCATCTGCAGGAAGGACAGCCAGGTAGTTCACGCCGTCCCAGAACCTCAAGGTCTCACAGTGCAGGAAACAAGTGGCTTTTGTCCCATGAATGATATCTGGTAATTGGTTCGAACATCTCGATGCACATTGTGTTTTCCACAGAAAGCCAGTGCAGCACAGTTCTCTACACCAGATTTTCCCAGGCTTTCCACAGGCACGCTGCAAAGAAATCCTGTGAAGAGGTTAAGCCATTGTTAATTCCACAATGCTCGATCGTTCGCCTGAAATAACAGAGAAACAGCCGTTCCTGGAACAGATTAACTGGATTAGCACCAGACGATGCATCTGAGCGGGGATCGCTGTGGGTCTGAGTCACGTCAGTGCGAAAACTCTTTCAGATCCGTGTTTGTTAAAAATGCTAATCTGTCCTTATGAGAGACGTGAATGTAAACAATGTCAGACGCAGCACAAGGACATCTTAAATCCAGCAGAGCGGCGGGTTTGTGATTGTTTTTGCATTATTTTGATGCAGAGCAGATACTTCACATGCACATGGCTCCAGAGGAAGACTCCAGCTTTCTACTTTCCTTTCAACTTGGATGGAGGCAAGATAATAGACTCTGCAGGGATATAGCTGCGTTTTCCTCCCCGCACACGGTAAATCTTTGGGAGGAAGCCACAGCGGCTTGTTACGGTCGCTCCTTATGAATAAATATGGAGGTCGTGCAGTCTAATGACCTCACTAACTCCTTGGGCCTCCCCGTCTATCACTCTGGGCTCCTCCGCTGAGCAGGACACTCTGCGTTGATGGGATGTTTATAACAGCGTGAGATGATTTGTCTCTCCATCGTGCAACCTGTGTCCTGCAGGAAGCCAAATAATGATTTCAACGGCATGTCTAAAAGATGGATCTCCCTAATCCCCCCCACCTTCCTTCCCAGTGAAAGCTGTAGACTAATTTACACCAGGGCAGATGGGCACGCAGGCCGGTGAATGAATGATCTGGCTCCTAGCAAAAAGAGGTAATTTCCTCTTAATGTAGTGCCGTAAACATCTATCATCACGCTGGGCTGACAGCACATCGACGCAGGGAGGACAGAGCAAGAGCTTTAATCTGCAGAGATTTTTACCTCTGATTAGCAACGTGGCCTAAACTGCTTGGTTAATTTTAACACCACCTGCAGCAGGAACTGTTTGGGAGGTGCTACAAATAAATGGGAATCCTGAGGCAGCGTGAGGGGGACACGTTTAGACAAGCAGCACAGAGGGAATATGGACGGTGCAGTTTGATCCAGTGGCAGAAGGAAAGACAAGCAGGAAATAAACAAGCGAGTGGCGCTTGAAGCGAGGCTATCAAACCACACGACGACATCACTTTGACAACCCAGCCTGGGACGCATCCGGAAAACCTAAGGCCGTTCTTTAAGCTCAGGTATAAATAATGCAGTCTAACTTTTGCCCATGAATCCATAAATCGCTCAGAAGATGTGGACTCTGTTTCTCTTGACTGTGCTCTGGGGATGAACTTCAGTCCACTGATCCTTCTAGGTCATAAAAGCAATGACGTGAAGCCATTTGGAGTCAAGTTTTCCATATTTGACGCCAGTTTGCCGTTTGTCTCGACCCTCACAAGCCGCCATTTGTTAACAGACCGTCCATCATCTGCTGGAACAAACGCTGGTCGCCTGCATCCGCCCACGTCTCCTGGCGAACTCAGGGTAGGACTAGTTGGTGGTCGTGATAAGCCGACTTCTGCCAGACTCGACCTTTAAGGCTGCGTTTCACAGGAGGATGGTCTCTACAGTAAATGTGCCGAAAATATATGATTATACATTTACATGACAGCACTGGTGTTAATTACTGTGCTATTTCCAGGCGGCGCCTGTCAGTGAAGGTCAGCGTGTGACGCAGCTGGTGTCAAGTGAATTCGCACGACGATATATTTTAAAGCACGGAATGTAAAACTGATATGTTTGAAGAACACAACGAAGAACGAAGTCGTGACTGATCGTTAAATCCAGCTCAACCCGTGTACTGCTGTTTCAATGCTCCAATAAGTTGTGGTGAGAATCCCTGAGTTTACGCATCAGGATCAGTATGACAACGATAAAAAGACGGATCGATGCTTCTCCACTTGAAAAATGTCGGTGTAATGCGAGCTCAGTGGTTCTCTGTGTTCTGCTGGATTTTCTTGTCTGGCTTTAAGGCCAAGCACTCGTCAGCTCGCTGCGAGAGAAGGCCTGAAGTCTGCCGCACATTAAATCCAGTGTCACCACGAGATCAATACGCTGAGAAGGCGTGACGCTCGTCCGGCGGAGTGACACCGCGTAGCTTTGCATCACACTGAGGCGGATCCTCGGTGCCAGGGTTCAGGATCAGGCGCATCAATCTGCGTTGTGTCAGTCACAATACGATTCAGACGAGTTCAACTCAGCACAGGTCTGAGCCTTTATCATCTGCTCTGCGCCGCTGACATCTGCAATTAACGCGTTGATTTGGCTGCTGCTCAACAGTTCATGTTACACATTAGGACTTAAAAGCACCTGTGACTTTTAATGGTCTCTCAGCTTATGCAGCAACGTTCTGATTTCTCATCTCAATCTTTACGTCTGCATGTACTTGTACTTGACATTATTTATTATGATAAAAATATGAGGCCAAACATCGCGTCTGTATTCCAGCTGGTATCTGATGCCTTCGTTGCAGTTTATCTTTGTGATATTAGGATTTATGCTGGATCTTTTATCAGACTATTAGCGGGGCTCAGCCACAACCAAGCACCCAGAGTGCAACGAGGTCTGATAAGAAGCAGTCATTACTCTCCCACAGCTCCTGCAGAATATACAACTCCTGTTCAACTTTCAGCACAAAATTAGGGAATGGAACATAAAAGAGTTAAATCCAATAAATATTTATGACTTGACTTGGGAAGAGCTCAGGAAATAAAGTAGAGTTCCTGAAGCCTTGAGTGAAGATGGTGAAGGATAAGTTTGAGGTTACGGTGATAATGAAGATAATGACGATGGAATAACAATTAAGACCTTCATGCGCAGCTGTGTGATGTGATTCAGTTACAAAGATGAATCCATGTTCCAACCGCTTAAAAAGTAAGAGTGTAGCCCCTTGTGAGAAATTATTCCATAGATCAACCAAGTCTAAATTTAGAGCAAATGAAATTGACCTTGTTTGGGTGTTTGTCTATTCATATATGATCTGCTCTGTTTTTCTCATTTAATGTTGAGACTTTAAATTTTCCTTAAATGACCCGTTTCAGTTTTAGGCTTTGTTGTCTCCTTTCCTCCTAATCAACTCGTTGCGTATCATTTCTCCAGCTTCAGGACGCGAAGGTGAGTTAATCGTCTCTGACGTTCGATTTCGAGATGGAGCCATTTTTCCGTGCGCCGCTCTACGATGACATCCTCATTCCAAAACGCACGACCGGCTTCAAACTGTGAGGATAAACGATGAAAACACAGGCGGCAGTTGAGGCGAGAGCGAGTAAAAAGGTGGGCGGACCATGAGAGCGACAGATGAAGAAAATGTCACCATTATGTTAAATGGTGTCTTTAACGCCTCTCAGTTGTTTGCACAGTCAAACTCAACAAGGATGTTGATGATGCATGAAAATGCAGATGAGGCTTTCACGCGTCGTGTTCATGGCGTCTACATAAAACGGGATCCGGTCACTTCTCCTTCACCTCATTCCTGTTTCCTGTAATGCAACAACGCATCGTAGCTTAAATGAAGTCATTAACATAACTGGCAGAAATCTGTGGCAGTTAAGTGAGAATGTGAGGGTAATCATTTGCATCTTATCCTCTTAACTGATAAGCAGACTGTGCTGCAGACCGAGGCCTCTCAGCGCATCGCCCCATTGAAGAGCTCCTTTGAAGCACATCTCTGTTTTGTGTGTTGGTCCCAGCGAGGAAGTGTTAACAATGACGATGACGCTCAAGCTTTCAAAGCTGAAGATAACTTTATTATTCAAATGTCATTTTATCCCGCAAAAACTGATGCGTCTCCCGTCTTTGTGTCCTGTATGAAGGCCTCGCTTCACTTTATCTGCTGCTGGATCTTATCTGGTCTCTTGATGGGCTCGGGTTCAGTCGTGGCTGCTTTCATGTCTGAAGGAAATAAAAAGTGGACATTGAAGAGCAAAGGCACTTCGTTTAGCATTCGCGTGTTTATTTATTGTCAATGGTCCAGATCAAGATATAAATAGTTGCGGATTCACAGCTGAAGATGTGTTTGTGCCATAAGTCTGTCAAGCAGCAGCCTCAGTCAGCTCTAGTGGCTCAGGGTGTCGCCTCCACGCTGGTCCACGTCCCCTGAGGACGCATGTCGGTCGGCTGCTCCCCCCACCGAGCGACAGCAGCCCTCAGACGCTCTAACGCCAGCTCCGTGTCTGGGTCATAGAAGCCAGAGCTGCTGTCAGACTGACTTCTCAATTCACCTTGTTCCATAAAACACCACAGCAGATGCACCTTGATTCTGCTCCTGCTGCCCTGCCATCCCAAGGGGACGAGGGCTTCTCGGGCCGCGCCAGGTTGATGAATCCCATCTTTATGGATTTCTGAATCAATGTGTTTCTGTCGGGTCGTTCAGTTTGGGTGTTTCTCTGCTCTGCGAGCGTGAAAGCACCTCTACGCTTAGGCAAGGCGGCTCCCCAACGCCATCCAATCACAGTCCAGCCAAGAGGAACCGGCACAAAGTGGATGTCAGCGTGTGGCTGTGATGATGGATGGGCCTCACTAGAGAGATGATGGATACCCACGGTGGCCATGTTTGCTTCATATCATGCAGAATGAGTTACTATGGCGATACCGCTGCTCCAGTGACCCCTGGCCGACCTGTGTCAAAAAGAAAAGCCAGCCGTGACTTTGGCTGCCTGTTGGACGCCACACACGGCCGGGGCGTCCACAAAAGGGATTCTAGAGGAGCAAAGTGAAGAATGATTAATGTGGTGATTTTAAATCTGCACGCACTTTTAATTGATTGCACAAATGTTTGTTTCTTTCCTCTCAGCGCAAAATTCAAATAAGTTGTGCTAATTAAACACAGAGGAAGTAATTAAAAGCGGCCATATCTGCTGCAAGCAGGCTGCCTGCCCATCAGGACGTGCAATAAATACGGACAGTGACTTTTACTTCAGTTTCAAAGTCCTTTTGAAGGCCACAATATCAGCATCACCAGAACTCAATGAATGGTTATTGAATACACTGAGCGTCGTGACATGGTGACACTTTTTGTGCGTCGTGTAATTAGAGTGCGACTACGATGCGTTTTCCAATGTCCTGGCTGTGTTTCGCGTTTTACGCCCGACGGCTGAACTGCTTGCGTCTCTGTGTCAGAGAAGCTCTTCATTAAGAGACCGTTTGATCCGACAAAACTTGAAAAGCTCAGCTTAACTTCAGCTCCTAAAGTCGTCCTGCAGATGCAGCTCAGTGGTTTTTGAAGTCTTGGCAAAGAAAATCGTTTGTTTGAGCCTTTAAACATGAAAGTTGTTAAAAGCACATGGAAAAACTGATGCGACCTATCTCAAACACTTCGTGTGCATATCACGCACTTCTGCTTTTATCAAACTTTTAAAATTTGCTTTTGCATCATTTCTGATATAATGGCTCATTTTTTTTTTACCATTTTCACTGAAATGGCTCTTGGGTTGAAGATTCCCGTCATAAACACAGTGCGTTTGTTTACCTCTTCTCAGCCGCGTCACGTTGAAAAGCCTGAAGCGGAGGAACCGGCAACGCTCCGTGGTTTTCCCTTCTGTTTCCCTGGGTACAGAAACACTCGCTCCTGTAACCCACTTGGCCTCAGATGGTGTCTGCATTTCATGGTAATTTAAATTTTTCCTTTCACCTCCTTGCAGCACATGATTGATGGTGTTTGCTTTAGGAGATTCAGGCAATATTAGAAAAGTTGGTGCGACTTCAAAGTACATTAAAGCCCCATTAGCTTTAGGCGTGTTACATAGTGTAATTAATAAATCACCCTCCAACCACGTGTTCAGTAGATAATGAAATTTCCTGCCCAGAAAGCATTTGTTTACTTTTTGTTTGAATAAAATCAAACCTGAAGTTTGTCTTGTGGCTACACATTCAACCACGGCCTTCAATCGCCTGGAGAAAAGTACGTTGTGTAGAAAAACACAAAAAGGCAACAACAATACCGTAGATTCAATAAAAGTTCATATGCTGTAAATTATGTACATGGCTCTCTAAAGATAAAACATTCACAAAAATGGAAAAGATGAGATCACTGTTACATCTGTGGTGAGGTTCTGAGCAGCTTCTTTCCTTACGTCTGTCTCCGTAATAATGACTAACACCTGCTCCTCGTGGTGCTGCTCGTTCTGCTCTCCGAAGCGTCAGCACAAAGACGCTGCCCTCCAGCGATGGGAGCAGGGGCAGCCTTGAAATACAAATGAGGAATCTTCAAACCTTGGGCCCAGGTTAGACGGGCACGGCGAGCGAGTGCGCATCCTTTGAGAAGCACCGTTTCAAAAGTTTAAAGTGAAGATGAGCTCGGACAGAGCGAGGAAACGTTATGTCCTCATGTTTAATTCTGCTAATATTCCTGTGGCCAAAGAACAAAACCATGAGGCTGATCAGGAAACATAAGATGAGGTGCTGAGCGTGTTTGTGCTCACTGTGGGCCTTCAGTTTAGTTTTATGGTTTATCAACAGTTCACAGACACCTCTGGGCTTGTTTTTTATGCCTTCAAGCTCCGTAGAAGCTGCAGTGACGTCCACCTACCAGCTCCCCAGAAACAGTCCGACTCGGTCCATGTGCCGAAGCAGCTGGTCGCTGTGTGAAGCCTGAGGTGGGTGAGGGGAGACGGGTCCTTCCGTGTATGTTGATGCAAATGCGAGTTTGTTCGTCTGCTGAAAGCAGGGTGGTGTTGCCCCATGACAAGATAAATGCCGACTGGCCTGACAGGCTCTCTGGAAGAAGCCGAACTGCTGCTGCATCATTATTCACTGCCAGCGCTGTGCTCGGATAAAGCTGCATATACAACACGAGGCTCGGAGGACGTCGAAACATCTACAGGAACGATGGCCTGTGTGTGAGTCTGTGTACTTGTGTGAGTCTGTGTTTATGGGGGCACCGTGTTCAGGTGTGTGGCCACGTCAAGCACATGCGTGTACAGTAGAGGGGTGAAACTACGCTGGCCCAAAAGCTCGACGAGCTGCAAACAGTGGCGATGACGTCCGTCACTTTGTGTCCCCTGGAAACTCTGGCAGCAGAGGAACCAGCCGTCACCCCCACAGACCAACCTATCGCACAGCAGGGGGTCGGCGCAACCTGCTTTTATTAAGTCTTCGACTGCTGGCGAGTCAGGTCAGGTTTCGTCTGAGATGCTCGGGTCGCGCCGCTGGGCGGAGCGGTGCCATGACGAATGGCCCGTTCAGCGGCTGGTGTGCTGAGCGCAGCGAGGTGGAAACGGCCGCTTTGACTCGGCTTGGCTCAGCCTGACTTATCTGCTCATGTGAACAGAGGCACGATAGGAGGAGAAAAAGCCAGCACCTGACACGTGAACATGGCTCCTGGCTGGGCTCGGCTCCAGAGCTGTCGAGGCCAGTAACGTCTGAGGTAGGCCGACACGAACAGGCTCAGTCCGAGGACGCTCCACTGAGACGCGTTGTAAATGCTGCGTGGACCCACACACCAGCCTTCATCTCCACTGTTCCAAGAAGGATTCCATTAAAAGATGGAGATGCACATAGATCATAATAACCACGGCGACAGGCTCCTATAGGAGTTCATCCAACTCCACCTTTACCTGTTCTACGAACCATCTATAAAATAATTCGTAGCCTCACACTGATCGAATGGACAAAGCTGCGTAGCCGGGATTTCTGAACAACGCAGCCTTTTACAGCAGGCGTCTTTTACTGTCCACGTTTCTATAAATATGGAGACACAGCAACTACAAGGACGTGGCGTCTTATACTTCAGACATAAATACATGAGTCTGAACCTCTCACTGCCTAATTAAACTAAGACCAACGCTGTGTGTGTGTGTTGAGATGCCTTTGTCAGTTTGTCCTCCCACCGCTTTTCTCGAGGGTGAGTCTTTTGTCTGACAGCTGGAGTGTGCTTTCCACATACTAATGAATGTGTTACATAACAAACACACCTGTAATTAATGCATTTGGGCATTTTCTGCAGTGAAAGGCATAAATGGGTTTTAGTCCATTTGCTCTCCGACATTTCTCATACTTGTAATGTTAGTGTTAGCAGTTTTTAATGTGATTTATTCAGTTTTATGTATAGAAGTCGTCTTTATTCAAGAAGTTTAAATAACGGTGGCAGGAGATGGTTTAAAATCACGTTCTGCTTAAATCAAGGCTTTTATTAGCACATCACTCAGAGCGTCACACATTGTGGTTTTTAAGGCTTTTATTCCCACAGTGAAGCCACTGGGGAGGTGAAGAAAAGCTGAAAGAACCCAGTGTTACACTTGTTTCTGGGGCCGTTCTGCTCTGGACTCATAATCCCACAGGTCAAAGAAGAAACGCAGGCAAATGGGGACGAGCAGGAAAGCGCGTTTGTTGTTTGTGCGCACGTGACCGTGACTTTTTAATTGTTTTAGCCAGAAAGCGGCAAAACTTCTTTTCTCGTTTGAAACTTCAAAGCCTGACGTCGGACGCTTTGTTCTTCTGTCTGTGGTTTCTCCTCTGCTGCATCTTGCAGCAGTTGTCCCATTATATATGACAGCTGTGTTTCTTGTTTAGCTTTTTATTAGATATTACGAGGTCGTAAATGCAATCAGTAGCATTTTATTGGCCCTTTATGTTTGGTGAGCTCTGCACGGTTACAAGACGCTGCGACTGTCAGCTCCCGCCACGTTTCTTCTCTCATTCGCGTTTCTTTTCTTACGTGGAACACGGTGACCTCGTCACTGTCACAGCTCCAGTGACTTCGGTGGTTTATCGCCTCGTGTGGAAAACTAGTTTGCAAAGAAAATAAAAAGAACAAGAGAAAAGACTGAAATACAGTTTGACAGTGAAACAAGGAATAAGTCCGAATGTTCTGCAGCACAGAAACCACAAAAACGATGAGTGATGAGATGAGTCAGGCTCGGTTCATATTTGAGATTCTTGACGGTTGTCATTTGACGTCTCCACCTTTTGACTCACCCCCTTCACACCTGTCTCCCTCTCTCGCTCTCGCTCAGCCCCTCCCACTTTCTTCCATGTTTCTGGGGCTCCGCCCACACGCCTGCTGGTCAGTCAGACCCAGTTATAAGCTCCTCACACCTTCACGCTTCTGTGTGGTGCGTGACACCTGTTCATCCCGACCGAAGCTTGTTTCCATATGTTCTGTGTGTATCTTGCGGTTCTGTCCCGTCCTGTGGTTTTTTCACGCACTGGCCTTTTACCATGTTAACGTCTGCCCCTCTGAACCCAAGGGTCCGATTCAACAGCTTCTATTATTATTTTCTCCCTCGCTCTGTGAACATATCTGCCCAGCATCTCCAGGTCCTCGCTGAGCAGCAGGCTGCAGATAAACCACGTCCGCAGTTACTCGAGTCCAGAATGCTGAGCGCGAGCGAACATCAGCAGAAACGCTTCCTGCGAGTGAGTGATGAAGCAGCGCAGGCGGGCAGCTGTAACCCCGGAGCAGACACGGCTAGCGCTTGGCTGAATCAGATGGGAGGAGGCTGGGGGCTGGCGTTGGGCAGCTGGGACTGTGAGGACGCGTGAAGTTTAAAAGCAGAAGCTGTTGGTGTGATATCGGTGTCAGGTGGTAGGACGCGATGCCGTAAGCACATTTGATCCTGGGCAAAGCGGTGTCAGATCAAGCAAACACGGTTTGTCCTCATAGGAAGAAGGGATGTGCTTGTTGTGTGTTGTTTTGTGATCGGCCTCTTGCTTCAGCTTCATTTATGCCTGCAGAGTGTATTTGCTCTTTTCAGCCAGGTCCCACCTCGTGCTCGTACTCTTCCACACCTGGGAGTCTCGAATTTAACCTGAACTGACAGTTTGCACGGACATTTTAAAAGCTGAGCCAGATTCTCTGAAACCCGTTTACATTTAATCCAAGCTGGTTAAAATAATTAGTCAAACTCAATGTTGTTTTCAGCAGCAGCTTAATAGTAATGTCGCACAAAACTAAATGGAATGTGGCATAATGAGGCTGAGCTCGGTGAAAGTTATTTAAGCTGAACAACCACCTGAGAGGAGCCCGACTGTCGTGGCGTGATGCAAAGTGAGACAGACGCTTGTGTGAATGCCACTCGCTTCCTCACGGGGCTGTTATGTACCTGTGATGAGAGCAGCTTCACTCTGGCAGAGCAACAAAAATATTAAATGGCCGATTTTGTTTTAAGATGTGAGAAACTAAACAGCTGCTACAGAAGTGGGTGGAAGTGAAACAGGTCCAGTATCAGTAGAGTCTGATCCTAGAAAAGACAACAATGACACATTTTGTACAGAGGAGACAAGTGGTTTGAGACAGAGAAACCTTCCACGTGCGAACATCTCGTCCTTCAACAGCAGCCGAGGCCTCAGACACGACCTGTCTCCTATTTATCCTGCTGCCCTTTCATCTGCCCCCAGAAAGATCACGACCACCTGACACGTAACGACCCTGTGATGGGGCAGCAGGGGTCACTGGAGGCGTGACGACGTCTGCTCACCTCCCTCCCTCATGCCCCCAACGAAGGCGTGTGCAGTTTGGAGTGATGCTTTTAGGGACGCTTGGACATTTTGCCACCAATGTGGGAGTCAGAAATTGTACCCAAATCAGACTAAACAAACAAAAAGATGTGATGACGCCCCAGGGAGCATGAAGATTGGATCTGGAGACATGTTGATCCGCAGCAATAACCCCACAAATCACTACGTTACTGGTTTGGCAAACCTACAAAACTTTTTTGTTACGTTTCACTGTATGAACACAGGTTCAATGTCTTCCAGAGCAAACAAGTGTGTCTGCGTGCACAGCAAGTGCAGCAGTGAGGTAGTTGATCTGTATGAGGAAGCACCTGTCCTCGTGATGCTCCGGCCCTTCACAGTTCACTGCCCCGTTCCAGCTAATTTCCATCCAGAGGCGTCAGAGCAGAGTCTTGATTATGCTCCATAACAAAGTGAAAAGCTGCCCTAATTTACACTCCAGGCTCCCTGCTGAGAATCATTATCTGCAGTCGTACTGTTACAGCAAAGGTCACGCTGATTTCTTCAGTCACATGCAGACACACTGCTCCAAGTGGGTCACAGAGATTAATCTTCCCCACTCCCTCATCCGTATTGGATGTCTTTTGTTGAATGAAGAGTGGAAATTAAGGGCTGCAATCTCCTGCTCAGTGATGTGACTGGAAGGTGGTTAGATTTTCTTTCTGTCACTAATTGAATTTCCCCTGGGTGGTCAAAGTCCTTTACACCAGGACTCTGACTCGTCTGTCGACATTAACGTCAGTGTCAAAGGGACATTCAGGTGTTTCAATAATCAATTTCTTTTCTTTCTTCTTTCTGAAGCCTAAAACTGTGCTTTAGACAAACGTTGTCCTTGATCTCAGTTTTCTGGCATCAGGACCGAATGTAAAGACAAGAAAAAACCTTTAAAATAAACATTTGCTCCACCAAGTGCTGACTTTAGCATCAACAAGCCCACAGTCCCATAAGTCCCACAGGCTTTAACTGACTTGACCACATCATCGGTCCATCGCTTGCATCCTACGAACCAGGAGAGGCGGCGTTCAAACACACTCAAGCCTGATGGGTAGCGCTGTCAGTATTCATAAGGCTCACATTCAAAAAGCAGAGCGTTTGATTAAACGCATTTGTCTCGGGATCAGCCAACATGTGCTGATGACAAGCTGATGAACAATGGTTGGTAGAGACCAAAACTGGGCTCAAATCACTTTGGACGTTTCCTCCAGTAGCATTTGCTCAAAGACTGTTTAGTACAAAACAAACACACTGTAGCTTGTGTGATTTGGTGTCTTTGTACTGGTGTCATCTGAAGTTTTTGTGTCTCCTCTAATGACTTTTCTTACTTTGGAGTTAGTTAAAACATTTCCCAGGCTGCTTCCTACAATTTTAGTTGAAGAACATAACAACATATTTCAGCTCTAAAATCAAAATCTGGCAACAGATTATAACTTCAGGCAGGCGGGTTTCCGTAGGTGACGTCATTGCACCACTTCTGTCTCTGCCTCCGTCGTCCAGCCACTGAAGAGATGGTTGATCAGGCCAGAGTGCAGTTTAATCAACGACTCCACTCCACATTAATCTCTGCTTGTGTCAGAGAGCAATAAAAAACGTCTAATGTGCCTTCGGTGGCCTCACACAGGCCATTCTCGGCTTCATTAAGGGGCAAAAGGAACTTTAATGCAGTGGAAATAGGAGCCAGATCAAGAATAGCTAATGTTTCTGGTAGAAGTCGCTGAATATGTTCAGGTGAGCAAACAAAGCAGGTTTTATGTGAGGTCCTGTGATGTGTGGATCTCAGAGTGAAGACTGATACTGATTCTTGCTCCTTGCAGGGTGTTTTTTGTTTGCTTGAATAATTCAGGAATGTTTCCTTCCCATCTCCCCCTAAATGTAATCAAGCCAGGCTGTAATTATATCCTTCAGAGGACCTTTCAACATACCTTCCAGGCACTTATTGGGAATTTGCATTTATAATTGCTCTCTCTTCCCGCCGTGCTCCGCTGATTTGCAGAATAGCAATAAACAAAACGCGTCTGTGAGTGCTCCCAAATGGAAATCAATGGGGAATCATTCCTCTTAATCATCTGATACTGATAAAAACGTTTCTTCATTTCCAAGCGTGGAGGCTCAGTCATGCCAAACCTCAGTAACAGTTTGGGGTTTGATTCCAACCGTCATTGACGTCAACAACGTTAAACCATAAATCAGTGAATTATCTCATGGGGCTGGTTGCTTGGGCCACGTATCGTCCAACCAGGTGAAGAGTCATCTGCATAATCTCAGCCCTTCAGGCAGACGTGTTAAAAGACAACAGCGTGTTGGCAGCACAGCAGCTTCAGTCAGTCCAGTCATATTATTTAAGAACTGGAAGAACAGAAGGTCGAAAAGATGATTCAGGCCTATGTAGCATAACAATAAGTTTAAGGATCCGTATAATCCACGAATACGAGCAGAACAATGGAACCGAGCTGTTGCTGCTGCTGCGGTTTTTAACTGTACTGCTGCAACACAAACCGCTATTAATTAAATGTAAGATCATTACAGCTGTTACAAGATAACTGCGGTATAATTTAGTGAGATCACCAATATGTTGTACAGTACCTCCATCTCCGTTAACGCAATTAAGCACTTGGTTAGATGGTGCTGGTTGTAATTCCTCATTCGTAGCCTCTGTTTTGTCTGAAGGTGCAGTGAACACGGTGACGTGTCTCAGTTTAACTTCAGCGCTGAATCCTGGTCCGCTGTCAGTTTGAAGAGTGGAGCAAAGTTAATACCAAGTTCTTTTCTAAACTCCCCAAACAAACAGCCGCTACAGGTTTGAAACAGTCGATTGTCCACGACGTCGTTCCGCTCGACCATCTGCTCAAAGCGCAAGAGAAAAGGCAGGAAAAAGTAAACGCTCCTTCTCTGAGACGTTGCTAATTCATCATATGAGGACACGTGAGTGTGCCCGGTCAGATCGCAGCCTTCAGCGTTTACACACGGGCACAGGAAAGCGTGAACAGCTTCTGTGACCTGCATAAATCACGTCCTGCGGCATATTTAAAGTATTATTGTGCTATAATGAAATATTCAAATGCAGCCTCCCTGCTCCCAGCACAACGGAGCAGGTAAGTCTGTAATGATGACATAACGGCCTGGGAGCAATAAATGGATTTCATGGGGAATGAATCAGAGTCTCCAGGACTCTCCGTGTGACAGATGAGGCTGGGAAGTGGGTCAGAACCACAGGTTGGTTGGCTGCACAACTGGGCCGAGCCACAGCGCCCAGGGCGAAACAGGAGCGTCTGAGACAGAAAAACATGAACGGAGGCAACATTGGTTCTTTAAAAGCTTGAATCTGACGTCCACAACCTGAACATTCGGCAAAGATACGGAGGGAAGGAGCAACTGGCAGAAGAAATTGTCTCGCTAAGATAAACCAGTAAGTGCTTCATGCATTAAACATGAACTGCTCAGTTTGGATTTGCCGTCCCTGAGAGTTTAGGCTGTGAAAGGAACTCATTCATATTTTAATCACACTGGAGGTTCAATTAATCATTGCACGGTTTAAGGGTGAAATTGATGAATATTCAGTTGCCAAGTGAAACGACTTCTGACCCCGACCGCTTGCGATGGTTTTAATCATATTCATGCATATTGTGCTTCATCCAGGGGTTGGAATCTCTGCGGACGTGAGCCACAACACTCAGGGTTGCTTCTCTGATTCCTGTGCGTTGGTTTATTTCACGGGGCAAAACATGTAAAAACCAGACTTTGGGCACGAGCGCAGACTAAGGAACCCGGGAATGGCTCGTACTCAACTCAAGCGAATCTTCAGAGCTCTGATAGTCAGACAAACTGCTCTTTAACCACACGCCTGTGATGTTGTGTGTTACGATGTCCATACAGTCGTTACAGCCAATGTCTACCGATGACATTCAAGACTCCCGCTGCGTTCACTAAAGTACAGCTCTGGTTTATTCTGTGCTTATTGTAGTCAGCGGACTGCAGCAGTTCGTACCGTTCAACTGAAATCACTCCTGACAGAATTCACAGAAGTTCAGTCGGATGAAATGGATTTAAAACGTAATGAGTCAAAATCCAAAGCCCTCATCATTTGTAATCACTAAATCTGGACACAGGAATTGAAACGTGGATGGTGCCACTGAGAAGCGGTTTTATTGGTGACATTTAGGCCGACAGTCCTCGGCTTCTCTGGACTCTTATAAAACTTGCTGGAGGGCTTCCAGGTTTTACAATGTTGGGCAAAACAACAGCATTGAGGCTGTTTGGTCTGTTTTTAGATCTTTGCAACCAGACCCGTAAAACCAAGGACATACTGAACGTGGTACAGGAAACGAGGCCTGTGTCAAGTGAGTGAGAGGCTTGTTATCGTTGACAACAGGCTTCACTGGGGTAGAAACATTATTCTGATTGATTTGTTTCAGCCACATTTACTGGTTTTCTTCTTTACCCAAGTAGGTTTTTGAAAAACCCTTTTAAACTCACAAGCTTCAGGCAAATAAGGTCAACCTCACCTCGCGAATCCTCGTTTGTCTTTCTTCATCTCTGAACAAACGCAGGAAGCTGCTGTCACACCACCAGACTCCAGACACCCGGGACAAACCGTTTTTTAATCTTCAGGACAAGTAAATTACAAGTTAAATAGCTGGTCACATGCCAGTGATCTGCTCCCACAGAATGGACGGACATTGATCTGCCCTGCTACGGATGAGTAAGGGTCAGGCTAATCTGCTTACACGCGCTACTGCTCCCCGCTGATTAACCGGGAATTAAACATGCACCAGGTTGCACAATTCTGCACAAGAACATTTTAGTGGCTGCTTTTTATTTTTTCAAACTGCAGAATATCTCCAGACAGTAATTTAGTGCTTTAGCTCCCCTGGCTGCACTGGCTGGGAAGCATTAAAGGAGGATCCTCTGGTCCTTCGCTTCAAACTTGAGGATGAACCCATGAGATTTTGGTCATTAGAGGTCAAAGTCACCATGACCTCATTTGTTCTGTGCCTGCCTTTGTCTGTGGGAGGACGCAGGAGGGAACCAAGGCAGGACAACATCCAAACTCAACCCAGGACTCAGACCCAGGCCCTTGGCTCGAACCACTTCACCGCCACGTCACCCAGCAACACGACGGCCTGTGTGAAGCACGGCTCCTCCTTCTGCCCCTGGACACGGCGACGGGTCTGCTCTAGCTCCTGCACCAGGCGCCAGCGGTGCACGTGCGTGTAGGTGTGTTTATCCTGCTGCTGTGTGTGTTTCTCTTTGTGTAGGTGATGGAGAGTCCACTCCAGCAGGGAGGCAGAGGGAAATGCATCACTCTAAATAACAGTGCTTAGAGAGGCAGAGGGAGGGAAGGGTTGCCCAGCCTTGAGGGGAGAGGAGGACAAATGCATCACACGCACTTTCTACGGAGTCCGCCGACGACAACCTTTTGCTCATATAAAGACGATAATGAATCAGAGCTGAGACGGGTGTCAAGGATTGTTCTCCGGCCCAGCAGGTGGGCTCCAGCTTGTGCCTTGTTTGTCTTCTGGTCTGTGCTGGAGCATGAGTCACTGCCCCCAACATGAAGAGGAAGACAGATGACGCCAGGGCAGACATAGTAACGAACACACATCCACCGGCTGCTTTTCATTTCAGAAACATTCAGAAACATTCCTTCCTCGGAGCTGCTCCCAGAGGAGCCAGGGGATTCAGGGAGCGGCGTCTCCTGTGCAGCCGGTGCTGCTGAATTCCAGGAAGAGGGGGATGAATAAACAGAAAATCGATGTGGCTTCACGGTGTGAGGATGCAGAGCTATTTTCCCAATTATGGCAAATGTTGCTCCTAGTCAGCGGTGCCTCTCAGCGCTGTGCTGGGCCACCTGACATCCATCGCGCGGCCTTTGATGATGGGCTTCAGCAGCATTTAGTTGAATCCAGACACAGAACAGAAACTGGACTGACTGGAAGACGCCGGGTGGAGAGAAGTGCTTTGGTTTTGGAACGTTTGGGAATTTACTTGCATATAATGCAAATAGTTGTCTAGACAAATAAACGCTGAGGCAGCATCTGAATAATTGACTGATGCCTTCACTGTCGTCATATTTGGAGCTTAAATAAATATGTAACTCCACATTATGCTAACAGAATCATCTGAATACACTTATTTCAAACTGGTTACTCGTAAGCGTGATTTCTTCGCTGTAGCAGAACAATATGGAAGCGCTGTTCCAAAAATCTCCTTTGCTGCGATTTCGCTCACTTTGAATTGCTTTATCCCGCTTTAAGGTGCCATATGTGAGGAGACTCTCTCCAAATTGGCTCTGACAAACACTTTCTCTAAGGATTCTGTGGAGTGAAAAAAAGAATCCTACCTTTTCACAGCTTTCTGTGAAAGTCACTCTGGAAACTTTCCTTGAGAAGAGCAAACTTTGAAATTCAAATGCGCCATGGTGGCTGTGTAACAACACAGTATGAGAACAATCTGTGAGCACAGGCAGAGAGTAGACAGCATGGCGTCTTCCTTCTTCAAATGCTGCCAAAATAATTGAAAGGAGTCCCTCTGAGGACAGATCATCAAATGTTTGTGTTTTTACATGATCTGCGAAGTTCGCGGGCTTTAAAGTGGCCTTGACAGCAGTGGGGGGAGGCTCCTGTTCTTCCATCTGTGATGCAAATGGCAGTTCAATGGCTGCTAAAACATGGCAAACAGCGCACAGAGCGCTCCCAGCTGAGGCACACGCACGGGTTTCTGGCCTAATTTCAGGTGAAGCGCCTCCTCTCTCAGCATCTCCTCTCTCAGCGCCTCCTCTCTCAGCGCCTCCTCTCTCAGCGCCTCCTCTCTCAGCATCTCCTCTCTCAGCATCTCCTCTCTCAGCGCCTCCTCTCTCAGCGCCTCCTCTCTCAGCATCTCCTCTCTCAGCGCCTCCTCTCTCAGCATCTCCTCTCTCAGCGCCTCCTCTCTCAGCATCTCCTCTCTCAGCATCTCCTCTCTCAGCGCCTCCTCTCTCAGCGCCTCCTCTCTCAGCATCTACTCTCTCAGCGCCTCCTCTCTCAGCATCTCCTCTCTCAGCATCTCCTCTCTCAGCCCCTCCTCTCTCAGCATCTACTCTCTCAGCGCCTCCTCTCTCAGCATCTCCTCTCTCAGCGCCTCCTCTCTCAGCATCTCCTCTCTCAGCATCTCCTCTCTCAGCGCCTCCTCTCTCAGCATCTCCTCTCTCAGCATCTCCTCTCTCAGCCCCTCCTCTCTCAGCATCTCCTCTCTCAGCATCTCCTCTCTCAGCGCCTCCTCTCTCAGCATCTCCTCTCTCAGCGCCTCCTCTCTCAGCGCCTCCTCTCTCAGCGCCTCCTCTCTCAGCATCTCCTCTCTCAGCATCTCCTCTCTCAGCGCCTCCTCTCTCAGCGCCTCCTCTCTCAGCATCTCCTCTCTCAGCATCTCCTCTCTCAGCGCCTCCTCTCTCAGCATCTCCTCTCTCAGCGCCTCCTCTCTCAGCATCTCCTCTCTCAGCATCTCCTCTCTCAGCGCCTCCTCTCTCAGCATCTCCTCTCTCAGCATCTCCTCTCTCAGCATCTCCTCTCTCAGCATCTACTCTCTCAGCGCCTCCTCTGGTGCTGCAGCATGTCTCAGTGGCAGATTACGGCCTTTCATTCCAGGATGCCCGTCAAGGTTAACTACTCTCAATGGAAGCACTTCCTTCTTAAAATTCGACTGCAATCGAAGTTGAAATTGTCTTGAGCTGCAGTGGTTGATAGCAGACTGGTTTCACTGAACAGTGAAGGGAGGGATCATGAACCTTCTGCGTCATGTTCTCATGTCTCCCAGAACCATTATACAACCTTCCAATAGACAACGTACACGTCATAAGGTACAGTATAAGTTTATCCATATTAAAACGTGAAACCAAAATGCTGTGAATATTAATGAGCTAAGTGTGACGTAAGTTTCCAAACCTGGAAATCAATCAGTGGGTTAGAGCGTCGTCGTTCCTGGTGCAACTAATCAAGGGCCTGATTACGTTCACCGTGTTTAATGAGACGCCCGGTGTCTAGGAAAGCGCTGCGTCATCTCATGCCTCAAATTGCAATTAACTTCGGTTTTATGCAAATAGGAGCATTAGCAAAGGAAGCGATTCCCCAACGACCTCGCTGAAGTTAGTCTGCCTGACAGCTAAACTCGCTGCTGCATCTACTTCTAATTATTATTATTATTATTATTATTATTATCTGTGGCTGCTGAGACCAAAGCAGGTAGCACGTACAGCACAGCCCAGACAGCGACTGAGCACCGCGGCTTCGATGAAAGGTCACAGCAATTCATATTACGCTGAAAGACCCCTGTACCGGATCAACACGTTGCTTTTTCATTACACCCGCCTGAAGGTGAGTCCAGAATCAGCTCAACGGGCTTTTAAACGAACACCACTGTACCTGTCCAACAGTGACCCGACAACAATGAGCCAGAGGAAGGTCCTGCACACGGTGAATCACAGAATAATCATGAAATCTTAGCCAAAAGGAGACCTGCAGTTGTTTGCATGGTAAAATACCTCGTATCCTTGGCTCTGCAGCCTCAGGCTTTTATGCCACAGTGGCTATTTAGCTTTTTAAACGAAACATAAAAGTAGGAATGAGACCTGCCAGAGGGGACCTGGCCTTTCATTTGCCACCAAAATAAAAGTCTCAGACAGTTCTGCAGCGAAGGTAAGGCCTCTGCAACGCGCTGACTGTGACGCACAAACCCCGTTTTCCAAAAGTGACTGACAGCTCTGAATTAGAACAAATTATACCACAGCTTTGTTGTTTTGATTGCCAAGTGAGTGCACGCTGAGGCCTGTTATTTCTGAGCCACACACTAAATCCAAAACAAAGGGCTCTGTGATTTTGTTCATTTGCTTCTAAATTAAGAGGCGGAATCCCTCGCCGTTAGAGTAAACAAAAGTCAAACGAGGAAACGGCCGTTCATCATGCCAACGTTCTGCGTCTCCACAGCGACGGGTGTCAGTGTTGTCCTCAGTCTCATGTGGCTTCACTACGAATTCCAGCTGAAGTACTGCAGGATTCCCAGTTATACTCAAAGTGAGCAAACGTTCATGTTCCCCTGAGGATGAAGCTTGAAGGGTTTTCACTTATTCAGTGGAAAATCTCAGCCTCTTCTTTAATGGTTCTGTGTTTTGTAGAGACAAGAAAAAGGCAGAAGCTTGTGTTGTCTATTATTCTGTTTTCAAACCAAAAACTCAAGGTTCGAGTGCAACAAAAACACTGGAGCGTTTCCTTATAGAACACATTCGATTAAAAATATCACACTTCAGAAGAACTGTACAGTCTCCCGAGAAACAACAAGCAGGACTAGTTGTGACCGCGCAGCAGCAGTACCTGACACCAGTCATATTATTTTCATGCTGAGAACCCAATTATCCGGCCGCTGACGCCGATGCCGACCTGGCCTGTCAGCACTGTTTCATCACACTTTCCTTTCATTCCAGGAATTTTTTGTCACTGTCAGGTTCATGGACTCGACAGGCATCAGGGATTCCATGGTGACCGGAGCTGCGATCACAATCCTCCTGTTCTCACACATGAACCAGAATATTGTGCTTTTCTGACTCAGCCTGGCTAATGAGGCCCTCAACAGAAAAGCCTGAAACCTTCAATCAGAACCAGTCAGTCCATGAAAACGTTGCTTATCAGTATTTCTTGCAAGCATTTCTTGTTGAATGCTGAGTCATCTAATCTGGCGTCTTCGAGGTTTTATTGACCCCCAGTGGAATTTCACAACGCCAGCTGTTCGTCTAAAATGGAAAACACCTTCTTCCTGTATTTTAAACACGTCTGACTCTACCAGATAATGCCGGGTTCTGTCAAACCTGCTGGTGTTTGGTCGCAGGTTTCCAGTCATTTCAAGAACAGAAGCTGCTTTGAAGATCAGTTTCCTTTCTCATTCCCAGAAAGTAGAAAGCAGAGCGACGAAGCCGAAAGGGAGACGAGGGAAAGGGTAGAAGCAGGTCTCGGTGGGGAGACCTCTTTGAATGTTGGGCCTGTCGATGGGCAGGATGTGATGAGGGCTGAGTGGCGCCGCTGGGCTTGAGATCACATTGAAGCGAAGTTTTGAAGCGGTCGGTGCAGCTTTGTCGCAGGCTGAAGCTGAGAGATATCAGCGGTCACAGTCATGTGTTTGCTGGGGCTGATGAGCGCATCGACATTTTGGACACGCGCTCACAGAAACCGTGGCATCGCGTGACCTTACTTTAAACATCTATAGAAACGGTGCAGCTCCTTTCCCAGCGTCTTGCGGCAGAGTTTCGCTCCGACAGCAGCCTCACTTTGTAGCTTCCCTCTGTATCTCCTCGGTCAGATCTCCCCGCCAGGCCATCGGTCGACCCAGAGCGACTGATCTATATCCCATGAAAGCGGATGCTGAATAAGTGCTGGCCCCCTGCTCATTTAGGAGGCAGCCGGGATCGATGGCCGCTGATCAGAGATGGAGATAAACCAGCAGTCGTCAATCGCTACAGGCCCTTTCCTGACGACTCAAGGTCGCCTCATTAAAGCCTTAAATGGTCTAAATTCACTCAAACTGTTGAAATGACGCAGCATTGCTGACCATCTGGGCTCGCGGCGTGGATCATATAGCCCCAAGCAACATCCAGATCTCAGCGCAAGACTTTCCCCTGCCAGCGCTGCATGAGTAGCCTCGTTTGGCCTCTGCCGAATTACCCGCATGTAAGATTGTGTGTGTGTGTTTCATAGTCATTACGTTAAATGGATTGCAGAGCGTTTTCCTCTTAAAAGCCTAAGAGTTGTCCTCATTTTATGGCTTAGTGCTGTGATGAGTGTGTTGGGAGTGAGCTGACCCTTCCTCCCACCACGACGCGGCAGACGAGCGGCAGAAGCTGGGCGTTCGCGTTAATAGCGCATTATCTCTGTCACAAAACCTGATCTGTTGGAGTCAGAGGGCTCCGGCTCGCTTCTCTGGCAGACTCAGCTGAACTCCGGTGTCGTGGTCTTCACCTGATGCCTTTAAGCCAAATGGATGTGACCGTTTTGGCATCGAGCGTTGACTATGTCTGGCTTGTACGGAGGAGCGAACACTGAATGTGTCTGTGGCTCAGACAAAGAGTTTAGACTCAAAATAAGACGTCTTCGCGCTGAACGTGCTCGTTTTAAGTGCAGGAGATACAATAGCTATTGTTCACTCTCGTTTCTGTTCTTTGTCTGCCTGGTCACAGACGAGTCGGCTTTGCTGTTCATCGCCATGATGTAAGAATTTAGTTGCGGCTGCAACAGCTTCTTATCTGCGAGTCTCAACAGGCTCATGCATCTCACACACGAACTGAGCACAAATGTCCTGTTTCGCGCCTCATGGGTCATTAATTGCTTTACAGACCTTTGAAAGTGAAAACACAACACACGGACTGGAAACTGGAAAAGCTGACGTCGTGTTTGTGACGTATTTCAGTGAAAACAGCCTCTGGGAGTCTGTGCTTCACCTCAGGCTCCTACCGGACGTCCTACTGCTCCAGTCGCTCCACGGTCAGTAGAGACGTCCCGTCTGTACAAACGCTGTCAGTAAGACGACGTACAATAAATTCCAATGTGAGACTCATCGGCTCTAAAACAAACTGTCTGCACTTCATCTTATCACAGAAAAACAGCTCCTTAAGTGTGTGAAATTCTACAGCACGTCAGAAAAGACAAATGTTGAAGTTAGCTGCGGAGCAAGCAGAGTCTGCCCCCATTACTCTTCAGTGGGTACAGTAGGGGAGGTCCTGCAGTGTGAAGCAGGAAGCGGCGACCTTTGTAGGAAGCCGCGCCACTAAATCATTGTCTGGCCTGCAACGCTCCCGTGTAGGCTAAGATAAAGTGGACGGCTCTATCTGGGGATCTGCCTCAGTGACTCCTGGGACCCATCTCCTCATTAATTGCTGGGGCAGCAGATGCAGGGCCAGTCACCTTTGGTTAGAATAATCTGGATTTCCAGTTTAGCAAAGAGCTGAGCCAGCACATTCATCTGCAGAGTTCTCCCCCTCTATGAAGTTGAGAGGCCACGATTCAGCGACTTCATCACTTGCTGAAGCTTTTCTCTGATAATTACAAACAAAACAACACTTAATATTATTAAAAATAAGACTGCAGTTTTGGGTAAAGATGGTTTTATAGCCCTTGTGTACAGACGATATGAAAAGAATCAAAGCAGCCCTGTGGCACATGCCTGACTGAAATATAAACGTGTCAGAGCCACTGATTCTCTTTCTTCTCCTGACAGAACCATTGAGCGTCTAAAAATACGGCTCTTAAAAAAAGACGTGTTTGTTTAGGCTGCGTTGTTTTATTTTAAGCCCAATTTCAAGACAAGAGCAAAGTTCCTCTTCAGAGTGTGGAGATCTGTGCAAATAAACAGAGTCGATTAATTAAGCGTTTAAGTCATGTCACAAAGGATTCACAGGTTGCTCTGACGTGAGAAGGTAGGTCAGACGGAGAAACCGTCCACTGCGGAGCAGAGCTGCCATAGCTGTGTGCTCGCGAGTTTTGTTTCCCAGCGTAACATGCGTGACAAACCCAGCCTGACATCAGTGAAGGTAAATGTGCCGTGAACGCTCTCCGAGACTCCGAGTGGCACTGGATGAAACCGCTCGCTTCTCGGGGGAAGAAGTGTGACGTGTGGGTGCAGGAGCGACGCGACGCCCGGAAATCTCCCTGAATTTCCATTCTCACGGTTTTAGTATGTGGACGCACACATGCAAACCTTTGACCTTGGTTAGTGGAATAATCATCTGGGCTCGGTCCCAGTTCAGCCCAGTTTCTCTCCAGGTACTGGGAAGACTTTCCGTTTGATTAATCCGTGTTCGTGTTCTTCTGGACCGTGTACAGGGCCACACAGTCGGAAACTGTTTTTCACTTGTTTAATTGGCTTCCTTGTGTCATGTGACTATATTTGTCCAATCGAGATTGAGCGATCACACCCGTGGCCCTTTTGTTCCTTGCTTTGGAATAATTTCCCTGGTGTGAACCAAACCACGGACCTGGATTCTTTGGGTTTAATCCGAACCGGAGCAGAAGGTCATCACCGAGTCCAGTTCTGGATCATTATGGCTGCACACTGAAAGATGTTTTTATTATTTGAATGTTATTAACTGTGCCAGCGCTCGTCTCTCTCCTGGGTGCAATGACTGGCGATGCCTTAAAATACAGTTGTCAACACGCCGTGATATGACAAGAGGGCCTTTTCAGCGCGAATCAAACTTCAGCGTTGGCGCAAGATGACAAGACGCGTGATTAGCGGTGACGTGCAGGTTTTATTTGGAGCTTCCCAAAATAATTAAAAAGGACAAACTAATTAACGACGCGTCCAAGAGAATCAGAATAACTGGGAATGTTTTTAATCAGACGGGGAACGACAGTTCTGTCACTGCAGCTCGAGGGAGGGGGCGGTTTGGTCCGGGTGAGGTGTTAATGAGACGTTTGGATAAGTAAGATAATGGAAATAACTCACACGATGAGATATCAGACCAGCGGTGGTTTCACGGGTGTCTTTGTTCTGTAAATGGTACGTGCCAGCTGTAATGAGCACTTTAACTCACTATCCATCGCAGACATGTACACAATCTTCAAGGACGTCTGTCAGTTGTCACTCTCCATGATATTAACAACATTATTAGCACTGTCCTGTCAAACCACGGTTTATTTATAGCTCCAAGACAAAAGCAGGCCTCCTCCAGAACATTAAAATGACTCCAACTTTGAGTGGCACCAAATTAGCATTTTCATGTGAGTCATTAAGCTGTTATTCAAAATGACTGTAACAATAGAATCAGCCTCAGCTCCCAGACACACGAGAGAAGAACGGGTCAAGGCTGAGGAGCTGTGTCATTCCTGTTCCGCCATAATAATAAATAATAATAGTCGGGAATGAGGGAGGCTCATATGAAAGAACGGGGACAATGCGCTCACATCCAGCCGGCTGTCTTTTAAGCTGAGATAAAGCGACAGCGCGGAAAAAAACGGCAGATTGACATGAAGACAGTTTTCAGTGAGCTGCGTTTAGAGACAAAGCCGTCGCTGAGAGGCTTCAGCCACGGTTAACTGCGCGTTCGACAGCAGTGACTGTCACCACCAGGAGACTGACAGTGTGGACGGCAGCACACGCTTCCCTTCCAGCGCCCAGAGCCTTCCTGCAAGGAAGGGTTCTGTGAAGACCAAGTAGCCCGGCGTCGACGTCCAACCCCAAGAATCACGGGCTGTAAGACAAAGTCGAGATAAACCTTTGTCGTGTATTGTTTGTTCCAGACCAACTCTCAGTGGGATGAAATGCTCTGATTGAGAGTGAACGCTAAGCAGCTTGTCCTGGTCCGGTGCCTGAAGGATGGAGAATGGACGAGACAAATATATTTCTAAAGAACAAATCAATTAACTAGACCTGGACCTTGGTCTGCATCCAGCCCATCCAGCTCACTTTCCATTAATACACGATCCACCACAAAGACATTATCTCATTGCCAGATTCAGATTTCTTGTGTTTCTATCCTGATGTGAGTTACTCGTCTCATTCTGATCGGCTCCGTTCAGACACAGACTCACTGAAGCAGAAGCTGTTTCTTTTATTAGTCAATCAAAGCTTTGTTATTATTAAAGAGAATCACTCTGCACATTAACACGCGTTTCATCACCAAGCAGAACTGACAGCAGCTCCGCTGTAACATTTGTGTCTTTGGTAGCTTTGTTCATTTTGTCGATAGTTGTACATAGTGGATTCACTTGTATCTGGTCTTTAGTCTTTGGCTTGAATTCTATGGCTTAACTCTAAAGAAAACCTACAAACAGCTGGAGTCCTCTTTACTCTAAGTGGCTTTAATGAAGAGGAAACAGCTGCAATTAAGAGAGCTGCTGATTTAGCTAAAAGCGGAACCAAGTTAAACACTGGGTGAAATGGTCCAGCTCTCAGCAGCGAGCAGTGAAGCTTCGTAGCAGTGGTCAGACAGCGTCTGTGCTGTCCTGTATCAGGACCCGTGTGTGGCTGAAAACCTGGCGCTATTTGCATAACAGCTGCGGTACAGTACACGGTGTCAGGAAAATGATGATGCGCGTCAGTGGCCCTTCCGACATCGAGCCGCCTCTGTCATTCTGCAGTTCTCGGCTTATTTGTGGGAAAGACGAGCTGCCGCTGTCGTGACTCATCCCTCCCTCTGAGGCCAGAGAAGGATCAATAACAGGAAGGGTGAGCGAAGCTGTGCGTAGCGGAAAGTCATAAAACTAACAGCAATGATGAAGATGAAAGACGTGGAGGTGGATTCAGAACTTGTCTCATAGATTTAGATTTTATTTGATCAGAAAAAACGCTTATAGTCCTGCAGATGGAAGCTGCATCTCATCCTGTAAAATTAGCCGTTGAACTGTGGAAAGTATCAGCTGCTGGCAGGAAGATAGTTTTTACTTTGTTTTAAAGTAAATTAGCTTCACGTTTATTGTTGACTTGAACGAGAGTAAATGTTGGATAAAACATTAAAAAAGGTCTTTAACTGTGACGCAAAATGGGCCACGATTAACTTGAACCGGGATGGAACCCACTAAAATCAATCGAGCTGAAACGGCCCTTTAGTGTCGTGTTTATCCGCTTTGTTTGTGCAGAAGTGAAAGCAGCTCGTGTTTAACGGTAACATCTGCACACGGACGTCCATGCAGGGAGAGAAGTTCTGAATCATCATCACGGAGCTGCTAATTGTCATTGGACGTCCAAGACACTTTGTTTCCAAAGTCACGTTCTTACGCTGTTTACCAAATAAGTGGCCGCGTGTCATTAGGCAGGAGCTCAACGCCACGTAACGGCAGCAATTTTCATCTGACACAAGCATTAGGACCTAATTTATCATAATAAAGTAGTTTGGTCACAAGTGTTAGATTGTCCTGCTTCACTGAACAGATGGTTCCAAAAACGAACATCGACACACGCGTGTAGACAACCTCAGCATAATGTTATCATCCTGAAAATTCATTTGTTATTAGTAATTATCTTTTATTATCGCTTTCATTTATTATAGTTTGTTCCTTTCCCAGCATCCACGTTTTAAATAGTCATTGAAGTTAATAAAGATAATGATGAATAGATAACATTTTAAATGCAAACATGTGTTATTGCTCCCAAACTCTACAAGGAGAGATTAAAGGATGTTTCTTTTGTCCGACAGACATCAACAAATTTGCCCCCAGGCAACAAACATGGCTGCTGAATTATTATCATAATAACCTACTGCTTCATAAAAACAGACGTATCACGTGTGTAATATGTTATAAAAGGCTGCAGTGACTGTTACAAGTGAAGGTGGCAAATAAGGTAGAAGTCACTGAGCCAACATAGTAATAATGGTCATAAATAAACAGGACTCGTACTGTGGACGTCTGCGTCTGGCTCTGAGTCATGAAACCTGTCAATGGCATGAGACAAATGTCAAACAATCATGAATCATGTGATCTATGGGTGAACGTGTCTGAATGTTCTCTGTGCTTTTCTTTTTTTCTGCATTAAGCTGTTTGTGTGGTTGTCGTCTGATCTCCTGTGAAACCTACCTGCGGCTGCGGTCGGCCTCTAACAACCACGCGCTTTTATTGATTGCTGCTTTGCACTTTTCACTGCAACAAAACTTTAAACCTCCTCTTTACTCCGACTTTACTTTGTGTTAGCTCTCTGAATCATAATGTGATGACCTTGAGCGTCTGGTGAATTTGCTCTTTTATGGCCCTTTTCCATTAAACACTAATAACATCTAATCAACACTCAGCCACATGTTATCAAATGTTGAAGGGCAGATTTAATTGGAGATGAAGCACCAAGCTGCTTCCACTAAAATGTCATCATTATTAGCAAAACTTTGACATTTTCGACCTTCGCCTGACATGAGACACAACAAATGATCTTTTACTTTACGGAGATGAACGAACAGTGTGTTTTAATGGACAGCAGCCATGGAAAAGAGCGTCTGAAGTCTGAAAGTAAAGTCCATGTGCAAAAGAAATCAGAGTGGTGCAAACATTTCATCCTCAAGGACAAACCCATTAAAAAGCAAATGATAAATGTGTGTAAGACTCTTCTTTTCCAGTTTCACTGATTCCCTCCTCTTTCTGTGGCCTCTGTGCTATTTACACCAAACCTGCAAAAACTGCCCCGAAGGCAACTCTGTCACTTTTACCCAAGCAGCCGCTTCCGCGCGTCAGGAGCATGACATTAAACAGGACGTGTGACATGACGTGTAACACGCACTCGGATGTACGGCGCTTATCGAACGCTCCACAGAACAGATGGATGAACCCTGATCTGCTTTTGCTTCAGTCTTGCACATGTAAGGACGCGGCTGCGCGTCAGCTAAAACATGACACCAAGGATTATTGCCACAGATTCAGCTTCGTGTGGGTGGAGAAGTCCAGGCGGAGGACGGCTGAAGACCAGATGTCATGACGTCTCCTGGATGACGAGTGTCCTGCACCATGTTCTGGCAGATGGAAGCCGCCGTGACGTCTGCGGTGTCCTACGCCCTCCACGCCCGGTGATTTATGAGTGCGGCCGTGGTTTGGATTTCATTGCCGTCTGCCTTTAAACTCCTTTCTGCAGACTGAGGTTCAAGCTACCTGAGCTTGTGTCATTTTTCTTAATGACTGTTAAGGGGCGGCGCGGTGAGCACAGCAAACAGGCCGCGCTCCACCACAGGGCCACTGAACGGAGTTTAATTAAAACGAGGGTCGGGCGAAAGACCTGAGCAGCCTCCTGAATATTCATTGCAATCACACTGAATGTTTGATGATTAATTGCAGAGCTGGGGTGATTAAAATATGACGGACTTAGTGGAAAATTGTGAACTTTGTGGAAGGTGGCTCAACTGAGTTGGTGTTGATTAACAGACTATGTTTAGTTTTGGCTGAGAGGAACACGTGGAGCTCATGAAAACCGATGGAGCAGAAACAAACTGCCCTGAGTCTGGATGTGACCTCAGCATACGTGTTCAGACTGGCGGCCTGCAGCGATCGCCTGTCTGCTGATGCCTAATTGCCCTGGGCGCTTGTGTCTTGGCCCACATGTGCAGCCAACCAACCTGTGGTTCTGACCCACTTTCTGGCCCCATCCATCACACGCCCAAAGTGCTGTAGACTCTGATGCGTTTTCTGCGAGTCCCATTTATTTCTCGCAGGCCGTTATGTCATCATTAGAGTCTCACCTGCTCCATCGTGCTGGAAGCAGGAAGGCTGGATTTGAATATTTCATTATGGCACAATAATACTTTAAATGTGCCTTTGGATATGATTTATACAGGTCATGGATGGCGCTAAAATATTTTTCTAACTGCATCACAAAGGCCTGACATTGTGAACATTAACCTGAAAAATGCTCCGTGTCTTTGCCAAGAGTCTGATTCAGTCGTTTTCCACAAATACAGAAACGTCCTCAAACATGCCCCATATATCACACGGCGAGTAATAACAGGAAGTATGACACAAATGGGCTGCTCTTTATCCTGGCGTTCCTTTCACACAGGCAGCAGATTTAAGCACCAGGAGGAATAAATTTCCTACTTGAGTGGGAGCCTGTGTTAATTTCCCTTCCTCTCCAAATTGATTAGCGGATCAGGGGGCTAATTCCGCCCTTGAGGAGCAACGCACAGACAGAGGCTCCCTGCGAGCCCCAGAAGAAGTCATCCATAAACGGCACACGTCAGCGCGGCGGCTCCGACTCCCCACCACCCAACGGCGGGTCCACGGCTCCTCTCCAGCTTCTTTCTGTGACTACAGTCACAAATCAAGTCTTATATGACGCATGATGCTGAACAAGGCTGTTTCCTTTAAACTTGACTTAACCACAACATATGAGCATAATGAAACGCATTTTGTTGGCAGACAACTGTAAAGTGAAATGAAATACAAAACTAGTAAAGCTTTTCAAATAAAGGTTGAGAGTTGAAAGATTGTTGCTAAAGGTGTGAAGTCACAGGTGTCACACCTTTGGAGGCCTGTGATTATTTCTGATATTAACACTGCTATTATTTTTTCTGATCTGGGGAAGCAAACAAGATGTTGTTCATGTATTAATGTTAAACACACACAGCGGGTTTATTGGAGTTCATTGTATCAGCAGCAGCCCAGTAACAGTGTGAGCGTTAAAACCAAAACAACAAGCTGAAAGATGCCAAAACGCTCTTAAGAGACATCGTTCGCCTCTGACTGTAGATGAATGGACAGTAAACGCTCCACATCTGCAAACCCTTCGACCCCAACCACTGGACGCTGACCCCCTGCTCCGGGTTCAGGCCACATGCGGAGCTGCTTACCGCTGCCAGTGAATGGAGACAAACAGTTCTCTGCCTGATGAAATCACGTCTGCCTTGCTGCTCGCCTGCAGCGAAGGGAGCAGAGGTAACACGGGGAGGCGGACTTGTCATTATCGCCTGATTTACAGGCTTCTGTCTGCATTAGCGTGGTGCAGCACGGCACCAAGAGCTACTGACTCCCGGACGCTGTGTGCGTGCGGTTGTTATCTAGGACCAAGTGTAAAGGTAGATGTTGCAGCCGGCGATTTGGGCGAGTTAATGACCCGGGAGCTGCATGATTAATGGAAGGGTTTACGCAATATTTCTAACTTCTGGGCCGAGCACGAGAGGAAAACCTGAACAAGTCATCTTTTAAGAGCCCGCCGCTCAAGGTCGGCTGAGCCTGGAACAGAGCCCAAAGAGACGACAGGGCCATTAGTGGAGAGTCTCCTCCACCCTGGACACACACCTAAGTGCAGAAGTGCGTCCTCATACATAAACACCTTCACTGGGGGCCACCCCAGCACTGCAGGGCCCTCTGGGATCGCTGTAACCTGCTTTGGGAAGCAGATCTCATCCCCTTTTTAGGCGCTGGGAGCCAGAGGAGGATCGAGTGCAGGTGCGGTGAGATTGAGCCGCTTCCAGACCTTCCTTTCTTATTTACGTCTCCGCTGTGAAGCGTAAACACAGCCGTGGATTCGCTCTCACGCGCCTTCATCCTTTGTGTCTTCTGCTCTCAGCGCTGCAGCGGCAATCAAAGCCTCTTCAGGGTTTTGTTTAATGAAGTGCTAAAGCCCCTTGAAAACTTGTTTTAGTGGTAAATAAATGTTGGATGACACCATTAATAAGTAAACAGAGCGATTTGCTTTTCACCTCACGAAGCAAACTTCCGCATTTAGCGTATTTTGTCAGTTACCTTGTCTCTCAGGTCTCTGTGGGATCATGTTAAACACCTTTTCAGCTATTCAGAAAGCACTGAAGCAGTTACCACGATGGTGCAATGACGCTGATTATGAATGCAAATTCCCAATAAATGCCTGGTAGCTTTTCTGCACAGGAATTAAAAAGCAAGGAAATACAGCCTCATGTAGCATGATTACATTTAAAGCAGTAAGGGATGAAAAATTCATGACTTATTCAAGCAAACAAAAATAACCTCCGAGTGTGAGCCCACAGGGTTTTGGTCTACGAGGGAACACAGATATGAATTTCAGGATTGGTTGAAGTGCATGTTTTTTCTCTGACTGTATAGAAGTGGTATGTGTGGATAAAAATCAATACGCTCATGTATTTAAGGAATTAAGTGAATCTGCTGTTTTGATTGAAGGTGATATTTCCCATCACTGTTTAGTTTTGGGTTTGGCCTTAAAAATCTTCCAGAGCTGTAATCTGCACGATGAATAATTCATCCGTATGCATCTGGGATATTCTTGATGGACGTGAAATGCTAAGTTGGATGTTTTCTTTGTGTTCTCATTAGGTGTAACCATAAGACATTTGACTAAACATGAAAGCTGCTGAACCTGGGCTGGACTGACACAAACAATCAGGCTGTATGTTGTTATGTTATGAAGTAACATCTGCTGACGTCTTTATAAAAAAACCTGTGAGTGTTGGAAAGAACGTAACGGTTCTTAGCAGGTATCCTGGGGTGTTTCTGAGACGTCCTCTCCCTTTGCTCTGGTGCCAACTCATAACTCCACCCAGATGGAAACCAGCTGGAATGAGGCAGTGAACTGTGCTGAGCTGAGTCCTGGTGAGTAAACTACTGGAAGTATCACTAACAGCAGCGACTGCTGTCAGGAAGCAGAGCGACTCCCTCTGTCCGCTCTCGAGGACGGGAAACTTGTCACGGCCGCTGCTGTTGCTATGCAACGGGCGAAGGCCTGCTCGATGCACACTGCTCTTAAAATGTTTCAGCACGCTTTGTTGATCGTGTTGTCAACACTACGTTTCTACAACAAACAACGAGACACGACGAGGAGCAGAAAGGAAAAGCTGGCGCTCGTCCTCAGCGAGGCACAAACCGTTATTAATCATCAACGTGACGTTTCAGCACATCGACTCTGTTAAATGAAACAAGATGATGTAATAAGTAAATCGTGTTTTAGATGATGAACTGCTGTGGAGCGATTTGACACAAAATGACACCTAAGCACCGAGAGTAGAATACAAATGAACGGCGAGCCAGCGGGGAGCCGGTAAACACAAGTCTGCACGAGAAGCTGCAAAAGTTTCATCTGTGGAGTGGATGCTCGAAATCACACAACCTGACCAAACAGCAGTAAAAGGCCTCCGTGACGGACAAAGTGTCAGCGAGACAGACGCCAGGACAGCAGCTCACACAGCCAACACTGCAGAGCATGAATCAAGCTTAATGCCCGTTGCTCATTAACTGAGATTCTCCAAACAATGGTGGCTTGGACGAACCCTCAGGGTGAATATTGCAATAACAGTTGAATGCTCAACATTAGAAAGGCTGCAGCTAAAGGCCTTTCAGCTCTCAGTTGCTGGTGAGCTGCCATACCTTCCCTTTGTCTGCTCCGAGCGTAGACCTACTGCTGCAAACTGATACCGAGGTGGCACATGTGAGATTAGAAAAGCTGCACCGCTCTCTCTTCAAAGGTTCCTTTGAGCAGGACAGACAACAGCACCATAAATTAAATGGAAATGCTCCCGCTTTGGCCTGAGCAGCAGCTTCTCCATTCTCACAGCTGAATACACCTTTCGACGTGTCTGCCATGCCTGCATCCGAACTGTGAAACTGTCCAACCGCCGACTTAGCGAAAACCGGCGATTTGAGAGACGAGCTAAAAGCCAGCGGTCGTCCTGCCTGCGTTCCTCCTCCTGGAAGTCCGACCGAACGGGTCCGCAAGAAGAGAGAGGAGGTGAAAGAGTGCGATCACTCAGAGGAGGGAGGTGGTCCGACACAGAGCTGTGCCGAGTCCAAAGGTGAGTTCTCTCCATCTGCTCTTTTGGCGGAGCTGAACCGCTCACGGACTATTAGCTGTCAGGTCTCCTCTCCTCTGTGAGCAGAATTCACAAGGGGCCCCTCCGACGTTACGACACAACTGATCAGGAACAAACATCAATAAACTCAAACCTGTTGTCGTAGTGTTTTTATATTAACATGATATTGGGCCTTGTTCCACCTGAAATCCAAACGCAAAGCTTCCTCACTGAGCCAGTTTCTGCTGTGCTAATCTTCCTTGTCACACAAATGGCTGCGACTCCTGCCTGGCCGTCTGCGCTCAGCGTCACCGAGCCTTGTTGGAGACACGTCCTATTAATGCAACCAGCAGCTCAATCTACTCAGGAGAAAATTACAAAGCCCAATCAATAGAAATGTGTCCTGCAAAGTTAAATACCAGCTCGTGTGATAAACAGCCACTTTTCCCTGTCATACTGCACACGGGCGATCTGGTGCAGCAGAAGGGAGCATGGCTTCATGAAAGGAACATGGAGAATACTTTGCCTCTTGGATATTCAGACGGACTGACCGTGTGATTGCACGTGTTTCATTTAACCCGACGCGAGACGACAGAGGAGGCATTTTTGCTATAGTTTGCCACTTTCAGTTTTCTTCTCTCTTTATTGAGCACAACGACACATCTTTCTGAGCCGCTGAACAAATCTAAGCGTGATGTGATTGTGGGCTGTGAGGTGTAAGATGCCAAAGGCTGCTCGTCGACCCCTGGGCACACACATCTTCCCAGAGGTCCCGGACGGGCCCGACCATCAGGGTGTGGAGGACGTCCAGGTTCTGCACACAGAACGGGCCTTCGCCAACCTGGGTGTGTGCTGTCAGGGGCCAAACTGCAATGGGCTGAACTGCAAGAACATTTTTCAATGAAGTTTTTCTTGCTGCTGTTCGTGTGGATTCGTGTTTGGATTCTAGTTGTAGTGCACTGAATCTTTCTCTCCCTGTTGTGTTTAGTTTTTTTTGGATAGATTTTCAAATATATCGTTAAAGAACATATAAATGCGAAGAATAAAACAAATCTGCTCAGCATTTCCTATAGCGAGCATCCTTTTATCCTTTCTCGCCAAAAATTCTTTCTCAATAAACCTGCACTCGGAGAAGCCACGGGACCGAAGAAGAGGCTGCACTTTGTGAGCAGAACAAAAGGTGCCCTGGAGCTTTTGTATTGCTGTATATGTGTCACTATTGAGTGAAAAATTGTTTCAAAGTAAAGCGATTTCTTAGAGCATCAAAATCCTTCAGCCGAAAATAAAAGGCACCTCCACGGTGTTTGTGGCTTTTTAGTGTCGACTGGTGAGGGGCAGGAGGAGGAGCTGAGGGATTTAATGTGCATCAAGCCCACAGCTGTGAAGGCATCAATAAGTGCTCAGGCAGTAAAGCCCTCCCGGTTGCGAGATTGGCTCTATTGATCAGTCTTTTCTGAAGATAACATCCTCACTCGTGGACTTGTCAAGTTTCCTATTTTTGCTCTAACCTTCCCTGGGTGAGCGACGCATGTAACAAACTCTTTCTACGCCACTAGAATGTTTTTCTGTGTCGATTTAAATATTTAATTTGTCAAGGAAGCTGAGAGCAAATCCCCCCGAAGCAGCGTTTGAGGTGAGTCAGATGCGTGTGTTCCACTCGGCGGTGGGCGAGAGTCTTAGCAGAGGTAAAACACGCTGCTGGGTATCGATCAGAGCCCATGTGAGGCTCTCCCCGTGGGCCCGCATCGATCGGCTGCTGCAGGCGGACTGGACCTCCACAACAAGCCGGTCAGCCAGCAGACAAGCCTTCGCGTTTCAACTTGGACCCTGAGTGGTTTACCTGTGAGTGGCACCGTCAGGCCTTTGTGCTTTGATCGGACTACGTGCAGATGTGGCCTGTAATTTGTAAAAGGCTGTTCGTCAGCCTGAGGACTTGAATAGAAGATCTTTACCTTTTTATCGTGTCTAACTTGTTAATTGTTTAAAACTGTAAGAACCAATAAGCTATTGTTCCTCGATTGCAAAGTGTGATCGTGAAATCTGCTGAACACTTTGTTTGTTTTGGTTGTCATTGATCCGAAGGTAATAAAGCTAAGACTCGGTATTGATCACAGGGGCTCATATAAATTTCTAGAGACCATGCTCACCACAACAATCAGTACTTTTATATTGGCTCACCTGAAATGTGTGATTCGTGCAAAACTTAAATATCCAACTCAGGGTTAGATTAAAGTTGTCTGTGCTAGTAACCAACAGAGATGAAGATGATGTCAGCACATAATCAGCTGATTCTCCCTTCACTATAAAGCTTTGCTGCTTCTCTCGTTTGCTTTAACCTGACGTTCTACCATCCATTAGTATTCGGTCTCACACATCAAGCTGCTGATCCTCATTTAATTTGCTTCCCAGCTTTAACTGGAGCAGAGGACATGGTGCAAACACTGCTTTGTTAATTGAAATCCTGATTAATTAACAGACAGAGTCACTGTTTAAAGGGTTTTATGTGATTCATGTACGTCAGCGTGAAGCACAAGCTGAAGCAGGTTTCAGCCTGTGCTTGTATTCAGTATTTACAGCGTTTGCCAAGGGGACACAGACCTTGCCTGACTAATATTGGGTCTCTCTGAGCCGGACTACAACAAGCTTAGCTGCTGCAGGATACTTTTTCATGTGTCGTTATTTCCTTGGACCAGTGAAACGAGATGTGAACCTATTTTCTCCAAGATTGTAGAACCTCCTGGATGTTCCGGTTGGGAGGAACTGTCCACTTCATTTACTCCTTCCATTAGTTAAGGCTTTTATGAAAGTTTCGCACCATCTGCATGGTGAAAACACTCAGGAAAGTTCTCTGAGGAGTGTCTTCGCTCAATGGCTCAGTTGTTAAATGAGGGGATTTAGATTGACTCTCTGCTGGCTGCGTGACCTCTGCTGAGCTTTAACTTGCTGAAGTTAAGTTGTGTTCTCTGTTAGATTAAAATGCAGGAGGTAAGTCAGGAGGCTCACATGCGCTGCCGTGTCTCTCAATATCACATGAAAGCAGTCGCCTGTCCGTCGGTGAGACATCAGCTGCCAGCGCCAGAGGCCGACATCTGCTCACTCGGGCCGGAATTTAATTGGTGCATTGCTCAACAAAGTTCAACCTGAGAAAACACACGGACCCAGTCCTGCCTTCCTCACTGGGATGATGTCAGAAACTCTGTGGAGATGCGGTGCAGCTTTATGCTCCGCCTCCTAAATCGTCTCAGCTATTGCGAACCTCCGTGGACCAGCGTGTGGCGCCCACAGAGCTGCAGGAAGGTGTGAATTGCTACGAGGCTGCCAGGGTCCTGACACCCCTTCCTGGACAGACTCTGACCACTTCACACTCTAATCCGTGACCTAACTGAGTCTGACAGTGTCGCTTGCTGTCATGTGACCTCAACAGGTGACAGGTGACATTAAGATGTGACAGGATTGCACAGGGACTTGCCTCAGATCCATTGTTGGCAAAGGCCTGTAAATGACAGATGAATCGACTTATTTCACTACTTGCTTATTTCGATTTCCTGTGTTATGTTCTTTCCTTTTTGCTGTTTGTGGCCTTACTCTGACAGACTCTGCCACAATAGGAAACAACAAGCAATGGATTCATTTAAATTCACGCTATTGCTCCCAGGCAGGGCTTCATCCTCCCCTGAGACTCGCCGTGTACCAAGCATATATTAATGCAAATACACACGGGCAACATTCGTGCAGCCGTGACAGAGCTCACCTTTCTGCAGCGTTTTGACTTTATTCACGTGTGTCTGCTGTCGCGTGCACCGCGACCTCGTGGTCTTTTCCTGAAACAACACATCAGATACAGCGTGACATCAGCTATAAAGCCTATGCTAATACCTACAAAGGTAATACTGCGGCATGTTCGTGCCTTGACTTAGCAGCAGGGCTCAGCGTTGACACCGACTGAGCTTCCCAAGTTGTCAACCTTTGTCACGTCTCCTGCTGCCTTTCCGCGCTGCACACAGCTCCTGGTTTTTTATGCTCGGGCACAGCAGGAAGTCAAGTTTGTGATCTCTTATTTGAGGCTGGAGGTGTCTCTTTGTATTTCACCGCACCGTTTGCTGCAGGGTCCCCGTGTTGACTCCACAACGCCACAGGATGCGGGAGCAGAGGCGCCATCCGAGGACAGAGCAGAGACGTGCAAATGTGATTCTGAGGAAAGGTGCTGAGAGTAATTACTGTTGTCTGAGAGCAAACACAGATGAAACATGTTTTTGTTATTCTAGATTCTTCTGTGTCCTCCTCACACATCGCTCCGTTCTCCTGTGTCAGCGCTCTCCACGCGGAGGATGCCGGCATCTTGCAGTCTCACCTCATAGATATATATCCCAGACATCCATGTTATATTCTCCCTCCTGTTAAACTACATGCTCAGTTAGCTACAGTTTAACCAAGAAAGCCCAGGTTTACTCTCACCATGCTACCGCGCTGTTACTGTTCTGTCACAGTAACTTCAGATCATTTGCCTCACACCTCACATCACGTTGAATCCAGTGTAATACCTGTCTAATTGACAGGGCTTTTAATTTGAAAGGACACGTTGCAGTGGCCTGATGTTACAGCAATAAAAGAGCAACAGATAGCATCTCCTAACAAAAACTAGCTCTCAAATGATGAATCACAACAGAAAATGAAAGTCATTAACCGAGGAATGCCCTGTCATAACGACTAATTAATGCAAAGAGCAAGCAGCAGTGATTAGCTGCCCACAAAGCCTCCGTGCATCACAGCACACGGCGGCGAACATTTAGATGTAATGACTCAGACTCATCATTTGCGATGATGTGCTTTCTGACAGCAGCAGCAGAGTGATTGTTCCCTCCGTGAGCACTCTGATATGTGTCGGAGCGCCGTGTGACGTGACGCTCTCCCACCCGGGCTGATGTTATGGAAACCGCAGCAGGACAATAACAGGACACATGTTCAGTCGCGCATTGGAAGCACTTTGTTGGCTTCTATAGCAGCGTTTTGCTGATGCTGTGGAAAAGCGGTGAAGCAGCAGTTTCATTGTTTTCATCATGGTTGTGCTGATTTTACTGCACGCAGGGAAAACCTTGGCTGTTACTTTCCATCCTATGCTTTACCTGTACATGTGTGACAACACAGATAAACCCATTACACAAGCTATACAACCACAGAGGTGCAACCGTACAGGGACGCGTGACTGACCGGTGTTTCCTAGAGGAGACTGGTTGTTCAGGCAGTAAATGGCTCTAAAGTGCTACTTGCAGTCTCAGTCATGGATTTTGCCTGTGACTTTGTTGCAGACGTTGGTCTGTGCTGTGACAAAAGGGTCCTTTATCAGTAATACTATTGAAAAAACCCAGGGAAAAACCCTGGGAACACATTATAATGAAAGGAGCAGTTTCTTCTTCACACACCCAACATCATGTCACCTGGTGATGAGCTACAACATTCAACTCTTTATTGGCCAACATCCCGCTGGAATCCATTATGTTTGCAGTGGGGGCAGAACTGAAAAGCTCCGTGCGCAGGCAAACACAGAGGAAATCAATTCAGACAGATGATATTAAGACAGTTTACCTGTGACAACTAAAACATACACTAGACAACTCGAAACTCACAGATGTACCAGTAATTAACAGTGGTTAAATGGTTTGTCATAATTGTCATTGCTTTATTAATACAAGGTTCCAATCAACTAAGGCACTAACAAGCCAGCACTTACTTTATTATTACTGTATTGCTTTTGAGGCACCAACTAATCGCTGCTAATCGCCAACACGATTTCACCACGCTGGTTCCCCTGCAGCCACAGTGTGTCATTGTACCGGTTAGGATAATCTTCCCTCCTATCGCACCTTTTCACGCCGAATAGAGACATTTAATTTCCCCTGTTGTTGTAGGAGATTAATTGCACATTAGGCTCATTTAGTTTAAATTATAACACACCTTTCAAAGTCCCCACAGCAGACAAGCTCTGTTTGAGCAGTGAACTGGACGCTGTCTGATAATACGGGACGATGGCACAGAACAATACTCGAACACAAACAAACAGAGTAAACAGAAGTGAACAAAGACAAGAAGAGCATATTTGTTCAGACGCAGGAATAATCTGGTTCTCGGCGCCTGGTTCTGTGTGATATGTACTGATCCAGGATGCTAGCATATTTGTTCGTGTTTGTCTTCTCATTTGCATGGAAATATGTGTGCTTTTCTCCCCAAAGAACATCTGAGGACATCATTAAATGTTGAAAGGCAGACATAAATTAAACATCACCCTTTCCTGTTGCCTCAGTTTGTAAACTTGCAGAGAGATTTCTTATCATAGTCTCACATCTTAATTACACCCGTGTACAAGCCACTCGGGTGTGAGCACCGAACACAGAGAGGATGGAAGTCACACAGACGCTTGCCAGCATTTGATCTGCATTACATGTGCGCTGAAGATGGAAAATACCGCAGCAAGCAAGTGAATGTAAGACAAGTATCAAGCAGTCTGATGACTTATTTATTGGCACCAAAGAAAAAAAGCCAACAAACATCCTCAAATGCTTATTCATGCATAGAAATCATAAATCCCGACTCACTTAACTATGGGCCATGTTTAAAAACCCAGATGCCCACATTGTGTTTAAGTGATAAAAACGTTAGGGACGCGTTGTGTTCTGGTTCATACCAGGCCATTAAGCGGATTTTAACGCTGCGCCGTTTAAGGCCCTTTCAGTCTTGTAGAACACGGTTTATATTTATGTGTGATGCAATGCAGCAGCGTTGACAAACTATTGGTAACCGGTGAAATTCCCACTCTGATGCAGGCATGGAATGCAACACCCCAGGTAACCTAGCAACGTGCAACCCAGAATGCAGCGCGCTGTTTTGGAATCGTCTCCACGTTGTGATAGCTAGCTGGTTTGTAGTTACTGACGATTTAACAACGCGTGTTTCTTTGCCGCAACCGTAACATGGTCATTGACAGCTGTTCGTTTTGGCTAATGCTTGTTTTTTCCACCGCCAAAACCAAACGATGTGACTATTATTAATAATTATTATTGATTATAGCAGTTATATTGAGTAAGTTTTGGTAAAGAAGAAGCTAATTTCCACGCTGCTCGCTGGATCAGGTAGTAAACGAGACCCATAGCTGCCACTAAAAGCGTTTCCCAGCCAAACGCTCCTCTTTTCTTTTATTTACTTCCTGACCTGCTCTTACTATTCTTATTAGTCTATTGTGTTTGACACGTGGTTACATTTAGAGCCTGGACTAATATTAATTATTTCTACTTATAACATAATTAAAATTGGTCCTGGGTCAGCATAGAGATCGCTACACACTCTGAACCACAACAGTTGTAAGTAGGAGTTGGATGAAAGCTCTTTGACATGACGCGTTGTAGTGATCAAGCTGGTGTTGGTTGGGTCTTCGGGTTTTCTGTGTGCTGATGCCATGGTTCACTGTAGTCTCACACGTCTCCTGGTTTGGCGTTTGGCGAAAACACTTACTCTGCTGACAGACCTTCCACATGACTCCATCCTCCAGTATCTGTGTGTTTTTGTCCTGAGCTTGTTAGTAAATCTTGACTAAATCCACATTTGCACTGAATGCTTCCGTCTGCTTTAAGCCTAAGTCCCTAATGATGTGTGGCAGCTGACTGACTTACTGTAGCTCTATCAGCATAGCTATTACTGCTGCTGGACCATGTATTGTGTATAAGTACTAGGATACGGCCACTGCTGCATAGATGGAGGCATACAGGTGTGCAGATGAATTGAAGACATTTGTCTCAGTAGCAGCAGAAATATGTCTGTTTTGCTTTACTCAGACTAGTGTTAGCTCTTAGGCAAACAAGGTGAATTTCACTGGCGGGTACACACTGTAAAATTCCCTGAAACCTCGTACAGGGACACTGGCACAATTACCTTGTGACGGTGAGCCAACGGAAGTTCTAGTTAAAGGATCTTTGCAGTATATCCTGGGTCCCTGAGCTGAGTGGGCTCTGAAGACCTCCAGGGCTCCTTGAGGCTGTTCCAGGAAGTTCAAGTGTAGTTCAAACGTACTCATTTGAAGAAACCATTACAGGGAGACGGTATAAAATGATTAATTCCTGAGGTCATATCTTTCACATGAGCTTCTACTTGTCTGTTGCCATTTGGATGAATAACTGTGGTGACTTCAACCAACAGTGTGCCTAATTAGATTTCCACCGTAGACCTGTACCCTAAACTATAACACCTTCGCATTCATGGAGACAGATTTGTGATACACCACAAGTCCAGGTTAAGATTACAGTGAAATATTCATTGATCTTTTAATTATTAGACCGAGGTTAGAAGAGGGTTCATCATCCACCTCTGTCCTGTGTATTTCCTATTTGAAGTTTAACACTGAATCATTTTTGTAAGAAGCAGAAAATATAGCTTTCATATGTAAATTTGAAAAGGGCAGGCAGCAATTTGTTCATTCAGAGAACTCTAAACAAAAATGGAAGGTGTGCTTTCACATATTGTCATCAGAGTTAATGTGCTCTATTGTTGTCATACCTTTCTCAGATGGCTGCAAAGTGAAGAATGACCTCTGATTAATGTGTTGGAATATTAAAATAAAACCCCTTTGGGAGATAACATGAAATCCAATTTCTTGTGTATGGCTCATTTGAATATAAATCAAAGGAAAACATGTTGATGTCTTGCTCATATGCGTCGCCTATTGTGTCCTGGCATTTGTCCAACCTAGATTCACTGAAGGAATTCATTTTCCTAATGCAATTATATGTTCACAAAGATAACTAACCTCCAACTGTCATCATTTGTCAATCATTTTAAAAAGCCCTTAAACACGCAAAGCTCATGCTCGTCACACGCAAGTTAACCGTAATTCCCTTTCTAAAACTGTCAGGCAAGTTCAGCATCCGTGAAGGGAAAGAGAGGGTTGAGGCACAGACAGTGGGGTTCAGTGTTTCATCCACGGAGCTGTGCTGCCTATTAGCTGTGTTTCCTGATGCTGTGAGGATTTGACAGGCTCACTACCAGACCGCAAATGACCATAATTTGGCCTTAGATGCCATCTTCCACAAAGTTGATTTAACTAGACTTAACCTTTGTCTGCTACTTCTCTTGACGCGCACTCGGTCCAGGAACACGGCATCACTCCAAAGCCTGGCAGAACCAAATGCTTTAATGAGGGAGACGATTGGTTTAATTAGCAGCAAGGCCACTTTCCTGCTTAGTGATGTCCACCGTTTCTATAGCAAGAAACTATTTACGGTTGCTTTTGACTGTTTACATTTGGCCCATTACTGTTCGAATGGCACAGATGACGAAGTGGTAATTGGCATAGCCCGAAATTAGCAGAGAATTCCAGAGCAATTGCTCAATGCTAAGATGTTGAACAGCTTGGAAAGAACAAATTTACTTTTTGTTCACTGAAGGTGCTCATCCTCAAAGCTTTTCTGAGCCAGCTTCATTTGATTTACCATTTCTGGGATCAGTTCCACTGTGGCTTGTTAATAAGACTCAGTATAAGACAGTGTATGTTCCACTGCCACCACCCAGGGACCCGACAGCCTCAGGCCTTCAGCATCCCCTGTCTGCGAACGGACATTTCCCGTGTACATAAAGGAATCCAGGGGTGATCTTACAGTCTCATAGGGCTGTGGGAAATAATTTAAAATGGCCCCCGTCCAATATGTGTTCATTATGACAAACTGTCAGGTATTGTCATGAACAAAGTTTTTAATGTTCTTTTTTTGACTGGACTCTGTGATGTCACAGTAGCAGATCTGGACACACCGGTTGTTTTGCCAAGAGGTACGGTCACTAATGTCTAACTCATTTAATGTAAAGTTTTGTATTCTTTCCTTTTCAGTCACACAGGGATATTTATGTTTTGTTGCCATTAGACCAGTTCGTTTACAGATCTGGTCAGTTATTGTCATTGCAAACATATGGAGATAATGAGTAAGTGAACGTGTGTATGTTCTCTCCAACAGCAGTACGGCTTTAGCTTCATTGCAAAGGCAGTTTTTGGTTCTATACTTCTATATCCTCAGGTCTGAAAGCACCACCAATCTCTCAGTGAGCACCTCCACTCCTGGGACTGTGGTCCTTTGTACATTTTTACGTAATGGAACTCGTATTGATTTTAGTTTTGAAGTAGAGGGAAGAGTTTGAATAGGAAGTGCTAACATTTTAATCCTGCATTCCCAAGACGAAGAGCTACCCGGTGAAGACAAAAACACAAACAAGATTCTGTCTCTTTCATATGAAAAACAAATAAAAGTTGGAAACGTTTTCACACCTCTGACTCTGCTGTATGGGTTGTGTTTTTTTGCAGGTTATGCAGGAAATACAAACTCGCTTTGTTCAGGCTGACGTGAGATCAATTGTTCCACTCAGAGAGGTTTGTGAAAAGCACATCACCATCTTGTGATGAACGAGAAATTGACTGGGAGTTTGCAAACATGGATTCTTATTTACACATGAAGAGTGAATTATTTGTCTGGCATTTGACATTTGATATAATTTGCTTTCTACTCTCTGATGCGTACAAGCAGCCAGAACTCCCCTGTCTGACAGCGATACCCTTTGGCACAGGCCACTCAAACAATAATACGTTCTTTGAGCTTAACTTGTCAGGTACAAGGTAATTGACTGGAGAGATTAAAAAGAAGATATCACACTGCATTATTGATTCACATGTGTGGAGGGTCACGTGTACTACAGTTTATCAGCACCTTGAAGGACAGCCTGGGAATGAGCAAGTTTTTTAAATCCCCTCCAGGGACAAGGCGAGGATTAAAGAGTTGCACGCAGTCGATTCTTTTCAGATTTCTGATCGGCCTGTTCACGTTTGATACTATTGCTATGCTATTAGTGACCCCTATATTGAAAGAAGGATATCAAGCATAATACTCTCATCATAATTATAATAGACTAGAGACAGGTTACGAATGGACGTAATCTGAAATTTATAAAGAAACTGCATTTTATTGTAAAGAGGGACATGAATACGTAAACTTTATTTCAAGACAGGCCATCCAACAGCTGTTGAAAACAAAAATATGTGGGAGTAGCAGCTCGTGGTTGGGGCGGCTGAGGGGCTTTCTAGTGGCTGCTGTGACATTTCAGCACTCACCAAATGTGTCGTGGCGCCGGTGCAGTAACACAGCACACTTTCAGGGCCTCTAATAATAGATATCTACAGCCTGATCTTCACAGTTTCCCAGAAGTTATTTTTGGGTGAACTACTTCAGTTTTGCCCACTTTCTTGAAGCCTGCTAAGCATGTTTGTGTTCCAGTTAGCTATTTCCCAGATCACTCTTCAACATAGTGTGTGGTGTGAAGCTGCGCCGTAGCTGGTGAGAGTTGCCGTAAGACTCCTCCCTGGTAAACAACACACAAAGCTGCATTTCTCCCTCACATTATGTTTTATGTTTGCATGTTCTCTCCGTGTCTGTGTGGGTTCTCTCCAAGTCCAGAATACAGAACATGCAAAGCCATGCAGAGCTCTGGGAGAATAAAAGGATAAATAGAGGCTCTGAAATGTGTGAGAAAGGTCACACGCATCTCAAGGGAAGGAGTGTAAATTTCCTATGTTCTTTGAAGGTCATGGATAACTGCACATGCTGCAGGAGCAGGTTAAAGGTGACGCTGGTATAAATAGGCAGCTTGAAAAGGTGCGAAGTGCGACACTGCTGGTCCCAAGATGGCCTTAAAAGTGTGGCAAAGATAATCCAGAGGCTGTGAGTTGCAGATTCAGTTACTGATGTTTTTTCTGTAAGACACTTCTCACTGTTTGATGACTTTTAAGAAACGATTACCAAATGACAGCTGTGGTGTATAGTTCAGATGCTGCTTCCCTGACACAGAGCTGTTCAAGCTGGATCCCAACAAACTGGAGGGGAAACTCATACGCTGCCTGTCACCAAGCGATAAATGCGTCTTTGGAAAAGGTCGTGGTGGTTGGTCTTTCTTGTTTGAAAGCACCGGCCTTCATTTCAGGTTGTTCACAGTCAAAGGGTCTTTTTTGAATAATGTTAAGGGAAACACAATTAAGGTTTGAAGTATATGCAGAAACTCCTCCGCTCATCTTCTTCCACTGTATATCCATATTGCATTATTAAAAGATGGTTCTTAACACTACCAAATCAGAACCACCTCCTAATCTGTTGACTCCCGTCTGGCTCCAGCTCCTACGCTAACGTATATTAGAATAATCACGTTTTGACAGCTTCAACTTAAAAACGCATATGCTTGTAAAAGTAGAATTAATGACAGAGCTGCTGTATTGGATTGAATTGGACTGGACATGTGTTCCTACTAAAGTGCACACTTGATGCCTCCAGCACTTAAAGGTTGAGCTGCTGTGCATCTGAAAACTGAGGTTTACAGAAGTTTTAATGTGAAGCTATCTTTTATCATAAAAAAAGATGTGGCAATTTTAGCTTTTTACACTAATAATTCTAAATTTTCAAATCTGGATGTGCAGAACAGGTCACATGTTGATCTTAACAGACATAAAATAGTAATTTAATGATTTAATTTAATTGTTTTTAAGATAATGACCTTATAGAGTTGAAATAGTGTAGGGGGAGTTTTTTTTATCCCTGAGTTTCTGCTTAAATACAGGAATAAATATGAAAACAAGGTCCTGCACTGGTTAGATCTGTAATCACGCCATACTTTAAAGACACTAATGGAGGGGCTCATGGCAGTGTGAGGTACTGTTCATAAAGACAGCTAAGTGGGTCAGAGATCTTTATTCTGATAAAGCAACAACAAAGACTAACATAGAGCAACAGATGGACATTTGAACCAAGTAGAAGGATTTAGAAGCGCTCTGGGCCCAGAAAGCATCCAAATGAAGGATGCAAGTTCCAAAGGCCTTCATTTCAACGGAATGCTTATTCTGCCCTCTAGTGGAAGCATGACTGAGCTACACTCAACTAAAATTCCCATTTACCATCTGAGCTCTAAGTACATTTTATTCAGTTTATCTTCTTATCATTTTAAACCATTTGAAAGATCAATTTGTCGTGGTCGATTTTCATGCCTTTCTTGCTTTGTTTATTTATTGTATGTACATTGATTTAAAAACAAAATAGCCACAAGAAGGACAAGCTTCCCCCAAAAGACTCATGTTTGACAGATGAAGTCATCTAAGATTTTCATATAACTGGAAATGGGATTTTCTTACACTGCGGTAAAACAGAGGGCAGTAAGCATTTATGAAACTTCAGGTCCTCCACAGCTGACGTCTACATGCAAATAATCAATATTAGCAGCGATGTTTTTCTGTAAATCCTGGGTTATTAACAACATACTTAATGTGTGTATGAACTTTAATAGAACCATTTACCGACTGCTTAAGCGCTCCGTAGTAGTTTAGTCCCTTTATCTCCATTCATTTGTAAATTAAATTAAATTTCCCTTTGCCACATTGAATTATGTCAATCGGCTAATGAAGGCGGGCCCTTTTGTCAAGAACTGCCTGTCATTGGATGAACTGGATCACTGGCAGCGCTTTATAACACATCTTTGTTTTGATTGGTCAGGGTTGACATGGAAACAAATTACGTGGCCAATGCAAATCGGCGACTTTTGTGCCCCCATAAGGCAGCGAGGCTCCGAGCTGTGTAGCGGCTAGCTAAGGCACAAGCCAGGCGGCGGCAGGGGACTGGTGTGTTTGCTCGCTCATCTTTCCTGCAGCTAGCCCTCCTGGTATCCGTCGCAAAAGCCGAGTTTCCTTTTATACCTGTCTTATTTCTCCTTTGGTAGTCACACAACAATATAAAACTGAAGTTGCTTTGGTAAAGGTAAGGCCGATTTGTGTCCCTTGCAAACTCGGACCGGCTCATCCAAAATGGCTTCTGCTAGCTAGCAGCTAAAAGAACACCGACGTTGAGCACCAGTGTGCTGGCTTAAGCTACCGAATGCATGCTAGCTTAGGAGCCGGCGGGTAGCCTAGCTTGTCGATGCTTCAGCTGATTTACATCCAAGTAGAAAATGGCGTCATCCCCAGCTACTATAACTAGCACTTGCAAGGAAAATTGACAAGTGACGCGTGGTTTAAATGTCATCTGGCGGCTCGTTGCGTGTCCTTTAACGGCATCTCAGCCGCTGTTTCCCGAAAGTGGCTTTAAATGTTGCTGTCAAATCTCAGCCATCTCGTTTCAAGCAGTGGGGACGGGGGACGGTAGCGGCTAAGCACGATGCCCTGCCCTGTTCCCGCATTATGGTGTTGCGTTAACGTCGGGTTTGCGGGATAGTCCAGTTTTCCATGTAAATATTGCCCCAGCTCGGAGCTTGTGAGAGCGAACAGTAACGTCATTCTCACACAGCTGCACAAGTGTCATCACGTAAGTGTTTCCAGCTCCCAAAACACTGACACTCAACCCCGACAAACGTCGTAACCCACCGATGTCGTGACGTAGCTAAATGATCGATTTAGCGACCGCGCTAGCTGCCCAGTTATTTACCGTTAGCGTGTAGCATTGGCCGACTAGCTGACGCACCTTGGCTTTGTTATCGCCCTGAAAAGACGAGCAGAGATTTCAGGTTTCCTACGTTTACGGTTACTGTACAACACGAACTAATTATCTCTCCACAGACGCGCGTATACGGGGTTGCCTGGTGTTTTTGTAATTGCTTCGATCATCAGATTTCTGCGTTAATTGTTAGGCCCATGACAAACACCACTGAGCTGTTTCTGCAGCATTGGTTGCCTTATGTTGCCCCTACATCACGATAGACACCCCGAGTTGTTCACGTTCAATAACAGCTGACTATTTAGTTCATGGCGGTTGTTTTTCCTAGTCCCCGTGGAGTAACTAACTGCTATTTCATTTTCTCTTCCCCAGCACCGTGTTCCCCATCCCTTGCTATTATTCTTATTCTTTTGAGTATTCTTCATTGTCAAGCCGCCAAAGTGGAGAGTGTGATTGCAGAAGGGGGTGCTTCTCGTTTCAGGTAGTAGACCTTTGCTTCTACAGTAAAATTCCTCCATGGAAATCTTCTTCCCATGATTAGCCTTAGCTTTTTGGCTAGGGACTTCCGGCCTTTACAACAAAGCAGGATGTGGGAATGCTCAAAATGGCTGTCAGACGCTTTTCTTTGTGAGACCTTTTGTAAAGGGGGGTCGGGGAGACTTAATGAGTCTTTAGAGGATTTCTGTCCCATCAGTTATAGTGTTGATGACAGGTTGCACCCATTAAGTACACAGTCATTTACAGGATGTGCAACAGCTTGTGCTACTTAAAAATGGCTTAAGGTGTTTCATTCTCTGGGATTCTGTATGAAAGCTTGGGTTTAATAATTCACATAGAATTATTAAAAAATTCTGTTGTTAGTGGCCGTATTTCAGATATAATTCAACAATTTGCTAACTTTGAATGTGGGGTATTTATTCAACTGCAAAAAGTATGTAAGTTGGTGTTTTTCAAATAAAGAGTTTTGGTAATAATCAAATGGAGCCCTACTGTTCCTGATTACCACTGGAAATATTTGATAACTAGGAGATTTTTTTTATAATATGCAGGTATCAGGGACCAGCTAGTAAGATGCAGGACACTCACTTGGGTGTTTAACAGGTGTTTTGTAAACTGTCACTCATATATGAAATCTTGTGTAAACACATAGAATCATAAACACATCAAGTGTTTTCTCACTTGATGTCTGTGTGTGGAGGAGCAGTCACAGAGAATAATCAAATCGGGTTTTCCCTGTAGTGATCAAACCTGAATAATTATGTTAAATATTGTGGCTAATTGTACTGTAGTGAGTTTAATTTAATTATTGCTTGTAAAGTGCTTTATTCCTGCAGTATAAAGATACAAGCTCATTCCATCTTGATTTGGTGCATTTGTCTGAATATGTTCCACTTGTTTTTGCTACAGTGCTTCTTCGGGGGGAGGAGGTGGTAGGGGTGCACCTCAGCACTATCCCAAGACTGTCGGCAACAGGTTTGTCCTTTAGCATTTTTCTGGAGCACCGTTGTATATTTTAATCAGCGTTTCTGTGGCCGTGTTCATTTCCTCCACTGCAGAAAAAGTGGTGCAGACAACTTTAATAAAAGCAAATACTAGGAAATTGATGAGAATACCCAGAAGTCCTGTTATACAATGTCAGTCGACTGCAGATGGTGCATACGTGTTTACCAGCAGAGGCATGGAGCAATGGTTCAACAATGGGCTCAAAAGGGCTGTATGTCTGAAATGTGAGCATCTTTTCTTTGTGCTTCGCTATAGCGAGTTCCTGGGGAAAACCCCAGGGCAAAGCGTTCAGAGATGGGTTCCTTCACGAAGCACTAGACGAGATGTCAACTCCAGCAACGAAAAAGAGCGTCACGATGCAATCTTCAGGAAAGTGAGGGGGTAAGGTTCTAGCCTCCCTGCATTTCACAAGTTTTTTTCACAAGTTAATTTTCCATCCCCAGGGGCACAAAGCACAGTTTCCCTTCCTCTTCGACTTCTAATCCCTTTTAAAGCTCATATAAAGACAAGAAGTTTCCAGAAGTTGGCAGTTAGATTAAAAATTATAATAACAAGAAAACCAGTGAGAACAGTTAGAAATCATTCAGGATTGCTTGCGAGTGTTTGGACATCTGAGGAATGACTTAACATCTGTTAGAGCTTAAAGCTTCCTCCTGTAAATGGTTGATTTGCTTTAGTTTTCTGTTGCAACAAACATCAGGAGCGTAGGACATTCATCGGTTGCCTTTTTTCTGAGCTACTCATTTATTGTTGATGCTTCATACAGAGTGTTCAGTTTCAAAGCTCTGAAGTCATTTAGTTGGTATGTGCTTTGCTACAGGCACCTAAGCCCCTTTCCTCCTGTCAGGTGATGTTTACAAGTACAAAATATGACGAGATAGCAGTTTCCCCAGGGGATGTAGACTTGCTGGTGACTTTAACTCTGTAGTCTGAGTCATAGAGCCATAGTTAACAACCACACATTAACTTGGTGTACAATAACTGAGCCAGATTTAGACGTGACCGGTTAAAGAAAAGATGACATGCCAAAGAATTTCAGACCATTTCCTAAGAACAGTGTTGTGCAATTGTCTTGTCCAATGCTTTTTATAAACATTAACTCAGCCTGGCGTTGACAACGGTCTTGTGTTCTCAGTCAGAACAAACGGACGTTCCCCAGTGTATAATGACCCGTTATAAATTAATAAAAACATATCTACTGGCTCTGTTAGTCCGGGCAAAATAAATTGGGCTGGAGCTTTTGTCAGAAGTGAGTGTTTATCCATCAACCAACTCATAACGCTTCAGTGGTTACTCTTTGTTGGAAAAATCCATTCTCTGGGTCTCCTGAACAGGTCTCTCACATACTGCTCAGCTTTATCAAGGAATGATGAATACGATGGTTGTGTGATTGGTAACCCTCATCGCCCCTGTTTACTAACTGGAGAATTGTTATCATCCATGTCAGAATCATTGAGCTACTGTCGGTTTACAGTGAACATTAGAGTTTTAAGATCTGGAGGGAGTTTATTTTTATTGACTTAATATCGTGGCGCTGATCCTAATTTCAGTCACGCTGTTGTGCTCATCTCTCTCTCCTCCTCCTGTATCTTTCTAGCATACTCAATAAACTCACGCCTGAGAAGTTTGACAAGCTATGCCTTGAGCTCCTGAACGTGGGCGTAGATTCAAAACTCGTCCTTAAAGGAATCATCTTGCTGGTAAGTCGTGTTGTTCTTTACTGGTCTGTTAAGTTTAACTGTGCTTTTCTATACTTGGCACGTTGCTCAGGGTGACTCATGCCCTCCATGTTTTATTGAGCTGTGTGGTCCCTCTCTGCTTTTTCCCATCTCTCCTCCCTCTCTGCGGTTTAGATTGTAGACAAAGCCCTAGAAGAGCCGAAGTATAGCTCGCTCTATGCTCAGCTATGTCTGCGCTTGGCAGAGGACGCACCAAACTTTGATGGCCCTTCATCTGAGATCCAAACATCCCAAAAGCAGAGCACAGTAAGAGTGGCTGTTTACGTTCAGACGTTTTAATGACACTGGTGCAATTTCTGCTCTGTTCAGCAGGTGACGGTCAAGCTCTTTGCACTTTCTACTCTCTTCTCATTGATCATTATATCCGTCCTCTGCCGCTGAAGCATACAATACAAATGGCTTTGGCACCGTTTTATTAAAAACATTTGTTTTGTTAGTTCCAAACGGTAATAGTTTTTTCTTTTTCTTTAGACCTTCAGAAGACTGCTGATTTCCAAGCTTCAAGATGAATTTGAAAACCGCACCAGAAATGTTGAAAGTACGTTTTCATTTTGGTCTGTCTTGTCAAAGTTATGTTGCTGTTTTGTCTTCCCACTATCTAAAAATTTTTTTTGTCCTTTACAATTCCAGTCTATGACAAACATGACAACCCTCTTACTTCTGAGGAGGAGGAGCAGCGTGCCATCGCCAAGATCAAGATGCTTGGAAACATTAAATTCATCGGGGAACTTGGCAAACTTGACCTCATCCATGAATCTATCCTTCATAAGTGCATCAAAACAGTGTGTGCACATTTTAATTTGCATATTTTAACATCGCCACGCCACTAGACGAGAACACCTTGTATGACCCACCACTCTTTGTCACCTTTTTTTCTAAAGCTTCTGGAAAAGAAGAAGAGAGTCCAGCTCAAGGATATGGGGGAGGATCTGGAGTGCCTCTGTCAGATAATGAGAACCGTGGGGCCGAGACTCGACCATGAGAAAGCTAAGGTGACCGCTTTGACAGCTCACATAAACCTTGCCCACCTGGATAGAGTGTCTGGCAATAAATGCCAAACAACATTCATTAAAACCTAAAGTAAAATCCTAGAAGCTTGAGAAAATTATTTTCCAAATCTTTATGATGGTGAATGCAGACTAGCATCATAAAACTTTGGTTTAGCTACTAGCGTCGGTGATCTGTGCTTTGTGGTTCTGCCAGTTTCACCTGCCTCTAGGTCGTAGCTCTGCTCCCCATCGGGTTGACTCCAAATTCCTCTGTAGCTGAACAGTATAGAAGCCCTGTCGGTCTTTCCTCACGCACGTCTCTCTGTCGTGTCTCCAGTCTTTAATGGATCAGTACTTTGGCCGTATGCGATCCTTAATGAACAACAAGGAGTTGCCTGCTAGGATCCGCTTCCTGCTGCAAGACACAGTGGAACTGCGAGAAAACAACTGGGTCCCCCGCAAGGCTTTCATTGACAACGGACCAAAGACAATCAACCAGATCCGTCAGGATGCAGTGAAAGTGAGTCTAATAAAATTAGCCTTCTGGTTGAGTAAGAGGCTCGGGGCACTGTGGTTAGGGGCTGTAATTAAATGTCCGTTTGTAACACCAGATTAATCCAATCGAAAGCAAACGTGGCAGTTTAATGACCAGCTTTGCTCTGTGTGCCTGTAGGATTTGGGCGTTTTCATCCCAGCACCCATGTCTCAGGGGATGAGGATGGACTTCTTCCTGGAAAGCCCCTTCATGCCCAACAGAATGAAGCTAGACAGGGAGACTCTCGGGGGGCTGGCTGATATGTTTGGACAAATGCCAGGTGTGGTTCTCGTTCACAGCGGTTTGCATTTATATTTTAGAAGAGTCGTTTCTCCTGCTTGGGCTTCCCCCTCCTCGCTCTACGGTTTTGTATTGGTGACGCTGTTGTACTCTGTTTCAGGCAGCGGGATTGGAACTGGCCCAGGGGTTATTCAGGATAGGTACTCTCCCACTATGGGACGCCACCGCACCAACCCGCTCTTCAACGGCCACAGTGGTCACATCGCCCCTCAGCCACAGTCACAGTTCGACATGGGGCCAAAGTCTTTTGTTAAGTCCAATCAGGTAATCCTGTTTAAAGTGGAACGAGATATTGGTTGGTCTGATGTTTGTCTAAAAAAAAAAAAGTTTGCCTGCGTCTAATAATTTCAAGGATCTGCCCCATTTTCAACAGGTTCAGAACCAGCATTTCCTCAACCAGAACCAGAACCACATGGCCCAACAGCAGGTTCAGTCAAAGGATATGCCGCCACGATTCAGCAAGAAAGGACAGCTCAATGCAGATGAGGTAACTAGAACTGGATGAAACAAGATCGATGGAAAAACCCAGATGAAATAACAGGTTCACGAAGCCAGATGAGCCGTTCAACCCACCAGAGTTGACTCTTTATGCCCAGTGATTATAAAAAGACGCGTTATTCTGAGGAACACAACCTGCTACCAGGCTTTTCTCTGCCTTTTGCTCTTTCTTCACCTTCATCCTCTCTGCTCTTCTCCAGTCTCCTCTCCTCTTTAAGCTGGTAGCTGGTCCGCTGACTGCGATTATGAGATATGAGGGCATGAGTTTTCTAATAAGCAAATTTGACTGTTTTTAGGAGGTTATAGTTAATCCAGTGGTTTTTGCTTGATGCTTCGTGGTTCTGCAGATCAGCCTGAGACCTGCTCAGTCATTCCTCCTCATCAAGAACCAGGCACCCAAGCTCCAGCCACAAATCCCCACCATGATGCCTCCTAGTGCCCAGCCCCCACGCACTCAGACCCCACCTCTGGGACAGGTGATGACGATATTTCATTTAAAAGTTTTTTTACGTCCATTTATTATTTGAGCTTTACGTTTTAAATATTTGTTTGTGGTTTTTATTTTTTTATTTTTTATTTTTTTTGTCCTCAGCCACCTCAGCTTGGCCTGAAGACCAACCCTCCACCGATCCAAGAGAAACCTCAAAAGACGAGCAAGAAACCACCTCCTGCAAAGGAGGAACTGCTTAAGATGACTGTAGGCAAACCTACTGAGTTATTAAAATGAGTGTTGTAACACAGTGGGAAGGAAAGAGTTTTAAATGTACTCACAAAAAGCATAAATATTGTCTGATTCCTCTTTTCAGGAGACGATTGTGACTGACTACTTGAACAGTAAGAACCTGACGGAGGCCGTGAGTGGCGCGCGAGAGATGAGGGCTCCCAAGCATTTCCTGCCAGAGATGCTCAGCAAAGTCATCATCTGCTCCCTGGATCGTCCCGATGAGGACAAGGAGCACGCCAGCACTCTGATCCACACACTCCGCACTGAGGGCCTGATCACTGGAGAGAACTTCATGCAGGTAGGTTTCATGTGCCGTTCGCTGAATGTCCCACTGCTCAGTGGTTGTATGGAAAATGATTCAGAGCTGGTGAAGGTGAAATTATAATTAGAATCATGATTTTTAGTGGAACAGTGGTCGTCACTAATTATAATCCTTCTCTGGCTCCATCAAGCACAATATCCTGGGAAAGGAAACAAAACAATGACGCCGCTTAGTTACTGACATTTTCAAAAGCATAATGAATAACACGCAGATGTAGCCATTGTTATCTGGGACACATTTGTCACAGATTTCACAAAAGGGCAGAGTTATTACCTCTGGTATTTCCTCCCACTCCTGCAGGCTTTCCTCAATGTCCTGGACCAGTGCCCTAAGATCGAGTTGGACGTCCCCTTGGTGAAGTCCTACCTGGCCCAGTTTGCAGCTCGGGCCGTCATCGCAGAGCTGGTGAGTGTGGCGGAGCTGGCTCACCCCCTGGAGAACGGTACCCACTTCCCCCTCTTCCTTCTCTGCCTGCAACAGACAGCCAAGCTAAAGGACAGGGAGTGGCTCACTGACCTCTTCCAGCAGAGCAAGGTCAACATGCAAAAGATGCTCCCAGGTGTGTCCCTCATCCTGTCTGCCTTTCATTAGGTTTCATGTTGTTAGTTATTTGGTGTCACACCAAAAACCGTTTTCTGTATGTGAACGGTCTTGGCAGAAATCGATCAGAACAAGGACCGCATGCTGGAGATCCTGGAGGGGAAGGGCCTGAGCTTCCTATTCCCACTGCTGAAGCTGGAGAAGGAGCTGCTGAAGCAGATAAAGGCAGACCCGTCTCCACAGTCCATCTACAAGTGGATTAAAGACAACATCTCTCCCAAGCTTCACACTGACAAAGGCTTTGTCAACATCCTCATGACAAGGTAAATATATCAGTCACTGAGGCTCCCACAGTTCATAAAACACATCTGGCCCTGTTTAACATTTAGGTTAGTGCAATATTTATTTATTAATGAAACGGGACATTGGACAAAACATCCATAGGAAAATGTGAAGGCAAACAGAACCAGGCCTGCTTCGGATCGGTGTAACTGAGTTGTCTCCTCTGGCCTCAGCTTCCTGCAGTACATCTCCCAAGAGCTGTGCATGGTGGAGGGTGACGAGCAGCTGGCAGCCCCCTCCAAAGAGCAGCTGGAGCAGGAGAAACAGCTGCTGCTGGCCTTTAAGCCCGTCATGCAGAAGTTCCTGCACGACCACACTGAACTGCAGGTCAGCGCCCTCTACGCCCTGCAGGTGCACTGCAACGCCAGTGGGTTCCCTAAAGGTACCGTGTCTCCAACAAGGTTTCTGCTTTGACTGATGACTTGTGACGTTGTTGTTTGTTTACATACACACATTTTTAGCTATAAAGAGTCAAAATCTGCTGTTCAGCAAGAAAATAACTTTAGTGTGAGGGGCTGTCTGTCTGTTTGCAGTAGTGATGGTGCAGAAACACCAGTGGTGAGTCAGTTTTGTCCTCGAGAGCTGCTGCACAAGCCAAACTCTCGCTTGGGTGTTTCCTGCATGAAATCATTGACTAAATCCAGGCTGGTGTTTTGGAAATCTGGCATTTCCTGCTGTAAGAGGGTCATTTGTGTAACAGAGCAGTGTTGCTACCTAAAGGGTGATTCAGGATGGCTGCTTTGAATGGTCTGTGTTCACACAGGGATGCTGCTGCGCTACTTTGTCAACTTCTACGACATGGAGATCATTGAAGAAGAAGCCTTCCTTGCATGGAAAGAAGATATTACCCAAGAATTCCCTGGGAAAGGAAAAGCTTTATTCCAGGTATTATTCCATGACTCTGTAATTTGGTCAAATGCAGCATTGAGTGAATGCAAAGTGGAAAGTTTCAGCTGTTCAGAATCCTAGGGAGGAAGTATTTGTTGAATGAATCCGGTTTCTCCTCCACTCAGGTAAACCAGTGGCTCACCTGGCTGGAGACTGCAGAGGAGGAGGAGTCTGAGGACGAAGCCGACTGAGAAGCAGAAGCATCGTGGTGTAGAAGACGACCTTATCTCACTGCTACTCTCGCCTTTCCTTTGTTAAACTCCATGCTTACTTTAACCACTGGCATTCAGCTGCTTCTGTGTTGCCGATATAAACCGTCAGCTTGCACCTGCACCATGATGATAACCGGAGAAGCATCATTTGATCTGTTGCCTAATGGCTGATTGGGTCCGTGTCCTACATCAGCTAGATGAATTCTGGAGTCTTGAGTGGCTCAACCACGTTTCTTATTCTCTCGCTTGTAGCTTTTCTTTTTTTTTTTCTCCCACTGTATTGCATGTTTGTTTGTTTTCCGCACTCGATACTGATTTGACCTTTACTTGATAGTAAACTGCTTTATTTAAGAATGTGTAGCCTTCCCCATAAAGAAATGAAATTGGTAGTGTTAACGTTAGTTCCAAGTTAAGACCGTTGACGAGGTCTAGTCAGTGATGTGCTCTGTGATCCTCTGTACGGGCCTGTGTTACATGTGACACCTGAAAACGCCAGAAGGATTCTGGCCGATCCAAATGGCGAAACTCCTCGTGACGTTCAGCCTTTGTTTCAGTAAGAGTGACGGATGATCTGAAGCGAGTAAGGCCTGCGCTGGCTAAGCATTTCATTATGAGTTAAGGTGCGTGTTTGGTCAACCAATGCTTACTAAAATGTTTTCATTTTCTTTTTAATAAAAGTGCTCTTCATGGTGACTGATGAGCATCTTCCTTTTGTTTCTCCCTCATCAGGAGACTCCTCCCCTTTTTGTTATGTCTCATCTTTACATGAGTGGTTGCAATACTCATCCTCCCAATGTTACAATATTGATAAAAGAACTAATCGCTGGTGTGCCGCCTGTGTTTCTACCTCTTAGTTAGATGGGCTTTTGTTTTGTGCTGGGATAAGTGAGAAGCGAAACTCGGCAAGCGTAGATGCTGAAGTATTGGATTTAGTCCTGGCCTAATTGCACAGAAACTAACGGAAGCAAACTCTTCTTATGAAGCTTCACATGGTTTACAAGTATTAATATGTAACAATGGAAGTACAGCATGTTTTAATCACTGGACAAACGATGGTGTGATCATGACATTAATTGATATTAAATCCAAATTCTCTATCACAAAAAACAATGCGTTTTAAAACGTCTCTGCTTTAAATTGGCTAAATTTAAGCAAATATTTTAGTTGGCTTGTGACAAACCCAACTAAAAAGGCAGGTTTTACCCAGTAGTCATGCTCACAAGCCACGTCTGTGGATAAGACGATGGATATGGATCATGTTGTAAGGTATTCATCAATATTGTGCACCTCTATTGCTTTAATGTCAATAAAGACCAGTACATGAGCAAAACTACATTTCACCTTTATTAACGCTGCTTCATCATCCACGGAGAGACTCGGTAACGTTCATCCTTTGCAATAGTAATGTTTCCACAGATCTAGGCTCTACTTCAGATATTTAAAGTAAGGGCTTCCCTGGGCTGCGAGTCGTTCATTCCTGATCCGTAGGGATCCAGAAGTACTCCACCACCTTCCTGCTCCTGCACGGCTGCGCAGAGTCGGGCCGCTCCCCTCTAAAAGCCGGCAGCTCGTCAAAGTGACTCGGACCCAGGTCCCTTCCGGTGTGTGGGGCCGAGACCCTCAGCATAGTCCTGGGAGGAGATGGAACTGCTGCTATGGATGTCGTTTTGTAATGCAGCTGTTTTAGCCCCCCCTGGTGGCTGCAGGCTTACCTGGATGAACTCCTCTCGGGCTCCTCTGTGCTGGAGTCAGGGGAGATGTACACAGGGTCTCCCTCCTGAACAGAAAGCGCATGACGTGGCAGAACCCGGATGCACAAAGGCTCATGTTACTGAGGAATCTTACCGTGAAATTTCTTGGGTTGCCGTCTTGGTTTTTGAGGATTTTCACCCTCTGATCGCTTTCTGTCATGCAGAGGAAATAGCTCTTGATGTTGGCCTGACTCTGTTGGGGCCACAAACACATTTTAGAAATGCTCAGTAGATCAGAGAAGCACCTGGTTGTTCACTACATGTGAGGGATGTCCTAAAGGTCCGTGCGGCTTCAGGCCCCTCAGACATGAACGTGTGGTCTGTTCTGGCTGTTCTTACTGCCTTGCTCTGCCTCAGAGCCTTGAGGTCCTCCTGGGCTCTGAACCTGTCGGCCAGCTCCCCGTACCTCTCCCTCCAGCTCAGGCACTCCGCCGTCCTCTCCTGCCTCTCCTTCTCAGCCAGGCGCCGCTCGGCCTCGGCCTCCCGCTGAGCCCGGTGGGATTTTTGACTCTCCTCCTCTAACACCATCGCTCTGCGCGTTAAATTCATCTCACTGTAAACAGAACGTTGAATCTGAGTAAACTAACAGGAAGTGATTCTTCCTTGGAGCAGTACATTTAAATATTCACCTTTCTGGGCAGCTGTGTTTTAGTAGTGCTTGGCCTCAGATTCAAATCATTATGTGCCCGTGAAACAAACACACCTTTAGTGTGTCCAGTCCAGATAAGAACGGCTGGAGTAAGGAACTCTCCTCCAGAGGCGAAGGCGCTGAGCAGGGGCCTCTGCTCACGGCAGACTGTGTGATTTAATGGTCTAGTCTGGCCACGTCAAGCTGCCGTTATCTGATATTTAGCTGCCTCCTCTGTGTGAGATGATTCCTCAGCTGAACTCACACGTCAACTGTTGCACATTGATTTTTCCACTACACGGTCTTGTGTGATTCTGATCTGTCTCCGTAGACGCAGCACAGTTTGTTTGTTCCGTGTTTCTGCGTCACACTGTCGTCTGATAAAAGGTGCATTTCCACTCACCTCTCTTTAATTTGCACGTGTTCCTGTGTGACCTGTCTCAGCTTGTTTCGCAGCTCATCTTTGTCTCCCTCCAGGATCCTGTTTTCCTGCAGCAGGGCCTGTTTCTCCCCAGTGACCCGGTCCAGCTTCAACTTGGTTTCAAAGTAATTCTTCTCTATTTGTGTCAGTGACACCTGCAGCTTCGTGTGCTGCAATGAAAGCGGTTCACGACAGTGTTGTGGTCACTTTATGCCCTGCTGATGTCACACATCCATCTCAGATAGTTGTTTGATGCCAGCTGACCTGCCTTGTGTCTGATCTGTTGACGTACCTCATCTTTAAGCTGCTGCAGCTCCTCGCTCAGGTGCCGTCTGTCTGCCTCCGCTGCCTCCTTGTCCCTCTGGCACCCAAGGGCCCGAGCCTCGGCCAGCGCCCTACTCTTCTCCGCCTCGCCCCTGGACTCCTCGGCCTCGTCTGCCCCCCGGGAATACAGCGCCGCCCTCTGCTGGCTCTGATAGAGCTTCTGCTTCAGCTGACAAGGTGAACGGAGAACAGAGAGGTGATGGGTTCATTGGTCAGGAAAAGGGAGTCTTCAAAATGAAAAGCCAGACACACGAGCAGTTTTATAGAGGAGATATTGATTGGGGGATTGTTTTCTGTTCCACTGGTTGAAGCGTACCTCTTTGATTTGGGCATGCAGCTCCTGGTTCAGGTTTCGGAGGTTCCTCATGGTGAGCTCGTTCTCCGTGCGCATCGTTATCCTCTCCGTGTGGATCTCATTTGATAAGTATTTGTTTTCCTTCCTCAGATCCTCACATTCCTGAGACACAGTTCACATGATCAGACAGTTTCCTCTGTAAATGTGATGCGTAAAACCAGATTAATAATAATGATGTGGTTTTCATTCATGACCTGCATGACTGAGAGTCTTCACAGATGTTTACAGGCCACATGAACAGAATCATAGGAAATGTGGATTTTTATTTGTCTCTCTGTCTCTTTTACCATTTTAGGCCACACACACATCTGATTGTCGTTTTCTCAGGGGCTTGATTTGCTCCTGTGAGTTCAGACACTGATGACAAAAACCCAACTCACTCCTGAGGCTCCACAAGATGGAGCCATGGTCTCTGATGTGGCTGTTTGCTGCATTCATCGCCAGCAAAGCTAACAGTTAAATATATGATATAATAGCTCATATAATTCAAGAATATCATTGTGTTTCCATTCTGACATTTGGAGATTATTGCAGCTCTTTGCGTTCAGTCCCAGCGCTGTGACGTTAGTTTCTTGTTTAAGATGATGCATAATATTTATTATGCATGTGTTTCTATAGCAACGGCTTTTAGCAACACTAGAAGTTGTGCAAGTCTTAAGCAGTTGCACCTGTTTGTGTTATATCACTACTCTGAACCGCGTGAAATGACAGAGAGAAGGAAAACACAGATGTGACTCGATTCTATTATTTCGAACAGAGTAGAAGTCAGAATATACGTAGACTGTGGCTCCACACTCACCTTCCTCTTTCGGACCAGCTCTCCTTGCAGATGGTTGATCTGGAGGAAGGTGCCGTTGGAGCTGACGGCGCTGAGCGGCCTCACGGCCCGCACCGGCCTCCTGATGGTCCTAGGGAGACCTTTGACCTCTTCCGTCCCTCCGTTTCCAAACGAGCTGCCTTTGTTGAGACTGCTGCTGCTCATGGAGATGGACTTGTACAGGCTGTCGTCCAACGGGGACCTCCCGGCCTTCTGCAGGTCGGAGTGGGACTTGGCTCTGAGCGACATTTCAAAGCCAGCTTGGTGTCAAATCTTTACTGAGATGATGCTTTGAGCGACGAAGGTCCCACTGGTTTGTAACAACATAAACGAGGTCACTGGTTGGAGGCTGCCACTGAGTGAGCGTCGTTCATTATTCATCGGGTAACATGATCAGCACGACCTGCAGAGACACGGCAGGAAGCAGTCGCCATGTTTTGGTGCGAAGACGTCACTTTTGACTCTGAGGCTGATAAAACAGAAAAGAATTCAAATGTTTAAAATATGTAAAATGTTCAAGCTTAAACTCAGTTTTAGATGTTGTTGAGTTAGAGTTAGAGAGAAAGAAACAGAGTTAGACTGAGTTAGAGAGATAGAAACAGAGTTAGACTGAGTTAGACTGAGTTAGAGAGAAAGAAACAGAGTTAGACTGAGTTAGACTGAGTTAGACTGAGTTAGAGAGAAAGAAACAGAGTTAGACTGAGTTAGACTGAGTTAGACTGAGTTAGAGAGAAAGAAACAGAGTTAGACTGAGTTAGAGAGAAAGAGACTGAGTTAGACTGAGTTAGAGAGAAAGAAACAGAGTTAGACTGAGTTAGAGAGAAAGAAACAGAGTTAGACAGAGTTAGACTGAGTTAGAGAGAAAGAGACAGAGTTAGACTGAGTTAGAGAGAAAGAAACAGAGTTAGACTGAGTTAGAGAGAAAGAAACAGAGTTAGACAGAGTTAGACTGAGTTAGAGAGAAAGAGACAGAGTTAGACTGAGTTAGAGAGAAAGAAACAGAGTTAGACAGAGTTAGAGAGATAGAAACAGAGTTAGACTGAGTTAGACTGAGTTAGAGAGATAGAAACAGAGTTAGACTGAGTTAGAGAGATAGAAACAGAGTTAGACTGAGTTAGACTGAGTTAGAGAGAAAGAAACAGAGTTAGACTGAGTTAGACTGAGTTAGAGAGAAAGAAACAGAGTTAGACTGAGTTTTAGACTGAGTTAGACTGAGTTAGACTGAGTTAGAGAGAAAGAAACAGAGTTAGACTGAGTTAGACTGAGTTAGAGAGAAAGAGACTGAGTTAGACTGAGTTAGAGAGAAAGAAACAGAGTTAGACTGAGTTAGACTGAGTTAGAGAGAAAGAAACAGAGTTAGACTGAGTTAGACTGAGTTAGAGAGAAAGAAACAGAGTTAGACTGAGTTAGACTGAGTTAGAGAGATAGAAACAGAGTTAGACTGAGTTAGACTGAGTTAGAGAGATAGAAACAGAGTTAGACTGAGTTAGACTGAGTTAGAGAGATAGAAACAGAGTTAGACTGAGTTAGACTGAGTTAGAGAGAAGGAGACTGAGTTAGACGTGTGATGAATCAGCTGCTAATCCTGCTGCTTGTTGCATCCAGGCTGTGGCCTCAGGAGGACAGAAACTCACACAATATTCACTGAGTCATGATCACAAGATACGCTGACCAACCCAAGAGAAATCAGCTGTGACGCGGTTCAGCAGTAGAGCTGGAAATAGTTACAGAGCAGAAAGAGCGAGGAGGTGAAATGCAAGACAGGAGCACAGGAAAATGGTGGAAGTGCCCTTTCCTCAGAAAAACGCTGATGAAGCAGATCACAGCAGCAGCTGCTGAGGTTTTTTAGGGTTTTTATGTCAACAGTTCTCATTATTACTGAAGGAGAAGGTGCATGTGACCACTTTATTAGGAACAGCTGCCCCTCTGATGCAGCCCAACCCTTCGAGGGCTTCAAGGCTCCATAATGATGCCGCTACACATTTCATTTATTACGCCTGTTGAATTGTTAGTTGTTTCCTGTCGTCTTGCTTCAGTTTTATGCCTTCGTTCCATTTGGAGGAGCTTGTACATGTTCTGGCTGTGATTTTCCAGAACAGCCAGGTTTGGACCCAACACACAGTCCCCTGGATGTGGGTGTTATCTCAGCACGGGGCCTCCAGCAGATTTGACCTCAGCTTCCTGTTTTCTCTGCTCATTCACATCCAGCTGTTCTGAGGTTTCTCCTGTACGTTCCCTTTATTTGGTTCTCGGCTTTCGCCCGCTTCGCTCCTCTGTGCGACAACATGGCCACAGTCTGGTTGTCCACTAAAGTCTCGCTATGTTTTGTTGCAGCCTTTTTGCTATTGTCTGAATCCAGTCTGGTTAAAGGTGAGTTTGTCTTTTTACCCACATTTACACCCAAATTATCAAGGATATGATCATGTTGACAAGTGTTGTTTTTTTTCATTAATCAATTTGAGAAAATTAGATTTCTTGCAGCACTGTTCATCCCCAGTTTAGATTTAAGCGCTTGGACATGACTCTAGTTGTGATTCGTTGCTAAATAAACAAAGTCTGCTTGAATGTGTGTATGTGTGACTGTGTGTAGCTATAGAACCTGGAGTAGTAGGACATTAGTAGGTTAATACAATATAAAATGAAATATAACATAATGAAAACACTTAGTCCACGTAGTCATTCATCAGATGTAATGTTTCACATATAAAAGTTAAAAACAAGCAGATGATCCTTTGACAAGCTCCCAGTTCAACGCGCGTCCTCAGCTCTTGTGCTTTTACAACTAGTCCCCGGAAACCGTGGAGTCGCTGGAGTCTTCATGCTCATAGAAGGAGGACGCTACACCTTGAACTTCACCGCGGCCACGGACGCCTGCCTCTCTCTGAATGTTACCATGGCGACCAGAGCCCAGATGGAGCGAGCGGTACAGCAGGGACTGGAGACGTGCAAGTAGGCCCAAAGCCTCCGTGTGTTCAAATGAATCATCCTTCACAGCATGTGTGCGACTGACTTTCTGCCTGAAGTGGCCAATAAATGTGATCTGGTTGTCACCAAAGTCATAAATATATTATATAAACTGGATGTTTCTTAAATCATGTTTGTACAGATTTGGTTGGATACATGAGAGGATTGCAGTCGTCCCGCGACTAAAATCGGACCAGAATTGTGGGAAAGGCAGAACCGGGTTGGTGCCGTGGTCGACAACAGAGGACACAAAGTTTGCTGTTTACTGCTTCAGTGCATCAGGTACTTTACTGCACTGTTTACTGAACATTCTGCATAGAAGGAGTGAGAATTTTCTATGTGCCCAATTAACAGACAGAACCTGTCCGTGACCTCACATCAACAGAAATGCAGTCCAGCAATAATAAGTCATTAGGTATTTGTTTGTAACCGAAAAACCTTTTTCTTCATCACTTGCAGATTTGGAGGAAACTCTACAACCAACAACAACTCACCCACAAACCTCCCTGTTCTTCACCCAAACCTCAGCATCTACCACAGCCCTAACAGCAGCGTCGCTGTCTCCGAGGCCTGAAACTACAAACACCGCAGAGCAGACGTCTGCCACTGCAGCCTTCACCCTCCTGCTCGGAGCGACCCGTTCAGCGGGCATCCACCCTGCTCCTGAACCCTCCATCCACCTCATCACCTCCAGACCCGACCCTGCTCCTGAACCCTCCATCCACCTCATCACCTCCAGACCCGACCCTGCTCCTGAACCCTCCATCCACCTCATCACCTCCAGACCCGACCCTGCTCCTGAACCCTCCATCCACCTCATCACCTCCAGACCCGACCCTGCTCCTGAACCCTCCATCCACCTCATCACCTCCAGACCCGACCCTGCTCCTGAACCTTCCTCCCACCTCATCACCTCCAGACCCGACCCTGCTGCTGCAGGTGTGCATCCCCAGTCTGCTGAGCTTTCTTCAGCAGGTACGGGAGCGTCTTTCTGCTTGCGTGCCTCCTCTTCACACCGAGCAGCATTTACTCTGCTTCATGTGCCAGGACTGTGGTGTGGAAACTGGAATGTTGACCCGTTACTCCCTCTAGTTTCCAGTAAAGCAAACACTGTGGTGTTTTTCCAAACTCCCACATAAATCTAACGCTTTGTATGTTGTAAAACGGTGGATTCGTGCTGCTGCAGTAACCAGTGTGTTAATAAAAGAGTGCGGTAGATTTGAATGTGTCGAGCCTGAGTTCACTTAAAAAACATTTCACTCTAATAGTTTCAGCAGATGTTGATGCCGACGCCTTCATTAAATCACTGTAGCTGCTGGTGAAAGCTAAATTAATTAGCGATTTAAATGAAGTCCTCCTCGTTTGACCAGAACCCTGTTCACAATATGCATGAACTCTGGTTCTAATGGTTCTCTTAGAATATTTCTAGTAATCTAACTAAACAATTTTCCATTTTAACAATATTTTCTGGGTGAGGCTAAAGCGTGAACTCAGTGACGTGTGGTTTGTCTTGCAGCTCTGCCTACAGGCCTGGTGCTTGGCGGCGTCGTGCTCCTGACGGCAGCAGCCGCTGTGTGGCTGCACAAACGGTGGGTTGTCTTTCCAGATGTTCCACTTGTTTAAGCAGACAACGGAGTCGTTAAAATGAACATGAGACGTGGGCTTCATCTGTTTAACAGGAGAAGCTTCGGCTGGTCTCAGAGGGACGACGTCGAGACAGAGATGTGGAGACACACGGACAACGAGATGGACCTGAGCAGTCACAGCGAGGCCGAGGAAGAGGAAGAGGCTTTAGACAGGAAGTCCTCCAGTGAGGCCCAGCTCTGTGTGGACACCACGTCCAGGCCGGATCCTCAGAGTAGCTTCATGGTTCAACACACGCCTGCTCCAGGCTGGGAGACACTTTACTGAGCTAAATCATTTCATTTCATTTTCAGAGGTTTGGCTTTTTTCTGTTGCAGAGATTCAACACAGTTACTGACACTGACAAAATCTGAACATTGTGATTAATCCATTATGTTTGAAATCTGAATTTGGCCCATATAAATGATAAACTTACTGAGAAACAGTGAATGTTTGTCTGTGGAGATTATTCTACATTTCTCAACTAGTACACGTATAAAACATGCTGGAAATTATTCAGATGTTTGCACAAATATATATGAATGCTCATCTATTCTTTTACTTATTTATTGCTTTTAGTTTAGTTTGTTGAACCTACAGCTTTGGCCAAGTATAAGTTAATTCATCCATAGGAAATAAAGATTAAAATTAAGATTAAAAAAACAAAGTATTGTGTTAATACATTTTAGTTTATTTTTATAATAGTTTATTTATTTATTGGGCTGGAGAGGATGAGGCCGTTCCCCGTCGCCGCCACACGAGGGCGCTAATGGCACATGTGTTTAAGAGCAACAAAAAAACCCGAGAAAGACCCGCGTCACGTGACCTCTCGTCGAAATCACGCTGAAACGCAGAATCTTTGCTCGTTTAACGTGCAACTGTGAGGGGTTCAGCAACAATGCGACGCCTGGGCTCCGTCCAGCAGAAAATACCGTGCGTGTTTCTGACGGAGGTGAAAGAGGCGAAGTCCAGAAAACGAGAGTTTCAGGTGAGAGCGGCTGCAGCATCTGTTAGCATGCTAGCTGGTTAGCATGCTGTTAGCGTGCAGCAGCGACCAGGACGGGCTTTAACTCGTGCTGTCATTGAAGTGCTCCGTTAGAGGCGTTAGAGGCCGTTCGGTAGTTTTGTGGCTAGTTGTGTTGTCGTTCTTTAAGCTCTTTAAGTTGTCAACTCATGAACATCATGAGGTTCTGGTTCCAACCCGCCCAGAGCGTCCACTGGAGGTTCAGTGTATGTTTTATGTCGGTGAACTCAATAACTGGTGCATTTGAATTACACAGTCACTTATGTGGTCACAGATTCTTATGTTTATGTGCTTTCAGATAAAAATGAATGTGTAATTGTAATATTGTTCTCGTGTCGTGTTGTTCCATCTTAGTCATTCACCACCGCATCTTGTCAATTTTAGTCATAATAAAATGGTCATGTGGGTAAAGTTAGTACTAGTGATAGAAATACGCAGATGGATCTGGAGCCACTACTTAACTGTTTTCTTTCTTCAGCACTTTCAGGTTGTTGCCACTGAAAACCTGAACCCTGTGGCTCTGGAGGCTGATGTTTACTGTGCAGTCGCCACAGAAAAACTGGACGGAACCTGCTGCTATGTTACAGATTACAGAGGTGAGCAGAGCTACGGCAGCGGAACCAGCTTCTCTTTAGAGTTTGGTGTTTGTTGTAAATATGTCCAAGAACTAAGGGATGAAGGGTTAATTGTGGTGGGACGATTGAAAAGGTGGTTGATTTTTTTTTTTTTTCCAGGGCAGCCTTACCTCTGGGCTCGACTTGACAGGAAACCCCACAAACAGGCAGAGAAAAGGTTCAAAAAGTACCAGCATGCTCACAGAAGCTGCAAAGGTCTTTATGCTCTAGATACTGAGCGGTTTTCTTTCCTGGGATGTTGGATTCATTTTAATGTGTGCGTTTGTGTTTCAGGTTTCACGTGGAACGTACAGGACGATTTTAAGACCGTGCCAGAGACTTGGATCCCTGCTCACAGAGTCAAGCATCACAACGGTCACCCAGTACCTGATGAACACGGACACATTCCGGGTGTGTTAGTTAGCCCTGAGTTGACATTAGTTTTAGCTGTAACCAGCAGGTCTTGCAGGCGATGATGGATAAATCGTTAGTGATCGGTCTTAAAAGTCAAGGACAGTTCGACTTTCCCAGGCCCTCCTGTGTTGAATGAAGCGCAGTGAAGAACTGTTGTGTAACCATTTCATTCATTCCGTGAACTTGTGTAGGTAGGAGAGACCTTAAAGATACTTAAACTTTTCTCTCCATACCGAGACCAGTTCACTCAATCTTACATCTGAGAGAAGTGGCTACATTTATATCATTGTCTAAGTGTTGAAGCATATAAGATATTATACGTATACACAACTGCTTTTCATTTGCTTCTCGTGAACAACCAGGCTGGGTTCCAGTGGAGAAGGACAACAAGCAGTACTGCTGGCACTCTTCTGTGGTGGATTACGAAGTCGGGGCGGCGCTCGTTCTCAGACCCAAAGCCGATGATGAAGCTTTGCTAGAAGTTGCTGCGGTTCCACTGGCCGAGCTCAGGGAACAAACACTGGAGCTCATTGGAACCAACATCAACGGGAATCCATATGGTGACGTGGTTCTGTGTTTAAGGGGGGGTCATTTTGAATGAATTTGTTTAATACAAAGTCATGTGTCAGGAATAAAAATATCAGCATCTGCTTTATACATTGCACATGTCCCTGTTTCACTATTTACATTAGTATCGATGGTGGAGTGATGTAGCTCCTTTCAGTTGTATGTGACAGGTCTTCACTGGTTGATGAATCTGACTCTTCAAAGAGTTATTTTATCTTGTAGGTTCAGGTTATAAGTCTGCTTATCAGTTTTGCTATTTGAGTTGCTTGCTTCTACAATAATATTTATCCTAATTCAACAGGTTTGGGGAGTAGAAAGCAGCCGATTCACTGCCTGGTGTCGCATGGAAGCATTAGAATCAGAGACCCTCCTCCAGTCGACTTCCAGCAGCTGTGCGCCTGGTTCCAGGAGAGTCCAGCGGGCAGAGTGGAGGGCATCGTCTGGCACTGTGGCGACGGGACGCTTGTTAAGGTAACGCGACACCATAGGGTCGCACCTGCACAAGTGTGGCCATTCCGGATGTAACACTCCTTTCATCTCAGGTTCATCGTCACCACCTGGGACTGGCATGGCCGGAAAAGGAAACCCACTTTGGTGAGAGGGCCGTGGTCGTTCGTGTCGACGGGACGGGTGAGGAGTGTGACCTCTGCAGGGACTTGTTCGCATCCCTCTCCAGACTAAACGGACACAGCTTCAGCCGCATCCAGGACATCCAGTTTGACGTTGAAAGGATTTTACACTTTGCTGACCGTCCAGATATTTCACCAGAAATTTCAGATGAGACATTAGAAGTTCACTTATAAAAGCACTTTTCCCAGAGTAACGACTGAAGTGAACAGATGCAAACTGAGCTAATGGTGGTTGTTGACCCAAACTATGTGAAAAAGAAAACGACTCACTGTAAAAACGACCAACTGCATCGTACAGATGACGCCTGCACATTACAAGAAATAAATAGTATTTAAACTTGTAATTAGCAAATGTTTGTATAAACTACTTTATTATCAAATACATGTTACAATAGGATGGAACTGTACAAAGCTTTAAACATCAGATTAACTCAATAACTAGATCTACACACAGGCAGCCTCTGTTTTTGGCAGTTCTGCTAACCAGAAAATACATCAGGTTCAGCATCAAGCACTAGATTGACCCTTAGCTGAAAAATAAATGTTGGCTCCTTTAAGACCTGAAGTACATTGAGATGTAGTTGTTGGTTGTAAATCCGCTGGAAGGCACTGGAACCCTGAGTCAACTGACTGACACACTTGGCATTTCAGCTTTTACACCAAACTGATCACAAACCTTCTTGAGCTGTTCCTCCAGCACAATGTTCTTCTTGACTTCTAAATTGTAATTATACTTCAGGTCCTCAATCTCCTCAAAGAATGCTGGGTCAAAGTTCTCCAGCTCCTTCTTCAGCTTGGTAACCTCTGTTTCAAGTTTGATTTTCTCAGTTTCAGACGCCCGGAGAAGGTTTTTGAGCTTCTCGTGATCTAGGCAAACAAAAGACGACAGTTTCTCATCAAGATTGAGTCGTTCCTAAACTGAGACTCCCTGAGGTGCCTGGATTAAAGGGCATGTACAGAAACGACACCATTTGGTTTCACTCTACCCCGATGACTAGACTTTCTGAATGGATTTTTTATCTGATGTCTGGAATAACACTGTAGCAACACACGAATCAAGACATTTTCATAAAAGACATTATTGAGTTTTAAACTTCGGTTTGATTCAGGACTTAAACACCCAGATGGGTTTTTGTTGAGGAAGCCACAAAAAGCTTCTCAGGTTTTGGTTTACGAACGTGACCGGACCATGGTAGTAAGAAGAGCAGGCTGGTGAAATGGATGCACATCCTCAGTGGAGCTGCTCTCCAGAATAATTGGGTTAGCACTTGTTAAACTAATGAATAAACCAAGAGGTAACTTTGTGTGTTTAAGTTACCTCCACGTGAGATTTTGTCCAACATTAGAGAACAAACCAGGTTTACCTTGTGACGTCTCCGTGAACTCGTTCAGCCTCCGTTTCAGTTCTGTGTTCTCCTCCTTCAGCTCAGTGGTGACCAATCTGAGGACATATTGTCAAAAAGCAACATTTGACTTCACGCTACATCTGAGTGTGAGAATGTGACATTACAGCCATGTTAATTAATGACTGATTAACAGAAGCAAGGTCAAAGCTCTTTTGTTTAATTGCATTCATGAGTTATCACCTCATTGCCTGGAAGTCCTGTGTCAGTGCTGCATCACCACATGCAGCGGAAGGAAACTGTTTCATCATGTCAACCTGAAGAATAAGAAACAACATAAAGAGCCAAATCAATTGAACGTCTCAGTTAAACTGCGTCAAAACGGTTCAGGGCTTAATCTACTCAGGACGTGATGTGATGTGATTAAATGACCCCTGCTGTCCATCACAGTCATCAAACTTGTACCTGATCTTCAAGCTGCCGGACACTGATCTGAGCTCTCTCCTCGTGCTCCTTCGCCTCCTTCAGCTGTTTTTTGAGTTCAGTGAGGCTGGAGCTCTTCTGGGAGAGCTCTTTCTCCAGCTCCTTCATCTTGTTCTCGAACATTCTGCAATCAAACCACAGGCGGGTTGTGCTCTCACTCATCACGGCCTGAGGCTTAGTTGAAGTATTTTAACCAGCTGCTGAAGCCTGGGAGGGACGGTTGTAGCACAGGTGTCTATGCGTGTTCGCTTCTGCTTGCTAACCTGGTCACCACAGACGCCTTCCAGGTTTTACTGTCCGCTCCCTCTGGGATGTGTTTGGACAGAGCTGCCCGAAGCCGCTGCTTGGTTTCTTCCAGCTCTGCTTCGAGCTTCTCGTTGTTCACCTCCAGACTCGTTTTCGCCACTCTCAGCCTCTCTGCAGCTTCCATTTCCTGTAGCAACGAGAAACATTCCCATGTGGAAAACAGAGAAGTAGAATGTATGGTGGTAAGAGAATACCAGACACATGTATGTACATTACATACCACTCAATAACCGAATACACGGTTCTGTATGTGGTTTCAAATGTCCAAGTCTTCATGATTACCGGCCACTAGACTGAATGACTCTTACAGAATATTACGCTGTGGGATCATTATTCCTGGAGGAAACCTGTTTGTTTACCCTTTTAATCTCCTTGCGCAGACGTTCATTTTCCATCGCGATCTTCTCCAGTCCTTTGGTTTTAGATTCAAGCTTCGTTTTCAGCTCAGCTTCACTTTGACTTTTCAGTTTCTTATACTCCGCCTACAACAAAAATATTCTATCAGCTCTAGTAACACAACAGAATATCTGAAGTCTAACACAAGATGACGCAAACAACCTTCAGCCTTTCGTTTTCTTGTTCCAAAGCAGCAGCCTTGTGTTGATTTGCGACTGCGCTGGATTTCTTCAGTGTCTCGTTTTCTCTCTGCACCCTCTCCACCACCTTCTTCATCAACCCGATGGTCTTCTCAAGCTCAGGAACGGTTTTGCCGCTTTGACCGGCCTGATGAGAAGCACATTAGAATTCATGGTTCTGATCTAGAGGAGGAGCAGGAGGCTGGGGAACTTATAGTAGAGTTGCATTTAGAAAATAAATAAAAAGAAAGCTTTTCTTACTTCTCGTATGTGAGCCAGCTTTTTCTCCACCTCAGCCTTTTCCTGTTTCAATGCACTGCTCAGCTCCTTAAGATGTGAAACTTGATTCTGTGAAAAGACAAAGACTGTAAAAAAAAAAAAAAAAAAAACAACAACAAACAGCTGCTACTGCTTAAACCAAAATTTGATTGTCTAGTGCAGAGCTTTTGTTGAATAAATGTAAGACGTTCTGATCAAAAGAATCTGATCTTTTTAAATTGTACTTTGACATTTTAGAATATGAAGTTATTGGCTTTATTGTGGAGAATTAGATGACAGTGGTAAATATGAAGCTAGAACCAGAATGTGATGAATGGAATCAATGCCCATATTTACCTCTGGTTTATTCCTTTGCTTGTATTGACGGCGCACTAATGAGATTTGACATTTGCTCACCTTGAGTCTTGGTAAGTCTTTGTTGGCCTGTTCCAGCTGAAATCGCAGCTCCAGGTTCTCTGAGTCCAGCTTGAGATTTTCCTTTTGAAGGTCCTGTTCTCTCTGTGAAGGAGTGACGGTGCAAAGAGAAGCAGTGAAGAAAGCAGAGAATAAATGAGCCAGATGATATTGGTGATGATTAGTACACCTGCTGTGGGGGAAAAGCTAATGCTCTGCGGGAGACGAGTTCATGAAAACCAGACAACCTAAGAGTCCGTCACGGACTAAGGAGAGGAAATCACATCCTAACACAGCGCTATGGAGGGAGCTGGGCAATTAAAGAAGCCTGGAGTACCTTCAGATGTCTAAGAGATCTGCTTCCTTGTTTTTGTACGGCCTCGTCCCTTACGTCACGTGTCGGCTTCTCTGAGTGTTTGCAGGGTATGGTACTGGGATCCACACGTGGTTCTGCTGAACTGAACCCGTCCAGATTATCGTCCTCCGTTGCCTCATGTACAGTCTCAGCTTCCTCATCTTTCAGCTCTTGTTGGTCAGCCTCTCCTGACTTCTCTGTCTTGGGTCCCACTTCATCACCTTTACCTAATTCAGCAATACCTTCTTTAGTTATAGTTTCATTGCCTGTCGTTGATGCATGTGGCTCAGACGTTGACATAACTGATCCTGGCCTTTCTGATGGATCAACACACTCAGGCTCACTTTCCTTTGTGGTCTGTGGATCCATAAACACACTGGTTCCTTCCTCTCCTTCAACCACATCAGCATCACAAGCACGTGTGTTTTCTACGCCATCCGTGCTCGTTGGTGCAGCTTTAATGTGCTCAGCACCGTCGTCTTCCATTCCGTTTGTCCTGTCAGTTGCTGTGTTTTCTGTGATGTCAGGGCTCAGTTGCTGTTGATCGAGGTAAATATCATCTGCTTCAGTAAAGACACTTTGAGTTTCTTTGACTGTCTGGCTTTGCTTTGGCTTCCTCTGATGATCAGCAGAGTCTTCAAGGGCTTCGGGGCTTGCACGGAAGCCGGATGGTTCAATGTCCGCAACATCAAAGGTAACAGAGCAAATCCCTCTCAAAGCCAGGGAGTGGGGGCTTTTTATCTTCACAGGCAATGAATCAGATTAAAGCCAATAAAGAAGAAGGTACATCAAAGAATGATGAATACAGAGAGAGAGAGTAAAGGAAAACATCTGACTCCTTTTACTAGAACAGGGGTACATCATACAGAGAAGTGGAAAGGTTCTGTGCCCCATCTACTGCCTACGATGTATCTTATAATAAACATCATCTGTGTCATCTTTAAGTAATAGGCTGTCTAGCGAAGATGTCAATACACCAAACACAAAACAATAACCAATCACTTCATTTATGATTCTGTAAGGACAATGTCTGAACTTACAGAGGGTCTCGATGGAGGCTCTTTGGACAACTGGCTCTCCAAGTGGTGAACTCTCTCCTCCAGGTAGCGGTTCTTCAGCACCAGAGTCTCCATGGCGTCATCACGAGGTAAAGCCTGGTGCTGCCTGCAAGAGTCATACATGTCATTGTTCCACCTGGAACCGCAGCGACTGCACATTTTGTATCTGTGTCTCTAAAAATGTCTCAAAAAGTTTACTGCATTTTTCTTTATCTTGCCATTGATACTTCTGTCATGTATACACAGCATCAGTCATTGTGAGTCATGAATCTTCTGTAAAAGTGCTTCAGTCATACTGTACAACATGTCATTTCAGAATTTCTCAGACCATAAAATGTGACAATATTAGTGATAAGATCCTACAATGTAATGCAAATCATTTGATAGAAGACGATAATCTGGACTATACATCCAAACGCAGGAGCAATGCCTGTGATGAGTGAAGGAGGTGAACTGAATCAGTTAACCCTCGCGCAGCCTTCGAGGGGTCAAAATGAAAACAGGGGGCTCTAAGCTCAAAAACCACACAAGGGTTGGATAAAACAGCCGCAGACAGACGATAAATCACAACACGCTTCATTTAGATGAACTTGTTCATCATAGACCCACACGTGTTCACTGCTTGGATGTAACACCCACGAAGCCCGTTTGATCAAACCCTTGTGTGTGTTTTTTGAGCATCGGCGCCTCCTAGTTCACAGTGGGGTCGTTTTGAAGGGTTAATCCAGTCTAGCTACAGTGGAGATTTATTCTGGTTAGGTTACCCACTCATCCCGGTTTTGTGTTAAATTAAGGTGAATTGTTGTGCACTTTGTTCATACACAACAATGTACTGATTCACAATACACAGCTGAAGTAAACCACCAGATTAGAACCAGGGCTTTTCAAACAAAAGCAAATCTGCTGTAAATAGAGTGATAAGTACTTAATGGTGAGGATCTGTGTCTCCAGGTCCGAGTTCTTTTTTTTCAGCTCCTCAATCTCCTTCTCCATTTCTGTAGATCGCACACCAACCACTTGATCAGCAGTTACGCCTCGGGCCTTCAGTTTCTTCCCAAGTGCACTCTTCTCCTTCTCCAGTCTGCACGCATTTTTAAATCAAAGCCGTCCATAGTCAGATTATGTCAAACATATTTTCCCTTGACTTTACTTTCATTTATTCACTCATTCATTCATTTAAGATGCATGAATACATCAGTTACTGAACAGCTGTTCAACGTGAGGATTCTTTGAGTGACAGTGAATCCGTCTTATGTTTGGACCTCATGTTTATCATATTTGCAGACTGTAGCTCAACAGCAGCTCTGCGTCATGAACACGCTAACTGTTGCGTATGATGAACACACCGACCTGCCATAAAGGTCTTTCAGACAGCCCAGCTGTTTTGACAGAGATTCGTTCTCTCGCTCCTTATCCTTCAGTAAATTTTTCACCCTTTCCATCCTGGTCTGCCACTTCTTACCCTCCTCCCACCGCAACATCTCTTCTTTAGTCTGTTGAACACAAAGTCGAACATACCCATGCAGCAAACGGTAATTGTGTTAATGGCAACAACAAAGTTAAGCATGATAATCTGACCGTTCCGTCATCTTTCATATTTTTCATTTCTGCTCTCCGCTCCAAGTCAGATTCCAGCCTCCTGATCTTCTTCTGCAGATTCTCAACGGTTGACCCCTTTCCATCTGGTTCTGGTTGATTCTAAAGTACAAATATAGAGCTGGAGAATCTTTTTTGAGAGAGGGGGCACAGTGACACGGACATTGGCTCTAACAAGGGTCTAATTCCCTGTTTGACGCTTAGCGTAACTGTTCAACACATGGCATTATGTGACTCATACAAGAGACACAGATGTAGCCAATATCCTGAGAGAAACTAAATACAGTACATTCCCATTGGCGACAATCCACAGAAGTGCTTGCCCAAATAAACTATGATACCCATTGGGAGGAATAAATCTTAAATCTAAAAGACTGTGAAATTGCATTCTTGATGCATTCCCTTCATTTGCTGGGAAAGAGCCTGGAAGAGTTTGGACGTCTTGCATTTCAATGTTTTATCATATTTCAGGGTTTAAATCTTGTCTGAGTCAGAGGTTTCTGTTAATTGTGCACATGATGCTACGCTGACAGTGGCTTTGTCATGTGGTATTTACAGCTTATAACACATAATAGCGTCATTAAGCTCCATATTAAAGTCAAACTGATCTGCAGATCATTTCTTTGTATGTTACTGCACACGTCTTAGGAAGACTAGCCTGCAGGACGCTGGTGAGCCTCTTGATCTGCTGCTTGAGCTCCTGGATTTCCTGCTCCTTCTCCTCCTTTTCCGCCTGTAGTCGTCTCAGCACTTTCTGACTTCTCTGAAGATCCTGGTTCAGCCTGTCCACCTCCTCTTTCAGGGTGTTCTCCCGACCTCTGGCTGCTTTGGCAGACTCTTTTGCAGCTTGAAGTTCTTCGTTAAGTTCTTGTAACCGCACCTTAGGAGAAGATTTAGGGTGTTTCCAGTTGACAATGTTTTCAAACTGAAAAACTTCCACATCTTTTAACTTTGGTCAGCGATAGTAACTATAAATAAGTGGTTTTAGAAAAATATTTTTTTAGATCATTGCCTCATTTACTGGCTTCTCCAGGATTTATGTACCAATTAAAAAAAAGGATTAACGGGACCATTGTTCTAGAGAATTGTTTACTCACTGAAATACGATGACTTTGTATATTTGACTGTGACTCCAATTAGCTCTAAACGGTGATTAATGAACGAGAGGGGGGTGGTTGTTGTCAGCCAGATGGGAAACATGCAGCTCATGTAAGAAGGACGGTGAACGCCATGTGTTCACCAACTTCCCCTTTTAATTCTGGATGCTGCCAGATAGATTACGACTGTGTATTAACATGCACATCTGCAGTAAAGACTTTTGACAAATGTACAGAAATCAACATTTGTCACTTCATGGAAAGGAGGTTTGTAATACTTTTTTTGAATATAAATGTCATCCATGGAATAAAGTCTCACCTTTAACTCTTTAGTGTGTTTGTCGACCAACATCTGCACATTGAGGCTTTCTTCTTTTTGTGCAGCAGTAGCTATGACTTGCTGCTCTGCAGCAGACGTCATCTCTGCCCGCAGCTCCAACAGAGCTTTACTGAGAGCCTGACAAATCATGGAACAAAGACAGGTCAGTAGTAAGAAATAAGAGTGTAGCAGATTGTTTCACAGATAACATGCAATCACAGTCAACTGTTGTTGGGTGAACAGTTAAACCGAGATAAAAATAACATACTATCATATAACGACATCCAAATTTTGTTATTCAACTACAAAGCTGACAAGCTTCCGATCCAAGACACAGACTCACAACATCTGAAGCTCTCAGACCATCTGACATCCAACAGGATCTTTACTTTGACCATGATTGAATTTGGTACTAAATAATTTTATGAAAAAAATGTATAATACACTTCAATGACTACGGACCAACCTTAAGCTGCTTCTCTTTCTGGGTAAGTTGTGTTTTGAGTCGTTCCACCAGGTTTTTCATAGTGTTGCTGGGTGAGCGGACGTTGGCCTCCTTCTGGGCCTCCAGCTCAGTTCGGAGGTCGTTCATCTCCTTCTCCATTTGGGCGAGCTGACTTCTCTGGTGTTCAGTCTCATCAGTCAGAGCCTTCACCTGGGCAACATAATCCTCTTCGGGCCTGAAACAAACCCCCACTTTTAGTTGAATTACAAAAATGTTTTTCTCTTGTAAAATGTGGCACATAGTATTAAACCTGCCCTGACTGGCTGCAAAGGTACATTTTTAAAAACGTCTGCACAAACCTTACGGGTGTCTGTTAGGTGGTACCGGTTGAGGACCATTTCCAAACTGAAGGAAAGTAAAAATGATGCTAACACAGTAAGGCAAGCTAAACCAGAAGTCACAAGATGGAGCTAAATATTGTCTTAATGCAGTTTTACTGATCCTAAAGCAGAAAGCTACAGAATCAGGAGTCGGTTTAAATCAGGAGTAATTTATATCATCACAGCGTTGTCAGTGAGCCTCTGATTAGCCCATCCTGGATTCATATACGCTGATTTGATGAAGCCTCTAGACAGAGACCAGGTCAGTCTGAACCATCCCTTAGTTAAGCTGCTATAGGTTTAGATGCTGGGGGACCTCCTCCATACGCTAGACCAGCTGTACTCATGCCCTCGTGTGACTGGAACACCTACATCCCCCTGCACTACAGCACCCACTTTAATCTGCTTTACTTTAGCTGCTTTATGATTAAACTTTGAACCCCTTAAGTTGCCTCATTCCATACTGCCTGACAGTTTGTCTGCCCCTTCGCTGTAGCTAACATACCACTAACTTTACACCGAGAGAACTATTCTATGCTTAAGGTAAATTAGTTATGTTAATAATTAATCTCTGCTACATATATCTATCCAAAAAGAAAACTCCACATTTAAAACTTTGATGAGGACATCTGAGCCCAAGTATTAAGGCTTTTTCCAGGCTTTAAGGATACTCTGTGTCAAGCTCTGAACTTTGCCCGAGCAATGACCCGACTGATCAGTTTGTTATTTGCATTACTTTACAGCTTTTCACACCACGGACGTAATCCTGGCCTAGATGCTCTATAGTCTGGGTTTGAACTTTCATTAGTGCAACATTCCACTGTTGCAACATGAATGTGACATTATTCCTCGGTTAATCTGACTTTCACAAAACGTCTCTCCCCAGTTCAGCTGTTCCTGACCTGGCAGAGTAAAATACCAGAACTGACACAGTTTACTCCTACGCAAGCAATGCGGCGTGATCCGTCTTATTCAGTCTCACCCTCTAGTCTTATATTTAATGCCTACAGTTTTCCGCATGCGCTGCTATGTACTAACCAAGAGGAAGACACTCTTAATTACCTTGACATTGACCTTTGTTTGTCAGCCTGGGCTTTTATGGCATTTTTCAGTCGCTCCAACTCAGCAGTTTTCACCTGCAGCTTCTCTTTGACACTGGAGTGGGATAATTCCTGTTCAGCTACTATCTGCTCCAACTCAGCCAGACGCTCTAGATGCTTTGAGCTTGGAACTTTAATCGAGGGCCTGTTCATCAGTTCCTGGACAAAGGAAGACAGAAGATCAAAACATCTAAAGCTGCTTCACCCAAGCCTAGTTCATGTAGCACTTAAAGAGTTAATGACACCCTCTTAGTAGTTGTAAAGTCCGGGGTCTTACAGACGGTCGTGGGTTCCAGATGTACAGATGATCTTTTTTCCTCTTTTCCACTTCAAATCATTTTCAAATACCGCCAATAAATATTGCATTGGCCTCAGATTCTGGGTTACCGACAGATAATGCTGCACATGAATATGACACGGTTGGACCATCTCAGACACTGAAACTGCTGCTCTGGTCATGTCCTGCTCACTCTAGGCCTTTTGTGGAGACACAGTTAGCCAAACCAAAACAATTCACACAGACGTGTACCTTTGCTTTCTGTTTGAACTCCTCCACTGAGGCGTCCCTGTAGCTGTCCAGCTTCTGGTGCAAAAGTTTGATCTCCTCATAGTGTTTATTTATCATCTCCTCTTGATCCTGAAACCAATAAACGTTTCTATTCCTGTAAATACTAATAAAAGAAGCAGTGACATAATAATTTAGTCTGTATTAAATCCTTTTACACGCAGTGCATCTCAGTACCTGTCTGGCTTGAGTCAACTTATTATAGGATTGTTTTAGCATAACTTCTTTTTGCTCAAGTCGATCTTGGAGGTCTTTGATGATCTCTTGAGCTAATTTAAGGGGAGGCTGGCTGTTTGACTGGCTCTCTTCCTGCTTGGCCATGTCAGCGAGGAGGTGTCCTCTGTTGATGGTGGCTGGGAGCCGAAGACGTAGCTCATTGATTACTTTATCTCTGGACAAGATGTTCTGTTCTGCCTTCCTCAGAGCTGCTTCTTTCTCTTTCAGTTTCTGCATATCAAGGAACATTCCAATAATGTAGCATGTGTTCAGTTTAAAGGAATACACACTGGAAGGAGAAGGACAGAGTTCTATACCTCATCCAAGCTTTTGCAGGTTGCCTGTGCCTCCTGGATTGTGACGGCAAGTTCTCGGATTTTAGCCAACGCAAACTGTAACTGATGAGCCAGTGGTAGAGACGGATCTGGAAGGAAGCTTGTCGAGGTTGTCTCAAGCTAAAGACAACAAAAGAATAAATACAATAGAACTAATCCTAGTTTTTCTTTTTGTCTGAAAAATAGCTTTTTCAGATATGGCTAAAATTCATTAAATTACGCTTTACTTCATTAAAGCTAATTTAGCTAATTACGAACAGGTCATAAGTGACCGTTCACCTTTTCCGCAGCGCTCAGAAGTCCATCCTGGTGTTTCTCATGTTGTTCCAGTTGGCGCTCCAGCTCCACCTCTCGCTGATCCCAGGCCAGCTGGCGCTCTTCCTGGAGCTTCACATGACAAAAGGAGGACTCTTCTTCAACACCTTGATATTCACATTGAATACTCCAGACTCATTTTTGTATCATGTACACCCAAACAAATCAGCCAGTTAATCCGGGGATGTTTCCTATAACTCTAAATGTTCTTGTATAGTCATTTAAAGTGATCCAGCACAATTTGGTGGATTTCTCTAAGCACCGTTTTACGCCCTTGCATTTTTGTGAGTGTACAATATAAATATTTCCAGGATTTTTTCTCTCACTGTGTGTTGGTGCACGATATCCTCTTCCAGCATGCGGATGGTTCTCTCCTGCTCTTCCGCTAGTTTCTTCAGATATCTTATCTCCTCTTTCTGTGCTGCCAGCTCCCTGCCTTTCCGCAGCTCCTGCAGGCGAACGTCTTCCATCTTCTTGTGCCATTCAGTTACCTGTTACAATTTAATTACAATACAGTTTGTTTTAACAATTGCACCATGCAAATTGTGGACAAAATGTGGTAGCAGTATTATCCATCAGTAAATCACAATGACCTTCTGGGCCCCTTTCACATCCTTCAGTGTTGAGATGAGCTCCTCCAGCCCTCTCAGTTTCAGTTCCAGCTCCTTTGTCCTGCCCTCTGCCTTCCTCCTCTCTTCCTCTGCCTTTCTCTTCTCTTCATGGGCTTTTGCTCGGTCCTCTTGGAGGCTTACCAGAGACACAGTGAACTTCTCCTGCTGGGAAAGGGGCACAGCTCCAGCAAACTGCCTACGTAGTGACTGGATGGTCTGTCGTAGGTGCTTGGAGCGATTTCTGCCCTCCTGTCGAGCGAGGAACAGAGCGCGCTCACAGGCATCTAGCCGCTGTTCAGCGCGCAGCTTGTAGGCCTCCGATTGCTGCATGTGAGAGTTGGCTGCCTCCAATTTTGCCAAAGCAGCTGACTCACTGAGCTGCAGAGCCACAATGTGATGGTGGAGCTTCGCAATGAGGGACTTCTCATCTGACTGTGACTAAGAGGAAAAGATAGAAGTGTGAGAAAACACACGTATCTCACACAACTCACTGTTGATCATATTTACATGCTATACAGTCAGATTTGTTTGTGTTTTGATTCATAAAGTTCAACATATATTTAAAGTCTAACACAGAGAGGCACATGTGTAATATATAGTATAATTATTTCACCTGTACTTACAATTTGGCTGAATAATATTGGGACACCAGCAAATAATATTGTTTCCATATTTGTGCAATGTGTTGTGACAACAACACTAAATATGATAAGTCACAGGGTAATAAACCAAAAGCATCAAAAGTTCATTTACCTGGAAGTCCAATATCTGCTTTCTTAAAGCTTCTACTTCATTCTCCTTGTTCTTTTGTCTAGCTTGTAGAGCAGACACCTGCATCATGGCAACATCTGATACCTCTTTAAGCCTTTCCAAAAAAGGAGGAAAGAAAGGTCACATTCTTTAGTTGGTCCAAATAGGCCTATCATAAATATTAAGCCTAGAACTGTGTTCAAGTATTGATTAAATAAAATCGCGATAAAACCCTTGATGATCTCTCTTTGCCTGCACTTCGTCAAACATACTTAGAAACCTCTATGTGAAGCTCGGCCTCAGTCTTCTCCAGCTTTGTAATCCTGGCTCTGTCAGCATCGCTCACGATTTTGCTGACGCTGTCAGCCAGCTCATCTCTCAACTCTCGTTCCACCCTCTGGGCCTCTAGATTCATCTTGGTTAACTGAGGAAAAACAGGTCTATTACTGCTTGATAAAATTCCTTGGATAGATGCCAGGTCCCATACCTTAGTAAAGAACACTTTTGAAAAAAGTCAGAGATGTGTTAGTGACTTCTGGGAATATGAAGCAAAATGCACATTCTCAAATTCTTTTCATTTTACTGGAAGATTGTGTATGTGCCAGGTGAACTGTATTATAATGCAAAAGGGACATGAAAGGAAAAATCCAACGCATTGCTGTTTTCCATAGGGTCTTACCTCTGCAATCTTGGACTCCAGCTCCAAGTTGCGCTCCTCCACCTGCCTAAGGGAGCTTTTAGTGTGTTCATACATTTTCTGGGCATGCTCAGCTTTTTGCCTCTCATTTAGCTCCTTCATCTCCAGAGTGGTGATTCTTCTGGCAGTAGACACCATCTCATTCTGGGCCAGTACCTTGTCTGTCTTATTCGTGCCATTTTCACTTGCTGGTGGAAAAAAACTGAAGTTAATTTGAGGTTCTATTCTAGGAACTATTCAACCAAAAGGAAGGAAACCATCTGTGCAAATGTAGTCCCAGGTACGATGGCCAGAACCTCATCTTTGCCCAACAGCTCCTTCAGTGAGCACCGTGTATTTATCTATTTTTCACCCAAGCATATTTTTGTGAATTTGCTGTATTGGGATAACAGAACTGCCAGTTTGAAGTATTGAATAATGAAAAAATAAACTGAATAGAATGAGCGCTCTCATTTACCGGTTGCATTGATTTTCCCCCATGCCTGCTCTAAAGTGTTCAGCTTCTCCTTTGTGATCTCTAGTTCTTTATTCAAAAAGGAGATTTGCTCCAATAAAGACTCATTTTCACTCTGAAAAACAAAAAAAGAAACAAATCGAGTAACACAAGTGGTGACATTTGACTTTGAAATGCCAAGCTAGTTAAAGTGCTTCACACCTCCAGATGTTCGAGGTTGGTGGTCCTCTGTATGAGGCAGCTGTCCCTCTGCAGCATGTCTCTGTATCTGACGGTCAGCTCTGTGTACTGCTTGTTAGCCCTCTCCAGGTCAGATGAGGGCACGCTGTCATCCAGGTCCTTCTGCAGTGCTGCCATCTTATATGCAGCCATTTCCTGAAGATAAAACAAAAGGCAGGGCCATTGTTTGTGGTAAGAATGGCCATAGGCAAACAACTAAAAGTAAAAAAAAACTGGATCAGTCCCTGGGGGATACACATTTCCAGCCTTTCCAACAGATTTTATATCATTTTTACATTTTTTTTAAATCAGAAATCTAACTCTAGACATTTCTCTGGATATATCTCTGGTTTTATTCCTTATACCTTGCATCTCTGCAGGTATCCGATCTTCTGGGTGACAGAAACCTGCATTTGGCTGCTTTCATCTTTCAGCTTGCTGTTCTCCTTGCGAAGGTGCTGTTCTTGCTCCAGCAGGGTTGTGTAGCGTCGGATCAATTTCTCCTCGTTAACTTTCAGCACTGTCACCCTTCGCACTGCTTCGCCCAACTGCCTCCTGATTTCCTCTGGGTCCTTCTTAAGTGTGTCCAACAGCTCCTGATGGGTGAAAACACAATTATCATCCCACGAGGCTACCTGGTCTATCTTAGCACTAGATCACTTAGTCTAAGTTATATTTTGAATGCAAGACGGTGTGTAGGCTGTTTCACTGAAGAATCATTATTTTTTGTGTGACATACTTTGAATTGTTGTATTTCAATAGCGTCTGCCTGCTTTTCCTCCTCCAGCTTGTCCTTCATCTCTGTAAATCTCTGCCTCTCTTTTTGCCATTCTGCCTTTTCACTGATCAGTAAAAACACACACAATAAAAGTTGTTTCACTATTTGTTCTCAAGATAAAAAAGTAAAAATAAATCTTTAACCCACCTCAGATATTCTTTATAGAGGAGACCCTGTTGGTGGCTGATGACAGCAAACTTGTCTTTGTATTCCTCCAATGTTCCCACAAGTTTCTTGTTTTTGTCCTCAATGTTTTCTAGTTCCTAAAACACATGAAATGTTTTATTGGCAGTTGCCACACACAGTATAGTGTGACTTTATTTCATGATTGCTTAAAAGTCATTGCCCCTTACCTGAAGAAGTCGGACGGCATATTCATTTAGAGAACTGATGACCTCAGTGCTGCTGGGCTCCAGGCCCTTAGGGAGAGTTAGAGGTTGGAGGATGACTCCATGGCCTGACTTCTTCAGCGCCTCCAATTCACTTTCCAACCGGCCCACCTGAAAGGCACCACATTACAAGAAATCATTAGCACAGACTGGAAGCCATTCATTTTTTCCTTTACTCCAACTTCAGTATCAGTACAAAAACTATTTTCTTCATCTAGTAGTTGAGGACAAAGGTCATCATAAAAACATTATGATCAGGTAAATTACTTCAGTGCAAGTCTGTTTCAAATAAAGACTACAAAACCCAATGAAACAAAAACAGGAACAACAATAAACAGAAAATTACACCAGAAAAAAAATGTAGTGTTTAAATAGGAGTCTTAAAAATAAATATTTTCAAATAAAAAACACAACTTCCTCTTTCATCAGGAATCCACAAACCATTTGGGTCTAATTCAGGGAAACACAGTTTCTGTCAAACATTATTTTCAGAAAGTGGGGTTACATTAAACATGAAACTGAATGTAAACTTGAAACCTTAGGCACACATTTGTTTACTTCCTTTGTCTTGTGGCAAGTCAAAGAACTGTTCCACACATGGTCTTACTCTCAAATGAGCCTAAAACCTATTAAGATGAAGGTGAAGCTCACGTCTTTCTTTTCCTGCCCAAGCAACGAATGTGGCCAAAACTTTAAATAAACAGAACATTATTGTGTCTTTAATTAAAAAACTCATGTTGTCTGACAGTACATGATCTAGCTTGTCATAATACGATCTGACGTACCTTGTCTTTGGCTCTGGCAAGCTGGCTGAAGCTGCTGGTTGCTTCCTCACGAGACAGTTTCAATTCTTGCCTCAGTTCTTCATTTCTCCCAATGAGCTCATGTATTTGGGACTTGAGGTGCAAAGCTGACTCAGACTCTGCACTGTTGCCTACATCTACAAGCTGCAATATGTGGGAGGGCAACATTTAAAGCAAAACCAAAGTTAGATGATGTATATTAGATTTAACAAACCAATCCTTTATGTGTCACATACGTCGCATGTGACTGAAACCTACACCATACAGCAGTTCTGAAGAACAGCCAACCTTCACTGCTTTGGTGAAAGGAAGATGCGTACCTTAGCCACCTTTTTCAGGCTGGGTATATTGATGGCGGGGCCAGATGGACTTGCCTCCTTATTAATCCTCATCGCTTGAAGAACATCTTTCAGTGCAGCCTCCAAATCACTTTTCACTTTTGACAGTTCTTCCACTAAAAGTAAAAAAAGAAAAGCAAAAATTATGACATGAAAATGACATTTAATAATCCCCTTTGTATACGCTGCCAAGTATTGACAGACAAACAAAAGCTTATCGAGCTTGAATTCATCCAATGAACAGATCCATACTTACGTTTGTCTTGAAACTCGGTCTTGTTAAGTTCTAGCTCTCTTTCCTTTTTGCTCAGTTCTTTTTCCAGGTACTCATTCTGCAAATAAAAGTTAAGGCACTGAAAGGCTAACGAAATACGTACCTAAAAAAATTGTACCTATGGTGATGACTGACTGATAGACAGTCTGAAGTCTCTCAAAATACTGTTTGCAGAAATTATGCTCAACTCTAAACAAGATTGTGATTTAATTGAAGCTTTATTGCTTCTATAAAAGCAGGGCTTCGACTGAAGATGAATGCAGTAATATAATTAGTCAGGATCTTACCTTGTGCCGGATCTCTTCATCTGTGTAAGTGCTGCTGTGTTCCAAAGGCCCAGCTTGGTTAGGCTGAGTGTCCTCTTCCAGCAAAAAGCTTATCTGTGTGCTCCCTGTGGAAATTGTTTACCGTCACTACAACTTCAGAATCATCACAATATCTGTTTTGGTACAGTCTGACAAACACAACATGCTTAAAAGAATATAAGTGGTCTAAGAAGGACAATGGACAAGTCTGAGGTGCCCACATACTCTCCAGAACTTACGCTGTTCAAACAAATTTGGGACAAACAGCTCCAACATCTTGCTGCCAGATACCACAGCAAACCTGCCTACAATGCTGGGCAGGTGGTCATGATGTTCTGACTGATGGTCTTTGCCTTCATCGGTTTACATTTACTACTAGAAAGGCCCTGAAGTAACCTCTTCATTTGATAGCATGTCTCAGTTCAAGGCAAAAAAAAAAAAGCAAAAGATTCTACAATTTGCGCGTCACCTCTTTCCTTCACCATGCGTCTGATTTGCATCTTTAGCTCCAGTCTTTCCTCTTCAAGCTTCTCAATCTACCAAGAAACCAAGCAGTGAGATGAGAAAAGCGCGATTATAACCGGCTGTGTTTATGACTTCAGTAATCCCCGTTACCTCCTTGGTGAGGACTATGTTTTCTGCTTTGTATTGGCGTTGTCTGAGACCTTTGGTGTGCCTAAAGTCTGTCAAATCCACTTCTTCCTTTGGTGCCAGACCTTTAGAGTCATGAGAATAAAAAAAGGAAAATAATTTCACTGTGACAAGTCAGTCAGTGCTGTCTAAACAGATTGGTAGAAAAAAAACGGTAAAGCTTTGAAAAAATCTGACCTAGTTTTTCTCGGAAACATTCATTTTCATCCATGAGGTCAGTGATTCTCATCTCAAGCTGGTTGATCTCTTTGGTCATGGCCTCTGCCTCACGATCTCTTTCTCTAATTTGATTTTTACACTCTTTGATCTCTGCAATGGCTGCTTCCAGGCCGTAAGTGCCCTGTAATACAGAAGTAGCGCTGTGGTTACTCACCATTCAAATAGAACGTCTTATGCCAGATTCTTTATTTCCTTGTTTTCCAACTTGTATGGTTTTTGGCAAAATCAGGATGTGAATAGATATGATGAAAGACAAAAAAATAAGCTTGACCCCAAAAAGCATGCTGATCACACCACAGTCACATAGTTTCTTCAACCTCTCCATTAAAAGTGAGGATGGTTAGAAAAAAGACCCAAGAGCCTTGTTTCTTGGAATTTAATAATCAATTAATTTGATTTGGATTAAAAAAAAATCTTTGAAGTAAGCCAAATGTAACAAACAAAGGGGAAAGAGAAGCTACTTGTAGACTTACAGACTCATACTGGCTCAAGCGGTTTGAAGCTTCAATAAGCGCTTTGTCTTTTTCCTCAGCATGAGCTTCAGCAAGCTTTACTGCCTGTTCTGCTTCAGCTGCTCTGTTGTCTGCAGCCTCCAGCTTAGACATCAGCTCTTCAATCCTTTTATGCTGTATATTCGATGGTAGGACTTGAATGGAAAAAATTAGAAAGAAAAATTAATAAAGCTTTTGTTCAGCTTTATTTATGTAAACAATTAAATTATGATTAGAGCAAAACTGATACGAATCTGTTAGGCCTGCAAAAATGCAAGATATTCTACCTCAGGTGTTCTGAGGTAAAAGTAATTGAGCAGTTGGGCAACAATTCTCTGAGTTTCTTTCTGATGTTTCTTCATCTGACTGCACACACATTAAAAAAATGGAACTTTAACACTGCACTTAAACTTCGCCAGGTCCTTGGCAATAGGTGGCGCTGTATCAGACGTACCTAGCTGGTATGAAGGGATACACTTACCCCTCTCTTTCTTTGTGGATGTCTTTATTTCTTCAATGAGCAAGGTGTACTTCTCCATTTCCTGTGTATACTGCTCCACTTGTTCACTTAGCATCTGGATTTGATTATCCCTCTCTTGAACAGCCTTTGGGACATTACCAACATTTAAAAATTATGAGAATTTATATGCAAGATCGAGCATGGTCTTATGGCCCTGTCAGCGCTTTCATTGTTCTTCATTTAGTAAATTTAGTGAATGAAAACATGGAAGGTTGATGATAAGAAGCCCCTAAAGATTAAACTTACACCACAAAGTTTAGATGTGACCTGACCCAGGTCAGTGACAGAGTTGAAAGAAAGGACAGAATGATAAAACATGACCAAGCAAAAGCACGAAAAAGAGAAACCGCTGACAGATGAAGAACAAGAAAAACAAATTACACTGATGTCAGAATTTCCATTCTCAGGAGAGAATGAATTAGTGCAGGCACAATGACTTCCCACATTTCACACTACCATTCACTGTGTCCAATAACCAAGTCAAAGAATGACTTCATTTCTCTACCAAGCAACAGAAGGTTAGATAATAATTCTGTGTGAAAGCTGTCTCGGATGTACATTTTTTTTTCACACTCCAGAATCCATCAATGTTAATGCTGTGTCTACACAAAGACAACGTAATAACCCAGAACAATAACCAGTAAATGAGATCAGTATATGCAAAAACAATTTAGTTATTTTTGGTACAGACCTGTTGCAGGGCAATAATATTGCTTTTGTCCAAGTCCAACTGGGTTGAACGCAACTTTTCCCTCAGGTCACGGATCATCTGCTGGTACACTATAATTTCATCATCCTTTGCTGAGAGCACTCCCTACATGTCATAAAAAGATCACTGTCATTACATGTCGACCTTGTAAAAACATAACGTGACTTAAAAACATTGTGAACTTATTCACAGTCTGGTATCCAGCGAACCAGCTGTGTACTAGTTTAAAATCCTTGAGCTGAGTGAGTGTGTTGTGCGTCTGAATGAGTTTCCTCAAACAGCCCATTCTTCCATTCCTGTTAAACCTATATACGAGTTCTATGTGTTTAACTAAAGGTATTGTATGCACGGGGTCGAGTCCTGTTTTTAAATTAGAGATAAGTTACCGTAACGGGTCAATCCAGAACCAAGTTTCACATATTCAGCTTCACATAATGGGACAAGAGGTTTGCGTTGACTCTTCTTCTACCCTCCTGCCCACTTGTTTTTGCCTCCTATAAATGACTGATGTAAGGTCTGAGCTCAAGTTACGTTAAGTTGCTTTATTCAGGTATTAATATAGCAGTAACATTTACCTTTTCTCAGAGATAACCCACAATGTTCTGATTTTTTTGTAATTCTAAATTAAGAAAGCAAACATACAAACTTTGTTGAGAGTTGAGAATGTTTGATGCCACCCACCTTCCACTCCTCTACTTTGGCACTGACTGCTGCCATAATTGGGTCTTCCTCTTCAGTCATGCTCTGAATCTTCTCGGTTAACTCCCTGACCTACACATTAAACATACACAAACAGGGGCAGATTTAATTACTGCATATACCCGATCATTATGTTGGCAGTCCAGCCTTTTTATGGCGATAAATAAGTTGTTGAGGAGAATGTTTACCTGCAGCTTTGAAAGATCCCGCTCTGTCCTGAGCTGGTCCATGATGGAGTCAGTCTGGTGAACAACAATTTTCATCTTGTTGTACTCATCTGTCATTTTCTCCATCTCCTTTACTGACTCCTCAAGACTTTTCTGCATCTGCTCATTCTGTGCCTTCAGGTACAAGTTTTCATCCTCGGCTCGCTAACGGACACAAACAATATAACACATACTATAACATAAACGCTACAAACCAGTGGTATAAGGCTGAAGAGACACAAATGAATAGTAAAAAGTTGAAAACAGCAGGTTTTTATTTATCATTTATCGCTACACAGATTCTGGGTAGATCTACATTTTCTGCCTGATGCTGCCTTCAAGTACCTGAAGATCATCCAGGCACTGGTAGAGCTGGCGGTTGGCCATGCTGAGCTTCTTCTGGGTCTCTGCATTCTCTTCTCTGGACTGGGCTGGGTCTTTTTGGTTCAGCTCCTCACAATAGAAGTCCACATCATGCCGCAGCTGCTTATTCTATCGGCACAAGACAGGAGCAGTGTCAGAAATTAACTGAATGTCCTGTCGTCCTGGTTTGAATCATTTTTCTTAGGACTCCCTCCACTACCGACATGACAATACAGAGAATATCTCTAAATCCTGGACGGGTTGTTCGGAGCATAGCACCGTTTTCTACATTATAGTCAAACAATAAACTATTTCACTCATGAAGAAACACATCAAACACAAATAAACACCACTAGCATTCTCCTAGTAAATTCATGATTACTGGTAATGATACATAATCATAATCATCATCTAATACATCTTTTTACAACTTCAGCTTTACAAGAGACACCAACTTGTGATTTGAATGAGGAGACAAAATAGTTTAAATCCACCTTTAGCAGCAGTAACTATTCATTTACCAGTCTCTCGCATTGTTATGGAGCAATTCTGGACGGTTGTTCTTTACAGCATCGCTTCAGTTCACCTATGCACAGCTCCCGTTTAGACGTTTGTGCCTTCAAAATCTTGATTCACACATTTTTTAACCACTTTGATTACTAGAACGCTTGGTGCCCTATTGAATGACCCAAAATGAATCAAACTTTGATGATGGACAGATGGCCTCGCATTTGCCTCAAAAAGCTAAATGATCATGCCCCACCACTGTGCTTGACCGCAGGTATGTGGCTGAGCTGAGAAGGTTCAGTGGTCATCCACCAATCATGGGTTCAGTGGTTGATTCCAAGTGTCCTTCAGTCAGAATTAGGTCAGCTGAATGGCAGGTCTGTCACAAGTGTGTTTTAGCTATTTCTGCTGAAATGCGGTGTTTGTTTCTTATGATGTGCTTTCATGTTCTTGGCAGACAGAAGAGGCTTTCTCGTGGCAACCTTTGCAAACAAACTGTACTTGTGAAGTCTTCTCCTAAAAATGCCGTCATGCACTTAAATGTTTTACATGCTCAGTAAGGCCTGAGGTCAAAGATGCAGCTCTCCTAGAATTGCACGGTCTGACTTTGGTGTCACTGTGCTGGGACATTCACTTCTAGGAAGACTGGAAACTGTCTGCAATGCCTTCCATTTAATCTTTTTCTTCGTACTTAGTATTCATATTATTTGTGTTGTAACCATTTCCAGATGCAGCAACAATCATTTATCAAAGACCACTGCATGTTGTTCCCTTCTTAGCACCATGGTAACACACCGGAAAGCAATTTAGCTTTAGTTTTACTTCTGTTTGACATTGAAAAACTATAAAGGTAAATTCTTAAAAAAAATCTAACACTAATTCAGCTTGACTACCTATAGTGGTAAAAAGGTGCTTGAACACTCATGAACCACCTGTTTTTTGTAAATTATAAAATGTGACCTGATCTTTTAAAACTTTAAAGTTCATACACATTTTTTTTTCATTTTATAAAAACAAGGCAAGATTACATTTGCATTACAAGTTATCTGGGCCAATATCACGAAAACAACAGGTAAGTTCACAAGTGTTCACATACTTTTACTTGTCATTGTCAATATCTTACCGTCCTCTTAATTACTTTTATCTATGACAATGCACAAAAAGAAATGAAGACAATGGTGAGGCATTCCAACGAGCAAATGACAATAGACAAGCTACATGGGATGAAGTGATGAAAAGTTTCAGAAAGTTTTGTTATCCAAATGCTACATACCTCTCTCTTCAGCTTTTTGACCTCATCCTCAGCCTCCTCTGCTCTCACAACCAACTTGAAAAACAAAACAGTGAAACACACGAGATGCCCAGTAAACACCTACAACATTCACACTTGGAAGTTGGTGTATTACCTTAAAAATTCAATGAAAAATGCCTGAAAGTCAACAAAATCCAACGAACCTAGAAACAGGGGACTATTTGTTTTCATTTCATCTTTTACTTTGATATATGAAATAAAAATTATTTTATTTCAATAAAACTATTTACAGTTTATTGAAACCAATTGACCTTTCCGTGAATAATATCAAAAGATTCAGCATCAGTACAATATCAGAATAGTGTTTGCAATCTAATAAACATTTGTGAGTCAAGGACTCATAATCCTTTGCCGTACATAAACATGGGTTACATGCTCATACCTCCTCGATGGTTTTCTTTTCCTTGCCCATCTCTTTCTTTAACTGGGTCAACTCTGTCTCCTTTTGCTCCAGCTGAGTCTCGAGCTGCCAAATCTCATCTCTGAGGAAGCGGGTACCTAGCCCAGTGCTGGAGTGCTGCGCCACATAGACAAAGAAACAAGAAATGTAAACACCCAAACAACCCCCACCAAGAAGCCTTTTAGTGGATTATCTCCAATTACAAATATGCATATGCTACAATTTACACACACTCAAATATTATCTGATCCTAACAAACAGAGCTGTCAGAGCACAAATCCTAATTACCGGTACATACAAATGAAATAACTATAACACAAATAACAACAGCAGAACTAATGGCTGTATGTGAGGAATTAGCGGTAATCTTCTTAGGTGCCGTCGTCCAGTGGTCACACCTTCCAATCCCTTTGTACCCAGTGTTCCTCGCTATGATAAGCTCAACGATTTGGCACTGTTGCTGGAAGCAGCAGTAGGATGGGTGAGACATGTCGTGATCTAAATTCCGACAATTTCTAAAAGGCTTGCACTAATTCCAGCTAAATGCACGTAGTTCATGCAGCACCACAGCACAAGTATACAGATAATATGCAGGCAAGTAAATAGGCAGTTTGTATTAATAATTACCTTGAGCTCTTGTTCCAATCTTGATATCTTATCCTTTAATTCTTTTTCTACTGTAAAAATGTCACAAATAAGAATTTAACCATTGATGTTGGCAAAATCTGAGCATATAGAACTGTTCAGAAATCAAATCTTATCTTTGCACTAACCAGTTTTGTCTTCTTCAATGTTCCTCTTTTTGACAAGGTTGTTGAGTTGTCCAACTTCATCATCTCTAAACTAGTAGAAAAATGGAGAGAAAATAATCACATCTGAAATGACACACACACATGCTCGTCTGTTTTTCAAGCAGCAGGTGCCTCCAGTATTAGAAATAAACCCTTTCCTCACCCGGAGCAGGGCCTGAAGCACTTGGAGGACTTGAATAATGTTCTCAGGAGCTTTGCCCTCCACCCCCCATTCTTGTACCTGTAATAGTAGAAGTGAGCACTTGAGGAAGAGTCAAATCACACAATCAATTGCTGGAACACATTAAAAATAAATATCAGCTTAATTAATTCATGTGGTCTTTGAGTAAATAACCGCAGTCATGGCTAAACGTAGTCAGCAGGACTGGGCTCTGTTTGAAAGTGTAACTTTGCCTGTAGATGACCTTTGTTGTGTCCTGGATTGCTACTTATCTGAAGTGTGGACAGTTACGTACCGAAACAAACATGTCGACCAGCTCCTGCACGTTTCCACTCTCACTGAGAGTTACTGGGTCAACTTTGGTCACTTTATTCCACTCAAAAGCAGCAGGCATGGTGGCCATGGCAGCTGAAGTTAACCAGTGGGTGAACACAGTGGCAGTTTGTTAGGTTAACGTTAACTTGGCTGAACAGGTGAAAAGACCCATTCTTTACAATATGGTTTGTAAGTTAAACGTCCAACGTGCAATTACCTGATGCCTCGTTTAGTGATATCTGCGTTAGGTTAGACGAAGGGGCCGTTCAGATGACAGGAAAACCAGCGTTCTTCGCTCTCCATGTTGCAGCGTTCTGGCTGCTAGGTTACCCCTGACAACAGCAGCAGGTCGCTTTAGCTCATTCAGCTAGCCCCGACCAAATAACAGCTAGTGATCCAAAACTACAGAAAACAAAGCCGTAGCAGTGTGATGGGTGCCGCCAGAGTCGCACTAAACAGACTGTGCTGTTATTACTGTCTGAATAAAGCGCTGAGCGAGCTATCTAACGTTTAACTTGCGCGGTCACCTCTGCCCCGGAAGAGGTAGCAATGACGCGTTGAAGCTAGCTTACAGAGCAGTGCTGCTGGTTATACTGTATGTGTATAACCTCGGGGACGTTTGATGTCGCCAGTACTGTTAGCGTCCGCTCTGCTATAGGCACGGTAAGAAGGACAATCATCACAGAAAAAAACAACTGGCACAACCTCATCGGACTTGAAGAAAGACATGACGCTAGCGACCATTAGCTGCTACATTAGCCGCGCCGCTAGCTAAAGTTACGCTGCAGCAGCCAGACTGAAACGATCCAAACTCAAACGGGCCGTTTAGTGAACTCACACTTAGCTACAGTCGAGAGCAAGCGAGCTTTTATTCACGGGCGCCGTCTGTTAGCAGATATCAGTTCAGCCTAATCAGAGCTTCCTCCAGCGGTAGTTTAAACTGCCGGCCGTTCCTTGGTTGGGTCTTTTGCCGCCAGCTGTCACTGCACCAGCCCGTTAGCTGAGATCCTCAGCCTGTGGACTGATCTGTCCACCTGTGGTTGCTTGTTGAGTAGATTCCGCATTTATTGCTCCACAGTCCTGTCATTAAAAGTGAACGGCAGAGGGTGAGTTCGTCTAAATGGGGAGAAGGACTTCACTCAGCCCTGCGCTTCCTGTGGAGAGTGTTTGATTAGTATTGGAGGTTTTGAAAACGACCGCCTGGACAATACGTTGCTCGTGCTCATGTAGTTTTAACAGCATCGTGTACTGTCTCCTTGTGCAGTGATCGATGACGGCTTTGGTCCGTCATGGCTGTTGTGTCATGGAAGGAGATGCTGCTTTTGACTGGACTGGTGGTGGGCTGTTACTGGAACAGTCTGTACTGTGGCTTTGTGTTTGACGACGTCTCTGCGATCCTTGACAACAAGGACCTGCGGCCCTCGACGCCTCTACGCAACCTGTTTCTCAATGACTTCTGGGGGACGCCCATGGCCGAGGTACCTGAGCATCCATCACACCCTCTGAGCCTTAATACTTTTTGTTCATATTACTGATACAGGTTAGCCCATAGTTTACGATCCTCTGTGGCTTTAAATGTGCGTTATTAGATTATTATAATAGTGAAATAATTCAATTCAGGTGAACTTTCAGGTTAATTTGAGGAGTTACTTGCATGTGATTGATGAAGCGTTGATGAAAATGTGTCTCCCAATGCAGGAGCGGAGCCATAAATCTTACCGACCCCTCACTGTACTGACATTTCGGCTGAACTACCTCTTCAGTGAGCTGAGTGCGGGATCCTATCATCTGCTTAATGTTGTTTTGCACGCCATAGTGTGTGTGCTTTTTCTGCGAGTGTGCCGCTTGTTCCTGGACAAGAATTCCAGCTTGGTGGCAGCGTTGCTGTTTGCCGTGCACCCCATCCACACTGAAGCTGTAAGTGTACATCTATGTTCACTTTGAATTCCAGTAATTAGAAATCATTTCTCTCTCAAAATGATGTGGTAGAAGAAATGGTTAATCAAAAATCAAAGGAAAATCAACGACATATTTGTTTTAGTTTAGTGGCAGTCCGACATGACTTTCACTTTCTAAACTGAACTCACTTCGTCCAAGCGATTCCCCACCACAGTGGAAAGACCCTGCAGGAATGCGGAGGAAGTGCTAAGGCAGAGGCTGTAAGCAGTAGAACGGTTGTTTTGGTTTTTTTAATGTCATCAATCCACTGTGTCCAGTTCACAGTTGTTCTGCCTCCCTGTTATGCGAAGCTCGCGTGGTGCTGCTGAGCCCAGGCCTACTCAGTCCTGCGTCAGAGATTGCAGATTTCCAATGCATCTAGCTGTGACGCGTACCAGTGTCATTCTGGAGAGTTGCTTAAATCACTTGAAAGCTTTAGATTCGTCAGTGTCTGAATGACCCTGTTTGTAGGTTCCTGGTTTTCTGCATGAACTGGTTAGTAATTGTTATCTGATTTCATGACCATACCATACATGCATAGGGCAACGATTGGTCACAATTATGACCAAACACAATTTTGAGCTGATAATACAGTCATGAGCTTGGATGTCTTTACTGAACACACCCATTAAACAGCCAGAGCGATGATGGAAAAGAAATGTCAACAGTGCTCGAGCTATTACCTCAAGCGAGGCCTCTCTGTTCATGTACGTACATATTGTTCATGTCATTGGTGAACGGTGTAGCTCGGCTGCGCTCCAACATGCCCGTCATCATAGACATTACCTCATGACGATGTTTCAGAACAGATGACTGTTTTTACACATTGTCGACATAATGAGGTTTTGTGTTATTACAGAACATCTAGCTTACAGTATATCTAGTGGGGGCAACCTTTTCCATAATAACATAACCACTGTGATTTCTCCAGTGCTCTTAACAGCTTTTTAGTACTTCAGTTGTTCAAACAAACGTTATGTTCTCAGCTGTTCATCGCAGGCTTTTTGAGGACTACAAGGTTTACTTAGCCTAATCTGAAACCAGAAACATTTCACTTATTGTTTATCATTTGATCTTAATCTCATTCTCTCCTATTCCATAGGGCCTGTCTGAAAAGGCTCTTCCCAATCAGAACTTGTAATTCATCCTATTCATGGCAGCTGAACTGATGACCAGACAGTCCCTGACCAGAGCAGAAGTGCACATTTTGCTTCTTAGGGTGGTGTGCTACTATTACACAGGATTCACCACTGCACCAGTATCCCTCATGGTGCTCTCTAATCTATGCAGAGTCTCCCAGACTTCTTGAATGGAAACAATTTGCCTCACAAATGAGCCCTTAGAATTAGTCCAGTAAATGCCCTTCACGTTATCATCGTCTGGAATCTCTCTCTGAACGGATCATTTGTTTTTGAGTTATGTTCCAAGCACTGAAGCTCCCTTCATGATGACTGCACACAAAGAGTCCTTCTGTGTCCCCATGTCTTTCTCAGTGTGTTTAAATTATCATTTTTTGAATGGAGACTTTAGTTTTGCCATATATCCGTCTTTCCTCAAATACAAGTTATTTCATGTTCTCAGCATCAGTATCTTAAGGCTCTGAAAAAGCATCACACTATCAAAGCTCCAAAACTGAACTGACCTATAAATACACACAAAGCAGGATCTGTAGTTGAGTATTGGAGATCAAAGGAACCGAATATTCTTCTCGAAAGATTTATTTAATCTTTTGCATGTTGTTCTTATTTTAAAAGTTTAATCTTTAGCCTTTATAATGAAATCTAAGTATTGTGTTCAGTAAACTTTTGATCCTAAGCTTAGATCTACTTGACGATAAGCTTCCAGTTTATTCACTGCTTTACGTAAAGTTATCTTCTATAAGAAGTTCTCACTACCCACAAAGGCCCTTGAGACATTGTGTAGCATAAACACCAATCAGGCATAACATTATGACCACCTGCCTAATATTTAGTTGATTCCCCTTAGTTCGTCCTGGTCCGTGTGTTCCCAACGTAATCAGTGCAAATGTACAAAAAAACATCTTTCCTCAGACCAGGCCACCTTCCTGCACTGGTCAGTGGTCTAGGTCTGTTAGTGGACGGGTCAGCATGGACGCATTGACAGGTCTGAGGATATACAGACCCATACGCATCAAGCGGTGATGCTGGGTCAGATCCAGCATCGCGTTCTCCAGCACTTTGTGCTACAGTAGCTCGTCTGTGGATCCAGCCTGCACTCCCACGTGCATCTATGAGACTTGGCCGTCCGTGACTGTCTCTGGTCCACCACTGTTGCTCCCTTGATTGATACTGAGTACTGCAGACTGGGAACACCCCACAAAAGCTGCAGTTCTGGGGATGTTCTTACCCAGTCTAGTCTCTCTATCAAACCTACTCAGATCCTTACACTTGCCCATTTTTCCTGCTTCTAACATCAACTTCAAGAAAAATGTTTGCTGCAAATACTTGCTGCCTGATCTATCCACCACTAACAGGAGCCACACTGGAGGGATGGTCGGCGGCGTTTACATCACCGCTCACTGGTCATGATCTTTGTTGGAAAAATGCTCCCTGAATAAGAATTTGGACACTTTATCAGATGAACTAATGTAGTTATGGGACTAAGTGATATAGGAAGCGTAGGTGGGTGTTGTGACAGGTGTTTCTACATGTAGTTTAATATTTGCTGGTAGTAAGTTGTACATGTCTTGTAATACTTAGAGGGTACAGGGCTTCAGATAAACTAAAATGGTTTGAAGAACCGTTCATGGGCCTGTGTCTGTTCGTTTCTGATGTGTCTGATCTCTGAGAACTCAGGTGTTATAGGGGAATGGGGGAGAATGTTTCTTCCACACGAGGGCAGTCATCATTTACAGAAATGACGGGCGATACTGGCAACGGGCCCGCTTAATGGAAACTCACCTGCTTGGCATCCTAGATAGACAAATTACCTGTTTTCACAGCTGCATTTGAGGGCGTCAACACATAAACTCTGGCAACGGCCTGTTTTAGACAGCCTGTAATGTTACGTCATCAGGAGTGTGCTGTTGTTGGCTCTGCTCCTATACGTGTCACACTTCCACTGGTTGAGGGTTTATTTGTTTATTTATATCAGTAGCTTCAGTTTTTACTTCTATGTGTGAACATGCACCATGTTCTGAATAATTTACAGGTTTGCTTTACAATAAAAGCAAAATGTGGCTAAAGTTGTCTCTGTTTATTATCAAGGTCACCGGAGTGGTTGGTCGAGCTGAACTTCTGTCCTCAATATTCCTCCTGGCTGCTTTCTTGGCCTACACAAAATCAACAGGGCGAGACCACTCTATTGGTAAGTCCGACTTCTCTGTCCAGTGCCTGGTGCCCGTCTTTGAGGAGCTCTTACTATAATTTGGATCGATAAAAATGGTCTATTAAAATTGTATAAAGTACAAGTGTTATTTATATTTGTTATTTTTTCCAGTTTGGGCTCCCATCGCTTTGACAGTCGTTCTAGTGGCTGCAGCAACGCTCTGTAAGGAGCAGGGAATCACTGTCGTCGGCATCTGCTGTGTCCATGAAGTGTTTGTTGCCCAAGGGGTAAGGCCTCCTATTTGAATCACTTCAAATTGTAAGAAATGACTATTTCATGTGACACTGCATGAACCCTTTGCACTTCTCCTGGTGATGTCTTCAGTTTACGTTGCCCATCTTACTGGACACATTACGGCAAGTCCTGCTGGGAAAAGACGGATTCCCCTATGCCGTCCTGCAAACGCTTCTGAAGCTCATAGTCCTCATCATCAGTACCCTGCTGCTCGTCATCATCAGGGTGCAAGTCATCCAGTCCCAGCTTCCTGTCTTCACAAGGTACAGTTTTACAAACAATGCCATCAAATTCAAGAACTGTAGAAAGTGCATATCAGATGAGTTTTGAAAGCTCTCGCCCAAAAAAAAGTGAGATATGAGCTGAACTATGGTTCAGAAATTAAGAAACGATTGCTTGAGATATGGTTAAGTCAAATCCTCAGTGTCTCAGCAGAAAGTATCCAGACCACAGAGCCTGACACAAGCCAGATAATGTTAGCATTTCATGTACAAGAGGTGAGTCCAGATTTGATTAAGACGTAAGTGCCTGGAACAAATTGGTCTGGTACCGAGCTTTGCGTAGCTGGAGCCATGAAGGACTGCGTTGACTCTTGCTCCAAACTGTCCGTTCACTCGTTCTTGCATCTTACTGGGCCAGTTGAAAATGTATATTCTATTTCTGCTGCATAATTACTGCTGATCACTTTATGACTTGATTCCAATCTCTGGAATGATCGGGAGACAGCTGCAGTCTGAACAGAAGGACAGTAACTACTGTATTTCAGTAAATGTGACACTAAATCTCTTGAATCTTAATATGGACTACAGGATTATATAAACACATACGATACTAGTCTGGGTATTTATTTAAGATGATGTAATAGTTTACATAATGTCTCTATTTGACTAAAGTAGAATATCTTCCCATGGCTTCAGACATTGTGCAGCAGATGATTTCTACTAATGGGTGGACGTTTATTTTCTAGTTTTACGTGACCTTGAGTTCAAACATCTACCCATAGTTGTTCTTCTTCTGCGTAATGATGTGAAATGTTGATAGCTACATGTTCAAGGGGCAAAACACACCAAGAAGATATTTCCTGTAATCCTCTAACGTGATGGTAAATGGACACCTGAGGCTGCTTTTAATGTATTGACTGGAATATATTGCTGGGAGGGAACGGCGTGAAGATTCACAGGCAGGTTGACGTGAACATGTGTAGAAACATTTGTACCTACAAATTTCATTGTTTCCCAGGAGTTGTTAACCAGAAAAAGGAGACATTTAAAGACACATGTTCAGTGTGACAAAGTTGAAGCAGGTTATGAAGGACTACAAAAGCAAAATAAAGGAAAATCTACAGCAGAGTCATACTGGAGGAGTATGGAGGGGATGATAGCCTTTGGCTCTAAAAAAAACAAGGCCCCAGCAGGTGATATGGTCCGAGCCAGTGAACACAACGCATTCTTCAACAGCGTGGACATGGCTACAACTGCAGCCTGTCCACCCACAACCTCTCACTCTTCCTCAATGTCTCCTTCCAGCTACTCCTTTTCCTACATCTGTGTGCACCCCCCTCCTTCGCCTGAGCTCGCTCCACTATATGTCACAGTAAAAGGGGTGGAGCTGCAGTTCTAAAGATGATGGTGCTGGGAAGGCAGCTGGCCCGGATGGTTTATGCTATGGGTGTAAGCGGAGGATCTTCGTACTGGCTCTGTAATTGGGGAGGGTCCCAGCTCTGTGGAAAGCATCTTGTCCCAGAACCTATTGTAAATGTCAGCTTTAGGCTGGTGGCTCTCACATCGCACATGGAGAAGGTCGTGGCGAGAAGGATCCTCTGCCTCCTGCGACTCCAGGTTAAACTCAAAATGGTTTATCTGCAGTTTGCTTCAGACAACACATTGGTGTGGATGACACTGTGCTGATGCGTATCACTGTGTTTTTTCCCTTGAAGGAGCTGCAAGTTTGTGAGGATTATGTTCTTCTCAGTATCATCTGACCAGTTATCCTTAGAGACAATCCAGACGACATACACGCACACACCTAACTGAAGTTATTTACTAGAAATAAAGTGAAACACGCTGGGACTTTAGGAGGGTTGATTATTCTGAAAATGCCACATCCCATCAACCGGCACCTCGACGAGAACGGGAGGTTTCTGCTTTATTCACGTAGTCTAAACTATTTTGACATTATCTGGTCACGTTTCCACACAAACCTAATGACGTTTGACTGTGAAGATAAAATTCCACACAATTAACTCAGATGTGCTAATCCTGGAGGCATAATCTGAAAGCTGAGCTGGCTCCAGATTGTCTGAGAGAATTTCCATCTTCAAGCCATAACAGCATGTATTTAGATCCGTGTGCCGTGTTCTTTTACCGTCGGCTGCTAAGCCAAAACGTGGTGACTCCAAATTCTGGATTTTGACTCTTCACTGCATTATGCTGCGTATTTCTCTTGGCATTTTTTAGTGCCAGTCAAGACCTATGTCACCTACATACGCTAGTATTGCTGACTGAATCATTATTAAATGACATGAGTTAAGTTGTACTTGAGCATCCATACAGGAACAGTATTCTACTAGCTCTGCCGTCTTGTCACCACTGAGATATCATCTCAAACTGCTGATGCTGAGATTATGGTTGTTATGAGTAGCCTTAGCTCACCCTGTGAAAGTCTCCTGGAACATTTCAATTCAATATGGTTCATTATCAGTTTCATTGGTCTACACTTTCCTCACAAAGGCAATGTTTGCATATTACACAGAGGCTCCACTACAGCATATGTATGTGAATAAGGGATGTCCACACGTGCTCTAACCATCCTCCACCTGCCTTCTTTCAGATTCGATAACCCTGCAGCAGTCAGCCCCACTCCCACCAGACAACTGACCTTCAACTACCTACTTCCCGTGAATGCATGGCTTCTGCTGTATCCGTCTGAGCTGTGCTGTGACTGGACTATGGGCACCATTCCTCTGGTGGAATCACTTCTCGACCAACGAAACCTGACCACACTGGCGTTCTACGCTTTTCTGGGCTTGCTAACCTACCACAGCCTGCGTTACAGACACAGCTCTGCCAAGACCGTCATCATGGTGAGAGGACGTTTGGTCGAATGCGTTTTGATCTGTAGGGGGAATTTATGAATGTTGAACTGCATCCATGTCATAAACCCCCCCTCAGTTTTATTGCACATAAACCTTAATAAAAGAATTAATATCTTGTAATCCAGATATCACTTTCAAGATATCTAACCCATAAACACAACCTATTTATACCTCTCAGCGTGTCTTTGCAACCAGACAATACGGAAACGACAAAATCGGCTCCACAGAACATTACTTATAATCTGAACTGCAATACGCAACCAAGTTAAATTAGCTAAGAAGGAACTAATAGTCAATATTGGTCTACAAGCTGTTGTGCAACCGGCCCAATGGCCCGCGTGTCTGAAGGTCAGTAAACTTCCTTCTAGTATTGTTCCAATACTAGTTTACCTTGTTTGTGAAGAGCGTTTTAGAATATATTGCATAACAAAATCATACAATATCCCATCCTATACCCTCTGTCAGCGACTTAAATCAGTCCCCTATGAAGACGTACCTGACATGACACAGCACGGCTCCTCTTATCTGAACGAGCCGTTTTATTGTTTGTTGCTTTAAATGTTAACAAGAAAACGAATCTAATTTGTGGCACTGCCTGACTTTTAATGTTAAAAGGTCAGATATCAGTCTTGTATTGAAGCACACGTTCAGATGACACATGATGAGACGAAGCAACGGGCGTCATTGTTTACTGCTTATAAATATGTGCCTCAGGTTTCCAGCAGGACATAGCTGACTAAGTAACATTAAGCTGCTCAAAGTATCAGATCTCTCGGCATCAGCGTATTTCACACAAGCTGACAGTGATAAATTATAGCATTTTGTTTCTTTATTTCTACATATTTGTTTCACATTTAAGCAAGATCAAGTGCAGTGAAATCAAGATGCGCGTCTTTGTCTGATGCAGATGGATTCAAGGTGAGGTCATTTTTGTCTCTCTCCTTCAGGGCCTGTCTTTGATAGTTCTTCCTTTTGTTCCTGCTTCCAACCTCTTCTTCCCTGTGGGCTTTGTCGTAGCAGAGAGGGTCCTTTATGTGCCCAGTATGGGCTTCTGTGTCCTTGTCGCACATGGATTCAAGGTCATCTCACGTAAAATGTGAGTGTTTGTCTAAGCTGAATTCGTTGCCTTATAGTTTATTTACGTTTTCCTTTTTAATTGCTTGATATTATATTGATGTATTAGTATTTGAATATTTACATTTTCCTATTTAGACATTTGAAGAAAATCTCGTGGCTGATGATTGGAGTACTATTAACTACTCACGCAGTGAAAACCTTCAACAGAAATTGGGACTGGGAGTCAGAATATACTCTGTTTACATCTGCCCTGAAGGTAAGATGAAAAGACAAATAAGATGTGGAAATAATACCATGCGAAACAGCAGAACACGCATTAAAGACGATTTTGACTCTAAATTCTAATAATTAGCTAAAGGTTTTAGAGAACAAAATTTATTGGCATGTTGTTTTTTTTATTGTTTTCCACTTCAGGTCAACAAGAACAATGCCAAGTTGTGGAATAATGTTGGCCATGCCCTGGAGAACCAAAACAATTATGCCAGGGCACTGCGGTATTTCCTGCAGGCCACACGCGTCCAGCCAGGTGAAATACGCAAATATACAGCTCGTTACTTATTGTAACATTCTGAATGTTATTGTAATATGTTCCTAAAGGGTGAGTCAGGTTTTTTCCTGTCAGTAAAGACTTAAGAAATCAAATTGGGTTTACTCACCGCAACAGTCATGAATCCAGTCAGAGTGATGTTCATTGTTCATGTTTTCACTGATAGATTCTAGTAGTTTTCTAATCTGCAGGGGAATAAGTAGAATGTGGAAACACTACAGCAACACAATGGGTAGAAAGGATAAAACAATTAAACAAAGGCTGAACTAAAAAATGAGGAGTTTTTAAGAGGAATTCAGTGAAAGTAAAATTGAACGAGTTGCTCTTTGCAGGGAGATGATGATGATGATGATAAAGTGAATGAACTTACATGTTCAGTAAAACAAAAAACAAGCACATCTCCCAGGACTTCTAACGTAATTATACGTTCATATGGTTTTGTTCTAGGTTATGTTTTTGGTCTTGGGCTCCAGAGACTTCACCTAACTGAAATTTGATGAATCTGTTTATTATGCTCCATCGCTAATGGTTTCCTTCCCCCACACAAACACGCTGGGAAACTTCTCATCAGCTGAGATGAGACACCTTTCCCCGTTCACCACCCAAGAGTGTTTTCGCACGCTTATATGTAAACACGTTGACCCGACAAGGGCTTCCTGTGATGCCAATCTTTAAGTATCAATATTGATTGTTCTGACTACAATCGGTTCTATTTTAATAAAAACTAAAAACGAGTGCATTAGGTGAATGCTTTCTTTTTCCTCATTTTTGCAGATGACATCGGTGCTCACATGAATGTCGGAAGAACCTACAAGAACTTGAACAAATCCAAAGAAGCAGAAGATGCTTACTTAGTTGCCAAATCTCTCATGCCACAGGTATCGTATGTCAAGCAAACCACAAGACCAATTCAGTGCTTGAGCCAAGTCTCAGCTCTGGGTGATTTATCTGTTTTCTTCCATCTATGCTTCCTTTAGTTCACATGTAGTTCATGCTGTGGCGGTGACACCAGCTACATGCACGTTGCATGTTGTAATAGCCACCTCTGTACTAGTTTTGGCTCATAGCTGAACATACCCGATTGGGTTTGTCACTAGCAGATCAGTAGTTGGACTCAAGGGTCAGATTTACTCAACCCTGACCTAGAAACGGTGTAGAGAGAGTGAGTTACAGATTGTTAAACATCTTCCCCTCCTTTTCATTTTATTAGGTTATTCCCGGTAAGAAGTACGCGACACGCGTGGCGCCCAACCACCTGAATGTTTACATAAATCTGGCTAATCTAATCCGGGCCAATGAATCACGTCTGGAAGAGGCCGATCAGCTCTACAGACAAGCAATCAGCATGAGACCAGATTTCAAGCAAGCCTACATCAGCAGGCAAGCTTCATCTGTTTATTTTATCACTGCGGGGTGTGTCATTTCCCATGATCCACATGTATCATATATATACATTTAGTCTGAGTAGAAATGACCAGACTTATTTCAATTTTTATCTGAATTTCCTTTGCCTCAGAGGGGAACTGCTGCTGAAGATGAACAAGCTCACAGAGGCCCGTGACGCCTACCTTCGGGCCTTGGAGCTTGACCGCAGCAACGCCGACCTGTGGTACAACCTGGCCATTGTCAACATTGAGATGAAGGATCCGTCAGAGGCACTAAAGAACTTCAACCATGCCCTGGAGCTCAACCCACGGCACAAGCTGGCGCTCTTTAACTCGGCACTTCTCATGCAGGAATCTGGTGAGTGAGCGCTGCAAGGAGGAAGTGAATCTAATTCAATGCTGCCGGAGTAAAAGTAAGACTCCTCTTGCTAATGGAAAGCATTGTTTGGCTCGTCAAAGGCTGTTTGGTTTGAAAGAAAAAAATAACCCATGTTCTCTTCAGGGTGTAACCGGGTTTTTAAGCCTTGGTCCTTGTGTTTCAAGGCCAAGTTTCTGTCAAGTCACCTTCAGTGATTCTGTGATGATAAAATATTTAATTAGCACTTGGTGGAGATTAGGGTGGGTGAGGTTAGCTTTTCCACCCGTGTCTGTTTGTTTTGTAAATCCCATCATGGGGTTCATTCACTGTTAGCAGAAAATTCCTGCTGCAGTCGAAGCTAATTGTGAAGAGCGAAGACTTATGAAGTGATCCATCGCATTAACCTCAATACAAGTCTTTGACTAATCAGCCTTTGATATGATCTCACCACAAATGTAAAAAAATAACATTCTAAACGTGTCAGAAGTGACAATGAGCGAAATCACTGAATGATGTTGCACAACACGCTTCGTGTTTGCTTAAGTCATGGACATGACGTCATCTTGTTTGAACAGGTCCAGACATGAAACTCAATGATGCCACATTAACATCCAGTTCTTCTGTATTTTGATATGACATGAATACAGTTTGCATTTTGCATAACCTACACAGCTACTGACTGAGAAAGGTCCGGAATGGGTTCTGTGTTATTACTGTTACGTATCCTGTACTGCAGAGGGGAGCAGGTGCGGATGGAAGTGGGCAGAGCTCCAAACATGCCACAAATGATTTCCTTCTCGTTCCGCTGGATCCGACCTCAGTTTGTGCTGCCTGTCTGTACGTTCTAAGTCACTTCAGCTGTCTCTAGCAATTCTGGTCTCTTTTTGACAAGTTCAGGTCTGAGAACCAAAGTAGAACCGATGCAGCCTCTGAACAGCAGCCAGAGCAAAACTGTGCCAATAGACTCACCCTGAACTGTGACCCCAACGTTTTGAATTACAATGCTGGCATTAAACCAACACAAGGGAGTAAAGCTGTGTGTGCTACATATGAACCTTCAGGTGATGTATGATTGGATACCATATCAAAAACATTGTGTTTCTGCTTTCTGTGGCAGGTGAACCAAAGTTCTGGCCTGAGGCCAACCGTCGATTCCTCATTTACGTGGAGGAGGAACCTCATGATGCCAACGGCTACTTCAACCTCGGCATGCTGGCGATGGACGCCAATGAAAATGCTGCAGCCGAGCAGTGGATGCGTAAAGCCATCGGCCTGCAAGCCGGATTCCGCAGTGCCCTATTCAACCTGGCGCTGCTTTATTCCCAGTCCAAGCGAGAGACGGACGCGCTGCCTGTGTTGGACGAGCTGTTGCGGTACCACCCAGAGCACATCAAGGGCCTGATCCTGAAGGGCGACATCCTCATGAACCACAAGAAAGACACGCGTGGTGCTAAGGCCTGCTTCGAGCGCATTTTAAGCATGGACCCCACAAATGTGCAGGGAAAGCACAATTTGTGTGTGGTCTACTTTGAGGAACGCGACCTGCCACAGGCCGAACGCTGCCTGGAGGAAACGCTGGCCCTGGCACCGAACGAGGAGTATGTGCGCCGTCACCTGAGCATCGTACGAAGCAAAATGGCTGCAATGAGCGCAGCAGGGCAGCCGCTTACTTCAGCTGAGGGAGCCACCGTGACAAGCAAAGAGAAGGAAATGCCGAAGAGAGTTAAGGAGTGGGTGGGGGCGGAAGAGAGTGGCGAGCATGAAAAGGAAGGGAGCCCTGATGCTGTCGGAAAGGGGGCTGGGGATGAGAAGAATGTGCGGAAATCCTCTGCAGAAAGCTTTGGAGGTGTGGGCCTGCACCAGCCCCAGTCTTTGGACAGTAGCCAGTCTGGCAAGCGGACTAAGGGTAAGTCCGCTAAAGAGATTAAAGAAATAGAGGAAAAAAGGGCAGCTGCCCTGAAGAGACTGGAGGAGATCGAGCACATACTGAGTGGTGATTGACATGGCCGTGATTTTTAGCTGGACTACTTTTATAGAGCTCTTTGATGCTCCGTGAGATGAGACTACATTTACCCCATTACCAGTGTCTATTCTTATCAATTACCATTGAATTTCTATGATTTAATCACATTTATAGGCTGCTCGGCATGGTCCTGTCGTTCTAACACTAATCAACTAAAGAAGGGAACTCGGCACACAAAACTGTAATAATAAGCACAAAGACCAATTTGGGATACTCTATGTAGAGCCTGTGGCAGACGTAGATGCGTGTCTGTGTGTGTGTGTGTGCGTGTGCGTGTGTTAACTTAAACGTGGTTTCACATATCGTAGCTCTCCAGTAGATATAAATATTTGCTTTGTTTTTCCATGTGTGGTTGTTTATCACTGGATTTTTTTCCCCTCTCTAAGATGTGACTCACTGTTATTGTTGTTAAAAACAGAATGATTGTACGATGGACAATTACAGGAAATGACGTGTTCCCCAGAGTTCCTCAAGGCAGAATGATATCTGCAGAGCCTCGAAATAACCGTGCCACACATACAGAGCAGAAAACGAGCCCGCTGTGTAGCTGCAGCGTCCGGTAATCTCTATTGATCTCACTCGGCATTTCCCGCCGCTGCATCATCGCCCTCCACGAACACAGCTGACCTCACCTTCAGATTTCACTGTGATCCATCTAAAGACTGTTATCTCATTTCCTTTGTCACATGGCCCCATCACAGACGCTACAGCCTGATGACAGATGAACGTCTTTCCTTGCTCGGCTCCGACCTGGACAACGCCCATATTTGATGGTCACAGGGATGCGCACTCATCCCCGCCGTCGTCATGTGTTCTTTATTTTCCAGAGTTCCTTTCACAGTTCATTTGCAGAGAACAGATGCCCGCCTTCATTCAGCTCCACAGCGGTCGTGTTGTTTTAGTACACTGCCACTCTAATATTAGGATGTTGCACTTTTCCAAGTTTCTTCAGTTTCTGTGATCACTCTGAAGCCGTTATTCTGCATCTCTCCCTAGATATTACCAACATTTACTGTACAACGAGCTACGAGCAGCAACCCAACTTAAAACCGAAGAAAGTAATGGTGCACGAATATCACCTGCCTATTTGTTAGAACAACTTAAATGCTCTGCTTGGCCAAAAGGGGTCATCAACAGGAATCCGATGGCCAACCTGAGGCAGGTCAGCTGTGTTGAATTCATTACCAAGCGAACTATTTAGAGCTGCTGAAATCGGTATTAATGTCTTTACAGCTCTCGCGGTGCAATAATTCGTTTCAGGGCGATGACTCTGCGGAGCCGAGAGCACGGCAGCGGTACGTTGGAGCCTTGCTATGCATTGACCTCGTTTAGCCCTGAAATCCTATGTACGAGCATATACCGTGTATTTGTATCCAGTGTTATTTATTATTTTTATATGCACTGCAAATGCTGTAGATGTGTTTGATTACCACTGACACTACGCTTTAAATTGAGTCATTTTGTCTGATTTCCAGTCTGTTGCTTGTAAAACATGTCCATGGATCATTTTGGCGTTTACATTTGCATCCATTTAGCTGATTGATTCTTTGTTTTCTTTTTTTTAATGCAATATCCCTTGGTGGTGGAGGTTCATAAATAAAGTGAGACGACGACTCCTCGCTCTCTCTGCTGTGTCTCTGGCTTGAGCCGATGTTCCAGCAAGTATAGTTTTTCAACCGCAGACGCACCGTGCCGTCCTTCGCAGGATGTTAAGCCCGGTGCCAATCGAATTTGATATCCCAAATTGAGTTGCAAATTGAAATCCAATGTACCAAAAGTATGCTATCATTAGTCAGCGCAATTAGATTTTCAGTGTAATGTCATTTACAAATACATGCCATGTAATGCAACTGTCCATACCCTGACATTATCTGACTTCCTGCACCGATGCCGCGTCTGTGAGCAAGTGTCAACTATGCTGTAATAAGTGTGTCTAGGACCGAACACATCTGCACTTTAGACCAAACTCAGGGACTTCATCTGTGCAGGAACTCAGAGTGACAACTTGTCAACACTATGTCCACAGCCTTATCTGTGAACTGTTGAGCTGTCAATCAAACGCCTCTGACTCTGAGATTCACTGTTGGCCCGAAGGCAGACAGGCCGAGGCGGGTTAGGGCTGAGATCAGCGCTTCAGAGCACTGGACGTTTCTCAAGCGTGAGGTTCTGCACCATTTGGTGGCAATGCAGGCTGATATTTAGAAAGGACTCAACCTTTATATTTACAGCAGACATCACCGGCATTCCTGTAAAACAAGACGTTTAATTTACTCTAACATCGAATCTAACGTCAGCCAGCCTGGTGGTGAACGAACCCATTTCCTTTGTACCTCTGGCGCTCGGAGGGAACCTCAAAAGACAAAGATATTCGGGTTTGTCTCGTGCTCTTTGTCCACGCAGGTATTTGTGTGCATGACACAATTCACAGTTTGTATTTGCTTTTATGTCAGAACAGCTTGAGGTATGTGAGCCTGCAGTGCCCAGAGCTGCCAGAGGGAACCTCTCCATCATCCCACAGTCGGGCTTTCAGCTCCTGCTTCACTTCGGGGGACGTCGTCGTCTGTGACACTAAAAAGCACGTCAGTGCTTATGTTACAGAGCGTCTTCCTTTGGGAAAGAAGGAAAGATCAGTCAAGCGTGAACTTTAACTGAAATTTATCCCTGACCCGTGTGATTATGTTTGAAGCAGTGATGGTCAAAGCCCAGCAGCTGTGTGTTGATTGTTAGGAGACGGGAGGAGCTTCGAGGCACCGAATATGTGACTCGTAGAAGTGCAGCCGTTCTCACTGTCCCCTTCCTCTGTGTATTCACTCCCTGTGCTGCCTTGGTTTACGATTAAATCTGCGACTCTCAAATATCAAAGTGTGAACTGATGGCAGACTTTTGTGAGAAACAATAAACACGCTTAGTTTATCTCCTTTTCATGAAGTAGAGTTATGTGTTTCCCTAAGATGTTATCTGCAGTGGGAGGCTGCGTGACTCTAAGTATGTGCCTGTGTAATGGTGAGCCATTCAACAAACGAAGAAACCTGCCGACATGTTTTCAGAGTCACTGAATGCTTCGCTCCGCACTCGAACACTGTGCAGGAAAACAAACAGGACAGTTTGTTTAATGGCTGTCACATCGCGGCCTGTGATTGACAGGGGAGCACCGCTAAACCAAAACGAGAGCTGAGTAACGTGTACGAGGGGCGTTGTGCTAAATGAGTAATGAAGAACATGAAGGTTGGAATTTGTACACAAACCCGTTCTAGCCTGCATCTCCTGCTTCTCTGCGATTTTGCAGCTTTAATGTTCATTCTCTGCTGTACACAGCCTAAACCACTTCTGTCTCGAACCTTACCGTTCTCTCACAAGCAAAAACCAAAACCAGTACAGTTCTCGTCCACATGAAAAACAACAACACAATCAATCATTGGAAATGAAATGTTGTGCAATTCAAAAAAAGTGAAAATCAAGCCGCCTTTCTTCTCGTGTTTTAACGAGCCGCTTCGGCCTCGTTGTGGTCGGCGATTCATTGCGATTCATCCTGTCAGGAATGAACTGAATGGGTCAAACGCATAAATCAAAGCTCAGACAGCGAGGAGATAAATCATCATAATTACAGGATTGTGTGGCAGTGAGGAATGTTACCTCACACGCTGACAACCGTGACGAGAGTCAGCATCCAAACGTCGCGTACATTCACGTTTGCATCCGGTTTGACGACTCATTCGTCCTTCGCCACGCTCTCCTGGTTTACTTCCTTCCTTTATATGCAGCCTTTGTGTCCCTGCAGTCCACAACCGGGTCTATAACGGCCGGAGCCGCTTCCCTCCACCTGTAGCCTCTTTACCTCCAGCAGCAGCTACAGGCCCCGAGGGACGGTCGACCGCTCGCGGGTCAGAGCAGCTGAACTTCACTGTGCTTTTGCTGTCATTGCTCCTGAAACTTTCGCAGCCTCCCACGAACTGGAAGAGACGACACATTACTCAACTTGTGTTCTTTGGCTTTTGCATGATATTTTAAAGTCCAGCTGTGTTCGTATACACGGAGAACATGTTTCTTTTTATGCACATATCTGTATCGTTTCCAGTTTCTAGTGCGCCTTTAAACAGTAGGTATTGGTTTTACGGCCCCTCCACCCCGGCAGACCCCAGCACGCTGACGAGGCGCACGGCCACTAAGACAATACGTCGTCCAAGCAAAAAGGCTTTTAAGTCACCGAGCGATCACGACCCCTCACCTCGGCCTCGTTAGAGCAGAGTTGGTCTCCCAGGTGCTCGGCATCTGACCTTAAGCTGTACACATCACACCACAACGCAAAACAAGACTGAAGACACTGCAAGAGCCAGGGGAGAGCACACGATCCATCCCAAATCCATTATGATCACCAAATGCCCAGTTCTTACTTTATTTAGTCTGTCGTCCCACATTTTATCTTTGTTATCTAAATGTGGTGATTCTGTGCAGCCCCTCTGAACTTCCTCTGCTTTTGCTATTCATTCATTTATTGCAAAGACAAATGATGAGATCGTGGAACGCGATTGTGCTCACATGACAGTACAGCGTGAAATTCACTGCTCCTCCGTTGTGTCATGGTAGACGGTGGCACCTCGTCCCCGCTGAACTACACACAGCGCGTAGAAGGGAATGAACTGCTGGCACCACACCAAGAAACGGATGCACAACCACAGGCCACACAGGCTGTAGGTCAGGAAACCCCAGCCTCTCTTATGCCAGAGACCAAGTGGGTATTATTAGAGGTTTGCTGTGTTTTTCACATCAGTGTCGTAGTGATGCGAAAACCTAAATTCGAGTTAAGCAAAGCGGTGACACACGCTTTTCACTTTCGCTTTTCAGTTTAGTTTGGACTAAACTGTTAGAAAAACTGTTGGTATTAAATGGAACAATAACGAAAACAATCATTTGGTGTGGCCCCAAGGATTTCTACTGCAAATAAAGCAGCGGCATAGATTCATCTAAAGTAAATACACATGGATGTGTACGTTCATCCGATGCAAACCACAGAGCCAGACTAGCGTCAACGCGAAGGTTGGAACCACAGGAATCAAACCGCACCAAAGAGGCCACAGGCGGAGCCGCGCTGGGGGATATTCTCCCCGTCGCTTTACAGAACCAGGGAGGGAATAATAATCCCTGCGTGGCCTGAAGTCACAGTTTATTTAGAATGCGTGATTTGCTCTTTCTTTTCTTTGAACCAGGTTTATTTGACTTCTTCGTGCCGTTTCAGGTGACGACAGGTCTGTGCTTTACCCCTGATGCACGTCAGGACAACAAAGCCGCTGAAAAGCAGCTCCCTGATTTTTCCTTCTGTCTCACATTTCTGAGTTATAAAATGTCCCACAGAGGAATGTGGTGCCCAGGAGTCTGTCTCTGCGAATCACATGAAACGTTATCAACGTAACTGAAACACATTTGTTTTTACCCAAAGGCCAGCGAGGCACAGGGAGGCCATCTGCACAAACAGACGGGGGTTTGTGTGCTTTTCCTCATTCGCTGTGGCTCACTTCTTAAATGGGAAAAACATTTTTTCAACGCAAATGAAACAATCAACAGCAGTAGGATTTATCTATTAAACGGCTACGACATGCGTGAAAACCAGAACTTACTGTAAATCAACCTCTACTGCGAGGACGCAGACTGTGACATGACGGCGTTTCAATAGCAAGCAATAAAAAGAACATTAAAACGATTTAATGAGCGGCTGCTCACACATGACGGATTCAACATGAAGCCTCGTCCCGCTGAGCCTGCAGGGGTCAGCTGAAGTCAGAGCGGTCACTCGGTGTAACAGCCAGAATTTACAAGAAAGCCCCACGAAGCAGCTCATCGACCGAAACAAGGTGGAAACGAAGCCACGGCGGGAACTGGGTCACGAGCCGGGCCTCACTCAGCTCTTGGCGCCGGCTCATGTTGTGGAGGTGAACCGGTTTTATTTTGTCGCCTAATCTCCATCCTCAGCCATGAGCTGGCTTCAGCTGTTAGCTGGCTCATATACTTATATGACGCTGGTAAAGAGTCAGACGTGTTTCCTTTGGCTGAACTTCAATCGCGCTGTCGCTTTGCGGTCTTGTGGTGACTTTAATTAGTGATTAAAGGCTGTGAGTTCACCTGGTCCAGACTAGCAGCTGATACAAAAGGAGATTTAAAACGTCCAGGTTCCATTCAGTGCGTTTGTCCAGCACGTCCCACAAATGCTGGACTGGCATCTGAATGGTAGGATCAACAGTCAGGAGCTCGTCTATCGGGTCGGCCCACACGGGCCAAGGTTCCCCCGCTGTTCCTTCCTTGGACCATCACACAGGAGCTGCAGTTCTGACTCATCGTCTTTTTTTACTGCTTCTCACATCAACGTAAGGACAAACTGTTCACCACTGAAACCACTGGGACCATGAGTAGAAGACAAAGAGGCTCTCACACAAAACAAATGTGAATATGGACACACACACACACACACACTGACTGATCTCTGACTGAAACCAACACATTCATCTTCTCCAACGGGACGGAAAACGGCCTTAAGAGGAGGCGGAAGCAATTAATGGAAAAAACCCCAAACCTTCACAAACACTTTAGTGGGTGAAGATTTTATCACAGTTTGCTGCAGATTCCTCAGTTTCCTTCGGTAACTGCAGAAAAGCTGAGCACGTGTGATGTGCTAGAGAAAGCGTTGCTTCACATGACCAGCGCATAGGTTTGCATATGTGGAAACTAGCTCTGGGACGTTTGGCGCAGTCTCGTTGCACAATTACCAAAGGAATGTTGCTGTAGGGTGAAAACTCCCACGTTAAACATGTCAGCTGTGCACAGGGCCTGACTGGAAGCCGTTCACAGGCACCATTTCACGTCGAAGCGCAAAGGAGACGTCACGCTCGCAGGCACAGAACCCGAGCAACGGGGAACATAAACACAGATGTATGTTCCGGCCGCGGGAGGAATCGATGCCCACCGCTACGAGCCACCTGAATATTAACGACCTTCTCCACTGCTTTAACGTGAGACGCAGGAAGAGAAGAAACCACTTGAAAGCAGACGCTTCTTTTTTGTTTATTTCTTGCCATGTGTTTGCAGCCGCGTATAAAGAGGCTGACTGTTTGGAAGATGACATCACCCCTTCCTGCTCCGCGTTAATTAAGCTTCCACATGGCACCTTTTTCCTGTGCTTTGCGGGAGTTTTACAGGAGATTCAGGAGATGGGTGGGACTCGCTTCCAGCCTGGAAGTTAAACAAACCCACGGAGAGTCGAAATGCTGCACCTTCAAATGCAAGCAAAGAAACACACCCTCAGCTCAACGTGGTCACTGAAATATTCCACCAAATACACCACACAAAGTAAATGAGTGCTTCCTTCCTCTGATGAACATGGATTCCAGCTAGAGATCAGCTTCACTGATGAGTATGAGCAGCTCACTAACTAATCACAAAATACAGCTTCTGGACAGCAGCCAGGAATCAACGCGTTCACATCGCAGACAGGGATGAAGGAGGAATCCTGACGGGGGACGACAAAGCAGGTCAAAATCTCTGATCTCTGATCTCCCTGGTGTAGACAAACTTACACACACTTAGCTTAAGGCCTGACAGGGTCAGCTGCTTCTAACCTCAAATACCTGATGCCGTAAATATACAGACAGCTGAGGTAAAAATGAACATATCTCTTAGACTCTTGGGGAGAAAACGTGAATTCTATGCAGAACTGGAGGAATTTAGACAAAGCCAATAACATGAGGCTGTTGGACCTCTGTCCCCCTGAGGACAGAGACGTCCTCCAGCGTAAACTGGACTGGAAACAGCCTGTTCGCAGCCTCTGGTGACCCAGGACGGCAGAGATGTCAAACCCGCCTCAGCTCACTGAAGGCCACAGGTCTAAACCTCAACCCGAACCCACTTGAGCTTCTTATTTTTCTCTTTTCAACCATAAGACAATTCACAGACTTTTCTCCAGGAAAATGTGTTTTTGACTGAACTCTCGCTCTCGATCTGATTTCAGCTCTGGCAGCAACTACTTATTCCTGCACTTCACAGAACATGGAGCCTGCTCATAATTACATTTCATACCAAGTTCAAGCCATGTAAACAGAACCAGTCATAGCTTTAGGAAGAGAACCTCAACATCCTGACTGGCGTGAGCATCGCAGGTGAGGCTTCAGCTACTACGCTGACCAGCACGAGGCCGATGACGCTCGACAGGTGAAGTGAATACGACCGTTATACGACGTCATTCACTTGGCTTCACAGCCGACGTGCGTCCAGAATGAAAACACTGTCCACCTCAAACGAATCCCTGGCACAGCTGCCCATCGGCTCTGTGAGTCGGTGTGAGGTCTGTTTTTTCCGTGGTTGTACCCGTGGGGATCCAGATCAATAAACTCAGAGCGTGTGGGTTTGAACATGCAGATGAGCAGAGAGTGAACCAGGCTGTAAACGCAGAGCTCCAGCCTTCACGTCTGACGCACGATCACTGATGTGTGATCACTGAGGAGCACAGTCTCTACGGGGTTATACCAACAGCGAAGGCGCAGCCTGGGAACGAGGCCACAGACGCACAAACACGCTCCCACTTCACTCCCCGCAAAACTGAAAATCCCCCTTTCTGCATGGATCCACGCTCTATAATAGAGATCCCTGTTCCCCTGGCATCTTCACGCTGCCCCACAGTCGCTACATTTCTGTGAGCATGTGCCGAGTCTCTGTTCTGACATCAATCCAAAGCCTTGTTTAGCGCACAAAGAGTTAATTACTGTATTTCCTCGGCTCCGTTTGCTATTAATACAACACGCACTTCAGAAAAACGAGGCACCGCATCACCGTTTTGTGAGAGAAGAGCTGTTATGCTGTCACATGCTATCTTTAAAACAGTGCCGCAACTTGTTTTCATTTTGTGACAGCATTTAGTTGTGCAAAGAAAATGCAAAAGAAATGCAGGAGCTGAAATCTCACGGAAAGTAACTGCGGGACTGAAATGAATGTGAGGCTCTTGGTGGTTTCGCCGTCTGACGACACACAAAAGTTTTGCAGGAGAAGCTTGTGGCTCCTGTTCCCTCGGCTTAGGCTCTGTCTGCCTGGACGGATTAGCCAACGGGCCCACTGGGCACAGCTCCAGCACCGCCAGAGTTCAAGGGGCCCTGAGCCAGAGACTCTATTGAGTATTAATATTTCCTGTCTGAAGTCACAGAGCTCGGCTGCAAGTTGCAAAATGACAACAAAGACAAGACAAATGACCCAAGAGACACAGAGTGAGCACAAACAGTCAAAATCCGACCAAGACGAGACAAAAATAGACACGAATATTTCACAGAGGACAGAACATGACCACTACAAACCTCGGAGCCTGTTCGTTCACCCTGACGCTGCTCAGGCTCCTGTTCCTCCATCCATCCCAGCCCGGCCTCCCTCTCCTCCACCCTGTTTGTGGTTTGTGTCTTCATTTTAACAACTCGAGCCGTCGGTGAAGGTAGAGACAGGAAGTGGAATGCCAAAATAAGAGCTGGAAACAGGAAGGAAAGCTGGAGATTGGTGCACTTCGCTGTGTTCAGCATCTGTGAGGTCCCACTCAACACGATCTGCTCGGCGCGATTTCACAGCAGGAGAAGCTCAACACAGAAACTCCACAAATGCTCACAACAAGCTCCTGCACACAAACAAAACGAGCCCGAGCAATAAAAGCAGCATTGACTGTTCTTCAAGGTTTAAGCTGACCGCTACTGGAAACCCATGTCGCATGAACGAGCCTCGGAGGTGAACCATAGGGTGAGATTCCTATGTTTTCAGTAAGATAAAGGATTCTGAGACATCCACACTTTCTAGGTCACAGCTAATTCAACACTCAGAAGCTCGGGCGGGAGATGAGAGGGCACATTACAAATCCCTTTCACCTCAGCCGGAGTTTGATCGATCGTTGCTGCGCTAATGGAAAGTCAATAAGCAGCTCCACTCTGCTTCGGAAGTGAACCAGTCACGTGAAGCTCTGAGGAGGTGGATGTAAGCGGAGGAGAAGTGATGGATGATGGAAGGCCACAGAGGGAGTGAAGGAGCTAGAGAGGCCTCGGAGGAGCTGCACCCTGCTAACTTCTAATTGAACTTTAATTATGTTTACAGTCCAAACGTGGTTCGAGCTGTGCAGGGCCCTCTGCGCTGTGTTTAAAACTAGGCTGAACAAAGCTTTCCTCAGCGATGGTTTTCATTCGCTGCCTGTTGGACACGATGCACACGACGGTAAATGGAACGAATGTGCAGCAGCGGTTCCACGATCGCTGTAATCTCTGCACGACAGATGGGCTCGAATGACACAAGTGCAGATGGTGTGGACGTTTGTAATGCATATTTATAACGTTGTAATCCTTTAACCCGGGGAGGACCAGGCACCTCAGCACATCATCGACATTCCCGTTAGTTAGCTCCGAATGATCTAATCTGGACAATCGAATTAATCATGTAATAGTTGCGTAACATAAAGCAAGAAAAAAGTTGGACAACTGTAGCCATGACATTTACAGCATCCCATGAAAGAATTTTCCTCCGTCTGAATTTGCAGATATGAAGAAGAGAAGTGCGTTTTGTGAATGCCATTCCCAAGAGCACACACAGAAATGGCTAAGCTGCCACAGCGAAAATGCAGCACAGCTGTTTGCATGTGATGGGCGGCTGCTAGCGTGCAACGATTGGTCTGCAACGCTACCACTAAATTAAATGTGCTGTTGTTTTGTTTGGTTGTTTGCGCTGGATAAAGCGTCTGCTCGGCTCTGGGGGAAACTCGGACACAGCCGCGCCGCGGTGAGGTTTCCCACCTGATTCGCGAGGTTCAAACGGGAGTCAGAGATGTCACAGGTGCTTCTGAGCCAGTTGGCTCCGGGGAACTTTCAGACAATCTAATTTAGAGGCGAGTTCCTCTGTGTGAGCCTGAGAACCGGCTTCATCCTGGGTGAACCGCAGGTCGTGGCGTGACGGTGGGGAAGCGATATCTAAACACACGTCCTTCTCTTTGCAGTGATGAAGTCGTGTGTGTGCTCAGGTTGTCTGCATGTGGGGCTGCATGGCTGTACGTAGCTCCCACCTGCTGGGTTCCCACCTGCCAGGTGTTCCACCGCACAAAGGGCGACAGACGCTTCGCTGCCCCGTCCTCTGGGTTGATTAATAGCCTGTCTTCATTACCATATATTCTTAATCCTTTCACCCACCATAGAGATTCCAGGAATGTGTCCTAATAGCATTCATGTGTCATACATAAACAAGATGGTAACACAATCCATATGGGCAACTTTAGGCCAAGGACCTGGAGCACAAACACTCAGCATCGCAGCCTGAATCAGCCGCTGACGTGAACTAAAGACTGACAACGGCAGACAATCATTACATTTGGCCTATTAAGAAGGTATGTTGTTTAGTAAACCATCAGCTAAACATTTAACTCAATAATTACGGACGCCTTTCATTTCCAGGAACGCACAGTGTAACTGCATTACACGTTAATAAAATGTCAATTGAAGCCATTTCACATGACAGGAATTAAGCGACGCAGCTCCATCAGGAAAGCGTTGTGCAATGGAGGGAGAGCAGAAAGCGGTGCCGTCCAGAATGTTTGTGTTTCTGAGCCTTCATTATTTATGGGATGTTTAAAAATGTAGACCGGCGGACAACACGCAGAGACCCAAGATTTACTCCGCATAAAGGATATTTCAACTGTATCTACGGATGCAGCAGAATAACAATCGGGTTATTCCGGTGATTTAGAAATTGAAGCTTTCCATTTGCACCGGCTTTGAACAACATTAATCACGCATCAAAGCGCTACCTGCTGATTTAAAGCTGCAACCATCACCATGTTCCTGAACGTAAACGCAGAAGTTGTTCAGGGAGCAGCAAACCAAAAGCATCTGACACAGGAAATGCTCGACGGCTTGGCTGGATGCTGCTTTCCTTCACCGCTGGCACAGGCAGATGCTTCATTCGTCGTTATGAACGCGTTGGGAATGCGGCCGGACGTAGGCTGGCTCGCGGTAACTGGACGGGGTTGAGGTCAGGGCATGAAAACAGCGATGCTCAGCGCGGAGACTCCCTAAAGAGTCCAGACGTGACTTTGATGACCTGCAGAAAGATCACCTTAAAAGATTAGCACTCGCTTCTGAACAGCTTTGTGATTTATTGCTGTGGTGCTTAGCGCAGGCATTCGTGGTCTCCAGAGGTTAGCTCCCAATGACTTTGGTGACCCTGCTGACTTCTCCTCTGAGCCTGTCCTGCATTAGGAAACGTCTGACGTTTTGTCAAACATCACAAAGACTACTGGAAGGATTTCCATAAGATTTTTCAAAGACATTCAGCCCCAGGGGATGAATCATAATTCCTATGTTGATCCTGTGACTTTTCCTCAGGCTCCACATTCATGTTTTTGAAGGAAATGCCCTAATAACCGTCAAACAAATAACTATGAATATTGGTACAGACGTTTACTTCTGCATCAGGACAAACGTCTTCATTTTGCTTTTCGGTCAGAGAAATTGTTCAGCGATGCCTCAGCTGCGTTTTCAACTCCCTCTTCAGCAACATATGTTTTCACACTGTGCAGGAAGCTGAATGACTAATCTGCAGAATGTTCCAGTGCAACAGGATTTTTCAATGAATAAAAGATTAACTGAGTTGCAAAGAAGAGCAGATGAGTCGCAGAGCAGAGCCGAGTTTCACTCTAGAGTTCAGCGCGTGCTGACGCTAAAGGGGGGACGTCTGGTTCAGGTGAGGGAAAGAACACGAATGACGACCAGCACCATCCTCCCCTGACCTCATGCTGGGCTGACTTCCTGGTTTTCACCCTCGTGTTCTGCCTCCACTCGTCTTCTGGTCGTGTCCGTGCGTTGGTTGTGGTGTCTGTCTGTCAGATCTGCGCTCACCTGCTGGATCTTTGTGCCTGATGTGTCTGGTCTGATTGCCAGAACACAACACGCAGTCCCAGAGTGTGAGGATGAGGAGCAGGTGAGTGGCGGGTCGTCAGGGACGGGGGGTCCTGCAGCACCCGTTACCTGGCAACAGGAGAAACAGAAAGCTGCAGAATCATCACCTTGGACTGACAATAACTGATTAGAACATACAAGTGAAAACACAAACACTGTGAAATTGTACGTGTCAAATAAAAGTAAAACTCTATTAAAGGCTGTTGTCTATATCTAATGTGCATGCACACCGAGTTTTTAAATCAAAGCTGTTTGGCCTCCAGTTTGAGGAGGACTGAAATAAAACCCACCTCTGCAAATAAGATTCTCGTGATTTCATGATCACAGCATGATGACAGCTTTATGAATCAGACCATTATTTAAAGGTGAACGCTTGATTTTACTTACTTCGGCTTCGGAAAAGCGTGTTAGGCCAGATTTTTATTATGGCCGGACGTGCCTCAGACATAGTGAGTGTCTTTGTTTTGCAGTGTGACTCAGTAACACTTTGAAGAAGCAGATGGACTCTGGGTAGGCCCACGAAGCAGCGAAGACGGACCCAGGTGGTGTTTAATCTGCCGGACGGTACGTCCTCTTAATCCCAGATTAGATTTAAGATGCGGAAATGCGGCTCTCTCACTCTCATCCCCAGAGCACCGATGTGAACGGATGGGGTCACCTCCACGTTCTGGACCGGCCCATCCAGCCGGTACTGGCCACTACTGGCAGATCGGAACCATCCATCAGATGGCACGACGCCTGTTTTGTTGACTGTTGTGGTCAGATGCTAATTTCACGATCCTGACTTGAGTTGAAAAGCTGTTGACCGTGACCAAACAAGCAAATAGGAAACCACTTGAAGAACAAGCTATAAGATGTTCAAGATGGACCCAGATGGATTTTAGGCAAACCTCAGGTTAGGCGTTTAGCAGTCAGAGGGCTGTAATCTGCGCCGGGACAGACAGCACAACAAGACACCCTGCTGTTCGCTGCGTGAAGCCAGATGAAAGCAGTTCAAGCCGAGCTCCGGGGACGGAGCCTGCTCCTCGCCGCCTTTGTCTTTGTTGGTGAAATGGTTCTGGCCATGTATGAAGCCATAATGGAAGAATTACGCCCCCACACAGACAACATCATTTCATGAGACGAGTCCATGCTGCGCAACAACAAAATAAGCCCGCGTTAATTCGGCATGTTTCTTATTACTGTGCGAAAAGATTTTACACAGCGCGCTTCAATTTTTACAGCTTTATAACAACAAAGCAGTCAAATCCAAGAAATAGAAAGAGGAACACTGAAAGTGACAGACTTTACCAGCCCACAAAGGCTCACACAAACTGCCTTGTGTTAGGAACCCGAGTCCAAAATGTTCCGACTGATTTAGCCGCGGCCGTTAGATCATCGCAGCTGCGTTCGTGTGCAGCTTTAGCCACGCAACACAACTGCGTCACTGTCAGGAGGAAGCTGTCTACGTGTCTGAGCGGACGCAGCGATGGCCTCGGGGTCAGAGGTCATCTGCAGCGTTAAAGTAAACGGAAAAATCCGTATTCACTCAGCACGACGACGCTCTGGAGCTCAGGACAACAGGGACAAACCCGAGGAGGCGCTTACGTTCACTCCGATGCAACTTGATCTGCCAGAACAACGTAGCATAGTAGCAGCACTCAGTCAGAGGCTTTAATGCGCAATGAACGGCGTAAAGTGACTGTGCAGTTAAATATTTCACATAATGGAACCAAACGAAGCAAAAAAGACACAAGTTCACTGCTTAAATAGTGCCTAAATAGATACTAAATAGATGACTTGGCAAAGGTGGATGTGGTCCAGTACACGTGGGACTTCTCTCTGTGACCGGTGTGATTAAATCATGTTGTTGTTGCTGAACTGGTCTGAACAATGGGCCGTTCCGTCAGACGGTCGCGATGCACCTGAGCAGATAAATACGCGCTGCTTCTTCCAGACTCATTTTCCAGTCGGACTCCTTGGTATGAACTTCCAGTCATGGCTGAGCTGAGCAGCATTCACACACAGGCTGCTGATGGTCAAATGCCAGCTTGAAAAAGAAAAAGCAGTTCATCACATTCGCAGACAGCTACATCTTAATGTCACGCCAGGTTCTTTTTTTAATCTATCTCACTGACCGTGTCGTTCCTCCGAGTGTAAAACAACACGTCTCTATCTGTTGATCGCTTTTCTCTTAGGGCTACAAGTGAGAGATCTTCATTAGTGCGTTCAATCACTCAATCAGTGATTAGGACACGTGTTTCAGGTTTGCTCTGACATGATGAACGATGCCTCACAGCTGTCCTCAGCGGAGCCGGAGTCAAGCTGATCATTCAGCCCAGATTTCCCCTGGAAAATGTGGAGCTTATGAAACCATGTGGAATTCTTCAAGCAAGTTGTTTGTTTCTTAACTGGACTGTTAAAAGTGTACAAATTACTTTAAATGAGACAAATTGTAAGTGAAAGGGGCCAGTGGGTGCTGCAAAGTCCACAATAGAGACACAGTAGGAGTTTGTTTAGCTTTTCATAATCTCCTCAATGAAAACAAAGCCTCCATCACCCAACTTCCTCCCCATCGCTTACCCATCCAGACCAAAGAGCAAGCGCACGACACCTCTGCTCCAAGTGCAGCTACCAGTCGTTCGGTCCAGGGCGCTGGTTCAGAAACCCGAACCCGGCCCAGCCCCAAGTGCAGCGAGCCTGTACAGCGTCACAGTAGACGGAAGGACGAGGGGCACGAAGCGCTGGCGCTGCGAGCAGGAACCCATCAGGTTGGGCCTGTACATGCAGGTCTAGAGGTTCTGGTTCTGATTTAGTAGCTCAGCACCTCATTTAATGTTGGCTGTGCGTAGGACCGTCATCACCTCAAGTCCAAGCCGCGCCAGCGAGAGGATCCTGCTCCGCCTGAGGACTTTTCTGCGCTGGGGGATCATTTCATGTTGACGACGTTCATAGGTGCAACATGTGCAGCATAAGCGTCTGTGGATCAACACGTAACACATTGTGTTATTGTTTTAGAGCTACACAACAGGCTCGACTGATGGAGACGCAGCTCACAGCTTCAGTGACTTCATGCTCGCGGCCAAGGAGCAACGTCGCTTCTTTACAAAGCTGAAAGAGGTTGTGGGAGATTGAAAGCATGACTTCATTTATCTCCTTAATCCCCTCGTGCTTTAGGCCATAAATCATTACTGTCATTTCGTTCGTCGCTGAGTTTAATTAATCCCTGATAATCCTTTACACAACACGCAGCCAGGCCACATTAGCCTGACTTCATCCCAGGGATGAAGAACAGCGCAGACGCAGGGCGGCCTGTTTCGCTTCGTGGCTGAAGTAATGAGCAGCTCTGGAGGCCGTGCGTGTTTCAGACTGAGGCTACGTGGAGCGTGTGCTGCCGTCAGTCACGTTAATGAAAATAGTTTCTCTGTAATTGGGCCTTTAAGTTGTGTAATTATTTTAGCTATGTCAGTCAGAGAATGTATCACTAAACTAAACATCCCTCTGACAGCCAGAGGGATCAGACATTTATCAAGCTGTCACTACAAACACTCGGCTACTGTTAACCGAGATGCCAGTTTGTCCTTGATTGATGGACTGACGGATGAACGGTAGTGGAACATGGCACTGAGCCACGTCTCCCGCCTTCGGCTGCGGCATCTGTGTTTGTGGCCGTTCTGCCTTTAACCCACACCCTGGTTCGCGGTCGCCAGTGGGGACCAGCGCCTGTAAAACACGATGCTGACTCGGGAAACATTTAGAAAAGCGGCTTTAAAAGCAGAACCTGCCGAGCAGCGCTGTCCAAAGTGCTGATGCTCTGGTATCAGGTCACATCTCAGCAAACAGATCCCTCACGTTGCACAAGATAAATAAGACAGAAACAAACGCAAACTAGCAGTTGAAAATCTGTGGAGTCGCCCTTTACTTAAAGCACCACCGTGTTACTGTGGACGCTGAGCCACAGGAAAGATTTCGTAACGATACTGTGTCAAAATGAGTTGAAATATCTCCACAAATATAATTTGTTTAAATAAAATACCATGAAATCAGTTTGCATGCAGCAGGATAAATAGCTGCCTCATCAAGCTGCTGGATTTGGCTGCTGATCCTTTGTGGGAAACGTAACTGCCACATGTTGCAAAGTTTGATTAATGTGCAGAAATTGCCCAACGCTACATGAACAGTCTACGAACGCTCTACATTCAATCTCACGTAATCCTCAGAAGATTAAAGTGCTGAGATCTCCCGCTGATGGATTTATGCTACAACTCTGCGGTGACACTTTGTCTGTGGTTGGGTGTGTGTGTCGTCCTTTGTGATCGCCAGCTCACCCTGAGTCATCCACTGACTCACAAACACCTGCCTGCAAGAATGAAAAGTGGTGAAAGTGACTGAACGGCTCGATCAGAAAGTAATGTTCACCTCCAGCTGAGAAACGTTAGTGAGCCTCCAGCGCGGTTACGTGTAACCAACAACACATGACGCACAGGAGATTAAAGGTGACACGTAAACACACAACGTGAAACGACTGGACATTGACATGTCTGCATGAGAAAGCAGCATCTCTGAAGGACGAGCCTTCATTAGCAGCACATTCCAAGTCCATTTTCATCACCCTGCTCAGATTTGTCGAACATGCTGTAATTCCCCAGAGAGCCGTTAGCGCACACGTTTCACCGCGCAGCCTGGGGCTCTCATCTGTATTTACACTAGCCCAGCGCCGCGGTTCAGGCTGAACCTCTCGGAAGCACCGCTGGCACAGAAAGGCCACTGACAGCAAGACTCCGAGCAACCTGACATCAGCGCAGAGTCAGACAGGATTTGGAAGCACAGAGACCTCAGAACCACTGGGCGGCGCGGCCCGGCTCCGAAGAGGGCAACACATGGCAACATAACAAAGACAGAACATGAATTTCAGATGGAGAGTCTTCACAAACACAATCAGACAATCTGGCAACTGGTCTGAAAGAAGGCGCTGCTAATACAGAGAACGCAGGCGAACAGAAGTGGGACAGACCAACAGAGATGGCTCCTCAGCCAAAGCCATCAGGACAACAGCGATGATGCGATGATGACGGTATCAGTACCAGGAAACCTGAGGCCTACAGGGCTGTAGCCTCGACTCAGATTCAGCTGAATGCGCTGAAACAATCTGCGAAAGGCAGAGAAACAGGATCTTGTTCACTGGTCGACTGAGTCACCTTTCATCAGCTGAGAGCTTCCACATAACCACAATATGCAGCAGCAAAAGAAGACCACTTACTGACAGGTTCTAGTGGCATCCACACCTCGGCAGGTCCGAGGGAACCAGCATTAGGCAGGTGCTCATAACGTGTCGGATGGTTGTGGGTCTGTTCCATTATTTATGAACCCAGCGTGGTTCTACTGTGTCAATGTGGTGGAGCTGGCGTCAGTTCAGAACAGAACTAGTTGGGCCGGCACTGTGGGACTCTTTGGTCTTCAAGCGAGTGAGGCGCTGAGAGTCACATGTAGAGTGAATCGCTTCCCTCCCTGGGACAACACAAGCAGCCTCGCACGGGCTGCAGGCGCTTCGCTCCCCAAGAAGCAGAAACCCGTCCACCGTCCACCGCAGGTCGGGAGCCGGGACGGCGGCGTTCCGTCCACACGGCGCTGACCCACAGCTGCAGTAGAGCCGCGTCTTCCGTTTTTGGCCGACATTCATATATTTCTCAGACAGAAGAGATTTCCACCCTGACACCAATTCCAGTTTTCCCAAAGGTCCTGTCTGATTCCACAAACACGGGTAATTAACTGTAGCCATAGCAACAAGTCTCTGGAGGATGCTCTTCCTGATTTTCTGCTATTCATAAAAAAAAGTAGTTTCAAAGGAGAAACTGAACTGAAAAGGTGAAGGTTTGGTATTTTATCTGCTGCACGTTCCGGTAGGAGGCACCACACACACAACCAGTGGGTCACAGTTTGGGATTAGAGGGTCGTGCGAGACCGACAGCGAACCGTTGCCTCGGCAGCAGCTTCTCACGCTGGGTCCAGACACCAACCAGAACATCGGGGGACGACGAGGCAGCGCGTGGAGCACGTCGCGCGTCTGCTGGCGACCTGCTTCCTACAGGTCGCGGTTTTGCAGCTGAGCTGAGAAAAAACAGGCGTCTTTCATGTTCCAGCACTAAAAGCGAGAGATGGCTTTTGTTTGCATTTCTTGTCAGCTTGCTTTCAGCATTATCATGTTTCTCTTTTGAAATCGGTGGAAAGACGGACTGAATAGGGGAAGCGGCACATTATTCAGAAGTCAGGATAATGTGGCAACACCCATCCAGCTCCTTTTGTTGGTGCTTTAGCAAATGGAACGCCTCCGGGGAGACATTTGGATTGAAAGAACTATTTTATTTTGCTTTCTCCTGAAACTGTAAAAATAATGGTTTTATTTGCGGAGCAGCCATTTAGAAGCTTCGTGGAGAAGCAGGCCTGGACTTTCAGGTTGTGCCAACTGAATGTGGTTGCATGTGCGTAACGCAGAAATCCGCTTCAAAGCATATTGTAAAACAGTATGGAAGCTGCTGTGTGGCGGGTGAAAATAACAGCTCGCCAGATGGTCTGATCAAACTCGGCGTGGGGGCGACGCGCGGACCAGCGGAAACAAGGCTGTTCAGAAACGGGATCCTCTCCACAAATAAAAGGCTGGAGTTAAGTGATTCATCCTCACCTACTGAACAAGCCTGAGAGCGGCATTCAGCAGCCACTGAGTCACACTGTGGAGGGGTGACCCCGGATCGGATGACGGGGGCTGGAGTCGGGGGCGGTGTCACCTCGGCGCACTCACTTTGCGCTGAGGTGACACCGAACGAGGGCTCTCAAGGCCTCCTTGTCTGGTGTCTCATCCTCCTCCTCCCACACAGGTGATCATCTGCCTCCGTCACTCGGTATCTTTTCATTCACTGGTGAGATCTTCGCATGCTTTTATCTGTAAGGCAACTTAAGTAAAACACAGCAGCAGGTCGCATCATTGGGGCAAATCCGTCCATAACAAAGCAATCAGTACCATCACTTTGTCTTGTTCTACACAGTATGAAGCAAACAGATTTCAAACCCCAGCAAAACAATTCTGATTCAGTTTTTAAAAAACTAAAATATGTGTCCCTGCTACTTTCTTTGCCTCCAGCCCACATTTCCTGGATCACCTCCAGACATTCCTGTCTGAAACTAATCTCTAAGGTGAATTGGCAAGTTCAAGTAGGGGACTTACCGACGCAGGTGTTATTTCCTCCTATGCAAATGAGCTGCTGATAAAACACGCTGCCATGTTAATCTCACAGGCTCAGCTCTGCATCAATACCCAAGCACCAGGAAGTTCACTTCCCCTGACCCCTGACCCCTGACCGGTCGAGGCAGACGGCCGCCGCCGTGAGCCTGGCTCTGGCTCTAAGGGAGATCCTCCTCTGTGAAGGGGAACCAGCTTCCTCTGTAGAAGCTGTAGGAGACTGATCGCTGTGTTTGTTATTTCTAAACATCAGCAGTATAAATAGCAGAACTGAAACTCCTCCTGACATATTGTCTCTTTAGCACCAGATGAATAATAACACGGTTTATTTATGGCACCGCCCAGTGATCAGTGAAGGCGGATGTAAGCAGGACAAAAGTTAAAAACACAGCAGTGGATGAAAACAGTGGGATTCAGACCAAACCACCATCAACTGCTGCACAGGGATGACGACCATCAGTGGTTTCTGGATGACACACACACCAGAAACCGTCAGAAACCTTCATGAGCATGCGTCACGTCTCCTGCACGAAACTGGAGGAGCGAGTAGATGCATCTCCTGCTCCTCTCCTGCCATCTCTAACCGTCTCCTGCTCCTCTCCTGCCATCTCTAACTGTCTCCTGCCATCTCTAACCGTCTCCTGCTCCTCTCCTGCCATCTCTAACCGTCTCCTGCTCCTCTCCTGCCATCTCTAACCGTCTCCTGCTCCTCTCCTGCCATCTCTAACTGTCTCCTGTCTTCTCTAACCGTCTCCTGCCATCTCTAACTGTCTCCTGTCTTCTCTAACCGTCTCCTGCTCCTCTCCTGTCTTCTCTAACCGTCTCCTGCTCCTCTCCTGCCATCTCTAACTGTCTCCTGCTCCTCTCCTGCCATCTCTAACCGTCTCCTGCTCCTCTCCTGTCTTCTCTAACCGTCTCCTGCTCCTCTCCTGTCTTCTCTAACCGTCTCCTGCTCCTCTCCTGCCATCTCTAACCGTCTCCTGCCATCTCTAACCATCTCCTGCTCCTTCCTGCCATCTCTAACCGTCTCCTGCTCCTTCCTGTCTTCTCTAACCGTCTCCTGCCATCTCTAACCGTCTCCTGCCATCTCTAACCGTCTCCTGCTACTCTCCTGTCTTCTCTAACCGTCTCCTGCCATCTCTAACTGTCTCCTGTCTTCTCTAACCGTCTCCTGCTACTCTCCTGTCTTCTCTAACCGTCTCCTGCCATCTCTAACCGTCTCCTGCCATCTCTAACCGTCTCCTGCTCCTTCCTGCCATCTCTAACCGTCTCCTGCTCCTTCCTGCCATCTCTAACCGTCTCCTGCCATCTCTAACCGTCTCCTGCCATCTCTAACCGTCTCCTGCTCCTTCCTGTCTTCTCTAACCGTCTCCTGCCATCTCTAACTGTCTCCTGTCTTCTCTAACCGTCTCCTGCTACTCTCCTGTCTTCTCTAACCGTCTCCTGCCATCTCTAACTGTCTCCTGTCTTCTCTAACCGTCTCCTGCTCCTTCCTGCCATCTCTAACCGTCTCCTGTCTTCTCTAACCGTCTCCTGCTCCTCTCCTGCCATCTCTAACTGTCTCCTGTCTTCTCTAACCGTCTCCTGCTCCTTCCTGCCATCTCTAACCGTCTCCTGTCTTCTCTAACCGTCTCCTGCTCCTCTCCTGCCATCTCTAACTGTCTCCTGTCTTCTCTAACCGTCTCCTGCTCCTTCCTGCCATCTCTAACCGTCTCCTGTCTTCTCTAACCGTCTCCTGCTCCTCTCCTGCCTTCTCTGTTTCTCTCCTGCCCAGGGTAAAAAAAAAATCAATATTGGGAGGCGGCCTGAAAGACCTTTCACAGGAGTATTACAGCACAGCCCGACGCTCTGATAAGCCTCATGTTACGTCCTCGCGGGACGGGGCTGGCCGGGCCCGGGCTCCCCACCTGGGGGGGGCGGGGGTATTCTCCTCTGGCCGCAGGGAAGAGCGCCATAAAGGGCAAGACGTGGATCACAAGTCTATTGGTGTGGGCTATTAGTAACCGTAGAGCCTCTGACCTGTGATTAAGGTCCTGTGCCGATTCCCACACACTCACTGGGAGGAGACCGGGAACAAAACCGAACCGCGTATGACCATAAAGACCTTCATCGTGCAGATAACGCGCTGCTGGTAATGTATGCACCGACAGATACAACGCACAGCGGGGACATGACACCTTTTTGGTGCCTTTGTCATAACTCGCCTCCCACACAAACGCACTCCTTGATGCATACCCACCCACATACTGTTCTCACCAGCGGGATTCACAAGGAAACAAATTTGAGAAGAATGTGCACAAAGAGCGGCTCCGTGTTCAGAATGCGACGCAGCTCACACGCGTCTGCGCAGAAGCCGAAACCTCTTGTTGTTTTGCTCAGTCACCTTTTGGAGCTGAACCAAGGCCGACCGGTTGTCACATCTGCATGTTTGGGCATGTGGTATAACAGACACGGTGCTCGGAGTTGAGCAGTTTCCTCATCCAGGAGCTACACCCACCGGTTTCAGCGCTAACGACCGTTAACCCTAAGAGCCAAACCTAAACGAAATCTGGTTCTAGTTCAGTCAGACTCCCCTCGGTTTGCCGACCTGCAGCCGTCGAGGCAGATGGCCGCCTGCTGGGGGTTTACACTCACGGATGCTCGAGGCGTCAAAGCTTCTTGCTTGGTAACAGCTGCACGTGGGGACAGTATTGGGTCACCGGTCACCAGATTTCTTTCAGTTCTTCAGTACAAATACAGACAAACGCTCCTATGGTTAAACGAGACAGTGACGAGTGATGTCTCAACGTGGCAAACATCCACTGGCTCGTGAAGCGGTGAAGGGTTTCAGGCTGTTGCTACCACTCTCCGGTTGTTATTTCTGGACGAGAGGAGCAGTCAAACCCGTCTCAGAATGACACAAACGTGACAAACGGCAGTTCAAGCGGTGAGCGTTTGCTCTCCACCGTGCTTCTGGGCCGTTATCTAAACCAGAGCTGGTGGAGAAACACTGAAGCGCATTTGTCTCTGCCCGAGACAAAGCACAACTGAAAACAAATTTTTCAAAAATAAAAAAACAAACCCCTTCGTGAGCACATATCCAAGTTGCATTCATGGGTGCATAAGGGACTGATCAATCAAACGCGCTCGCACAAAGAGCCAGCACACTGCGGTTCAAGTTCAGTTGGCTTTCAGTCACAAAAACAAATAAGGCCCAGGTCCTAAAAGTGCTTCCTCCTTCGGTTTGTGCAGCTGGGAGCTGTCTGAGCGGAGGGATGGGAAAGAGGAAGCTCCTGGCCGCGAGGTAGAATCCAGGCGTCAGGAGAGAGTCCTCCAGGCCGAAAGGCCGACGTGACTGGACGGGAGTCTGTTTTGATTCTCTCCTTTCTTAGATTGCTGATAAAATCTATTGTATCACACCGTTATCACTGCATATAAAGGTTATATTTGTTTTTCTTGACCTCGCTCGCAATCTGTAACGAGCTTCCTCCTACAGCAGCGGAGGGGAAAACCTAAAGCCCTTCCCAGATCTTCACGGAGCCGCGAACGCTGCCAGGACATAATTATTGAAAGGGCAATCGAATCACTCACAGTCATGAGGCCCTTTGAGCCGCTCATCTTCTGTGAGATTCCTTCAACTAGCACGACATGACTGGGGAGACGCGAGGCGGGTAAACAGCTGAGCTGCACGTGTCTCCGGCTGAGGTCAGTTGACTTTAGGATTTATATCGCAGCCCACGCAGCACTTTGAGTCACACAAGTCGCGCTCGAGTGCGACTATTCACAGTCACACAGTTGCACATTCATCGCAGCATGTCGATGGACAATGGACATTTCTCTGCCTTCCTGTTGCTTTGTCTTAGCACAAAGTCACAACAGTCCTAATGAGCCTCAGCATCCACTAAACGAAGCCAGTTTAATGACGTCCAATCACTTCCTGGGCTCTTTATTGGAAACAGCCCTTCAGTCCATTCACTCTACCAGGCTCCAATTCCTGATCCAGATTTTAAGTGGACGCTGTCAGAAAGGTGACGAGTCTGTGTTCATTACTCAGCTCAGACTGGATCATATTAGAAGGTTCTAATGTTTGGACCCTGAGACAGCAGAGCCACAAAATCAAAAGACAAAACAAAAAGCTTGACCAACAGAACAAAAAGCAATAAGTAACAGTTGGATACATGTGTTTTATTCATATCTCATATATGTTTACATTTATACAAAAATACAGAATACAGTAGAGTTTTCACCCAGATTATCAACTGGGCAATAATTACATTTACGTTTGGCACCCAGACCTATTTCCTGTCTAAGCCTTTCGACACACCCACTGGTCTGGGATGGACGGGATCGTCCAGGACGCCGGCGCGGCTCACTCGCGTCACAACGACCCGGAGGAGCCGCCTGCTTCAGGCTTCCTCGCATCACAGACGGTCTGTGGCTCTTGCATAGACAGGAACATGGGAGACCACTGAATACGTTGTTCACAGCTTAGACCTGAATGAGCTTGTTTGTCGACTATGCATGAAAAGCAACTGCTGACGTAGCATACCGTGTTTGTGGCTAGACTAGTGGCAGAATACTGGGAAAACCTTAGATGCTTAGAGAGGAAGTCTCAGGTCTACAACTGCGAGAAAAAAGACTGGTCAGAAATGCATTTTTGAGGAGAAATAAAGCTTTAGAAGGAAAGTATTCAGACTGCTTCTACTGCTGCGGACACCAATGTGACAGCTTCGCCTCCAAACTACAGAGACGATGGAACAGGGAACACGACTTCTCCTCAAGGACACATTTTTGAAAGATGAATTATCCTGTAGTTCAACGCAACGATACTTAACCACACCACAGAACTGCAGCTACGGCTGCTGAAAGCTACGTGAACACCAATGTGGTCTACTCCGTTTTAAAGCACAGGGTACTTGTGTCTCCTAGAAGAAAATGTCACCGTAGTCTCAGCTACGCAGGAGGTTTGGACTAAAGCGCCAACGCGGGGTCGGCTGCTGCCGTCTGACCTGCTTTTCCAGAAAAGGGGACAAAGGTCAAAGCGACTAAAATCTGTCATCACTACCATCAGGGACGTCAGCCGCTGGGCTTTTATGGCGAGTCTTCTATTCCGCCCTGTCGCGATCGCTCTACTCGCTACCACAGACAGACGAGCCTCTGCCTTGACGCACACAATGGTACTAATCAAACAAGGCACGGAACCAGAAATGGACACTGTACAACACAAGACCACAGACATGACGAACACTAGACACGGAAACGGACATTTGTGATGGAGCAACTCTTTTCCCGGTGACCATCACCTCAGCCACACACCATTACTGGGTCAGGTTGAGTTTAGACGAGGCATCGTGGGATCCAGTCCCTCTTCGGATGCTCTAACACTGCTCGCCTTTCTCCTGATAACATCGGTTATTGTGGAGGTGTGAAAACACCACAGCTCCAAAGGTCTCAGATAAGATTGTGTAGAGAGACAGGAAGGAGACATACACTGAATTATATGATGTGTGAATTCAACAACTCGCTGCCTGCCCTGACTTTGGATCTTTGGACACCAGGGAGCAACTTATACTTTGTAAAGTCCCGCCCGTGTTGCAGTTCAGTGTGTGACGGAGACGATCGTGAGCACAACTGTAAGGCAAATCTGACATTTAGGACGGCACAGCGTGGGCGTGTGGATTGAGAACTAATATGCACATGTCAACCAGTTTTACGCTTGGGAATGTTCGGAGCTTGAAAACACCTGATAAAAGCACCAACTAGTGTCGGCAGATTGTCGATTTAATGATGGCAAGCACAACACTGATACTGGACAAAGGCAAAGTCAATAGGAACAAATGAAACCATGAGATTCAACAGTCTAAGCTCAGTCTGATTTGTACATGTGGTCATGAAAGTACAGTCAATTAAAAACGGATTTGCCACCATATGCAGCGTTTCAATATTCACTCTTCAACCTTCCGTATGACTTTCAGCTTCAGTGACCAACCTTGTTGTGGTGAAGTCGTTCCTGTAACAGTTTCTGCCTTGCGAGTATAAATGAGATAGGTAAAAAATAAAGGCATTAATCAGCTAAACGTTACTACAGTAGGCCCATCGTGTTTTCACTGTACATGTGTCCAACACCTACTTTCAAACATTGTTTAAAAAAAACTTTTTTTAACCTGGATTCACAAAAGTCGTCCCTCATCCTGGATTTCGGCCATGTACAGCCAATTTAGTCTGAGCGGAACAATTTGAGTGTGACAGATACCAATAAACAGTAAAATACAAGGACTTGTCACCGTTCAGTTAAATGTTTCTGGCTTTAAAATGTGTTCGTGTACAATTTGTTCTTTATATGTGGACCATTAGTAAAGGTGCTCTTAAAATATAGCTTCAAACATTTTAGTTGTATCAACAGCAGCAGCTCAGGGCCACCACCAATAAATAAATACATCACACACCCCTGCGGGAACACGGCTAAACCAGACACTACATTATGGAAGTAAAATGTTTAACATTATATTCTTCAGGAAACTGCGAAGCTGTTGAGGTTGTGGTTAACGCAAGGGTTGATGGAGGTAGTAAATTCATGCCGTAGTTCAAGAGACGGCCAGTGTCAGTCACTCTCTGCTTTGCCGTTTGAAGATGAACCGGTGCCGCCCCCCACAAAAACACAGCAGACTGTAGCAACGTGTCGATGGGGAAGCAAAGTTTTCCCGTCGACAGAGTTTATGAAGCAGCAGGTGCTGACGTGCCATTCACAGAAGCCAGAGAATCCAGTGGAGGTTTGGTATGGGGAAGCTAAACGTCAGTCTCTTTCATAAGCACAGGGTTAATGCAGTCTTACAAGAAAGGCAAGCTTATCCATATGGTAGCAGACGTGGTTTGGAGAAAGGAAAAAAAAAAAAAAAAGGTCTTAGCGATCATCAAATCAATCGATCTGCCCTCCTGAATCTGGAGAGCAGTCAAACGGGCCTTTGACCTCTGACCTCTAACTAAAATTCTGCTTCTTAGTTGTTTTTCACCACTATTGGACACCAACAGGAGAAAACAGTGGAGCCCTGTGTGGGGAGAGGAGTTGGAGTTCAGAGTCAAACGAGGATTCAAACAAGGTTCCCTTTATCAAACATTTAACTCCTTTAAACCAGATTTTATTTTGGTCGATCCAATTTAATGAGATATGAAAAATCTCACCAATTACTCAGAGGAACATCGAGGGGAGAAGAGTTACACTGTTTCACTGACATTCAGGTTGTTTCTGTAACGAAGCAGAAATAAAAGAATTAAGACACTTCCCAACGAAGACAAACACTGATCTACAGAAGCACAAATAGCTTTTTACTGCTCCTCAGACTTTCACGACAAGCCAAGCGCAGAACTGAACCGAAGTCAAAACTTCAGGCGCCGATACGCTGCCACAGGTCAAAGCATTTGACCTTTCCAGAGGCTCCTCCCGCAGACTCAGCACTGCTGCAGTGTCAGGTGAGACTTTAGCCTGTGGCCGCAGTAACCTGCAGCCTCGTCAAGCCGCCTCTCGCCGTCTGCACGCCTGCCGGCAGGCAGCTCACCTCTCTGAGATCTCGCCATTCGGCGGCGGTGCAGTCCCTTCTGTTCCTGTGAAGAGTCTGTCTTCTCCAGGATTCCGTTCAACATCCTCGTTCCTCCGTGATCTGACCTGTTTTGGGTAAATAAACAGCTTTAGCGCATATTTCACACTTTGAACTGAACTCAGACTTGACTTGAAAGGCAGACGCCGCCCGTCATAAACTCACTGAACAAAAGGTCTGCCGTCAACCACAAGCAAGTCAAAAGCCTAATCTTAGGACGTTAACCATGGCTCAAAGGTCAACTTACCCTCCAGACGAGCAGAACTATGAGGGCCATGAGCGGAATGAAAAGTAAGGAGAACAGGCTTTGCTTCAGGCCTTCGGCTATAAAGAGAGAAATAAACGAAGATAAACACTGAGATAAACTGCAGGTCTGTTCCTCAAGGATGAAATCCTACACATTTTAACAATATTTTGCTGCTTTGCTTCTTTTGATGTCTTTTAATTATTTACTGAATGTGAAACAGCTTTAATGGTCACTATGGTCTGAGATGTGAACGTCCACCCAGACAAAAAACAACAACAACAACAACAACAACGCTAATCCATCCATTATAAAAAACAAAAACAGGAGCTTGGACACTTGACACAGAGCTGTCCTGCCTCACCGTCCATTTTTTTACCCATCATTTGTGCTCAGTGTTTAACACGCAACCATTTAGAAGCTGTCGAGTCTGTGAACCCTTGAACTGCACGGCTTACTGGCATTTTCTGTTTCTGTTAATGAAGTAACGAAGACTAAATACAAGGAACAATTAAAAACACGAGACAACTCCATTACATTTATTGTATAAAGTGAGCCAGATGTAAAACACATCTGGGACAACCAACTTAACTGGGAGGCCTTGTGTGGGTTGCCAACAAGGAGGAAGCTATAAATTCGGAGTTAAACAAGCAAATCTACAGGAAACTCTTCCATTGTCCAACCATTCATGTTTCACCATGGGAGGTTGTGGAATGGCTGAATGAAGGTCCTGATCTTAATCAGAGAAATGATGCTGAAGGTCACGCAAGGCGGAAGAAAGGAAAGGGTTAAACCGTGTACATTCAGCTCAGAGGGTTTATCATCACTTTCTAAAAACGTGCAGTTGAACATACTGGTTCATGAGGAGGTCAGACCATTAGCTGGAGCCAAGAGTTCAAATACACACCAATATTTAAGCCTGCATAACTTTACACAATTACATTAATAAGTCATAGTTTCATACCAACAGGCTTCACGTTCTCTAGTCTCGGGTCAACAGAGCATTTCTAAGGGTTCACAAACTCGAGCACCACTATTACTCAAGCCCCCCTCCCCAAAAGCTGAAAATGTGGGAACTGCCTGTTGTCAAACGTCCGTGACTCTACACAGCAAAGCATCAAACCCGAGAATGACATTACACAGTGTTAAGGACCACGTTCTCCTGATCCACACCAGAGCCACAAACAACTTTAATGAATGTTTTCTTACATATGTTCTTTTCACAGTTCGGCTTGGACAGAGGCGGCGTCTCATCTGAAGGAAACAAACAGCGGCAGGTTTTAGCATTTGGACAGCGTTGCATGAGGACATGCTGCTACTAGTTGTGTAAAAGCGTCGAGTAGCATGAAACTAGCGGCGTCGTTTCTGAATGGAGCGACTGAGGAACGTTAACGTGGAGCAGACTAAAGCTGCAGCTCCGACACCAGCTGCTCTGATTCACGGCTCAATCACACATAAAGCATTTTCTTTTCCAAGAGTTGCAAACTTACTCCGACTGCAGTTCGACACACAGGTGAGGTTGGGACAGTGGGACTGTGGGACAGTGGTTGGTCCTAGAGGTGATACAAACACAAAAAATGTATCATTGTTCACGATTAAGAAAATTAGATAAGAAGTGAGGGGAAGGGGCAAAGCGTAATGGAAACAGCTCATTGTCAGGTGCTAAAAAGTCACTTCAACACCATCTTTTTTTAGTTGTCTACACACAAAAGATGTGATCTGACCACTGTGGCAAAGAAAAGCCAAGAGCTTGGGAAGATTGCTCTGTAATCAACACGTACACAACTGGGTTTCGGCCCTTTTCTTCCTTTTCACGTGTGCTACCTGGGGACATCTTCCCTCAGTCCTGTGACTCAGCCGTGTCTCAATGGGCACCGAGGCCGTTTTGAGTTCTTGTGTAGAAATAATAGTTCCTGGATTAAAAGCTTCTCGAAAACGGCCACAAGAGATCCGCTCTAAATCGCGGCGGGTCATAAAAAGGTGGCGGCTGTTACACAAGGTTGTGTCTGGATAGGTGCACATTTAAACTGGTAGAGAGGCTCAGATACAACACTTCGCAAACGGGTCCGGATATGTGCCTGGCTTTTACCTCCAGTTATGAGTAGAGCGCATTTTTATCACTTGGATTAACTCTTTCTGCATTTTAAGCGTTGGCGCTATCCTCTCCATGTGTGCACTGAAGCAAAGACACAAGGAAGGTACATTTTTTACACTACACCACAGTGTTCCTCACACTAAATGTGTCGGCACACAAATAAATAAATAAATATATATATTCTGCAGGTAACTTCGCCAGATTCTCAAAGTGACCTGGGTTGTTAAGCCCAGTATTAAAAGCACATGTTGGTAAACATCTACACAGTGGACTGAGAATTTCAGCCAGTGGTGAGTTAAACATCTGGCATCAGTTCAACGTCACGTTCAACATCTTCATCGTTTACATTTAAAACTGACCAGATGGAAAGAGGTCACCGGAGCCAGACTCGATCCGGCTCAACGTCACCAGGCTGAGTTATGGCCAAGCCAATGGAGGCTTTCTGACCAAGTGTCAATCATACACACAAATTGATGTTAATACCAAAATACACTGAAATGCAGCAGAGGCATAAACGTTCACCTTTGCCATCTCACTGTATATTTCAGAAAATGAACAGTTCCATCGTGCTGCTAATTGAGCGTTAACGAAGAAGAGAGCAAAGTGGACCACACACCATTTGTGGCTGCTGGTTGTTGAGTTGAAGGACACGGAGGAGGGTCATCGCAGTCATCTATCAACTCATTCTTCAGCGCAGATTTAAGGAAATCTTCGACAAAGTCAAAATATCGTTCTCTGTGCCAAGCGCTGTTCTGGTAGTGACACTGATAATTCATCAGGACTTCTTCCTGCGAAGGAACAGATCAGAGGAATGTCTGACTCAACTGGACGGACATTAAGACGCATTGTGAAACAAAAACAATCTGCATCTTATTTTGCTTACCAATAAATCTGTTTTGATATTGATACGCAGCCCTTGGAGAATCAAAACTAATTTACTGATATCGTCTTTGTTGGATGCCTTGTCTCCAAACTTCTTTGATAAAAGGTTTAAACTCTCCTCCAAGTAGAAGACATTTAAAGTTATCCAACACATCCCAGCCTTCAACAAAAGAGAAGAAATGTAGCATAACATGAGCAACGGGGATCCCTGCACAGTAAAAGCAACTAGTCGAAAAATTGATATCTTACCTCGTCTTTTGGCATGTACGTAATATTAATTTTGTAATCTATTGGAATATTTTGTCTCTGTGAAAAGAAAAACAAATGTAAGGACAGCAAAATCCATTTTGATTGAATAGCTACACATCATAACATGAACCATGTTGCTGTTTGCCTTTTAATTATTAAGTGTGGTCAAACTGTTTGTGCCAAGACTAAGAATTAGTCACAACTAAATTTACAAAGGCTACTGTATAACAGTTGCTCACTGTTTGGTGAAGGGACAGAGACTTTATACAAGTTCAATTGCACGGTTCTTACCAAATCCTTGACTGCGACGATGCCAGCGTTCACGTTACCGGCATCTAATGAAATTGAATATACCTCAAGCGAGATGAACAGCAGTAAATGAACACAGACGTGTATCCAAATCTGAAAGGCAACAAGAACAAGGAAGAGTAATCAGCATCACAAAAGACAAAAACAGCGAGTCATAAAAGGAGCAGATAATGCTACAGACCTCTGGCCAGACCTAAGAGCTATGAACACAAGCAGCCGTTCCTGTATTTATTTTTGGTAAATGGCGAATAAACTTAAACTGCTGTGAGCTTAGAACGGGCGTAATGCAAAGAAGACTTGTCTGAGCCAAGCCACAAATGTGAGCGTGATCTGAAGAGTCAAGGCGCCTGATCACTGAAACAACTTTGGGGATTTTGATCCACGCTTGTTTGCGACTCAAACAAAGGTTGGCTTTTTGTACTGCTGGACATAAATGTACAGGATTTCAGACAATGTGCCCTTTGACAGTAGAAGGGTGGTTATTAACAATAACAATGGTTTCATTCCATTTACGCATCTCAAGTCATTCCAGTGTGACAGTCAGCCGACACAAACAGTACAAACACGATGAAACCAGATCAACTTAATGGAATTTAGCCATCGCTAAATTAATTATCTGGAGTGGTTGCTTTTCCTGTGAAAAGTTTTCCCTGAAAAATGCGTGTTAGATTTCAATCAGACGCTTTGAACTGGGTAAAAATAAATAAATACAGAAATTCAACCCAAACACAGTCAGTACAATAAAACTAAGAATTGGGAAACTAATTCACGACTTCACATCCACCTTCAGGTGCAGTCGACTTGGCTCACGCTCAACCTTTAGCGCAGCGAGAAGAGCACGACTCAAACAGCTGAATAACTGTCATTGGAACAGTTGTCACCATATGAAACTGCAAAAATATCACATGACAGGTTCATCTCAAGTGAAAGATGCAACCGTTTCTCACAATCACATTTTCAGACAGACACGACTTGGCAGTGAATATTTTGTGCAGGTGATGCGTGGAGACCCTCATCGTCTGCAGCAGCATTCCTCAACGACTACAATATGAAAATACTGACAGGAACTATGAATTGTAGTTGGCATAAATTAACATCTATGCAGTAAAGAGTGACAGTGGCTGGACTAGCAAATCATATTTAGTCACAGGGTTTTTAATGGCCTCTGCTTCTGGAAAGCCTCTTGTCGCAACCATAACATTTAGAGGGAAACGCTGTGACTTTACTAGAATCCCTACTTCAAGAGTTGCCATCTCTCTTCTCTGTGCCAGTCCAGCCACATTGTGCAACAGACCCACAATTCTGATCTTAAGCGAGATTAGAGCCACTTACAGCCCAACCCAAAACAACTCTGTAACCTTGAAACTGAACCTCTTCTTTGGTCAGTAAAGCTTCAGTGTGTTGGGACCAAGTTGCGGGAGATAAAAAGATCATAGTGAGCAGAGTCGCGTCTCATCAGAACACACTGGTTTCCTATAGTTTATTTAATCTCAGCTTTGTTGACCAGGCTTGTTCTTTGGTACCAACTTCACGGCCTCATTCCCAGTTACACACATTCATACTTCTGCATCATCTCTGGCAGTTTGGCAAATCGGCCCAGTCATTCGCAAGTCTTCAAGGCAGACTCCCGCCCACGTTCCTTCTGTTACTATACATTTGTCACAGAGCGACAACAGGAAGCAAATGGAACAATGATCCATCACCAACAGGAAAGGCCAAAGGGAAAGCGCCACGTAAAGGGCTTCTGCAGCTCACTGAAACCAAGCCTCTGCAAACGGCCCCAGGGATGAAGGGCAAAGAACAAGGCATTAGAGACTAGCAAAAGCAAATGTTTGACATTGGTAATTAATGAGTTATGACTCAACCGCTGCATGTTATAATCTGCATAATTTCCCTCGTTGCCCCTGACACGACTACTTACACCCAGGTATTTCGCAAGTTCCTCAGTTATTAAGTAAAGCAAAATTTGTCAGTTGCCCAACAGGAAAAAAAAAATAATAATAATCACTCATTCATAAAATACACACAACAGTAAGATCATTGTATTCTCCAAAATGAGCGGCAATTTGGGCTCAAACTGTCATTTAGAAAGTTCCCAGAAAAGCTTGCGTAAAGAATGTCTGCTGTAAAACACGTGCCCCCATGTCAGACGTGAATCAAATGATACACTTCCATAAGAACAGGCAGACGACAAAAACAAAACACGACAAGTTTATTAGACAACGCCAGCACATCAGGCCCAAACATCTTATTTCTTGCAGGTTCTGTTTGCAAAGGAAACCCACGTGTCAGTATGGGGTTAAAATGTTTTGGAACCATGTGGAATCTACGCTATAAAGAGCAGCTGTGAGTGGTGAGCAGACCTCGCATTCACCATTAACAGTTATTTGCTCTTATTATTCTTTTAAACTAATCCCTGTGGCTTTTTTGCGAGTTTAAGTAGGGCCAAGTGAGCACTACACCCAGCAGGACGCGGAGTGTTGACAAAGATACCGCCTGCCATTTCTCAGGTCTTTATGGGACAGATTCACAACCTATAAAACGGGGCAGCCGACACTAGTACGAGCACAAGATCTGCCGTCGAGCCGGAGGTTTAAATCTCACTGAGTGCTTGTGTTGTTGTGTTAAGGACTCGCATAGATCTGCTGTCACACTTTAACCTCTACTCAAGCTGATACAGGTCGGCACCTTGCAAGGTTCTAGTTTACCATCGGCCTGAAGCGGATGACAGGAAACCATCCTGGGGTGGTTTCTTAAAGAGCATATTTTAATGTTCGTCTATGTTGAAGTATTAAATGGTTCCAGTTTTGTAGCCCTATGGCACAACTTCCAGGTCTGAACTAGTGTAATCACTTCCTTGCTCCAACGCTCGGCTGTGGTTTCATGAAGCAGATGGCTGCCCATCCCAAGCCTTGTTCTTCGGTTAAGTTCTTATCTCTCCTGTTGCCTAGTTCTTGCTCGAGGGGAATTTTTGTTTTCTCGCTTTAGGCCGTTACCCCCTTACACGACAAACCTTTAGGACTGTTTCAAACAAACAATTTGAATGTAACTCAGTTTGCAAAGATTAAATCTATCACGTGTCGTAGCCAAACACTGGACGCATTTACTGTGAAACACTTGTGGTTAAAGGCTCGGGCTGAAGCACTATGTATTTGATTGTATTTGATTGTACAAAAACGTAAAACACTGCAAGTTATGGAAACAACCTTTACTACCAAGAAGGATCAAGCTACAGTATTTTCCCATTGCTGCACTGACCAGAAAAAAGGGGAATGTGTCTGTTTGTACCTTCACAAGTTCTCACCCACAGCTCAGGAATTTGGCCTTTGATGACAGGCCCTTCTATGGCAATTACTCAATAACATGTGGCTATTTGTTATTAAATCCACATTTGTCGCACTTGGCTTTTGAACACAATTTAACCAATTATGGGATGAACTTGACTGGAAAATCCTCTAATTAGGTGCCCAATGAGCTTCCAGCTATGACAATTATCCTTGCTAGTCAATGAAGTATGGGATAGACACAACAGCATACACATAAGAATTTTTGGCTGAGAAGCATTTGTAACATTTCGAGGCTCTTTTGAATAGTTGAGGCTTTTAAACATGCCTCTGTTCTCCAGAATTGATTCCTTGTTGGAGCCATTTTCTGTTGCCACATAATTTGTGTACGAGTGCATTGTGTAAACACTCGTGAGACGCATGCTTCCTATAATTTCTCTTCTTGAATGCTGGCTTCTAGCTGGAATAGGCAAATAAAACTGGAATCCAACACTACACTGATTCCTCTCTTATCGTGTTCCATCTTAATCTAAGAACAACACAAGGCTGAAAATGTATTTGTTAAATAAAACCCATGCTAAAACAAACAGATTGTGTTTCTGCAAATTCTACGCAACGGTTTGGGCCAAACATCAATAAACAAAAGATTTCAGTGGAGAAGACGACTTGCTGATTTGGATGTTTTTGCTCACACACTCTGCGTGACCCCTCTGAGACAAAGGGTCAAAGCAGTACTGACAAGCAATGTACTTAGTTCTCAGGCTGAAAATCATCTTATCTGATGCACTGAAAGATGGGTTGCTTTGCTCAGAATAAAGCAAATCAAGTGCTGTTGTAACGCCGAGAGAATATTCAACAGCCCGTTGCAACCCACAGCTGAAGCTCTCGTCAGTCATTGTCAGGTAGATTACAGCTCTTGAAGCCTCCGACCCTGCTCTCCATCATATTCACATTGAAGATGATTACCCCCGTCTCATTTTCCACCATCGCTTTGAACACATGGCATCATTAGCTGAAGAGGCTCTCCAGACCCCCAGCCTCGTGGCCCTCTTAACCACATAATCTCATAAAAGCAGAACACAGGACCTTGCATGACATTAGTCCCCAACAGCAACATGCAGCCTGTTTCGTCAGCTAGATGGATATTTTATCCTAATCTTATGCCAAGATCTTTGCTTTGAATTTCGCCATGTGATATTAGTTCCCATGTTTCATAATGAGGATTAAAATGGGGCAGATGATGCTGTTGTCCAGCTGTTCTCAAGCTGAGCCAAGGACGACGGAGGGTTTCAAATGAACGTTCCATTCAAAGTTTAGATTTCTCTTTGATGTGCCCTTTGGTGATTATATTGGGAAAGCTTTCCAGAACAAAACTCGCAGGATAAACTGTTGTGTTTCCACTCGTCTCAGCCACAAGTAGCGCTATTCAAATGTTTACAACATTAGCCTGGCGGTTTAGGTCTTATTGTTGCAAGAACGACTTACCAATAACAGCTTGAACTCACCTTGAGTGCAAACCAAGTCATTGAACATTCTGTCTGTTGTTGGCATGAACCCTCTTCAAACAGTATGCAGCGTTCTACAGAATCAAACTGGTTGTGCAGGCACTTCACAGTCTGACAAGTCTGGGGTGGTTCTTGGCTGAACACGCTGCAATCACACTATTCAATGACACCCTATTATCTCCCGATCAGACCTTAACAGAAGCGTTTTCGTTCGAATAATCCAGTGGAAGTTTTTTAAAAGTGTCAACATCAGGTGTGTGCCAACATCAACAGCGACGCACGGCTCGAGCACACAAACGCCATCGAGCCAATTCTAATGAGACGCACAGTTTTGATTTATAGCCTGAATATGAACCGGAAAATCTTTACATGGATGAACAAGACACGCAACCATTCAGAAATAACCAATGCAACAGACCTTTTGCAAATTAATATAAATTGAAATTGCAGCATGTCTGACGACAGACTAAAGAGGAGCAGGTGTGGACAAGTGACCAATCAGAGTTCACATGAATTGAGAGAATAGTCGGTGTGTAGCTATAGCTAACGATACGTTTTCAGCAAAGGGCCCTAACAACCGTTCACTCAATGCAACATGCAAACAATCTATTTTGTTTGATACTGAGCATATGTTGACAAAAACTCCTCCATGACTAAATGAGACCAGACATCGACATGACTTTGCTGGAAGTCACAGAACTCCCGCTGTGTTAAAAGGTTCGAGGCATGTACCAAATGTTCTGACCTTTCAATATACTGCAACAGTGTCTTGGAGATTTTTAGGGTTTTAAAAAGGAAAACATGAAACTCAAGTAAGGAGAACAAAGCAGAGGTTCTACTTTTAGGCACATGTAATAGAATCAGTAAATATCATTTAGAAGTTAGGTCAGATAATTATGAATAATAAAGGCCCTTGTTATTTTAGAGTACGTTTTCCCCCAACTGTACACAGGCTCCAGTCAGCGGCAGTTCAGGATCCACATGCAGAAGTCATTAATACACCCAAACCGCTGCCTCTTTGGAGCATGTGTCAACTGGAACTACTGCAGTGTTAGTTGCAATCAAATCGTCCCACTGGTGTCTAGCAGTAAATCTGATCTGAGAGCAACTTTAAAAATGCCAGAATGAAGATAAAATGCAGTCGATGGCTGTGCTTGGTGTTATTTTTGGGAGAGAAACGCACCATTTTCTGATCTCCTTACAGTCTTTACACAGTCCCATTGCTTACTGTGTCAACGGAGAACTGCAAAAGGGATCTAGTCAATATACACTAACTGCAGGAGGGGAATTTGGCTTAACCATCAAGGAAGAAGCTAAAGTCGTTAAGTTATTTTCATGAAATTCCCCAAAGGGTTTTTACCTTCACAAGTTCTCACCCACAGCTCATTCCAGTGTCAAGCATCTCATTGTGTGCGTGTGCTGAACGGTTCAGTTCAGTGGTTGGCTAGTGTTTAGTTTAGGCCTCGTGATTTGTTCTGGGAGTGCACGGAGGGCGACAACCAATCTGATGTTAAGGAATTCACCATGGGCCGATTAAAATTCAGATCATCCACGATACAGTCTGCTTTGATCAGAAGACAGTGCTTCTGATAAACCCATTTAAATGCCTGTCTGAAATACAGATTCTTGGTCAGGGTCTTTCTTAGTCATCCGTTACAGACTGTTACAGTTACGCACTTGCAGTAAAACATAACATGTAATATTAAACAGCAAGGGTCAGTTACGATCTAAAATCCAATGTTCTAAACAAACCAAATGGAAGAGTGACGTCTGCCTGGTAACTGGGTCTTAACCCCACACGTGTCACAACAGATCACTAAAAGGAAAAGTCAATCAAAGTCATCTAAAGCATAAAAGATGATGACCGCACCAATTCCACTACATGCGTCATCACACAGATCAGTCACGTCACAAGTCATTTCAACCAACGGCCAATGTTTGACAGGCGGCAAGTTTAAAACAAGCGAAGTCATATCCGTTACAGTAAAGGCTCTAGCGAGAAGGTGGCTTCACGTTTCTTACTCTTGACATTGAAATAGACTCAGAACTTAAGGCTTAGGCCAAAATGAAAAGCATGTACAACTTCAAATGCGAAGGTTAAATGCACAGCCCCATAAAGAGAAACTGCCAAAGACTTTGAAACCCAGCTTCCACAACGTTTCAGCCAACAACAAAAACAAACTGTATTGACTTTGCATCAATGCCACAAATTTCAGAGTTTATCCAGTGGATCTTAAGAACATTTCGCAAGAACTTCCAACCCCTCGCAATGCAATTAACCCTTTCACTCAACCTGAAATGTGAGATGTGCATGTGAAACGATAGCAGATTATAAAAAAAAACTTGTGACCACACAGAGGCAAATCTGGATCGCTCTTACACCTCTTGGTTAAACTAGAAACCACAAAATACATCTTCACATCCTCTCATGCAGTAAATCTAATAAGTGGCATGAAATACAATACTGAAAAAAACTGGACGCACCTGCTGACATTTCAGTCAATCTAATTCTTTATAAGTACAGAGGAAGAACACCACCTTATACACCAAATTCACAATGTAAGGATACAGAAATTTAATCTAGATAAACAGATCAAGTCTGTTTAGAAACTGCATAAAGCCAAATTATACAATTATGTAGCCAACTTGTTGAAAAGCGTTGCTTCTCCGTCCATCGCCGTGGCTCTGGCCCTGCACGACAGGGATTTTCACATTCCCATGACAGCGCCCACTCCTGTGCCTTCTACAAACAGAGCAGCTTAAATCCAGATCTTCGGTTGGAGATGATCCTGCTGGTCATTTTAGTTGTGCGTGTTGGGCTACCAGGCCATCCACAAATAGATCTTCTACACTGAGCACAGTCTAACAACTGAAGACTAATGTGCAACATGCACACAGACACGAGACCTGGGCGCTGTGACAAGAAGATCCAGAAACTAAAACCACATTTGTTTAGCTGCTTCTGCATCTTATGGTTCTGACATTTTCTCTGTGAAAGGAGGCCAGAAGAACCAGTGGTGAAGTGCTGCGTTGCCGGAGACGACCCACTGAGGTGTTATTTACAGCTGCTCAACCACACTGATCGGCAAATCCTGTTCATTTGTTAACGGAAAAAAAATACGTTTACACCAGGAGGCAGCTAAACTCAGCATTTCAGTATGTACGCGAGCATGAGGAGCCTGACAGGTGTGAGTCACGACATCTGAACTCAAAGGATTTTAAGTACAGACGAAGTCATGATCCAGTCAGTTTCCCCCAGAGCTCTGCATTTTGTGCTTAATTGGGAAAACAAACCATCCAAGTCACGTATTAGTCATTTAATTTTAAATCAAAGTGGAGGACTTGTAGAAAGGTATGTAGTCAGGTTTCGACTGTGATTACGACATGAGTCACGGGGTCTGCTCCATATGCAGCACTGACAGGTGAACATTCATCACTGACAGAAGCTGATGCATCTGCCGACAACCAGAACATTAGTAACTGCCTGTATGCCAGGCATTCTTTGCCTCTGCACCTGGCTCCTGTAAAAAGCCTTAAATCACCTCAGGGATGATGAAAAGATAAAATTAACCTAAGCAATTAAAATTCAAATGTGTTTGCCGTAAGTACCATCATTGCCTTCCACTAGACAGGTTTGCACAACACAAGAAAAAAAAAAAGTAGTAGTAAGAATTACTACAAGACTTCATTGACACATTTGAGCCATTTTAAATTCAAAATTACAAATCAGTGGAGATTACTGGAGAGAGAAACTCACACATCACCCCCTTCCTGCTTCCCAACACCCACGTCCTGTATGCTTCCCCGAACGTCCAATAAAATCAATCTAATGGTGCAAAGCAATCCGTTGTTTGCGTACATTTTAAAACTTCCAGTCAAGGCAGGAGACAAATAAAAACGGTTTGCTTTGGGAGTTCTGCTGTTGTGTGCTGGTCCTCAGCAGGTCAGAGGCCACAACAATAGAGCAGATGCAAACTGAGCCTGCACTACCAGAGTAGCCGGGCTATGAATTTACAGTCCGTGCTTTTCCGGACCATGTGCGCATCCAATTCATTAAGGTACCGACACGCTCCAGCTTGGCTTCACCTGTGGAAACGAGCATCCTGGGTAAACAGCTCCCTAACTGAGGATCTGGACAGAAATCTGATCCTGGGGAACAAGCAGCAGAGAAAGAGTTTAACTGTAACTCAACTTATCTGAGCCCTTCTGTTGAGTTACTGCTGCTGAAGTAACAGTCACTAGCGCATACTGTTGGATCGCAGAGGTTTTGAGTCTCCCAGAACCTCGCACTCCCCAAAGAGCCAGTCAACTGGTCTGCCAAAGGCTGCACAGGCTTCAGAAAACTAGCGCGCCCTACTGGTGCTAAATGTCCCGTGAAAGTGTGAAAGTCTAGACAGGCTTTCTCACGTCTACCCGACACGCAGGCCTTCTACGCTACAGCTCATCAGGAAATTATTTAACTTCATATGTAGGCCAACAATCACAGTTCTGTCGCATCAGTCTAAGAACACAATTCATGTTTCTAACAGACATCCCACCCGTAAGACCTCATACAAAACGGAGAAACATTTAAAGCAGTGCAAAGATATTCTTCCTTTTTTACAATAAATTCCAGACATCCACAATAAATCCTGGGGCACATCCTCTGCATATTTTCTGTAAGTGGAGGGAAAGACGAGCCATGGCAAATGAAAGATGAAAGGTGTCCGTTAGTAGAGCCAGGCACACGGCACCACTTACTGTACAACTTCATTAAATAAGCACAAGAGACTCCACTCGGAATATGATTAACGGCAGCAGAGGGGCCAGAATCCCCACCCTTCCTCCTGGAGACTTCAAAGACCTATTCCACGCACGGAGCAATGAAATATTAAAACATGCCACACATTTAAATTCAACGCCACAGGAGACGGGTTTGTCACACAAAGCCCGTCAGGCCGAGTTACAGACTGAGGGGATGTAATGCAGGTTTCATTCATCGCTCAAATTGTGATCTGCACGTGTTTTTGTTTAAAAACCAATATGTTCGGTTGCCTTAAGATAATCACCTGGTGGTGATTGAGTGGTGCAAACCAAGCCACGCAAATACAACCAGAGACCGTTCGACTTCACTTAGTAAAAGTAATTCATTTCACTCTGCAAAAATAAAATATATGTAGTCTACATCTTTCAGGACAAATGGAGACAGACGAAGAAGCCATGTCTCACAGGCAGGGGACCAAACCGGGCCCTGCAGCGCTCACTGAACACAGCCTGCAGAACTAACTGGATAACGATTAGTTCCACAATATTATACTCTGGTTAATAAGACGCTATAAACCCAAGCCTGTCTGCAGAAACGCACAGAAAACTCAGATCTCACATTAGAGCAGCGGCTTTATTCACCAGTTAATGATTTGTAGCTGGAGAGATGGAAAATTATACCGCAGACACCAAGTGTCCGAACGCCAAGCAGCACGCCCACAGAAGCGACGCTGTCAATTTGGACTTTGGTAAAAACCACAGCCACGATTATTATAGCGCGTTTTAGGAATGCGGGCAGAAAAACCCCCCAAAAACTTCTCTTTAAACTCGCCCCAAACATTTTTCATTTATTCTCGTTATTGGTTCATGAACCAGTCCAACGACTAAATCAGACTTATGTAAGACAGAAACCTCCTCAGAGGCGCAGACGCGGGCGCGTTGGTAAAATGATGGATCCGCGGCGCTAATAAGTTCACGAAGCCACAGATGTGGGACAAGCTGCACGAACTCAGGCGAGGAACTGTGGAAAACGCAGGACCCCGCGTTGAAGCGGCACCGGGAGGGAGGGAAGCGCTGCCGGGGAGCGTTTGCAGCAGAGCAGCGAGCCCGTTTTACTCGTACAACCAATAACCGATTCGTCCAAAATGCGTTAGAAGCTTTGTGGCCAAGTTTAAGTGCGCGACCAGCGGCGACGCGGCTCGAAGCGCCGCGTCAGGCTGCAGCGCGAGGGAAAAACACGCGAACGTTCACTTACTTTTGACTTCTTCATATGGAACGACAGGAGTAAATCCACTGTGTGCGAAAGCCTATTTTATTTTACTTCTACGGGTTGGAAAGGGGCTGTCATCGTCCTGTGTGCACATATCCAACGTGTAAGTCAGTATTATCCAAGCAGCGGAGAAAAAAGCCCCCAGAACGAAGTGACAACCGGGTAAAAACGGGCACTTTCAACCTCTGCGACCTGTTCGGTAGTAGCGTGTGACATCAAGCCCATCTACCCACAAAATAGATCCAGACTGAGCCACGCAGCGGAGGAGCGGGATAGTACGTGGAGGGAGGGAGTTCACAATGATGCGTGAAGCGCACAGAGCCGCCCTCTGACGAGCCGCGGTTCACTCCACACACGGCCGGTGTCAGCACATAAAAGCAGGTTCAGAGCCCCTGAGCCGTTGGCCAACACAGGGTACCAGGGGTTTACAGCCACGAATCCATTAATAAAAACGCGGGGAACTTGGAGGCAGAGGTCTGCAGCTACAACATCTGCCCGTCTCAGGTCTAAGGATACAAAACAGGGGGTTGCAACTTACTTCGAACACAGCAATTCATAAAAACCCAACTCATTCCCTTACTGAGACTAAGTTTGTGTAGCTGTGGAACCTCAGGCTTTTCACCACGCGTCCAACACCTAACGTATCATAGATGCCTGGATTCAGTTTGCACAGCACAACACCTGAGTTCGGGCTTAGACCTCAGCTTATCTGTCTGACAGTCACTCAAGTCCCTTTTTTCAAAAGGGGCATCAAAACCATTTGTCACCAAGTGAAGCTTAACACCTCAGCTGCTCATTTGCAACCGTTTGCTGCGCTGCTCGCAGTTGACAAATTTGATGAAGGATTTGCCAGAAGCTCGTTGCAGTCATTTCCAAAGTTTTGTTTTCAAACTGTTTAAATTGTGTCTGTTTTAAATTGAGCAAACACAAAAACTGTCAGCATCCCATGACTTTAATGCGTTTTACATGTTCAAATTTATTGAAGAAGGCAGTTGGAAAACTTGGAAGTCGTTGACGCGCTGGAAACCGAGCTCTAATGGGCATATTCTGCCAATAAAATGTGTACAGAACACTATAAAAAGGTTTGGAGACCGGTCAGAAGCAACGCAGGAAAGCTTGAGTTCTTCAAAGACCGAGCGCACACACACTGCAGATACAGTTCTTTACATCCGTCCCTAAAGTCACTAACACCTACCAGAACAGGTTTCATGCCGTTTATGTAATTTATGCTGACAGCGAGCCTTCCAGTACTGGGACAAGATGACGGCCATAATACAAGTCAAGGCCAGAGAGTGGATTCTCATAATTGCTTCTTTGTTGCCTAAAACCCCACATTACACTTCTCTGACAAACAATATCTTGTTTGAGTTCTACCAAAAGATGAAGCATTTGGAGAGTTGGACAAAAAATAAAAATAGAAAAGTAGCATGTGACTAGCAATAAAAGTCTAAGTAGATTTGGAGCAAGGATGTTGCTTCACGCCTTAAGCTCAGGGTGGACAGACTGGACGCATCTGTCCAGAGTCACCACTTTAAAAAAAGTGACACATTCTGCTCATTCTGTGTCATCACGATCACTTGAAACTATTTACTTTTTAATGACTGGTCCTAACTGGTTTTGTCGAAGTTATAAGGGTGGGCGACGTTTCCTGTGCCGCAGGACAAACCCCAATAGTGGGATTTTTAGCATACGCTTTTGGCAGAGGGCAGCACTGAGGTGCCTTCAGGGAGAAACGAACCGGTTCTGTTGTCAAGACGTGTCATTAGACGCATCAAAGAAAAATAAACACCCCACACTGGCCCCGACCTGCAGGTAAATCATGCTCAGCTTTCACAAACACGTGTTGGTCGAATTTACATAACTGAAATAACAGGATTAACAAACAGACGAGGCTGTTTACTCAACAACGACCACTAACACTGAAAACATGACTACTGCTTCACGAGGGGAGTCTGAGAGGCATAATTACACAATGTGTTTGTTTTGCAAATCCCTCTAAAATACTACTAATGAATGGATGTATTACAGACTTGCAAGAAACAGGATTTCCTGAAATTTGCGTCCCACGTGGGGAACCTGGCAACCGCATCCACATCAAAGCTGCATTAATTGATTTCTGGCCACAAAAAGCACTGAAATAAGCAGCTAACCCGATACTTTAAAATGCTAATGTTTGCTTACACACGTCACATGTACGTGTAAGAGTCACGTCTCCATTATTTTCTTGAGAAACATATTCCCACAACGTTAAAAGGACTGAGTGGGATAGAAGCCAAAACCCACAGAGGTGCTTCTCATCACTTCAATTACACTCTTAAACTCAACTGCGAACTTTATGTATCAGTGTCATTTGGTCTGACCCTAATGAACACACAACCACAGCACCATGAAATAAAATACTTTAACACATTTCAGATGCCAACGCAAATATTCAGTGCACAGACTGCACCTGCACAACGTTTGTGCTACCACGTGGTTTTCCACAGTGCGGAGCCGAGATTCCAAATCAGTCAGCCTCGCCTCCAGCGCTGCCACTATCTTATTACAGATACCATTAACACTAATGGAGGCAGAGGACGAGCTAAACATAAGGCACCGAGCAAGAAAAAGAAGGAGAAGACAGGGAAGCCATGGCAGAAAGTTAAGATAGCTTAGCCGAAAAGACCAGAAAGCTACGAAATTAGCAGTGCTTTTAATGAGAGGGGAATAAGGTGCTTGAGTATTACAAGCGTGCGACCCTGAGGCCTCGAAGTAAGTTAGAAAAACAACAGTAAAGAGATAAAAGTGAGGAGAGTTGTTTAGCAAAAACGCTGCTGCGACCAGCAACAGACCAGCAGGAAACCTCGGTGACAGGAAGTGACGCGATACGCTGACCGTCAGTCAGCCAATCAATCAGGTTAGAGATTTGAAACGTTTTGTCTTGCTGAAATAATTATAAAACCTTTTCAAAGGCTGATTACACATTAGTTTCACATGTAGCGTTTGGCAGCTATTCAACCATCATCAGCACTTCTCTGCCACAAGTGCCCACATAAACGAAAAAGGTTCTTTTGTAGGAAATTACAATTCATGCTGGCCAATAATTAATACTAGTTAATAATAAACTGTCCCTCAGATTATCTCTGCTTAGATAAGGCGAAGGAAATGTTTCTTCAAACTTCAATCTGTTTAATACACCCAAGTTTCTGTGAATAAACAAACTTGTACGACTATGCGAGTATAATAGTCTATACGAGTATTCACTGAACAAAGACCAGCCGGTATAAACATGCATGTGGGACAACAAACTGTACAATTGTTCATTTGACAATACCTAACCCAGCTACTGTGCAGTATATCTGATGAACGATGACAGATGGGAGTGAAGGTTCCACATGATCCGTGAATGGAATTTGAACTTTGATGCTGTTCATATCTTGAACTCAGAAGTTGAACTCACACACTTTTACTTCGACAAGACAACAGAATACGAAGAAAGCTTTCAAACTAGTGAGACAGAGCGGCAGAGCTGACAGAAGGAAGTTACTCCAAGGGGAGGGGATCTACCGTAAGAGGCCGTGCCTTGGATCAATACAGGCCTACACGGAAAACGAGTACTCGAAGCACAAAGACGAAGACGCCAGGTGCACGTTGCATCTGTTCTCCCTTTGTCAATTCAAACGCAGGACACTGAAAATCTTTAAATCTTAGATTCAAGACACTACGCTGAACGCGCAAGACTTCGTCAACATTAGGATCTTCTGTCATGCAGAAACCAGACAAACTTCTTGTGCACAAATCCACCTCCAGGACTCAAAAAAGAAAAGAAAAGGCATAGGATCGGTTTCAATTTTCTTAATTGCATCCACGTTTCCCTCGCTTGTCTGCTCTGGGCATATGACGCATCCTTTAAGTCGTAAAGTATCAGATTATCTCAATTGGTAGCATTCTGGGTAGCCAAATAGAAGAGCACAGCTCGATACCCTTGTCAGCACAGATTTTGGGCAGCAGTCGCGTAGCTGGCAGGACAGTTTTCTAGAAAACGACCTTTGGCAAGAAACTGAAAATATGTAGTATAACCACAATCTATGTGTAATCACCCAAAACAACTTTCACATAGGGATCAACAGAGTATGTCATAATTAACATTCTCTCTGAACCATCATCTGCAGCGTCATCTGTTTCCGATTAGCACGATCAGCTGTCACTTAGACCAGAGTCATGTGATCCATTGTTTTGAACTAGAGTTTGTTAGGATGCACAGTTTTCACCATTTGCAAAACACTCAAGGAAATGCAGAGTTCAGTGATTACGCTTATGGTAAACGTTTATGAACGAAGTTCTGTTATGACGCCTCTAGATTTTACAGTTCCACAAGTATTTATTGCACATGTAGAGTCATAATTGCAGCTCAGTAAAACCGGTCCAGACACACATGGCCTGAAGGCGAAGGGTGAAGGGTTGAAGTGTCATTGTTCAAAGCAGACTTAGTAGAAGGCTGGAGGTGACGGTTCTCTGTAGATTTCACCGCCTATTAATTTCTCAATGGCCAAGGCAAGAGTTACACTGTAATTTGCACCTCCGCGTGTTAATACTTTAGTTTTGACAATTAAATGAACTTAAATTGAATTCTGCACAGGAAACTACCAGCGGTAGTTGCTGCGTGTCCTCAGAAGTCACCATTTAGAGCTGACCCAAAGCCCTACTGCTTATTTTTCCTAGACAGGATAAGTGCCAGGAGGAGACGCAAAGGCCAAACAGGGCTGTAAGCAGCTACAGCCAAAAAGGACTTAAACCACAAAGTGATCCACAAGTAACCTAATGATATACAGGTATGAGTAAATAATTACTGCTTTACGCAGACACACATCAGGTTTTATGTTGCTGTTACTATACACCTGGTTCGTGTACAGTTCGTGTGCCATTAAGAGATTACACAGACTCCACAAAGCACTAGTTTCCTTTGGTAAATTAGGTGCACAAGACTCGCTCTTATCTACACAGTTGTCGTCCTGTGCATTGCTTACATTCCAATGCAGCCTCTGGAAAACAGCAAGAACTAGATCGATGCTATTCAACTAGTGTAAATGTCTATAATCACAGCAGATTACATCCTACTTTCTCTAGTCAACAGGATGTATCGCTGCCAGTGTGACCAAGCAAAGGCAGCAACAGGATTACGTCAATAAAAATAAACACTACCTACAAAACACCCACGATCAAATCTACTACACAATAAATTACAGGATCCCTTCAGTCCTCATAATTTAGTTTTATGAATACGACCATTGTGTGGAGTGACACCCTGTTAAAACTGTGCTGACTCAGAGCTGCAACTGAAACAGAGAATTTAAAGACATTTGTGACTCGAAGGTAAAACAAATTCCTAGAATGGTTAGAAAAGCTTGAGGACAAATCAGAAACCTCTGACTTACAATGAGCCCAACTGCGACGCAAGCGTTGGAAGCGATAAAAATCTATGAAATGCAATTATACTGTTGAGATCCAAACATCCTACGAGAACCATAAGATATAGGGAAACAAACCTTTGACTGCAGTGCATGACAGCCTTTATTTAATTACACCATAATACGAATTAATCTGCAGACAACGTCTAGTTGTTTGGTAACAAAGGAGGAGTCTGCCGTTCTGCACGGCCAGATTCAGAGAAACCGACCTGTAAAGCCATTTATAGCAGACGTTCTAAAAATACTTGAGCTCAAGCGGCTCTGTAAGAAAGCCTGACCATTGTGCTGGCCCAGCCCACATTTTAACACTAATGCCATCATTTGTTTTCACAATCAACTGACCAATCAACATAAAAGATCATAAGTTTTAACTATAATAAAATAAAATAAATAAAAAAACACATCCAGCCACCAGTCCAGACTCTTCCAGTGACATTTGGCTGGTTCCGGTTACCTGCATTTAACATTTCCTAATGTCATAACTGCTTGATTATTTTATTTGTCATGCAATCTGCTTTAGTCAATTACCTTATGCTGCGTTCCAGATATTAGCATTTAGGCCTCATGGTCTCATCACATGACTTAATTGTTCCACTTTGGTTAGCTGCCGTATTGAGGATGAGGAGCCTTCCTCAGTCAATGCTGAGGCTCGTCATGAGTTTCCTATTCAGCATGTTTATGGACAGCTTGCAAAGGGACAAACATTTAAATATAAAACGTGTCAGTTGGAATTTAAAGCAGCAACAAAACCAACCAGTAAAATGAAAAGGTCACAGGGTCAGAGGTCACTGCTCTAGTAAACGAGATAACACTATAGCACCTCCTTGTCTCGACATGTTTAACAAGTTTGTAACTCATTTCCACAGATGTTTCAAAGTGTTTATTATTGCACATCATTTTACTAGATAATCCACACTGGTGGATTATCTAGTAAAATACCAAGACGAAGCAGAGGCAGAGGCCCTGTGCTCCTCCATACACCATGAGTGGAGTGGATTCATTTGCCCACCTTGCCCAGATGGAAGCCATCCAGGTGAGCCAGGACCAAGCTCCATCTACCAGGTCCCACTCTGGCCCAGGATGACCCACAGCGACTCAGCGTTAGCCCTCCACCCAACCCCACCACAGGCCTTGTGCACTTGCTGCTTAACATTGTGTGACAGTGATGTTTTCCTTGTGTGAATGTACCAAATTTACAGAATGTCACTGCTCTAGTTTAGGTTTCATATTTCATTTTAGCTTCCTGATTGGCAGCATTTCTGAAGGGCACGTCCCTGAAAACTTGACTTAACTCCAACACTAAATGTTCATCAGAAGGTAACCTGTCCTGGCATTTGGGCTCATTCTGTATATATAAAGTGCTGTGACTGGTTGACACCGCTGGTGTGAGAGCTCACACCACCACTACTTCAGGTTCAATCATCAAAAAAAATTGAATGAATATTCTGGAATGTCGAACTGGCAGGTGTTGATGCATTTCATCTGTACAAACTGTTTGTTTCGCTGTATCATAGACTCTGCATTAAAATCCTTGAAATAGCTGATGTTTCAGTAAAGAACTGCCAACAGGAGACCACTGATGTAACACACGAGGCTTCCTGTAACTCAAGCTGTAAAATTGGTTTTGCATTTTGATCAGTTTGTCTGATCACAAAAATGTAGCCAATAAAAGGTAATAATGTACTGCACGATGTCTCTAACAGAATGTCTTCCCTTCTGTCAGATACAAATGCTGTAATACAGTTTAGAGAAAAAAAAAACTTCCTCTTAGTGTGAAATACGAGCCCTGAATTTAAGATAGTTTAAATATGTAAATATATCATTTTTATGCTTTTATTAGAAAAAAGCACTGGTTAAAAAAAACCTTGTACTGTCTCTGTCCACGTTTTTCCTGTTCAACGTCTTGCCAAGCCAACACTCACCTCACTGCCAAACCACAATAGTCCCAATTTTGCACCCTCAGTACATGTGAGATGTAAAAAATGCCCCGTGGTGATTTTCAATATGCCCCTGACCAGATAAATTCCATGTTTTAATAAAAGTTGTAACCAAAGACGCTGCAACTTCGGTTTCACTGTGACCTTTGGGACCAGGTCAGCAGTGGGTAACCTCCAGATGACACAGATTATCATTAAAGCTACCATGGGTTTTGTTGTTGGGGGTGGGGCAAGGTATGTGCCGACTGCTATGTCTGATTTCTTGAGGTCATGAACCGTTCAGGGCAGATCTGTTAAGAGCAGAGACTACAGTACACAGATTAAGTTAAACCTACAGGTTTTAGGCGTTTGCTTTTAAAAGCTGAGCTTGGGTCGTATACAGACGGGTTTGTTTCATCTAAAATGAACTACGGCTTCCTCACAACAACTGTTAAAATCCACCAAGTGCACATACAGTTATTCACTCTAGTAATAAAAGCACAGCACATTTGTTGTTCAGCTGTCTGCATCAATGCTTGTGTTTGAAAATTCCCCCGTTGGTCATTTTGCTTAAGTCCGTGCTGGAAAACATCACATTTGTTGCTGCAGCTTTGAAAAGAGGAAAAAAAAGTCCTTTGAGCATCTGTGTCTGCCATGTGTTAGCAGTAATCACTACCCATCATGCAATAGTTCAGGGTCAAATGAAACGTGCGTTTCAAAAACGCTGCCCACCACCTGTGTCCTTGTGTGTGTGTGTGTGTGTTAGTAACCAGGGAGCTTGTAAACCACGGACGGAACATTTTGTCACTGGACTCAGATCATCAGACATAGTTGGACATAATATTGCTTTAGATGTCACTAGGATGTTAAGGGTTTCGCCAAAAGTCTACTTAAGTCTACTTACTGACAATGGAAACCTACAAACCCATTACTTTAAGCTTTAATGTCTGAAGGGTGAAGAGCCTGTTTAGCATCAGTCTGGAATCAATTCAGGCTCTGAATCCAACTGATGCTGTGCAATGTACACATTCCCTTAGATACAAAACACACAAGTGAGGTCTGACAAAGCTGCAACTGCACAAAAGCTGATGGCACAGATTTAGACTTCAGATTTCATAACTGCTTTTGGTTAATGACCCACAACAGAGGGACTATTTTTAACACTTCAATAATCCCTGTGTGGAAAATCTGACATTACAGCATCTGCAATAAAACTAACCAGAGTAAGAAGTAAAATTCTGAATATAATGTATATAATCTACAAAGTATTTCAACTGAGTATAGAGCATCTTTGCACAATTCAGTATGTGCAGAGGTAAACACCCTCAGACTTGTTGACACTATGAATGAAAACAAGTTTCTCTTTCCCAACAGTTGTCACGACATGCAGAAACGCTCTCATTAGCCAAACGTCAAACAAAAAACCTGAATTTAACCTTTAAGCAAAAAATGTGTGCTGCCAGTTGTGTCTCCTGAGTTTGGTAAAACTATGAACCCACACAGAAGTATTTCTGCAAACGAACTGAAATTAACACTGCTTGGCAAGCTACCAAATACCCACGAAGATCTTTGCGCTGTTTGCGTCGCTGTGTGCATGCATGTACATGCCGCTGAGCAACCATTTCCCTCGTCTCGCTAGAGCAGCGCTATCCTGAGCCAGAAGCAGATAGAGGAGACGCAAACTAGGATCGTACAGGTTTCCATTTTCTAGACTTTGCAACAGCGTGAGCCCGTTTCCATTGTGGTTGGTCATCTGCTCCTACCGTAGCTGCGTATCGAATGGTTGATGTGCTTGTCAGATACCATAGCAGCATAACACTTCAGCGGAGTCATGTTTGCCCTAGAGATGGTTCATATAGCTACACTTACAGGGAACCAGATGTAAATCCATGTCAGGCCCGGGAACATCCCAATATGAGGATAATCATAAGCATGAATGACTTAACTGCTTCAACTCTAAACATCTTCCCTGATGAGAAAGTCAGATCAGTCCACGTTAAGTTTATGACCTAGCAGCTATAACGTTAATTCAAATTAACCCAGTGACAGGTGATGACATTCTGTCTCCATCAAAAGACCTGGATGGCTGCAGAACAAGCCACCCAACGTCTCACCTTTACGTCTTCCACTCAGCCACATCTTCTGACTGATGTTGTTGAACGAGATCCCAACTGTATCTTACTTTTAAAGCCCTTAAACCATTTTGTCATGCCAGACCTCAAAATGGGGCTTTTTAGATGAAATGGGTGCTGAATTATTTGACCTACACATCTTTCAATTAACTTGATAGTATGGGACTATTTTCCAGTGCATTCAACACAGCGGCCAAAGGTTCACAAGAGGTTGCAACGCGGAAAGATGTTGGTTTTTGTTTTTTTAAAGAATCCATCCACATTGTTAGAGAGACTATAGTTCATGAAGAATTTAAAATGTTCACTGTCAAAATGTCACTATGCAAAATAAACTGCAGGACTGGTTTGCTATCTGGCTTCCACCACATAGTTTAAATTACAGTGATGTGACTGCAAAACATTAAACGTGTCATTTGATTAACAGAGCGGCTTTGTAAAAACTAGAAAAAAAACCCAACTAGAAAGATGAATCTGGCTCCAATAGACCGGGAACGTAAGCCACCATATACAGCAAGAGTCCCATAGTTTCACGTGAGCCTTCATTTGGCTCCAAAATGATTAAAAATCTCAGATGCATTAATCTTAGTGACATTTCAGATCATAAAGAAGATCAAAACACCCTAATCCAACACGAACATGAACTCAACTCTGGCTGGAAAGACACTGCCAGTGTTTAGATCTTCTCATTCTCAAATACCATTCACAACAGCATCTGTCTCCAAGGTCCGGAAGATGGCGAGTAGCTGAAATGACTCAGGACAGTCACATGCAAATCAACCTTTCAGCTGCATGTGCAACACATGCATTAACTACTATAGAGAAATGTATGTATCTATGTAACTGAACTGATGGCTGGGGCATCATGTCCACTTTAGCTAAACATGCATCTACATTAATTAGAGCGTTTAAAACCAGTTCAGCTGTAAAACAGGATCTTTTGCATACTTTGTGCCTTTACTTTGAATATCCATAACTGAATTACTGTCTCCTGCCACAGCTCTCGACATTGGATGGCAGCATTTGTCGGAAGAAGAGATTTAGTTCTTTACTTTTTATCACAAACAGGAAACCATTAAGATGGAGGACTATGCATCTCAAACAACCCCCGGTACGAGTAGATGATGGCATATCCTGCAGCAAGGCGACAAAACCACACTGTTCCCATTTTGAGCACTTTTAACGTAGCTAGATGACGTTGTGTTGCCAGCATTTTTTGTGTATGTAAATAAAACCACAATAACGTCTGGATGTGAGCTGAGGCTACAGAAACGTAGCAAACAGCCTCTTTAGTACTTAGTATGTTGTTTATGACTGTGCTGAATAAACCAAATTCGGCAATAGCTACTTTAAATTTCAGAATAAAAGACGCTATTTCAGTAACGTCCTCTTGTGGCACTTAAATTTAATTCAAACCTAGAGCAGAAGTAAACTATTAAATAGGACATGTCTGAACTGCTCGCCCGGTTTAAGGAGTGTTCTGGAGAAAGCCAGATCTATGTCAATCTATGGTCCCAGACCGTGGAACTGGTTCTGCACAACTGACACTAAATGGCTTTTTCATAAGAATTGTTGCATACATCACTAAATGCTTTACTCGTCCTGAAAGAAATACTGACAGGTTGCTACAGTAGGTCTAGGATTAAGTCATTAAAGAAAACGAGTGTACACGCTGTAACAAACAATCCGACTTCCCCCGAGACATTCCTGTCTGAGCTCAAAGCTTGTTGTCAAAACACTTTTGTGTAATTACTGGGAACATGTTTTCTATAAACGGTCGGCTGAATCCTACAGTTAATATGAAGCAAAACCAAATTATAAAACACAAAACAAAAGACCTCACCCATTAGTCAGGTCATGATCATCTTTCATCTCAAGATACGCCTATTGTAATTATGGTTAATAAGCCTCAGTTAAAAGGAAAAGGACGGTGTAATGAAAACCGAGTGATGCCCTGTCCATGGTGCTGAGTGCACAACCACCACAACTGTCACAGTAAATCAAGAAAGGCATACATTTTTGGGGGGTGTTTACTTCTGTCACGAGAAAGAACAGCCTGTTCCACATGGATTTGACTAATGAGCAACGTGAATATCACAACATTCATCTCCTCCACCTTTTTTGGTGCTGACCAACTTGGAGGCTCATTGTGACCCAATTAGGACTAATAACTGCTTCCAGCCTTCTGCACTGCCTGGACTAATTCAGTGTGGTGTACCTTAGAGGAAAGCTGCACAAAGCAGCTTAGGAGGAAACGAACCTGCACCACCTTTCGGCCTAATCGCCGATCTGTTAGTTTACGACGCATTTTGGACAAGAATTTCTTTCCCCCTCTTGAGTTTCTTGCAACGCCCACAATTTGGAAAGCTTGCTTCAGGATCATGCACCATCAGGATCATGAAGTCGGCTTTTGTAACAGACACACACACTGGAAACTTATAGGTCAAATAAAATTCTGTTTTTTGACCCAGAGCACCCAAAACAGCAACACTTCCAAGTAAAGGTTACATAAAAGTGTTACATTTACGGGGGCAGTCACTTTTAAGTTGTGGTTATTTTAACAACTCCAAGACGTTCAGCTCTGGCTGGCACAAAGCCAAGATGAGTCACGTTTCCAAAACCCAGAGCAGGTAATGACCTCTCCAATACTGTACTTCATGTTGAAGTTGCCTCTTCACTTAATGAACCCTCGCATCTGTCAATACAACTCAATCCAGATTAGATTAGTAATCCCATTAGATTTGTGCCAACTGAGTTGCAAGGCTAGACAACCATAGTAAATTTACATCTGTGCAACTGGCCTGTTCTTGACCGGGTGACGATCTTTGTGCCAGACTTGGCATTTGTCCCAGGCACATTGCTTTCACATATGGCATCGTGTGCGAGTCTCTTGCTCCCTTTGCAACTGACAAGTTTAGTTAAAGGCTTCAAACAAGTACGTATACATTTTAAAAGAACATAAGCAGCCTGTTGCTTATTAACAAACATTTTGTGTGCCTTTACGCTTTCTCTGTCTCCAAACACATGAATACTATTCAGTTAACTTTTTAAGAGTGAACTCCACACATTTAAAACCTGGAAATCACAGTTCTACCAACTCAGACCTGATACTCATTTCTACATAGGTAAACATGGGTTAAGTTTGCTCAGGTAATTTAGTGGTGATTTGAGCTTTCCACCGTAGAAACTGCATGTACACTGGATTTGTCTCTGCCTGCCACCTTCATGTTGTCCTTTGTTTGTTCCGTCTACACACGTATTAACACTAGAATAACACTCCATAGCATTTGGCCTCAGGAGTTTCCTCTGAATACACCAAAATCCAAAGTGAAAGTCAGGCTCCAACACGTGCAGATGAATATGCAGGGCATGAAGTCAGCCACCAAGCGGCTATGTATACAATTTAGAATTAGAGTTCTTTAAAAAAACAGAAGAGGAAAAACTGAATCCAACTGATGTAACGTAACCATCACAGGTAAAGACCTTATGGATGTACAGCAAATATGCAGTGAGTTTAAACGGTTAACAGATTGTTGGCTCAAATGTACCTGTGTTCTTTTTAAAAAGGAGAACTGTGCTTAATTTCATTATCTACATTCATTTAAAGGCTACAAAGGATTTAGAAATGCTTGTATAAATGATGCATTTGCATTTGAAAAGCAAAGGAAAACAAACAATACTTTAGGGGATTAAACCTCAGACCTTTGTTGCAAGATTTGCCTGAGGGGACTAGTTTCTTAAACTGTCAGAAGAAGCTGACGGGATAATATGGGCTGTCGGATGTACTGTAAGGATGAACTTTTTGAAATTAGAAAGAGCAACACAAGATCATCAAAGCCGCTTAAGGAAATAATCAGACAATGCCACAACACTGACAAGCTTTCATTTAAACTGGTACAACTCAACCCTTACCACTACCTGATCGTAGCATTCACTTTAACCCAATTAACCTTCTCCTCAGTCATTATCCACACAGCAGAATAAGACACGGCACACCACCAAAAAAAAAACAAAAAAAAACACAACACGACCAAACTAAAAAAAAAAAAAAAACACGACACACCACCAAAAAAAATAAATAAACATGACACACCAAACTAAAAAAAAACCAAAAACACGACACTAAACTAAAAAAAAAAAAACATGACACACCAAACTAAAAAAAAAAAACAAAAACACGACACTAAACTAAAAAAAAAAAACACAACACACAACCAAACTAAAAAAAAAATACACGACACACCACTAAACTAAACTAAACGCCACAAAGCCTCTGAATAATGAGAATCTGGTCTCAGTTTAATTGATGGAGCGACTTGTTTCTTTCTTTAGCGGCTCCTGGGCCGAGCATCTCTTCAGATCATTTTTCAGGCAGCATTAGTGTCTCTGCTTCCGTGTGGAGCCGTTTGGCTTTAGATGACTTCAGTGGCTCGGTAGCGTTCAGAACTTTCTCACTCGTCTTGGTGGTTTTTCTAAGTAACGCTGCCTGTTTCTCTGTCTGTTCACGCGTTTCAACTGAATCGTCTGTTGTTGTTGTTGTGAAGTTTGCCGTCTTGTCTGGAGATGTTCAAGTTTACGCTGAACCGTGTTGGACAACGTTTCCTTCACACCAGTCAATTCCCAGTAAAAGTCAGTCCAAAGACAAGTTCAGCTTGTTTGCCTTCACCTGAAGCAGGACTGTGTCCTATGAACCGTTTAGCAGTTCATCCAGCTGGTGGCAGTGGGAAGTTCAACTGTCCTCTGTGGCAGCGTTTCATTGTTCTGCTTGATTTGACTTAGATTCCTCATGGCACACTTACGTGCACACAGGTTGGGAATCACTGCACTAGACACTCTACATATTATTTGCAGACAATATTTCGTTTTCAAAACATGTTTAGCCAAAATTAGGTGAAACTGAATTTTTCATTTCATTTCCCACCGCACACCTGACATTTAAACAAAACTTTTGGGGATAGCAGGGGTTACAGAAGCGCTGTACAGCAGCTTCTGTGTATTCACTTCAAATCAAAAGCATCTTTCACAAGTTCCAAAAAACTTGCGACCAGAACCCAAAACTCGGGTGCGTGCTCAGGTGTGAGTCTGCATGTAGGGGTCTTATCCCACAGGTGTGGTGCATAGCGGGCCAGCAGCTCACCGTCGGTGACATGGATGCGTCTTTGGAGTCTCAGATGTCCTCAGTAAATCCTGCGTCCAGCTTGCTGGGCCAGGGAAACCAGACCTACGGACAAGGCCAATATAAAACTGCATTTGTGCTTTACATGGATTCAGATCATAAATAATATGTAGTAGTTCACAGAATCAAACTGACTCTACTCTTTAATTTGTTAGGAAATAAACAACACATACAGAAACAACCTCAGCATTTGAGTCTAATCATTTTAGCGAACACACTTGTATAAGTGAAAACATGTGCATCTGAAATCAGACTGAATGGCTAATGCACTTACCCGGGTCATTCCACTTTGCCTCGGGCTAATTAGCTTCGAGCTAGCGGCCCTTTACAGCTCTAACCATGTTAGGAGAAGCTAGACGGATTTGGACGAACACGAATTAGCAATTGCGCTCGTGCAATTACGGGGCGCTAATGATGTTAGCATCACTCAAAGGGATTTATTATGACACATTAGCATTATTAGCTTAGCACTGCGCTAACACTCACTGTGCAGCGAATGAGAAAATGTGATTTGAGCTCAAACCGCAGAAGAAGCGCGTTCAGCCTCACTGGAGGTTTGTATTTAACGCAGCAACACAAGCTTCACATGAACCATCGCCACCGCGGTTACTGACGCCCGCATTCCCACCTGGGGAGCTGCCACTTAGCGCTTCCGGTTACAGCTGGCGCGTGACCTTTCACCTTGACCCCCGTGACCTCTAGCGGCAACGTAGCAGCGCTCGCTCACTGATTGGCTCGGACCAAAAGCTCGTCACCTGAGCGGCTACAGCTTCCGCCTTCATTCAACTCGCTCCAGTCAGGATCCAGTTGAGACGCGTCTGTCAGAAAAGTCCCACAACAGACGTTTTCGATCTTTTTACACAACATTAAACATTCTTAAAACAATAACCGTAACGTTAAGCTTGTTCTACTGGGCTTTGAAATGCACATCTACCATTTTGACTTTTGAATGAATTAAACACAGATTGTCACGTGTTTAGCCCTTGATCATATTTTCTGTTTAGCAGCTAATTACCTGGAATTCAACACAAAGCTTTATAGATATTATTTGATACTTGTGTGTAAATTGATTTAAAATTTCCAACAAAGGTCTAAGTAAATCAACTAAACTCAACTAATTCAGTTAATTTGGAAAAAGTTTTATAGCACAAAGAGCTTTATTTGTTTGAAAGACTACATGAAGGAATTTCCAATTGTAAATGAAAAAAATCTGTTAGTTGCACACAACTAATTTTAATAATTACGTATTTTATTAATATATATTGAATCAGGTCTTTGCCCTCCTTGTACTGTATTTATAAGCAGGTGTGGGCATTTACACATTTGAGAGTGTAAATGCCCACACCTGCTTGTAATTAAGTGTGTGCTGCTGATTCTGATGTTTGGGGATTTTATTTATTATAAGTACAATTAACACTGAGCAAAAATCATTTTCAAATACAAGAGAAGAACCTCTCACTGTAACTGGAAAACAGTGTCAAATGCTCAGAAATGAAATATTTCATCCAAAGAAAACAATTTTAAATCAGTGAGAATTTATTCATTGTTCAAAATCATACACACGTTCCATTGTAATGCAGTTTCACAGTTTCGCTTCTCTTAATTTCATACTCGCTAACTACTGCTTGACTTGATAATAATAACGTCCCTTCGTCCGCTCAGGGTCCAGGCTGCCCTGGGAACGTTGGCTCTGGGCTGCTGGATGCGTCCTGATTAATCTTGTAAGAAGGGAGGAAGGGCAGGTACTGGAAACATCGAAACCGTTTCAAAACGCCGTTGCAGAAAGCGATATCATAGCATGACTGGTCACATGTGTTTCTGCTTTCCTCTGGTGCTTGGTGCCGCCAGCTCAGAATGCCCCGCTCTTTGTCAGTGCCTGGAAAAGAAAAAACACATTGGGAGATGATAGTGTTAGGCCTCGCTGGGTATGGTTTTTGATGTTCTATTAGGTTTCCTACCTGGAATTGTGTTATCCAGGATGAACCCAAAGAACCCTCCAATGAACATGTGTGTGGTGAAGAGCACTAAAATCATTTGATCCAACTCTTTTATTCCTGCAGAGAAGAGAATATACAAACGCTAAGTGTTACCAGTGAGTAGCAGGGGAACGGCAGTGAGAGCGGTAGAGTACGAACGTCGCTCCGGCCTCCTCACATCAGGTCAGAAAGCAGGTTTAGGCTCGGCATAATAAAACACAAAGAAATACAAGCTCCCGCAGACCAAAGCTAACGGAAAGGGGAGCCTGGCAGTAAATCTATAGGACAGGATAAAAGCCAACAGCGCGCTGGACAGACCTTACACCTGCTGACCTGCAGACAACTCATATCTGTGTTACTGCTGTCGAGCTATGGAATGAACCATATATTTAAAATGTAAACTTTGTTTGCATATCCTCGCTCTAGCATTTCACACTGGTCACCCAACATGTGCACAAATGCTGGAATCTGCTTTGTCCCGTCGAGATGCTTCCCCTAACTACCTTAAAGCTCCAACAGGCCACCAGGAATCACACTGGGTGTAGCCTGATGTCCTCAAAGTGTTCTGGTATCTTTACACCTTTGTATTTCAGCTCCAGTTGATGCTGATTCGTATCATTTCTTGTGACACGATGCTCAGACATGCTACAGATTAAACAGTAGCTGTTTCCTGACACAGAATCTGCATCTCAGAACAGAATTCTTCAGATGCGTTTGATTGTTTGATGTGAGCATTGTAAACATGTTGGCGGCGGTTCTCCCGTATTGCTGCAGACAGGAATGTCAGCGATGAGCATCTGAAGCCCGGGCAAAGCCAAAACAACGTGCACAGTTAAACAGAAGTTGAGCAAGACTTTGTATCATTTCAAAAACAAATCTTTGACTTTTCTTTTCTTTATTTGCTGTTGTTGTCGAGCGTAAATCAACAACAGCAGAGGAAACTGTAAACACTGAGAAACAAACGGAAGAGCACAGCGGAGCCGAGGTCTGACGTAGACGGGTCAGTCCCTGCCGGAACCAGACCACTGAGCGAGCTCTTCCTGTGTCCTCCCTTAGCAGGACCACTCACAGAATACAGAGCGCCATTGACTGTGTGGACGTCCGTACGTCAGACGCCTGCTTTCATAATGCCCCTCAGGCAATAAACTGCCTAATAAAATTGTGTCGAATTGAATCAAACTACAAACAGCGATGACGCTGTTCGACTCTGAGCGCTCTTGTTCAAAGAACTCGCCTCAACCCAACACACACAAGGAGACGCACACACAAGTAAACACACACTTTCTGCCTAATGGTGCAGTCAAAAGTTCAAGGCACTAACTGACTAAATTTCTAGTTCCACAGCTTGAACTTCTAATGACGTCTGGACGAGCAACCGTTTGTTTACAGAGAGCTCCGACAGGTTTCTTCTTGTGTGGAGCCATCAGCTGAGTGTGAAACCTGAGGCCGAGCAGATTACAGCCAAGCCTGACATGGGGACTAGCCAAGAGGATTGGGAGGTAAGCAGCCTAGACCTGAGAAAACCAGACAAGCCCTCATGCCCAGTGTTAAACTCTGGATTAGCAGTTTCCTGTGAGACACTGGCATCACATGACTCTTAGGATCAAGGTATTATGTCTACAGAGAAGAGCTGTTTAATCTTGAGGACTGCTCTTTTGACGGCGCTTCATGGGAAGCAGGCATGAAGATGCTGATGTGCCACCAGAAGCAGCGAGTCATCAGCTCAAAGCTTGTTCCGATCCTTCAGCCCCACGTGGTCTAAAGTGGGCAATGATTTTAGATTTAGCATGTGTGTATTTGTTTTTACAATTTCAGGTGGTGAATTGCATTTTTATTTTTATTGCTTAGACTTTTAGGTGCCAGCTTGCTTCTGGCGGCCTCCGCTCGTTCCTGACCACCAAGCAGCGTCGCTAATGAAGTGACAAAGACATAATCCACTGGCTTTTTAATAGCAGCCGCTGCCATTTGTGAACCATGGAGCACAAAGCCAATTCAGAGCTACCAGTAAACCCAGATTAAACAGTGATTCAACTCGGGTGGTAATGTGTGAGAACTTTGCCCCCTCTAACCTCAGCCCCCCGAGGTTCTCATGGGTGTAATTGTTTGAGCCCCAAAACAAAAGCTGAGCAATAAATGTCCACGCACCAAAACGTGATAATCACATCAGTCTGTGTTCTTGCTCTCAGAGGCCCCACTCACGGCTGCACCGAGCCGCCCTCACTATGGCTCAGAACCCAGGATGCATCCTGCAAAAAGCGGCTTGAATCACCCGCAGGGCCTCACTTTGCTATTAATATAGGACCCTGTTATTTTTAAGCTGCCATCAGACGACCTTTGTCAAACAGTCGGATGATCATGACAGACTCAGATGCATCCTGGCTCAGCGCTGGGCAGGCTTCAGGACGCTTCAGGCTGGAGCAGGACATAGGGACACAGTCGCTCTGCACTGTGTTGAAAATGCGTCAGCTCGTGCTTCAGTGCGCTCATGTGTCCTGACACATGCACAAATAAGGCAAACTGCTGCAGAAAGCACATATTGGGAGCTTCCCCTATAATGGACACACAAGCAGCTGGTGTTTGTTCCAGAGACCTGCACCACTGGACCGTTGCCAGTCAAAAACCCAGCAGCAGTATCGTAATTAGTAACTAAGCCACAGAAACAAAAACGTGTGTGTTTTTATTTGTCGTCAACCTGTTCCAGGAGCCGTCCTGTGTGACTCGCTCACGCTCTGCATGTCCCCGGTTCTGTGCTAACCGTACGTTCCCCGGGCAGCTAATACTGCGTAAAATCAAGAAAAGCCTGTTTGAATCACACCTACAGGTTCACACTGACTGCACCCATATTATAAGTAAATATGACACCTCAGCCTAATACCCCCAATGATAACAGGTAAAACGTTCTGTGGGAAAAATGATTCTCTCGAGGCGTAAAAGCCCCACCAGCGCCACCTAGAGGTCGAACTGATCCTTACACTAAACTGGACCCACGCAGCTGGCGTTTCTGTCCTGCAACGGGCCATTTATAGTAAATCAAGCAAACAGGGAACCACCGAGAGGGTCGTCTAAGAAGGATCTCTCCTGTCCTTGCACCTTTCAAATCGAAGCTTAAGACTAAAGGAAAGCAAGTGTTTGCCATCTGGGCCTGTGGGATTTGGGAACACCTTGACCTTAGGAGCTTAGGCTGGCAGAACCACTGCCATCGTTTCAAGGGTAATCTGTAAGCGAAGCAGTGGGAGCGCAAAGCCACCCACTCGCCGAGAGGAGCACGTTGAGCTCGTCGTGCACGTTCACCTGTGTCAATGACGCCGGGGTTGGAGTGAAACCACGTGGGTAAGACGAGGCCGCTGAAGGTGGAGAAGCCAAGAATGAGGAGGTTACGCGAGGAGTTCAGGTCCACATGCTGGAGGCAGAGAACGAGAGAGAGGCCAAATGAATTCCTGTTAAATCACTCACTCTCACATCTTTGTGGTCAAAGTTGAGCAAAACGTGATTAGGAAAAAACTCTGAAGACGACCTAAACTGTAATTCAGTCACTTAGAGTTTAGTGGTTTGGAAGATCCATCCGCTCCACACATCTAAAACCGAATCCCTCAGATTCTGGCTCGGGTCGACTGAACGTACCTGAGAAAGGAACTGAGCTGAGGTCAGGACAGAGAGAGAGGAAATGAGCAGCAGTGGGAAGCTCTGAGTTACAACTGAAGGACTGATGTTTTCCCAGTTCCCCGTTTTACTGCTTCTTAACGGAGCGTTCTAATGTTAGCGTTGTAAAGTGTGCTTTTAATGGGAAGACCTGCTCTGGAGCTCCTGCTTTAATCACACACAAATAGCCTGTGCCAGAAAACAGGATTACAGTTGAACCCAGTTCACCTGACCCTCAGTTGCCCGATTCTTGAACTGTGTCCCAACTTCAATGGCCTAAAAACGCTTCCCACCCTTGGGAAGGCCGTCACAGACGCACCATGGAGCCCTTTGGTGGGCCAGCTGTCAGAGAGAGGAACTATAAATTACAGAACCTAACTGAAAATCACTCGCTGCTTGCTTGAATCACTTCCCTTTTTAGCACTTGGAGCTTTACTATAAGCTGTTTTATAACTGATCCCCGCAGGAATCTGTTGTGTTTGCTTGTATTTGAGGTCACGGGGTCAGCAGCTCTGGAGCCAACTATAGACCTAGTGTCTTGCAGTGTTGGTTCTCCAGGGAGGCGACGGGAGCCTTGACACTCCCTGCCAGATGGATCTCTGCACAAACTTTCACTAACACATGACGTTAGTCACTGAAAAGTGTTTACCTGTAGATTTGATATCCCCACTGCTGCAATCATTCCAAACATAACAAGGAACATTCCGCCGATGACCGGGTCTGGGATGGTGATGAAAACTGCTCCGAACTTCCCAAAGACCCCCAGGATGATCATGAGAATGCCAGTCGTCTGGAGGACCAATCTGCTGCCAACCTGCCACAAAACGATCGCAAGGAGTCGTTATCAAGTGCGAAAGACGTGGGCTACTCCACCGCTTCCCACACGGCAACGGTATTTTATCAAGAAGCGAAGCATTTCGAACATTTCGATTCCATCAGTTCGTGCGTGTGACAAAACAAAGCTCCCGTCCAACCTGCAGAGTAAATGAAACATTCAGTGGCAGCTCAGGTTTTTAATCTGTGTTGAACCAGAGTCGTTGAAAGACAGGCTGTTATTCTAGACAGACTTTACCTCATCTAACAGACACAGTTTGGCTCAGCGTGAGGCTTTTCTACCTTGCATGCTAGTAACTTGAGTAGAACAGGCACATTACTCAAACCCGTAACTTATTAAGGTTTGGTTCCTCCAACTTTGAACAGGCGAGACTCATCAAAATACCAGACAAAGGCAGGCGAAATATTTCAACGGCCTTTTTGAAAGTGATCAAACAAACCAACTGAATGAAGGAGCCTGCGTCTGCTGAAAGAGGCCCCATCAGTACCTACAACGACTTCAGTGTGTCCCGAAGCAGAGGAGGAAACTCCTCTGCCGAGCCTTGGGCTACAAACCAATAAAACAACATTTCAAGTCTGAAATTAACACGACAGCTGCAATCAAACACATTGAAAAATTTACTTTAATAATAAATGATGCAGCTTTTTCCTTATTGTTTATTTCTAACCCTAAACCTAATTACATTTCACATTTATAAATGATACCTTTATGCTGCTCAGAATTTCTACCACACCTTCTAAATTATTTACACTCTCGCTTTCGACTGGAACTGACAAAGGAAGATCACGGTGGGTAGGATGTGACCCTTTTAGGAGCTGAGCCTAAAAAAGCCTTGGAAGGTTTTCATTGTAATGTACCGGCATGAAACAAAGCAGAGGGGCAGTACCAGAAAGTGCTATTGCAGCTTTGTGAAATCATCAGTGGCTGAGGCATGAACTGACAAGTGCTTAGCCGTCAACGTTCATTAGGCTGCTGCAGCCAAACATATCCTGACACTGAGAGCATTAGGTTTGGATGTACTAAAAATAGATGATGTGTTTACACAATGCATGTTCGTGGCATCATTCAGGTTTACATTACATATGACATTACAGGATATTTGAGGCTTCTTTGCAGAACAATTACTATTTCGCAAAGAGCCATCGTTAATGCTGCCAACACCAGACGATGCCACTATACAGAGTGAAGACGTTTCCACGTACAGGTGATGATTCAAATGCCCCAAAGGTCTAAAATGAGTCAACAAAGAATCTGGCCTCTCTTCCATAATTTACTCTCCACCTAATCTTCATGCAGACACATAAAGACAACATTTATTATCCACGATTTCATGGGAGTTTATGAAAATAAAAGCACCGCTACTGTAAAAGAACTTAAATCTAAACCTGTGTATATTTTATTGACAATGACTTATTATTTGATCTTCCACTGGGCATTCAGCCATGAAACCAATAACCAAAGATCACAATGCATTGTGGTTAGAATGTGACCCTTGCATGACTCTCGCTAAGCTCTCGAAGGGTTGAGCTTTCAAAAGTTCACATAAGTTTTGATTGTAATTAATCAGCACTAAAGACAACAGCTGGGATTCTTCTGAGGGAGTGCCGCATGGAAGTTATCCTAATGCTCAGCTAGACCTCAAAGTGACCGACTGGGGCGCGGACTGACGAGTCTCCATCAGTCAAGGTAGAGTCAACTGATCCTGCTGCTGAAAGAAACAAAAGAAAACAGACACAATATGACACTGACAGCACTGGCTGTGGATGTTTGCGGATGTCAAACAGACAGGCTGCACAGTTAACATGTCCAGATGTGCAAAGCCGGCATCTTTCAAGTTATTACAAAGGAGAAAGGTTCAAAGAAAACAGTCAGATGTGTTTCCTTGTTTGTCTCTGCACCAAAATTCCATAAACCCATGCATTATGATTTATGTAACAATAACTGGTCAACTGGTTACTAAGGCTGCTTACACAACAGGTTAATATAGTTTTCAGCCTTTTACAGAGTTTCCCATGGCTGCTAGACAACACAGCAGCATGTTAAAGTGTGCGTGTGGGGTGGGGGGGTCACAGTGTACCTTGGTGATGCCAAGCGCAGCAATGTTCTGGCTGTAGGAAGTGGTGCCATTCCCAGTCCCCCACAGTGCAGCCAGGATGCAGCCAATGCCTTCCACAGCGATGCCTCGGTTGACGGCGTGCGTCGGTGGTGGAGGGGCGCCAGACAAGCGGGCACAAGCGTAGTAGTCGCCGATCGACTCCATGGTGGATGCCAAGACTCCTGCCATCATGCCCAGCACAGAGGACACGCTCACTGTGGGCGCGCCCCATTGTCCTACGAGACCGTGTCCACATGTTCACACTTAGAGACTACGGGCGACTTTGTGCTAGAACTCGTCAACACGCTTAATATTCTCCATAAACCCAGAGGAAGTGGGTTCATGATGTATATTTCTCCAACACGTCCGAGGGATTTATAGGGAAGCAGTGGTGCACATCTGTCAGACCAAAGCTTTAACAGACTGCATGCTGACTCTACGCGACGTGTGATACAAAAGAATCAGAACAGATCCAAATATCATGCCAGGATTGTATTTGCTAACATTGTGTAAGAACTGAACACAGTGGACCTTAGACGTTCCTGGGCCTCCCTGTTTACCGCATGTGCTGCAAGTACGAAAAGCACACAGAAACAGAGTACATGTAATTACTAAGTGTAGCCCTGGATCGACGTGTTATGTGTTCACGCTCACCTGGGTAAGGCACGTGGAACCAAGGAGAGTTTGTCACTGCGTCGTGGTTGATGTCAGTCCTGGCTAAGAAGCCGTATTCACTGGACTTTGAGGGCAGGACGTCAAAGATGGTCAGTAAGAAGCAGACCAGCCAGCCGCCACACATCCCAAACAAAGCCTATCAGATGGAGTGTGTCAGTCAACTTAAACAGAACTTCAGCAGCTTCCAACCTACAGTGAATGATAGTGAGTGTAGCTTTTCCATCAGTCTATTTGGGTGAGAATCATCTGCAGCGTCGCTGAAGTCGAGCCCAGTGTTTCGTTATACTGCAAAACACATCTACTGTAGTTTCATTTGTACACAGATTACACAGAAGCACGTAGGTGGACAGGAGGAAGACAAATTGAGCACGGACACTTACTGATGAATAGAAAGCACTAGCGACATGTTTGTTCTGCTTATGAGGTTTTGCCAACTTTTACAAAATGTGTCATTCAGCTAAAATGTGTGAAGCTGATGTTTCTGTCACCTCTAATCCTAATTGAATGATTCACAACTGCATCAGCATCAATCTGGTTTTCTCACCATACGTCTAAAGAGCCGAGGGTTTATACAAATTCACACCCAGGACCTTCAACGCATCAGTGACCCACCTTATTTATTCTGGCTGTTGCTGAACTGAAAGCAATGGTCTGCACAAATCAATCAGTGCTACACACGCAGATAGGTTCTCATGGAGAAAACCAAGGAAAACACTGCGCACAAAGCAGTATCTGTTTAGTTGTAATGGACCTACGGAGAACTGTGCACTCAGGGCTCACGTTGACAGGGAAACATGCGTGTATGAGAACGCAGCCTCGTCCTCAGAAAGAACGGGAACCCTTATAAATACCACAATGCTTAAGTGAATACACAGCAGTGAAACACGCAACAAACAGCCACGCTGCGGCGCCCTGGGAGCAGTTGGGGGTTCGGTGCCTTGCTCAGTGGTCACCTCAGTCGAACCTGGGGCTTGAACCTACGACCCTGGGGCTACAGGTCCAACCCCCTGTCTACTGGGCCACAAATGCCCCGAAGCCTGACAATATCACACGTGAAAGCCTGAGAACACAAGCTCACATTATCCCACAAAACACTGACTGCGGTTGTGTTTGCTTAAGTCACACAAAAAAAAGATGCTCTTTTCATTTCTTCGTACATTCGAATTTTGTTTTGAATGAACAGACGCTGATAAAGGCTCGTCTACACTAGCAAACATTGGCTTTAAAACAAGCTAAAGCCTATGAGCCAAAGCTCCTGAACTAAATGTTTCCACATGTATGGTGAGCCATGACATTATGAACCAAAGACCAATGATAATTTTACAATTAATATGAATGGTCTGGATCTAAAGCTAGACCATTAGACTATTATCATGGACATTGCAATTCATATGACTGGAATTTTAGCACAACGAGACCTGGAGGATGCTGGCAACTCACGGAGAAGAGCTTGAAGAGCGGATACTGGAAAACCTTCCACTTCTTGTCCTTGTACGCAACCAGCGGAACCTCGACTTTGCTGAGATATTGTGAGAAGAGCAGAATCAGGCAGACGGTGCTAGAGCAAAACAGAAAACATGAAACAAACACGCTGGTTATTTTCTTGGCCCTCGCTCACAGCCATTAGTGTAATTGTTCTTCAGGATGGCCTGCTTTCATATATCACGGTTAGCGGGAGGTAGGAATGATGAATGAGGTCATTTTTCACAGGAGGCAGGCTTGTGATTCGTGTTATTCTGGAAATGATTTGGGTCAGGCTGATAGCGGTGACCAGTAGTTACTCAGTCCCCGGCACCACCTTCAGCGCTGTGGACGAAACGCTTCCTGCTGTGCATGAATGTGCTGCGCGCTGCAGGAGCTGCTGCTTTGGTGCCGGTTATGTGAGTAGGAAGGAGTGGAGTTAAGCTGAAAGGAATGTTCCCTTCTGTGCTACCGCTTTCCACGTGACAAGAAAGTCACTCCAATCTGATTTAAACATTTACGTTGGAGCCTTAATCCAGTCTTAATCAGTTATGACTGCAGTCTAACAGACTGAAAAACACAGTAACTCATCCTAATTGACTGGAAAACGTGGACATGAAAAGGAGGCTTGTTGGGGTCAGGGGGAGATACAAGAGGTGATGATGTCATATCGAGGAGGCCACGACCCCTAGAGGATAATGGATGAGAGTACAGACGTCAGGAAGGGGAGTATCATCCCAGATCACATCATCCCAGTTTTCATTACCAGCTTGCAGTGTTTTCAGCATAAAGCTCTGACCCACACTGATGCAATGTGATTTCATACATTGAAAATCTAGCAGTGGTAGGAATAGGTGGGTTTACACCCAGCGTCATCCACTCACAGGGCAGCTATGCCCCAGTGGCCTCCAGACTTCTTGCCAGCCTCAGCGAACAGCGACAAGCCAATGAGGTTGATGGTGGGAGCGATGGCCAGAGGTCCGATGTATCTAAGCAGAAGTCCCACTAGTCCAGAAAGGCCCAGGAAGACCTGAAGCAGAGAGGACACCAGGATGGCTCCCTGGATCTGTGGAGAGCCAAGCGTGAGCGACATGCGCGGTTAGTGCCTCATGTATCAGACCAGGTGGTTCCTGCAGGTTCGTGCTCGTTTTGTGTGCTTCTCATGACAGGCTGGACTAAATCATACTAAATGTTGTTTGTCATTCTTTATGTGAAACCTCACTGTGGGGTTTGCTTTTCAGACTGACATCGTGGTTATTTAGAGACTTAGTTCAGTGCTTTGCTGAAGCCCCTTGGCCATAATTGCAGCCTTGAGTCTTTCTGAGTTTCAACACCTGGATTCAGGCACATTCTTCCTCTCGCCTGCTACATCCTTCCAAACACCTTTAGACTGGCTGGGAGCATCCAGACCAGCTGCCACCGATAGTTCTCTTCATGGAGGTTCTGACGTCTGGGCTATTACTTGGCCAGAGGTTTGTCCTTGAAGCCACTTCAGTGTTTTCTTTGCCACTACATGCTTTCGGTTTTAGTCATGTCTTATTTTGCACATGCTTTTGGACCAGGTGTCCTACTAGACTTCTTCTGTAGGTGGCTCCATTCAACAGTCTTTCATATTTTTTCAGCTAAAATGTAATTCCAAGGCAATTTACACAGAATACAACAAAAACAACGATACAGCAACGTGGCGTTACACGGAAAATTCAACTGAAGCAGAGAGGACCACAGAGCATCTCAGTGTCTCAGGGGGAGCTATAGATACTGACATTCAACTTTAACACACCTCACGCATTCGTGACATCCAGACCACATCTGAATTTTCCGTGTGCAGCTGACTGGTGCTGTTCTGCAGTTGCATGGACAGCGTCACAGGTGCCTTTGGAGCCGGACACTGCCACGCAGGAAGAGCAAGGATGGCCAGGGTGGGAGTAATGAAACTGAACGTCCCGCCCTGGAGGATGGGAAGCCTGCCAGTCAAAAAGGCACAAGGAAACAAACTGTACGTCTCAGAAGGTTACGCTGTTATTTGATAAATGATATACATGAAACACCCACACGATGACCCTGTAAACTTAGCTTCACATGTCATTATTTGTTCGGAGGACTCATTTGTCACATATACTCGCTGTATGATTTAAAGCTCTTTTAGCACAAAATCAACTTGGCTGCACCTTTTAAAACTCGGTGGCAGGACATGGAAATGTTTTCATCCACGTCTTAGCATTTTTGTGCTTCTATTACTTCATACCACAGTTCTGAAAGATGTGATAGAAACAGGGATTAACGTACTTATTCTTCAATGTCAGACTGCTTAGTGGGATCACATTTTGCCCCTCTTGTAGGCGGAGAACTCAAACAAAAGCATTAGCTATTTGCTCTGAGCGGGCAGCACAATGTTTGTGTTTGACTTCTGCACTGTATTGTACTGTACAGTGCTGGAGATGAGGGAGGCAGCTCCACTGTGGAACGACACAAAGATTGATGTCAGAGTCTCAGAAGAAAGATCCCATCAAAGCATCACAGAGCTCCTAGGACCATTTCGGATAAAGCCAGGGTTTAGGCAGCACCATTTCAGAATACTGCCAGTGTTTGCATCCACACACAGTAACTGACTGGAGCGGTGCAAAAACAGCTTAGACTGGAAAGCACAGGCACAGGCTCATCTAGGTTTCAAACTTCCTTGTTGCCTTTACTTTCTGGACGTGAAGAACACTCCTTAATGGGGGCATCCCCTCAGTTTTCACCTGTTATAAATCAAAACCTGACTGACATTATCACTCAAGTTGTCAACACCCACTAATAAATACCGTTCCACTGATAAGTTTGATGAAAGACACAGGCGGCTGTCTAACGTTGTGTACTTGTGTCTTTTCGGTGGCGTGGGAAAATGACAGTATGCGCAGCCCTGGGCTGGGTCAGCTGCAGCTGCAGAGGGTGAGCTGGTTACCTTGTGCCGACAGTCGTCTGCAGCAGCGTGCACAACCCAGACACAAAGAATATGGTGGAGATGAGCTGGCTCTTGGCTGCGTTGTTGTCCTTTATACAGAGGGGCTCAGCCAGGATCAGCGGCACAGCGATGATGCCACCGAACGCCAGGATGTAATGCTGCGGACGCACAAGGAAGGACAGGGGTGTTGTTTCTATGGTTTATCTCAAATAAAGAGCATCGTGCTTTGTGCTGCCTTTACTGCCCACAGTGTCCTGATGACACCTTTCAAACTATCGCTTTCGTTGACTAACCAGCTTTTTGACACAAAATACCCAGACAAGTTCCAACACAACATCTGACATGGAACGTGAAATCGTCTATGTTTTCAGCTCGTGTCTGGTCCAGCGGGAATGTCAGCTCTGTGTGGGTGAGCGAGGACCAGGTGGAACATGTTTGGCATCAGTATCAAATATTAGCATCTTTAGCAGGTCGCTGGCATCTTTAGAAGTGTTGACATGAGGTAGAGATGTAGATTTATGAGAATATTTTCAAACCTGTCAAAGTCTGTTGACGTTTGGATCTGATAGGAGGAGGATTCCTATAGGAGCAGTGATGCTTAGATGGGCTGAATAGGCTGAAGTGTGGACTGAATGGGTTCAACAGTGACCGATTCAAACTTTGCAGAGGATATAAATAAACCCAGTTTATTTATTACAATGATCCTCAGCTGGTTATGAATCATGCTGGATAAAAATCAAAAGCAGTTATAGATTTGCAAAACATTTGATTCACATGTGCAAAGGTAATATTTTCCCTACATGCGTCCAGAGACTTTGAAAATGACAGATGTAATGTCTCTGTAATGAAAATGATTAACAAACCCAAAACCTGCTCTTGGTTTGAATCTTCCTCTAGTGGCTGTATTCTTCTCCTCTTATTGGGTTCTCCCTGTACCCTGTGTTTATCTGATGCTCTCGAACAACATCTCAAACATGTGTAACACCAAACCTAATACAGCTCTACACGCTTGGCACAAAACGAACAAGCAGCAGCAATAAACTACTCCAACAGGTGATTGATGTCAGAGAATGAGAGACAGATGAGAAACCATCACCACCAGATGAATCCATCTTCAATTCAAAGGTTTTGTTTGTGAATATCTAGGTTGCTGGTAACAGAGGTTCCCCACAACCCTGCTACCGCTGCCTGTCGACATTTAAGGAGATTTAAGAACTTACACACCAATTCTGGGAACTAGGGAGAAGCCCAACATGTGCAATCACAGTAAGAAACATGGTCGACATTAAATTAAATGCTGGGAGAAGACGACCTCACTGACATGTCCTACGAGCATCAGTCGCTCTGGGCATCTAACAAGGCTGCAGATGTATTAAAGGTGAGCTGAGGTCCTGTCTGACGGAGGTGGAGCTGGTGGAGGAGTTTACTGCTCTGTTGCAGTCTGCTCCCCTCCCAACCACCAGGTGTTAGATCAGAGAGTGAGCTCTGGAGCCTTGGAGTCGTGTGCCCTGCTTTGTGGATAAACGCGTACCACGGTGCGCCTCAGGTTCAGGTTCATCTCCAATGCAAAACGTTTACAGGAGTTCTCTGATTAACTGATTGAATGAAAATGGTTGAACATCACATTACTGAGACCTGCTGTGGTGCCAACAGGCTTAAATCAGGACCCCGGTTCAACTGCTCGACTGCCTTACCCAACATACAGTCAGGGTCAGGAGTCAGGGGTCAGGGGTCAGGGATGCGAACCCCAGTGTCGCTCAGGACACTAAACACTAACAGAGAGTGACAGTAATCTTCTCTTCATTTCAACTCATTTGTAAATGTTGGAAGACGCTTCAGAGAATAAGCTAAATAATCACCTGCTTTAATTCACATCATATTTTCAAACCACCCGTTACAGTGAGGAGGAGGATGCTCCAATAAATGAAACTGTGTGTTACAAAAGCAGACTGTTGGATTCCTTCAAACATCAAATCTTTGTCCAAAAATGGGCCATTGTGTAAACGCTGGGAAGCAGCGTGGGCCATAAATTAGGTTTGAAGTTAATGAAATGCTGCTGGCACGGCTCCCGGTCGAGTGTTTACAGATATCAGGAAGGCATCTCACACTAGAACAACTTGTAGGCCTGCTTATAACAGCTGCTTATTAGCTACAGGGCAAACATCGTAGCTTTCACTGTTCATTTGGTGAATGAATGGATGTTAACATTAGGTTTTAATAATTTGATTTGTGCCTCATTTTCCCTCGTCAGTCTTTACCGCATTACCAAAAATCAATGACGAACTTCACCTGGAATCCGAGCAGAATGCAGAGGTACCACGGTGGCCTGTCGGAGAGGGAGTAGACCAGATCCACAGCTTGGTGCGCGGCCCTGTCCAGGACCTCCGTGTGCGGCTCCTCTGTGTCAGCCGTCAACCGAGGCCGTTCATCATTGTCTGCGTCCTTAGAAGGAAGCGCAGTCATCAGTCCAACAGCATCCTTCATCCAATCAACTTCAAATGAAAAACAATATTTTTGGTTTTAATCCCAGACTGTTTGGATAACAACTCTGGGACCTACGTTTTCTGACACTGCAAACAGGCCGTAAAGCAGCCCCTGACATACCACAGCGTCTCACCTAGCCACAGCTTTGGTAACAGCCCCGTTCTGTCTCGGTGCTAGGAGGAGGTGAAGGGAAGCCTGCTATGTGCACTCCCATCTAATTCTGTTGGTTTGTTTTAGCTCCGATGAGAGACATAAATCCTGAGATGTGAGTGATGGGATGTGGATCTACGTGGGCGACGGGGGGGGCAGGTAGGGTGAGTAACATAACTTTGCTGCTGGTGGTCCTCCCACGCAACATTTTTTGACCTTTTACAGCCAATCTCTTGTTTTCAAAGACACCATTTTATGTGTTAAAGAGACCGATTGAGCTCACACCAGCACCTGTCCTCTCGTGGTGAAACCTTGAAAGATCACAACATTCTTGGTTAAATTACGACGCCAAGCCTTGACACAGACGCTCTGAGTTGGGATCTCTCCGTCTTCTCGCATACTTTGCTCCTGAACATAAAGGGAGAGCTCTGTCATGTAGCCTTTGCTATACGTGGTCACAGGGAGATGAAAGGCCGTATTTCTGCGCTGCATTCATTCCATGTTTAGCTTGGTATGTGAGCATGCATCTACAGGACGCACAGCAACATCTGAAAGGACTTAGAGCAAAGTCACTGTATTTGAAACATGCCCGAAATAAACGATTTACTGCATGTTTGCCTTTATTTTAATCCAAGTCTATTTTATGCCTATAAAGGAATCGGTTGCAGATGGTGTTTACTGCCGACTGTAATAAACAGAAAACATGATGCAGCTACCAGCTGAATGAACTGGAGCATCTGTCAAATGGAAGAAGCAGTGAAGCTGTCAGGCGTGAACGCTGCTTTCAGGGACGTCACAGTACATGCCGTCATCCTGAAGTGTGCCCACGCTCGTAATCACAGCACCCGCAGCTTCGGCTTTTCCACCGTACCAACTTACAGACACCTGAGCCTGCAAGCGTCAGGTTTCCTTTGTCTTTGGTCGTCCTGCCTTCACCTGCCAATTCACTGACAAATGCAAATAAATGCCTGTAAGAAATATTAAGTGTCTTCTTCGTCTTTTGTTTGTAAAAGATTTCACACAACAATCAAGCTGCTTTTAATTCTGCTTTTGTACCGTGTTCGTGTTTGAGGTAAGCGTCCTGCTGACTCCGACCTCGTTCGAGGTCATTCTACAGCATCTATTGGCAGCTCTGATGTTTAGCATCAACTCAACCTACGCAGTCTTGATCATTCAGATAATGTCAGGCCTTCCTGTCCAGACCCGACATTATCCTGCAGAATCTCTTGATAAACTCTGGAATAAATTTTTCCCTTTGTGATGGCAGTTGATCAACACAGCTCCAACCTATCACACAGCCGGGTGACGTTTTCTACTTGGTATGCGTCTCTCTTCCACACCGGCCACAGGCTGCGTGTTCTATCTCAAAGCCTTCCTGCTCTTTCACTTTAGTCGCCTCTTGCTGATTGATTGCCTTCTGATATTTAATATATTATTATTTAATTGTCAGCTTACCATGAAATTTCTTTGGGTTTTCTTTTAGAAGACCTGTGTTATAAAGCCAGACCCAGTCTAGTCTCTGATTGTTCTCACCACAAACCTGGCAACAAACACCAGCGTATGAAAGCAAATATATACTGTTCACATCTGTTTCGTGACAAACTTCCACAAATTTACATTCCAAGTCTGTAAGAATTTATCGTCTTAGCCTCTGAGCGGTGCCCACTTGTTAAGATTTCCTAGGGCAGTGGACGGCAAAGGTTTTAAAAAGGGTCGTAGAGATCAGGCGAAGGCTTTGGTTTTGTCGCCAGTTTCCTGAACCGTTCAGCATTAACCAGCACGGAACAAGGTTTAACAAGCAGGGAGAATTTACTGAGGTCTGGACCTTTGTGCCCGTGCTGCTGGATCTGGCCCTTAAATATGTGGAACACGACACTGACTGCACCAGGCGTCCTGTTCCCATCACTGTGAAAATGTGGCCTTTACATCAAAGTGTTGACCAAATGACACCAGGTTTTACTGTGACACGATGAGACTCGTCTCAGTTTCATCTTACAAATACCTTGAAACCCAAGATCCTACTTGTTTTTTTAGATTTCTTGATAAAGTGTTGTTCCTCCTTTTTGCGACTGAAATCATTTTAGTGTGATCATTTGCGGCAGAAATCAGGCAAGTGAGAAAAATGTGTATCAGACTATGGGGTCACGTATGTGACACTGAAGGCTTTGTTTTCCTCTCACTATCCAGAGACACATCTAGAAGCTCAGCAGCACAGAGAGAAAAGGGCAATGAATAGAAAGCAAATGAATCGTTTTCAGAGCGTGTCGTGTACAGCACAGGAAGTTAAGGACACAGAAAGCAGAACGTTCGTTATCAGAAATAAAATTGTTGAAAGCTGGAATGGATTTCAAACACACATCTGTCACCGCGGTCTCCTCAAGCACCCAGTGATGTGCGAGCAGGAGCTGTCTTCACGTGCCAAGAGATCGAGCCGAGAGGATTCCTTTGACTTTATGCAAACACTCATGAGGATGTGCTTGTTTGAAATGCAAGCATGTCTGGGTTTTGTGCTTACATGTGTGTTAAACACAAACACATGCTCTAGTGTGTGGAAAACAACACAAATCATTACGCCACTGTGAAATAACCTGTCTTTGCAGGATTATCTTTTCTAATATATACTGTGAGTACAGTGTATGATCGAATGTGACCCCCACTAGGTGTCGGTTCCCTCCTAACAGCGTCCACATGGAACAGATCGGTTTCCAGAGGGTGTCGGTTTGAATTGTGAGTCTTCCAGAGAGTGGGAGTAAGTGGTGACCTATGCGATGTCATGGTAAAGACGAGGTGAAGCAAATTCAACAATTATTATAGAGGACAAAAGAGACAAGAACTAAAAGTTTTCAGATGTGTTGCGTGTAGCAGATCCTCAGCCAATAAAGCTGTGGTTCAGATTGGACTTTTAATCTGTCTGATTTTATATCGTTATGTAACGTGAGCTTGAACTTTTCCTTTATGTGGGTCAAACCCAGCAGTTGTAAATCTCCCCCACACTTAATCGGAATGCTGGACAAAACAAGAACTGGTTTCAACTTTGTCCTGCATCCTGATCTGGATTTTTGGCCCAATAGCGTATTTTTATTAAATCGCTTATATTACCATAATGGTTGCAATATGTGTTTTGTACGTTAAAATTCAAACCAGCTAGTTCATTTTCCAAACTGCTTGTCCTTTCAAGGCCGGTGGAGGTGAATCAAGGCAGGCAGGTTCCGCTGTAACACAGCCACACACAGACAGAACCCGTCACACTTTCAGGCCATTTAGTCTCCCATTACGCTGCAAGTGTCGGGTCTGCGGGAGGAAGAGAACCAGCGGGGACATGGAAATGCTGAACCAACAGTGCCAGGATCCGCCACCACACAAGGTCTCGTCCAGAAAGTGAGCGTTTCTCCCTGGAAAGCTGCTCAACCGTTTGTTGTGAAACCTGGCACTGGCCCAACACTTCAAACGAATAGAAACACCCCTTTGTGCACATGCCACCTCCGCATGTGTCTCACACACGAGGGATACGTGTGGATCCATCTGCAGCACATTTCCTGTCTGTGTTTGATGTGTTTCCATCCGTCTCAACAGGCAGAGGGATAGCGCGGCCACGTGCTGCCGGCTAGTGGATGAGTGCTGCTACAGGCGGCGACGCCACTGGCACGTTGTCATTGGTATTATTGGTATTTTCTAGACTGTTAATGTTGTCATGCTTTGATAAACTGCCACTAAGATTGGTTATATAATATACAGAGACGTTTTTTATTAATATATGACATATATAAGACATTTTTCTTCAAATATATGTATGATATTAATATATTTGAAGGAAAATGTCTTTACCTTAGCTATTAACAGCGATAGTTTCTGGAAATCAGACATGATAAAATTTAAGATGGCGCCACAGATCTCGAGCCATTATTACACTGTATATTCCATAACTCATGTTTACATTACTGGTCTGTTCAAACACCAACAAGAATTGCTGGTTTGTGCAAACATACTTAGCGATAAACCACTTTCTGATTCTTTGTTGAATGTTGTCTCGTCTGCCACATAAAATGCAATATTGCCTAAAATAAACAAGGGCCTCAGCGCCACCACGGCTGTTCTGATGCTGCGAAGCCTGGAGCTGTTGTCAATTCGAGGGAGAAAAAACACACACGGACTTGTTTTACACTTGATTCAAGCAACATTACGTTGAATCAAAACCCTGTGTTTCAGCTTGTGGCTTCATCAAACCTCTGGAATTTAAAACAACATGTTTGGCCTCTGATGAAGGCCTCGCTTCAACATGATGCTGCGTGATTACAGACTGAGTGCAGACCTCCTCCAGTTCAGTTTGTAAAGTGAAATATAGGAGTTGGTCTGCTTCACATTAGAGAACAGGAGTGTATATGTACACAAAACCAATTACACAAACATGCACAGAAAAAAGCATTTACCACATATAGTAATAAATAAACAAATCCATTTGTTACTATGAAGCCAATGGCAACGTGAGTCAGAACAGAGGCCCTCGACTGTATAACTGTGTCCAGTAAGCAACAGTATTACAGCAGTAACCAGTTACACGCGGAGTAGAAAGCGATACGTCGCACCACACGCTGTAAACACAGGTTAGTGGTGACGGACGAGCGATGGAAGCTCAGGAGCTGCCTGAATGGGCTGTCACACAGTCTTTTACGACGGCCACCTCGGCCTCGTCCAGTCACTGCAGGGCCACATACAACTTGGCAGAGAACTAAGCAAAGAATTACAACTATACTGTCACAACGGTTTCTTTGTTAAAGCACTTTTTCTGTGTTTTCGTATCTATTTTTGTCTCTGTCTTTAGCTCAGGGGTTGATTGACCCGATGAATCCACACTCCATTCCATCGTGAAGCTGGTCAGTGTGCTCCTGATATGTGAAACCCGAAAAGGACTGGCACAGCACAGGACTAACAATGATGAACAAAAGCTCTCTTGTCTGAAGTTCAAGAAAACAAGAATGGGTCCTTCGTGTCCGTTCTGACCAGCCGTTAAGATGTAGAACATCAATCCATAAATGCATCTGAGAACACGATGCCTGAACTTCATGACTGTTCTTGATCTTTGAATCATGTCTGAGCTGAAAATAGTCAAAGGTCAACAATCTCAAATTAAGTCGAGTCCTATGATAATAAAAGTGTGAGGGGACATTTTTCTACGACGAGGGGCAAAGAGGAGGAAACGTCAACACTGACTCAGCTGTGTACACTTGCACACCCCACGCCACCAGACCTTCTCACCACACACACACACCCCTGCACGCACACACACACACGTACACACACACCTACGCATAAACACACACACACGTCCTGTGTCAAATTTCAGATTTAAACTGAAAGCTACAATAAACAATGAGCCTTACTGCTTATTTTGAACTCATTCAGCTGATCGGGGTAAATCCCACAGGAACACATGTTCGTTCATTCCACTCATTCCACTGTGGCTCACACTTAGGACTTAGCCCAGTACCTGTTTCAGTATCACATAAAAAGTTTGACGCTGGGTGTTTGTTGAAGCTGTGAAGCCAAACTGAGGACTTGAATCAACATCAGGCTCTTCTTACCTCAAACGCTGGATTAACTGTTATCTGCTCTGTAAATCCCAGCTGCACTTTCTCCTCGGCGGTGAGCTGCATCATGGTAAACACAGAAAGGTGGCGTAAAGCTGCTTCAGGAGCTAATTAGACTCCACACTGTGAGCAAAGCGCAGACCGAGGTCGACATCACCAGCAAAAGAAAAGGTGGTGTGGGTATCTTGTAGCCTCCTCTGTGGCCTTTCCAGTCTGCTGCTGGCTGAATGTAGACCTTACTTACCCTGACTTCCAGTCATGTGGCCACTGCTGTGTGACAGCTGGAGCCTATGAGAGGAGATGGACACATTTGTCACACAAACCTTTCATTTGTCATCGGTATTAAGTCCAAGTTGCTATTAAGAAAAAATGCATTTATGTTGTTTACGCACAGCAATTTAATAGTGTTTGGTAATTTCAAGCTAATTTAGTTTGATGCCTGTTGCATCATCTTTCCATTTTACTGCATAAGGTGGCTGCTACCGCTGCTAACGGACTGCCTGCCTATTCTTGGTTGGATTCTTCTCCTCCCTGTAGTCTGAACACTCTCAACATAAGAAGTCGGACTGAATGGAGAAGCTAAGCGAGCACCACGACGGTCTGACCGCTTAATGACGATGAATCTCTCAGGCAACTTGACCAACATCAAAGGCGTTAATGTTCTTTTCAGTGTTTGCTTCTGGGTTTTCCTATTCATTAGCCTCGTCTCCATGTGCTGTACCTGCATGACCATTACAAAAACACGCACCCACCCACTCAGTCATGGCTTGTATCGGTCATGCTGTCTGACACTATAAATTATGTTTTACGCTGGGTTTCTGTTCACATGCATCGTTCATGTCTGCTTTCAAAAGAAGCAGGAGTACATCGGTCACAGATGCTGTGAGATGTCTGCTTGCCTTTAACTGCAGCAAACAAATTATCTCCACAAAGTTGTTGAAAATCTGTGTATCATGTGTCTGAAAGGGAAGCACTGTTTGAACTGAAAAGGCTCCTTGTAGCATCCGTGGTTCACGTGATTTAAAGCGGGGCGAGGTAGAGAGCTGTCCCGAGATCAGTTGAACATAAATACAAAGCAGCACAGATTCAAGAGACCTGGTAGTCAGTGACGAATGCAGCCTGTGGGCTGTGGTCTTTTCAGAAGAACTGGTCCAAGCTGCTGTTCCACGGACCCTTGTGGTGCGGTCGAACAAAAGGAGCTCACAAAGCTGGGGAGCAACGTTGTGGAGCGTTACCTCCACGTGTTCTGAAAGCACGCGAAGACGTGTGATGGTAGGAAGTGTCTTATAAGGCAAATCTAACCTTGAATGAAGCAGAAACATTTCCTTTAATCTGAGCAGCACTAATTCCAGCCTACATCTGGGCAGCTACCACATCTGGAACCACTCATATCATATGTCATATGCATACGCTCCCATCCAGACGGTGTCGTCATCAGGGAAGGCCTTGCATATTTCAGGACATTACTAAACCAGTAACACTCCAGCTACAATGCTGGGACCTTCAGCACCGCGTCTTTATTAGAAGTCCTTAAAGTAGCACAACCACACTGCAATGATCAGCTCGTGACAGACATTTTCCCAGCGCTACACACGTGTAAGTTCAGTAGTGTCCATAAGATGGCAGCATAAGCTAAACCATCACCCACACTAGGCCCAGAGACAAACCATCACCCAAAGTAACTGACTGAGGTTCCAGCTCCAGCAGATTATTGGACTGGATCCTGACCTGTGATAAATGGTAGAAGTGATGAACAAACAATCTGCTGTAGGTGACCAGTCAGTTATTCAACCACCATCACTTTTACTTTGGACAGAGGATAATCTGAGAGGCTTTGGTTGGGATAGAAGAGTGAGATCGCCTGAAACTGCGCCACCTGGTGGACGAACACATCTTTGCAGCCGGATCCATCGAGGTCACTTAGGGTTAGCAGCAGCGTTGGCTATAACCAAGCTGTTTTACTGTGCAGCGACAGAAACCAGTCTGTCTGTGAAGACTGTGGGTGCGTGAACATTTATCCCCTACAACTCACACACTTCACGTCATCACCGTGCTTCTGTAACAGCAGTGGTGAGTATCCCAGTGTAACAAATCCCTTGTTTGTCTTGGCCCTTGTAATCCCCTTCATTGCTCATTACTCCCTATTCATGTCTAAGTCAAGCTTCACAAAGATGCATCCACTGAGGAAACATGGAAAATCCTAATCTAAGCTAACTCCCAGCTGTCACTGGGCTAATGGTCAAAGACGTCGCTTCCACACAACTAGCGTCCTCCTCTAGTTTACCTCAGCGCTGGTTCTCTAATGGCTCAGCCTTTATGCAACTTCCCATGAACCTGACAAAAGCCCTGAGGCAGGACTGAGCAGCTAATTAGCGCCGTGGGGCTAACGGCCACGTGATTTTTAGGTTTTAGTGAGAGCGTTACGCACTGAAGACGTGCAGGCAGGTTCTGTCCGTTGTGTTGGCTACTGCCCTAGTTCTGTGTTGACACACAGACACTCAGTCACAGTACATGTACATCAAATGCACCAAGCGGGCTGTGCGTCACCACAGAACCACTGCTGGACCAGGACCAACCTCCCACTGCTCACGGCAGGATTCAAACCACACACTGCACCAAGCTCGTTCCATATAAAGAATGAAATCACGACAGAGGCTAACCTCTAGACTAACCTTTATCTTTTGCGTATCTGTAGTAAGTAAGTTGGCTTCGGACCGTAGCTGAGAGGCTAGTGAATGCATCACGGTTATAGAAAGGCACGATTTCATGTATAAGAGGAAACAAGCCAGCAATCGACTGTGACTGAGCTGCATTCCATCGCTCGAGCCATTTAGCAAACATTAGCCAACGCTATACTGAATGAATAGCAGGTTTGCATAAAAGAAAAACTAAAGCCACTAAACTCTATTACTATTTTCTGCAGAGGAAACACAGGCAGAGCTTATCAAACAGACGATTACGGTATAATAAGTATTGTTTGGAAGTTGATTTATCCTGAAAATACAAAACACTTACTTTAATGGCTGATACCACAAACTGTGTTTGATTCTGCAGTGAGCTCTCTGGATTTGCAAAAGCTAAAAAAGATGCTTCAGTTTCTTTTCTTTGACATGGATAAATAGGCCTTTACAAGCTTTTCTTCCTTCTTTGCTGCTGGAATGACAGTGTTACCTTCAAAATCATCATAAAAAGAAGCGACTGAAGGGAGAAAATCTATCATCACACCCTGTCCTTTGCATCTTAGTACATGCACATCAGTCAGGAGGAACAGTTTAGATCACCTCCCTCCTCAGTTCAGCACTAACAGTCCAAGCAAAGTAGAATAATCCTAAAGCTCTGCATGTACCGACTCTGTATTTACCTTCCCTATTAGAAAACTATGCATGATGCAGATTTTTCTGTCCTGTTGTTTCCTTTGTTTATCACCTTGCAGCATTGGCTGAAAACACTGCTCTTCATAACATGCTTTCCTCTTCATCTCTACTATGCTACTGCACCATTTTTTTCTGAATGAGCTCAAGTGCGATCCCCGATGACGACATGCTTTCCCTGCTGCAGGCTCTCACGTGTTCACTTTTTAATCCAGCTGTTGTTTTCCAGCATGAGCATTAAAACCGCTCTATGACCTCATCGTTGGCTCTGCCTCCCCCAAGAAATTCTCAAAACAGAGCAATGATGATAAGGAGGCTGACGATGCTGGATGGTGTGTGTGTGTGCATGTGTGCGCGCGCGTGTGTGTGTGATACAGCTTCTGTCATGAAAATGATGACAACCGTGCACGTGCACTACAACTGTGCTTCAATATTAAATCTGCACGGCAATAGCTCCCATACTGCTGAAGTGCTGCAGAGCTAAACAAAGAAACTGAAAAAAGGACGCGGGGAGAGAATGAAGGAAATGCCTGGAGAGACCGTATGAGCCAGACACGAGGAGGAGAGACTGAGAGACACAGGATTAAGAATGGCCGCACATTCATTCATAATCTCCTCTTCATTCACGTCGGCTATCGGCGCAGTGGACAGCTGTGATCATCCGGTTATGTAAGCAAGGGGGATGGGATGAAGAAGGGAGGAAGGGGGAGGAGTGACAGGAGGTGAGATGAGGTGAAGAATGGCGGAGCTGGCTGAATATGGAGAAATGAGTAATGCAACTGGACCAGCAGCGTTACTGCTAGGATGTGATTTATGCCGTCTGACGATGACAATGCTTCTTGTCAGCATCATTCTCATGCTGTCATAGCAATGACGCTCAAAAAAACCCAGTGGCTTTCTGTCTTATTTAACAATGTGATGATTACACCCTGTCCATCTTTTTGCATTTTCCTGGAACATAAAGTACAAAAGAATTTAGCTTTGGTGCATGAAGGCACATGAACTTGTTCTCAGGTTACAGCAGCAGTAGGTGCCTAAGATAATGTTCATTCACATGCTGAGTGAAACGAGGGGAGATGAAGCGAGGTGATGGGGCGTCGGAACAGTGAGCCGAGCAAGCACGCTTTGTCCCCACATGTTCCGCAGACAAAAAACAGAAACGGAACAAAGGCAGGCAAAAGTTACTGCTGTTTTAAAGTGTATACTTAATCACGTTACACACGCAGACAGAATTGTTGGTTTCCTTCCATTAAAGAAATAAAAAACTGAAACTGAAACAGTAAAAGGAATGATTAACTAGTGAAAGTCAGATGTTGCTGTTACCTCAATGTTTTTGTGCACATCACATCACTGACATCAAGTGAGTTCTGTGAGTCTCACGTGACAGGTGTTGTGGCCTGCTCCTTGTGAGTGAACGGCTCCAGCTGCTCCTTCGAACTGACCTCACGTCTGAGCTTGACATGCTTTAATATCACCAGTCAGCTGGCCCTCGCCACAAGCCTTCCGTTCGCTGCATCAACCTGGGAGAAAAGCCACTGACGAGGGTGACACTAGACCTTTTTGAGTCACTGACAAAATTAGAGATGTAGGCGGCAATTCAGAGGTCTGGATCCAGGCAACAGGCAGCTTGAACAACACGGAGAACGGATTATTGCATAAGCAGAAAAGGATAATCTTGTGAATCATATGCTTTAGATGCAACTAACTGTAAAAACACAACAGCATCCTAGCAGCAGAAATTCAGGCTCAGAACACAACTTAGACTTATAGACGCTTCTTGTTTCTCCCTTGATCTTGATTGGAACCTATCAATCGTTCTTGGCTACTGTAAAGAACTAAGTGTCATCTGTTGAGCCCTCACTGAAAAGAGACATACAACAAAAGGGGAGTGTATGGGTGGGGAGAGGAACGGAAGAACAAAAAGAGACGGACAAGAGCCCAAAAGAGTAACTAAGATGATTCACCCGTGATGACTAGCATCTTGCATAACTCCGTCTGAGAATCCTTCCCATTGCCTGAAAGCAAGCGCCCACAAAAACAATGTTTTGTAACCCTCCCACCCCTTTTAAAACCCAGTCCTGCAGACACACCATTTGTTTGTCATGAGTAAATATTAGCAGGTCAACAGTCAAACTGGCAAACTGGATTCAGGTGGCTGCGGTTCAGTTTTGGCGCTTGCTTCACGTCCAATGAATGAGAGTCGGTTTGAAGAAAAATACTTACTACCTTTGAGAACTACCTTTGTTGTGTTTAACCCAGACACCAAGGCCACTGAGGTGCCTGGGTTAAGAGTGTTCCCTTTGTGATGTCCCGAACCCAGATTAATAGGAAGGGCTGTGCAGGAAAGGAATCCAGCATAAAATCTATGCCACAGCTGATGATCCAGTCACACACAAACACTGGTGGACGCTGAGCTAACACTGGGCTAGAAGGAGAAAATGGGGAAGGTGTGTCTAGAGGAAGCAGGAGAGGAGGGAGGAGAAAAATGCAGAGCGGCAGATGGTGAGTTTTGCAAAAAGAATTGGAAATGGCAGCAGTGAATACATATTTTAAACGGGGTGACGCGAGGAGTGGGGGCAGGTGGGATGCAGGAGATGCAGAGGGCGGCGTTAGAACAGGTCAGATTTGACTTATTTTGTAACCATTTATGATTTTGAACCCACTGATTTGGGTTTTCTCCGTCGCTATGGTGACATTTTCTTTTTTGCACCATAAACTGCCTCCCTGACGTCAGGGAGTTGAGTCCGTGACCCACATGAACAGGAAGTACCCACTTAGAAATAGGCCATCACACGGGAATGAAGCCAGCAGCTGCTTTAGTAACACATATACTCAAACACTGTACCGTTAAGTATCTGTCACATATACAATATGCTAGGAAGCACTGTCCTCCTGTGAGTATTACCTCATTACCTTCTTGGCCTACTTGTCCCAAACACAGGCAGCCCGTTACGTCATTCAAACCTTGCAGTTTGTTGTTCCAGCCAACCAAAATAAAAAACCTATGTGAATGAATGAAGCAGGCCCCTCCCTGCACCAAACTCCTTCCCTCCCCTACATAACTTCCTCTCCTCCTCCTCCTCTTCCTTTTCTTCTTCCTCCCATGCATTCTGTCCTTTTCTCCTCTTTGTTCTCTATCTCAAGATAAACAGCCCATGACTGATTAAAAGTAAACTCACACGGAACAAGAAACCTTCAATACTCATGTTTTTCCTGCACAGACCCGGACCTTGTCAGATACACGGTGCATGGTTGGCCACGGTGTCAAACTTAAGTGGCAGCCTTCCCCTCATGAAGTTACCTCTCACTACAAGTCACGCGAAGCAGTGAAGTGGCAGGCGAGCGGCGCGTTGCTTTCAGAAAGCTCACCAAATGAAAAAGTGCAACAGGAGGCTCAGGATGAGGCCTCACAGCTTGAGGCCCAGCTCACGCGTCCCAGAAGCTGACAGGAAGCCAAATGAGAGCGAGGGCTCGGCCCTGCCCTGCTCACAGACTGTACACTCGCTTGTGGTTCTATTACCAGCTATTACTGAAGTCACAGTGGGAGTGGAGTCGGCCTGGAGTGGATTATATTAGGAGGTGATTGGATGTTTTGCCTTCCGTGTTTGATGGGTGTCGTTGCTTTAGTAACACAAAGAGGAGGAGTCATGTAGTATTTTAACCATTGTTATTTAACACTTAACTAGAACATTTTATTAACGTAATCAGGTCCCAAAACACTTCTGTTACACAAACAGCCACATTGAGGCTTCTAAAGTATTAATAAGAAGATAAGTCCAAAAAGATTTCAGGCACCGTTGGAAAGGCACAGCGAGACGACCTCATCTATTATTCCGCACTTTGTTTGTTCATTCTTAAATCTTACACACGCTCATGAAGTCATGAATGCACGAACGGCAGACAGCAACTATGAATTTTTCATAAAGATTCTGGGAACAAGCGTTACGTGGTGCTTACTGCTCAACATTTTCAAATTATGAATGAGCTCACTTTCCTCTGAGCGAACGTTTACTCTGCTTCAGTGCATTCGAACGTACAGGAAGTTCCTCGTGTTTCTATGTCAGCAGTTGCTTTTTACTGACACACTGAGGTTTTGTGCAAAGTGACAGTTTATTTCCTACATGACACCTGTTGGGTTAAGAAACCTTCATGCTGCTCCTGTCATTTATAAGCCCTGGAACATCCTTAAATATTGGCCTGACCTTAGATGGTTGAATAAGACGTTTTCATGATGATGGTAGAATATTTGACTTTAAATGGGAAGGAGGTAATGTCATGACAGTCTTGCTGTATTGATGTGCGCAGTGCAGAGGTTATATAACGTAACAGTTAGGGGACTGACAGCTGCAGGTAAGCGTTACCTTGCGCTGAGGGTATCGTCTGGTGTCTGCATTTAACCTGATTGTTAAGGTGCGGTAGCATGGAGCCAGGTGTTTTCAGTATCCTAACCCCAGAATAATAAAGTATTACACAATTTCCTCACAGTTATCCCACACGTCTCTCATTTACAGTTGTCTTTTATGACAAACAGTCAGATGCTGTGAAAGAAGAGACATTTAGGTAATTACAGGTGTTCACAGACTGCTCAAAGTATCTGACAAAAGAAAGTGGCAGGAAGTTTGAGGCCAGTAATTGTCCTTAAACTGTCGTAAAGATCACACAATGACAGCAGGAAACACCCAACGTTTGACTCAGACGAAGGCACATTACCGAGTCTGACCATAGATTAGTAAGAGCTTAACAACAGCGAACGCACACATCTCATAGTCTTACTGTTGACTTAAGGCGCATCAGAGCTGCTGGAGAGAGAAGCCAACCAAGCGCATTACCTCAGCACCTTGGCTCGCACCAAAGCACCACATCATTAAAAACCCATGAGCCATTTTTTCCTTTTTCACAAACAGTCGTTTAGAGCAGAACCGTTGTGAGCCAGGAGGCTAAATTATGTATGGACACCATGAGATGACATCATTCAAGAAACCCCTCCTGAGAAGTCCACGTCACCCATGTTTCCAACCGTGAGCTGATGCTGTCAACTGTATGAAAAACAGACTAATGTGCAACAGCTTTGAAATAAACACAATAAATATATATTTTTATCCCTGCTTGGACAAAGCAGTGATGCTAATACTAGAGAATCTCCAACGTCCAACATCGGCTGCAGGTAAAAAAGCTCCAGTAGTGTCATACAGAGATGATCAGTCTATAATGTCACTGCTACGTTTATTTGAACAGCGAAAGACAAAATACACACAAAATAAATCCAGAAAGAAATTCATGAATGAAATAAGTATTTAACCCCTTTACAAAACGTGCTTTAGTACTTGGTGGCCAAACCTTTGTTGGCAGTCAGAGCTCAGCCGTTTCTTGTAGTTGGCCACAAGGTTTGCTCACATCTCAGGGGGGGTTGGTCCACTGCTCTTTGCAGATCCTCTCCAAGTCATTAATGTTTCGTGGCTGATGTTTGGCAAGTCAGCTCCCGCCACAGATTTTCTATGGGATTATGGTCTGGAGACTGACGAGGCCACTCCAGGAGCTTACTATGCTTCTTTTAGAGCCAGTGCTTTGTTGCCTTGGTCGTGTGTTTTGGGTCATTGTCATGCTGGACCCAACCACGACCCTTTTCAATGCCCTGACTGAGGGAAGGAGGTTCTCATCCAACACTTGACGGTTCATGGCCCCATCCATCCTCCCCTTGATGCGGTGCAATGGTCCTGTCCCCTTGGCAGAAAACACCCCAAAGCTTAATGTTTCCTCCATATGTGATGGTGGGGACAGTGTTTGTGGAGTCATAGGCAGCATTTCCTCCTCCTGCCAAAGACTTGATTTTGGTCTCATCTGACCACAACACTTTCACCCGGTCCTCCTCTGCATCAGTCAGACGTTCAGCCTGTAGATGTGTTTTCTTGAGCAGGGGGGCCAGGGGCACAGCAGGATGTAGTGTGTCACCAACTGTTATTTTGGTGACTCTGGTCCCAGCTGAGATCATTGACTAGTTTCTCCAGAGTGGTTCTGGGCTGATTCCTCACCGTTCTCATTATCACTGAAAGGTGAGATCTTGCATGGAGCTCCAGACTGAGGGAGACTTAATTTATGTTTCTTCCATATGCCAACAATCGCACCAACTGCTGTCACCTTCTCACCCAGGTGCTTGGCGATGGTCTTGTAGCCCATTCGAGCCTTGTGTACGTCCACAGTCTTGTCTCTTTGGTCTTGGCCACGGTGAAGAGTTTGGAATCTGGATTGATTGATTGATTCCGTGGACACGTCTTTTATACAGGTAACAAGCTGAGAGGGCTCCAATGTCAGCTAGTGACCTGTATGAGATACACCTGGGAGCCAGAGGTCTTGCTGACTGATAGGGATCAAATACTTGTTTCATTCATGAAAATGCAAATTAATTTATAACTTATTTTGAAATGCATTTTTTCTGGATATTTGTTATTGTTGTGTCTCTCATTGTTCAAATAAACCCAGCATTGACATCAACTGTGGTTCAAATATTTTTTTCTCTGACTGTATCCTCACTAATATCACTAATAAGCTTATGTATATGCACAAACAAAGTTGTTTTATATTTTGATAAAAAGGAAAAATACTGAGTTTTGTAGGATTTTCAAATTTATGACTCAACCTCATGGAGCAATGTTATAACTTGCAGGTCAAAGAAGCTGTTTGCTCCACATAACTTCCTAATATGTGTGATTATGGGCACGTTATACAGAAAATGACTCAACTAACATGTCTGAAGTTGTGTGTGCAGTGATTCAGTCTTTCCATCTTTTGACTGTTGGTATTTGATTAGGCTTGTAGAAAATCAAATATGATTCATTGTTCCAAGGTTTCCTAAGATCACAGGCATATCCTCATTTACATACACTATAATTAGACAAGTGCGGGAGATTGCTGGGTAACGTGGGTGGACAGAGGCTTTCATACACATAACACCCTGTTGTGCATCGATTTTGAAGTTTGGCTGCTGTAACTTGACATTATTGTCTCCGCTACTCACTAAAAATGGCTCAATTGACTGGATATTAGTCATTAACTATAAAATGAAATACATGATAGAATATGTGTAACAGTCTCCCAAGGCCAGATGTCTATTTTAAAGCGCAGTGATTCAGCTTCAACAGATGCAACACCAAGTGAATCACAACCTGTGGCAGCTAAGCAAGACGAGAAAGGAAAATCACTCCATCGCAGCCATGGAACACGATCAAGATCAAAAGGTCAGCGTGGAAACTGAAGGTCAAGGAAGCCAAAACCCAAATCAGACAAGAACAAAGCATGGGTTGAGTATGTGACGTATAAAATCCAGGATCAAAACGCTGGGCCCACACAACAACCTCAGAACATCACACAAGGGTTGTCACCACTCCCGCATCTGTGACATCTGTTCCCATTATACAAGGCAGATGTATAATAAAAGAGAGATACAGCAGATCCATATAATAATATGACATACTTGTGTCTGTGCTTACTGCCTCAATCATTTTGTTGGAACTACCTGTGAAGTTGTAGATGTACATGTGCGGCACTTCTCCACTTTCCATGCACATGACAAACAACTAAATTTTACTACAAATTCACCCTGGACGCTGTAATTTGTGCACAACTACTTCCACACAACACACTCACACACACACAAACATAATCCTCTGCCCGAACTCAAACATTTATTTTCATCTACTGCGGTTTCTCTTGTTCATTTCTTGCTGAATGACGCACACCTGTAAAACAGTTGCAAGCTGCAGCCACATGGTGTCATGAGCCGAGTGGCCAGAGTCAACATGAAGCCAACCAGGCAGCCAACACTAAACTGGCACTTACTTCAGGTTCTACATCCGGCTCTCACAAACATAGAGAGTACTAGAATAGTCACCTATGCTGCATTTCTCTGCTTTCTTGATTGTGGAAAAGCGTGTTATTAAATGCAGAGCACAGGCAAATTTGGGAGCTTACGTCTCTCATCGCAGTATCAATATTTTAGTCCTCACAAGCCTGTGCTTCCGCTCAGCAGTGATGCCACGTTGAGTCAGATTTTGATTAAACCGTCTTAGGTCATTTTGAAGGGCTGGGAGTGTGGCTAAACTAGGTCAGTGAAGGCAGCATGAACATATCCAAAACATACTGACATCCAGCATTCACTGCCTAATTACTTTCCAGGTTCAGGCTGCGTGTAGCCAACACACCATTCACATATATGTTGTTACGCATCATGACCTAAAAGACAAATAAGCTGATGTGCAGATCTAAACATCCAGCTTGAACCTTGTTTGGCTGTAAACAACAACAGTTGGCTGCTGTATTCGACACATGCAGCTGAATCCAAACAAGCAAAGCACAACCACCAGCATAAATCAACTTTATGAGGAAGAAGCAGCAGAGCGAGGAGATGCTGGGTTCACTCACCGGTGACAGGCGGGGGATGAAGTGCTCAGCGGGACGCTAGCGGCTAGCAGCTAGCAGCTAACAGCTAACCACTCTGTACAGTCACCTCCTTTTCTTCTCTCTGTATGCAGTGATGACGGCGTTAGCTCATTTTGTAGCGGCAGCCTACTTAAATGTATTTTTTACTAAAAACTCAGCTAATCCACTAGATGAAGACGCTAATGCTATGCTAACAATATAAAAGATTGATTTCATTGGCAGGCACCAATGACGTCAGTCTCATTCGATTGGTTAACCTTTCATGTTTTCAAGGCCAGCGGTCGGGGTGTAATACCGTGATTCACCGCAGGGTATTTAGGAGGCGCTGTTTCACTAATTTTAAAATGGTCAGACAACAGTCAGCGACAAACTACAGCGAACGATAAACTGAGTGTTTTGTTGGCTTAAAAAAGCACAATTTAATATCATTTTACAGTCTTGTCCAGTCATCTCCCAACTTTCAAAATAGGTCAGTCCTGTGAGCCTGGTAGCTGTGTTCATGCTATTTCCTCCAGTCAGTGTGTGATACCATGGCAGCTATAGTTTATCAAGGGTGAAAGTCTAAATCAGTTCTGCGTGCAAATTAAACATTACACCATCTAATTACGTTTGTAGTCATTTATGCACATTAAATATTAATTTATGGTAACATATTACTAATTAGCAGGGCACATGCAGCCAACACAACGGGGACGGATCAGTGTATGAACATAGACCTGTATGTTTTTAAATAGACGTTTGGACTTGTGTTTAAAAACTGGGACATGAGCCGCTTTCAAAATGCAAGTATATAATAATAATTCTACGGCATGAAACCATCATTATCATACATCGTTCTTTAGTTGCTGTGTGGTGAGTCACCAACGAGTTCAGAGGTCACCGAGAGCTTCCCTGTGGAACAAACCTGTAATCTGCTGCTTATCAGGTGTGTGAGAGAAAAGTGCCCCCCCGGGTTCATGCCGACCTCCTGAACTTCCTGTTGACAAGAGCCCAGACTCCTCAGTATTTACCAGGATACAAAGGAATTTTTACAACATGAAAGGTCTGCTGGGAATTCCACGAGTGGCCCACTTCGAGGGGCAAGCATGTGAACCTGTGGCCCAGAGGTCAAGTAAATAAAGCTTTGCGGCAGGCGATGAGAAACAGGAATGTCAGCCCACTTGTGTAACGCAGTCAACCTTTTGTTTGGATATTATTGTGTATGTGTTTGTTCAGGTCTTAGTTTATTCATAGATATGAATGATGAATCAATGTTTGGTGAGGCTGTTTGTCTCCACACTTACCTACTTGTTTTTATCATTATATTGGGTTATTTAAATGAGGAATGACTCAAATTAGTCTTGTTTGGTTAAGATTAGACCTAAAAGGTCTAAATAAATAAATAAAATACGGTAATTATCCAGTACAATCCAACCTTCCACCCTCGTCTGTGCTTTCCAGTCCACATCCGAATGCATATGTAGGTTTTCACAGGCAAGTTTAACGCTGAGCACACGTGCACAGTAAAACATACTTTTCGTTGAACAGCAGTGTTTGTTGCGCTGTCATGTGAACTGTTGTGGTTAAATTTGGCTTCCTGTCTGCGTCCCATGACATCCTGGGAGGGCAGGCGGTTTGCGCTGGGATGGAAGTGGCTCAGCAGTTAGAAGCTTAGAAGCAGGAGAAGCGCGTGTTCAGGATCGTGGACTAAACCCTCCTTTCGGTTTTCTCAGCTTCCTAAACCCGCATCGCGGCAGAGAAGCGCTTCTTACGCAACCCCGGGCCCACTCCACACACTTGGTATCTCCAGTTACCGAGTGCGCACGCAGACAGATCCCTTACACTTGCTCGGGCAGACAGGAAGTTCCTGTTGACATGAATGAACTGGTTTCTCAATAATGCAGGAGGAGCTCAGGGGAGAACGGCTGCCTCTCTCCAAGGACCATTACCTCAGCAACTGTCCTGTTTACGCTGGCCTGGAGGTTGTGCATGTGTGTGTGTCAGGAAGACAGAGAAACAAGAGGAGGAAGAGGAGTGTTTGTTTTTTGTTAAGTGGATGCATTAGAGTGTGGCTGCACTTGTGTGTATGTGCTCAACTTCACTCCCTCTGTTTCTGTGGTGCAAGTGAAATGATAAGAATAATCAGGAGTGATCCTAGAGTCTGCTGGGGCCCTGGGAAACTTCACAATGAGTTTAGGAACAGAGCTCTGGAACAAAATGTGCAGTTTTCAGTATCATAACAGCACAGCCCAGATATGGACAACACAATAAAATAACACACAACACTGCACATAGTAATTTTCAGGTCAGGTCTGCTGTGGTCATCACAGCCTACTTTCTGCCAGCAGTAGTTGAGAAAGAGAGCATCTCTGGGAAAAGGTAGGGAAGGAAGAGTGACCGACTGAAGTATCAGCCCAAATACAAACCAATACACCGGAGTAATAAACGACTCAAGATTCAGACAAACAAGACAATGGGAACGTTGACATTTAAAAGCGAGGGACCTGCATCATGCTGTCGTGTTCATGGCCCTTGGCCTAATCAACAGCATGAGGAAGTTTTCCACGTTGTGAGTGAGACATAAACTAGCTATGCAATGCGATACAAAGTATCTGTATAATAGTTTCACTTATTACTGTAGCCACTAGTTTTAGTGTCCAACTATCTCACCAAGCAACAGACAACCTTGACACCGGAGCCATCGCAGCATCACGAGCTGCTACGTAAACCACACAGTTCACTTCACTTTCTATGTTATGTTTATGTTGGACTTGAGTTTGAGTTTTCTTTATAGTTTGGAAAGAAACTGCTATAACTCAAAATGACAACACGATGGAATTGAAATCTGATTGTCAGCTCAACCCCAGAGTCCTTATTGTCTTCACTCATGCTAAGTGGGTCATATATTTGGGACAGCTGTCAGGTGTTAGAATGGGTCATTAATTGCCATGTTTGTGGTTTGGTCCCTGGCGCCTCCTGTCTACACGCTGAAGAGTCCTACAGCAAGCAATAAACCTCAGTGAATGTGCTTTCATGCTACGTCAGGCTAAAGACAATACGGAAAGTAAACGTCACGTAAACTCCATTTCAGACATGTTGCCCAGTGTGAAGTAGATAAGAAAGGTTCAGGAAAGGTTCATGGGTTTGAGTAGAATGTTTCTTAGTGTCTTAGGGGTTTAGTCTACAGGTCATAATCAGAAGACGTATCTATATGTATCTGATCTGTTTTCATTTCCGATTCTTGTAGCACCTGCTGTAAAGTCCCAGAGCAGCCGAAGCGACCGAAAGCTGGGAACGCTCTGCTCTTAGATAAGTGACTGTGCATGTTCCTCGGGGTTGGAGAACGAATGGAAGCTTGTTAAGACGACTGCGTGCGCTGAAGCCATGAGAACAGTAACGAAGCCCCACGTTTGATCTGCTCGTATCATACACGCCTATTGTAAATGTGCCTTGTTATCTGAGCAGACTAAACAAGCCCAACTACACAAACATTCTGGTTTGGCCATAAATGCCTGAGTGGAGCCGCTCCCCTCAGCACAGCCGCCACACCGCACTACTTTTCTCTGCTCGACGGCTCTTTTGAAGTCGTCCCCCGCAGCCATCCACCATTAGCCAGCCTCCCATCTGCTGTGCCACTGCTACTTCATTACCAGCCGACTGCTGCTGCCATAATCAGGGAGAAATCGGCAGGCTAACGTCGCGGTGGCGCTTCCTGAATCAGCTCCCGTTCCATGTTGCTTAATTAGCCGCCGGCCATCGGCTTTTATTGACCCCAAACATCCTTTAACCCTGTTGCTGCTCGCCAGCTCGTTAGACTTCACAAAAAGCAGCAGTGGTCACACACAGTTCACAGAGAAACACGAAACACAACAAATCACTGGATTGTTAGACGCTAAACCCTCGTTTTTCATCATGCTTTCTGTCACAGTCTGTGGATCCCTCATCACTACTTTGTCTTGAGACAAAATTCATTTTGTGCCGTTTCATGGTGTGTGTTTGGAAGATTTGTGATTTTGAACAAAGAAAAATGATTACGGTCGACTTAATGTGCACCATATTTGCTTTGACGTCATTTTATCACAGTTTCAGAAGCAGAAGGAAGACGAAGGTTCACAGACGGGACTTTATCCCACCTCTCAGCTGACCAGCATCCATGTCCTGTTCCTCCTTCATGATTTTATACGAGGGGTTGTAAATAGACAGATAGGCTCTGGCTTTACTGCTCTCATTCAGCGACTTCCTCTCAGGGCGGCTGTAAAAAGATCTTTCCTCCTCATTACTCCTCTGGTTGGGTGTGTAGCTGCAGGCGGCAGGATCGAGTCGAGGTCAGCCAGGTTCTCGTTTGCAGGTGAGGGGTAGTGTGAGACATCGTTTGGAGATCGTAGCGCTTTGATGTCGGATTCAAATTGAAACCACAGCGGTGGCTTCGCAGCTACTTTTACGAAGCCATGAGCTGAGATGTCAAGTAGAGTTTACGTCGACAGGGTCAGCGCCCTGCTGCTGAAATCCTACTGAACAGGGTCATTTTGGCGTTTAGCTGATGATCTAATGACCTGTAATAAGAATAACAATTTTAAAACAACACCAAATAAAGTCCATATAATAGAACAGTAACAAGTCACTGGGCCTTAATGTCACCTAAGTGCAACTCATCACACTAAGGTGCAATTTGTTTATGGCACATGATTCGACACCAGTTCCTCTCCAGCAGGGTCACGGTGAGGTCATTGCGTCATGTACCGGAGCACAAATGCCAGCTGTCAGTGAACCGCGGCCAAAGCAAAAACATCCAGAACCGGTTTGTCATTGCCTCACGCAGTTCGGATCGTCACACTTGTTTTCGCCAGCTGCGGTTTGCGTTGACCGACGGCAGCATAAATCCACATCGGGTTTGGTTTCTTCGCTTTGTGGAGTCCCGCGCTGGCAGGAGGAGCCGAGCGCGGAACCGGTAACCCGGTTTCTGGATGCGTTGAAATGTGACTTCCCTGACTTGTGTCCGACACGTGTCAACACCTCTGTCCACCTCCGCAGCTCGTCACCCACCTGGTCGCTCCGCACGACGCGTCTCTCAAGGAACTTGTAAAGGCTGCGAAGGTGAACTCCATGGCCGAGGTGCGAGCTCATGGATTTGAGCAGGGCTTTTTGGGGGTTTTGTCTTCACCTGGTCTGTCACACGCAGGCATGAGTAAAAGCTAAGCTGGTGTTGGTGAACATAATTAACGAGCGATGGCGTATTTTACAAATATGTTCAGGGCTAAAGGCCCCTTGTCTGTTTGGAAACACTCTCACAACGTTGATCTTCCTCGTGTTACGGCTACGGCAGCGTTGGAATGCAGACAGATGTACCAACAGCAGGAGGGAAAGAGTTTTGCGTCACGGTGCTGGACTCTAAACAAGAACAGAGTCAGCAGCGAGGTGTGGTTAAGGGTTGTGACCAGGTGTAAGCGATACAGAGAGAACTTCTGCGGTGGTTTCAACCGGCGACATGATGTCACGCGTCAGGAGGTCGTAGCTGGGTCAGCCAAACAACCTGACACTTCAGCTTAAATGAAAAGGAATAAAGCACGTGATTACATTTCTGCGCTTGGCCCAGTTCGGCCTTATGTGAGACGAGACCTACTTTCATGTGTTACCTGCAAATTTGCCGTCTTATATAAATGTGAGCGAAAGCCAGGTGACTAATGTGGTGGCGGCTCTCTAACCAGACAAACAGCTGTTACCTCCACCTGCTGAATGAATAAATTGTGATAAAATTGAAATGTAAGACTTGGAAACTGTGTGTTTCAGGACACATTGCTTCTTAAATATTCAAACCTGCTTTTCATGAGCGTGTTCACTTCCTCTCCTCATTGCAGCCACCAAGCTCCATCTCTGTCAGCTCAAAGGCCAACCTCTTAATCCCAGCGTGACCCCTGCTGCCCCCACCAGTGGCACGATGAATGGACCACAGGAAAAAGCCTGTGACCTTTAACCTCGACACCTCCTTCAAGAGTTTGTTCTTCACGCAAGGAGGTGACGTTTTCTTGCACCGTTTGAGTTGGGACTTTCATCAGCACCCGTGTGTTACCTCTCAGACCTGACGTTGCCTGTTTCTTTAGGGTGTTTGTGGCTGGAAAGGTGCAAGGTTCAACTCGACCAGCAAACACCAATGACTTCATGACGGAGGGAGCATTCAGAGGTTAAAGGTGAAATTCCCAGCGTTGTCCTTCTTTATGAAAATGTTTCGCTGCACATATTTTACAATAAAAGCGAAAAACCTGCAGTAAAAGGTTAAAGAGGAAAAACACAAGAGGCCCAAAAGCGGAAGAACCGTGGGTTTGGTCAAAAGAACCAGAATCAGAATCTGGTTTGGTTCAGTCGGAACCAGGCCAGAGAGCAAGGAAAGGAGGCCAGAGGGCGAGAGGGGAAAGCAGTGGAATAGCAGATTACTGCCTCTTTTGTCTTGCTGCTAATCCTCCTCTACTTCACACAAAAACATTTGACGCTTCCAGTCACTCCCACACACTCAGACTCTCACGACGTGGAAGAACACGTCCACACGCCTGCAGCGTCTCCTCGCTCTCCCCTCGCGTCTCGGCCCGTCATTGGAGGTCGGTCGGCCCCCGCTTCTCCTTCCTGCTTGCTTTCATCCATTCTCCATGGCTCCACCCCTCCACCTCCCGAAGGCCCCATACGTTCTTTGTGTGGACCTGGAAGTAGGGTTACACAGAGTGCACTGTTCCCACTGATGCAGGATGTTCAGGCACTTATTTCAGTGTGACATCTAATTATTTCTCTTGTTCAGTGGTAGAGCACCTGTAGCCTCCCACTGACCTCACAGTCACCTGCAACCCACGGAATTTTACAACAGAAATACAAAACATATTATTACTAGTTTTAATACAGTTGTATTTCTAATAACATGTCTGTTTGTTTTTCTTTCATATCTCATACTGAAAACCATCCAGTCTGATGACAGACGTCAGTTTGACAAAAGGCCAAAGTTGAAACTGCTGTCGTTCGCTTATTTGAACGTTTATTGGCTTCTCCCTGCCTTTAACGTCTCGGTGCTTTTCTCACATGTTGGTTGATGCTGCAGGTGAGATGCGACCTCTGCGACCTTTTGACTCTCCCTCCTTCTCATTTGGAAAGAATTTATCCTCACTTCCTTATTTCCCTTTCATTGGCCGTTCCCCGCCCCCCGTGCCCCCTACTGGGGCAGTTAAAGTGCAGCTGTCGCTCTCAGCTCTCTATTATCTGCTGCCAGGGCCTGAACAGGGCAGAGGAGGAAAAGAGTGGAAAACACGAGGGTGGACAGTGTTTCTGGGTGCAAAGTTGAACAAGAGTTTCTTCTCTGACTGAATGGGATCATTTCTATTGTTTGATAATATTTCATAGCTTTTTCACTGTTGCCTGTAATAATCCTGATGTTCACTCCCCAACCAGCTACTTTACCTTGACCAGACGGCAGCCGCCTTGTAAACCGGACCCCGCGCCATCCTATCGTGACACTGCTCAGGATCAGTTTGGCTGAGTTGAACGAGGGGTCAAGGCAATTTAACACTCGCCCTGCATTGTAAAACAGCAGAGGAAGGGTCGGGGCAGGCAGGTGGCGCCTGCCGAACAGCCGCTGGCACCTTCATCACGCACACGTTCTGTTGGCATTGTCCAGGTTTAACTTCTTAGACGGGCTGATGGTTTTAAACACAAGTATGAGCCAGGTAACAGAGCAGGTTTGTTTAGAGCTTTAAATCTAAACCTCTCCTTAGTGTCCCCTAGAAACACCACCAGGTATAATGTTGGTTCAAACGAGTGAGACGATTTTTGAAAATTTGAAACAACTGGTTCAACAGCCGCAGAGGTGGAAGGAAGAAATGCAGCTGCCGTCTATGGTTTCACCGTAATCACCGGTGCGATCAAGGGCAAGTAGGGACATCACACCCAACCAGCACTAAGATCTGGCTGTGGAGGACGTGGAGGGTGGTGGGTTGGTCGGTTACGTTTACTTTCACCAACAAAGGCTCGGACGACAGGAACCATGTCTGAGCTCGTGATGTTCCTCGGTGCAGCAGATGGCTCGGCCCACTTACTTCCCCGCTACTGGATATTTATTATGGTGTCGTATGGCTGCTGTGACGTGTGACTCAGTGTTCTCAGTTTGCCTTTAACCAGATGTTCGTTGGAGACACTGCAGTGAGCTAAGATGTGTTCACAGTTTAGATCTTTTCATCCAGGCCGCTTCAGAAATTTGAGGCTGACCTTAAATTATGGTTTTACAGTGTCTGCATCACATGCAGAACTATTTCACGGCACTGAAAAGTGAATGTTGCTCTAACTAGTGGCTCATCAGTCACCTACAAGGCAAAAAACAGCGTGTAAACATTAATAAAGCTGTAAATTACCAGCCCGTTGAAATGTGGCGTCTAATAATTGGTCCCATTTATTGTATTTGCCAACAGAAAGGTTAATCGATGAAGATCAATCAAGACCCGACAGGAAGAGAAGCTGCTGAACTCTGCACGATCGATGCACACGTGGTTACACTCGTCTCCTGCTGCTGCCTCGCTGTTTTCTGAAAAGCGTAGCGTGTTCGTGTTTTGCTGTGCTCGGAAGGTTCGACATGTCCGGTGACACAAAGAGGATATTGAGTTCCGGACGCTTCTCACCTTTCACCTACGTGTCAGTCCAACAGGCGCCCGCTCGGTGTCAGGGTTCCACGTCACACTTCACCCAGTTACTGAGTCAAACCTCAGGTCGGAAATTGTAGAGTTTGTCCTCTGAAGAACCGGAGCCAGCGAGTCTGAGCGTGGACTGTTGGTCTGCTCCGCTTCGGTCCGGTCGTTTTGTCCGTCCTGCACCTGTCACTGACTTTTGAACTTTGCGTTGAGGAGTCAGTGGTCGGACATTATGAAAGGAGGTGCAGCCACGGAAAACATTACATTAGACACACTAAAATATTTACAAGGCCCCGTTGGCTCCGGAGCCTGTAGCCTTCATCAAGTGCCAGGGCTGCCATCCGGTGTGGCCCCCGCTGTTCGTTAATGGACTTCCTCCCCGGCTCTAACGAGAGGATGACTGCTGTGTTTATGTGAGCAAGGACTTTTTCAAGACTGAGTACAGGAGGCTGGAAAAGGAAAATGAGCGTAGGAGCCGTATATGATTCCTTGAATCACTTTTTTGTGTTCTCTGAAACATGCTTTCAGTCCTGAAGGATATGTTTTTATGAGAATCACTGAGAAGATAAATGTGTATTCCACACATGTATTTACACAGCGTGAACTGAGTTGACCCATAAGAGCCCAGAGCCGTTTCACTTAAAGGTGAAGTTTGGGGGTATGAACCATGTGCAACACACCTTTGATGTGTGTCACTAGGTTTTAATGGGTTAATGCCATAAACGGCTTTTTATCACAGCCTTGGTTATTTTTAGTCATAAACAGGAGGAAGGAAACTAAATAATAAAATAATTTAAAGCTCTTTTAACATGTTAGTAATCAAATCAAAGTCAAATAAAGGATCAATGGTCCACAACTGTTACCTCATTATCTGTTAACCTTCGTAGGTGATGCTGATATGGATCATTCATTTGATCATACAAACAGTGTATCTTCATGTGAAATCAGATCATGTGACGCTCAGGTGTTTTTATACGTGTGTCCTGGCTGGGATTGTAAATCTAGCTCGCTTGTCAAGAAGAGAAATCTCAAATATCAGCAGTTGGCAGAACGCTGCCCATCGGTGCTTAGTGACTCATGTTCTGACCTACTGTACAGAAACGTCTCTGAAGAAAAGAAGCTGCTTCAGCCTCCGTTCACCTCGCTCATCCCATTCACAGGGAGCGAGCGGCGGCTGATTCAGACCAAGGCCGGGCTTCGTTTGTCTGTACCTCGTGTCCTCTTTTCCATTTTAGGCCTCTGCTGCTAATGATTGAACATGATGAGTGTTTATCTGTTCTGTCCGTCGTTGGCCTGACAACAGAGATGTATAACTGCTGAAAGGGGAAACCTGAAAATCTCTAAATGAGAATATGATCACGCATGACGATCGATAGCGAGGTGAGCAGACGTTCTGGAGCAGGTCTGTCACTGCTAATGTTCTCATTAACGCACAACTAAATGTGCTTTAAAGTAGTTTAACATAAAATCTAAGTTATAGAGAAGCTGTCAGAAACTATTGATGCGTCGGTTTATCAGTCTGCCTGCTGTCTGATCCGTAGTGTTTTCATTAGCAGAGAGTCTGTGCAGATGCTTTTCACCCTCTATTAACTGGTCACACATCAGCAGTCTGAGCTTGTCACGACTCACCGTTGACAAACTGATCACATTCTGTCAGAACCACAGATATGCAACGACGGTGGCGTATCAAGATAAGCGAGGCCACACTGTGCGTCGCTGCATGCGTCTGGAAAGCCAAAGTAAAACGGGCCCAAACGTTCTGCTGCCATCTACGCCTCACGTACGTGTCTATTTCAGTCGCCAGCCCTGTGAAGTGTTCTGTTTATCACCCAGGAGCTGGTAAAGTGTGGAGATACTGAAGTGATGAAGTATCGTTTCCTCCCACTGAGGCTCGTTCTATGTTTCCTCTGCCGAGTCCCTGCAGTGCTGCGGTTGTGTCAGCAGCATTACTCATACCTGTGCTGGCAGCGCTGGGCAGGCAGAGCTGGATCCATCTTATTCACCCACTTCCACTTCCTGCTCCTCGACATCCCGACGACCCGACGTGGGAGGACAGCGATGACGGGAAACGACGCAGCCGAGGCAGCGAGAAACGAGAAACGAGAGGGAGCTCTTGACTGGGGCGTTATTACAGGTTCACTGGTGCAACGTGGGAAGACCCTGGACAGGCGGCCGCTCCATGACAGACTCATTTCTACACATGTCAGCAAAAGCCAATTATTCCAAAGCTCAGAGTAAACAAAATGCTCAGGATTGCCCACAAAGGTCAAAGGTGATTAGCCTAGCTTAGCATAACGACGGCAAACTCTTACACATTTACAAAAACTAATTGAAGGATGAGTCTCTTTATTTCAAAAGTATTGGTAATATCACACAAAGTGTAGAGTAGTAAAAGAAGAAGTGCCACAAGCTCCCAATCACTGGAAAAGCCGTACATTTATTAATGAACAGCAGCGATACTGTCACTGGCATAAACGCACTTCACGGCCAGATGTTAGTCAAACCATCAAAAGTGCAAAATATGGCAAAGAAACTAAAATAATGATGAAAAATACGAGAAAGACTTCTGTTACTAAGAGACGTGGTGCCGAGTGAAAAACAGCAGCAGGTTTCAACAGCTGCTCCGTCCATAGTAATACTGCATCATTTATGAATCCTTATGAATCTACGTCTGCACTTTGTTAAGTTCCATCTACCTGCTGAGCCCAAGTCACACATGACAGAGGGCGAGCAAAGATTCACACACATTCGAACCCTCGTGGTCCAGTGTATGTCTCTGCAGACGGGTCAAGGCGACTGCAGGCTCGTCGTTTGTCGATGTGTTTGAGCCAGTCGGGTGTCGGACACAACCAGTGGAACTGGGCTCCGTGAAGTGGGCTCGATAGCATCGCCTGCGTGGGCCCGTCTGATGTTTTTCTTGCCTTGTTTCTCTCATTTAGTGGTTTTAAAAGCGGCCTTTAAACGATAATGACTATTTATACTCCTCTCGAGTTGGCTGCGTGGGCTTGATGGAGACAGCGCTGATGATTCACAGCCGTTGCAGATCGCCTTTGTTCAACTCTCTCGCTGTATCACCCGCTTGTGTCCCAGCTTTTTTCCCTTTTCTACCGAGCTGTAATAGAACGGCCGCTGTAGCCGCTTCAGGTAGAGGCTGCGTGGGTGGAAGGACACGTTGACTCAAGGTTTATGAAGGAGCCAAAGATAGTTTTTGAAGGAAATGTTTCATAAGTCTGCAGTCTGACTCATGGGGATTTTGAAGCAAGCAGCGTTTTCTGCTGGGGAAGCAGGTCCAAGCACATCAGTCCTATAAGATGGTCCTGGGTGTGTTCTGGTCCTCAAAAGGTTTGGAATTAGTGATGGGGCTTAAAGGTTCTAAAGCTACAATAAATTCAAACCCCGTTTGTTTTCACTGCCTTCAATCTGCATCTACGTTTCTTGCTTATGTGATTCCTCATTTGATGTTTCCGCTGCTCCAACCACTCAGACTGGAACACAAAGGTAAAAGCCTGTTACGGTGTAAACCATGAAAACGGATGTTCTACCCGTTGCTGAGCTCGTATCTGGGGCACCTCGCAGCAGCACGTGCGACACATGACAGCCAGCTCCATCAGCACCTTGCAAATCCATCTGATTCCTACACGAATCGCTGTGGGCGCTCAGATGGCTGGAAGGTGGGCGGATGAAGACGCGCGAGCACGTCCTCACACACCAACGGGCCGTGGAAGGGAACTGAAGCACTGGGCACCTCAAAACTATCAGCTCGTCGTAATGAATGAACACGAAAACACAACAGTACCAGCCACATAAGAGCCAGAGACAGGGTCAGAATCGCACCGTGTGCTGGAAACTGCGTGGGCGGCGACAGAGAACACTGTACTTCACAAAAAAGTCCTAAAAACAAGGCTCCTCATTCTGACTTCCCCTCCTGCAGACATTCCTTCCCAGCATTCCTGCGAGCGTGGGTGGGGGTAGCATTTTAAAGAGACCCACATAGGAAGAGTGACTGTACCCTCAGCGACACAATGCCTGCGCTTTCCACTGGGTTCCTTGGTTCTGCTCTTCGGAGAAGTGTGGAAAACTGACGGGAGAACACCCGCTGCCCACGTGACAGCCGCCCCGGCCGAGTCATCGCGATGCTGCAACGTGTCGCTGCGAGCAGGACAGTTTCTATACGCGCTGGCGGAACAAATGTCTCTGGCCTCCATCTGCCGCTCAGATTGTCAGAGAGCGACTCAGGTTAACTCCGGTTAGAGATTGCAGCACACCTGTCCTGACGAAACCTGAAGGCGAGATGTAAAAAGAATGTTTCACAAAACATCTGCTAATCTGGCCTCTTTCTCCCGTCACAGACCTTCAGGGCTCAGAAATGAAAAGGCTTCAGTTTTATGAAGGAAAACATTCAACGTTCTCCTGTTGACCTCTACCACGTTCCACGATGTAGACACTGTGAGGGTGAAGAGCGACTCAATAACACATGTGAAATGATTTTGGATGAATCCATGAATTAGTAAAGTGAGAAGTCGATGCCACACAGACTCGTCCTCGGAGAGAAGCTGTTTAATTCTCGCGCTACCTGCTGAACCTGGAACGTTTACAACAGATCTGAACGCACACGTCACCTTCACAGCACCAACAGCTCCTGCAGCACTTTAAACAAGAGGGTGGTGCCACACTCTCTAATCTGAGCCTCCTTTACGCCGTTGAAGCCTCACACACACTGAAGGTTACCAACACTCGGGCTGCAGCCAAAGCTACGTTATCATAAACATGTCTGTGAGGTGTTATGGGCTGTTTGTGTGTGTAACAGGAAGTGGTTGGGGTTTTGTTTTTTGAGAGCTCGTCCATCTGTTGCTTCCGATGAGATTTTGGTCACAGCCTGTTCCCTAAGCTTCCCTGAGCTGGATTAACAATCTGGGGGGGTGAGATGTATGGAGAACAGGAAGTGAGTTGGAACGTGTGATGGTGAAGCGATGTGATTGTGAAGACTGGCGCTAGAAGTGATAGCATGGCTGGCATGCAAGTGGGATGGCATGAGTGTGTGTGTGAGAGAGAGTTGTTGCTTTTTATGTGGGTACTGTGTGTGTTACTCTGTGTGCAGCTCTGGAACTTGTAACACGATCGAGGGCAACAGGAAATTGCTGGAGTGGATGACAGGGAAGCAATGTGACATGAGACAGGTGGGTGGTGGTGCCGGGGAGCTGATGGAAGGAGAGATGAAGGGGCGGAGGCTGCTGTCAACGCGCTGTCGCTCCAGGGTTAGAGGGACAGGAATCGTTGGCAGGGGATTAGCGGGCGCGCCGAGTTTAGCCCTGCTACTCCTGCCCTTATTTTTGTGGCCAAAAAGCCAGTGGGAACTAGGGCAGCAGTGCTTCACTGCAGGCCACAGCTGGATGTCAGGTCCACTGCAGGCTCTCAAAACCTTTTCCACTGCTGCTGGTTTCAGACTTTGAAAACTTACTTTTTAGCCCATGATCTGTTTTCCCACGTTCTTGTAACTTAGCTGCTCCGACTGGAGGATGGTGATATCTCTGATCATCTGGAGTCGTGGGCTAGTGTGGTTACAAAACCCAAAGAATCCTTCTCTCCAGCCAAAGTAGCAGTTGGGCTGTTATCACTCCAGGTTTCAACGTGGTGCTATCAGGACCTGTATCACAGCAGAGCTTTATGGCTCTTATTACTAAAGCATGTGTGTAGGAGGAAATAAGCTCCATCAGTGTTGCCACACCACCTACAGGTGACAGTGGAGGTCAAAGTTCAGTAAATGATGATGTCGCAGGCACCAAAGAGTAATTCAGGGAAATGAAGCAAACATTTTACCTACCAGCAAACTAGAGGAACCAGAGGAACCAAAGCAACTAGAGGAACCAGAGGAACCAGAGCAACTAGAGGAACCAGAGGTACCAGAGGAACTAGAGGTACCATAGGTACCAGAGCAACTAGAGGAACCAGAGGAACCAAAGCAACTAGAGGAACCAGAGGAACCATAGGTACCAGAGCAACTAGAGGAACCAGAGGTACCAGAGGAACCAGAGGAACTAGAGGTACCATAGGTACCAGAGGAACCAGAGGAACCAGAGCAACTAGAGGAACCAGAGGAACCAGAGGAACCAGAGCAACTAGAGGAACCAGAGGAACCAGAGGTACCATAGGTACCAGAGGTACCAGAGGAACCAGAGGAACCAGAGCAACTAGAGGAACCAGAGGAACCAGAGGAACTAGAGGTACCATAGGTACCAGAGGTACCAGAGGAACCAGAGGAACCAGAGCAACTAGAGGAACCAGAGGAACCAGAGCAACTAGAGGTACCAGAGGAACCATAGGTACCAGAGCAACTAGAGGAACCAGAGGAACCAGAGGTACCATAGGAACCATAGGTACCAGAGGAACCAGAGCAACTAGAGGAACCAGAGGAACCAGAGCAACTAGAGGTACCAGAGGAACCATAGGAACCATAGGAACCATAGGAACCAGAGGAACCAGAGGTACCAGAGGAACCAGAGCAACTAGAGGAACCAGAGGAACCATAGGAACCATAGGAACCAGAGGAACCAGAGGTACCAGAGGAACCAGAGGAACCATAGGAACCATAGGTACCAGAGGAACTAGAGGAACCAGAGCAACTAGAGGAACCAGAGGAACCAGAGCAACTAGAGGTACCAGAGGAACCAGAGGAACCATAGGAACCAGAGGAACCAGAGGTACCAGAGGAACCAGAGCAACTAGAGGAACCAGAGGAACCATAGCAACTAGAGGTACCAGAGGAACCAGAGGAACCATAGGAACCAGAGGTACCAGAGGAACCAGAGCAACTAGAGGAACCAGAGGAACCATAGGAACCATAGGTACCATAGGAACCAGAGGAACCATAGGAACCATAGGAACCAGAGGAACCAGAGGTACCAGAGGAACCAGAGCAACTAGAGGAACCAGAGGAACCATAGGAACCAGAGGAACCATAGGTACCAGAGCAACTAGAGGAACCAGAGGAACCATAGGAACCAGAGGAACCAGAGGTACCAGAGGAACCAGAGGTACCAGAGGAACCAGAGGAACCATAGGAACCATAGGTACCAGAGGAACTAGAGGAACCAGAGCAACTAGAGGAACCAGAGGAATCAGAGCAACTAGAGGAACCATAGGAACCATAGGTACCAGAGGAACTAGAGGAACCAGAGGTATCAGAGGAACCAGAGGAACCAGAGGAACCATAGGTACCAGAGGAACCAGAGGAACCATAGGTACCAGAGCAACTAGAGGAACCAGAGGTACCAGAGGAACTAGAGGAACCAGAGGAACCAGAGCAACTAGAGGAACCAGAGGAACCAGAGCAACTAGAGGAACCAGAGGAACTAAAGGTACCAAAGGTCTCGTCGTACGTCTCATCATAACGTCACATCCAAACCAGACATTTGTTCACTGCCGTGCTAGTCGTGGTCTGACGACCTGCTCGCTCTCCTCTCTGTACATGTAAGCGTCCGTCCGTCATCCCGGCACATGTCTGCATGCGACCCGACTTTACGCGCCTTTAGATCGGCGCATGGCCTTCCCTGTCACATAACCCGCTACGGTGATGAAGCTGCTGATGCGTCGCCAGGCCCATCTACGTGCCTGTCTAAAATTAGCGTCGTAGTTTCCTGTGGCCTTTAATCCTGGCTTTCAAGCCACCAAGACCAAATGGCAGCCGGGAAGAAGGGCCTGACAGCCATGGTGCAGCCTGTCAGTCACACACCTGCCATGACATCACTGCTAAGTATAGGCGCTTCCAGGCCACAGCTATAGTTGGACTTAGGTTTGATGGACGATATCCGGATGACTGGAGAGGTCTGACATCCTGAGGCAGCCACGTGTCTGTCAGTGCGCCCTTGAGCAAGACACTTCGCTGCGTCAGTACTGACTGTTTCCCCGTTTAGTCCTGAACCGAATCGTGACTCCACTGTTTGTTGAGCCTGTGCAGCTGAACAGGACATAAAGCAAATACAAATATTTTCATACATGGATCAAATGAGTGAAACAAGTCAGTGATTGTAAGCTTTACGCTGCTTTAATGGGATTTAAGAGGGAAAGTTGCAGCCTCTGGGTAAATCCAGCCTGCGCTCGCTCCGTCCCTCAGTCGGACCCAACCTTTACTGAGAACAAGCTCGATTCCAGGAGTTGTATTGTTGTGAAATGAAACCAAAACCTACCACCTGAACTGGAAGGACGGCAGAAGAAGAGAGCGCTGGCACGTAAGGACTCGTACGGACTCGTAGGAGTTGGTTTACCCTTTTTTTCTCACTGGCTTTGTGCGCTGTGCGCTGGGCTTCCGGTCCAAACTGAAAAGAGACGTATCGGTGACCTTTGTGTCGCGTTTATTCACTTCTGTAACTGATTAACAGTCTCAGGTTGTCGTGTCACGTCACAACAAGGCTGCTGTTGGTTTTTGCAGCACAGAATCGCAGAGTTGCTGGTTGCTTCCTCTCGAATCCACAGAACTAACACACAACTCTGCTTCTGCTGAGGATGGAATAACACATCTCGAGGCTTTCGTCTGCCTCTGATGGGCGGATGCAGAGCCCCCGTTTGGGACGTGCTCTGAAGACGGTTTGCCTGAACCCAAAGCCCTTTCACAACAAGCACCACCTGGAAAAACCAGTTTAGCCGTTTACAGCGTGACTGGAATCACTTTGTACCGGATGAAAAGCATGTTGCAGTTGGTGAATGATTGTCGCGCAGAATAAAGCGACTCTGCACAACACTTTGTTACACAGGCACCATGTGACAGGACTTGCTAATGCTGAGCTGGGAAGTAAAGTGGGAGATGTGTCGAGCGCTGCCGTTAATGAATAGCTGGAGCTTTGTGAATTCAAGGAGACTGTTTTTGTTGTCGTGACTCGTCCTGCTGTTTCACGCCAAACCAAGGGTGAGGAGCGACTTACATAAACAGTGAAAAAACACAAAGGAGAAGAGGGAAGTGTAGACAAAATAGCAATTTATTAATAACTTATCCTTTCTTTACATTCGTAAGAGAGCAGAGTGGAGGGGAGAGGGTGGCAGAGGTCACCAGGATGGCTTCGTCTGGGAAGAGGCCTTCTCAACAGAGCCCGACGCTCTGGGTTCCTTTCTCAGACACAAACTGCATTTCACAGAGTTTTCCCTGAAGACGCGATGCCTCCTGCTTCGTCAGACACTTTAACCCCCTGCACGTTTCAGGATTCTTTGCACTAACCTTCAGCACAACAGCCGCTATTCTGACGTGCTATGAACAGAGTCTCAAGGTTTGGTCGATGCTGCACAGGTGAGGAAACAGGTGGATGTGTCTGAAGGCTAACGCACAATAAAAACCGCGTGAGTGCAAAAGTAAGGCAAACGACCAGGGTGACGCTGATTTGTGAGGAGAACCGGGTGCTGAGGATGCTTCTGCTGAGGATGGAATAACACATCTCGAGGCTTTCGTCTGCCTCTGATGGGCGGATGCAGAGCCCCCGTTTGGGACGTGCTCTGAAGACGGTTTGCCTGAACCCAAAGCCCTTTCACAACAAGCACCACCTGGAAAAACCAGTTTAGCCGTTTACAGCGTGACTGGAATCACTTTGTACCGGATGAAAAGCATGTTGCAGTTGGTGAATGATTGTCGCGCAGAATAAAGCGACTCTGCACAACACTTTGTTACACAGGCACCATGTGACAGGACTTGCTAATGCTGAGCTGGGAAGTAAAGTGGGAGATGTGTCGAGCGCTGCCGTTAATGAATAGCTGGAGCTTTGTGAATTCAAGGAGACTGTTTTTGTTGTCGTGACTCGTCCTGCTGTTTCACGCCAAACCAAGGGTGAGGAGAGACTTACATAAACAGTGAAAAAACACAAAGGAGAAGAGGGAAGTGTAGACAAAATAGCAATTTATTAATAACTTATCCTTTCTTTACATTCGTAAGAGAGCAGAGTGGAGGGGAGAGGGTGGCAGAGGTCACCAGGATGGCTTCGTCTGGGAAGAGGCCTTCTCAACAGAGCCCGACGCTCTGGGTTCCTTTCTCAGACACAAACTGCATTTCACAGAGTTTTCCCTGAAGACGCGATGCCTCCTGCTTCGTCAGACACTTTAACCCCCTGCACGTTTCAGGATTCTTTGCACTAACCTTCAGCACAACAGCCGCTATTCTGACGTGCTATGAACAGAGTCTCAAGGTTTGGTCGATGCTGCACAGGTGAGGAAACAGGTGGATGTGTCTGAAGGCTAACGCACAATAAAAACCGCGTGAGTGCAAAAGTAAGGCAAACGACCAGGGTGACGCTGATTTGTGAGGAGAACCGGGTGCAAAAACAAGGCCAGTCGATTATCAAGCGATAGATAGATCAGAGAGATTATACATGTACACGTCGCTGCACGATTCTTGGAAAGCCTACTTGATTTTTGGCATAATCAACATAAACATACTGATCAATATGCAGTTGGTTTACATAAAAGTAGAATATGAGACAAAGAATCTTCAGTACCCGCTTGTTGCAAAGGGTAAATACTAGAGCAAGACTTACTGTATAATCTTTAATAATAAGATATTTACACTGTGTAGAAATGTTTGAAAGGACTCCACCAATGTGAAAGCGAGTCCAGTCGTGTGCCGTCTGAAGCTGTGGTGCTCTCGCCCCACTCAGGCAAGTCTTCACGGAAGACGAGGGAGACAACGCACCCTGGAGTCTTTGGGGGAACCAGCGCTAGGCCCCAAAACACACGTTCACTTATGGATATGTCCGGTTTGAACAATCACGTCCTCTTTGGCACCAGCCTGGGAGCTATGAAGCGTAACGTACAGCGAAACGCTGTAGTCACAAAGACGATAAGAGACGAAAGAGCGATAGGTTGTAGAAAGTGTCTGCGCTCTCTAAGCGACTGTCTTCTCCCTGCGTGTCTCCGTCTCTTTCAGTGTCTGTCGTCACTTAGTCAACAGCAGCTGTGTCCCGGTCAGACTTGGGCCTCCAGTAACCACGCTCAGCAGCTGTCGCCTCAAAGCAGCTGTATCAATAACGCAAGAGCCCAGTCGCATGGCAGACGACACAAAAAGAGAAACTTGTTGTAGCTTTTCGAACAAGAGGCCCATTGAGCCTCGAGCCAGGGGCGGCGGCAGCGGACCTCACGTGGACTGCAGGGGGTCCAGCTGGAAGACGTTGTGGTTGGTCGGGGTGGTGAAGTACAGCTGCTGGCTCGGTGGGGCCATGCGGTTGTCGCACGGGCTTTTCAGTCCAAGCGTGCGCTCAAAGTCCAGGAGCTGGCCCATGAAGTTGAAGTTGGGGGAGATGTTGGACTTCTTCATCTTGACAATGTCGTACGCGTCGTTCATGGACAGGTTGAGCTTCTGCATCAGGTAGGCCACCGTCACCGTCACCGAGCGGCTGATGCCAGCCAGGCAGTGGACCAGGACGCCGCACTTCTGGCCTCGAGCTTCATCTGAAAGAGGAAAAAAGAAGTCTGTTAAAGACACGGTCCTACGTCTGTGTGAAACAAGTGCCTCCATTTTTAAAACGGAGCCAATTTGGGGTAAACATCTGTGACAGTTGAGCAGAGCTGTGCCGGTCGTCGGAGCAGGTCCACCGAGCGAGAGCAGCGGAAGTTATTATCCCGACTATCTCCCGGCGCGTCAGTCAACAAACAAGGGCTGCGGCAGTGGTGCACATAAACAGAGCAGACATTCTTTCGTTTTGGCCCAGAGTAGCCGGCTGGGAAATTGACTATTACGGTCTATTAAACCATTCTTCCGCTCGCTGGGGCTCCTCCGACAATGGTGCCATTTGGGCGTGTAAACGTAGGAGTCATGAGGGCACACTGTCAAGGCGAACAGGATGTCAACAGGGCCTGTAAATGGCTCCTTTTGTAAGGTGGGGGAGGAAGGGGGGCAGTGCCATGTCCTAGATTACTTTCAATGCCGCTTCCTTCCTGTTGTGCTCAAATTACCGCCCTCCCCTCGTTCACTCTCCCATTCTCCTGTTTCAACATCTCCCTTTGTGCTGCAATTACACAAGCCCCAGGACAAGAGATGGGACGCCTTGCATTGAAGTCCAGCCATTTGTACCCAGCAGCGCGTCTGAGCCTGTGCGCCATTAGAGGCAGCCTTGTACTCCCGGGCCTCCGCACAATGGCCTTAATCTGCCCGCTCGGTGTGCTCCTGCGTGATTGACTGATAAGACCACAGCCAGGGACACCTCATCTAATCGCAGTTGCACAATGAGAACTTCCTGGCAGTGATAACACGTATCACTTTAACGCGATTATGTCCCCGTGTTTCTCCTTTAACAACACAAAACCAGTTTGAGGACGTTGTCAACTTGAAATTTTTAATCTGAATTCGCTTGTAAGAGCAGTTAAGAAACGAGACTGAGGGTGTTTGAAGCCTGGGGCTGAGTCGTCAGCTCTGCAGGGCTACTCACCGATGAAGCCGATGGCCTCTGGGAAGAACTGGGACAGATTCTGGCTCCAGTGATCAGAGATGGGGATCTGCTTGTACTTGAACTCCCCTGCGTTCTCGAAGAGGTTGGGCAGGTTGGGGGTCACGTTGAGGATGTACTTGATGCCGTACTCCTCCAGCACGTCCAGGTTGGTGGAGTCCTTGGCGCAGCCTAGGTAGAGGTGCGGCAGGATCTCCACCGGGAAGGACGGCTGCGGGTTGGACAGCGGGCTGCCGTCCGAGTCGGTGGCGCTGCTCGGGTCTCGGTCGATGTCAGACTCGATGTCTGAGGAGTCGGAGCTGATGCGCAGCCCCCCGAGGCCCAGCACCTGGGCGGTGGGGGAGTTGCTGCTGGGGGAACCGTCCAGGTTGGTTTCGCACAGGGCTGGAAACTCGGACTGGAATTTACTGAAGCCACCTGGAAAACAGACACTGGATTGGTTAGAAGCTGAGGAGGTTGCTCACGTGCATAAAAACAGAACATCTGTAGTGAATGAACAGCAGCAGCTGCTTGGCCTCAACATGTGAATGAGCCGCACTCACCCTCCAGGTAATAGGCCCTGTAGCCTTCGTCCTTCATCCTCCTCAGCAGCAAACCCAACACCGAGCCCCCGTCGACGTTCTCGTTCCACTCGCGGCTGTACTCGTCGTACAACACGATGGTGTCGGTCTTGCACCGGCGCACGAACCTCTCCCGGTCCTCTCCGTCCGACAGCAGCGAGCGCACGGGCAGGTTGCCCTTCTTGAGCCGGCGGAGCATGAGGCTGGGTATGGCCACGTTGATGGCGGACTCCACATGCGACGACTCGTACAGCTCCTGGGCTCGGCAGTCCATCACAAGCAGGCCGTCTCTGCGCGTCTCGAGCTGCTCCCGGAGCCAGCCCACCGTCTTGCTGATCGCCATAACCGAGTCGAACTGGACGACGGGCTTGAGCTTGTCGAGCATTTATAAGCAGGAGTGAATGGACCTTCTGAAAAGCGGAGCCTCTGGGCTGCAGCGGCAGCAAGAAAACAATCTGTCCGGGTTTGTTGCAGCGACGAGCTCGGCACTAAATGTGTCGAAAAACAGGACAGAAGAAGAAAACGGACAAATCTCAGTCCAAGCGTCCTTCACGCGCTGCGACGGATCAGCCTCGGATCCTGCCTCCACTGCTCATTCATGTATCTGCTCGGAGGGAGCCTGGTATTTATCAATGAGTCACACCGGCCTGCGCTTCCGCTCTTCTTATATAACTCCACGGATCCGAGCGCAGCGGTTGCAGGTCCAGCTTCCTTTACAGACCAGCAGCTAAGAGTCTGGGCGGAGCGGGAACCCGTGGACGTGGACCAGTGCGGGACGCGTCGCTGTGCGTCTCCCTCCGTCTGCTGTGGGAATCGGCGCAGAGTCTCCGTCGATGCGCTCGGTGCGGCGCCAGGCTGCTGAATGGCTACAAACGGGAGGCGTTCCGCGGGATACATTCTGCCTGCTGGCCAATCAGAGGAGCCACAGCAGCGGTCGCCGTGGAAACGAGGGCCGGATGGAACGGCCCGTGTTGATGAATTGTTAATGAGTTTGTCATTCACAAAAACGGAGAGGAATTTCCGCTCCGGATCAAGTGAGTGCAAACAAACAGAAGAACTGCAGGGAGAAGGAAGGAAGGGGGGGATCACAGTCAGGTACTCGCTCCAGGACGGAGATTTACAGTAGGCTGAAGTTGGCACATGCGCGTCAGGAACATCTGCAACATCATAAACGTCGAATGTCTCAAATCTCAAGACAATTTATGCTTAAAGTTTTCCAAATCAATAAAATTATTGATTACAGCCAACACTAAGTGTAACTATTGTCTCTTCAGGCTCAGTGGCCTCAGTTGCACATGAACCTTCCGTGTTGTCCTACAGAACCACGTTCGCTCTGCGCAGCTTCTCTGACTAGAAGTCTGCCGAACCTTCGGCCTCTCCGCCAGCGCGTCGTGCAGCAGCCTGACCTTCAGGGCTTCTCCTCGCTGAGCAGCTGAATAACAGGCTGCTGCGCCGCTATTTCTGTCCTTCAGCGCACGAAGAGGCTGTTTGTGTGGGAGGACAGGCTCCAACAGCGCTCCGGTACCTAACCAGGTGGCTGGTTCTACTCTCATGGGCGCGGCCCCCGTCAGGGTAGTTTCCCTGGGCGTCTCCATTCTAACGCAAATCAGGGATGCGAAAGGCGCCGATCTCCTCCGTTTCACCCTTAATGGCTCCAACACCGGAGCTGAAAGCATCTGCACAGCAAACAAAACGGGCGATTTCCTCCAGGTGAGGTTTTATCGCCATTTGCTCCTCGCAGTCAACTGCAAATGCATTTTAATTGATGAGCTGTTGGTGTAGCAGCAGGGGCTGAGGGGCCAATTAGCCCCACACTGTAAATGTCTCCATAAAATGCTTTAGTCAAGTCAAAGGCATGAAAACCCAGGTTTGATTCCTAACGTCTGTCCATCCAACCGGGTCCAGGAAGCAGATTCAAGCAACCCGGTGGATTTGACTCAACAGTTGGTTCAGATAAAGGGAAGGAGGTAAAAGCCTTTTCCGTTGATGTAGCTGAATATATGTTCAGGCTTTTCTAATAATCATCTGTAAACGCGGCTTCATTTGCTCTGGATGATCTTTCTTCTCGTTTGGATTCCCGTGTGATTGATTCTCAGGCGAGACAACAGAAAAGAGGCAGCGAGCTCAAAGCTGTTCCCAGCAGCTCATTTAACTCTTCGCAGCTCGCTGATGTACAAACACCCCCCAGCGAGTTGTCTCCGTGTTGTTCCAGCCCGTGAGCCTTCACGCAGGCCCTTCGGCCCCTGCGGCACGCCCTCGGCCCAGGCCTCCCGCCAGCGTGACAGAGCCAAGCGGCTTCTATTCACCTTTAAATGAGTTCTGCTCCGTCTCCAGCAGCCTCCTCCTCCCTGCTGCTCGCTGCATTCTTCTTCCCCTGCCTTTCATTTTTTGCCGTCAGGCTCCCTCTGCCCCTTCTTCTCTCAGCCTTTCTGTTTCGATTTCCCCTTCATTCTTTGTCACTCACTCTGTACGAGACATATTTCAGTTGGCAGAAAGCACCGATTTCAAAACGCTCATCGCCCACGTAGATGTTTCCGATCTGACCATCGTTCGGGGACATTCAAACTGCTCTGTGAGTTTCAGGTCGTTTGCAGGTTTTCTGCTGCGCTGGTTGTTTCCTTGACGTAAATGCATGTGTACTAAGCGTGTCCGTGTTGAAACTAAGATAAACAGACACAGGTGTACAGAAATACCCAGCACGCACCTCATTGAGCGTTAGTGAGTAGAGGTCAGAACGGTCGGACTCATTAAACCTTGGGGTGAAGTGTATCGTGTAGTTTTATGGCAGATCTCAGATCTGGTGGTTTCCTGTAACATTTCTGTCAGAATCGGTCAGTGACGTACGTAAAAAGTTGCCAGTCCCAGCAATTAACACGCGTGAGAGGAAACCTCAGACGTCATATTATGTCTGTTAAGCAATTTCAGTTGTCTGAACAACTGGTTCCCGAAGTTAAACACATCAGCAGTAAGAGAGGAATTAGTCAGACGTGTATTTATTGGCGTGTTTGTTCCCGACTCCTCTGTGTCGCCGTCCTGGTAAACCTGCCTTTGTTGAGCTAGACTCAAATGTTCTCGGCCTCTGAGTCTTCGTTTGTTGCACACTGAAGTTCTCCGTCCTCCCGCCTGGTTTTAGATTCAGTTGTCATCTAATGGAGACGCCTGCTCAGTGGAGATAAGCGCAGTGCTGAACTCAGCGACCATGACGCTGTGTCCTAGCAGTTCCATCCATATTCAAGCTCACCCCCTCCTTCAGCAGCTAATCTGCTCCTTCTTGTTTCTTTGCCACCGGCTGCTCGTCTCAGACGGGAAAAATCCTTTGTCCTGAAACAAAGACTCACCACATGCTCCAGTCAAGTGTGTGTGTGTGTGTGTGTGTGTGTGTGTGATGGATGCACATGACACACACTAAAGAAGTGAGCATGTCTCACCCTGGAACTTCTTATGTGAACACAGACAGACAGAGACAGACAATGAGAGAGTGTCTGTTTCAGAAGATGCTAAAGTTAGCACACGGTGCACAGGAAGCCTGTTTGTGTTGAAGCTTGAAAGCAGAGCTGGGTGTTTAGAGTGAGCAGCGACATGCACGACGCACAGAGAAAGACACAAACCGGAATCTGTTTGGGTCCCATCAGTACTAATAAGCCTTCTGTAAGAGAAAAGGGAACCAGGGAATGTAAGAGGTGGAAGAAAGACCCTGTCAAGACAACAGGCGCCGGCTCACAGATAACAAGCACACACTCACTTCTGTTATCGCTCTGATCGTATCTGCGGGGACAGGAAACGCTCACCAGAGCAACACAAACACACAATCACAGGTGAGCAGCACGCGAACACGACGACAACTCACTGTCAGGATGCGCAGATTCAGAGAAGCGTGAAATCAAAAGCTGCTCGTCACGGACAGGATCATCGGCCGCGTGTGAAAGGAACAGAGACACACTAAGTTATGTATTTGGGCCATAACTGCCTCTATTGCAAAACATCTGAGGATCCGAGAATGCAAATGACGGCAGCCCACATATAAACAACGTGGCGATGCGTTCAGGAGCAGCTGCTTCTACACATGGGACACAACAAGGAGGCAGCCCCCAGCGTCAGCCGCCTCCCTGCCCATTCACATTCAAATCAAGGACCCCTGGCTGACACCTGGGGCGGAGGCCGAACACACAGGGCGACAAAACGCAAGTCACAATAAAGCAGCAGCGTCTGCCTTTAAACTCATATAAGCACAAGTTACTGGGATTTTTGGAACCTTGTCTACGTGTGATTTCCCTGCAGCCGGTTCGTGACAGCTGCAGACACACACCCTGGTCGGAGCTCAGTGGAGACAATGGTGGCTCCAGTCTTATCAGCGCCATCGCCCCGTCTCTGCGCCGCATCGCCTCGCTGCTGTCCTGCTTCAGGATCTGTGCGCGTGCCTGATTGTGTGAAGGGCTCGGTCAGCGTCCGTGACGTGTCGAGCTCACATGCTGTGTTGTGTGAGACCCCACTGGGAGGGTTTCCTCTTCAGTGGGTGCCCACCTCCCTGCGCCTCCGGCCCATTTCTGCCCGTCGCTCCGCGCTCACCCATCCAGACGCAACGCGGCTGCGTGTCCAGCTTTTCAGTTCCACCTCAGATTCGACCGTTGTGTAATGAAGCTGCCTCTGTGAGGAAGTAACATCACGCCTGTCGTGTTCTTTATCAGCAAGCTTTATATTGGACTAATATTTGCCGGTGGGCGGTGCAGTAGGTCCACACAGCACGTTAGTTAACAACGACATGAATAACCTGCATAGATAACAAATTATGCAAAAACTACCAGAAAGACCTTTACAAGCACGAACCCAGCAGGTCACTTATCCCCAAACACACATTCTGCATCTCAACCACGTGTTGACATGAGACGCTTTCATGATGCACAGATTCTAACGTGGCGCTACAGGAAAGCTGGCTGCTGCCGGCTGGAGCGGACAGAACGTCCTGCTGCCCTGTACTTGCGACTGCTGTGGTCTGGTGAAAACAGGAAGCATTAGACTGAAGGCGTCCTTCGAGAGCGGGTCCGCAAACAAACAGACGAGTACAAGCATGACAAAAACAGGAAACGCAGACGGGGAGGGGACAGAGCGAGTTTCACAATGCAGAGCAAACGCGTGCGTCTGGTGGCGTCTCAGTGCGTGTCTGCACCTCTATGTCAAGGGAAGCAAGAATGAGAAAGAAAGAACCAAATGCAGAGGAAGAGGTGAAGTGAAAAGGTCAACACAGCAAAACAATGAGAGAGACAGGGAGACGGGATCGAGCAACACTTTGTCCAAAAAAGGCCGCGTCTCCTGCACGGATCCGCTTTGTTTTTGTTAGCAAAACATGACGAACATTCCTGGTCGGGCTTCTGGGAAGAGAGAGGACACAGACGTAAGCCAGTGAATGCACCGCACCGCGTCAGAACAAAGTGCATATATTCACACGGGCTTGCAAGTCTTGCATCAGCATCAAATTCTATTTTGTTTTTAACAGCTCTTCCTGTTTGCTTCCATTTTAATTGACTGCTTATTCAAATTTCTTCCTGCCGCTGCGACAGGTTCAGGATCTTTTACATCTTTGCTCTATTAGTTTAGATAGTTTCACATTAAAAGTCTTCCTGCCAACAGACACCATTTTGGTCTGAGCAGGGATTTTCCACTAACTGGCCTAAATGCACGTATTGGACAATCGGAGGCCAACGGATGCCAGCGAGCCACATGGAACTCTGCTCTGGATGCGTTAGGGCCGGACGTCGGGTGTGACCGCTCACGTCCTGTGTCCCTGTGATGCAACCTTCAGCGCAAACGAGGTAGAAACAGCAGCAGTCGGCCGCAGCGTCGTGTGATGCAATTTGTTCAATAGGTCTCAGTTAAAGACCACAGATGACAACGTCTGGGCTTGTTGCTTTCCTCTATGTAACATTCGGTGACGCCTCACCCTCCACCTCCCCACCACCAAGTCAGGAAACGAGTCGAGACACACAAGCTCGGACAAGATCCCTCGCTCCTCGACAGCTGTTTCAGTCCCACACAGATACCCTCACATGGCCTGGAGCTTCCCATGCAAGTAGAGCCGAAATATGGGAGGAATGTGGAAAACACTGGGAAAGGAAGGAGGCCCTGAAGCAGCCTGGGTAATGACTCCCCCCTAGAGCCAGGGATGATGGGATGCCGAGCAGGATGGGGGCCATTATATGGTTGTTTGGTGCAGATTCTCCAGTTGCTGTGAGGAGGCCCCTGTAATTACACCACGGCTGCAGGAACTATGACAAGCATCTGGTTGGCGGGACAAACTGGGAGCAAACCTGCAGGTTGGATGCGGGGGCTCAACCTGCTTTATTTCTCCAGTTCACGCTGGGTCAGAACCTTCACGCTACGGACGACACTGAGCGACACCTGATGACTTGGCTTCTGTTATTGGTAGGTTTACTAGAATTACTATGTCAAGGTTCGTCTTCCGACTCCACGCTAGCAGAAGCGATCTGTGTTCTAACGAGCCAGTAGTGGCTCTGCTTGACCCCTAGGACTCCCCACCAAAGTGCAGCAGCGGACCACCCAAGCTGTCTCACACACAGAGGGCTGCTATTGTTCAGATGTCTGGAGTCGGTCCAGGAGAACAGTCCAGCCCCTTTGGAACAATTAGCACAAGGCATGACCTTTGACTGAGTGAGCGGCGGGGGAAGAAACAAGCTTCGAGGAACTCTGGACGGCACAAAGCAAAGGAGTCTTTAACGCTTGTGAGGATAAACAATAGCTGAGGTTTGAGAGAGTGGTTAAGTTGCTTCAGCTAAGAGGATGTGGACGAAGTTTGACTGCTCCAGGTTTGAGATCAAAGACAGAAGAGAATCCAACATTTTCAGTCGAGCCTGAACTCAAGAGCAACAAAAGACTTTTATAGACTGTGGGTTTAATTAGAACCTGCTCTTTAGTGTCAGTTTAGTTTGGGCTGTGGTTGCATCAACTGCTCTCATCCTTTACACACAAAGACGAATTGCACAAAGCAGATCACTGGAAGGTTTTAAGCTAAAGGAAACGGTAGTAGAAACTGCAAAGGGCTGAAAGGGCTCAATATCAATATTTACATTTTGAAAACCAGTTCGTTTAAAAGTTACAGGTTAAACCAGACTTTGCTTTCAGCTAGAAGGACATCAGGGTTGAGGCTTAATGCTGCAGACTGGCTGCATTAGCTGAACTGTCACAGCTGCGATACTGGGATGTCCTGGTGGCTCGGGAAGCTGAAGCGCATGCACCGGTTTCACACTGCAGCCTTGACGCAGCCTTGCTTTGTGGAGGCCTGCAGCACGTTGGCCAGCAGAGAGGTGGCGAGTTCAAATCCTCTGACAGCAGCTGTGACAGTGACACACAACGGCAGCGAGCAGACGGCTTTACGCTAAGAGCCAAGAGCCAGAGAAGCAGCGATTACCGGCGCCGCTCAGCGACTCAGGCCAACTGTCACCGCGCCGAGCCACAGCTCACACAAGACGAGCCGGCACGTGAGGGGAACGACCATCAGCGGAGGCCTCGAAAACCAAGCAGCCAAGAGTTTTGCCGTGTGCTCTTAACCCCTCTTCAAAGTCATTCGTACGTCGGCGTTGGTCGAGCCCAGGCCACACGTGCCCTCCCCTCCCTCTACACACATTTCAATTTTCACTGGAGCTGAGAGTCCCAACACCCCTAATTCTGGGCTCCTGTGCACTGGTGGTATCAGGGACCAGGCCAGAGTTGCCAGCCCGCATAACTCCCTGACTCCGCCAATCCCATCAGCTCTTTACAGGGCCAGCTGCCCACAGGTCTCGTGCATGGCCGCAATGTCTTAAAGAATCTCCCCGCTGCTAATGCTGCTTAGGCTCAAAGCTCTTCAGCCGATGAAAGCTCAGCCCTGACCGTGCCGCCGTCACCGGCCCGGGCACAGGGCCAGTCGGCGAGCAGCCGGCGGTGGGACGGTGGCGGGTTTCCTGTAGCGCAGCCAGACAGTACGGACCACAAGGCTCTGCTAGGACCAGAGCAAAACAGGTCCAGGTGAGGACAGATGAGACATCAGCTTCATCAGAGGTAATGAAAGCCTGGTCTAAAGAACTCTATGGTTCTAACATAACATAATGGTCCCGACAGCTTCGACTTAAAAACTGGGAAAAAAACGAGCAATCGCAGCCCAAAGTGAAACTGACGGCAGAGCTGCTGTTTTGGCCTGAATGACGCTGGACAGTTGAACCCAGTAAATCTCTGCACGTATCTTTATCCTGGATTTCCACCGGATCCGGCAGCTGCGCGTTCCGGTGTCACATGAATCACTGGAAGCCTGCAGGCTATGCCCAGTATGTGCATTACAACACACTTTCATGTCAGGTCGAGATGATGTCACAATCTTATGGATTATCATGAGTCAGTTTGTGTTTGGACCAACAGATCCAGGACCATGTGAACCTGATTTCCACGAGGCCCGTGAATGTACTAAATTACGACACACAACAAGTGTAACACGTCCCTGGAATCATCAGAACCACCAGGAAAAGTTCACGAAGGACAAATCGGTCAGAAAAAACATACACTCTCAGTTTGAATCTAAGGGAGAATACTTCGAATCCATCCGTTCACCACAGGGGGACCCTCCTTCGGTCACGGTATGGGCCAAAGGAGGGGAAGCTGGTGGAAGCGGCTTTGCACCATCAATAGCTTATTGATCTCTGGCCGAGTGGGATCCCTTTGATGCAAAGACCAAAGGGTTCCTATTGGGTTACACAGGTCAGGACTGATGATGCATGAAATCTAGGCCTCAGGGGGAGAACAGGGAAGACGCCACCCAAGGGCCGATCAGCGTTTCTCTAAAACGTACCTTCACACAAACGCTCGTGTGCATCTTGGATGAAATGATGATCTGATGAAATAGAAGTTTCAGTTAGGGCTTGAGGTTCAGGGGTTCAGTCACCGATATGTGGCGTTTAAATCTGTGTGAATAAACATTCCCGTTAATCTACACAGGAAGGAGATAGGAGCCAATCCTCACTGAGTGGGTCATCTCATCTGGGGCCTTTGGCTGCTCCTCTGCTTTCTCCTGTCTGTCATCTGCTTCCTCTGCGATCTCCCAGCGAGGACGGACACGCTGACAGATGGAGTCAGGACATCTGAGCGTTGGAGTGGGGAGGGTGGAACCAAAGGCAGGGTGGAGCTGTAGGCCAGGAAGCCAAGGGACAACAACAGTGGCTGCAAGGGTTTCTCCTCCCAGATGAAGAATTACAAATACGGAGGGATAATGAAGGGGTGGAGAGGGCGCAGGTTCCACCACACCTGTGTTGAGTTTTAGTTGAAAGGCTGCAGACAAGGACGGGTGGTTCCAAACCATCAGGATGAGGATGTGAGTTCGTGTTCTGATCCCCCTACTCTACCACATTCCCTGTGGTCCTCAGCTCCAAGATGTTCTTCCTAATGAGGAGCAATAACTCACAAGTACATATGCCAGGGTCGGCTCAACCCAACCGGTCGGGGCAGAGGACGCCCACCCGGAGCCTGGTTCAGCTCACTGGACTTCGTTGGGTTTCTATAAAACTCCAGTTGCGTTTGGGAGGGTTTTAAATAAGACACACAGGAGCTGAAACGAGTTCTCGTTTCTTTCTTGATACATATGCAGAGAAAAATCACTTGACATTCAGCCGAAAGGTCAACAGGCCTCTGGGGAAGCAGGAAGGGCAACGAGAAGAGATGTGGCTGCAACACTAATAAATTAGCTTTTTGCATATAGCTGAGTGAGAGGCTTAGCTGAGAGGGTGAGAGGTTTCTGCAAAACTCTGCAGCCAGGCCGGACATAACTCTGGATTTATTTACTTTATTTACATTATTTACATGCGTATAGAAACGCTGGCGTGCAGAGGAGGCTTCACTGGCGAACACCTGCTGGTGATATGAACACGCATCCACAAAGGTGTCGAATGGATGAATTCTGCAGCCGGAGCTTATCGCACACACTAGCAAATGGACCTTTCTGTGCTGAGTCCCGACCACAACTCGCCTGCTTGGTCCAACCTGGTGGAAGATGCATGTGTTGTGCTCTTTAAACATTTTAATCATCGGCTCACACCCACGCTGACGTCTGGGCTCTTGGCTAAGGAACCGTGCGGTTGTGGACGCGGTTACAGCGAACAACGAGCCTCCTTTAGAGGTTAAACCACATTTATTCTCAACGTTACAGAACAAACACTAGGCTGTAAACTGATGAGAGCAGCGAAAGCTGTTCAGACAGATTGCTAGGAGGCAGGTGTCCATTCAATCCAATCAGTGAAGGTAAAGAGGATGGAACAGAAACAAGGGATCAGGACGGGGTGAAATCAGGAGGCTGTCATGTCATGGCCATGAGTCAGATGTGTGAAAACGTTGACTAGAGGAGTTTGGCTTAGTGTAGCACTGAAAGTATGAGAAGGGAAACCGGGCCTGCAGCAGCCATTGACATCAAAACATATGAGAGAATGTGGATCTGAGTCCTCAGACGTTCAGCTTTGGTTTGTTACGCGACGTCTCGCTGTTTTAAGCGTCTGATTCTTTCATGTGCTGCGTGTGAATGGAGGTAAAGCTGCAGATGTGTTGTTGTGTCAACAAGATAAGCCGAAGGGTTTGTGCAGCCAAACCTAAATCTGACGCGACTGGACCGTGTGATCACCTGCCATCCTCACCTCGGAGGACAGCTACTCAGGAACAGCCTGAGACGGAGGCTTACAGAAAAACTCTTAACCAGGAGAGGATCGCTGCAGCAGAAGCCAAACACATGACTGCTCAGACACATGGAGGCCTGGGGGGGGGGGTAAAAAAAGAGAGAGCGAGCGGGACAGAGGGACGGAGATGATCCAAGTGACTCTGTTACTCATGGAGACATCAGAGCATCGTGCTTCCAGGATCTGTCAGGCCGCCTGTCAATCAGATACAAGTTTAGACCAAAAGTTTTGCATTAGCTCACTCGACCATCTGCAGCGTTGGAAATGCTCTGTTGCTCCACCTGCAAAAACACCTGGGACAGCGCCTACGCGACAGAGGACGACCAGGCTGCTGGACTTGATGTAGCCATCACTAGTGATGGAAAACAAGCCGCTCACGTAGCTCATCTGTTTCTCACTGATCACATGTGGTTGAAATAAACTGCAGACATTACTAAAGAACAGGTCATTGAAGGTCATTACAGGAGTAAATACTCTGTTGCCTCAGCATGAATCCGTCCGAACACTGTGACCACCTGTCTAACGTTGTCTGCGGTCTGCCAGCGCTTCGACGTGAACCTGTGATACAGTCTATTAAGAACAACACGAGTAACGTGATGAGAAAAAAGGATTTTGCACAAAAAGCAGCAGTGATGAGTATTTCTTTGACTGTGCGTGTGAATTAGCGGATATGCCAGTCAGAGCTGCCACCCACAACCCAGATGGAACTTCCTGTAAATCTGTGTTCCTCAGAATCCACTGGGGCCAAGACACATGGAGTCAGTTCAAAAGTTTTATCCTGGTATGGGGGTGTTTCCCTGTGAGCGCTTGTCAGGATGGAGAGGAAAATGACAAAAATGACCAACCTGCCGCTGAAGGGACTTAAAGTTTATGCTTTTAGTAAAAAGCAGTCAGACGTATATGGAACTAAAATATATCATTATAGCATATTTTCAAATAAGAGGCATTAAATGTGGAAATAAATGTGTTTAATGTTGTCCATTGGTCCAAAGTCGTAGAGCTTTAGCTACAGTTTCACTGCTGCGTTCAAGACAAGAAACAAGAATCACAAACATAAAAAGGTGCTATTGTTTTTCCAATCCTACATATTCTTATTATAGCTGTACTTATAACAGCTGTGTTCTCCCATGTAATAAATACAGATGGTAGGTGTTGGGACCATACACAGGTAGTGGATGGTCAGACAGGAAGGATGTGTGATTCACCACAGTGACCTTTGCCTCACATGGCCTGAGACCAAAAACACGCCAGGATGCGACGAAGTCCACCGCTTCCTTATCTGCAACACGGAGACAGACTGTTCCCACGTTTTGATCCTTATTTCAGAGGAAAAAGGAACCAGATAGAACAACTGAAATCAAACCCACGTCGGAAGCCCGGCAGCGTTTAAGGGAAGGGAGTTGGAGGGTTTTCTGTTGTTTGGTTTTCTGGGAAGAAGTGAGGAGAGAGAGAAACTGAGCTCAGCCTCAGTTCTGTGAAGCAGTGTAGGGTAAAGGTCGAGCTGTGAGGATGTCAGGTTCTCCCGTAAATAGGTCCTCATTACGCACGTGTCTGTAATAAATGCTCACTGTGCCAAGTAACAAAAACACAAAAAGGTTTCGACTTGGTGAATTGGTTTGTAATAATAAAATAATATCACCTTCTAAAGCAGCAGCGGTGGATAAAAAGGAAGCTTCACATTCAATTTCCAACTGTTTTAAATGGATTTCTACTCACACTGCCCATGGATCTGAATTACAACTGCATCCCCATGCACAATAAACGAATGACTACAAATGAAGTGTTGGTCCAGTTCAACCACGTTTAGACGTGAAGATGCTTTCTGTCATATCTGCGCTTCCACGGTCTCTAGCCTACTTCCAAGAAGTTCTTGATTTGCTCTCTGTAAATCATATACGGTTTACTGACGGGCAACAGAAAAGCACGCTGAACATTTAATGCTCAGCAGAGTTATGCAAACATCTTAACTTAAGTATGCAAGTAGGAAAGTACACACAGTGATTAACACAGTTCATTAGTTCTTTTCCTAGAAAACGCATTAGTCTGTGGCCAATCGAACTGAAAGACACTTGTGAACATTATTTGCTATGGAAATGAAACTTTTCATGCTCTAGTACAAAGAGTCAAGGATAAAGGAAGTATGAGAAGAAACAAATAACACTTTATGAGCCCACAGAGGAAGGAAAGAACGGCGACGCGGTTGTCAGAGGCCTTGTGTGCATGCATCCCTGTTTTCCACCAGTGAAAGAGAGGAACAGGAAGAATGAAAGAGAATGGAAGAGATAGAAAGTCAACTCAGGGATCAAATGACAACAAACAGATCATGTCGGAGCGGAGGTCGCTTTGAACATAAGCCCGTGCGGAAGTCAGCTTTTTTTCCCCTGTGCTTGCTCTCTCTTTCCCCGCCTTTCCACCGGAGATAGCTTTCAACATGCTAAGCCCTGTAAAAACAAGCCACGAGTGTTTAATCTGACACCGGTCTGCAAAGATGTCCCAGCATGCTTTGCTGCGTCAGGCTACTCCTGCTCTGCATCGCTCGTCGCTGAATGTATTCAGCATATGTGTAAACACAAAAGACTCTGAAGGAAAGACTGGACTGACGAATCAACGGGTTTCTAGAGAACAAGCGGAACATCGGCGGCTGAGACGATCGCCTGACCTCAGAACAGCTGAGCTTCAAACAGCAGTTTGGTGATGAGAGATTGCTGATTATTTATATTTAGCACTTTCCCAGTAGATGTGAAGGCCACATATGAATGATTAGCGAATGCTTGGATGTTGCAGCCCACAGAGCGAAACATCGCTCACATGGTTGCACAGCAGGTGAGCTCTGGATGCAAGTAATAAAACACGCCGCGCTTCCTGTGCATGATTTGTCTCCTGGTTGAAAACAGGCTTTTATTTGACCAGATCAGCAGTAAGAACCTGCTGATCGTGTAAAAATGAAGACCTGTGCTTTTTTATGAGGAAGGCAATGAAGCCAGGTTGTTAAAGCCCTTTAGAAAACAGCAGGCATGTTTTCAGGCCCAGGAAAAGTCAAACAAACGGAGCAGCCACTAATGAGCCAGCCTGCAGGTTGGACTGTTTACCGACCACGCCTGTTTGAACAGGTGACTGCATGAAGAGGTGCATGAACGTTGGCCAACCTACAGTCATTATTGTGGAGAGTGGGACTCGCTGTAACTCAATAGGCGTGGGTGCGCCGGCCGTCTGCCTCCTCCTCTTCTTTCTCTTTCCACTCCCTCCTCCTTTGTCCCTGGTTGACGATCATCACCTCATCCCCTGAAGAGGACTAAGAGGGGAATTTCCAAAAAGCTAATGCACCTGTTTTTTAGATACAGACAGGAAGCAGCAGGAGAAAGAAGAAGAGAGTCTGTGTATTGAGTTAGCTACGGGAAATGTTCGGTTTGTGCCCTATGCGAGCTGAATAAGGCAGCAACGCTACTGTTCCGTGTTGACTAAACTATGGGACATAGAACCTTGTGGCCGTGTGGTTACTGGCTTCTGAGAGCAGACAGAAATATTCTCTCATAGAAACAGTCAGAAGCAAACAGAGTGGAAAAACACTCACAGCCCCCTGTGGCACATTGAAACGCAGACTAATAACACTTTCCTACAAATACCGAGCCTCGTCTGACCTACAGCGAGGGCAACCTTGACATCTACTGTAAGCGTTACTACACAATTACAGGTCTGGTTTTCACTCATCACAGCCCAGTGTGGGTTGTACTGAATTAATCAGCAGACTGAGCAATTAAACGCTGAACTACCAGACTACGTCCATGAATGAAACATTTAAACATCCCATCAGCTTTGTGATCAACTGCAGACTAAACGTTGGTGAACAGGTGAAGTCAGAAGAGCCACGAAACGCAAGGACGAACAGAACTCACACAAGCAGCAACTGTGACCACGTTTGCCTGGTGGCAAGTCAATACCCACAATTAAAAGAGCTTCCTCCAGCAGCTATGAAGGTTATGGGTCATGTTCACAACGCAGTAAAGACAACATTACACCACTCCATGCGTGTGCACCGTAAAAACAAGGCCTGGATACTAACGAGAGGGAAGTGAGGGTTGAAATTGGCCGTTAACCGTTTGCATAGGAGAGACGCCGTTTGTTTGTGCTTCCACTTGTGTAGAAACACAGCAGTGAGAGTTGGAGGCAACCAGGGGACGATTCAACGTACAGGGCCGAAGAGGAGACATTTCTGTACACTAAGCATTGAAGCACTTTGTCTTTGTGGCCTTCCTTTAAACTGCTCGTCTCCCACCAAACCTCGCTCCAAACAAACAGCTCGAAACACTTCGTGCAGTGGAGAGAGAGGAGATGATGCTGGAGGAGCGGTGAAGCCAGAGAGGAAGCAGAGGATGTGGTGGGAGCGCAAACAGCCGCCAGTGGAGAGGTCGCCCTTCGTGTGGCTTTTTTACTGCTTCCTCCCGACCGGCCGCATCGCTCGCCGCATCTCAACCGCTGGAAAAACATAAACAGCTTCATGCTGCTCCAGAGCAGGCCAATCATTCTACAGGCACTGGGGGAGACACGCGCATCATTTAAAGCACAGATCATTCTTCAACAAGAAGAAAAATCTGCAAATCCACTGTGCTTCAAGCAACTAAAAGGCCCCAGACACCGACCTGCAAACCAGTAAATGATTTATTATTATAAGTTAGGTTTACACGAGGAGGCGCATTGGAGGCATGAGCAACGCGAAACGGTTTTAAAATGACATAGCATAATGCAAGTAAAACATACAGGACACGCATCCCTGAGAACGCCTCCTATCCTGGGGCACAGCATGGACACACGCACTCGGTCTGTTTGAGCGAGACGCGCTGAGGTTGCCCTCAAGTGAAATGAACGGACGATTCATCCGTCTCCTCGCTCTCCGTCCTCCGCCTCTGTCTTGAGGCTCGCACATCCCTGAGAATCTGGGACTGGTGGCTGAGACACTCCCTCAGCTTGTCCTCAGTCAGGGAGAGACGCTCCTCCAGCACCGACACCGTCTGTGGGGTAATTACACAAGTAGAGAATCAGGAGAGCGGAAACACATCTGATACCGCGAGCTGAGACAGACAACCTTTATAAGTGAGCCTGTCGCTGCTTACGCACATATTGATTTGAATACGAATTCAATTACCAGTACTTTTCAGATCCACAGTCCACAAATTTAACAAAGCTGTACTGTTTAACGTTTAAATTGCTTTAAAGTTCAACAGATTCTTTGAAACAGTTCTGTTGAGGTTAAAAATACACAGCATGTAACTCATTGCACACCTACATAAGTTCATTTACCCAATGTTGTGTTTCACCTCTTCCAGCGCTATGGACACACCACAAGCCTGGGTGCAGGCTTGGTGAAACCAGTTAGTGCTTTATTTCGTTTGGTGTGTAAATGTGTCGAGCTTAACTCGGGGCATTACTGTCATGTACCGGTTTACACATCTGCCATTTTGATTTGTGCTTTTTTTTCATTTGTTTGTAGGTTTCGCATGCTGCAACCGTCTTGATTTGACAGCGCGTATCTTTGCGGTTGACTGACCTGTGTGAGAATATCCAACTGCAGAACGATGTGCCTCAGGATGGAGTCCAGGCCGGAGGGTTGACCGGGGAGAACATCCAGTGGGTGCGTCTGTCCTCTCGCCTCCTCGTCATCCTCTCCCCTCCCTCTTCCTCCCCTGCCGGCACCAGCCTGGCTCCCAGCTGTCGAGCAGTCTCTACTGGCACCGTGGTCCGCAGTGCGTCCTTCCACACTTGAACTGGCAGCGTGACGCCCTGGCAGACTGTTGGAGTGACCGTTGGCGGCAGCCTGAGTGGACGTCAAGTGTGTCTGACCGTAGAGGAGCTGCAGATGAAAGCACCGGAGGGAGGTTGAAGGTTTTCTGCTGATTTATTTATTTACACCGACATCAGCACTGTGACACCTGAAGCGGACACGCCACTGAAAACAAAACCCTATTAGAGGAGCCTTTATGCTTCAACAGCCCACTGGAAGCAAAGACAGAGAGTTTCAAAGGCATTTAACAAAACAAGTTGGAGCACATCAGGGTTTGAGCTGATAAATACAACATTACAGTAAAGACAATGGAGCCTCAGCTCAAACCCAGGAAACAAGGTGAGAGAGAATAAAGGTTAGAAGTATTAATTACTCTGAAAACCGGGGATGCTAGATAAAGCCAACATCCGGACCCGTTGTCCTGTCCGTAGAGCAGGCCTGACTCTGTTTTGGTGACCTGACTCTGGTGGGTGACTCACTCCAGGGTTAGTGACTGACTCACTGGCAGGTTAAAATGTTCTGAGGTCATGTGCACGAAGACACTGACAGCGCCAGCAACAGAGCAAAACTAAGAAACTCTAGCAAGAGTCCTTGACAAAGTCAGTGTCCTTCTCATGAGTTAGGAACAACACGAAGCAAAGGAAGCTGAGAAAACAGAGAACAGTGTGTCCACTTCATCCAGGGACGCGTTTTCTTTGTTCATCCTTCCATCGAAGGAGCAAAACGGATGTGAACAACTTCACACGTTTCCTGTTTCACACATGCTGCTCAGTAGCTTTACAACACAGCAAAGACTTGACACAAGGACACATACACAGATATTACGTCACATTCTACTCATACCACTGACTTTCTAGCCTCAAACCTTCTTCACCCTGGGGCAGGTTCGAATGTGTTTAAAAGGTTTATAATGTTTATAATATGACAAAGAGGTACATAAACGTCACATACGCTTCACAAACACGGCCTTGCTGTGACACATTTTGCTTAAATATACGCTCTTAGTAAGCTGCCACTGATAAAGGCATCACAATGCATTCTGGGTAACAGCATCTCACGGGTTAACCCGTTTTGACTCGCTAATGAAACTCAACCAGTTCGGGTCAGTTCGTATAAAGTACAGCACGGGGCCAGTTGTGTCTGCTGTGAAAGGTGGAGGATGGAGCACTGGCAGCCTGAAGAGGAGCAAAAAGGGGGGAAATAAATGAGGGACATGTCAGGAGGAAGAGGAAGAAGAGGAGGGTGAAGTCACACATTCCTGGCTTAATGCATGGAGCAATCGATTCCGGCGCTTCCTGAGGACAGTCCTTACTTCAAAGACAGCAGGAGGCCGGTGGGAGGGAGGAGGAGAAGACATGTGCATGTTAAAGAGGTGAACAAACACAGTCTCACTTGCTATCTACACTTGTGCGTGTCTTTATTTTCTTCTTTTCTTATCCCTCCACATCACCCGCCTGCCCTCCTTTTGCACATCTGGCCAACATCTGCTCTGTTCATTTAGGCTCAGCAGATCCAGGCCTGCATCCCCCGGTGCCCCCGCCTCCTCCAGGAAGTTTGGGTGCAATCAAATGATTAGCAGACGACAGGCTTCCCTGGTTGGCTGAGACACACAAGATACAGTCACATTCATGACAATCCTTATTACAGATTCACTGCAAGGGCCACAGCCTTCGTCTGGTCTGTCCGATGGGAGAGGAGTGGGTGGAAATGTAACGCTCCGTTTTAAATGGGCAATGTGCAGTATGTGCAGTATGTGGCATTGAGAACAGGTCCCTGTCGTTTTCAGCGGGAGGCTCTGTGCAGACCGTTTAGTGAAAGGTTACCAAGTCACCAGGGTGCTGGCCGAGCCACAGACGCTATGATGGGTGGTAGCACCTTGCAGGTCACGACTGCTGCACATTACCAAACACGTTAAAGTGTGCGATCAAAAGATCCACAAGACAGAGATCAAAAATAGCCCTCGCTTCATTTCTAAATCAACCCACAGATGTCTGATCAAAAACACGATTACCACGAGCGCCAGAATGAGTCGGCCTCTCGTTCGGCAGGAAGCCTCCGACGCCGCGACCCTCGCAGGCCGAGGCCGTTTGATCTTAATTGAAGGGTCTTTCTGATGTTCGCCTCCCCCGACAATCTTCCAGCTTCACCTATAGCCACGTACTGATGTACAACCAAAAACGTAAATCCTCCCTCTGCTGTGATGTTTCCCAACGTTGAACTTTTTTTAAACTCCAGTTCGGAGCATTATTCGGCAGCTTTTTGACACTAACCACACAAGTTAAATTTTAATTGTAATTAAGCGAACCTCATTAACGTCCTGTCCACTGGAGAGGACACAGATGGGCTCTCGAGTCGTGTGATGTTTAGTATTCAGACTAAACCACCTGTACTGGCTGGGTGCATGTGGACCATAATGTGACAGGTGACAGAAGCAACACTTACGGCAGCGTGACTGCTCGAACAGTCAACAGTATGTGATGGATAAAATGTCACAACATTGTGCAAAGGTTCAGATTCAGACTGTCACGAACGCTTCATCGGTGGCCGGTTCACTCAGGCACAGACGACACAGACTGTTGGCAACTGTCAAGCTCCATCTGCTAAGAGCATGGTACAAATAGGCCACTGCTTCACTTCCTCCCTGTGTCTTTCATCCAGTATATCACAGTGGCAGGGAGCGAGGTTATGAGAGAAAGCACAGCGAGCTGGAATTAATTCATCATGTGACTGAATCAGTAAGTGAGAATTAAACTGAAGTCTGGAGGTGATTAAAAGCTGTCAGGACAATACAATAAATGCAAACTCTCTCTGAGCAGATGACGATTTGCCAAGGCCACAAGTGACTAATTCATATTTATTGGCTGCATCATTTATGACTGAATGCAACTTATCAGAACACCACAGATAAAAAATCGAACACGTCGGTGGTCATGCGATACCAGTGATTGTAGCGGATGCCCATCATGTAACCTCTCACATGGCCTGTGTGGTACTGAAGTCGGTCCAGCGACAGGAAGTGAGCGCTTCCTGATCACAGGAAGGTGTGTAATGCTGTTAATAGACCAGGCTCCACGGAGGAGGAAATCCTCGTTACAAATCAAAGCACCCGTTAGCTGCCCTGACCCTCCACCCTGGTTTCACTTTCCTATTTTTGCAGACCAACACAGACTTGCAGATGCCAGCAAATAGTTGGCCTCTGGACACAAAAAAGGGGATACAAGCCAACATTAACGATGGCACGTACGCACATGTACTACGGCAAAAGACAGACACGCACAAACTATTTGCTCGGCAGCTGCCACCGCACACCCAAACACAGCTCACAGCTGGAGCCACTCTGAAGAATTCATTGCGTGATTATTAGCAGCAGTCGTGACCCTAATTTTCTCAACACACAGCAGAGGCGACCGTTGTGAACTCTATGACACTCTAAGCTGGAGCTAAGACCAAAGGTGGCCCTGCATAAAAACTGCACAGCGTTGCATTAGTTACAGTGCGTTGGTTTACGCAGCAGTGAGAAAATGAAACCCATAACGAGGTGTGTGTGTGAAGTAAAGCCTACCTGTTATCTACAAATAAATCAAATTATAATCTATAATACATAACCTGCTTCCTGTGTATTAATGTGCAGACACAGACTCAACATCTCTGCTCCCCCTTCAGCCTTCAACAGGAAGTCACATGGCAGGTACAGCAGACCTGGCAGGAGATCTGACGCCTCGGTTTTCTGCCGGCCCTGCCAACACGCCACATCAGAGGATTCATTCTTCACTCATCTCTGTCGCACCTAATTGCCGTGCACCCAGGTGCACCGCGACATTGCATCTCTTCAAGCTCTCACGAGCCGAGCACACGCAGTCAAGGATGTTCACACCCACACACGGGAAGAACCAAGCCGACACCAAAACCTATGCACACAAAGAAAACGTGGTCACGTGCACAGACAGACAGGCATACGGTCATTTGGTAATTTATCTGGTAGCATGATATGGTCCAACTGAAAGTTACTTATTGTCTCCCTCCGGGCATTTGGATGAAAGCAAAGCACTGCAGGCCTAAAGCCATCACATCTACAGTACGTCAATAAACATACGCAGAAACACATTTGAGCTGACAGACGGGTAGTAAGGCGGGAGGAGGCTCATGCGGCTTTGAGGAAGTGGATACATCCTTTTTATTTCTCACCCTTCCTCCTTTCTTCCCTCTCCTGTCTGTCTGTCTCCGACATCCGCACAGCAGCCACCCACACACTCAGACAGAAATATCCTGCTCGGCGGCGGACTGCCATTAAACACAGTGTGTTTTCTGACACACACACATGAATGAGGATGGTAAACAGCTCAACTCCAGCCAGTAATTAGTCGGGTTTCTCTGGCTCTGATGAACACGTGCACACACACACACAGGCGTAACAGCTATTTAAACGAATATGAACCAACATTTAGTTGCTCAGGGGACAATCCCAAAAACAGAGCACAAAGAAAACTCACAAAAACATAATTATCACACAATAAATCCTCTGTAAAACTAAGTGATCTCAATCCAACCCGATGCTCCGTTTAACAAGGGAACTGTGCTCTACCACTACAACACAGTGTTTGTTTGATAACTGTATGCATCAAATCTGCTTCTGTAAGGTGTGAATTCAATCCTGTTAGCACATGAGGCATATTCACCGGCAAACAAAGAGAAGTGAGACAGAGACGGACAGAGAGACGCGTTAAACAAAATGAATGAAAGGAAAGCCTTAAACGGTTCGCCATTCAAAAACTCACGGTCAGGGTGTGAGCAAACCCTGAAGAAGAACTTGGGATATTCAACTGTCTCATGCAGAAGCTGTAGCCAATCTGCTTTAGCTTTAGTTAATGCGCATTTCTGTGTTTTCAGCCTGTGCAGCTTGATGAATAGCACAGTACTCACATCGATGAGGTTACAGGTTCCCACTCGCGCTAAAAATGGATTCAGAGCTGGCAACAGAGGCCTCTGAGAAGGGCTGCAGCGTTCATCAAACACGGTCAAGAACAGCGTTGGTGTTGGAAACAGCAAATCATTCTGGGACAACCATACAGCAACGGCTATTCAAGCCTCTCCGTGTCTTCAATGCTCGACCTCCACCTCGAGACGGGAAGAGTCCCATCAGAGCACAAGCTTACTTAATACTAAGCAGCACTGTATGAAACGACTATAATTGCATCCTGCACAGAATCTGAAACAGGAAAACGCACAGAACCACACATCTGAACGCCCCTCATCATCTTCACCCTAACTTTAAGTTCAGCCACAGGGCGAACACCGCCAGCGTGGAGCTCCACAGATTGAAACGATGCGTTTATCTCATGTGTTCTGGTCGCCGTGTAACAGGGAGGCTAGGCAGGCCGTGGCACAAATAAATAAATGTGTGGTGCTGAGATCAGGAAGCCATTAACATGGTATTATCAGACCAACAAGAGGCAGGAAATTAAATTTGGCCGCCTCTGAGGAAGTTATGCCCCAGGCCTCCCTCCTGGTGGGTGACTGATCATCGTGGCTTTCCACAGCTCCCGTGCTCATATTTATTTTCCACTTGACCGTAAAGGGATTACTAAATGCTATGGATGCAATAATTATGTGCTAAGCTAACCAGTTCCACGTTAGCTGACTGCCGTGATAATCTAGGGAACAACCCACACAAGCGCCTGCCTCTCAGAGCAGAGAAAGAAAGAATGGAAAAGGTCCTGAACACTTCCTGGTTACACAGAAGCAGAACCAGCTACTTACACTGAGTGGAGGCTGCCGTTCTGTGGGTGCACTGCACTTATTTTCTCACACACACCAAGAAGGTGAATGGGTTTTACACGTCTTTTTTTCTGTTTGCATGAAGCTGAGACAACTTTACCCTGTTGTGGCTACGCTGCTGTAAAACCATGATCTGCAGGCCACACTCTGCGCCGTGAAAAGGGCCTTTTTAAGACGTCTAGTGCTGAAAGCAGTTGAATGACTGCATAATAACAAGCACTTTAATAACCTGTTTATCATCCGACTAAAACTAACGTAAACAATTACTTGTATTTGGCGTCATCCACATACAACAACCTGTTTGAATGACTGGAGCCCAGAGACGTCAGAGCTCTGGTCTAGGAGCAGAGTAGCATCCGTGAAATGATCGGTGTTTGGCTGAGGGGCATTTCTGCAGGATGTTTACGGTCACGGCGACTTGAACATGAAACATGGTTCACATGTGAGTGGATAGATTTCAGCATCGCACACATGGATACGATTTGGCTTGACAGGCCAAAAAAATGAGGCAACATGTAGAAGCATTAGAGTCCGGACAGTGGGGATGGTGTCACTCTGCTCTGTTTTGGGTTTCTTCTTTTCTAGTACAACCTATGAGCCATTCAGCAACACTGGTTCCCCTGTTTCATCACACCGTCATATTCATTTCTGTGTATTTCCACTTCTCCGTCTCATCTGTCAAATGCTCTTCAGGCCTCTGCTCCTCTGGCCTCCTGCAATAACTGAGAGCACTACTCTCTGCTCTAATACTTGAATGGTACATGAAGTATTAGCTACACGTAAAGGACAACACGTTAAACACACTTTGTGTCAGCACCTCCTTTTAGCATCTGTTGCTTAATTATACCTCTTTTATATTTACCTTGAATGGACTGACATCGCAGCTGAGCTATCTGAGAATCTGTTGCAGAGGAAATCAGGCTTTCGCTAAGAGGTTCAACAACTCATATCCCATCTCTTTCCCACCAAAGTCTCAAGTGGAGCCGAGTCTTTTCACAGTGAGGAAGTGAATGAGCGTTATTGTGGTTTTCCATGGGATTAGCCCACTTTAAAGCCCCTTACTAAGATTTGCCCACGTTATTAACATCTTAATAGACATTCCAACCCACACATACACAGACTAAAATCACAGTCTTTGGCAATGAAATAAGGCAACAGGAGGCTTAACGCAAGAGAAGAAATCTCAATGTTCACTGACCCCCAGGCCGATGTAAGTGTATGTGTGAAAGCAATGCAAGTGTTTAAATAATTGAAATTGTTAATACCAGCACAGTGTCCATCTGAAAGAAGAAGAACGATGTAAGGAGGAAATGTAACTCTAGGCTGATCTCTTTAGTAACGGCCCACCTTGCACGCCATGAAAGTTACAGTAGCAAGACCAAGGCTGCAGCAGGATCCCAGTTTCTACGGCGGCTCCGGTGTAAAAGCTGAAGGGCAGCAGACAACAAAGGCAGGAAAAGGAGAAAACCAACCGTCCGAATCCAATCTCATTACACCGCTGACAATGCACGGCAATGACAAATGAAGTTTTCCACCCTGCTCACACCAGCACTTGAGTAAACGAAGGATTCGGATTTAATTAGTAGCATTTGCGATTGGTCTTTTTCACTTAATTAATGCAGAGGCAACACTGGGTGGAGTGTTACAGCTTGTCTCGCAGCAGGAATTAAATGGGAGCCATCTTCATATAGCTCTCTGGGTCTTCTCCAAAATGCCAACCTGTGGGAAACACAGATACCTAAATGAATGACAAGAAAGGGCAGACGATTGGGTTCAGGCCCTTGGGGAGGAAGCAGAGAGCACTGCCACCACTGAGTCGCATCACAGGAAAGAAGCAGTAAAAGAGGGAGGCGGTGGCATGCTGGGCTGCCTGACTGCCAGTTGGAGCAGTGGGGGGTCATGCTGTGTCTCTGGCCTTCACAGTACAGGCAGGAGGGAGCAAAGAGAGCTACCCCAGTCCTTGGCATCCACAGGTGGGCTTTGTGGTCTGTCGCCACGGGTCCAATAGTACCAAGCTGTCTCCAGCTCTGTATCACAGAGACAAACACGCAGACCTTTCCCTGATATTTTCACGTGCATCTTCACAGCCGTACTCTATAAATTACAAATAGCTTAGACATAGTTTAGAAGCTCAATATGTTCATTATGACAATGAAAACTGAGGTAAATGTGATATACATTCAGCATGAAATCTGGGTCTCTTTGAGCCTATGCAGTCATACAGTTTGTCTGTGCTTGTTCACGATGTCGCGTCGCATGAATGAAGCCAAGCATCACTAAAAGGACAGATAAGGCCTCTGCTAGAACCACACACATTAAACGATGGGATGCATAAGGACCATGATAGATTAGAGCAGGAGGTACCACGAAGCCTGTGTGTACATTAAAGCTGTTTGAACTCCAGACAATGCCCAGAAAATCCCATCCGGGCATTGTGGAGCTGCCCCTTCACACACGGGGCAAATAACAGGACGTTGCCGGTGTCAGACGTGTTCTCACCTACTGGAAACACCCCGTTTGATTTAGGCGAAGGCTGGCGTCGGCAGAGCGTGCAGGACGCGCGACGTGACACACTGCGGAAATCACAGCATGGAGCAGCGCCAGCTGCGTGAGAGAGACGTCATCATCGCCACTCCCTTCAATCACAAGCCCAATGGGACATTGAACAGACTTTGCTTGTTTAATGTCCAGACCAACTGCTTCAGACATTAGCGTATCTCAGGGTAATGTCTAGATAAGGTACAGGTTCCAGTGCATGATTGAAAATACAATAATCATCACAAAAGCAGTGACGTATAACAGACAAACGGCCTGATTAATTTGTCTGGAAAGCAGTAAGCCTGCACTAAATGCTTTAACGATGCCAAAAACAAAGAGATTAACAATTTTGTGTTGTGTCCAATGCTGGCAAAACCAACGTTTGGCCCATTTCTCTGAGCAAAACATGTCCAGCATCTAGACCGAAGACATTTGTGAAGTACTACAAGACGCTGCAGATTCTATTCACTGCGGTAACGGGTCAGGCTGCAGAGCTACTGTACTTGTGAAGGAGCTTGACTTACTAGCAGAGTAAAATCAACAGGCCTCCTCTTCATGGACCTTCCCCACAGACGAAGGTTAACATGCTGACTAGAAATGTACAATATATTGCATTCTGTCGTTATTTTTAGGAGGAAGAAATGCAGTTTTCAAGAGGAGTGAGACTTTAGAGAATAGGAGATGTCCTGGGCAAACATCGAAGACCTAGAGTCAACAAGACAAAGACAATCTTTCATACGTCAAGAGAAAGGGGTCAGTTAAGCCCAGCTTTGAAGACCATTCTCTTAAATCAGGCTCAACCGATTGTCATGGGTTTTCTCCTTGGCCCTTCAAACACTAAGGCCACTGTGTTTAACTGTGACTCACGTTAGCGTTTCTCAAGTTGAAAAGCTTTTTAACTGTAATTGGACACAATGTATCCATGTCTGGGGCAAGTGTGACAAACATTTTATTCAGTCTGAATGTGATTTACTGAATGTGAACTGGCACAACGAGTTCTGGAAGCGACTGTTATCTGACTGAATGGTTTAGTGGAGACGGCAGAAGTAGTCCAGACAGAGACAGCTCTGTAGTTGGAATACATTCAACACACTTTCATTTCTTACACCTCTTCCAGCTGATCCATGCCTGGTGCTCACTACGCTCACTGGCCCACTTGGTGACCAGGCATCCTGTCAACTGCCCTCACATGAGCCATCTCTAACTTGACTCCTGTTGTGCGTCACAAGACTGTTGGTGCTTTTTGACAAGGCTGTCAGTTGAGACGAAGGCTTTTGAAGTGGTGCAACCGATTCATCCGAGCAACACAGGGACTTTATACGAATAATTCACGGTAGAGAAGGAAATAAATGGGTGACTTCCTTTCATTAGGCTCACTTAAGTGTTCAAATACAGCTGGTCACAAGGGGTCTGGCAACACAAAGGTATGTAGACCGTGGGTAGAGTGTAGCGGGTCAGAGCGAGGAGCAGTTACACAAACTTTAAACAGGCCCTTTTTCACGCATTTTAATCCTTTGCAATATTGACGTAGCTGTGTCAAATGTCAATATAAACAATAATTTACATCCTAAAAATGGCTCGTGCTGAACTAGTTCACTCGTATACGCTCTACTTCTAATGGAAGCATTAAGTCAAAAGGCAGCTGTGACGGTGTTTTGAGTAATATTTGATATTTATCATCCGAAAACAGTTTGTGCCAAAGCTGCAGTGAATATATATACAGTTGTACATTAACACAGTACAGACTGGATTCTTTCAGTATTATGATTGATTGGCTAAACTACAACAGTCATGTCTCTCTACTGCGGCTACTGGATCTACAGAAGCTCAGCTGTGTTACAGACACTGATGCTTCTTACGTTATAAACAAGCTTTGTTTAGCTTGTTGAGCGTTGAAACGACATGTTTCATTCCGGTTCGTCATAAATGTTATCCATCACTCGACTTCGTTCTGGCCTACAGGCCTGTTAGAGCCCATCTGTGCCAAACAAGCAGTAGTTAAAACACACTAAAAACACGAGTGGGCACATGCAGCAGTATTCCAGGTTCTAAAAACAGGAAATTCATTTTCGCCTGACGAACGCTTACAGAAGTACAGACAGGTTTATGTATTTTGAGTGTGCATGGGTCAATAACGCCGCACAAGACAAACGTCAAGAAATTCCCCACGGCTGTTCCCGATGAATGTGCCACCTGCTACATTCATTAGCCCTTTATCAAAATTATTATTATTATCATTATCCCTGGTTCTTTAAGAGACATCACTTTAGGCCCAGACGACACCTTCCCCAGGATTTTTGATGAATACCACTCACCAAGGCCAAAGAAAACAAAAGCATAATCATTCTACAGAGTCTGCAAACTAACTTTCATTAAAGGAGAACATTTTCCAAGCAGCGTCACATTCATGTGAACTGTCACACAGTTCTGTAGCAACTGTTACCCTTTCCATTCACACGTTGTTCTTCTGAATGACGGTTACACAACAACGTCCAGCTCGGCCGAGTTAATATTTGAACAACTATGTCATAACCGATAACAATGAACATGGGTGGAGGACAGCGTAGCAGGAGGAATAGCGGAGAATAAACATGTGGGGTTTTGATGCACCTCTAACGCCTCAAGATTCATTTATTGCACCACTTTGTCTTTCACTTGCACTTAAACTATCAGTACTTGTATTTAAGGAGCGACTGTGTTGACATATGGGCGGCTTAAGTGTATGTAGGACACCAGGAGGTTAATCTAGTAATCTTGACACACATCCACGGATGAGTCATATCCTTTTACATGTGAGAAAGCCAAGCCACAGTCAGGCCAGGTAAACAACTTAGGGGAGAAAAAAGCTTGTAGGACAAACGGCAGACGTGACGACCGAAAGTGTCACAGGAAATCCTGCTCTTTGAAGTTAATCTGCTGCAAAACTCACGTGACGGAATATTATTATTATTAGGAAGAGCAGTAAAGCCTAAGAATGGTTTTAAATGTACACACGTCACACATCTCATACTATGACACACTTATGAAAACACAACGAATAGTGAACCTAACATTTATAGCAATAGCTCTTAGGGGAACCGGACAAACCAGATGGGCATGTGCTAGGGAGGGTGCTGCATTGCCACAGCAATGCTTGCTAATCAGCTTTAGAACTTAGGCTAATTCCAAAAGGACTGCAAAGCACCTGTGGGAAACTCATTGGCCATTCACAATAATTTTGCCGCTTATTGCTAATTGTGCCGTTGTAAGACAATGCTGGCTCCAGGCTAGTGCTGATCTCCCGCTCAGACTACGCCTGGGACCTGACGTTTCCCATATTCCCACACACACCGCCACCACAAACACTTAAGCATCTTTAACCAAGAACCTCAGATCAGAACCGTGACAACAACAACATTACAGTGAAAAACACTTGTTTTGGAGAGACCTTAATCACAGCTCTTAGCTAATACACTTCTTCAAAGATCAAAAGCGTTTCAAGCAATCTCACGCTCCTCAGTTTTAGTGTTCAACAACTTGATTAATGAAGGAAATCCCAGGAGTACTTCCAGTCTGTTAATTTTACTCCACTGACACGCAGAGAAACACACTGTTCGTTCGTTTCCACTACATTGATTTGTTCGCTAGTTAAACACGGTTGGAGCATCATATGTACGTGACATCGCGTCTTTCCTGACTAAGTCAGCAAATTTGTGAAATCAGTCCCAGCAAACGTCCTCCATAGAGATAACATATGCAAAGCAAAGCCTTTTAAATCCAACATGGGACGACTTAAATAGTAACTTTTAGAACACAATAACGGAAATATACGACTGTTACCATAACACCACTGACTGCTGCAAAAGAACCATATTCCACTTATGAAGACATGGACGAGAAACACAAAAGGGACAGAGTGAAGATTATATGAAGAGAGGAGATTAGATTGGAAAAAGACAGAGGAAGAAAGTGGATACATCAAACGGTAAAAGCCCATTAAAGCCATCCATCAGTCCCGCTGTGGCCAGAGGTAGGGGATCCAGTTATCCCTCTCTGGGGAACAGTGAGATGAATGACTTCCTAACAGGTGGACTATGAGCTTAACAGGAGGGGGTAGGGGCGAGGGGAGATGGGATTTAACCTGGCAGTGTTGGGTTACACGTCCGGAGAGAAACCATGACCCTGTTGCTTTCCCACCAACAGGAAATGGATTTGTTTTCCTATCCCTTTCCCAGTAATCCTGCTTTTACAGACACGTGTATGTGCGTAGACACATGAACAAGAACCACACAAAGACGTATGTACATGCAAGTTAAATGTGTGCTGGTATCTGCGCGACAACAAAATCAATTTCTACATGTACTGAAAGTCTAATCGTGTCTCAGCTGCCCGACTGGCCAACCATTCAAGGTCTGGAGGTAGATGCTTTTTAATGGGTGGAAAAAAGAAAGCATGTAAAAAAAAAAAAAACGTTTAGAAAAATCAATGATTTGTTTCTCTGCAAGCGTAGATGAGCTGTACAGAAATAATCCCGGCCAGCAGCAGAGCCATGAGGTGTCTGATCTGCCTACGCAGTTCACTGGGCCACATCCTCACTGCCTCCACTCAGGAGAAAATAGCTGCAGCAAAAGGCACAGACACACATTAGCTTGTTATCTCCTCACATATACATCCTTTACTTCAGTTCAGGTTGTCTACCACAGTCAAACTAAAACACAGAGAAGAGTTACTTAGTGACATAAAGATCATTTTCACTGCACGTTGTGCATTAGTGGAACTGCATCCATACAAACATCACCTAACGCTGTTGTGACTGTGATTCTCAAATAACACACGATAATATACATCCATAAATAGTAGTTTGGATTTTGACGCTAGGATGAAACACTGGAAAAAGCAATTAGTGGTGCAGTGAGGGGAACCCAAGGACATGTGGTGCAAATTGTATGTTTTCCCAACTAGACAGAACAGTAAAAACATGATTCTGTCCTTACTGGCAAACATAGAGCTCCCAGAATATTACACAGGATGTTTTCTGTTCTGGCAAACTGGAGGGGAGCTAGTTAGCAAAGCCAGCCAACCTTAAAGAGGGTGTTTTGGATTTAGGTTTCCATCAGACAAGAACCTATGTTGGGTTTCTGAGTCATGGCCACTGTCCTCTCTTCATTGTAAAAGACGGCTATGAAAAATGATCATGTACAAACTAAAAAACTGACACCTTGGGGTAGGAAAACGGATTCAACGAAAATGAAGTCATCGCAAGAAGTAGAGACCCTGAGACTTTTTGTTCATCGTTTTCTCTTTCTCTCACGGCAGGATCTTGCAGGCAAAACAACCATGAAATTGTCAACTCTATATTTTCGTCTTTGGCCACATCCCCATTTCCGTACACAGGGAAAACACACAACACATCATTATTGGCCTTTCTGCTGTCCGCGGCACCTGTAATAACCTGCCCTGCTATTTTTAGCCTCTTGCATGGACCAACTGTCAGCACATTCCCTGCAGCGGCTCTAAGGATACACGCTGTACCCTTGAGAGAGAGAACTTTGGGAAGGCTGGGGGCTGGTCAGATGCAGAAGGATAGCGGAGGTGACACGCAAGGAGGGAAGCCCTTGAAGTGGAATGGAAGCACACAGAGCAGGTGCGATGTCACAGAGAGAAAGGCTGCAGTAAAATATGTGATGGCACACAGGGAGGCCTCAAAATAGATGAGTCCTTTACTTACAACAAGTCTACCACAAACACTTGTTTACAAACCGTTTAAATATTATTTTTCAGAATTTGTTCTTGTCTACATACAAATTGCTTGCACAGGTGTGGCAATACAGAGAATATATTAAATTGTTGTATCCAACAATCAAAGGTCAAAGGAACTAAACTCCGTATGAGCAAAGATATAAAGGGCAACAACATGGTGACCACCTGCCGCAAGTGTTGTGTAATGCTGAGGCAGGAAGGCCCACAAGTGAGGTGAGGAAAGGCTGGATGAGAACCCTCCTGAATAAGTGATGCGGTTTGCCCTCCTCTTGTATTTTTGATGAGCGAGCATCAGGCTTTTGGACACTTGAATGAAGAAGTCTTGCAGCCAAACAGATTTACTGAATGAGTGCGGCATCCCAAGGTGAGTTCCTTTGACTCTACTGTCTAGCAGACAATCAGGAGGCGCTGGGTGTAATAATAGTAATTGAAGTTACACAAAGTACTGCACAGACACAGCAGCTTTCAACCCCTACCGTCTACCTACCGTAAACAGCAGCACAGAGCACCGAGACCTTGTTACTGGTCTCACCAAGAGTAGAAAGAAAAGTATCTCCATCGACTTCACTTTACTCTGCCGTTTTGATGTGGGCTGTAATGGGGTAAAACAGCTTCCCTCTGAGATAAATACCGAGTATAATAAAGAACAAGATTTCTTACTGAGCATTTGTTGTGACCACGGATGAAAGTACAGCCACTGCCACACGTTAATAATGACGTTACTGTGCAGATTTAAGGTCTCTGAGAAGCATTGGGTTGTTCTCTCAGTCTGAACATGCAGATTTGCTTTAGATCCGCTTACCATTTTGCATGGTTCTCAAACTAAATATGCAGCAGAGTGAGTGTGAGAAGAAGCAGCCAGTGTGAATAAAGCATGAATGAATGTGCTTGATTGTGTTGCGTGTGGGTATGTGCATGTGTGAGGGTGTTATGCAGCCTCTGGGCGCCTGTGTCCTGGTGGAAAGTGAACCATCCTGTCCCCAAGAGCTGTTACTATCTTTAGCTCGCTTCCGTTGTGTCATGTCACTTGTGTTCTCCTCTTCAGCACTTAAATGTGGAATCTAAACCTCTGGCCGGTCGAATATCCAGTGGTTCCACTGCACACAAAGCTAAAGCAAGGTGGGGGCGGAGCCTGCGTTGTAAATGTAGACACACAAATCAATGACAATGAAGACAGGACACCAAAAATCTACTACACGGAGACCAACACAAGATGGCCAGATCAATACACACTGGACTGAAGAGGATGTATGTACAAACACAAGCGGATAAGACACGTGCGACAGGAGGCCGGTGAGCAGAGGACACCATGTCTGGTCAAAGTGCCGTCACAGCAGACGTCTGCAGAAACACGAGAGATGGTGCAAGTAACCAAATCCAGCCACCTGCTATCTGATCACCTCTTAACACACATACAAACACATCTGCAGTATTAATAAAACTCGTTAGCCCTAATGATGCACATGCAGTTTTAATTAGCCAGATGCCTAAACTCTTTTGCTGTCCTTTCCAAGACCTTCCAACTTCCTCTGGTCGTCCTTTGACTCATTTTACAGACAACTTAACGTATATCTCAATAAAATTACATTCAATCACACATAAAAAGAAAGATTAAATCACTCCATGTATTCAAGTTCCAAGTTTCCCACTTAAATTGGAGCAGATCAAGAACAATGAACATCCATCAGTTTAATTACATTTTATGTAATTTACCGTCACTAGACTGGGTCAAGCAGAAAACTACTTAGCTGGCAGCAGGTAACTGAGGAGCCCTTTAAGCAAACTTCCTTCTCATTTAGCCCAGATAAAATCTGGAGGTTCTTCAGTGACCTCCCAGGCTTCCTGCAACCTAATTTAAGAGCCATGTAACTAAGTCCAGAGGGAAATGTAGCTTTTGTTCTCCGGAGTGAGGGACCAGAACAGAGATCGGGAACAGACTCGAGCTGATGGACACTACGGCTGTTAGCATTGATGACGCGCCGCGTTATGGATACTGGCATGTTGTTGGAAAGTGAGAGCCTGACCTTTGACCCCTCTCTGCTCCATAACGGCGTGTTTGTGATAGGACTTCAATCAGAAGCACTGACCACAGTAGTGTCAGTAGCTCACATAGAGCCTCATGGTTACGAAGCCAAAGCTGGTCGATGCCATCAGTGTCTCTGTCCTGTTACAGCCACATTATTAGGTATGTGTGTATAGTCCAAGTCAGCAGCTCGGCCATGAATGGAAAATGAAGGTCACCGATGGCAGCAGTAACTCCGGGTACGGGAACATCCCCATCCAACCACCCACGTATTCACCTCAGGCTACTTGCATCCCCCACGCCTTCCCCATCTCTCTGCTTCCGCCTGCGTTTGGACTAATTAGGGCAATGGAGGGGAAACACCGAGGCAAGGCGGAAGGGAAAGCACTCTAAGGGCATCAGCCATGCTGGAAGTGACCAGACTAGAAGGATGGGGGAAGACAAGGGGAAGAGAGGATGAGGGCAGAAGAGGGGAGTTTCTCAGTGACGGCGCTAAGCTGAAGAGACGTGGCAGGAGGAGTACCACTGGGGGCTCCCCGGCAGAACCCATCTAGCAGGAATGGCCCTCATGCATACACACACAAACTGAAAAATATTAATGAAGAAATCACAAAACTGCTGACACATGTACACACACATGCAGGCTTTCAGCCAAACACACAGTTTCATCCAGGAGATGACATGAATCACTGAGCCATGAGTTTAGTTCAGTTCATTCACTTGGTGAGCACATAATGGACTGGCACTAATTCCTGCTATTTTTAGCAGGGATCCAACTGATGTATATGTATTAAATATTTGTGACAGGAGGCTGCGGTGAGTTAGTCAGTTAGTTAAACAGACAGGCAGCGCTCCAGCTGGTCTATTATTAGAACTAGGGCTGCTGCTCCCTGCTCAGGGCCCCCAGGGAACCCAGGCACCGGCACGTGGATCGCTACTCTCTCACCCCATCTCTCTGATCTCTGTTCCTCCCCATCTCGAAGGCATTTCCATTCAGGCACGCTCAGCCGATTCATACAAGACACAAAGACGAGCTCCTTCATCAAAACCGAGGAGGAAAGGGAGAGGGCAAACCTACACAACGGGCTTAGCAAAAACACAAACAAAAGATTTACGAAACAGAAATATAACGAGAAATATTTTGTAGCCGCTTCTTTATTGCATTCCTTATAATAGAAATGAGCTCCTTCGACTGTCTGTGCAAGGAGCCTTACTTTCTGTGGGTGGTTCTATTTTAGGCCTGTTCCACCACAGTGAGCATCTACCTCTACCTCACAGAGAGATGAAACTGACAGGCATTTAAAAAGTGTCACTTCCTGTCCATCAACCAGCCAAAACAGCTTTTTCACCCATCTTTTAAGTGACGCTCACACATCTGACAATGTTACAGACATTTTCCTTATAGCTACAGACAGTAGGTGAACACAAATACTTTCCTGCACCCGTTTGGTTACACAGCTCCATGGTAACATCAAAATGTTTCAAGTCATGAATGACTGTTCAGTTGTGTGTTTACTGGACTCCTGAACCCAAACCACTTATCTGACTTGGCCACCCTCACTCTAAATGACTTCCACTTGGCTTGGTTCATTCATGGCTTTCGTCCCACTAAAAACCAGCAGCAAGGAAGGAGACACTAAGACAAGCAGAGCAGCACACAACAACACGTCCTGCTGCAGTTATGTCAGGTCTGTTTTCAACATGTTCCGTCAGTTTACTCAAAAATACGTGATGAGATTACTTTGTTCTGCTGTAATACCAGTACAAGAAAGATACTTAGGCTGTGCATTGAACTGCAAGGATAAAACAGAAAAAATTAAAAGAGTCAATTACACAGCACAGTGTGATTGACAGCAGCTTTTTGTGCGAGTAACAACTAAATCACCAACTTGTGATGGTAGAAACGATGCTGAACCAGAGAAGGCCTCCACCCAAAATTTGTTATTCTGATTTTACAGCACCAGAGGTCAGTAGTTATCTTTTAGCTTCTTTGGGATCCTGCAAAAGGCAAGAGTCTGCTAATCCAACTCCTTCTCAGCGCTCGCACTGGAGACGAGAGGGGTTGGATGTACTTACATTCTAGGTTAAGAACCAACTGTGACGTCAGTTAAATGCATTTCCCAAGTTCTCATTCAAACTGTACATTACAGCCGGCCTTCATTAGTCTCATGTTTCTACTCATTTATCCAGGATCAGCATTTGTAGAATAAGTAGATGGCAGTAATTCACACTCAAGACTAGTTCTTGCAACATAATGTGAACTTGCGACTTACGTTTACGTCCAAGACAATGATCTGCTGACCTAAATGTGCCGTGGGCAACAACACACAAAGTGATATTCACTAGGCCGTTGGATCAAGACCAGTACTAGAGGACTGACGAATAAAGAGGACATTTCATCTTAGACTTCCTCAACTGCATTGCAGCAGAAAGAAATAAGCAACTTGAGAATTAGTGAATTCCTGAACGTCACGAGTAAATGCAAAGTGTTCTGCTGCACCTCTAACAAGTGAGAGGGCTGCGGTAACAGGATGGCAAAGGGAAAAGCTGGCCTGCACTGCCACCAGGTGGTAAAAGTGAAAACGTTTGTCCTCTCCACTAACGCTGCTCGGTGGGATTTCTTGGGTTTTCTATACGACTTAATGTCATAATGTCTTAGCCCTGACATTGTAAAGAAGCATGAGTATGATTACTACTGTCATTGTTGCACCTGGGGGTGACTTTTCAGATAAGTAAATCTCCACAGTGGTTGAATGGAATGGGATTCAGGACGTGACTGTCCTTAAGTGAGTTAAGTCCAACCTACCATAGTGCTGTGAACAGCTTGGCCCAGCTCTATGACGTGCGGGTCAGTGGTCAGAGTGTCTGCCACCGCTGGACTAATCTGTGGAGAGAAAGTAACGTACATGACAACAAAGTACCATAATGTGCTGCTCTTAACCATGACAACACATTTTTGATTTCTTATCTGGCAATTTAACACATGTTAGAATTATATTGTAGCGCGGACAAGTTTTTTTTCCCCCTTTAGTATGTGCAGTAGATGAATGTGAATAGTTTGTGTTTGAACATTACAGTCAAGTTATGCAAACATACCACATAATTCTAAAACTAATATCTAAAATAATAAAAGTGAAGTGACCTGAACAGCTGTGGGCTTTGGGTGATGAAGATGGGGTGCTCTGGGATGGATGTCACTCAAGTGGGGTGGGGGATCAGGAGTGGACCTCCGGCTGTGTTGATGCATAACATCTTGGTAGGACTTGGTGTCGAAGTTGGTTCTCCACATCAGCACCTAGATGGTTAAGGGGTGATGAGCACATGATCATCATGTTCTCTGCAAAACTAAAGTACAAGTAAAAGCAAAACGCATTACATTCCAAACTCCAATTGTAAAACACCAACCTGACCATCAACTCCACCTGAGGCGAACAGATCCCCAGCTCTGGAAAAGACGACTGTTATAACAGCACCCTGCAAAACGGAAGCAATGTTAGTGACAAACAGGACAAATGACATCCAGGTAAATACTGAAGCAAGTGTCTGATCTCCGTTAATCGTTCACCTTGTGTCCGTGGAGGGTGTAAATGAGGCGTCCCTCTAGCAGGTCCATGACCTTGATGGTGCTGTCACTGGAACCAGTGATCACGTAGTTGTTGGATGGGTGGAAGGAAAAGCTATTGATTCCAGCACTGTGAACTGATCCAAGACATGATCACAAGATCATAACGCATTAACAGCAACTCACATCTGCAGTATGTCGAGCCTAGTGTCCTGGATAAAGCTGATAAAGATAAATAATCTCTTAGTTGACAAACTGGCACACCTTGATAATGCTGAATTAGCTTGTTGGTCCGTAGGTCCCATATTTTAAGTGCACTGTCAGCTCCTGAGGACGCAATACAGGTGCCACTTGAGTTGAAGTCAACAAAAGTTGCTGACCTAAAACATTTCAAAAACATTTAGAATCACATTAAGTCTCTGAAATCAGCTTAACAGAAATAAAGATGTTTGTTGGACCTACCCTCCACAGTCAGAGAGACAGTTGATGCAGTGCTTTGTGGATGTGTCCCACAGCCGAACAGAGCGGTCATCGCCACAGGAAGCGATGAGCCGCCCATCTGGAGAAAACCTGCAGCAGCAGAAGACAAACATGTCATTAATTAGAAGAGTTCGTTTAAGAGAAAGTTATCGTTCCAGAGCTGCCATTATTAGAGCTAAATTGACTTTTTCTAGGAAACAAACTGAAAATGGGACAAGAGGCAACTTGTTTCACTTAGTCTATTTCATGTGTCTGGCAGACATATAGACCTCCTGCCACTTTAATCATTTAGCTTTGTAAAGCAGCTAGAGAGGGCGCTGACAGAATCGTACCTGGCGCAGCGTACCCAGTTTGTGTGCTGGTTGAGGGAGTAGATGAAGCACTGCCGGTGAACACTCCACACTTTGACTGACTTGTCATCAGATGCTGTCACAAGTCTCTGGCCGTCATGTGAAAAGGCAACACTGCGCACAGCAGCTGTGTGAGCTTTGAACACTGTTGATTCTCCTTTCCTATATAAACCAAGCACGTGTCAGTTTGAACTTTATGTCTGACCATCTTGACAGTTTCTAGCTTAGAATGTCAAACTATAGCCACTGTGTTTTACATTGGTACTGAGTGAAAATACATGTTTTGTTTTAACTAAGCTTACATGGAAGGTGTCCACAGTCGGACAGTTCTGTCCTTTGAGGATGTGGCCACCAGGTTACCAAAAGGAGAAAACTGCACACCAGTGATGACGTCTTGGTGGCCAAGAAAGCGGAAAGCCCGTGCCTTTGACGCCAGATTCCAGATCATAAGGGTCTTATCCACTGATCCAGAGGCTAAAGGGAGACAAAAAGGAAACTAAATGAAGAACATTTAGTCAAACATTAGGGATTACAACCCAGTTGAACCCAGTCTCTACAGCTGTGCAGCTCTTAACATTATATACTCTAAATAACACTATAGGCCATGTTAAATATGACATTGAATAAACATTACTAGGAATCAGATTACTTCACAACCCTGTAAGTAATTACACTAAAGCTTGTATTGATCTATTTTGGGGGGTAAACCATGTTATATGATGTGCTAGTTCATAGTAGTTACCCAGTTGCTTGCGGTTGGGACTGAAGTCTGCACAGGTGACAGCATTATGTCCCTTAAAGTGTCTTTCTAGGGTAGGATCCTCCTGAAACAGATGATCACAACAAGTCAAACTGAGAATTTGTGAAGACCACAACGTTTTCTCCACTGATCACACAAACATGAAAAAAACGTCAAATTCTTCGCCAGTAAAATAACCGAAACACGTGAAAAACAATGAAACAGTGACGACTCAGCAGTGAGAGCTTAAGATATGATAAACATTTGATTTTAAATGTTACCAAAAGTTGGCAGGTTACAATTATGAGATAAAAAGACTTGGGTTGTCAAAATATTTACGATTTATCTTGGAATTTTGACTAAGCCTTTACATTTCAATAGTTTTGAGTCACACGTTTGTTGTCTTGCTCGGTCCTCTCTGTAGTCAGCGGACTGGGAACGTCCCAGTTTGAGAATCTGTGCACTGGGCGAAAAGTTGCGTCCTACTGGGTGAGTCCACAGAGTTGGAAGGACTTTACAGACGGAACCTGTCCGAGGTGTGTATGACAGCTTCATTTCTGTAAATCCTCTTAGCTTCGCTAGTGGAGGCGCAGCTAGCAAACTCGCCGACTCAGCTACCGTTAGCGCGGCTAGCTTAGCGTTACGCTACTAAAGAACGAACGTTTGCTCCTTGTCCCTAACTTAAACGCTGAAACAGAGATACCTACCATAACAGACGCCATCGTTCGGAGCTAAGGGAAAGTTGGTGTGTGGCTCTGAACTTCCATGACTGTCAAACAGGGCGCCTTGAACAACCGCCTCAGACCCGACCTGTCGATCACAGATAATGCCTTTTTTTTTTTCTTTGCTACTGTCGAAGTCGAAGAAAATGTATCAGGTTTTGAATCTTAGGAACTCAAAAAATTGAGATTTGTGTTTGCATAAGCAGCCACATTAGTATCCAGCTCGTTCCACGGCTCAGCAGCTATCTATCCACCTGAGGCATCATCTTGTTGAGGATGAGAGGTGAACTGTGATGCATTCACGGCCCAGAGCGAACACGAGTGTGTGTGGCAAACGATTTCCATTCACAGCTTGAATAAAAATAAAAGTACAGGTGAGACGTTCGTATATACTAAATCGAAATAAAGAAAACCAACCATGAATCGGATCAGTAGTAGTTAGCAAAAATTGATAGAGTAAAATGTAATATACTCTAATATACCTGTTTTATATATATAATATACCACATTATCATTGTTTTTACTGACACAGTTATATTAATTCTGTACGCACGTGAATGCCCCATGTAATTAAGGTGGAGCGTCTCTCGCTGCTAAGCAACCGCCTAGTCCTTTCATGCAGTACTGCTATAGCGGAGCGGTGCCCAGTATAGGCTCTTCTGATTGGTCCGCGGAAACACACTCACGAATGAGGAGCGAGATTGTTAAACGTGTAGCTTGATGTTTGATATTTCAGTTTTAAAATATGGCGTTCAACCGGACAATTGGTGATGTTGAGGTAATGTTGGTCAAACGGCATATTTAAAGTTAGTATTTTGTTTGCCTGCTAACGGCGCATGCTCGTTAACGGATGTGTCATGTATCCTTAGTAAAGTCTAGGTAAAAATAGCCTAACGTAACATTAGCTACGTTAGCTGACTTTGGCTATCGCCAGTGTTAAGTTACCATATCAACAGTGCACCTGTAAGACTGACAGCACCAACGATTTAGCCTTAGTTTGTTACTCACTTTAAAATCTTAGCACATGCAAAGTTAGTTTTAGTTTAACAATTGCTAATAAACTGTCAGTCGCGTTATACAGACAATGGAAATCTTGTCTTTTTTTGCTAGTACATGAAAAAAAGGATCCCGACAAACGCCAAGTATCAACACGTGAAAACGCGTTTGGACACAGGTATCGTGTCCACCTGCAGATGTGCAGATGCTCTGTCTCTGTCATGCTCCAGTCGGTGTCTTCTCCTTCTCTCTGATGCTACTGTTCGCTTTATTTGACAGGATGCAGCCTTACAAAATATCTGGAGAGACTCGAGGAGATTAAAAAAAGTGAGTGATCTATTTGCAGCACAAATGACGAGCAGTTTCAATCTAAGTTACTCACTAACAGTACTGAACCTTATATTGTTTGATGAATATTTATTAATAGATTAACAGATATAAAATGCATTACGAATTAATTCTTAAGTAAAGATCTTTGATAAAATTCATGTGAGACAAAAACAGCTGCTGATACAGGTGGAGCTTATTTTATGCCTGTGTATAATCAATCATACATGTATTAATTGTTTATACTGGACCCTACAGAAAATGTTTGCTCTATGTCATAGTTGGTTTGAAAACTTGACAGCTGCATCAGATTGTTCAACCTTCAACAAGTCCAGTGCCATCGAATAAACACTGCATAGATGAAACCGTAGATCAATGGGTTACTGTACAATAGACATGCACGTGATCCAGTCCAAGCAAAAACAATCGCCTTTCAGGACTAAAGATGAGGAGAACTACTGCTTGTACACTTGAGGAAAAATTTGCCGGACTGGCTCCTGATTTCTCTCAGGGATCTTTGGGCTTTCTCTTCCTTGTCTGTCTGTGCACTCCAAACTAGAGATGTTCTTACCAGCTGACATTTCCCATTTAAAAGGCGTCTTTGTTTACATTGGTCATTTGGTTTTGACCTGTTCCTGATTTCTCAAGGATAAGTGACACTGATTCCTCTAGTCTCCAATGGAGGATTGTACTGCTGTCCACAATTATTCCTCTGTGGGCCTCGATGGTCAGGTACCTGCAGGGGTCCTTTGAGAGGGGTTAGTTTAGTGGTTACGTCAGCCCTGTTAAAACAGAGCTGACTAGTGTAGGAGAAGCAGTCTTTACTGAAAGGTGACATGGACAGAGAGCTGCAGTTTAGTGAAGCACTAATCATGAATGAGGAAAAGAAGAACCCAAAACACCCTGGTGAGTTGCAATGAATGTGTGTATTGGATAAATTAATTTTCACATTTATTTTATCAGATTTGTGCACCACTACCAGGGGATTAGCTTCAGATGCAGCATTCATTCCCAGTTAAATATTTCAAGGTTGGACTGCACAGCATCTTCATCCTATTGCCTTTCTAAGAATGACTGTTGCGTTTTTTTCCCCTCCTCCTTAGATTACAGGTATCGAAAAGATGAAATCTTCAAGCGATTGAAGGTGACCACATTTGCACAGTTGGTAAGTTTCAATGTAGATTTCCTCGTAATACCATAATAACCCGCTAGCTACGATATGCTTTGTTGTTATGGAAAGTCTAACCAGCAGAATGAACGCAGTCACACAGAAAGCTCCATATTCATATTGCGTGTTTGATGGGTACATACATTTACTTTCACTTGCTCTTTTTAGTGGAGTTATTTTAGATTTCCTATTTCTCTGTTGCCAGGTACTTCAGGTAGCCTCTGTTTCAGACCTGAATGACTGTGTGTTACATACCCCAGAAGGTAAAACAACTAGCAAACACTCTTCATCTAAAACTGTGCATTTTGTCATTTCCAGCTCAAGAGTTAAGCAAAGCTGGTTAATGTTCCACTCCCATTCATTTGCAGATGGTGATGTGGTGTCTGCTGCAGACATAGAGTGTCTGTCTGAATGCACCAATGGGTCCTCACGAGTGTCACCACTCTCAGATCGTCAGGATGGGGGTCACGCCAGAGAAGCCTGCTACACGGCCAGGTCAACGCTATTAAGGTACATTACATTACATTAAGGTACATTACATGATGATTACAAACTAGTTGAGATACTGATTCACTGGGTGACCTCTGCTTTCAAATGGTAAAGCTACAGGATCAGGTAGGTTAGATCCACAAATAAATCCCATTTGGAAATATGTTAATGACAGTTTAGCTATTTTTTATCATACATATATACATGAAGTTATATAAAAACTCTTAACATTTACTTGCATATATAATTTTGAATCCCAAATTATAAGATGACCTGAAACTTTACACCCGCTCTGGCTCTTCACACAACATACTGTACAACCCCCACCTCCTGTACACAGCACAATAGCCTCCCTCAATCTGTCCTCTCACCTGCGTCCTCTACACCCTCCAGACTAAAGAGAAAGCCCCATGAGTGTAACTCTATCTGCGCCCTTCCCAGGGGCCACAGATTCTGCCTCTTTTCACTTTGTGGGTAAGACAGGGTGGAGCTGGGGAACCTATTGGGGGTGTGCTTCAATAACGTACTGGTGAATTGATACTGGTGTCAAGTCCACATGGATTGACAGAATAAATAAAATCAACAAGGGAAAGTAAAGGTCCACTTACAGAACCTTGTTCAAACTCGTCGGAAATGCAACCAAACATAATTTGAATGAATTTTCTTTCTAATCTTTAACCCTCACAGCGTTATCAGTGGTGTAGGAGAGTTGAACTTCGACAGAAACAGTCAGAAGACACAGAGCGACTCGGTGTCCAGCCCCGAGCCGGTTGACACGCCCTATCCAGACTGTCCCTATCTGCTGCTGGACGTACGGGACAGAGACCAGTACGACCTCTGCCACATCATTAGTGGTAGGTGGCTGCGATGGCTAAGATACAGATGGGTGTAAAGCTTTTTTGTCCAAACAGCATTTTTTGTTTGTTTAGTTTTACTGACCACTTTTCTTGCAGCACACAGTTTCCCCGTCACCATGCTGTCTCGGACAATGAACCCCTACACCAAAGACGTGCTGGAATATGTATCCTTCAGTATAAACCAATACCTGCTTTCCAGTTGCCTCACAAAACCAAAGCAAGCTTCAGGGTTTTTCTTAAAACTAAACTTACTTACAGAAAAATGCTGCTGGGAAAATCATAATTGTGTACGACGAGGACGAGAGGATAGCCATCCAGGCAGCCACCACCATGTGTGAGCGAGGATTTGAGAATCTGTTTATGTTGTCTGGAGGTACGGTAGGATGCTAGGAAGTTCTATTGTAATTAGGAGGTCACATTTTCTGGGTACTGTATTTAACCTCTCTGATAAAAACAATGTTTCCTGACCTCACCCAGGTCTCAAAGTAGTCGCTCAGAAATTTCCAGAGGGGTTAACAACAGGCTCCATTCCCACATCATGCCTGAGCTCTCCCACGTCAACGAAGGGGAAAAAGGACTCGGTGCAACAGCGACCTTTGCAGGCAGCAGAGAAAAGGTGGCGGTTTACGTCTGATGAGCTGGCGAAGCTGCACGAGCAGCTGGACGAGATCCTCATTCCCAGTAACTCTAACAGTAAGCCTGCTGTCAGAGCCGCGAACACTTTCATAGGTTCATACTAAAAAAAGAGAGTTCATTTGAACAGTGAGTCTGGGCTAAATGCAGTGTTTTAGTTCAGTTATGTTTGCAATTGAAATGATTAACCCCCATCCCACAAATGTTGGGGTGGATTGGTGCCGTAATTCTGGACCCTTCCAAGCTCCCGAAGTAAAGGCTACGTTTGTAAAAGTATGCAAAAATTGAAAACCTGCAATGCACTCATCACTTAGCCTCAACTTGTGCTCGTTGCAGGTCGAATGTCTAGCCGCATGTCATCCGTTAGCTTGCAGTCTAAGGCGTCCAGCGCTCGGAGTCGTCAGAGTTCGTCTACAACCGGGAGGGAGAGCAGCCGCGTTCAGAGCAGCAGACCCTGGAAGTAACACGACCCCCTACAACCACGCAAACGGACACAGGCCAGCATACCTCCAACACAAAGTCATTTCAGAAATCGCCTGCATGTGAATGTCAGCACAGTGTCTCATGTGGGAACTTGAAAAGTCTTTTTGCACTTATGAATGTTTTTTTCACAACACTATTGTTTTCACCAGAGCATGAATGTGTTCAGAAATTGCTCTGTGGATGGTTTAAATTAGGATGGATTATTTCCAGAAAGGTCGTGGTTAGTTCAACATGCAGAGATGAAGTACAGTTAATTGTTGACATGAAGGATACACTGAGAGCTTCTGTATTACATAAGATGTCATTTATGTACAAATACTTGCTTACAGCGTGCTGTATTTCTGAAATTTGCCTCCTGATGTCGTGATGTCTGGGAATTAATGTTTATGCTATTGATTCTACTAATTTTGTGTGTGTGTGTGTGTGTGTGTGTGTGTGTGTGTGTGTGTGTGTGTGTGTGTGTGTGTGAGTGTGGTACTGCAAGTTGTGGTCACACCAAATGGTTAGTCGAGGTCTTTCACACTCAGACATTTATCACAAAATCACTACTGAAGGGAAACAGTTTATAACAGTTTTGTTATGACTGTGTGTAAAAGGAACACGTTTGCTCCAACCGTGCGTTTCAGAATGTGAAAAGCGTTTTTCTGATTCGAGGCCTTTTGATGCGTCGGTTAGTGATCTAGGCTTTACTTGGACATTTTTTCCTTGGGTACGACTGGAACAGTCTACGTGCATTTCATGATGAACATAGTTTATTTACTGTCACTCTTTGTCCAGCTGATCACATGGTTTTCTTTGTAAATTAAAGGGAGAGAATATGGTTGTTTGAAGGTTGACTCTTTTGTAGAAGTGACTGGAAAAAACAATGCCAACACACACACACTAGGTTTTTAGTATGGGTTCCTGTGGACGTGATCCATGATGGCCATCAGAGCCAGCCACGTCTCCTCGGCGGTGGGAACGATCTGGCTGGCTGGCAGCACAAAGCCGTTGCTCCCAGTGTCCCTCAGCTCAAAGGTGTAGGAGTATTTGATGCCCTGGTTGTAGGCCCAGTCAATACTGCCTCCACTGGCTTGGTCTGCAGTGGAAACCGAGTGTTCAGACAATTAGTCAACTTGTACTGTATACTAACAGGAATACAGTCACATGAGTCAGTTCTGTGCCTGTATGATGAACTTACAAATGGTCCTGATGATGCTGCCATACCCGTACCGAGTACCGAACAGGGAAGCCAGATCGTCAGTAGCCTTCTTAGCCAGTCGGCGCTGTGGAGAAATGTTAAACATATACAGTGTAAATTAATATTTATTTATTAAATCATTTAGACACAACAAGCTCAGAGAACATACAAGTACAAAATCTATCAACTGATCAGTTAGTTAAAGTTAAAAAAAAGATAAAACTAAAGGTACTTTGTTTTAATTTCAGGAACAGTGCACATTAATCAAAGTTAAGCCATTAAAGTTTTGTCATTAAAGCAGAACAAAACCAGGTAAGCAGGACGTGAAAAGCTACAGAATGAGTAATGAACGTTTTCCGTCCAGAGTGTATTTACCAGCTCAGCTTCGTCCCTGGCTGGAGTCGCCGTGTAGCCGTAAGGGTACATAAGCAGCTGGGAGTAGGAGTGGATGGAGATGAAGGCCTTGATGTTGCCGTGGGACTTCACAAAGTCCACGATGGCCTTGACCTCAGGCTCAGAGTGAGCACTGCGTCCACGGTAAGTCTCTGAGCATGGGCTGCTGCTGGCACCAGGTCCTACAGGAGTGTGAAAAGCAGTTCAACAGTGGAATAAATAATGTTCCTATTACTCAGTACATGTGCTTATCACGCAGTCTCGTTTGCTATCATCAAAACAGAACTGAAGTAATGGCCTCAAGCTGTTGTCATAGTAACAAGGGTATTAGCCTATTACATGAGACCAGATCCTAACTGGTAACTGCTGAGTTGAAATGTGTTACCTCCAAACCCAGCGTCCCAGTTTCTGTTAGGGTCGACTCCGATGCAGCTGGATCCACGGTTGGGTTTCCTGGTCTTACGCCACAGACGGTTCTGGACACATCAGGGAGACATGTCACAGTTTCCACATATGCTCCTACTATAAAAGCTTTTAATTTAACAATCATCTTTACACAATGGTCACGGTGTGTCATAAGCATTGGACATTTTATGACAACAGGAATATGTGACAACACACGCTGGAGTGGGTGAACTGAAAGCCATCAGGGTTGGTCACAATCTCCAGGAAGACGTCCATCGTGTTGAGGATAGCCGTCAGAGCAGGGTCGCTGCCATAATCCCTCACGATCTGGGGACAGTAACAGGAGGAAACAATGACCACAGCAGCACGAGCGGCAGAGATACTTACTACAACGGCAACTAAAATATCAGATCACCTTCTTGGCGAACCAGGTGCCGCTGGCCTGTGTGACCCACTCTCTGGAGTGGATTCCAGTGTCGATCCAGATGGCGGGACGGTTGGTTCCACCTGTGCTGAACTAAGACAACAGAAAGGAGCACGACGCCACTGATCACTGACGAGCGTTTCCTAACCTTCGCTTGACGTCCCGGACGGGGCCTGTTTGCTCCATTTACCTTGAGGACGTTCAGGGGACGGCCCTCGTAGCTCTGACCGATCACTACCTTGCTCACCAGGTTGGGATTCTCCGCCACCAGCATGTCCTGAAAGCTGTAGATCTGAAGCACAGACAAAGTCCTGCTCTTACAGCGTTCGTTTGCTCTACGGCAGTGCAGGTTAAGCAGCAATGCCCAAAGCTAAAACTGGAATCGAACCAAAACACTGAATGTGTGGGCAACGGTGGCCAAGGGAGCCGATGCACCAACCTCACTGAGGGTGTGGTAGTTGGCGTAGTCGAAGGCATCAGTGTTTCTAGGCTGAGCAAAGCGGACGGACTCCATCTGCTGCTGCTCCTCATCCAGCATCGCCTGTGGACCAGCGACAACATTTGACACGTGCAAAATCAAAACCATCGCTACAAGCTGAGAAATCAGGCGGTTTGCAGGTTTGGTACCTGCAGGTCTTCGATCATGACGCCGTACTCGATGTTCTGAGTCTCCAGGTAAACTTTGACCGACTGCAGGCTGTGGAAGGGAACTCTGACATCCACAGGAACGGTCACGCCAGTCACGCCCCGCCAGAAGTCCAGCTGAAAGCGAAGACAGCAACGATGGGTGTCACTCATTGGTTCTTTCAATTTGAACTGATATTTTTGTCTAAAATACTGATAACAGTGGAGTTGAGAAGATGCAGAAGAAAGTTGTTCAGTTACATGACAGAGCGAAGTGTGGATGAAAAAAGGGGATAAAGGGAGAGAGAGTCGTCAGAGATGGTGCAAAGCTGCTATCACTAAACTTGGTCTCCACTCCACTTTAGAGAAAAATACTAAAATTGGTATTAATAGTCATAAGATCACCTCCAACGCAGTCATGGCTTCCAGGTATTTGACTTGAAACAGCTGGATGTCATCCTTCAGAATAATGCGAAGCACCTGATGCCTGCATGAAAACCACAACGTTTGCACAACTTTTGCTTAATCCAGTTTGTCAAACTAAAAGAGAAGTTGACACATCCACTAGTTGCTCAAGACGAACTGGTGCAATGTCAAATGGTGCAGAACATCCCAAGAATATAAACCGTAAATTTGTTAATTATGTGCAAAATGAGTAATTGTCAGGATGATATATGCAAAAATGAGAAAAATCTCCTTCTCTCGGACGTGGTTGTATATTATTAGACTTGATCTTTAGCTGTAACTGTCTCGGGTAGATTTCCGCATCATGATTGTTATTATTTCATACTTAGTACAGAATTGACCAATAACCTGTACTGGCACCTGTGCAGCACTCACCGCTCAAATGTCTCTTTGGTAGAAACGGTCAGAAGCATCGCCGCAAACAGGAGCAGCCCCCTCATCACGACAGGCATCAGTGTGAGGCTGGTGTGAGCGGGCACAGGCTTTATGGCGCAGGGTGTCAGGTCACGTGTTCAAACCACAACCTTGCTAAAGGTGATGGAGGAGCGCTGTCGTGAGGCCATAGGAATAGTGAAGTCGGGCTCATTTTAAAAAAGGACAGTTGCTCATTAGTTGTGCTTCAGAAGCAGCTCTAAAAAACTTCCCGTTTCCTCACTTAGCTTCGCTACAAACAGTCGCCTCAGAAAGAGGCTGAACAAGGCTAATGAGCGAGGCTGTAAATCAAAGACTACTCGTTTCTAGGTGAAATGAGAACGTCAGAAGTTCAGCTTTGGTTGACATTAAACGCCTCACAGATCCCTTTTCTTCCGGGAGTCATGTGCAGGTGCTTGGGTTGTTCTGCGACCAGTGACTGCGCGTGTGGACAGATGTGATGTTTCTGCTGCGTCACCTCTGCTGCAGCAGTCGTACGCGTCCGTCTTTGTTTTCCACATAACTGGTTCATGATCAACGCTGGCATGTCGCTGTCATAACAAGCACTGAATTAAAATACTTCAGACTGCAGGTTTCCAGATTTATTTGTCTGTTTGTGGTTTTCACAATGTCTACACAGCCATGTCAGAACACTGGGGTGATGAAGATGATGATATGTGTCTTGCAGGCGACATTATTCGATATATTTTTCAGCACTGCCTTCTCCACGGTGTGCATGTGAACACATGCTTTTTCAGTACGGGTTCTTGTAGCTGTGATCCATGATGGCCATCAGAGCCAGCCACGTCTCCTCGGCGGTAGGAAGGATCTGCTTGGCCGGCAGGAGGAAGCCGTAGCGGCCAGTGTCCCGCAGCTCAAAGGTGTAGGAGTACTTGATGCCCTGGTTGTAGGTCCAGTCGATGGTGCCGCCACTGGCTTGGTCTGCAGTGGAAACGAACATTGGGAGATGAAAAGCTTAAAACTGCTTAGGTTTCGTTGTACAGAAGCTCAAACGCTTCGTGATTCTGTGATTTTATTGTAGCTCCACCAACACTGAAAATCAACCTAATGTCGCCAATAAGCACTGACTGCGTGGCTGAAACTCACAGATGGTGCTGATGATGCTGCCGTATGTGTATTTGGTACCATACAGGGAGGCCAGGTCAGTGATGGCCTTCTTAGCCAGACTGTGCTGTAGAAAGAGACACACACATCATTGACTCACTCTCTATTTATAGCTTGATATTTCAGGGACAATAAGACATGAACGCTCACAGAACCTAAAGACGTATCAGTTCAGTTAGAAAACAAGTGTTACCAGCTCAGCTTCGTCCTTGACTGGAGTCGTGGTGTAGCCGTAAGGGTACATAAGCATCTGGGAGTAGGAGTGGATGGAGATGAAGGCCTTGATGTTGCCGTGGGACTTCACAAAGTCCACGATGGCCTTGACCTCAGACTCAGAGTGAGCACTGGGTCCACGGTAAGTCTCTGAGCATGGGCTGCTGCTGGCACCAGGTCCTACAGGAGCGTGAAGCGAGGAGATGTCACTTTATGACATGACTCCAGCTCAACCCAGCAGAACTGAGCTGATCATAATTCCAGCCTTTCCTCACACAGAAACTACTGAAGCTTAAACGATAACAGCTGGAGACATTAAGTGTCTTGGTTCACAATGTTACCTCCAAACCCAGCGTCCCAGTTTCTGTTGGGGTCGACTCCAACGCAGCTGGATCCGGGGTTGGGCTTCCTGGTCTTACGCCACATACGGTTCTGGACACATCAGTGTGCTGTAACTCAGCTCTTTGTTCTTTATTCTTGCTTCGGAATATTTTATCTTTGTATGTGTCACCAATATTTTATTTCTCTTTATTGTCAAAGCCTAAACATGTCACTGAGCATGACGTGTGACTCACGCTGGAGTGGGTGAACTGAAAGCCATCAGGGTTGGTCACAATCTCCAGGAAGACGTCCATCGTGTTGAGGATGGCCGTCAGAGCAGGGTCGCTGCCATAATCCCTCACGATCTGGGGACAGTAACAGGAGGAAACAATGACCACAGCAGCACGAGCGGCAGAGATACTTACTACAACGGCAACTAAAATATCAGATCACCTTCTTGGCGAACCAGGTGCCGCTGGCCTGTGTGACCCACTCTCTGGAGTGGATTCCAGTGTCGATCCAGATGGCGGGACGGTTGGTTCCACCTGTGCTGAACTAAGACAACAGAAAGGAGCACGACGCCACTGATCACTGACGAGCGTTTCCTAACCTTCGCTTGACGTCCCGGACGGGGCCTGTTTGCTCCATTTACCTTGAGGACGTTCAGGGGACGGCCCTCGTAGCTCTGACCGATCACTACCTTGCTCACCAGGTTGGGATTCTCCGCCACCAGCATGTCCTGAAAGCTGTAGATCTGAAGCACAGACAAAGTCCTGCTCTTACAGCGTTCGTTTGCTCTACGGCAGTGCAGGTTAAGCAGCAATGCCCAAAGCTAAAACTGGAATCGAACCAAAACACTGAATGTGTGGGCAACGGTGGCCAAGGGAGCCGATGCACCAACCTCACTGAGGGTGTGGTAGTTGGCGTAGTCGAAGGCATCAGTGTTTCTAGGCTGAGCAAAGCGGACGGACTCCATCTGCTGCTGCTCCTCATCCAGCATCGCCTGTGGACCAGCGACAACATTTGACACGTGCAAAATCAAAACCATCGCTACAAGCTGAGAAATCAGGCGGTTTGCTGGTTTGGTACCTGCAGGTCTTCGATCATGACGCCGTACTCGATGTTCTGAGTCTCCAGGTAAACTTTGACCGACTGCAGGCTGTGGAAGGGAACTCTGACATCCACAGGAACGGTCACGCCAGTCACGCCCCGCCAGAAGTCCAGCTGAAAGGAACGACAGGTCTTACTTTCCATTTTTAGTGAAACATGCAAGTTATTATTACCAGTAGTCAGCTGACCTCAAAATGGATCATTTCCTCCAGGTCTTTGAGAAGAGACAGCTCCATCTCATCCCTCGGAACAATGCGAAGGACCTGATGCCTGCAAATAAGTGTAAGTACAGTAAGAACCGAGCCAGAATGAGGCGCTAGGTTCTGTTAGATGCAGCAGGTCTGAACTGTCCAAATCCACATCCGTCGCTTTGTATGTGCTTGTCGGTGGCAGCTGAACTGAACTGGTGGTTTTTATTACTGTCCCGTCCAAAGAAGCTTCACGTGGCTGACTGAGCTCTTCTGACCTCGTCGTTCTCCACTTACCCCTCAAACGTCTCCTGGCCGAGAACGGCCACCAGCAGCGCGGCGCACACGAGCAGCCCCCTCATCATGACCAGCAGTGAGGCCGGCAGAGCAAACAGGCTTTTAAGGGCCGGTCCGGGCGATCACGTGTCCGAACCACGGCCTTGCTGCAGGCGGCGGAGGTGTGACAGCGGCTGGTCCCTTTCCCACGGCAGCATGGAAAGATCGGCCACAGCTGACACCCGGGACTAATGTCAGTAAAGACATTAGTCAATCGCTCAAAACATTCTCATCGTCAGTTTAGTTTAGCTTTAATTTGTCAATATGTAACTGTAAGCGTCAAAAATTGTGAAAGCACAAAACGTGATCGTGTGTTCAGTGTTTGCTATTAAGGGAACGTTGCGCAATATCTTGGCTAAATAAACAGAGCTGGAAAACGAGTCCACCTGCATTAAACAAGACTTTCATTCCGAACATTTACCTGCTTTTATTTTGTCCTTGTTGCTTTTGCCATTTTAGCTTTAGTTACTTTTACACGTAGCTGAGCTCTAGACTCGGTTCTCTTCCTCTTGACTTGCCCCTTTAACGCAATCTTCCGTGCGGATCTGTGCGCTGGGCTTATGCAACCCCTGATAAAAGCCCCGCCAGGCGTGGAGACCACCTGCTGGGCCGCCCCGCGTTCTCACGGCTCCTCCGGTTCACGCACCTCTGGAGGCTTGAACAGACAAACTGATGTGTCGAAGCTTTTCTGTTTCCTTCACAGTGACACTGCGTTTTAAAATGAGCGCGACTTCCTTATTTTTTACGAGTTCCTTGCAAATACATTTGATTATCTTACATCCATCAGCAGCTATGTGGGCGCATAAATTAGCAAACATTAAAACACTAACTACAACTAAGAACGAAAAGGAACTTGAAGTACACAGTCACTGGCTCTCGCCACTACTAGTTTCTGGCAGGGAAAGATGTGAAAGTCGGATGGTGACAATGCTTCTAAATGTTTAAATGAGCGGTTCAGACCTGGCACCTACAGCACAGACAACACTGGCAGGTGTGAGTGACATGAGAATCACCCACGTTATGTAAACGCAACCAGATTTTACAGTATCTGAAGCAAACCTAAACATCTGTCCATCTATTTTATGTGGGGTGTCCAATCCTGGTCCTGGAGGGCCACAGAGTACAGGACCAGGACTGGACACCCCCGCGTAGCGAGCCTGAGGCGACGCCAGTCCGTCACAGAGGCAGACTCAGCCTCCCTCCCGCTGCACGTCTCTGGGCTGTGGATTGAAGTTACATTACCCAAAGAAAACTCCAGGCGGACCCGTGGATGTGAACCCAGGACCTTCTGGATGTGACGCAACAGCACGCGAAGCCTGAGGTGCTAAGATAAAAAAAGGAACTTGCGCAACTCAAACTGATGTAAAGCAGACAGAGGAGGTTTAAACCTTTAAAAGTCACTTTAAGAAGCGTAAACTACGTTAAGTCTCAGTTGGTGAAGTGAGTCTTTATCACTTTGTGTTAAAACACATTCGTTTTGGACGACAACCACCAGGTTTGTCCAACTGAAGCATCTTGACAGCAGGTCCAGAGATGGACCCTCGGTGCTGGAGTCACGTGGGCGGGTTTCAGGCATCATGTCACGGTTTGTGTCGCAGATCAGACTCTTTTCTTTTCACGACCTTCTGACTCCAAAGCTCCAACCGGCTGCAGCTTCCTGTCACTGGGGCGTTTCTCAACCACAGAGCTGCTCACGGAGCAAACCAGCTGCTGTGCGTGGTTTGTACCTGCGACTCAACCTGTTTTCAATAGAAATACAACGTCACGTTTATTGGCACCAACCAGGCGTCATTATAATACCACGTGAAGAAATGTAGCAAACTACAGAAAACGTACAACCAGTGGGAAACTATCAAAAACCCATTTCCTTTGTTGCGACAGGAATACGCCCCACTACGCTCTGATTGGCCGCCTTGTGTTCAAATGACCAGCTCACTGAGATACTATTAGTTGAGGTTAAAGTCCATCAAAGCCCCCCTTCAATGAAAAGTGAACAAGACCTCGTGTAAAAAGTCACGTCAAATGTAAAGTATGAAGTGAAGAGATTCTAATTTCAAGTTAAAAGAAAAACGCTACAAAGCGCAACTAAATGTTTTTTAAATCCACAGCACTCCTTCAAAGTTCACACATAAACCCACGCAAGTAAACAAACAATGAAATCACACAAACCCGTCATGTTCGATTACAATGCGCATCGTGAACATGATCAAAGTAAACAGTTTAAAACGCACAATGGTCTTATTTTGAAATCCAGCAAGGATGCCGTCGACTTGACTGCGTCAGGTTTGACAGTTGTACTGAGCGGGACCTCTGAGGAGAAAGCGGACGCTGACCCGGTTCGCGTGTCTCTGCGGGTTCTGACAGCTCTGACCAGAGGACTTCCGGTGTTCGCTTCGTCTGGAACGAGAAGACTTGGCGCCGATAGACACAAACAATGGAGATAGAGAAGGAAGTGAAGAAGGTAAGCGGCGCGGGGAGCCCCCTCCGCGGGACGGGGAACGCCCTGAAAGGTGCGCCGAGCTCCGGGCAGGTGGCGCGAACGGCGTCGGAGTCTCAGTGGTTTTGAAGTAATAGCAACAACGTCCTTTCTTACGGTCACTTCCCTTTAAGAAGAAGCGACTTCCGCGAAACCTACGAGCCTTATATCACTTAGCAGAACTGTAGGTTTGTGCCGCGTGTAATGCAGGTTCTGCAGCGATCGGCCTGAACACACGCAGGACTGGGGGCAGTCGCTTAGAAGCTGCGGTTCTTTACATTTGCAACGAGCTGTCATCTTCCCCCGTTGACTGATTTAGTTTGTGGCTGCTGGTCATGTGATCGTTTTATGTTTACACCGAGCAGCTGCTGGGAAGTGGGTCTGAGCAGCTGGATGAGCCACATCTGCTCTAAACCCCGGGGGAGACGCTCAGTCAGTCAGAGTCTGCTGCAGCACCGCGGAACCGGTAGATTATCAAGGCAACCTGCGTGTGTAGGTGATATTCTGCTCAATGAAGCTCGGTACGGAGCGGAGACAGGCTGCAGGCTGCAGAGCCAGGACGGAACTGCTGTCCTGCTAAGTGCAGGTTGTCTGTGGTGGTCTCTCCCTGAGGCTGTGGCATCACTCGCAGCCTGGAAACATGCTCCAGTGTGGGCTGATCTAATCCTCCGGATATTAAAAGGAGTAGAGCCACTGACTGTTTAAATGTCTGTTTAAATTAAAGTTGATTTGTGAAATGAAACTAAACTTGGGCAGCGGCCATTGAAAATGAATAAAAGGTAATATACTGTACAAATACTGTAAATGTACGAGGGCTTTAAGACGATGCGATTATTGTATGACTGAGATGTGACTGTAACCTGGGACTAGCAGCGAACAACCTGCAGCTCTGTTCAGCTGTGCTGCAACAAAATGGCTCATGAAAATGACTCATGGAAGTCGAAGTGCAGCCTCGGTCACCTGATGACCCTGCTGCCTCAGACATAGGACAGAGTCTCAAACTGTCCAATCAAGACAAGTGTCTGCATTTCCTCCAGTACTCATCCAGCTGAGCCTTAGACGTCTTGGCACTTTAGCGTTTTGCTTCTCTTATACGGAACGAGAGCAGATTTGTGAGATTTCAAAAGCACATTTGTTGTGCACAGCACTGAGAGAAGACTGGGTGTGACTGTACATCCACAAATCATGGTGGAAAACCTCAGAGCCGAGCTGAGTGGATCCCAGGGGAGGATGGTGTAATGGCTCTGGAACTTCTGATGAAAGCTGAAACGCTGCCATCGCTTCTCCGCAGTTTGAAAACAGGAGTTACTGTCTGCATTACTCAATCGTGAGGCTTCTCTAACAAAGGGAGTTCCTGCTGCTTCCCTTGAAGGCTTTTCAGCATCATTGAAGGTTTGACCGTATTTGGTCATTTACTAGACAGCAGCTTTGTTTGACTCCGCATGAGATTAAAAGCGATGCAGATGTTAAGACCAAATCAGAGACAGAGTCAGATTTGTTAAAATCAGCGTCCCCCAGTTTATCCAGGACAGAGATTACTCCGTGTTCAGTTCTAGTTCACCCCAGATCATCATCTGTTATTTATCGGGATTTCAGCGTTTTCCTAGTGGAGCGGAACATCCCGCCCTAAGGAACCTCGCTGGGTAATCACTCTACTAATCTCACTTGTTTACAGATGACCCTCGGCCACGAGTTTGGAGCCGGAGCCGCCTGTTTGAAATGCAAGGACAAGTGTGAAGGCTTCGAACTGCATTTTTGGAGGTTTGTATCATTTTCTCTCTAGATTATAAACATCACCCACATGAATGACAGTCAGTCATTTTAACACCCAGTGACTAGACACTGATATCTGGGTTATTTGAGACTAAGTAATCTGCCACTTAAATGGGTCAACACACACAGAGGATTTTTTAAGCAATCAACATGTCATTAAAGTGTAGGCTTTCAAATTTAATTCAACACACCCACTTCTCAGAGTCTCAAGAGTAATTAGACAAATATGCACAGTTGCAAAAACATACAAGTCTGGACGTGACAAAATGCTGAATTCACGTGGAGGGGATTGACCCGACCTTTCCTGCAGCCGCTGCTTGTTTACGGGTCTTTATGTCGTCAGTAAGTGAACTCAATGCTAAATCAAATGTCTGATGATGATGACAGTCAACGGGTTAATAAAACGAGTATTTCTAAAAGAGGAAACAAAAGTCTAATCGCATAATTGTTATAATTAACAATGGCACCATTGTTCTCTTGGTTTAGCTGAAAATGCCCAGCTAGCAGCAGGAGTCATCGGCCCAATGGGTCCACGCCACTGCTACATGCAGCTGCTCCTTGAGTTTGTCTTTGAACACAGTCCAGTTTGGTTTATTGCTAACTAAAGCGAAATATTAAAACAGTTTGAATCTGCTAAAGGTGACTCAAGGTCTGATTAGCGCTGGGCCCGAGCCTTCAAAGGAGGAAGGGGCTCTGTTATTCAACTAAACAACTGGAGCTGGAGGCTGATGCCTCCACAGGGGGCAGGGGTCCTGACTGACCAGGGCTCCGTGTCCTGTTGACCCAGTCTGTCACTGAAGGTGCTTTCATTTGGACCAGCCACTCATGGAATACTGGACAGTTATCAACACTTGGCTGCTTCTTCCTTGAGACTCCGATGCCCATCGCTGCAAGAGCACAAAGGCCCCAGAGCCTGGACCGTTGTACCGTGACAGTGACCAGGCTGGATCTAGAGCTGTCTGCAGCATTTAACTGAACAGATTAAGCTGGAGATGGTTCTGAGCATTGGGCACAATACTTATTTAGTATTAGAACCATCTCCTGAAATAATGTGATACAGTTCTACTATAATACATTACTGTGGTGGAATCATCAGCTTTCCAATGGCCTCATTGAGTTATTCAGATAGATTTTTATCTCTGTTCCCCATCGTGCTGACATCTGTGTGGCGGACGTGCTGGAGCATGGCTGGGACTCTGGGATTATGTCATAGTTAGTCCAAGAAGCGCGTTGTGTTGGGGCATGTGACATTTTAGAAAGTTGTCTGAGTTCAACACAGCTCTGTGAATTTCCTTACGTGTGAAACTTGCTTTGACTTGTCTCAGCTCAGCATCAATAAATTATTTGAATTTCTTCTATGTGGAAGGAAACCCTGTGTTAAGTTAAGACGTGAATGTTGTGAATCATATTGTGACCTTATCACCAGGTCTCAGTACCAGAACTTTAGCGCCCTCTGCTACTGTCTTCCCTCTTTAGGAATGATGCTGCTTCATGCTCCAGAGGTCCAGGAAGTCAGTTAATGTGCACAAAAGCTTTTCTAAGAGCGTTTCATTTGTCTCCCATTCAATCGGAGCAGAGCACGTTTCCTCTCTCCTGTGAAACAACTTAAATCTTTGTTATTATTACAAGATTATAAATGTTTATTTTCCTTCTCTGTAGAAAAATTTGCAGAAACTGTAAATGTGGCCTCACGGAGCACGATGTGTCCATGAACTCAGAGGACAATAAGAAGGTGGGCAAGCTGTTCGAGGACACCAAATACACGGGCCTCATCGCTAAGCTGAAGACAGACGGCATCCCAGGCTATCAGGGCAACATGGTGACCATCACTCTGCCCAACCCTGCCTCTGCCTGCATCATACCACCCAGTGTCTCCTCCACAGTTGTGCCTCCCTCAGCCACAGCTGCTTCTGTGCAGCCAGGCTCTGCAGGTCCAGCACCTAGTGGTGGTCAGGCCCAGGCTCAGGCTCAGGCCCAGGCCCAGGACCAGGACCAGGCCCAGGCACAGGACCAGGCCCAAGCTCAGGCTCAGGCTCAGGCCCAGGCCCAGGCCCAGGCCCAGGCCCAGGCCCAGGCCCAGGCTCAGGCTCAGGCTCAGGCTCAGGCTCAGGCCCAGACTCAGGCCCAGACTGTGCCAGCCCGTGTTACACCTGTCAAGGCTAACACAGTGCCTGTTGCTGTTAGTACCACATCAGCCAATGTGGTGTCATTGCCCAAAGAGGCTCCAATGAAGTCTGTCACGTATGACTGGGCGCCACCAGTAGCAAATAAGTATCTGGTAAGTAAATATTTCCACAGATAAAACTACAAACATTTACTTTTTTAAGCATGTTAGGATTTGTTGCACACGATGTTCAGTGTTTTTGGATTTGGACTGCTGGTCAGGTCAAAACCTTTTAGAAACACCAGTACACGTTGTGTAACTGCGATTGTTTAGACTGCTGCTGTATCTGTCGGAGCCGAGTTCTACGTCTCTTCTCACCACACAAGGCAGTTTCTGTTTTCTGTGTCTCATTGGTCTTCACGTCTCTTTCTGTGTCCTTCGCGTCATTGTCCTTCAAACGTTTTTCTTTATCTCATCTGCACTAAACAGTTCCTTCCATTTTTCTGACTTCCAGGCAGCACGTTACATCGAGCTGCTACCACCAGAGAAGCGTCCGGTGGCTGGTACTGCGGGAGCTGCTTACAGGCGGCAGCAGATGGCGCGGCAGCTGCCTGAGCACGACCAGGACCCATCCATGTGCCATGAGCTGAGCCCTCCAGAGGTCAAGCAGATGCAGCAGTACGTTCGCAAGTACAAGGATGAGGCTCTGGGTGTGGGAGATGTTCTGCTGCCAGAAGAGATGGCTCTGGTCCAGGCAGGAGGACAGGGTGCAGCTGGTGGCGGCGGTACTGGAGGTGCACAGGGTGCAGGCGGAGGGGCAGGGTGTCCTCCAGGGGTTGGAGCACATGCAGCTGGTGTTGCTGGGGCTGGTCTACAGCCATCTACCGGCTCTGCTGTTGGGCCGGCGGGTCGAGCTGCGGGAGCCGGACGTCTTTCAGGGACTGGACTGCCTGCCGCTGCTGGAGGAGCCTTGGGTACGACTTCCACAGCTGGAGCCGTGGGAGTCACTGGAGCTCAGCAACCGGGGCTCCCGCAGCAGAACTACGTAAGACTTTATATTCACTTCTCCATCTGTTCCCGTTTGACTGCACCCGACAAGCTTTTATCACTTAAAAAGAAGACTTCATAGCTGAGCCCTCCTACCTCCAGGTGCTCGAAAGAGGAAATAAATGGTCATAAATTCATGCAGCACCTCATATTGTGAAGTGCATGTCTTGCACCAACAGGTTAAAGGCAGTAGTTTGTTTGCTTTGACAATACTCTGCTCCCATTTGTGAGATACAGTGTGACTGTTGTTGTCGCACCAGACTGTGAATGTGCTAAAGTACTGTCTGTGAAGAGAACTTTGACTGTACCAGGACAAAGGATTCCTGGAAAGTAAAGTAAAGCTCATGCACATCCTCAGATTCTTTGCTGACGCTTCAGAGGTTCCTACCTTCTAAATGTGAACAGCATATTTAATTTAAATAACATTATTGTATATGCACATGATGCTGTGAGCACGTGAGCCAGACGTAGATAAAGGAACTAGCACTGACCACGTCCTCCTCACGTCCGTCTCATTACAGTGAATAATAGTTCACAGCAAAACAAGTGTTGTACCTATAGATGTCACTAGATGGAGCCATTCGACTAACTGGCTGAACGTTTCCTATTTAGGAGGATGGACAGTGATGTAATTATAATTCAGTCATGAGTCACAACTGAACATTTTTTTCCTCATCATCCCCATGTGCGTTCATTTATTCCTCTCTGTGTGGAATTCAGTGGTTGTTTTAGCTGTGACTCACTCTGATATTGAAGCCATACTATGTATACTAACTCATAAATCCATCATGGAGTCAGTCGTCTCGTCTTCTGTGTTCCTCAGTCGTGCCACCACTGCCGTCAGCCCATGCGTCTGGGCGAGCCGGCCGTCTATGCCGAGCGCGCCGGCTTGGACAAGCTGTGGCACCCAGCGTGCTTCGTGTGCTGCACCTGCAGCGAGCTGCTGGTGGACATGATCTACTTCTGGAAGAAAGGAAAGTTGTTCTGTGGACGCCACTATGGAGACAGCGAGAAGCCGCGCTGTGCAGGATGTGATGAGGTGAGAGGGGACGTGACCGTTTGTGTTCAGCACACGTTAATGTGATTCAAGAGGTTTTCCTTCAGGCTTTGGTCGACAGAACATGTTGTGTGTTGCTGTTGTCCACAGCTGATCTTCAGTAATGAGTACACTCAGGCCGAGGGCCAGAACTGGCATCTGAAGCACTTCTGCTGTTTTGACTGTGACTGCATCCTCGCTGGAGAGACGTACGTCATGGAGAACGACAAGCCTGTTTGCAAGCCGTGCTACATGAAGAACTACGCTGTGGTGAGGCAGCCTGACAGACTCTTTTTCTCTGAGTCTAAATAGTTGTCATTTTTACGTGTTAGCTGGAAGCAGTTATCCAAATGCAAAATTCAGATCCCTTTGCATGAATTATATCCTGGCTGCTATTACCTTAAAGTTCCCTTTTTATTTAGAACATTTTGACATCTGTGATCAAACCTGGCAAAGAATCTAATAGTTCAACGTATGTAACATAAAATGTCAGACACATTTTCAAACCAGTGCCAGGACCCATCACCATCATCATTTCGTCCCTCGTTCCAGAAATGCTCATCCTGTCAAAACCTGCTGGAGCCTGAGGCCCAGCGGGTTTCCTACGGCGAGCACCACTGGCACGCCGAGCCGCAGTGCTTCAAGTGCTCCGGCTGCTCCAAGTGCCTGATGGGCCAGCGATTCATGGCGGTGCAGGGCTTCCTCTTCTGCTCCGTGGAGTGCAAGAAGAAAACCGTGGCTTAGGAGGCAAACAACAGCCTCCACGTCGTCCGGTGTGACTAGAACCAGTCTCCAGCTGCAGTTGCGTTAAAACAATGCGGTGCTTAATGTCACTATTGTCGAGAGGTGAAGCCTCTAGTGCCTCTTTCCCTTCCGTTCATGGAAAACCAGTGTTGATTCATCTGTCTCAGTTTGGAATGTCCAAGTAAATTTCCTTGTTGCCTTTTTGCACTATTTTCTTACTGATGAGATTAGTTTTGTACAAGTCAGGAGCAGAGTCACTTTTCAAAGTGCGACCTGTGTTGGTTTAATGCTATTTGTGCTACTACTGATACTCTGTCTTCTATGCATCAGCGTCATGAGCAATATTAACCGTTTGGGGTAAATAATGTTTTGACTGAAGAGTTGCATTACATTTACAGCAACAATACCCAACCTTGCTTTTTTCAACGTCAGTATTGGTATAAAGTCTTGAGCTAAACTGAATTCTGTCCGTTTCTTGTCACTTTAAGATGTTATGTTTAAGACCTTACAGAATACAACTAGAAAAGCCATGAAATCCTTCTGAACCCAGTGTAACAGAAGACCTGCAGCAGAGCCAGCATCAGCGTGGAGGCCACCTGCCTCGACCGGTTGGGTTAAGATCCCAGTGGAATCACATCATCTAATCTATACAGTAACACGTACTCCAGCTCGCTCCACGGTCCAAACAGTACCAGTCAGGGTCACTGGAGGTTATTGCTCATAAGTGTGAGCGAGTTGTGTGTGTGGTCCTGTGATGGACTGAGGACCCGTCCTGGGTTTAGCCCGACCTCTCGCCTGATGCCGCGACCCGTATGAGGATAAAGGGTTCAGAGGATGGATGAATGTGACCAGACCAGAACCTGAAAAAAGTCCTAATGGAGCATTAACGCAGGGTAAACTCCTAATAAACATCCAGAAGGCATCCCTGCATTTTTACTTTTAGGTTCTAAAATGACTTCATGTGGGCAACACTTACTTTCTAACACGTCACTTTAGCTCCATGGGAGCTTGTAGCAGCCCAGCCATGATGGAAAAGTTCCTCTAAGGGACTTGTTTTCATTCACTTAGTGGAAACTGTGCACAATTCAAGGAAGCTCCATCTCTGACGACACCTATTGTCCTAAACGTCAGTCCAACGCTGTGCCGCCATTTCCCTTCTTTCAACCACTAGTCTACCAGATCTGATGTGACCGAATCGCCCGGTTGCATATTTTCTCATGTCAGAGCTTCCTGTATTTCACAGCTCCCCACGCTGCTCAATTTGCTTTAGACCTGTAGCCTTGATCTAAGAAAAGCAGCCCATCGCTCTGAGGGCGAGGCCTTCATGTGAAATTTGCTTCTTTTAGAATTTCCATGTGATTTGTTTCACACTAAAATTTGCATGATGCTGCAGATTTAAGCGTAATTTGCATCATGGTCATTTTTTCTCTGGAGAAGTTTTGTTGAATGCTCGCCTTTAATACTGTAGCTCCTCAGGATGGAGTGGAACCTTTTGATTTACGTGTGGCTACTTAATTAAAACTAAATGAAGATGACTGACTGTGGTTTTTCTGTGGGAGCTGGGTGGTGCCAGGCCTGGACTACAAACCAGAGCAAAGTCTCTGTCCCTAGAGTCGCAAACCAACAGTACAGGACTGCAGCTTGACTGGACTTCACCAAACGTAGAATGATGGACAATGAGCCTTATTTTCATCACCTTATGATGCATAAATGTGTTCAGGTAGACGAGAAACAACAAGAACAATGCAACTTGGTGTTCAGCACCTTGAATCAACACGTTCCCTCACCTTGTGGTGACACAGTAACATTAGAGAATTCAGCATATTGTCGTCTGTAGGAGACACGTTTGGTTGATGAGTACGTGAAGCGTCATAAATCATGCACTGAGTCAGAGATGCATTAATGAATGAGAGCACAGTCGGCTCCGATCTATCTATAAAGTGTAAACCCTGAGTCAGGCCCACGAAGATAAGCATCCAGATGAGAGTTTATGTGATTTGGAGCTCGCCTTGTCTTTGTTTCCATGGCCTTAAGCTGCAGCGCCACAGCAAAGAGTCACCGCGTGAAGTGGAAACTTTCACAACCAGCAAGCTTGATTTATGAAATGATAATCTGTGGCTGTGACTTTTTCAAAAGCCGTATGACGTATGTATATTTTTCTCATATGGGCTGAATGTTCCTGTAGGATTTTAGTCGCGCTTCGTTTGGGAAGAGACTCGTCGATCTTAAGTTACTTAAGCACATTTGCTGTTTGAAAAACCAAACCGTTTTTATGATCAAAGTCTTTCTCTCCTAAAACAAAAACAGAAAAAAAAATCAAAGACCCTCCTCACTGTTCTTTACCAAACCACAATGGGCCCATTATGTGTCACTGAGGCTGGATGATGGGGAATTAAGTACAGATCTGCAGTTACTTTTCCAAACCAGCCACTAGGGTCAACAAGCAACACAATGTATTTGACTGTCGCTAAAAACGCGATTAAGGACGGACAACTATGCAGGAGGCGTCTGGTCCACGTAGGACAGACGCAAACGGTGCACACTCCTGGAAACTGATCTCAACTGCCCCATTCTCGTTTCAAATACTAAGAGAGATGGTATCGCAGAGCACAAACACTAGAGCTGGCATCTCAACACAGCTGGTTGAAATGCCAGCTCTGGGAGTCCGACATAACTCGCCACCCACATTCCTGCACAGACGGAGGAAGCAGCGACTGGTTTTCGTGGATGAGGCAGACGAGCTGCATGTGGGGATCGGTCACAGGTGAAAGTCACCCTGACGCCAAACATGACATAGTTTTAGTTGTATGTACTCGAGTAGAAATGTCTCATCAGCTAAAACTTGTTTGTGCTGGAGGAGACACAGGCATTTCCCTGGATTTCACCTCTTTCTACCTCGTAGTAGTCGTTGAGATGAAGTAAGCAGCTTACTTTCTTATTTTATATCCACTTTCTGAGGTTGCTTTGTGGTCTGTGACTTGGCCCGTTTAGCTGCATCCAGTAGGAGTCGCTCTTCCCTCTGGACTCCAAAATGAGACCTTTGGTGTCAAACTAAGTGAATGTAAGCTTTGCAGGAAGGCCTTGATGGTTTCAAAACGTCTGGCAGACAACGCGGAGGCACCTGTTGAACGCAGCTTCTTCTTCATAGCTCCGACGACAATCCTGCTTCTTCGACCAAAGTATTTCCCCTCTTGACTAAAGAGGGTTTCATCCTGTGTGTATTTAGGGAATAAAGCAAATATGTAGATAGCAGTTCAAGCGAATGAAGCACATGGGGTGAAAGGTAACAGTTGAACCTCCTGCTTTGTGCTTTTCTCTCTCACTTGTCGTCCCCTCGCTGCTCAGTTTGCATTTCCTGCTATTGTTGACCAGACTCTCTCACAGCTGGAAAAAGCTGCAGATGAAATGTCACAGATGTAACCAGTACTTCAAGGTCAAACCTTGGTCGTCTCTTCAGAAGCGTCTTTGTTACTCGGAAATGAACTTTGGAAACCATGGTACTTAATTATCGATCGTGTTTACGTCGTTTATGCCTTTTTAAACGACCTGCAACAGTCACACGGTTATCAGCGCGTGTGGTGATTCTACATGGATCCTTAACGCTTAGCAAACCCACTTTCAGCACCTGTGTGTTTTAATCCAGTCTCCATCCAGTTGGATTCATCTGTGTGTCAGTGGGCCTTGAAGAGGAAGCCTCTCATTCCACGTTTACACTCCCATACAGATATTTGACCTCGTTTTATCTCAGCTTTATTTATGCCCATTAACCTTTCACAGTACATGCTCTCAGCCCTCCCTCCGCTGCTCATCATGTTCTCATAACTCCCCCCGTATAGTAAAAAATAAATACAGGGCTCCTGTACTGTAGCTAGATAAGAATTCCTCCCCAGAGTTTTGGCAAGCACCCGGATCCGACTTTAAGAGGCTGTAAATGTCTGAGGCAGGAATGCGAGGCTGCCTTGTATGGTCATAAACGCTGACTGCTGCTTCTTTTTTTATCCTCGCTCCTCTCCTTTTTTCTCAGTGAGGGTTCAGGCTGGTCTCGATACGCTTTGACGGGGAGGTGGTAATCCAGGGGTGTTTCCCTGAGCTCTCCCATGAAGACGTGGCGGTGAGGGGGTCACTGGTGATTAACGTTGCTGGGATATTCGATGCCAGCTGTGGTGTGAACTCCTCCGTAGTCTCCGGTTGGCGTGACGTCGCTGTTTGTACTTCTGACACAGCTGGATGATGGTTTACAGGGAATCCTGCTCGGTTCTCCCTGTAATTTGGCTGAAATGTGGCTGGAGAGAAAACCGTTGCACTGAACCAAACGGTCTGTGTCTGTTGCTTGTCGGCTACTTTCTGATCTTCTTCCCTTTCTTCTCCGTCCCAACCCGTCGAGGCAGGTGGCCGCCTCCCCGAACTGGTCCTGGTTACCTCCATTAAAGCGAGGTCTTGCTCCGGAACTGAGTTGTTGGTGCTTTGCTGATTGCAAAATGCAACGTTTAGTGTGTCATTGCCAAACTCCCAGAGGAATTCAAGTCATCGTATTTTCATATCACATCATTACACAACAGCACATTAGTGGAGTTGCTAAAAAGAAAGTTTAAGAAAGTCTAAATTGCCCACAGATGTAGAACATTTTACCAAACGTGTTCCAGTGAGGAGGGACCTGGTTGTTTACTTCTCCGCAGCCTGCAGAGTCAGGCAGGATTCTCTCCGTCTCGCCTGTCTCTACCTGCCTGTGCTCTGGTGGTTTTGCCTGCATTTGGAATAACAGGCACCTGACAAAGACGTGAGGCCACCATGAAACAGTAGACATACGCATTTAAAGCAGATGGATTAGAGGGCAAGGCTTAACGTAAAGCTCATATATGCTATATGTCATTTAACTGTTGTCCAACAATAATTTACAAATCAGCTGATGGCAGCGAGACCATTAGTTACAGCTGTGGGCAACGCTGAGTAACTTGTAACCTCCTGTCTGACTTCATCCATCTCGCTGAGGTTTGGACTTTCACCAGGTCATTCCAAAGCCTTGATTCTTTGATTTTCCGGTAATTCCCTGTAGATTTGCTGTTGAACAGTTGTCGCTAGGATACTCTAGGTTAGAGGTCAGCTGGTCATTCAAGGCAGCCTTACTCCTTAGATTGTATGAAGGTAGAGGCATCCGTGGCCACAGGCACGTCCGCCTCCTTCTCTTTGATCGATGAAGTTGTCTACTGAGCTGAAATCGAGGGAAGAAGAATGACAACCTGCCCAGCGCTCTAGTACAAATTCCACGAGCCAGTGGTAAAGATTGGTGTCAGCACTGACCTGGAGCTCACCTCGTGACCTTTTAACCCCTGACCCAACCTGCTGACGTAGCTGGTGCCAAACTCCACACTCATCCACTTGAAGTGAGTGAATGTGTTCATGAGCTCTGGGATAGTCAGTCTGTCATTCATCAATCGTTTGTTGGCAGATAAGAAACAAGAAGACAAGAAGGCCTAAAGGCTGCGACTGAGCCTGCAGGTCTGAATCTGAGCGAGTCTCCGTCTCATCAGTGTCGTCCTGGGACATTATTCTCTGGAGGTGACTGACTTGTTTGAACAATACGTATCTTCAGCTTTGGGGTCTGGCTTCTCTCTTCTGTGTTTTCTGGTTCACGGGTCCGAACTTGCTGAAAGAATGTGTTCATGGAAACGAAATGCAACAAGGTCCGATGAACGTCCTGGGTTGGGGATGTGTCAGCGTTGTTTTCCTGAAAATAAATGCAGTAAGAATGAAGGCGAACTAAGGCTTCATCAGTGCCCTGGGACCAAATCCAACAATGAGTTGGATAGTCTGTGACACAACAAAACGAGAAGCAAAGGTTTAGTGCTGGTACTGTATGTTTGTTGAAATCATCCTTTAAAAATCTAATTTTCTCATGTTTTCTTAATCTGTCAGCAGCTTTTTGCTCTAAAAACCTTAATAATACACCCGGAGCTGTTCACGTTTATCATTTTACCTAGTTTGATTCATGACAGCATGGGAAACTACAGTGACATGAATGTAATGAAACCTTATTATCACGTGCTATAAATATTTGTTATGTGACATTTTGAAAGTCTGAGGCAACTGCTGCACGTTGCGTAACGTCGAACCCCTCGTTCCTCTCACGCTTACGAGCCTTCCTGCGCCTCTGCGACGTCCGTGTGATGAGCTCTGCTTGTCTGCAGACCTGGACCAACCTGCTTCGCATCAGCTGTCAGCGTGATGCCAAACGTTGGCTTTCTCCTGCATAGCTCTCATTCTCCAGAGGTGCGTTGCAGCACCGGGGTGGGTTTCGCGCGTTCGGCCTCCCACAAAGAGACGAAGCACTTTAGGAAAGTACACTTCAGTGTTGGCACAGCAGAAACCAAGCGTTTGGAGGCTGAGGCCAAATCTCTGAGCAAATAGACGGTTGATCCTTGAAAGACTTTGATGTTTGTGACGCAGCGGCGTCTGAGAGCTTTCACCCACCTCTCATTCTTTGTGCGTTTAGTAATTGCCAGGACACATTCAGGCTTGATCGGCAGAACTGAGCTTGTCTGTTCTTTTCACTTTGTTGAGCTGCATAACTTCCTCAAGGCTTTGAAAGTTCTGTACACACTGAACTTTTCATTTAGCAGCAATGTTGATGCGCAGACAAGAGAAACCCCTCAAAGCAAATTCCAGCATTTTAGGCATATTAGCTGAATTTTCAAAATGCTCGTGTAGCTGTCACAGCCCAAAACTGACACCGGGCCCAGGTGGGTCCAAGACGAGAGAACAGAAACAGACTTGAGGAAAGTATGACTTCACTCTAATTAAACGAACACCTGCCACAGGTGTCACCTGTGCTGTGCGAGTGCGTAGCTTGTTTACCTGCACCACACCTGACCAAAAAATTTGAACTGCTCCTGGGTTCAATGTAGCTTTAGGTTGTCGGTAGAAGCAGCGCAGACCTTGAATGGTTCTGTTGAAGTCCTGTGAACCGGCAACTTCACAAAGGTACAACAGGAAAAGCATCATTTGACCCCGTTCACATGTTGCTCTGGGGCCAGATCAGCGACTGACTGACCAGCTTGACTGGGTCATGTGTTCCAGACAGACAGCGCCGTGAGGCCAGGACACCCCCCAGTGCCTGGAAACAGGCGTCCATTCAGCCAGCCGTCACACTTTCCACAACGTCATGTGCTAATGTCCACGGTGGGTCCCCCCTCAGGGTTGGACTCCTAAAGTCACTTAGGCGTGAAAGTCTCACGCGTACACCTCCAATAATGTTTGCATTAAAGGCAGAGAAGCAGAAACACAGACCGGAGATTTATTTCTCTCCTTTTGTGACTGGTGAACAGTCACATCGAACCAATGATTTGTGTTGGAACACGCTGAATTAGTTCAGCACACGAGTTGCTGGAACATTCCTCCGAAGGTGTTCCCCCAGACGGACGAAAGCAGCTTTCATCGGTACCAGTCACGCCACCCTGCCCGCCTCCCTCGGCCTCACGTCTCCGGGTGGTACCGCACGCAGCGCGCTCCGCGTCCTGGGGCGGACGGACGTGGTTATCAGCAGGTGGACGGCTGTGCGATCAGATGCAGCTGCTGTTCGGCTGCGTGCACTGACAACAGTACGCTTCCGTGTGACAGGGGGCTCTTCATGTCAAACTGTTTAGAAAGCAGTAACGCAAGTAGTAGAATGTTATTCATGAGCTTATTCCCTAACTGGGAGCATTTCACCATCGCTACCACTCTGTGAGACTGTGTTTTGTCCCAAATGTGTGCTGTGGTGTTTGTGAGAGAATGGGAGATGCCATCATTATTAGCTCAACCATAAACCTGTCTCTCTGTGACAGGACACATGAACAGGAGCCTCAGTGTTTCCCTGTGGCTCTGGGCTCCTCCTGTAATAAATCGTACGTGCAGCACCATGGAGCCGTGGAAGGAATCAAAGCTCGCAGCCCTTCCTGAGGCCTCTGAGGCTGAAGCTCAGTGAGGATGCGTCTTTAGTCCTTTCCTTTATGTTCTCAAAGTGTCCACAGGCAAGTGTATAGTCAACAGCAATGCAGGCAGCTGCTTGGGATCCGGAGGTGTAGGAGGAAACTTTGATCAAACGGTGCATTTCTCTGGCAAAAAGATGTAACATAACTTTTTTAAAGTATGCTTCATCTTAGATTGTGGTTTGAGTCATAGTAGTGCAAAGGAAATGCTTTTCTTACACTGAAGAACAGACAGACATTGCATGGACACGTGTGGAAACCTGCAGATTAGGACGCCAGCGAGGCTCAGAATGACCCAGTTAGTGAATTAGGAGGATTACACCCTGTGGGATCCTTTGCCTCTCGCGTTTTCACATTGTCCCTTCTGATTCGGTTGCAGAGGACCCATCGGGACGCCCTGCCAGACGCTGCCCCCTCCCCCTGTGGTGACAATACTCGGAAGCCGCCAGCCGAGGCCTATTTGACCAATGAGAAACACTCTCCCGGGTATCGTTTTCGCATCTCGAGCTCCAAAGCACGGCGTCACATCCATTCTTCCAGACGGGACAATGCGAGCCAGAGGATGAGGGCGTGTGCCTGCACTTACACACAGCCACTAAGCTCCATTAGCTCCAGCAGGACTGAGGAAATCCCTGCTCCGGGCCCCTTTCGTACGCGTCCATCACACACTTGCTCGTTTGTTGTGCACCACGTGTTCTAGGGGTGTCCTCAGACCCTGGACTGCGTCGCTGCTCTTTTTTCCACGGGTTCTCCCTCCCGTCTACTGTCAAACATCTGCTCCAACTAAAACCTATTGTGTACGTCGCAGTGTGTATTTCTGTGTGAAGCCTCATGACTGCGTGTTGTGTGTCTTTACGTTTCAACATGTGCGTGTTTGTGGTGAGAGGGCTTGGAAGGAATTTCGTGGGATGCCAGGGTTTCCCTCACAGACTTGTGACAAGGGGCCGAGCACGTATGGCAGAAGTGACGGGATCCTTCTCCTGTTCAGCTCCTAGCGAACCGTTGGTCTACGCTTGTGTCAGTGTAGAGGGTAAATATTGCAACACGTGAAGGTTGGTGCCACTTGGTCTGATGGCTCAGTTTGTAACCAACACACAGCTTAACGTTTTGCTTGTCATTGTGGGGACGTCCGACCCCAACGCTAAGCCCTGGAAGCCTCTGCACCGCAGATTGCAATGTTCATTTAGAAATGTCACATGTTCATCAAGCCTGTAAACTGTAAAGCCAAGCAGCACCGGTCATTTACTCTCTGACTGAGAGTTTACGTCTTATTCTGGACCAGGACGCGTCCTCTGCAGCGGGAATGATCTGTGTTGTCCCAGAGTCCAGGACCGTATCCACATCCATCCTGCTCTCAAACCCACAGAACCAACAGGGTGTGGGGGGGGTCGTCGCTCCGTTATGTAACAGCCTTACCGCTGTCGTCATAGCAACTCTATGTTGTCATAGCATCCTGTTGCCAGCAAGTTACAGCTACGGGAAGAAAGGGAGACACCGTTGGCAGAAGCTCTGTGAGGTTTTCCACGTCAGTGGAGGACAAACATCTGCTGCACGTCCCGACCTCCGCGTTGAGTCACTATGTGTCCACACATGCGATCATTCTAGACGACCAGCAACGTGTGACGGCCCACCAGCATTTTCTGTCCACGGAGCCGCTGACACGGGAGCAGCCTCATGGAGCTGGTTTATATGATTGTGCAAAATATTGCAACTGTAAAAGAGAACGTTTGCTCTGGCCAAAAATACAACAAGGAGGGGATTCTGTTATTCAAAGGCAAGTCTGAGTCACCAGAACAGAGGAAAGGCAGAATTCCTCTTTCATCACTGAGGCCACAGGATAAACACAGCGAAGGTTCAGAGAGAGAGACTTAATGAACAGAAAAGCAAAGTGGAATAAAAGTTACAGAAAAAAGAGAAATCTCTGCACATGCACGAAGACGCAGAGGGAGAAAAAGAGGCTTGGTGTTGATTTTCCCACACTGCGTCCACATAACACATCTAGACAGTTGCCTGACGACGAAGGCAGCGCGCGTCCGTTCCCCTGCACTCGCTGTCCGATTGTGCGCATGAGTGTTTGTGTGTGTTTTATTATTGTATCCAAGGCAAAGCGGTCGTCTCTTAGTTTCCATCCTCCTCCTCCTCCTTCTCCTCCTCCTTTGGCAATTTCCTGAACCGAAGCCAGGAAACTTTGCGTCGGTCGGCTCGGCTTAGAGGCAGTGGGGAGAGAGGGAGGGGGGTGAGGGGTGAGGCAGACTTCAGGCACTTCTATGCAGCTACACCTCGGGCGGTGACGCGCTCTCAGGGAATTCAAAGATAGAAAGAAAGAAGGGAGGCAGGAGAAAGGGAGGAAGCCAGAGAAAGACAGGGAGGATGCACGAGTGTTTGTGTGTGATGTGATTGAGAAATGAAGTGAAAGGTGGTTGAAAGATTACAGAGAGTTGACACAATGAAGACCAATGAGTCCTGCTGTCAGCGACACGGGGAGGAGCAGCCACTGGTGTGTGTCAGCTGACCCCCAGCTGCCCACGGCCTCAGCAGAGAGACGGACGGTTGCTCGACTCGACCGCCCAGCACAGCGCTGCACGGCCCCATTGTTCCAGGAGATGCTGCACCAAACGCTCTGCGTGTCTTTGTTCTGTCGCTGCATAGACGTTACGCTGCCCAGTCAAGGGCATTTGAACGTATGTGAAATCTGAGCTATTGGTGAAAGCTGCGAGTCCGTTGTGCCCACTAGAGGGCAGAGGAACGCAAAGAGCAACGAGCAACGCTGGGCCGGGCTTAGCCTGGACGTTAACGCTGGTTCCCCCAAAAAGCCAACGAGAGCGAGAAACCATCGTAGTTTCTGTATATACGGATTCTATAGAAGCTCCGTGGGTGGCTCCACGAGACAGGCCCCAGCGGTTAGACCGATGGTGGAGGCGATGCCCCGTCTCTGGCCGTGTAACAGTGTGTTGGGCTACTGCCTTTACGCCACCACATGACACGGATCCGTTGAGTCCACGTCTCTTCCCGGTTGCTAATGGCCTTTTCCTCCACCCTGCTGCCCCTCCCCACGTTCCTTATCTTCCTCACAGCACTTCCTCAGAGGAATGTTGAGGACGGCTCGTCTCGCTCTGGCACGATGTTGCTGTTTCTCTGACGGGCTGTGATTCCTGCACAGGGAGCTTATCAGAGAGTTTTAAGTGGCGTTACCTGACAAATACAAACACAGAAATGTACTTTGTCTTGTGCCGAGTCTTCAGCTTTTCCATTGCTCTGCGGTCCAGTTCGGGTTCTGCACCAATAACCTTGTTCACTGTTACGCCTTCCTGGTCAAAACAGGATCTTTGTACCTGCGGAGCTTTGTTAATGTTTCTTCATATTCACACTTTGGCATGAAACTCTTCCATGTCCTTTGCCAAATCATACATAGTCCCTGACAGTTTGGTTCCAAACGTGCGTTCCTGAGCTAAGAAACCCTGAATCTCTGAATATTATTTCACGACTTATGTAATTTCCTTCTTTTGTCTGTTATCTGGAAGAATTAATGATAATGTTCCCAAAGCAACAAGATAAAATGAGAAAAATGAATCCTGCAATAAGGAGGATGAGGATCAGGGAAACTTATGGTTTGATGTTAGTAGAGACTGATGTCACACAGAACAGGTCATTAATAAAGTTCCTGCTCTTTAAATGTCCTGGAAATGCATCAGTGAACATCTCTGTGAACCAGTGTGTGTTGTTGTCTCAGCTTCATCTGGTCTCATCAAGGAAACGCCTTCGTCTTGACCTGAAGTGAAACATGAAGCATATTTGCAGAAATGTGCAGACGTTTACTCTAAAAATAACCGACTCTCGAAATAAACACGCTGGGTTGAAGTGAGATGTCAGAGCCCAAGCGCGATCTCTCCGCTGGACTTCAGTTCTGTGTGATGAAGCCATGAAGAATGTGCTCTAGAAAAAAGCAGCAGATTGTTTCAGTTTGCTGCCATCTTACATCTGCTTCTGACTGAGGCCAGAGCAAGTGGAGAGAACCAGAACCATTAGATTCTGATGGATGCTCGGCTTATTTGCACGCACACTGTTGGTGTTATGTTGGGGTCTGCTCAGACTTGTTAGCATCTAGGTCCCAACAGGTCACAGACCTGCTTTGCTTCTCTGCTTTTGTCCACTAGAGGCGCTGTTTCCACCTCCTTCACAATCTGATTGATGAGAAACATCAGAAATAAAGCCCCTCACGTCCTTCATGTCCATCAGAATGTTATGCAGTTATGTAAAGCTTTAATAGCTTATAGGTAGGAACAGGTTGTGTTTTTGCTTCATTCAGCGAGAGGCAGAACTGAAATCCTGTGTTTAACAGACCCTGTGTGTGTCTGCAGTGCGGTTGTGTTCTCTGAAAGCCTTTATGTAAACGACGCGCCCTGTCTGCCGCTCCCAGACTGAGTTCGCCCTACTCCTGTCAGCTCGTCTCCTCTCAGCACACTTCTGCCAAATCGCTCTCAGCGACTATTTCTTCACTTCCGGGGCTCCGTCCCTGTGATATTGCTGTATTCGAAGCCTGTGAAATGTGAAACGACGAAGCGATGCAAACCAACGATAAACCTTAAACCTCTCACCTCCGTTCAGCCTCCAGCTCCTCTGTCCTCTGACAGATGAGATCAGGAGGCATCAGGTGTTATTTTCTAACGTTGATATTTTAAATCAGTTTGTAGATTATTTTTGATAATATCCTTATTTATTTTTCTTTCAGAGTTGGTGTCATTTGTCTTTTTTATCTCCAGCTTCTGTCTCTGACACTTTAGCCACAACTCCCCGTCCTCCTCCTCCTCCTCCTCTTCCTCATCCTCTTGCTCATCCTCCTCCTTATTTTCCTACCGTGTGAAGTCACGGGGTGCAGGCTTTGAACTCTGAGCCCAGCCCATCATCCCACCAGCAGTGCAGCGGAGGAAATGTGAGGTCCGGCATCAGCTACTTTCTCTTACACTCCTCTTTTTCCAGGAATGTTCCTCGGTTGCATACATGTAACAATGAGACCCCAAGGACCAAAGCCCTGCCCTCAAACACAAAGGCTGGATGTCAGCGCGGTGGAACTCTGACTGTGTGTGAAACGGTTTTCCCCGTGACCTTTGACCTTTGACTGGAGGTAACTCCAAAAGAAAGCATTGCATAACGAACACCCAGCAAACGGATGTTTAAGGGAAGGGGATGATGCCATAGCAGCACTGCACCACTTGACTGAATTGATCGGTTTCATGTTGGTGTTTGCTGGACGGGACCGAGACGGACAGTTCTCCTCCTGCCGAGGCCAAGCAGCAGCCTTGTTTGTGGAACAAGGTGGAAAGAAGGTGGTGGGAGCGGACCCCCTAAAAATATCACCCAGGAGCTGTTTTGTCAAACCTGCCTGGCGGTGCGTGAGTGGACGTGAACAGAGTTAGCAGTGTCTGGGCCTGGATGGTGTGGTCAGAGCGAGTAAGTGGGAGAAAAGTGGACACAGACGGAAAACAGAGGCGCTAAAAGTTAGGGAGAGAGAAGTCAGGAATAATTACACACCAACGGCGAGTCGGGACAATTTTAGCAGAGGGAACTCCGTGGACTGGTGGGAGTGGGGGAGGGAGGGGAGGGAGGGGAGGGAGGGGAGGGAGGGGAGGTGGCCCGTGACTCAGAGAAGGGAAATGTGTTTGGCTGGTCCTGCGGTTGCTTCCCAACATGGCAACCGCCTGTTGGCAGCGTAGCAACCGCCCCTTCTGCTTCTGTGCCACAGGCAGATTCCTCAGCACAACCTATCATTGGATTCACCGGGAACCAGATACTTGTCCTTATCATCGGCGTTACCCCGGCAACGCTGCAGGCCATTCAAATGCACAAAACCAAGAAGATGTAAATGCAGATGATAGGAAGCAAAGGGTGATGACACAGATGCCTGTAGCAGGGGTTGTGTGGATCTGGTGGAGGAGAAGTCCTGACACGTGAATAACGAAGCTACTAACCAGACACAGCTGACGCATTTTCACAGACCTTCAAGATCAACTGCCCAGAGCGACTCCCAGCACATCGTTAATGTACTGGGAGCTCCGTGAAGTATGTCCCCGGATCAATGCTGCCAAGGCTGGAGCATCAGGCCATGTCAGAGTTGATCTGTGGGTGCAGATAGGCGAGACAATGGAGCGCTGTCTTCGGAGAGGGCGGCCTGAGCCACGCGCTCTGCCTCGAGGGGGGGAACCCTGCCGCAAAGTGGCAGCGTTAGAACCGGAGATTTCCCCCACCGCGTTAAAAGAAGCTTTGTGCCGCATTTTGTGTGAAAGCATCATTCACGTCTGTGGGTCAGATTTCTGTGGAAAACTACCGGGGAGGCTCTCAGCGTGTGCGTCTATTGGCTTGTGGCTCCTCGGCTCACCACACCTGACACACACACGGAGGGTGCGGCAGGAACAGAGAACGGCTCAGCACACGAGGACAGGGAGCCTTACACAGCGCGGGAAGAATGTGTTTTTAAAGGCTTATCTGCAGAGCTGCTGGTTCCTAGTTCCTCGGGTCCGAAGCCTTGGCTCCTTAAATGCAGCCGCTTGCAAACAAGACTCTCCTCAAGACCTGAGCGGGTGGGTGTCGCGTTGTGGGCACGTAATGTAGTAAAAGTCTAGACACAGGTGTGAGTCCTTGACCCTGAGGACTAAGCGATGTGTTAATACTCTCTGCCTTGTTTTTGCCAAGGCCGAGCCCAGCCCTTACATTCCTCTGCCTGACGGAGGGTGATGGAGCAGAGAGAGCGAAGCAGACATCTTTAAACAGTTATTCAGGCTTCCAGTCAGAGCTGCTGTGGTTCGGGATGTGGGGGCTGCTGCACATGTGTGCAGATTCTCATGGAGCCGCTGGGTGTGTCAGACCCAGCCCATGTTTGGGTCAGAGCTGAAGGCATGAGGACCTTTTTATAATTGAGTGGGAACCTCCTGAGCTGTGGAACTCCTCCGTTAGGTGTAATGGTCACCAGGTCACCAGGTCACACACAGAGCACAAACAAACGACTGAATCCCGCTGAGACGTGGGCACCCATCTGCCAGCTTGTTGCTTCCAGACTACACTTCCCAGCATCCCCAGGCTCGCGTCACACACTGCTGGTCCTCATCCTCTTCCTGTCACCCTGCAAGTTCATTCAAGCTCCTGGTTCTGGGGCCTTGGTCCTCTAGAAACTCAACTATCATCTAGATTGTAGGTGATAGTTTCACCCGTCACCTGGAAACAGCCTTGGAAACAGTAGCATCAGCAGTTGCAGTGTGTGGAACAAAATGATGAAATGATGAAACTTGGCTGTGGTGAAAACGTGCTGCTGCTGATTTCAGAACAACTTTCACCTCTGACTGGAGACACAGTCTGACATCCAGGGGCGACAGCTTTGAGTTAGGAAACAACTTAATGTGGTGGAACAATTTTATGCTGGGTTTCCTTATAAAGACATGTTTATTCCCCCAACACATATTTGCTGTCCAGATATAAAGTACTGGTAAAAAGCTCTGGTCCGTCACTGTGCTCGTGTGTTCAGGTTACATTAGCGAAAGTCATCTCATGTTTCATTGTTTTATTACTGTGTGTTCTGATCTTTATTTGCAGGACTTATTTTACATCGGTGGAGTGAAGCAACCTGACAACCTGCAGCTCCCCTGTTTCAGTGCTTCTCATCAGCTGCCAGTCGCCGGCGGCTCCGTGAGCCTGACTCAACTCCAGAACGGCTGCACGCGTGCGGCGCCGTGCATGACCCGACAGCCGCCCCGCATACCTTCCAGCGCCGTCACCCTGCAGGTTCACGTGATCCACAGCCACAGCGCCAGCGCTCGTCGTTTAGAGATTCTTTGTCTGCCATCCGTGAGAGGAAATTACATCCCTTTGGCAGCAGGCATGAGATCGGTGCTGGGATGACAGGGTGCTTCCCAGAGATTACAGGGGATGCAGAGTAAATGATATTGTTGCCATTCTCTCTTTGAGCTCTAGTGTCTCTGTAGTTCCTTTAATATGAGCTTAATAACTCTTCTTTTTTCGGGGTCGTGCTCATGTTTCAGTGACGGGGAAACCGCAGGGACAGGTGCACAGTTCTGCTCAACGCTCCCTAGCTCCAACAGCGGAAAATGTTACCGCACACGTTTCCTCTTTTACAGACACAAAACCTTTGGGGTGATGACAGAAGAGACCGTTTTATGGCTAATGCTCCCAGCGACGTGAAGCTTCATCAAGCAGCTTTTCAGGAGATTTTCTTTCCCAGACCTCATGTGACGGTTTCATTTAGATACACACAGTGATTTGAATGGATTCATTTGGTTGAAACTATTGTCACAGCTCTCTGCATTTTTCTTTCCAACATCAACCTGAAAAATAACCGCTTCTCTTTTTAATGCTCACATGACATCATGTGGAAAGTTGAGCCCTGTAATGATTAACGAAAACATTTTCCCGAGGCCTTGACGGCAGCTGCCTTTAGCTGCTGCTTGTCCGTGTGTCTTTCTGTCTTCGGTCCAGTCAATGAGGTGGAAGCTGGAGATGGACTTGGTTGTGCAGAGCAGCCTACCAGGTCATTTTGCCTCCATCGAGCCAGGGAATCAGGCTTTTTATGTGTCCGCTCCGGTTCTTTCTGCTGCGTGTGCTCAGTGTTTGGTCCAGTGACTGGCTCCTCGTTTGCATGGACAGATGGCACAGGCGTCCTTCTCGTAGTGCACGATAACGGCTTTTATGGTTTGATTTTTGCTCGTGGTGGCAGCAGATGGTGCAGGTTCGCTTCCGACAACAGGAAATGGTGTCACCAACACAGAGGCTGGTATCAGGAGATGCTCGTGCACGTGGGACACACCAGCACTGTGCACGTGACCCACTGTAACGACTGAATGTAGGAGATTGGACTGAAGCTCGTTTTCTTGGGATGCGGGATGTTTCCATCACTTGGATGAGCCTCGTGCTCTGGGGCCTGTGTGGACTAATGTCGGTAGGACCCACAGCCCAAGGCCTAGAAACACGCCCAAGCAAAGAACTGCTTCACGTTAAGGTGCTAAAGCGAACATTTACCGTAGTACAGCAACAACAGCATGTTTGAAATGACGCTGAATTCAAAGTCCACTTAGCTTCTAATAAGCAACGTGATCACTTCCACTGAACTAAACTGAGTTAAAGTATAAGTTAGCATGTTTAGGAACAGGAGCCGCCAGAGTGTAGAGAAGCAGGACGTGGCTCCGGTTCTCACGACAGTGACAGAGCCGTCGGCCTCGAAGAGATCACTCAACCAGACGTTTACGATTATTTTATTTGTATTTGTTATTATTATTGTTATACATCATTTCAGTGATCGGCAGCTACAGGACATGGAAGGTCAAACTGATCGTGCCCTTTGTGTCGTTGGGGTCACGCTTTTATTTTCCAAAAGCGTGTGCTTTTATTTTGCTGTGTTTCCTGCTCGAACACCTTTCCAGTTGAATGGTTTGTGACGGATGGGGACGATCCGTAAACGCAGGGGGACCCGCTTTGGCTGCGGGAACAGTCGGGAGCCGGCCGCAGAGCTGCAGAGCTAACACACTGAACAGCCTTCGCACATGTCTCGTCTTTGTGTTTTTATCCACGTTTGCAACCTTGGCTACTCAGACAAACCTGCTTCGTCAAATAGAAGCTTCCTAAACACACTTGACCTCACACGCTGTGCATTCATCCATCACCGCGATGGAAATTCTGGGTTTATATACACAACAGTCTGTGTCTCATTTATCACACATTTTCACACACAACGGTTCTGGTTCGTCTCCGATCGGAGGCAAACGTTGGATTTGTTCTAGACCAAATTACTGGGAGATGATTGTGTCTAATCAATCCAAATGTTCTTTAACATTGCTCAGATAAGAGCCATTAGTAAACCTCTGTGCCTTCTAATTCCTGCACAGGTCACCTGCACGTCTGTAACGGCGCACAGTCGGCCACAGAGGTGAGGGTCCGTTGGGTGTAGCAGGAAATCCCTCCGCACTCTGGGTGCGCTAATATCATTGTTCCCCCTGGAAACTCTGAGACAAATGTGCATTTGTTCCTTCTGAAGTCAGAGGAAATGCTCCACGCATCGTCAGGATGCAGGTCGTCAGGGGAATGTGGCCATTTGGTGAATTCATTAGCTGCTAAGGTTTGTGGCTGAGGAGCTGATGGGGCAGAGGAAGGGCAGCCGGTGACGCCTGGAACCAATCAGCCTTCATCACAGTCTCCTGAAGCTTTAGGACCTCGTGGGTCTGACCAGTCGAGACCTGCAGAGCAGGACACGGACTCACTGGGGCTGCGGTGTTTTGGTACGTTGTGACTTGTCACGTCAACGCTGCCCATCGACTGCTGCTCTGTCACTGTTTAATCCGGGAGTATTGTAGTGTGGTATTGTGGCCGCGCTCTGGGCCGGTGGATCCCTCCCGTCGCTCTGAATACCCAGCGTCCCTCTGTTCCGTCTGCTGGGCTTTTGCTTTGCATGAATTCACTGCCGTGGCCTATTTTTTTTTGTCTCCGTGTCATATTTCCAGCCAGGTCGACACAAAAGAGGGAGTTGTTTACTGGGCACCGGTCACTAGGCAGGATGCTGGGCCTGCAGCTTCAACAAATGAGCTGCACAGGAAAATGTTGCGTGCTCTCCTGGAGTCCCACATGGACTTACATGTGCAAGAATCCACCTGCAGCAACACAATGACGCCCATATCGAATGTCTGCTACGTGACACCATAAATATAATAGTTTGCTGTGTTTACATATTAATAAACCCGTTGCTCAGGGGTCAAGTTGAACCTTCCTCCTCAGAAGCGAATCCATCTGCATGTGAAGCTCTGGCTGCCTTCCTGTTGTGATTCCGGTTCAGAGGAGCTGCAGCTATTCTAACAATGTTGGTTGGGTGGTGCGTTCAGGGCAGTAAAGCCACACCGAGCACAGCCAGAGAGAGTTAGTGGTAAATCAGCTGAAAGTCTGAAACAACAGCAATAACCAGACTTTTGTGGTGAAGATAAACATGAGGGTGTTTAGTTGCAAAACACAAGCCCTGAGGGAAACTGTTCACTTCTGTCACCATCCAGCAGAACACGTGCTTTTCCCAACCATCGCTATTTGTGTCAGCGTTTCAGTGGAACCAGCTTCTACAGTAAATGAAAATGCTCTTCAGGCTGTGACGCACTGAACAGGCTGCGTCCCGTGGCTGAGGGTCGGTGCAGTCCGCTGGGCCCCCGCTGGCCCCCGCTGGCCCCCGCTGCTCTGCTCGGCCGAACCGTGGGAGCAGGGTGGGAGAGGGACTTTGAACGTGTTGTGTCTGCTCTGCTCCACGCGGCGCTGCTTTCCATACGGGGCGGGGTGCGCTCAGTCCGGCGCAGCGCGCAGCGCGCAGCGCACCGTCACCGGCCGCCGTCTGGCAAAATGGGTCTGGAGAAGGAGAAGCTGGACTCGAGTATAATCATGGACGAAGAGGAGTTCAACAGGTCCATACAGCCCATCCTGTCGAAGCACGGGAAGGCGTATTCAGCCGAGCCCGACCGGGATCCACACGACATCAACTCGCACTTGAAGGTAAAGTCGCTGCGTTGTGTGAGCGGCTGTTGGGAAGCGAAACTACCGCGCGTCGTTGTTGTGTTGTCATCATTCTAAGGTCGGAACCAGTTTCCAGCCTGAATACCTGGACGCCCATCACCTGCCACTTTCATGCCTCTGTGATCAGGTTGGCTTTGAAGACGTCATCGCGGAGCCCATCTCCACGCACAGCTTCGACAGAGTGTGGATAGGAAGCCACGCAGTGTTCGAGCTGGTCAGATTCCTCCTTTACCGCCTGCTGACTGCGCTGCTGGCCGTGCCCATGGCTTTCATCCTCGGCCTGGTCTTCGGGCTCCTCAGCTGCATCCACGTCTGGTAGGGGAACGTTTTTGACGTCCGTGCTTCAGCTGCTTGTGTTTCCCACACTGCGCCTCAACAAACGTGTATTCAGGCTGTGAGATGCTTAGCAGGCAGCAGTTAAACTTCGCTCTGGACTCGGGCCAAAAGATGCAAACAGTAAAAACAACATCGACACAGGCTTGTAGCAGAACATGCGTCAACGAGCCAGCATTTAGGTTTCACGCTTTTATTCTGACGTCTGTCCTGTGAGCTGCGTTCACCTGCAGTGGGACCCAACAGGCCATTTTCTAGCACTTCATGAAAACACGAGTCTCTCCGTGGAACAGTGGGTTGAATGTCCACTGGCTGGTGGAAAGCACAGCCCCTCACTTGTTGCCAGACTTCTGGCGTCGCCGCAGCAGCCGGGTTCAGACCAGAACGGACGTGGTTCAGATGCAGACAGAGCGTTGTTCCTTTCAGTGGGAACACAAGCAGGAGGTTAGACACAGAGCTGATCAATACGCCTGGAATGTCGCGCAGGCCGGACACGGCAAGGACACGGATGTTCCCTGACACACGAACAACAAACAGGAGCTTAGGTCTCAAGTCCAAACATTTAGTGGCTTTAAGAAACTAACAAACAGAGCAGTGAGTCAGAGCAGTAGCTTGTGATGTGAATGACCAGAGGGCGGCTTCATTTCTCATGCCCTCAGTAGTCAAGTGAAATCTGTGCTTCTGCTTCGAAGCACAAGGGAAAGAACTCGTCCCGTTTACGTTACGGTCTGTCGTGGTCACCTTCACCCTGAGTCCTGGCTGCTCGTCTGAGCACAGGAAGAAATGCAGCAGTGAACTTTGGTTGTGAGAAAACAGCCCAGTTGACCTTTTGACCGTGTCTCTCCAGGCTGGTGATGCCATTGATCCAGAGCTTCCTGATGCTCTTACCATCAGTCCAGGTCGTGTGGAGGAGCCTGACAGACGTGTTTGTCACTCCGCTGTTCCACAGCATGGGGAAGGTCCTGTCGTCCGCTCACGTCCAGACCACGGAGAACTGCTGAGGCGCGGAGCACACGAGCTCTTTACAGGGTCGAGTCCTGCTCCGAGGCTTTTCAGCTGTACGTTTACACCCAGTCACGTCCAAGTGTGGAGCATTTACTCATTACGTTTGTATTGTCTTGTATATATTGCCAAAATGAAATTCAGCCGGAAGTTAAACGTATCGAAGCGAGTCGATAAGAGCTAAAGAGCAGTTTATCTAATTATTAAATGCTAGAATGCAGCTTGTTGCACATTTGCAGACTTATTTTAGCCGCTGTGGTGATCTCACGGTGCGTCTGGAATAGGGATACGGACCTAAGCTACATGCAGTAGAGCTCCTTTAACTTTGACTCATGCACAAACGCAGGACTCGGCTTCTAATTTATTCTTCATTCTTACTGGGGTAACACTGATATTTGGTGCTATCTGAGAAGTTGACTTAGTTAAACATAGTTCAACTTTGGCACATTTTAACACTGAGGTTGTTCACTGCAGGACTTCGCTTAAGCTTTAGACACAAGCCTGCAGAGTGGTGGGATTATTAAAAGGTCCGCGTCCATGTTTCTGTGGATGAGCCTCTGGTTACTTCAGCAAAGCTTAAGTAAAATGAAACAGGTGGATTTGAGCACCGCACGCACGCGAGGAAACCTCAGATCAGACGGACGCACCTCTGGCACAGCCCACCGACACTGAGCGGACGAGCGATGCCCAGCAGCTCTATCAGAGCCAATGTATTGGTTTAGTTTTTTAGCGCTGCCAGAGTCTGAGGTTGTGCAACAGTGAAAGGCACAGGTGTGCGGCTGCAGGTTTCCCATCCAGCTACAGCACGGAGCGCTAACGACCGCAGTTCATCCGAGCTGCTCCTCAATGCTGCCACTAGAAACGTTGTCTTTTCTAACAGCCGCTTTGCTTCAAGTCTCATTAAAAGATTCTTCTCTACATCAACTCTTTGTCTGTGTGGTCTGTGTCACAGAAGGTGAGTGTGGTCGTGATATGGATCTGAATCCCACAAACGTCTCATAAGTCGTTTTGCTGAGTTGCTTTCCTACACAGAGATAAGCTGGAGGTCGATGGAACGTGGCTGAAGGCTTCGCTGGAGGACCTGCAGGCCTGCACAGCATCTCTCCATCCTAGTGTGTAGGTTTCTGCTGGGAGCAGCCGTGTCAGCTCTCCGTTAGCCTGCATCACGTCTTCAGCTCAGGGACACGGCCAGCGTTGAAGAGTCTGTCTCACTGCTCTGACTGACATGTGCCTGTTTGTCATCGGTCACATGTTAAATTGCTTCAGCACTGGGTTCTCACGGCTGCTTTGCCCCGGAACCATAATTCACTCAAATCTCAAGAGATGTTATATTGCAAAGTATGTAAAATATGATTTACTGAGTATTTCAGATATTTGCCCTAAAGTCACAAACTGCTGTCACAGCCTCCGTGGATCTAGTTGATTAGAAACCTTTCAACCTGTCACATCCAGGAAGGTAAGAACTGCTGGTGCAGGGACTGAACAACCTGGAACATCCATTGGTTCTTAAAGAACGTTTCACTGACTTATCAGAGTTGGTGTTGAGGCCTTAAACCACCTGTTCTGTCATCTACTGGTTTACTTACCAGTCAAACCCAAACACGCCCACAACCTGCCCCTGAGGACGCGCTGGTGTAGGAATGTCAACGGACCAGAGTGGCTTTCAAACCCTGCACAGCTGGTTGTCGGTGTGAACTTCTTTTCGATTCTGACGGATTCTGATTCTGTGGCGTCTGCTGGTCTTGCGCAGCTCTCCACACCTTGCCATCCCTAATTAACGCCCACATTTCACGGAACAGAAGGGTTATTATGCTGTGCCGTGGTCCGCCACTTTAAGTAATTCCACACAAGTTACAACAACCCTTTGAGCGTAGTCTCAGTCAGGGAGGTTTAACGTTGGCAGGTGACTCGCGATGTGGGATGTGAGGAAACTCCGGAGGTTTCCCCAACAGCTCTGACATTACATTCCAGTCACGTAAAGTGAAAAGGGCAGGAATTAGATCAGTGCGAGTCCCCGGTCCTCTCACTCTGCCTCCACGCCTTCCACTCGGCTTCCTACTGTATTTGTCTTCTTCTCTTTCACCGCGTTCATCTGTTCAGACCTGTGGGCAGCATGACAGGAGGACTGAAGGACGAAGAACCAGAAGAGGTACAGTATTACCCTCTTTTACGGCATCATTGTCCTTCAACCAGGGGCTGATCGTTCTCTCGCTTCTCGTTTAATCTACGCTGGAGGAGCTTTAGACGCTTTCTTCTCTCTGCTCAGGACCTCGCACACGCAGACAGACGTTGTGCACCAGCACGAGGGTGTGAGATTGTAGTTGCCATTTACTTATTGTTTGGGATATGCCACATTATGCGCGTGTTCTAACACCGATGAAAGCGTCTGGCGGAGCATGAATCGGAACGTGGTAGAAAGATTACAGAGAGTAGGACCGTGGGCACCAGAGCGGTCTTTACGCACCCAGTTCCTAATGCGATGGCCGCGGAAACCCTACGCGTTTCTGGGTTGACTCGTTATGTTCATCGGAAAGATGCCAAATCTACCGCAATTTAATGATAACTGCCAAAAGATATTAAGAAGATGTCTCCTTATTCATCTGGACGATGCGCTTTTACGCATTTCTGTAAAACGCGGTCCTGCGCGCGGGGAAGCGTTGAGTCAACTGTGTCAGGTTAGGAGGTTGGATTTCTGGGTGGGTGGTGAGGACCCCTTGCGGCTGGATCGAGGGGTGTGGCGCTTCACTTTCTATCAGTTTAAACCCATCCCTGTTTGTAGGGCGGGAGGGCAGCTCCAGCTCCAGTCGCTCTCCTGCTCAGAGCACTGCTCACTGTCCCTCCTGCTCCTCACGCTCTTCCATTTCTGCCTCCTGACAGAAGTTTCTGCATTCGCCGTTCATCCGAAAACAAGGGAACATATACAAACCCAACAACAAAGACATGGACAACGACAGTCTGAACGAGAAGACTATGGAGGATGTCCACACTAAAGAGATCGACCTGGTCAACCGTGATCCCAAACACATAAACGACGACGTGGTCAAGGTGAGTAAAAGCTGGAGAACCTCTGGGCTTCACAACAAGACATACAGCAGCTGTTCTTTATTTAAAATCATGGCTCAACTATGTTCTGCAGAGTTCACGCGTTGCTTCTGTTCGACATATCGGCAGAATTAAGTAAAGCAGTAAACCAAAATGAACTCTGGAAACTGCGGAGCTTGTCTGGTCGCGAGCTGTCAAGCCGGTGCTGTGAGCGAGGGCGCGCGCCAGAGGCGCACACGCTTCTTTTGCGCACAGTTGTTCGCAGCGCTTTCAGCAGCGCTGCCCCTCGGTGACTTTCCCCTATTAGGAAGAGACGTTGGAGAGGAACTGATGCTCATTTAGGCGAAGCACTGGCCAATTCACGCGCGTAAAGGTTTGTGAGTCTGGCTAAGCAGTGGACTTGAAAACGTGAACATCGTAGCTCCAACGGCGGAAAGATTACGAATTTCCTGTTGTTGGAACAGTTCCCACCGTTGTTGTGGCCACACGCTGGGAGGGGGTGAGAAGTGAAATAGGAAGGTGGAAGAGAGAGAGTGTTTGCGCTCCAGAAGCCACCTGAGGACTGTGCTGGGAGCAGGGCAGCCTCCATCTGGGGCAGGTTGTCAAACATATGGGGGGGGGGGGTCTCTGAAAGGCCTGGACTCAGGGAGACACCAAATGAGCTGGTTAGTTTGAGGGATATCCCTCACCACTCCTCACTCTCCTCCCCTGTTTCCTCCCCCTTCACGCCTCCTCGCCCCACCCTCAACATGCAAGTAAGTGTGATACAGGAGCAAATAAGACATTACAAAGGTTCTGGAATTCAAGCGATCCAGCAGAGCTTTATTGGGATTTACTTCAGGCTCCACCTTCCCAGTTTCCTGCTCCTGTCTCCACGTCTTCCACCAGCCTCTGCTGCCTTCCCTCCCAGTGACAGTGAGTCAGACTCTCCTTCCAGTCTCAGAATAGAAAGCAGCTTTATGGCTTCGCTGTCCCTCTCTAATCAACAGACCGCTGGAGAATTGATGCAAGATCACATGGAAGCACACTGGAAAAAGGGAAACTGTAGCACAGAACTGGCAAAAGTTCGACCCAGTGGTCAAACGTACAAGTAGCTTCACATATCTGCTTGTTTTGGTGTTGATGATTTGTTGAGCAGCTTTGAAGAACCTCTGCTGTGAGGTCAGCAAACAGCTGAGCCAAGCAGGGAATCCCTTCAGCTGACGACAAGCACACGACTGCAGGACGCTGTCATCAGACGCATGTCGGATGTTCAGAGAGTCTGAGCTCCAGCTGCATGTTCACGCTCCTGAAGGTCAAGCGTCGTCTTCGCCTCGTTGCGGATGTCTGTCAGACTACAGGCGGCTTCTCACGCCTTGAATTAAGAACATTCTCAGACAACGCACACGTGTAAAACCCGCTGCTCGTGTCTGTTGGTCTCGTCCTTCGTCAGTCATTCTAATCGCTCTCCTGAACCAAACCAAACATTTCCCCTGACAACCAAAAGCCTCCAGTCAACAAAAGAGCCCATTGTAGATCTTCTTCTTCCAGCGCTCTGGAAATGGGACGTACTCCTCTTTACTCCATAATGTTGCTTTGCCGGCTGGTCACACGCTGACCCCAAGACGCAGGAAGAACTAACAGCGTGTTCCAAAATATTAAAAAAGGTTCGTAGCAAATTTGTTCAGGTAAAAAAGCTTAAAAAGTGAAGGTTTGTTGTTTCTTCTGAACCTTTTGTGTTGTTCACCAAAGCGTCTTGAGTTTACAGCTCTCCGTCATCCTGCTGCGGTTGCGTTCATGTCGCCCTACAGAAGCCTCTCATTTAGTCTCAAAGCCCTGGAAACTGGCACAGAACGGACCCACTTTAAAATTTGTTGCAGTGGAAAAATGAGGCGCACGCCACCCAGTCAGATTTACTCTAGAAGGCTGCACTGAGCTGCAGATTTAGTGTTTGAGGACATGTGGTGTTGGAAACGCATCACATTTACTGTTTTATGTGGAATCAGAGCATTGGATGATGGTTATTCATCGCTTATTGGCTTCGTATTCACTCTGCACGTCTTCACATTCCTCTGGACCCTCTGCCAGTGTGAGGTGCCGTTACTCAGCAGATATTAGTCTGAACTGGAGAGAATGAAACTGAATCATAATTTCTCTTTGATGCTGGCTTGTTTAATGCACGGTTCATATCTCACTTGGCCCTTTACTTTTCCATTTCACTGTCAGTCTGACACTGGCTAATATCTGGGAGACTTATTGATATTGCAGCCATTAGCCCTCAGTGAAGCCATGCGGCCTGTTACACAGGAAGAGTCTCCAAGTAACCGTGAAGCAAATATTGACTCAGAACCTGCAGAAAGGATGAGAAGGACCGAGACAGACAGAGAGAGAGAGAAAGAAAGAAAGAGGCCACGTTGTGTTTACACTGTGTGGACGTTGGGCACTTACAGGGATGGTGCCATTAAAGAGTGTTTACGGTGGGAAGACGAGCAGTGTCCTGCGCCACACACCAAGTGTTTGGAGCAGCACCTGTCTGTCTGTCTGCCTGCCTGTCTGCCTGTCTGCCTGCCTGTCTGTCTGCCTGCCTGTCTGCCTGTCTGTCTGTCTGTCTGTCTGCCTGCCTGTCTGCAGCCTGTGAGCAGTCAGTGTTTGGGGTGTGGCAGATGTTGGTGGTTAGACCGTGTACCAGTCGCTGCGAGGCTGGATGTAAATCTCATCTTCTATCTGCACACTGACGTGTTCCTGGAACGGAGCGAAGCTAAGGAGCTGATTTATGTGGAAATTATGAGGAACCGTAGATTTTGTAACGGTTGCATTTGCTCCATATCAGGAGTGTTGTGAAATACTCGCTAACGTGAGTCCACACCAACAGGTGTAAATACAAACAGGTCCTCGTCTGCTGACAGAGATAAGATGAACCTTCATTCCTCCACAGCGAGGACACTTCCTGGCGACAGCGTGTCTGCATGTTGATCAGTTTAAACGAGTCCTGTCCTCATTAGTTCGTCTCTTCTTCTTCAGGTGGACTTCGTGGACGTGATCGCTGAGCCTGCAGGGACCTACAGCTTCGACGGCGTGTGGAAAGCCAGCTTCACCACTTTCACCGTCACTAAGTACTGGTGCTACCGGCTGCTGACGGCGCTGGTCGGCATCCCTCTGGCGCTCATCTGGGGCGTCTTCTTCGCCATCCTGTCCTTCCTGCACATCTGGGCCGTGGTGCCGTGCCTCAAGAGCTACCTGATCGAGATCCACTGCATCAGCCGCGTCTACTCCATCTGCGTGCACACCTTCTGCGACCCGCTGTACGAGGCCATGGGCAAATGCTTCAGCAACGTCCGAGTCCGCATGACCAAGGAGGTGTAGCGACTACAAAGAGAAGGAAGAGGAGGATTCATGGAAAGAGGGGAGGGAGGATGGGGGGGGGGGCTGGAGAATCAGACATGGAGGAAAAAGAAGAGAAACTAGACCTCTGGAAACGCAGAGGATCGGAGGTCAAAGGGTGTGGTCACACGGAACCAGGCCCACTTTTATCACCAGCTGCTGGTGTCCCCAGACAGAGGGGCCGGTGAAAGCAGAGGCTCTTTCTGGGGGTCTTGTTTTGTTTGTGTTCTGTAGTTTATCCTTTTAATCCCACACTGTTAACTGAGCTGTGTATGTGTTATCCCATAGTTTTGCCACATGAGTAACTTCCTTCCCTTCGTCACGTGGGAGAGCTCGTCACTTTGACTGTGAAGAGGGGACGTCGGGGGGGTGGGACTGTCTTCTGTCGCTCTCTGGACGGGGCAGCGCGGCGGGATGCTGGGGGTCAAACAGAGAGAAAGACAGCGCTGACTCAGCAGAAAAACAAAAGAACAACAGCGAGCCGACCAGCGCCGCGGTGCCCCTCCAGCTGCCCCTCGTGACCCCAGCCACCAAAGCCACCCTCCCATCCGCCTCTAGCCCTTCCTCTCCCAGCTTCCCAGCAGTCTGACACACTGAACCCGCCCTCGGTCCTGCATGCACCCGCATCGCCTCGCCAGCGACTCGCCGTCCACAGCACTGCCACGGCCCCCGGACGCAGCATCACGGCATCACGCTTCTCCCCTCGTCTTCCAGCGCATCCGCATCATCGTAACAAGGCTGAGAATGTGCCGACCTGTCGCTGCTGACTATGAAGAGCTTAAAGTGCCTTGTTTTGATGTCCTGTGTGTCTTCGCCAGCTCCAGCCTCCTTCCAGTGCACTAATCTATGGAAAGTATTGCGAGTTTGCAGATTGGGGACGTGCAGTTACGCTGTGGTACTTCCACAGGTTAATGCACTGGAGTAAACGGGAGGTGAGCGGCTGTGTGTGCGTTTATTGTTCCTTTCCTTGTTCTGCTGACCCGACCCCTAAATGTGGACGTGATGCTGAGGAGTCAAACCGTGTGACGTTACTGGGTGGGGGATACTAAGCTCGCTTCGCCACCTTCAGTCCTTGCATTGGTAGTAACATAGTACCAGCTTCTTAAACGCAGTTTTTAAGGTATTTTTTTAAGAAGTGTTTTTTCTTCTCCCTTGCTTTTAATGTTCTATATCATGCTGTGCACATTAAACTTTAATGGAATCCAGTGAGCAGTCGTTGTCGTTGTTGTTACCAGAGCGGATGAAGTGATCAAAAAGCACGAGCCTCTCAGTGAATGTCACAACTCAACAGAGCAGCGTTTGTGTTTTTTACTTGTGATACTGAGTCATAGCAAATCTAATTGTGTTATGACTTGCAGTCGAGGCTTTCACCCATTCTTCAGGAACCAAACACGCACAAATAAAGGCCCAGTAGCTGAGAAATGGCGTCGGACAGGAAAGCCCGCGGTGCCGTTAGGGGCCTTTCCCCGAGCCTGGCACATCACGTCCATGGCAACACAAGGAACTAATCAAAGTTGAGCAATTCTCTTAGGAGCGTTCAGCTTATTTACACCAAAATCAGGGGCATAATTATGGAGCCTGGGCGAACCTGGACTCACTTCACTGGGAACGGAGACAGATCAACAACGGCTCTTTGTCTGAAAACAACAGAGAGGAGCAGCAGGACTAGTTTGAGACGTAGCTGACACCTGGTGAATGCAACCCTGGGGAAGAATCTGCACCGTAGATCATGGACGTTCCTTTACTGAAGGAAAACTCACCTTTGTATAAAAAAAACACAAGTTAATGTTACTTAATGATCTCAGGCCCAAATATAAATTCATCAGAAACCTCGCGTAAAGGGCTTTTGTTATGTTGTGAGTCATGTCTGATGTTAGCAGTGCGACCCCGCCCTCTAGTGGTGGAAGGGAGAACCGCAGGAATGGATGCGTAATGAACGAAGCTCTTCCAGAGCCAAAGGGGATCCGTTACTGACGGCGGGCAGTTCTGTTCCAGCAGGCTGACTCAGGTCGGGTGGACTCAGCAGACGCAGCAGTGATCAGAGTGAGACTCTGTGATTTGTTTCTGTCCAAACACATGAAGCCGAGACGTCCGCCTCCCTTTCACAGCTCCTCTCTGCTGGTTCTGTTTGGGTTGGGCCCTGGACCCCGACTGCAGAACGTCTCACGGCCTTGAAACTTCACCCTGTTATTACTGTCTGCACCCGTTCGTACTGATCTGAGGGCGTGTGGCGGGTTTACAGCCTGGTGCTTCAGTGTCCTGGGGCAGCGGAGCCTCAGGGCCCTGCACCGAACGAGCTCTCCTGTCCACGGAGCGTGACCCAGCTGAGCTCACGGTCTTTGCTTGATCGCGGTTCTCTTCCTTGTGGTTTCCATGCAGCACCTGGACGTTGATGACGTCAAGCGGCAGAACGGCCCCTCAGGCCCAGCGTCCGCCAGCCCCGCTGCAGATGTTCCTCGCTGCCTCAACACCTGGTTTCGTGGGCCTGTCATAGTTTGGGCCACTTCTACCTCATCGGAGTTTCACACAGCATGACTTCAGACAATGAGGTTCTGTCTCGTCTCTTGCTGTTCAGTGGCAGCGTCTCTTCCACTGGTTTTGTGTGCAGCGTTGACTTATGGGTCTTTTGTTAATTCAAAGCCTGCAGAACAAAGACAAACAGGAAGTTCGACAACACCCAAAAGTGTGAAGGTTTTTTTGCATTTCAAAGCAAAAGCAGAACAATGTGTGTCTGTCAAATAAATATCAGTCCTGTAGCAGCTGTGGGTGCTGGCGATGGAGTCTGAGAGCTTCCTTAAAGGCAAAGAGAGGAGTTGAGACATAATTGTTATGACATTTCTGTAAATATGCAAATAGTTTTATTACATTAGATAAGTCTAATAAAATGGAAATTACAAATGTGCAAAGTAATCATTCTACCAGTGACATGAAATGTAAAGACACAGACTTTTTAAAGCTCATTTTCTTGTGTGTGGATGTTTAATAAACAAAACTGCATTTAATCTACTGAGCTTTTTCTTTTTTTGTTATTTTTATTACCTTCATAATATCCCAGATCCGAGCTGAGCTGTGACTCGACAGATCGTCAGATAAACACACGGCTCGCGTCTGCTTCAGGCGCCATTTCCTGCACGAGATCTCAATCTTTTGATTTCCCCTGCATCTACCAGGTAGCGGAGCCTGGGAGCAGGTGGATGCTTCCTGAGCCGTCACTCAGCGCTTAGTGCCCTGCTCAGGTTGGCTTTGACCCTGCAGGTGAGAAATAAGCTGGTGCCCAGTGTTTGGGGCCTGGAGGCCTGAACACTGAAGACAATCCTTCACTTTGCCCTATTCAGTATCTTGGACGTTGGCCTGTTTTGAGTCCTCGGAGGACGAGCTCCAGCAGGTGGCGCCATAGTAAGTCTGTCGCAGGTTTTACAGGCGTCCTGGTCTCGCTCTGGCTTCCAGCTTCCAGCTTCCAGCTTCCAGCTTCCAGCTTCCAGATCCAGCTTCCAGCCTGTGCGTTGGATCCACTGCAGCCTTATCGCAGCTCTTCTGACGGTGAGGACAAAGCTGCGGCTCCTCAACTCTGATAGTCTGCTGCTAAATTTAGGATCTGTGACACTTTTAAAATGCAGCTCGAGGCCCATCTGTTTAAACTCGCTCAAGGAGTGACTGTGTTTTATTTTTATTGTTGTTATATATGACTTTTTGGATTCTTTTATCTGTTATTATGACTTGGGAATGTAGACAGTTCAGCTTTGTCTTGTCCAGGTTTTGAGACACGCTACGCGGCTAAAAAAGCACGTAAACACCCAAACATCATATACTTAAGTGTCTGTAAAGGGTATGAGTCCAAACAGCTTCCACTCGTGTGGGAAAGCTTTCTTTAAGCTGGGGATTTGCTGCCATTCAGCCAACAGAGTGATGTTAAAGGATTTCGGCTGAGCATTCCACCTCCACTCAAAGCTTTCGGATGGCGAGGAGGTCACTGCTCGCCGCAGGGTGGTCGAGTGCGTGCACGGCCCCGGGGAAGCGTTTTATGGACCGTGTCACATGAAGGCTTCGGGGCCACTGCACCAGCCTCGCTTTTGTCTGCGCACCACTGACCACAAACTCAGAAAATAGACCCGAGCAGTTGTTGTGCTACAGGTGCCGACCATTCATGTCACACGCTGGCGTTTCGTGCCACCAGGGTCAAGGCCGCATCCTTCCGCCTCCTCGCTGTGGCTGCTCCACGCCAACAAGCCAACCGTGCCAGAGTGAAGGTTACCACCACAGGAGCCGCAGACACACCCCACGGATACACACACGCACAAACACACACGCTGAGCCAGACACACCCCTTGGTAACTGTGTCAGAAAAGCCCAGGGGAAAGGAAAAACACAGCTCCCTGACAAACAGCAAACCACAGATGGTGTGTTGAGAAACGTCTGCTGCATCACTATAAATCCATGTCATGAGGTGATTTGACTGGTAAAAGTCCAACATGTTGAGCTGTTTTTCAGTAATAAGCTGCGCTGATGAGCGTGTGAAGCTGAAGATGATGCTCATCCTGTGTCTGTCTGTCTCCGCACACCCTCCCATTTCTGTGTTCCTGTCAGAAAGCGTCGCTTCTCGGCAGCTCTACACCTATTAATGCTCCATCCACACTGTTATCGAGGTTTCCAGGGTTTCATTCCAACAGGCTTTCAGGAAGTGGGACAAAGGAATTTTGTGTGCTGCCCGCTGTGATTCATGGCTCACACACACACACACACAGTTGGTTTAGCCTTTATAACTTAGCTCATTATTTACGGCTGAGTGAGTGGTTTTAACATGACGAGTCGCTGACTCAAAGAGCTGCTGGAGGACAGTCAGGTGGAGAGCAGTGAACCGTCCTCTAGCTTCCCAGTTGACCTTGTCTTTGTTTCCTTTCCTTAAACTGTTCGCCAGGGCACAGTCATAAAAAACACATAAAACAACTCAGTTCAAAAAGTAATGGATGAAGTTTTAGGAAAGAAATCGCTGTAGGTAGAAGAAGACTTCACACAGTTTTCATACAGAGGACCAGCGTCAGTTGAAAGTCCCAGTGACCCACCTGAGCCCCGCGCCGCGCGGCCCGTGGAGGCACCTGGACGCGTCACGCAGTTTGGAGAGAAAGTAGGCGGAGCCCTGCGCGCAACGAGAGAGCAGCAGCTGCAGCGGCGTGTTTGTCCTGGATGCAGTGTTTCAGTCAGAGTTGAGTCCTGCTGGACTGAGCTGGGCTCAGACTAACTAGAGTTGAACTACTGGAACAAGCGGACTGTTTTCTGGGACTTTGTTTTTGTTGAGGATTAAGCAGCAACGACAAATTAGACCTGACTGCGACCAGCGTGGATGAGAAAGTTAAAAAGTCCCGTTTTATGAGAGACTGGCGGAACATGCTTTGACCCAGAGGGACGGAACAAACTGCTGCTGCTAACAGGTGAGTTCATCGCGTCAGGCTTCGATTTGCTTCTCTTTGCTTCTCTTTGCTCGCTTTTCATTCGGCGGTGTCTTTATGCGTAAAAACGCGCAGAGGCTCCTTCGAAGCCTCCAGCCTCTCGTCACCCTGCGGCTCCTGCGGACAGACTCTGCTCTGAGACGTTGCTCCTGGCTCCTACTTCCCATTTGTGTGTTTAGACCTTTACTCGTGACTTTCTTTCCTCTCATTCTGAGACACTTTTCCTTGTGTGTCAACGTGTGTTGGTGCAGGTGCGCACAACGTGCCCGCTGTTCCAAACAAGCCGATACCCATCCCGACGCTCTGGTGAAGGAATTCTGCTCTGGTCGTGCTTTCTGCTGCAGCGCTGCTCAGCCTCTCGTGTCATGTCTTTGGAACCTGCCTGTGATTCTTTCAGTTTTCACAAACTGAGCATGTTCCTCAGACTTGAACATATAACGGTGTGAACTGAATCCTGGACACAGTGTTCACGGAGTTGCGTCATTGTGGGTATGAGAGTAACAACAGTCCCACTGAGCTGGATGTTATTGCCTGGTTTTGACTCGCGAACCACATGCAAATGTAGGTTTTGTCAGTGGGCTGCTGCTCCCCCCTCCCTCCGTCCAGTGAAGGCATCTCCCGCTGGATTTCTGTCTAGTTGCCGGGTTATTTATCATTTGCCTTCTCCTCCCTCCTCCTCTGTTTTAATTGAGTTTATCTCCCTTGGGCCCTCGCTGTCTAAACTTAGGCCCTGAAGAGCAGGCGATCTCTGGGTGATTCACTGCTGGTTTTGTGAGGTCAGTGCATTCAGAAGTAGAAGCTCTGATGATAAGGAGGCTGATATTAAAGATCTGTGTCACCACTGAACCCGTAGTCGTATCATCAGGACTGATATCGGTGCCTGTGGTGAGTGAGTAAACCCTGGTTTCTCGCCCTGACACAGTCCTATTTATGAGTCTACAAAGAGGCTTCGGTGTCCTGCTTGTTTCTTTTCAGTCCCCATTCAGCCCAGATTGCGCCTTTTTCCTCGCATTCAGCAGCCACACAATTGAGGCCACCTATTCAGAGACGTGCGTGATGAATGTTCCTCGTGTTGCAGCAGTGATTTTTACCAACTCATTTCTCATGTCTCTTATTCCTGGAACAGGATGCATCCCGGCCCACTTCGTGCCATCGCGCTGCTGTGGGCCCTGTGGCCCAGTGCGCTGGGCCAGTGTGACCAGTCCCCTGAGACCAACCAACTAGACCCGTCGGTCACCTACGAGCTGCCGACGTTCACTGCCGACTTCCCCATAGAGAACATGGTGACGCTGGATGGCATCATCTACGTTGGGGCTGTGAATAGAATCTACGCCCTGGCACCGGACCTCTCCAAGCTCTCGGAGTACCACACGGGGCCGCTGCTCGCCAATGAGACCTGCGGCCGGACGAGAGGCAGCAGCGGCAGAGTGGACAACCACAACATCGCCTTGGTGGTGGAGAACATATACGACAAGGGCTTGTACAGCTGTGGCTCCGCGGACAACGGGGTTTGTCGCCGGCACGTTCTGAATGACGACGTTAGCCTGAAAACCGTGGACGAAGAGGTGTACTGCTTCGCTGACCGGGTGGAGCAAGGCAAGGGCCAGCCTGTGGAGGCAGACAGGGTGGTCAGCCCGTCTGGCTCCCAGGTGCTCAACGTGGAGAGCAACGTCATCCAGTTCTTTGTGGGGAACTCTGAGATTCCCGGGGCGGGGATCCTCTCGGGCAGCGCGCCGCATCCCCACACCATTTCCCTGCGGAAGATGAAGACCAGTCAAAATGGCTTCACTTTCTTTTCCAGCGGCTCATACATGGACCTGGTCCCGCCTCTGCGTGGAAACTACTACCTGCGCTACGTTTACTCTTTCCAGAGCGGCCCCTTCAGCTACTTCCTCACCGTGCAGCAGGTGAGCAGCGACTCTCAGACCTACCACACGCGCATCGTTCGCATGTGCTCCTCAGACCTGCTGATCCGCCGCTACGTGGAGATGCCCCTTGAATGCATCAGCACCGACAAGCGGCGGCGACGCTCCGCCAAAGACGTGAAGGTGTTCAACATCCTGCAGGGAGCCTACGTCACCAAGCTGGGAGCCAACGACGACGAGCTGCGGAGGCAGCTGAGAGCGGAGGCGGACGAAGACGTGCTGTTCGCCGCCTTCGCGCGGGGGAAGTCCAATTCTCCGGAGCCGACCGCAAACTCGGCCGTCTGCGTCATGACGGTGAAGCACATCAATGAAATGTTCAAGAAGTACATGCAGAGCTGCAACACGGTGGAGCTGCATCACTTCACTGGATCAGACCAGAAGTCCTGCTACAATGTGGTAAGAGACATTTAAAGGATAATTCGCTGTCTCAACAGAAAAACACAACTCAGAGCTTCCTCTAGATTCACCACCACAGAAACCTTCTCACTGTGAGGGAGACGTCTTTAAATTCCAGTGAACTGCAGCAGGCGTCATCTCTACTAACAACCTTCCGTACATCAATACGCAGCTTCAGCCTGATGCAGTTTTAGGCCTGGTTTATATTTTAGGCCTTGGACATAAAACCACCTGTTGCAGGTTGTTTTGTCAGATTCTGTGTCTTTGTCTGTGTCCTTGAACAAGACACTAAAACGTGTCCTTTGTCCCCTGACCTCTGACCCCTGGGTCACACGCGCGTCTGTGTCCTTTACTGTGATGTTTGCCTTTGTGCAATGTTTGAATCCCGCCCTGTTCAGTTTGAGTGAAAGCGTTAAAGCGCAGGCGCGTTTCTTGGAGTGTGTTTACATTGAAATGCTCTCGAGTGACAGCAGGGAAACAACAGGACACGTCTGCTTGATCCGTAAACCTGCAGGACATTGAGAATTAAACGTGAGCAGGTCAGTTTGGTTCTGTCTGAGTCCAGTTGTCAGTCAGCTGAGAATGAAGCAGGCAGAGATTGGTCCGGTATTCATGGTGCCGTGTGCAGCCCCCTTCCGCCTGCGTAGCCGGTTACTGCTGTTACTAGTGATCTCCAACGCTCTTTGTTGTCATTAAGCATCGTCCAGCAGTTTTGTAGAAATTTCAGGTTGTTTTTTTACGTTCCCATCTTTACAGTATATGATGTGAAAAGAAACCGACTGGTGTTGGATTTTAAAAGCAAAACCATGAAGAGTCCTAAAACGGACTGGAAGCAGCTCTGCAGATACGTTTGGTGGTGGGTGGTGTTCGGGTGCATCCGTGCAGCCCTGACAGCTATCAGCAGTGGAGATCCACAGGGGAAAGTGAGGAATGCTGGGAGCTGGGGGGGTTCTGGGGCACCGCATATCTGACTCTCAGCGAGCCGTGATGAATGACTCAGGGATAACAGGGCATCAGCAGCTGGGCGGAAGATGATCCCCCCCTTGTCCCGACCCGCCGTGGCAGCCGGCCACGCTGGCGAGGCCCCTCGGCCCCTCGGCCCCTCGGCCGCTCCCCGCGCCCCCCACCTGTTACCAGCACCTGTGGGAAAGTGAGAGTTGCATTAGTAACACCTCATGACGGGCTGAAGTGGATGCCACAGGACAAAGCACAGTGAGAACGTTGATGCATTGCACAGAACGTCTGAGCACACTCTGCTAATGTGTAACGAACCCGTTGAGCTGCCGCTCAGACCCAGACGACTCAACCTGAGCCGCACCGCTCTTCTGTTCCTCCGCTTGACAGCGACTGGCACCGTGAAGGCCGTCGTCTTCATCTCTGAGCTTCTCCATTATCACATTCCTTCCTCTTGACTCACTTGATTACTGGCTCGACCCGAGCTATGACATCAGTTTTGCTGGAGGTACAGGAGCATCACTGCCTTATAATTAGCAGTGAATTCCTCCTGCTAACTTTTTACTTTTGATGCGTCTTCAAAGCATACGACACAAAACCACTGGCTGCACTTGCAGATGTCTTTATAGTTGCCTCAGCTTAAACGCACGACTCGTCAGCAGAAGGGAAGCTGCTTCTATTCCAGACGCACAGACGCAGCAGGTCAAGTGCTGGAAAGTTGCAGCCAAAAGAGCTTTTATCTGAAGATGTGTTCACATTTTTCTTTTATTGCTCAAAGCTGTACTTGTATCCTCTTGCCCTCAGCTGCCGGATTAAGAAACAAGTGTCCATCCAAAGCTCAGGCTCTCAGGGCTGAAATCCTAATAGATTTGTGAGTCGCTGAGTGGCATATGGCAGGTAGACCCGCTGCTGTCATGCGGTTTCAGATAAGCTGCAGCCGTAAAACTTGTAAACATTCATCGCAGGCAAACTTAAGCACGTCTGGGTTATTTTTGTCTCCTGCTCCACCAAACTGCATATTTTTGAAGTCGGGGAAAACTCCCAACAGGGATCCGGAGGAAGTCGAACGTTCGGTCTTTAAGTGGGGTTTTCAGCTGAGACGCGCCTCTTAACTCCAGAACACGATGAATGTTGGAATGATGAGCGGCTCTGTCTACGCGATGGAGCAGATCTGCTGCTCGCGCTCGATTCTGTCCTCAGACGGCTCCCAGTTGCGCGAACCTAGTAAATGATCCCACAAAGTCCAGTTTAAAGTGGTTTTGTAATGACATAGTGCACAGAGGGCTCTGCCAGCTCAGCTAGAAAAGACTGCGATGCACAAATGTTTTCTGCATTTCACTTTCTCTGCGCCTCTCATAGAGAGACACTGTTTGAACTGTTGATTTGAGCCCATTATTGTGCTCTTGCTTGATAAAACCGCTTTAAAACAGCATGTAAGGCCATTTACGTGGGTAATCTGGGGTTTGGAGCTTCCCTAACACGCTTCACACCCATTCCCATAAGTCTGTCGAGGGAGCAGGAACATTTGAGACTAAAAATAAAGAAGAGCCACATTCGAGGTCAAAATTATCATCGGATTACCATTGATTTAAGAAAACCCACCAAACGCTGATTGCTTTTAAATTGAATCTTGGGCCTGATTGATTATAGAGCGTGTAATATAATTCTGGCTGGGAGACGCTTTTGACCGACGGCCGTTTTAATTTGCTCGTCTGTTCTAATGAACAAGCTTTAAAGGCCAAACAAGCAGCGCAGTAGGATCCTGGACAATCGAAGACGTTTGCATCAAGTGCTTGGTAAAAGAACTCAGAGGAGGAACGTGTCCACAACCTGACAATGAAAGACGAGCTGTGCAGCATTTAAACATGTGGCCTGTAGCAGCATCCTCAGCTCAAATCAAATGTTATATACTTCACTGATTCCTCACTGGGGAAATTAGTCTGTGGCTTTGAACCGGCCCAACGCTCCGCTCACAGAGGAGTCGAACCCGGTTCCAGTTCCAGTCCAGTTACACAGAGCGATGAGAGGCTGTTGTCAACAGCATAGATTTGCTTAGATGAGCCTCCATCACTTCATACTGGGCTCAGGACCATGTAAAAGAGAAAACTACTTCACTAGACGTACGTTGAGTTGAGACAAACAAAATCAAACGCATCAGTTACTACAACAAAAGTCACATCAAGTTTACAGACTTCCGTCGGAGCAGCTCCAGGATAAAAGCGTAACAGAAAAGTGTCTTATGTTCAGACTCACTGCACTTTACTGTAGGTTGAGCTTTAACATAGAGCTGTCTGGTGGAATCTAATATTTACTTTCTCATACATGTACGGCTGTAAAACACGACGCAGATGTGCTGCAGTAACAGCCGTCGCCGGTCAATCAGTCATCGGGTGAGTTGCCCGATAGTTTGTGCATTTGTGGTAGTTTTCCACTCTGCCTGACGTTGAGATGATTAAACCCGCAGCACACGGACAATAGATGAAGCTAACGCTGTAAATCTCAGTGGGTTCGACCGTGGATGTCACGGTTGTGAGCCCACATGCCCGAGCCTGCTCATGCCATCGCTGAGCTGCTGTTTGTTCACGTAAACTCTCGAACCGCCTGAATCTGACGCACAGAATAGGCTTGAAAGGGATTCACGCAGTACCACCGTTATTACCGCTGATATCAGACGCTTCTAGTTGCTTAATGTTTGTTTATTTCCTTGACCTTTGAACCCTATTTAGGAAATCTGCCTCTGTCTGTGGGACCAAGCCGTTTTTAAGATGTCCACAGATCGCGTCCCACGTGCCTGAGCCTGTCCCTGCCATCACTGGGTGGGTGCAGAACCCATCAGCGCTCAGAACGAGTGGGCAGGTCTCAAACGGTGTACAGCAAGCAACAAAGAATGAAAATACAAAGTTCTAGTCCCGCCCCCAGCTTTCACCCCGCGCGACTGACCTTAAAAACAGTTTGTAATGAGGATGAGATTAGATCTGATGCATCTGCAGTAAGTCACACAGTAACACACACACGTTGAAACGAATCTCTGCACGTTCATCACACACCAAGGTAAAAACAGATGGAGGCGTCCTCATCAAACATTTCTCTGAGCAGTGAAAGATTTTAAATTCTTACACATCTTCAGGCAACTGAAGCATCACTTTTGTTAAAATGAACCAAATAATTCTTCTTGTAAATGAGAAAACAATAATTGTGTTTAGTTTCTGTTTTTTTCACTCAGGGGTATCACATCAATATGTGACGCTCAGACTAAAGGTCCTCGTAGGGAGGAGGAGGATCAACAACCGTGTGATGTCATAATCACCTGTGGGCATGGAGTAACACTGATGAAAGCTAATATTTCTGTGTTTTAGCATGGGAAACGTTGTGCGTGCTCTCTGAAATCAGCGTGACCTGGGGGCAGGTGGCGGCAGGTCCCTCTGTCGCTCAGCGCCCACATCCACCTGGAAAAGAAAGCAGCAGCTCTGGTGTCGGTCTGTTCTTAAAACAACTGCGTGCGTGGAGTTTGATTTGTGCAACAATGGCTCGTTAGGATCACGTTTCGCAACCCTTCCACTGAAGAAGGTAGAGCTGGCAAAGCAGCATCACCCGTCCGGCGAACAGTGCGGGCTTCACGTCTGCAGGCATTTCCTGACGGCTTGACTCAGAGTCAATGTTTAGTTTTAAATCCACACATTAATCATTAGCCCGGAGCCTTTTTCTTGTTTTGCTGGAAAGCTTGACGTGCGTGTAAATCCTTTTGCATGCAGGCTTCTGTGTGCACATCTTATCTTTGTTCTCTAGATAAAGAGCAGGGTAGTAAATATGCAAACCGTCAGTGCCTGCAAGCTGTCTTCCAATAAGCAGGGTGGGAAATTACCACCAGTCAATAACGTTAAATTTAGTCCACGGCTGATAAGGTTTTAGTGCTGACGACCACTTGTCCCTTCTTCACTTGTTTTTCACTCTGGTTTTTGAATCCACTGCAGAAACGTGTCCTTCACACGTTTTGAGGCTTTGATGATCGGTGCCACTGAGCCGAGTCACGCGTTTGTTTTGACACCGTTTTGCAGATGATGCTTTCGTTCTCTCTTAGCAGCTCAGAGCCACTTGCCAGACGTGCTCGGAGGCATCCGCGATACACGGAGGAGCTGCGCTCCATCGAGCTTTTGAGTCAAGGCCCTGGAGCTATTTCCTAATCAGCGTTATGCCTCCTACTGCTTTATTTCAGCACACAGTGATATCCTGCTCTCTGCCGAATGAGGCGTGTGGATTCTTATCTCTCAGCCCCCACGTTCAGAGCGAGGGACCAAAAGCAATCTCCTCTTCTCCTGCTGCCGCCCGGAGCAGCGGCCTCGCCTCGACCCCGGATCGCTCTCATTTCCTTGGCTTTGTCGTAAGGTCCGCGTCTGCCCCCTTGAAACGCTCATAATCACAAAGCCTAGTGGAGCAAATGATCCCAGCAGGCCTGTGGCTACTGACGCTAGAGCCAGGGTTCATCTACATGCAAGCGTTTGTAGTAGTGAGCCACTAGTGTGGTTAATGACATGTTCACGACAAAAAGACAGAGACAAACGATGCTTTAAATGCTGGCGTCCTAAAGCGAACGACCACCGCGCCGTGAGCAGAGCCCACGCGGCAGCTCCATCTCCCCTGAAACGTTTCAGCTCAGCAAACGAAGCCTTTTCCAGAAACGGTGCCTTCGTTACGGCTGCGGACGGATGCCCCCTGAATAAACGTGCAGGTTACCTGAGACGGCCTCTGCTCACCTGGAAGTGATGCGTTGACCCCCGTCACATTTAAACACGATTCCTGGATACACAGATAAGAAATGCAGTAATCGCCATTAGTCCAAAGCGAGTAGGCTCCATGTCATTCACCTCGGAGGAGCACAGACCCAACACAGCTGCTAATCCCCACACAATGCATCAAGGGCTTTGGTCTGATTGTGTACTCAAGTAATGGAGGCGAGATGAGAAGCCCTCCCACACCTCACCTGTCCGTCCACACTGTGGTGGGACAAACAATGAGGCACTGACACACTGATCTTGGTTTTTCTATGTTTTTACAGCAAAAACTAGTTTTATTAGGAAGCCATTGCAGTTGCACCATCTGTCTCTCTCCAGCACTGAGCATTGATAATATCTGGCCTCGAGCCTGGCGGCTCCGTAAGAGAGCGTAAGCAGATGCAGCAAAATGATTGTGAGCCGTATCCCTGTAGGTCTTTGATAAATGCGTGTGAGTGTGCGGGACGTCTGGCTTGGCAGCGCTGCTCAACCAGATGCCAGCGTTCAGGGCTTCTACTGCTGTCGAGAAGCAGCACAATGACGCTTTGTTGCAGTCGTGGCCCGATCTCTCAGCACAGACGCAGAGCTGCGCGAATGGCCGCCACATGCGCTGAAGTCGTTCCGGGAGACGTGAAGGAAGGACGTTTGGTCTTCGCTTTGGTTTTCATTGCGCTTCTGCCCGTGATCTCGTCTCGGCCGGGACCTTGGTGACGTCCGTTGATAAGCCGCCTCCGTTCACAACCAGAGGTTATCCGACAGCCGCTACTCTCCGGCTGCTGTCTTCTGCCTCACCTTACGGATGAGCGAGCCCCCGCAGCTCAGCCCGCCTCCCGGACAGAAGGACGACTCTCGTGTCTCAGGAAAATGAGAAGCAGAGAGATGTTCCGCGCCTTTAGCGAAGGCCTTCTGCTCACAGTGAAATCCTCTCTGTGAAGATTCTGCCAAGTGTCGGGATGGATTTGATTATTCCAGGCTGCCAGGGAGCAGGAATCCTGGAATGAAATAAGATTTGGCTGAATATCTCTGAAAACTGTCAGTTCATATCTTTTTAGAACGTGTGCATATCTTATGCTACGTCACCGGCACGAGGGCCCAGTTACTTTGACACCATCGGTGAGCATCGGTGGAGGAAGGCAGCGCTAATGCTAATAAAGACTGAGCTAAGTCTCCAAAGCAGCACTACATCAGCCCAGCTCCTTACCTTCATGTAATTAGGAGCACATGTGGCAGCAGCCTCGCTATGTACGACTGATTGCTCCGCTGTCACACTGGAGATTGATCTGAGCCCAGACGGACGTTAACTCTCTAAATAATGTCCTGAGAGATTCATACGCAGGCTGGGAAAGCAAAGTGTGGCGTGGGGCTCATTTGCACCCTGACAGTTGCCTGGTGCCGTCAGAAAGCATGGGACCGGGTGACTGGGGCTTCTCGCTTCCAATCCATCCACATTATCCACACAGACCTTCGTACCCTTGGGTACAGTGTGTAAGACGCGCTTGCTATGTGCATAACATTCATCCTGCGTGAACGTAAACTCCTTCAAATGAAAGACTGCAAATGAATGTTCTCTCGTACCTGCGGTGCCTGCAGACGCTCATTCACTCCAGGGTCTATTTGTCGTTTGACGTGCAGCCTGTCACGGCAGCTGTCACGAATACCGACGCGACCTCGGTATGTAAGCAAAGAAAAGTACGAGTACGAAGCTTTTTCACTGTGTATTTCATGTGAGCCTGACCAGCCCACGTTTATAAGGTGTAATGTATCTCACATGTCTGAAACACCTTCCGTGGTCGGATGCGTCCAGCGACTCGGAATCACTGCAGAACCTCTGCCGTGGCAAAAACATTCCCCCTTAATATCTCATTTCATATCTGTAAATGTAAGAATGAATTAGGGAGTCGAGCTCTCGCCCTTTGATGTGCAGACGGTAACTTTAGCTACTGTGTCAGGCTGACCAGGCTGTGGATTTAAAGCTCGTCTGAAGAATGTGCTGTTTAGGATACGTGGAATCAAAGAGACGGCAAAAACTGTGTTTGGCTCCTGGTGACTCAGCTCAGCAGTTCATCTTTCTTCCCCTTGTTTTGAATTGCATAAATCCCCAGTTTCCGAGAAGAAGAGGGGGGAGAATATGGTGATGCATGCAGAGTAGAAGCAGCCTTTTCAAGCCTTGATGGAAAACTCATCCCTGACTGTGTTGGCAGGGATTGTGTTTGAGTCGGCAGAGGAGGCAGAGGATGCAGGATCATCACTCACGCAGCCAGGTTTCATATTGTTCTGGTGATTTAGTGGCGCGGAGACGCTGGAAGCTGCGTTGATGACTTGAAGAACACGATATACACCCACGTTATAATGGACGGTGTGTGTGTGTGTGTGTGTGTGTGCGCGCGCAGGTGAAGGAAATGCAGAGAAAAAGAGGAAGGTAGTTAGCGAGCAGATGAATTGAAGGCCGAGGTCAGTAGGTGGGCGAAAGGGCAAAAGTTAACATCGGAGGGGTCTGAGGAAAAGCGGGGGAGAGACGCAGGCTTTGAGATATTCATGAAACAATAAGACGTTGTTTTTGGTCAGAGTTGAACAACGGAGGAATGTGAGGAAAACACTTACACCACGACCTGTGAGCAGCAGGGAGCCGCTCGTCTGCGGGTTGACGGGTTAAGGACGATCTGTGGCCGAGAAGCAGACGCAGGATGGAGGCTTCGACGTTTTCCTGAACTAAGCATAACTAAGTGAAACAAGCAGCAGAGATTTTCTCCGCTAATGGTTACTCAGCTAAAAGCGGTAGTCGAGCACTGACTCATAATGTATGAAACAGAAGCTCCAGACCTCAGAGCAGGTCCACATCACACCACAGCTAAAAAAATCGCAGCGTTTCTGTCCGGACCTTTCAGCAGCTTCTCAAATACCACAACATGAAGGATGTCTGCTTGTAAACCTGTGATTTTGGAAACCTTCACTTTTCTGCGTCACTTCATCGAGACAACCACGAAAACCGCAAAGTGACACCACGATGACTTTTCATTTGACCAGCCAAATAATTTCAAACATGTGACATGTTTGTTTATGGAACTGAAGATGCTCGTCTAGTCCTGTGACTTGACTTAATCTTAATTCTCCTCGTCCTGCTGGAGCCGTTACATCTTCTGCGTCCCAGGGCCCCAGTATAAACAGCCGGAGTCCTGCCTGGCGTCTGGGCGGAGGCAGCTGCTCTCTGAGCGCCAGGGTCCGTCCTCGCCTTATCGTCCGCCTCCTTCCCTCCTTAACTGTCCCAGCACCCTCACACATGCACAGGCACATTAACACGTGAGCGCGGTGCTGCCACCTGCGCACTCGGACACACGCGCTCGTATCGTGCTTCGTGCAGCCACGGAGAGTCAGGTTGCGGAGTAACGTGCAGCCGCCCCAGGTGGAGCGCAGCATGCGGAGCTATGTGGGCCGTAACGTTGACGCAGTGCGTTCCCCGCCGGCGTAAGCCCACATGTGCTCTCTGCATTCCTCTGCGTTTCACTTTCTCCACACCCCCGATGGCAACCGAACCCTCCGCTGTCTGGAGCGCACAATTGCGCCAGAGGTCCGGAGGTCGAAGGTCTGTTATTCCAGTGAAGGAGTCAACTGAGCAACTAGCAACGAGACGGAGGCCGCGGGTCGGGTCTGCTAACGCCGCCAAGCCTCCGCCTTCACGCCGCATGAGCACGGCACTGACCGTGTTTGCGTCCACAGCCTCCTGCCAGTAACCAGGTCTGCAGCTTAGAACGCAGGCATCATCTATTCACACGAGACCCGGGGCCACAGTGAGAGTATGAAAATGACATTAAGCCACACAGATCACCTTTCAGCCCCCTCTTGACTCGGCAGCGAAACCCTATAACCACGCTGTTGTGTTGAGGACAATGGCTGCTGGTTAAGTATGAAGCAGAAGGTGTACAGTATCTCACGGATCTGCCCCTCGGTGCCTGATCTGTGGCTCAAAGACTTTTTGCAGAATGGCTGGAAAGATGTGAAACAACTGGAGCACCGTAAATCTAGAAAACATTTTACGGGCTGCAGGAGTCCCTCCAGGTGTGCGGCTGTTAATTAATTCTCCTTTTAATAAAAGGTTATTCACTGTATGTGTCTCTGTTTGACTTAAGGGAGCATAATGTTCTCTGAAACGCTGTCTCCGTGCCAAGTCAAAGCAAGGATGGCAGCTTCAAACAGAGCTCGTCAACACAGCCTTCCACTGTCCAATTTTCGTTGCCTTGATCCTGAAGGATACCTCAGCGGCAGCGCAGGAATGCCTCCAAGACCCTTTTAATTCTGCTGCTCCGCTTCAGCAAACACTCCAAAGTCCTGTTTGTTTGCTGTGAAAATATCCAGCCCAGGGCCTGTTTTCTGAGCCGCGTGGCGCAATCTCTGCAGCAATGACGCCTCGGTTTGCTGCGGTTCTAACCAATAGCTTTGGCAACTTCCCGTGTTCTTCATGTGCTGTGTGCTGGGCGACCTGTTCTCTGGTCATATACGAAGCTGAATTTGTGTAGACGTAAGAGATTAAGCAGATTAAGCTTTGGAGACGTGTGGTTCTCCTCGTCTTTTCCTACGTGTCCGTGTCTTCGTCCAATTTCAAATCGATTACATTCCCAACTGCAGCAGTTCTGTGCAGATCAGCTCCCAGCTGCGGGTTTGCCGTTGAAACAGCCTTTCAGCCAGACTTCAATTTGCTCCACGTTTCGCCTGTGTTTGACTTAAAGGTTTTGACTCCACTGCAGCCTCGAGGACATTAAATTTAACCAAGCTTTGCTGCTGTGCGCTTGTCACTGAGCCAGGTTGCTCCGCTTTCCTTCCCTTCTTGGTGCAGTGAGACATCGGGATCTGCGAATTATTAAAAACCAAACTTTGTTTACTGCAAAACCCGCTTGCACTAATGTTGCCGTGGGTCGGTTTGTAAGGAATGCATCAGTCAGGATTGTTCCACCTGTACGGCCTCCCCCTCCTTGGGAGTTCAGTGGAGATGCCGTTATCCACTGGAGCTGTGAAAACAGAACTCTCAGGCCTGGTCAAGCATCCAGGTCAAGGACCTGAAGAGCCACAAGAGGCCTGCCGCCCTCTGGTCATTAATAATTAATGAAACCTGAGGCTGGACTGCAGGGCCATGACCAAACACACAGAGCAGGCGCCGAATCCAGCGGCTGCTATCGTCTGAACTTTCACTGTATGCTCCACAGACTCCAGACACAACAATCCTCACAACCCAGCGACATTTGAAAACCAAAGTGTGGAGCAGGAGCGACAGACTTTCGCTCTAAACTCGTGAGGAGCTGCAAGCAGCGAAGCAGGCGGGTGTTGGGAACCAGTGGAAAAAGTGGGGTTGGCCACTGAATGGAATGAAAACAGCCTGAAAGTCACCTCGCTGTTTCCCATGAAAGCCCCGCGTCCACCGACACCGAGCGCTTGCCCCAGAAGCGCTATCACGCCGAGACTCCATTACGAGCACAGGCTGATGAAAGAGGAGCTAAGGGGGCTTAGGAGGTTTGGCTCTTAACCCTCCCCCATTGAGCCACATATGAAAGGAGATAGTTCAACATGATATTATATAACAAGTTCGTTTTAGCCGACTTCCAGAAACGGGGCATTGTCTGATTTGTGTGGTGATCTGCAATAACATGAACAACATTTTTCTCACAGGAAAACAAGACCACATTGATGTTAGCTGACGTTTCTTGGCTGCTCTTTATGTTCTATCGCTGTCGAGCTCATAAGCACAACAACAGGCGCCGTCTGGCCCTTCGCTGCCTCCGTATGTCCCTGTGTGGTTCCTCTGAGGTGAGCGTCTCCCCTGATGTCTGTGTTTCTCTGCAGAGCTCCTCAGACGACTGCGACCCCCACGAGGGAATCCACGAGGGGAGAGAGGGCAAGTACCGCCTGCAGGTGACTCAGTTCGTCCAGAGGCTGGAGTACTGGCACAGGGAGCTGGCCAACACCTTGGTCACGTCCATCAGCGTGGTGCCGGTCCACGGCCGGGCGGTGGCTTACCTGGGCACCTCTGACGGCCGCCACGTACAGGTAGAGAAGTAGCCTCCTGTTTCCGTGACTCCACACTATGGGCACGTTGAGTGCAGCTGCAGTTCAAATGAGACTTTGGCTTGTTTTTGTTGCCTTATGTTGTCCTGAGTCACACAAGAGCCAGTTTTAGTGTAATGTAGGTTAATGACGCCGGTGCTGCTACGTCAGGCTGCGACTCACGCCCTCCCTCCTTTCATGTGGCCTTTACGATACGTTGTCCATCCTTCTACGACACCTGCAGCTGCAGAGGCCCGTGAGGCAAAGAAGGCCACGGACGGAGCGAAAGCAGAATTACCTCACGTGTTTTTGAAACGCAATAACGACGAGCCGTGCGTGGGGGGAAGAAACGACAGAGACGTGGAAAAAGGGGCCGACAGCTGCAGGGGGACGGGACGGGACGGGTGGGGAGCCGGCTCACGCGCCCAGCAGCCCGTTAATGCTGAGCGCCGGGCTTCGCTGACACGTTTTCTGCCCGTGCAGCTGTTGCTGTGTGTTTCTCCACCGTGAAACCCTCACTCCGCCCACGTCTCTCTTGCGCTTGGCTGAACTTCAAGTTCACTGTTTCATCTGAGAGGTTTTAGCGTGTGAGGAGGAGACGACAAGACTCACGTTTTATCAGGTAGTTTCGAAATGTCCTTAAAAGACGTTTGAATCAACTATCAAATAAGCACCTGAATGTCAAAACGAGAAGAAGTAGAGCAGGCGGAAGTGATTTCAACCCTTGTAGATATAGATGCAGTTATAGATGTAGATAGTTATAGTACGAGACGCAGGTGATGACAATATTCCATAAGGGAGACGTAAACGCTGACAAAGAGCAGAGGATGGAAAGGTCTCGGCTTTAGCTTCTCTTCGTATTAATTCTAATGTCTTCTCCAAGATGCAGTAATTGAAGTCAGTGATTTTATGATCACTAGCTCAGCCAAATATAATTAAAAGGAAAAACATGTGAAAGTATTTCCCAGAATGTTCAACTTTCACCGACTGTGCTTGTCAGAAGTGATGGAGAAAAAATCCAACAATAAACCAAGCGGCCAATCGCCTTCCGGCCACCTGCTCCGGGTCCAACGCCGAGCCGCAGCAGAGTCTGAGACAGGCTGCTTGGCTTTGACGGGTCGGCTCATTGTTAGCACAAGCGACAGAACCTGTCAACTTTTCATGTAGTTCTGTTTCCTTTCTGCTCCCACTGGAGAACGGAGGCAGTGGGAGAGAAAGAGCGTTGTTCTCCCTGACGGACTCATTCAGCCTCGGCCTGAGTTGGGCCTCTGTGGGAATAACACAGTGGCCGTGTTTATAGGCCCGACTTCCCCCCGACCCGCTTAATACAATAAGCTGTAATTTACGCTGCTATTACCTCCAGAGAGATGCCTGTTGTATGGACTCGTCCCCGGAGGAAAGCCACCCATTATACTCACAGTTACAAAGCTAACGTTGATCATGAGGCTCAAACGGTGGGAGAATGACGCTGGAAAACAACGGCCAGCGCCAGACAGACAATGCACGGAGTCCTAGGTATTTAGTGGACGGGGTGGAAACGTGTGCGTTTCCTAATGTGCACAAACAAACACCTCCTTGGTGAGATGCACAAACTCGACCCTTTCAACTATGAAGGCTCCTTTTCATCTCTTGCTGTCGACCCGTGTTTCCCGTTCAAGGCGAACAGATTCATTTCGATTGTCTGTGATTTACAGCTCTCAGCTGCCGCTAACTGTTTTCAGTGTAACGAGAACCACATGTGTGTCTGTAATTGGGATTAAAGGATAAATATTGCATGATTGTTTTCGTATTAATAGTCAAAGGGGGAACAGAGGTCTAAATATACGGTTTGCCCTTCAGCGTCACTTCACAGCGTTTCTATTTCAGTTTGTTTGATAGACTCCAGTCACCAGTGCTTGTTGTTACCGAAGTCTGTAAAAACTCATCATGACGAGATGTTGAGAGGTGAAACCCAGTAATGACCCCAGATCGACACACATTAGCGGCGCAGCGGCGCCCAAAGCACACAGATGTGAAGAGAACCAAACAAATGACCTGTGCAATAAAGTGTCATTGGGTTAATTAGAAGTTGTTAAAATGTCTTAATCGTCATCTTTCATTATTTTCCACCTGCCACCATGGGGTCAAGGGCGGCTGGTGTCTGAAAAAGAACAACGTGTTGGTTTCCACAGTGTCGAGGAAGAAGCATCAGTTTGACTGATCGCTCCGAAGTTGGCTGCTGCAGCACAGACACATCATTAGAAGCTTCCAACACAAGTGCTCGTCCAGCTCTGACAGTTTAAAATGACCCCCCATAAGAAACATCCCTGCCATCAGTGCAAATGTACACAATGGACCCATTTAAAACAAGCCAGGCTGCAGTGAACGTATCACTCTGGGAAGGATGACACAATCTGGATCGTATTCTCCCACTCGCTCCAAGTCGGGCTTTGGTGCGGTGCCAGAAGAATTTGTTGATGTCTTCCAGTTTTTTGTCCTCTGGGCTCGGTTTGTGTTTCCTTCTTTTTTTAATTCATGTTGTGCTTCAGCGTCCAACTTCGTGAGGTGTCCCAAATAAACACAGCAACAATGACTGGTGTCCTCGTCTGACCTGCCCAAACTGTCTAACTACGGTTTGTTCAGTTGGTTCTTGAGTTACTCACATTTCCAGTTGGCAGGAAGTGTCCTAAATACATAGCCAGTGTATTTATTTATTTATGTTCGTGATCCATCTCCAGCTTTGCCTTAATATGATCCGGTCTCCCTCCTCTAGGTTCTGTTCTCCAGGTCGGCCTCCCCTCACGTCGATATCCGTCTGGATTCGAGGCCCGTCTCTGCCAGTTTGCCACTGCTCGATGGCGCCGGTGGAGCCCTGCTGATGGCTTCAGGAAACAAGGTGATGCGCTGAGCGCGGTCTTGTTTCAAATGTGCGCTGGGTTAAACCAGCCTGGAAACACTGCAAATGTGGATTCGTCAGTTTAAGGAAACACTTGAATGAAAGCGCAGGAACAAAGGCGAACATGGAGCCGAGCCAACGGATGAAAGAGAAGTTTCCTCCGTTTCCATTTTCAGAGCTGTACTTTCAAAACTATCAGCTTGTCTTTGATTTTTATTTGCCATAATATCATGAACACAAAGACATTTTCCCTTCCTTCTAGATCACCAAGATCCCTCTGATTGGCCCTGGATGTGATCAGCTGACCACGTGCACTTCCTGTTTGCTGTCGTCCAAAGTGACCGAATGCGGCTGGTGTGACGGACGCTGCACCAGAGCGAACCGGTGCCCGTCCTCCGCTTGGACGCAGGACTACTGCACACCTGTCATCACTAAGGTAACTTCCAGCGGCAGCAAGGTCACATCCATGTAATCACTCATCAAGCCCAAATATACCTGTAGGTTAAGGAGAAGACATGGAGCCATTTTCTCATTTTCACTGCTCAGTTCACTCCTGCTTCAACACTGTGAAAACAACCTGATCCTCAAAGTAAACTTCAGCAACTTTTCCGCTTCTGTGGCGACTCTGACGCTGCTCATTCAGCTCTGTTGTGTTTGCACCACCGAGCTTATGAAGGTCGTTGTCCCAACTGAAAGAAACCGACGTTTTACGTTTTACAAGGCTGGTGCATTGTCTCCAAAGAAAGTCATTACTGGTTCAAACGGGGAGTTTATTGGAAAATCACAGCTGAAAAGGCTGCAAAGCTGTTTACTAAAAGCAAAGACGATTCATGTGGAGCATCACCACAGAGAAGCAGGCTGCTGAACCCGGAGGTCAGTCAGTCGGGTGCTTCACTCTGATCCAGGCGAAAGTCTTCAGCAGTGATGCAGACGATCGCTGAAGCTGCTGCTCGGGGCGCCGTCCCCAAGAACACAGCAACTGGAAACCTCGTGAAATAAACATGCTCCCTGTGCTGCTTCTGCGCTTCAGGTCTTTCCAGCCTCTGGGCCAATACGCGGCTCTACGGCGGTGACGATCTGCGGGCGCAACTTTGGCTTCGACAGAACGGAGGCTTTCCAGGCCTCGATCGTAGCCGTGGAGGTGGCCGGGGCTCAGTGTAAGCTGCCCAGACAGCAACAAGGCAACAGCAACAGGTGTGTGTGTCCGGAGCTGCAGGACAGATTAAATGCCTCCGTGCTTTGCTTCCACATTCTCTGTTTGCATTTTATAAGGTAGCTTATAGACCCTGGGGGGGCAGAGAGATTAAGTGGTGGGTGTTTACGAGATGAAGGGACCCGTACGCTGGCGTCCTGTAGGGCCAGAGCAGGTTTAACTGCAGTTATTGTGTGGACAGAAGAATGTGAAGGAGCCCCCTCCTCCGCTGCCCTCCCCCCGTCGGCCACAGTCAGCACATGACTGCCCTAACTCAAAAATTGCTGGGAAAAATCTCTGCAACCCGAATTTCCACTTTCTTGAATCCATGTTCCATTCAAAAGCTTCTTTTGCTGCAGCAGCCTCATTACAAATTAGGAACGAAACAAAACACACACGCGGGGGAAGGAGCCTGCGACGTGCATTCCTGCAGGGTCACAGAGGATCATTCAATTAGGCTAAATGCTGTCTGAGTATAACGATTTGTTTGTGTGTTTCGTTGTGTGTGTGTGTGTGTGTGTGGGGTCTGTTTAGGTGGACTGAACTGCAGTGTGTCCCAACGTTCAGTGGGAACTTCACTCCATCTGGAAACACGGTGAAAGTCACATCTGGCCACAAGGTAGCCAAGATGGAGGGCTTCACCTTTGTGGTAAGAAGCGGTCGAGTTCAACAACTGACCTCAGCTTGTCACAGGTCTAATAGTGTAGTTCTCTGCCTCTAGAACCCGGTCATCCAGGAAATCTTCCCGACATTCGGGCCGAAGTCCGGCAGCACCATGCTGACCATCAGAGGAAGCTTCCTGGATGCAGGCAACAAGCAGGAGGTGACTGTAGGGAAAGCGGCCTGTAAGATCCAGAGGTGAGACCTGTGCAGTCACTTTACTTCTGTTTACTGCTTCACCCGTTCCAGTTTGTGTTTCCTCACTGTGTACGTCCCGTCCGTCAGCCTGTCGGCCACCATGCTGACCTGCAAGACGCCGCCGCACGCCGAGCCCTCGGAGCAGCCGGTGAAGCTGGCGGTGGATGGGGTGGAGTTCCTCGCCCCCGTGCTCTTCACATACAACCAAGACCCCATCATCAACAGCATCCAGCCGTCGCGCTCTTTCGTCAGGTGGGACTCACTCATGTGCTGATGGCTGGGAAAATAGTGTAAATATTCCCTTAATTGCTCCAAATCTGAGCTTTGGTCTGTCTTCGACGAATTCAACGGCGAACGTCTGTGAGGGAGCTGAGACAGATTAATGCTTTAGTTTTAGCGCAGGAGGGAAAGACGGGCGGTGACGAGGCTAAAGTGCTAACGCTAACAGCAGGTCCCTCCCAGCGGGCATCTGTTGTGTCTCAGTCCGGCGCTGATGCTAATCTCCGCTCTCGTCCTGCTCCCTGTAGCGGAGGCTGCACCGTGTCGGCTCACGGCTTCTTCCTCCACTCCGGCCTGCAGCCCCAGATGGTCCTCACCACCGGTCAGGATGCGGCAGTCTTCCACGTTGTAAGCATGTGAAGGGCTTCAAGTCCCGTTTTAAGCTTTTATCCATCATCTGATTAGCAAAGTGAACTGATGTTTTCACAGACTTTTCCCAGTGCAGGCATCAGCTCTGTCCGAGCGGAATCCAACGCTGTGCGTTAGTACTGCTTCGGTTCTCTCTGGCGTGTTGATGCCTCTTTCCAACACCTGTGCAAACATCACGCTGACGTCATAAATAAGACTTTTGTTTGTATTGTTTCAGTTACACGGTGGAAAAATAAACCTGAAAGTGCTAAAGAATCTTTTCAGCTCCTGGTTTGGTCCCAGTGTCCGGAGTCTGTAGGCTGAGAAATCATCGCATTTCGAAGAGCAGGAAAACGGAGAAACTAAACGTTTCATCTCCGCTGTCACACGCCCGGTTTTGTCATTATACACGTGAACGTGCTCAAAAAGCAGGAGTTTAGAACAATGTGTGAGACAAACATGAGAAGAAAGGAAATGGAAAGTCCACATCTGTAGGCTCCGCTGTCAGCTCTCACAGCAGCAGAGAGACGCCGTGGACGCTCTGGCTCCGCTCGCCTCCGTCAGACGTTATTCTACTTACTGTGGGAACTCAGCTTGGCTGGGCCTCACAGCAGCAGCCTGGAGGTGACACTCGTAGAACGTCTGCGGGTTATAGGTTAGAAGCCAGAGGACGCAGGGCTGGACTTTAATTCACGAGGTTTCATTAGGGCTGTTGACTAACATAAGGCATCAGATCCTGCTCGTGCCTGTGTATTGTATTACACAAAGTCACCTTCCACTTCCCAAACGCGACACAGAACGTTTCTTTATTCTGCTGCTAACACAAGCTGATGACAAAAGCAAGTTTGCTGTGACTTAGACCAAGCTCCTCTGGTGCAGTGCGAGTTTTTCACTCATCCCCCTCAGTCTCTGTTTTATCACCAGAATCCAGATTCAAAGCACAGACATAATATAACGGTAGAAGGAGAGACGTTCCAGATATGTCGCTGGCCGCCGTGTTGTCATGACGGCTCATACAGACTGTGTAGGCTCACAGCTTGGGTTTCATCACATGCTGTTGAAAAGATACCACAGACTTTAAAGGACATGGAGAAACTGAGAATCTGTATCTGTTAAGATGCGCCAAACTTTACACATTAAGCAAAGCGAGGCGGGCGTAACTTCTGAACGCGGGACGGTCAAGCTTCAGGTTCGTTCGAGGTAGATTCAGAGGATTAGATGTGCTTTTGGAGAAAGGTGATCGACACCAGGAGGAGCCTGTTCCTGAAGCAGAGGTGTGCGATGTTTGCCTTTGGGAACAAGCAGGGCTTTGTCACGATCTTATCTGAGTTACGGAGGCGCACGCCGCTGCAGGTTCAGTCAGGAGATCAGAATATGCTGAGTAAACACACACGCGGAACAAAGACGTCCATGTCGGGTCCTAGTCACATACACACCTTTCCCTGGTTCGGGTCGTAGCCGATGCAAGCGACACGCGGAGCAGGCCGAGCTTGAGACGTACAGCTGCAGATAAGATGCATCTGAATGCATCTTATCTGTCAGATTCTCCAGCGGAGCCGCCCTGGGGCACAACCGCTGTCTCCCTGTGTGAATGTTTGAGTCTCTTTCCGTTGGAGGAGGTTGATTGTCCAATTCTGTCTGGACGGATTCAGGTTCAGTTAAACTGTTAACACGCTCAGCAGCGTCCTGTAGCCAAAACCAGCTTTATTGTTTTTCTGGTCCTTCTAGCACCAGCTGACGTTTCAACTATAAACACTAAGCCTTCGAGTTTTTCCCACTGTTCCTGGTTTTTTAAGCGTCAATCTTCACATTTCAGCCAAGAATTTTAAAAATGACTTTCAAAATGAAAGATCAAAGAACAAAGAGCAGCATCTGCTCCTGGATCCCACTGATGGACAAACACTGAGGCAACTTTACTTTTCTCTTTCTGTCACTCTGACCCATTGGGTCTGTTTCACCTGACTCACACAGGACACACTGACACACAACAGACACGCTGTTGCTATAGTAACCGGCCTACGGAGTAGAACAGTGGGACACCTTCCAGCTAATCAGTGTTCACTGTGCTGTTAAATTTGCAGCTGGGTTAATTTGCTGTAAAATCACCTGTGATTAGTTTGTGAGCAGCAGAAACCTTTGACCTAATTGTTTATTCACTTGAAAGTGGACTAACCGACCCGTCCCGCCTTCTAGAGGGACCAGCAGTCTGGATCAAATACGGCTCTTTGCTAATGGTTTAGGATGGGATCGTGCCCCATAGGGCCCCAGCTGTCGCCTGTTAAATTCCTTCCAGTAAACGGGATGAGTTGAAGCTCAGCCTGGGAAGGGACATAAGTGTCTTATTGTCTTAACCCCTCAAAACAGAGGCAGGGATCTTTGACAAACGAACGTCCCAGTTGTCAGCAGAAGGGTGAGTAAGGGTTGAAGCCTCAGCGGCCAAATGATGTTAAGTTCCGTCGAGCAGTCAGACGAGACTCTTCAGAGTTTAGCAGAGGAACACAGTCGGGCCGGGCCTCGGTTCAGGGGTCTGGAGCCGGAGCGTGAAAAACCCACCCACTGTTGACTTGATATCTGAGTCTCAGATCGCCAGTAAAGCCTGGTCTCAGCCGAGCTCAGCTTTCCCACAAAGATGAAAGAGATTTCCTCTAACTATCCGTTGTGAAATGCTGGCATGGCCAGAAGCCAGAGGGGGATGCAAATGCACCAAAACAACAAAAACAGTGATTGTCCATAGTGGCCCTTCTTCTCTTTAACTAAAGGCTCCACCGTAGCCAGACACCTGTTGCCTGCGTTCACAAATTGGCCTCTTCCTATCTTACCCCAGTAGGCCAAGTCGCCCCAGCTGACACCTGAATGCCTCTTTCCCTTCCCATGCCCCCCACAGCTGGGGGAGGCAGCAGTCAAGGTGCTTCAACGCACCAACCGCGTCCAGGCGAGCAGAGCTGCTGGTTGGGCAACGAGTCAAGACAATAGGCGTCTTGCTGTGTTTATTGAAAAAGGTCAGTGATGTCATGTGACGTTTTGACCTCCAGACCAGATGTTACAGTAGCTCGTCACGTTGGAGCAACAGGAGGTTGTGGACATAATCATTTCTGCAGCTAAAAAGGTGGTCGAGGTGACGTTAGACTAGGTGCCTCTCAGGGCTCAGCCTCCTTCATGGCCACAGAGCCGTGACAGGAGAGAGCGAGAGCACGAAGACGGCAGCGAGCTGAACTGGAGACCTGACCTCTGAAAGAAGGGGGAATATGACAAAGTGCCATAAATCGCTGTAGATTTGTCCGCGGGAGCTTCGTTATGCCTGGACTTTTCGCAGGCTGTAGCGCTAACGGTCCTTCTGGGACGGTGGACGCTTGGCGATCGCTGGTTCTCTCATCGCCCCACATTAAGTCCTCTCGGCCCACTCGCTGCGAGCGATTGTATTTACAGCTGCTCCCCAACCTACAGCGCTTCACCTCCTCTCCGCTAAATAAGAGGAGACATGGGCTGAACAATGAAACTGACTGAGGTTTCCACTAATTCACAGGATATTTTTCCTTTCACCGTCCTCCTGGGAAACGGGAGGGAGGGGTTCACCCGACAGAGCCTCTCCTCGGCCCTTATTGGCAGGTTGGGAGGTTAATTGGACTGCTTTTGTTAGGCGACCTAGCGCTGCCCTCACACACAGCCACACACACATTTGATGTGTGCGCTTGCCTGTGTCGATCCAGACAACTTTGTGAGCGCGTGCGTCTCCATCTGGGCTGCTATCGCTCACTGGGGAGTCGATTGGGAAGGGAGTGAGGACGTTTCAGCCACACTCGAAGCGAGTTCTCCGGGGAGTCAGATATCTGTCAGAGCGCTCCTACCTCCGCACTTATGAAGGCTGTAACACTTTTCTGGAGCCCAGCTTAAAACAAATGGAGACATATCTCGAGATGAATCACCCAAATGGTTAAAACAAGGGTTTGCTGATGTAGAACCCAGCCACGCTTGAGCTAAAGGTTTTTAGTTTTATTTGTCAGGCCACGGAAACGAGCACTTTTTGTTTCCTGTCACTCTTGAGCATGTTGTGAGACTCCCACGTTGTTAGTCAGCTGCACAAGGTCTGAAGGTCTGTTAATCTTGATTAAATACGGGCTGTTGGAGAGGATCCACCCGCTGCCTGCTCTCAGTATCAGTCACACTTTGCAAACAACAACAGCGTGAAGGCGGCATTTGTTGTGTTCAAAGGTTACGAGTGGCACATTGATCTAAGCATCGTTTCTTTTACATCCTGTCCTCATTGGATGTTGACTCAAGGACACATCTACCCAAAAAGTAAACACTGGCTGTTACCACTGAGCATAGATCAACATCGATTTCTCAGCACGCAGTCAAACGAGTGCGCTTTGCTCCGAGCGTACACCTGTGCTGAAGAATACGACGCTATCAGACGTCTGATAGCGTAGAAGTGTCGGCATGTCGGTGTCGATGTCCTGCTCATCCTGGGCTTAGACCATCCAGACACATGCAGCCTTTACCTCTGTTTCCAACAACTGAACAGCGACAGATCACACCAGAAACAATACAGTAATAGCTGTTGACCTGAAGCAGCTTTTTAGCTTTCTAACGAGCGGGTCCTTGTGTCCCTCCAGAGCTGCGTGTACGCCGAGAACAGGACGTCCATCCAGTGCACCACACCCTCCCTGGCTAAGCTGGCCCTGCAGCCGCCCGTGGTCACCAAGGTGGCGTTCGTCCTGGATGGCTACTCCACAGAGCAGTGGGACCTGATCTACGTCGAAGACCCGCACTTCCAGGACCCGAAGCTCACCTCCAAGGACAACAAGAGCATTGTGGAGCTGAAGGTGGGAGAACTTTTACAGTAAACACTAAAAGAACAGATGGTAAAAGTCTCACAGTGGCTTTGCTGTAACAGTCACTTTGGTGTTTGATGCTGCAGATGTCGGCTGCAGAAACGACAAAGGTCAGGGGCAAAGTGTGGGCTAGACAGAGACCTGATAGATCCAAAGTCTTACTTTAACACCTGCAGAAACAGGTGCAGAAATGCAAGAAGCAACGTTTATGTGCCGTGGCAAATTCAAAAAGCTTCTCACTGCATGAGCGAGAGTGGAACTGAAGCTTGGAAATCAGAGACCAAGGCGCGGAGCCCGAGCCTGAGCAGCACACGACGAAGGTTTGGAAACGGCCGACGTTTGTACGTCTGCCTCCAGAAACCACACGTTCAACACCAACCAAGTCCAGTTTGGAAGGAAACAATACTGAAACAAAAACAGGAAGTGGACTCAGCCCCCAGCCCTGCCTCCCCATCGCAGCTCCACCGCTGCACCGCTCCGTATTCTGATGCCTTGCATTGTTCTGGCCGCTGAGGTCAAAGCTCTTGACATATTAATGCTGCTTTTTAAGCGGCCACTAGTCCCCCAGAGCCTGTTACATGAAAACAATGAAATATTTCCCCTCTTCTTTCCTACATGCTTTTTGTTGGTTGCATGTAGTCGATCCATGGCAGCTGTGCTCAACCACTCGCTGGGGATCCTGGCTATTTTGTTTTTCTTCTTCTTCTTTGCGTTGCTCTCTTTTCCCAGACATGACCTTGGCCCTGATGCTAAATCCACCATCAGCCCAGACGCTATCCCCCCGTCATCCCAGCCTTCTGCCCAGACATACCCCCACTCAGCCTGGGGGGCTGGTACCAGGCCGCGCAGCCAAACGAGCCGCATTTAACGCCATCTGATAACCCTGCCCTGCAGCAGGCTCCAGTAAAGATGAACGCTGGGCTCATTTAGCACCATCTGATAACTCCAGCTTCAACATGGCTGCCAATAACGAACAAATAAAGAATTGTTTACCTCTGAATGACAGCTCTGCATCAAGCTGTTGTCTTTGGCTGGTTTCCCAACGACTATCGCTGCTGATCGCCTCACGACAGACTGAGAAGCGTCTTGTTTGCAGTTATTATAGTAACAGTTTATTTAGACTGAAAAATATTCTTGTCATAAGTACTTTAATAACGTTTCTTTGCAGTGTACACAGTCCAACACGGTCACGCCTACTGCCTGGAAACACACAGATCGTATCGGATGAGCTTGATGACTGTGAAGTGTTTTTCTCGCTGGGTTTGTAGACTGCGTGTTCAGTGTGTGTGTGTGTGTGTGTGTGTGTGTGTGTGTGTGCGCGTGTGTTCAGTATGTGTGTGTGTGTGTGTGTGTGTGTGTGTGTGTGTGTGTGTGTGTGCCTGACAGACAGAGAAAGTGCAGGAACAGGTGTGAGACTCTGCTCTGTGTCAAATTGGAAAATCCCAAGCTGTCACGCAAGGAATGTGATCATTCCCTTCATTGCCTTGTGCCACATTCAAACAAGTGTGTTTATGTGTCTAAATGTGTCTAAAACTGAGACAATCAAACGTCGAGAGCAAGTTCAAAAGTCTGCAACAAATGGAAAAGATTAGAAAGCTGATTCTGACTTTACTAAGCTTCCCGTCAGGCCTCAGAGAGGTTTGCTCGTCTCCGTCTTACACATATCAGCAGCAACAAGCTGGTTTTATGAACAACGACGCACCCTGCCAGGAAACGAGACCTGCTCTCATGTCAGCTCCCTGAGGATATTTCCAAACTCTGCTAAAGCTGCGAAAACGCGGCTCAGGCGTCGTGTCGCTGACGTCCACAGGGCTCCAGGATAAACGGAGCTATATACTCATGTGTCAAACCCTGCAGCCAGCTCTTCCACTTCAGCTCATTGTTGCTGAATAATTGACCTGCGCGTCTGCATCTTTTCTCTCTCATCACGCCTCCCTCTCCCCTGCAGGGCGATCGGATGGACAGAGAGGCGATGAAGTGCCAGGTTCTGACCGTCTCCAACCACAGTTGCGAGACTCTCACTGTGGTGGGAAACACTCTGGAGTGTACGGTTCCCACTGAGCTGCAGGCGGCAACTGCCAAGGAGCTGCAGGTGGAGGTGAGACACGCCTGCACGGCACAAAGACAATTTGCATGTTCGTTTGCATGAGAAGAAGAAAGGCTCCGTTTGGCATCGGAGCTGCATTAGCAGAGTGAGTGTCTGCAGCTGAGCAGCACTGACACAACCAGCTCAAACCCACATGTAACGTGAGTGGGCACATTTCCAGAACAGCAGTGGGTCAGGAGAAACACGCACTCAGTGAATAGTTTGTTCACGTTTTCCCTGCTTGTTGACAGCGTGGAAAAGCTTCGGCGCGTGTTTGAAGTGGTGTCACATCTCTAATTCAGTTCATTTAGTTTTTTTGTTGAGTTTATTTCAGGAGATGGATCTAACGATTTGGGTCTTCGCTGATATTAAAAATAGGGGCCAAAATAAAAGCTATCGGCGCAGTATGTGAACAGGTGATGCATTAATCCCAATACTTTCTGTAGATATGACACTGGATTTAACAGCCACTTATCGTAACCCTAGTTCTCTGAGAACATGAAACTGAGGTTGTTCTCTTGTCTCCTGAACATGTGCACTGAGACACGACAACACAAGGCACAGATTCATGAAGCCACTTCATATGAGCATTCCTGTCTGTGTGTATTATCAAGCTCAGCGAAGGAATTCCTGCAATAAAATGCATCAGAGCATAATATCAGAGCACCTGCTTCTGCAGAGGAAGAGCCTGACTCACCGCATAGCAGTAATAACACAGTGATGATAGACAGACAAAGTATGTGCACACGGGCTCTTCCTGCTGTTTCATGTAACATGGAAGTTAGAATTTAACCCAGTTCTCTTGACTTTTTCTGTTAATAAATGATTCACTTGATTAATCGTAAACATGAATTATATGAAGTCATGGTCGTAACGGGATCGCTCTGTGCTCTGGGAGTTTCATGAGAAGCTCTGCATTCCTTCGGCGTTCCACATCATTTGCAGGACCCTTCAGCAGCTCTCCTGTCCTCGTCCAGTCCCTTAGAAAAAGAATTTATTGCGTGTGTTCAGTGAAAGGGCTCAGCGTCCAGCTGTCTTGTCACTTGGAAGCTAAGTCAACCGTCGTCCGTTGGAGTCGTGGGAAGTGGACGTACAGTACGAAAACGCTAGAGTGCCTCTAATTAATGACGCCGCTGGTAGGAATGGATCAGTGTCTCTTTGACGATATTAAATAATTCATAATACACATTTCTTTAGAAATCATCTTACTGACCTCTAGTGGTTTCACTTCTAAATGTGTTGCTTGATGAACACAGCTTTCGAATGAGGTGTGTGAGGTCTTGTTTTTCATTACAAACCTGGAAAAGAGCAGTTCTGGAAACAAAAACCATCTAGAGAATCAGACTGAAATTGTCTATGTTTGTAATAAATGCCCCACAAAAAGCTGCATTAGTTGAGGGGTGATGGGAGAAATGCGTCACCTTGATACGGGCGAATATTAGATTCTGAGTTTCGGCCTCTGGTGAAACAGCAGCGACGTTCATACCAGACATTATCAGGCTCATCGCTGCTGACTTGTGAACTGGCCTCCGCACGAGGAGCCTTTATCTCTGCAGCACGTCAGCCAATATCCCACAGCTCCTCAACCGCCGTGTGTCCTCCGCCTCAGACGCCCACACAGTCCCCGCAACACAAGCAGAAACCTCGTTTCCACTAGACCTAATAACGGCAGAAGTAATATCGCTGATGTAATCTAGTTCAGACGGTGGCCACAGACTCCACGTGTGAGTGGAGGCTGTTGCTCCCCACATGCTGGGCCTTTAGCAGATGTCAGGGACAGAAGAGGGTGAACTTTGAGCCTGGTCTTGACTGAGCATAACTGTTACTGAGCTTCGCTTCCTTGACTCTGTCACCTTTGCCTCCTTCAGTGGCGGCAGGCGGACTCCATCAGGCACCTGGGCAAGGTGACGCTGGCGCAGGAGCAGGACTACGCAGGCCTCATCGTGGGCTGTGTCTGTGTCAGCTCGCTGCTGCTGATGCTCGGAGGCCTGCTGTTGTGGAGGAGGAACAAACGCATCGACGGTAAGAGTAGACGGTTCAGGCTATGGGGGGTCAAAGGGTCAAACCGGGTCAGTCCACCTCTATGGCTGCATCCCACGCAGAGGCTTTAGCACAGACAGTGACACAGCTTCAGACGAGTTTGTTTATGGAAAAGAAGGAAGGTCTGCATCAAGACAAGACCATAGGTCAGCGTAACGGTAACGAATGCTTTTAATGTCAGTGTGATTGTGACGCATGTGTGTGTGCTGGTGCATGATTTGCCTGGTGGGAGCACAGAAGGGTTGTGTGTGGGCATCGGTGAGTAATTCTCTCTCCTCTCCCCCTCTTCATGCCTTCCCCCTGTTCGTCATCTGTGGCCACTTCCTTCATTTCTCCTCCCACTCTCCGTGTCCCTCCTCATTTCATCCTACATGCTTCTTATCCTCCCACCTCTTTCCCTCTGTCCTTCCATCTCCGTGTCTAGATCTCTCTGAGGTGTGGTATGATGGCCGGGGTCACATCCAGCACCTGGACAGGCTGGCTAACGCCCGGAGCGTCAGCCCCACCAATGAAATGGTTTCCCACGAGTCCGTCGACTATAGAACCACCCTGCTGGAGGGTACGTGAACCAGATAAGCTCACCCCACCTGACTCTCCATCCCATCTACCTGCTTCCCTCCCTGTGGTACATTTTTCTAACTAACCCCTGGAGGAGGTTGAATGTAGGTAAAGACTCTGAAGTTTAATGTTGAAATGTACCGACTGTAGGAATCACCCCCCCAGTGCTCTCACTCCTGACCTGACAAGTATCATGACGTCCTTTTGTTTTAGGAAACCGAAAAGCTGAGCAGCGTAATCTTTTAAAGTCACCTGTGGCTTTGGTTCTATCAGTTCCTGAGGGATCCTGAGGGCATGAGGGGAGCGTCTTGTATTATGATCCAGAAAATTATGGACAAAGCAAGGTTCCTGTAAAAATACCTTGAAAGGTTTCAAATTTGAGAAGGTAGAAACTAATGCTTGTCCTCGGGCAGAGGTTGCGGTGCAGGGTCTCTAGGTAAAAGTCAACTCCAGTGTCTTGTAGGTAAAACTCAGGAGGTTGTGCTCTTAGTTTCTTTACGGCTCTGAAGTGAAATCAGAGATGTTGTTTTTCTTTACAGAGTCAAATTGCTCTCTGTCATTTATAGCCGCCCCTCTTTGATCGCGTAACACAAATTGACCTGTGGAGGCCCCGCTGGTACAGTCACTGACCTTTGACCTCCTCCGTCTCTCTGCGTCTCCAGATCAGGGCACTGACAGGCCCGAGACATGCCGAGCCGTTCCTCCGGTGTACGGAACCAACGGGGAGCTGCTGTCTCCCAGGCTGGGAGCACTGGGTGGGGGAATGGGGATTGGTGCTGGGATGGAGAGTGAGTTGGTGTCACCTTTACTGATGGCTCCTGTCCACATTGACCCATCCTGCCTCCACCCGGACCTGCTGACAGAGGTGCAGAATGTGGTGATCGCGAGGGAACAGCTGCTGCTTCACCTCAACCAGGTCATTGGCAGAGGTCAGTTTCCAAAACCCCGTCTTAACTGCTGCTTATTGGTAAAGTCATGGTAATGTTCAGCAGGGTTTGGGTTAATTTAACAATCAGAACAAGCTGGTGTTTTGTTTTGAATGTTCAACTAGCTGCCAATGGGTAAAATAAAGCTGAACCATTGTGTGTAGATCCAGTCAATGTAATCTGGGAAGTAGCATCGATGCAGAGCTGTGGAATCATTAGGCAAATGATGATGATGCATAAACTACAGATGAATCAACATTAGCTCTAAATAGTTATAAATAACTGCTAAAACCATGGGTTTTCTGTTTAGTGGAGTGATTTTATTGTTACATTATGATAAGTTGTATAAAGAGCTTGTTTACCTCCTTTATTCATCCGCCGCATACTGTGGTGTTTAAGAAGGCAGATCATGCCCCCAGATCGAGTTTAACATCAAGAGGAGCAAGACCCCAAAACCTTCGGTGTCGCAGAAACCAGCGCTCGGTGAATTATCCCCTGAAGAAAGGGTTTTTAAAGTGGTGTACAATGATTTGTTAACAGCTAGGATTCCCAGGGTCCATTGTTGGGCGTCGTAATCCAACACCCTCAGCCATCTGCGTGGACGTGAGAGGGGAACGTCGCGCTCATTTTGTTCTGCACACCTCCTCGTCTGGGGCGAGGCCTCGCGTCTTGGAGAAGACGTATAATTCAATAAAATGCACAATAACTCAGGGCTAATGGCTGGTCTTAATGAAGAAGGGAACACGCCTGGTTACTGGAGAGGGGAGATTGAATGTGAGTGGTCACGGGTGTGAAAAGAGGCAAGAAAGGATCAGATGACAGGAACATTTAGCATTTGATCCAATTCCAATTCAGTTCAGCTTAGTTCATACAGCAGCAAATCACTGAATAAGGTCCGGACCTTAAAGGTGCAACGATCTCTATGAAGCAGCGGCGAGTGACCGTAGAGAGTGTTCTCAGGACCGTGACAGCTTCATCACAGCGCGTTCAGCTGATCCCTGCCGTCTGACCTGTTCGTGTCACGCAGGCCGCCTCGTATATCGTCTTATCCTTTGAGAGCATCTTGCCTGTGTGGGTTCTTTGGCGGGTCTGAACATGAGCTTTGGAGCGAACGGATGCTGAATCGTTGTGACTCACCCTCCGTGTTGTAACCTGCAGGTCACTTTGGTTGTGTTTTTCACGGAACTCTGCTGGAGCCAGACGGGCAGAAGCAACACTGTGCAGTCAAGTCCCTGAACCGTAAGTAGACGTCGCTTCGTTGGTCCTGCTCAGCTCTGTGCACAGCTAAAAGCGAAAGGCAGAGCTGTTTCTAAAACCAGATCACACCTGGAAGCATTAACAGACTTCTGTTACGTCTTCTTATTAAAAGCGTTTCCCCCAGAACAAACTCACACTCACCACAGTCTGTCCTTGCTCAAGCGTATTTACATCCAACCACAATTATTCCATCCTATCTCTGCGCATAACGCAAACTTATCATTCGATATCGTGGCGCATCAGTAGCATCAAGGATCTCATCTCATCAGAGCCCCCACATCCTTTGCTTGGGATGATCATGATGAACGAGCGCCGGCCGGCGAAGACGACATCAGCGTCTCTCTAATCGTGTAACCTGTCAGATGGAAAAGGGAGATTGATGCTGGAACAATATGAGTAAAAGAGTGGGAGCACATCGCCTCGCTCTGCAGGGCCTTCGTCCTCTGGGATTTGAACCTTTTATTAGGTTTGGTGATTTCCAGGGCACCATGTCATTGTTTTGGTTTTATTACATTTGGAACCTTGTGTTAATCAATTTATCCCAATTCAGCCATTTAATCATATTTAATTAATATACATTTCATTACTACTATGAGAAGCCAAATTTAGCCTGTCTAGGGTGGTAGAAACATTCAAACATCCATCTTTGAGAGAGCAATGACGTGATCTTCTTCCCTCACTGAAAGTCAGACGTCATCTCTTTCTGTCACTGGGGTCTAACCTCGGTTTGGAGCCAATCGGTTTTCATCTCTAACCAGATTACAGCAGAGTCCGTGGACACTAAGGCTGGGATTCAATTGGCAAATGGGAACTGGCCGCGGGTCAGGTCTGGGTGAGGGGTGTTCATTCCATCCTGGCTTTTCATCATCGTCCTTATTCCCAGTGATGTCAGAAGAGCAGATTTGCTCTACACTTTCAGCAAATGTCTGGTCTGAGTATTATCCGTCCCAGCCTTCTGCAGCTGTTAGAACTAACCTCTCATTTTCAGGCATCACAGATCTGGAAGAGGTGTCGCAGTTCTTGAAGGAAGGCATCATCATGAAGGACTTCAGCCACCCCAACGTCCTCTCCCTTCTCGGCATCTGCCTGCCGCCAGAGGGCTCGCCGCTGGTGGTGCTGCCCTACATGAAGCACGGCGACCTGCGCAACTTCATCCGCGACGAAGGACACGTAAGAACAGTCGCAGGCTGTGATTTTCTGCAGTCATTGCTCCCAGTCCTCTGACGCTTGTGTCCCCGACAGAATCCCACGGTGAAGGACCTGATGGGCTTTGGGCTGCAGGTGGCCAGAGGGATGGAGTATCTGGCCAGCAAGAAGTTTGTCCACAGAGATCTGGCCGCGAGGAACTGCATGTAAGTTCAAAGAAGAAGAAGAAGAAGCTGTGAGGAGATGCCGCCAACGGAAAATAGATGTGCAGTGGAGACAAAAGCAGTTAGAAACGCTTTCTGGTTTGCTGTTGCAGGCTGGACGAGAGCTACACGGTGAAGGTGGCAGACTTTGGCCTGGCCAGAGACGTCTACGATAAAGAGTATTACAGCGTCCACAACAAGAGTGGAGTGAAGCTGCCGGTCAAATGGATGGCTCTGGAGAGTCTGCAGACACACAAGTTCACCACCAAGTCGGACGTGGTGAGGCCTGTGGTTTTCACCAAATTATGAGTCGCATGACAACAGCGAGCTACGGTTAATGTTGGCGGTTTCCGTCTAGTGGTCGTTCGGTGTGCTGCTGTGGGAGCTGATGACCCGCGGAGCGCCTCCGTATTCTGACGTCAACTCCTTCGACATCACCGTGTTCCTCCTGCAGGGGAGGAGGCTGCTGCAGCCTGAGTTCTGCCCCGACGCTCTGTGAGTTCACAAGGCAAACAGTACACACACGCATGCGTTTCACCTGGACCAGGGTTAGTGAGCGAAACACAGCGACGCTGTCATAAATGAAGACGAGGCTCGGGTTCAGGCTGTCCATCAGCCTCGGCGAGAGTCTGACCCTCTCTCTCGTTTCTTCTTCTTAATTCGGCGCCTTCACAGCCTTTCTGTTGTTTCGCATATTGAAGCGTGGCGGCTCTTTAAGATCACCCATCAATCAGTGCTGAGGTGACCTTTCCTGGTCAGTGTGCGTTTCTCTTTATCAAAATGTCACATCCAGATACAGGAAAGTACGTCATCAGTGCACTAAGCCAATCCATTAGCATCTGTTACACTCTGGCCCAACCGATGCCAGATGTGAGGGTGTTCAGGTGAGGGAGGCCCAAGCTGTATATAAAACAGAGACACCAGGACGTGATGCACGTCTGCAAACATTGATGCTGAGAGTGATGGCGTTCACCGGCAGATACGTTTCAGTCCAGAGTCCCAGACGTAGACGCCAAACTTATCTGGCAGAACAGCTTTTCACTTTGTATACACAAGTCCTGCGAGGGAGGAGTAATTTATAGGAGATTCCTAAGCCATTGAGTGATGATATTAACTATTAATAACTGTTGTAGTATGTGGAACGAGCCCATCTTGATAAGGTTCAGATGGTTTGGCTGAAAGATGATTAATTGTGCCATGGAAAAACTCCAAATGTGGAGAAGAGAGGCAGGAGTCTAAAAAAAGAAATGAAGCGAACATCGTTTCACAACTGAAACGGCAAACAAAGCGTTTGACAGCCAGACTGAGAAATGACTGAAACTAGATGAGAATGAAAGTCAGCATTGAGGGAAAGGAAAACAAAGGAGTCGCGCAGCATGTATGTAAATTCTGTATTTGCTTAAACCAAGCTTTACGTCTGTGGTGCCTGTCTCGGTTTTGACTCCTCTCCTTCCTCCTCCCTCGTCTCAGCTACACGGTGATGATCGAGTGCTGGCATCCGAAGCCGGAGCGTCGGCCTTCTTTCTCCGAGCTGGTGTCGCGCATCTCCGCCATCTTCTCCAGCTTCAGCGGGGAGCACTACGTCCTGCTCAACACCACCTACGTCAACATCGACAAGATGACGCCTTACCCCTCCCTCCTTCCCTCCTCCTCCGCCAACAGTAGCAGCAACGCCTGCTCCTCCTCCTCGTCCGACCCCTTGGCTTCCACATCCCTGCCATCCCCGTCCCTGCTCTTTTGCCACGTGGAGCGGGACTGCTGCACCTGAAAGATGGATGCAGAGGGTAGAACAGCAGGTGGAAGAAGACTCCTGAAGAAGCGGAGGAGGACGGAAGGCAGTGAGGTGAAGAGCCGTTGCACGTACTTGCCAAACACTGGACGCTGGGCAGAAACTGTTTTTGTACATAAATCTGTGACCTTCGACCTTCTCGACCCTCGCTGATCGACGGGGGCCTCCATGAACTGCAGGGCTCGCCTTATTGACGCCCACCAACCTTCCTGACCTTTCATCGACCCAGGGAGCCACAGTCAGCTTCCCTGTGTCCTCTACCGGACCGTTACCAGGCACAGTAGTAGCTCCTCGCAGGTCTGCAGCGGACAAAGCCACCGATGCCAAAGCACCTAAACAAATCACCTGCACCCACACAAAGAGAGCAGATTTAATGTCTGTGCTCTCTTCTGGGTGGCATGTGGCTCAGACCTCTCCTCTGTATATAATGTGAATATTGAGCAAATGGAGTATTGTCATATAATGTAGCTGATTTCACACCTCCGCACATCATGAACTAGACCGAGCGCCACCCTGTGGCTCTGAGACAATGCTCGGACAGATATGCTGCCTCAGGTGAGTCAACCCGAGCAGGATGGAGGCCGGCGATGCCGGGTAATGGGAAGGGCAGCGTAGGTGTGAGGAAAGAAGAAACTGCTGCCTGTGTGCAGTTCACTGGATGCTTTATCGGTGTAATTAGCTTTTGATGTGCTTGTGGAAGAAACTAACTCACTGTGACTCACCTGTGTGGAATCCCTGGTTGTTTCTGGAAGCACCGCAGCTCTGTCAGCTGTGACAACCACCAAGTCGTCATGAAGACATGTAATATTAAAAGACCAGACGTTTGTCTTAGCTCCGTGTGTCGCACTGTTTTTGTCCATTATCAGAAGAATGTCTGCTTTCTCTTTATTTAGAAAATCTGTCCTGAGTCGTCCGTGGTGTGTGTAAAACTAATGATGATTAAATGTAGTGTACCTGACGGAGTGCAGTCATCTACCGTACTAACGATGAACACACACACACACCAATCCAGCAATTATAATAATTATCACCTTTGACCTGTGAAGTGGCCACTTTGTTAGGTACACCACCTAGTTCTGCGTAGCTCCTCTGAGGACAGCAGAGCTCTCTCCACACAGCCGCCGTTCCTGTAAACGGAGGTCACTCGGTTCTTCCGCCGCCAGCTGAGCCGCTGTGTCGTTATTTATCTTTCTGAAAGCCTTCTTTCTTCACACCTGTCTAAACCTGTTGCACAGTACTGTATTTCTGCAGCACTTCATGAATTCAGGGCTTCATTGATCGGGGATGGGGGCTTGGTGTAAGAAGGGAGCTTCATGGTGAGGGTGGAGGCCTTGAGAGAGGGGAGCAAGCTTGACTTCAGGGGGTTTATTTACAATGTGAGGGAGGGAGAGAGCGAGTTGCTCCACCTTCTTCTCTCCCTCAATGTGGAGGGAGGGAGGGAAGGAGAGGGGGAGGAGAGGGGGGATCACAGGACCTCTTCCTGCGGGTCTTTCCTGGAATCCCTGACCTGGAAGGGATCCAGGAGGCATCCAGACCTGATGCCGAGCCGTCAGCAAACCCTAACTCCACCCTAACCCCAACGCTCCCCTCCACGTGGAGGAGCCGCGGCCTGTTCTTTTGGTCGTGAATCAAAGGTCACGACCTTAGAGAGAAGGAACGTAGCTCGACGGGTGAACCGAGAGCTTTGCCCTTTGGCTCGGCTCCTCCTTCACCGTCCGTCGGTCTAGCGCTCGTTCTCTCGCTGGTGAACGAGACCAAAAGATGCTTCGCTCCTCCACTCGGAGCAGGAAGCGTCTCTAACAACAACTAGCCGCCGTTTCCGGTCGGGACGATGGCCTCAGACCTGGAGGAGCGATTCTCACACCAGCGGCAAACCCAGCAAAGGACGAATCGTTCCCCATTCAAAGCCAGTGTCCTCACTGTGGTGAAATACTGGACAGTGTGTTGAATCCTTTCACTCTTTACCCTGTGAGACGTCCTGTAGGAGCTGGAGGATGTCAACCGAGCTTGTTTTCAGTGGACTGGCCGTTCTCTCTCCACCCGCAGATCGTATCTTCCACATGGCAGCAACAGCTGCAGCTTGACTTCATATTGTTTGAGGACTTGTTCCTTTGAAAACAGGGGCTGCTGCTCTTTCCCAATTAAGGCTCAATCAAAATATTATGAACAAGATTTACAAGGAAATTAAAACAGTCAGCTCATCTAACTGAAGAATTATTATCATCACTGAAGCGCTGAAAGATCAAGCTGACATATAGTCCAGCAGTCAGAGGCTTGAGCCTTTGCGTTTTCCTTCTCCATCCATGTGTTTCCAGCGGATGAACTGCTCTCTCTGTCAGACTCCTTCTTACCTCAGACTCTTCATCAACAGCTGCCCTCAACCACTCCAACATGAGTTTCTTCTTATCGTTTTCAACAGCTGTGTGAGACTTTGTGATTTTATTTATATGCCTAAGAACCGATTCTCCTTCAAACCGTCATTATCACAGCTCAATTTAATGTAAAAGGATAAACTTGATGTCCCCGCCTGCTTTTCAACAGAACTACTCCACAATCACTCACACAAAAATGTAATCGCTGAAAGGAGCGATAATCAGGGCTGGGAGTACGGCCGTACCAAGGGATTCCAGGGGAGCGATCGCAGCCAGGCTGGCGTTGAAAGCCAGTGTCTGTGGCTTTGTGGGGCACCAACGTCCCACAAAGGGCTGAGGCGTCGTTAGCTTTCACTAAAATACTCTGCTCCTCCAGCTGCATGCTCACAACCTGAGCAATACCACATAAACATACGGTATGACAAACCAAAGGCAACATGTTGATTTGAGGCTGAAACACAATATATTAATGCTTGAATGTCATTCTGTTGCAATAAGGTTGGGATATGACAAATGGATCAACTTCTACTTTCCCTCACCAGCAGCGATTTTGTCCACTGGGAGCCACAAATGTCTGCACAATCTTTTGTCCCGTCAATTTACTGCAGTTGTGAGTTTTTTCTCAGGATGCAAATGTGAATACATTGCTCCGGTGGGTTGCTACAGGAAAAGTAAGTTAGGGTTCATCCTCTGAACAACAACCCTCATGATCTTGTTAAGTTATAAAAACTCTAATTTTGTCAACTGAAGGCAGACTCCACCAGATAATGTCATGAAGTGTGAACACACAGAATCAGTCGTCCCCATGGCGACGCCTCCTCGGACCTTGATGCGCTGCCAAGGAGACATTTCTCACACTGACACTGATGGCGGCAGAACAAAGAGACAAACTGGCACCGGCGCTGGTGTAACCAAAATGATCCTGGCACACAAGACTCACACTGCCTTTACACCATTGTCTCCTCATTTCAGCGTCTTCTGGGCTGAGACCAGTGTATCAAGTATCGGAGGTGACTAACTAGTGGCTTGTGCCGAGTCACGCAGCCGGCCCCCGTTTCACGAGCTCCCTTTGGTCCCTGGAGGTGATGAGTAGCTCCGATGTCGACACAATGGCTGCACTGCAGGCCATTCAAGTTGCAGGCAGATTATAGGGCTTTTAAAAATTCCCTGCTTGAGCCTCTAGCGTGCCCCAGCATCCCGAATCTGAAACTGCACTATTATTTAGCCACTTGTGCTGATGGTGGGGCCTCGCTGGGACGGGAGATAAAGACCCTGCGATCATTTTGGGCTCCATCAATCATAATTTAATTATCTAAGCCACACAAAAGGCACAAAGAGCCAGAAAAGGCAGCTTTTATTGGATTTACTCTGAAATCAAATGAAAATAGCAAACATGCAAAACAGTTCAACTCAGCAAATGAGAGGGAAACAGCAATGAAAAGGAAAATAGCACGACTGGAGAAACATAATTATAGATGCAGTAATGGCAGTAATAATATATTAGAGGACTCTATTGTTGGCTCGACAGATAAAAGAGCAGGTAAAGAACGGACCGGCTTGGTGTGGGACAGATTACTAACGCTCGTCTCACTGCTCTCGCTCTGTGGAGTCATGTCATACAATGGAAGGATGAGCACTGACGCGACTGCTCCTACGCTGTTGGCATCGTGTGAATACGAGTGTTTTCAAAGACAGATGAATCACAGACAAAGACCTATTAGCCATGAGGCAGCACTTCACGAGCTGCCTACTAACGAACCTGTGCGCAACGACTCCTTTGTAAGAACGACAGGTATCTGAACAGAAAAGTTCCGGTTTCGCTGCAGGTGTTGTAGCGACACCACAGACGGTGGAGGGTGTGAAACAGCATCAGCTCTAATTCAAAACAACAAAATCAAACGAATGTCTACTCGCTGAGCTAATCTACGTACTACTACTACTTAACTTTAACATTTGAACTCTAGCAGCAATAAAACACATCAGTGAGTCTCACTAACTGTCTGTAATGATGAATTACTAGACAACAGGGTGGGAGGTGGGTTTGTGTTTACCAGTACATGTAAAATGACGTGGAAGGAGAAACGTTAATACAATGTGTTGAGGAATTAGCCGTGAGCAGAACCTCAAACAGAATCGAATCAGCCAGGCTTCCTTCCCACCAGTGATAATATTCAGCCGCGTGTCTCCGTGTGACTGTTTGCATTAAGTATCAGGTTACATGTTCTCTTTTTCGACAGGAATGAGTCAGATGCTGAAACTGATCTTGTTTGCTTCACAGGAGGAGAAATCTGCAGGAAATCTCAGTCAAAAAATAATCTTAGCTCGCCACCTAGTGGTCAGATCTGTGCTGGGCTTTGGGCGATTGCTTCTCCTAAGGATGGAAGAGAAAGACTTTCATTGAAAGGCATTTTGTTGATTATTGCTATGTCACATTCCTCTCAAAATAGTGTTTGACGTCTTTTGTGTAGTCCTTGGTCATGAATCCATATAATCTCACCTGTGAACAACAGAAGGTGGAGAGAAGCAATTGAAGATCACTAATGTAAACGTCAACGCTTGGTGATGTGTGGACAAGTTGAAGTAGTTGCTGTGACCGTTGGTGGGTCTGACTGAATGTTAAGCATTTAGACGCTCAGACTCTCAGACCTGTCGCCACTGGAAACAGACGCTCGCTCAGTTTTGTATCGATAAGACAACGTGCACTGAAACCTGAGTTGCTGTGAGAGTTCGTCTCTGTCGCATTGACTGCATTTGCAGGTTTAATCCGTGTTTTTGAGTTATTCCTAAATATATTATAAAAAATCGTCATTGGTTCAAATAGAACGTCTGAAGACAGACAGAAGTGTGGGACTGGTTTTAGACTCAGGCTTAACTTCATTTACAATTTTCCCTTTTTCCGTTGTCAACTTCAAAACACATTGAACTTTACTGAACTTACTGTTACTTACGGTTTTGAAGAAAATGCAGCCAGTTCAAAATGCTCTGATCCAGGGCTAAACTAGCTATAGTCAGAAAAGCAGCACAGCATCACTGATGCACCAACAGTGAAAGGACCCACGTTGGGCAGGTATCTGACCTGGTGCCGAACGCGGCAGCGGCTCTCGTCTACATATACAAACATCACAGCGATGGTGAAGAAATGACGTGACCCCGCTGAGATTTGTTAACTTGTCTGTGCGTTGAAATCACAGGTCAAATAGGGTTTGATCAAGTGTTTAACGGGACTTTAACCTCATTAATTCTACTGACTGGTGTCTGCTTGCTTTTCTAATTTAATGCTGCTCTTGAAATGAGGACGTAAATACGTGGCATAAGTCAATGTTGGCTCCATGTCTCTGGACAGGAAGGACGCGGTGGGTGTAGATTAATGGCATTAGTGAGGGACCGTCGCCTGTGGACTGGATGAGGCAGCAGCGGCCCGTTCTCCTGTGAGGAGACCCTGCAGCCCGTTCAGATCCCTCTTCCCCTCAGGAGGCCGAACAGGTGCAGGTCAACAGCAGGTCCAGAGCTGGAGGCCTCACAGGAAACGTGCGCTCACTGACGCTCACTCCTACGTAAACGTCTACGCCCTTGTTGTCATGACGTCATGTGACAGCCGTCTCCCAGGAGGGAGCGAGGGCGTGGCTTGCTGACGCATTGCGGCTCCCTCCCCTGCGCGTAAGCGTACGAGTGTGTACTCACGCGCACGCGGCAGCCGCTGCCGCTCACCCAGCAGCTGCGGCAGCGTCAGCGTCAGTCGCGTGGACTTCAGGCGGAGCTGAAGCGTCCGGGACGGGCTGCGCGGCGATGCGGCGCACGTAGACTCGGCTCCTGCTGGTGTCAAGCTCGAAACGCTGGGGCTTTGTGTGTGTTGTGAAATGGCGGCGCTGACATCGAGGTGAGCAGCCTCCGTCTGCGCACTTCCTTCCAGGGCCTGCAGCCAGCGAAGATCCAGCCGCTTGCGCTTCTGCTCCGGAGCCTTGAGGCGCCATGACCACCGGGCAGGATGAGAGCTCGGTCCGCGTGGCCCTGAGGTGAGTCACTAACAGTTCTTCGCATTCTGCGCAGCCAGGCCCGAACCGGCCGGTGCCGCGGGTCTGCCGAACACCTGCGGGTCCATACACGATCAGGCGCGCGACCCTCTGCTCGGGACGCGTTTGTGGTTCTTTGTGGTTCGCCTCCCACCGGGCTTCCCACACTGCAGTGCGCTGGATGCTGATCTTATCTGGGGCAGAAAGCATCGGTCCCGCGGCACAGGTGCAGACGGACGCCAGGGCATCTCCTGCCCCGGTGGCATCTCTGGGCGGAGCGGAGACGACCAGCCTGCGTCTCCAGGCCTGGTCCGGCCTGCGAGCCTCCCGCAGAGCAGTTAATCGATGAAAGCAGCTCCGCTGTCAGCCAAGTGTCAGGGGCAGGACAGATTAGAGTCCGCTTCATTCCGTGCGGACCGGGGCTGAATCAGGCTCCTTTCAGGCTCCTTTCCCTCTTTGTGTGTCTGGTGAGCTGGCACAGTGGCCGCGGCTTATTCCAGTCTGTCGGTCAAGCGCATGAAGAATCAGAATTTCTTCATGGCCGCTCTTGCGTCCTGTTCCCTCGTTGTGTGTGTCTGCCCGGAGCTTCCTGGATTCACGTTGTGTGGTTGTCTGCAGGTGGAATTGTTTAGGAGGAGTGAACCCGCTGGCACCGCACTGTGGTGTCCTCACACTGACCGTGGGCAACCGGCTCCAGGAGAAGGATTTATTTGTTCTCTCCTCACATAGAGCAGTTGCTCAACCAGTTATGGCCCCAAACTAAAAACTCACAAAAACACGGATTTGTCCAAACCGGTTAAAAGCATGTGTTTAAAATGATTCCAGAAAATGCAAATTGCAGCATGTGGTGGTTCCAGGAACTAAAATTACAGCTGCAGTGAAACCATATGTGAAACCAGTTCTTTATTCTAAAAATCGCAGTTGGTCTCATTCAACCTAAATCCACTGTAGGCTTCTATGGGTTTGCAGCGGCATGTTTTAACTGCTAGCAACTGTTCACAAGTCTCACCGTGCATGTGCACAGCCTTTGTACATTGGGTGTGACAGCCCCCAGATATTTGGTGTGTCCTCTCCACCCAGGAGCGGCCTGACGAGAACGTAAGGGGGGAAAGTGCCGAGATCAGCGCCTCCAGTCTTTTTAATGGGTTCAGACCTTGGCTTTCCTCAACTCAGAGCGTTAGGAGGGCGCTGGGTAAGAGCGAGAGCTACAGCCTGTGCAGCGCGCTGTACTTTAATCTGCCTGTTTGCACAGTAACCTGAAATGGCTGCTGTGTGTTTGGGGCTTGTTGGGCCTGCTAGCTGAGGAAATGACCACGTCTGTGTCAACGTGGTGTCATGTGAGCCCATCACAGGCGGAGCGAGCGACGGGCGCGTTGGTTTCTGCTGTAACAGCCCAGCGGGCTGCAGTTTAGCTGCTGTGGTCTGGCTCATTAACTTCCACAGCAGGAACCAGGCTGCAGAAACAAAAGACACCGTCATAAGCCTTCACGCTCGTTTATCTGTTCCCCTGTACAGGCTTGAGGCTTCTGATGCCAAGCTGATGTTTGTAACAAGGATGATAAGGACATTAAACATGCCCCTAAATCTCCTAAGGCTTAAGTCACAGGCTGCTTTAATAGAACGAGGTGGAGGTGGAGGTGGAGGAGGAGGAGGAGGAGGAGGAGGAGGAGGAGGAGGAGGGTGCAGCTCACAGGCATTGGGAGGCGAAGCCTGTTAAAACAAGCTGCCAGGCCTCGGTTCAGTCAAGGTGCCGACAGACGCAAATCAGTCGTAGCGTCCTGACTTCTTTGTGAAAGCCTGACTCTCTGTCCAGTTTCCACTTGTACAGAGACTTTTCTAACAGTTCAGTAATTCTGTGCAAAGCCGCCAGTAGAGGTTTGGCAGAGGAGCAGCAGGAGCTCAGATACGGGATGTTTGGATGTGCGTTGGTCGCCCGTGGCAGCACCGAGCAAACACAAAAGCCCCAAGAGGGTCTAAAGCCTCTTCAGGCCACGCTGAGCCGGGCCTCGCTGAGCCGGGCCTCGCTGAGCCGGGCCACGCTGAGCCGGGCCACGCTGAGCCGGGCCACGCTGAGCCGGGCCACGCTGAGCCGGGCCACGCTGAGCCGGGCCACGCTGAGCCGGGCCCTGCTGAGCCGGGCCCTGCTGAGCCGGGCCCTGCTGAGCCGGGCCCTGCTGAGCCGGGCCCTGCTGAGCCGGGCCCTGCTGAGCCACTTCGCGTCTCGTTGGTGATTTCCTCCAGCGTAACTTAAAGACGCGACTAGACCAGTTAACTAATCGGTTAATTTCAGAGAATTACAGTTTGCAGTAAATCCAGTAGAATAAAATACCCTCATACAAACATTAAGAGAAGAAACAGGAGACTGAACAAAATGTAGGATCCCTGGAAGTAAAAATACAAAAATCCGCTTCAGCCTAAACAGAAGGTTATTTAATTCTGGATTTCTCTCTCATTCCCACGTCTGCTCTGATGCACAGAAAAGTTGCCATGATTTAGTTTATTTTGTGTCCAGCGTCGTAACGGAAGCAGCCTCAGGTTCAGCCTGTCATGGAGTCGCTCTGCGCCCTGAAGGGACCTCGGCCTGTGCTCCGCTCCACGTGCTGCCCGTCTCCCTAAGCGTTAGTTACCCAGACGGAAGCTATGAATAACACCTAACTAAACGGGTCCGACTCTGCTCTGGAACGTAACCTGCTAACGACATTCAGCTCATTCTTTTATACACATTGGGTTCACGTCTGCAGGTGTAAGTTGCCATAGCAACCGTTATCTCCTTTCTTCTATTGAGCTGTTAGGGGTCTAGTCCGTCTCCTGGTCGTTCTGGTTCTAGTGGACAAGCTTAAAGATGTGACCTGAACCTTTTTCAAATATTTTATGAACTAAATAAGTGAAAGAAATTCTCACTCTGGCCTGTTATCACGCGCCGAGTCTCCAATCAAACTGTCTGACCCGCTTCCAAGTAACTCACCGCTCGGATGTGGCCCAGATACGTTTCCTGGCCTTCCCGACCTCTTTCTAGACAGAGATGCCACCGACCATAGGCTACACTTAAACTCGACTCTCCCCCCAAAATAGACTCCAGACATGGCTGGAAGACCTCGGTTATCTTTATCACAGCCTCTGAGGAGTCAGCGCATTTCTGCAAACGCACACAGAGGCCTGAAGAGGAGCCATGTGGGCAGGTTTATGAGCAGCGACGAGCTTCCTCCCCATGTAGCACTTAGGAAAAAAGTGAATTGGCTGTAATTACAGAGGAGCTTCCAGCACACACCACGCCGAGCTGCTGGCCCTCCTGCAGGCTTTGTCTCCTTCGGCTGCTCTTTAGGCTCCTTTCTACCATGTTTAGGTAACGCAACTCTGCTAAGTCTTCTCTCTGTAGGGATCGAGTACAAAGGAGTAGATGAAGCCTAAATTTGGGTCTGCTGCCACAAATAGGATGTGGCTGTAATTTGACATCTAGTGTCAAACGGCAGCAGAACAGATACGAATAGCTGTAGACGGATGCTCCTCTTTGAACGAGGCCATCGGTACATCACACGTCACCCTCCTGATTTAGAAGCTACGTGTTCAAACTGCAACTATCCCAGTTTATTAGATGCGTGGTTGATAATTGAAATGTTATGGGCTAATGTACCAACGAAAGCCACCGGCTCATCTGAGGTTTCTCCTGCAGCTGATGGTGAAGCGTTGGTGCTTTGGTGACATCATCGGACGGTTCTGCTGCTAAAACGCAGGCGTAGACGAACCTCTGCTGAAGGCGCGTGCTGGCTTCGTAGCAGCTGTCTGGATCTGCATATTCACCAGCTCAGTTATTGGTGCTGCAGGTGTGAGCACTTGTTGTGCGTCGGCGTTGATTGGCCCCCTGCTGCCAAATGATCGTGTTCAAAGTATCTGACGGAGGTGGAAGCGGTTAATGAAGCTTCCACTCGATCCCCGCGTGCGTTTGTCGAAGCTATTGTCTGCTCTGCCGGCTGCACGTTGCATCAGGTGACGTGACGCATTTAGCTTTTGTGTCGCTGGCCTGGTCGACACACAGACAGGACTGTTGTGTCAGTACCACAGGGTTGAATGGGAGAGTAGAGGAACTTCATTAACTAATCAGTCAAATGTTGCGTTTTATGGGTCCCAGGCTGATGTTTGAAACGAGAAAACCCTCTGACTTCAACAGAATGAATGCAGAGGATGAATTGCTGATGCTCGCTAGCTGTTGTTTTTAGGCTCTGATGCCGTTCTGAGACACTTGGCCTTAGTGCCAGGACACATCACTGTGTACAGCATCAGCTCATTTGTGCCAGATGAGCCGCAGTTAATTAAACACCTCTAGAGTGTTTCCACTCCTGAAAAGGATGCGTCGTTCCTAGACCACAAATAAAGCCTGTTCACCAGCAGAGACTTCACCAAGAGCTGATGATGTTCATGCACAGCAGGTGCTGTTTGGACACAGCTGTGACCAGATAACGGGGCTTTAATCAACACGGGCGATACGCGGCCTGTTTGGTAGAATGTGAAGGTGTGTCATGAGAGGAATAACTGGGCCATGTTGGGTCGTGACCCTGGCCTGTCGTCCGGGTTTACCGCTGCGTGTTGACAGCTACAGATCCCTGCGCCGACGCTGCTCTGGTCTGCTCCCTGACCTCCGACCTGCAGGAAGCAGTAAAGCCGTTATCAGCGTGCGGCACAGCCTCCTTTGTTTTTAAAAGCGTGTTTTCCAAGAGGCTGTCAAGCTCCGGGATCAGCGGGACATGCATCAGAATCCAAAGGTTTATAAGCCAAACATGAACCGATAACGGGGTCGGCCTGTAAATCCAAGGCAGCGCTGACGGAGGCCTGGCTGCGTGTGTGGGTCTGGGTTGTGCAGGCTCGTTTGTTTGTTTTGTCATAAATTGACTCTTCCTGTGATTCAGAAATGAGTCCGACCCACGTGGGCTATAAATAAATCAGGTTTCATTCAATCAGCTCCATTACCGAGCTTTAAAAACCTTCTGTCATGTTTTATTGACATAAAAACAAAACATTAATCTGTTTTCATTCGTTTTGATTAACGTGTCATATCCTGAATATGAGACCTAACACTCTTAGAGGTGGCACTTGAGAGGCACAGTACATGATCAACACGTGAGTCGCAGCACTGGGAAACGCTGTGGACTTTCAGCCGGGCAGGGAATTATCTTTGTCCTGAAGCCTCGGACGAGCGACAGGATGCTGAGCGAGCCGCTGTGTCTGCTTGGCATCCTTCAGTCGGCCAGACCGGCATCACGTCCCCGCTCAGAACGGATTACGACTTTAATTCTGTGCTTCCGCGACCGGTCATCGTGGCAACCGCATCCTTCGTATCACGCACGGTACAGGATGTTTCAGCGCAGACGCGAAGGCCTGAAACGCAACGTGTGTCTAATTAAAGCGGGCGCTGCTCGCGGCCCTTTGTCTGCTGCTGTAGGTGGTCCTGTCTGGCTGAATGTGCAGCGCGTGAAACCACAGCCACAGGGTTTCTGGACTAAAATCTACCTCTTTGAAGCTTTTCCTCAAATAGAACCAGCAGAAGTGCTTTGTCATGTTTTTACACAGTGACGTTTGCTTTAGTTTGGTAGCCTATAATAGATATAGATATGATTTCAAAGGGCTTTAATCATTTCTCTTGGGTGTTTCTTAGATCTATTGTTTCAGATGGGTTTGTCATTTTAAGGTAATGCTGCAGACAAAAGCTAAATGTTCTTGTCGTTTGCGGCCGGGCTGACTGGTTTTGAACTGAACCACCCCACCGCTGTTGCACGTGATGTGTTGTTAATGATTTTTCAGCTGAGGCCTTGGAGCAGATCACCTGCCCTGTTAAAGCGACTACCACCAGCCTGCGGTGACTGGAAACCTGCCAAGTGACAAAGACGCAGAAACGCTTTCTCTCCCGTGGCCTCTTCTTTCGTTCTGTTGTGCAGGTTTAATTGTCTCGTCTGTGGAGGAGAGTTGGCAGCTGCCGTACTCTCTGGTCTGCATCAGCTTAGCGTCAGTGAGTTTTTAACAATTCAGCAAAATCCATTTTCATTTTAAGCGACGGTTTGGTTAATGCCTTGGTACTTATAGCTTGTAAGTTGGGTCAAAGCTGAGCTACACTCAACAATAGGATCGAACTACAGCATCAGGTTTCGACAGTTAATCTGGTAAAACAGTAGCAACTAATTTAGCTGTTTTCTATTTAACATTCTTCATTGCTGCAAATCAAAGGGCGTCCGTCCCTCAGTCACGCGCGGCGCCATTAGTGATTTATTGGTGGTGCGAGGAGGCGCTTTGACAGGGCTGGGTGTGTTGGGAGGTGGCAGCAGGTTTGGGCCCGTCTCCACAGCCCAGAAACAGGCTGTGGAGCTGAAATGAAAGCGAATCCTGCGAAATGAAAACAGTGAACGGGAAGCTGTGACGCGTCTGCACCAGTAACAACCTGATGAAGACTATTTTACTACTTCAGGACACTTTTTTGCACAAAACTCAACAGTAACAAGATGCTCTTTGCATTTCTTACGTAGTGTTTTTGTTTGGCCTCCGTCTCCGTCTCCGTCCTGTGTGGACTCACAGTAGAACCACCTGCTATAACTGACTCCAGCATCCACTGTGACCTCAGTAGTAAACAGTAGAATCATCACCTTTCTGACAGCCTCCACTGAGAAAATGGAGGAGGTATAACCCAGTAAAAGTGGAATTAGATGGTGCAGGTGTGAGTGTAGGCAGCTCAGGTGGCGTCGCCACGTAGCTGCTTACACACCCAGCTAGTGAGTTAAAGAGGCCTGTGTCACTGGAAGGGATTCGAGTTATGTGCCGCTCCACAGTGTAACTGGTCATGGAAGCTTATTGATTTCTTGACTGGGATCGTGTCGGTGGTGAGGTACGGCAGCACCGTGGGATCCAGACGATGGAGCACGGGCTCTGAGGACTGAGGAGCTTTGTTCTGTTCTTGGGCTTTTGTGTTCTGTGCTGTATGGATTTTCTGGGTATCACATGTAGAGCAGCTGCTCGGGCTCATACCTGCTCAGCACAGCTGCCTTGTTCCAGATTTTCCCAGTTATATAAGATTCGCACACTTCTTGAGATTTGTGCCCAAATTCCCCATTTTTGTTTCTAAGCAACACACACACACACACATTTGTATCACAAATACTTAGCTGTGCTAAAAAATGACCCCAGAGATGGTTGATGATGGTGATGGTTGATCCTAAGGTAACGTCTGGATCTCTTGCCCTGTTGTTCGCGGACACGTCACGACCTCCCTCCTCCTTGGCTTCAGCGCTGGGGACACCGGAGTGTCACACAGATGGACACAATAACTGCACTGTACTCCGCTCACAGCATTGTTCTCCCCGATCTCTGAGGCACAATGAGGCCCTTTATCCAGACGGGACCCGGAGACCGGCGCCTCCACTGCCAGGCGCTGTTCTTCCAACGTTGTTTGTGAGGCGAGGTTGTTTAAAGCGGTGCAGGGATCTTTCTGATTCCTGGAAGGTGACCTCAACCTCTGACATGTTAATGAACAGTTCAGCAGGTTTCAGTTCAGTCAGTTTTCCAACAGACTCAGCAAACTGCTCAGTATCTTGTTTTCTTGACTTTACAGTTTTTACAGTTCGTTTTTTAATTATCTCTTAAATAAAAATGTTTTTCTTTTGCTCTTGTTTGCCAGAGGCCCGCAGCTCAATGTGCCACAGTGTCTTTAAAAATGTAAATCACATAAGTTACATTAAACTGCAGTGTAGAAACCTGAAGGACGAGGGTTCGTAGTGAAATACTTCTACTTTGTGTCTTTAAGCTGTGGTTGAGGTGACGTTACTATTCCCTGGCTTCTGCAGGGTTCGTCCTCAGTTGGCCCGGGAGAAGATCGAAGGATGCCACATCTGTACGTACGTGATGCCCGGGGAGCCGCAGGTGATCCTGGGGAAAGACAAGGCGTTCACCTACGACTACGTGTTCGACATGGACTCGCAGCAGGACGCCATCTACACCACCTGCACGGAGAAGCTGATAGAGGGTTGTTTCGAAGGTTACAACGCCACCGTGTTTGCATACGGACAGGCAAGACTGCTTTCGTTGTGGGATTTGAACCTCGAGCTAAAAGCAGGAAGCGTCTCAGCTTCACATTTACCACATATGAAAGCGTTTGTATCAGGTCTCTGAGAAATATGGTAAGAAGCTGCGTGAAGTGCGCTTCCTTAAAAACCCAGGAGTTATCGTTACAGTTAAGGAGGGAAATAGGTTTCAAATTGATTCCAGGCTGATATTAATCACTAGAGGGTTCAAGAAACGTGAGATCTGAAAAAGATGAAGATCACATTTGACAAATTTAAATAAAAACCAGGATTATTGTAAACGTTAAGTAATAATTAGAGTGAGTTCATAATGATAAGACATTATGCTCTCAGGCTGGTTTGAGTTTCCACATTTTCCCACCGGAGTTTTGTTTGTTCATTCATTAACTTTTGTGGCCATATACATATGAAAGTGAAACCTGGGCCTCCTAATCCCCTAATCATAAAGTTCTTACGGGGCCCAGAGAAATTGGTGTTTTCCCTGCACGCACACTGGGCTGTGCCCGTTTATTAGTGGTGTCACACCAACACACAAGTCACGGGATCCACTTCACTGGCAGCGAGGCTGTGAAGCAAAACATACAAAGCTCTTAAACCCGAAGCACAAGACGAGTCACAGCTCAGGCCAAAACCAGAGTGAAGCGATTGTTATAACGTATGGTATCGAGCATAACAACCCAGCAAACACCAGCGTGAAAGACGAAGCTCGTCTCCGTCCTTCAGTCCACACACAGTAGCCAATTAAAGCATATTTAGCAGAATGGATTCATGCATTTGCAATTTTACATTTACACTTGTCCTCCTCCTATTTCCCGTCACTTTGTTCACCACATGGAAACATTTGGTCTCCCATAGATTCCTTCCCCCATCTAGGTTGCTGTGGCAACGGAGCTCCTGCTGCATCGCTTGCAGGATCCACAGTAAAGCCTAGTTTTTGGTTTCATCACCAACCTGGCCTACTTGTGGAAGCCCAGAGCTCAGACATCGCTTGTTTTGGCCTGGATGAACAGGATCCAATCTAGATTTAGACTGACCCACTCGGCTGCGTCACAAGAACTGAGCACCGCTGGGTTACAGATGCAAACAGGACACGAAGCTCATCTGATCCATTGCCACATATCCACCTCCACTCCATTTACAGATTCATATGGCAGCTGTTCATAATGTGTCATTTACGTGTCAATTGTTGTGCAGACGGGTTCAGGGAAGACCTACACCATGGGGACAGGCTTCGACGTCAACATTGCAGAGGAGGAGCTGGGCATCATCCCCCGAGCCGTCCACCACCTCTTCAAGGGCATCGAGGAGCGTCGTCAGGCTGCTCAGGAGCGGGGGCGCCCCGTACCGGAGTTCAAGATCAACGCCCAGTTCCTCGAGGTGCGCGCTCACGTCATTATGTCATAAATGATGACATCCAAATCGAACCATCAGCACAGGCTTTAATGAGAGGCCACGTCTGGCAGTCTGCATGATTTAAATGAGTCGGTGTCTGGAAGTTGAAGCAGAGACGGTGTAGATTTATTAAGTAACCACAAACCGCAGCTTCAGTTTAATTCATATTGATGGATGTGCCTTGTTTCAAAACATCTTCTCGTGTGATTTTCTCAGCTTTATCACGAGGAAGTTCTGGACTTGTTTGATTCTGCCCGCGACATGAAGCAGAAATCTCATATCAAGATCCACGAGGATGCCAACGGAGGAATCTACACAGTGGGAGTGACCACACGCACCGTGTCCTCTGAGGCTGAGGTGACGGCTCCGTCCAAACAGCTCAAACTTTAGGCTCACGGCCAGCTGTCTCCTGACCGAACCTGTCTCCTCCTCCAGATGATGCAGTGCCTGAAGCTCGGCGCTCTGTCTCGCACCACGGCCAGCACTCAGATGAACGTCCAGAGCTCTCGATCCCACGCCATCTTCACCATCCACCTGTGCCAAGTCCGCGTTTGTGCCTCTGACAATGTGAGTACGGGGCAAACGAAAGCAGACTCAGCCTCTGGGTGAAGACGGATGTAACACACTGCACATCTACGCCTGAAACCTAATTAAGAACATTAGTAGCATTGTTCATCTTAAATATTCTCAGTCACAGTGAACATTTCGCAATAGATGAATCCTGTTCTGTTTTAAAAGTAGCTGTTTTCATATGTTGACGTGATGAAGATGAACTAATGAAATGCTGTGTCCCTGTTGTTCAGCAAGACAATGAGACTGATAACCGAGTGGCCAACGGAAACTCTGAGGTGGACGAGTACGAGACGCTGACAGCCAAGTTTCACTTTGTGGACCTGGCTGGTTCTGAGAGGCTGAAAAGAACTGGAGCGACGGGCGATCGAGCCAAAGAGGGCATTTCCATCAACTGTGGACTGGTGAGCTACAGCCTCCTCCTCCAGAGAGTTGTGCTGCCACCTAGTGGCTGACGTCTGGACCCGCTGCACCAACTTCATCCCGTCATTAAGACAGAAACATTGTTCCTGAATGTTTACTAGTAATAGTTGAGAGGTTTTACTTGAAATGAAGTTCAATCTAAATCGTGGTACGTGGGTGTTGTATAGAAAGGTTCTGCTGCTCCGTTCTGGGTCAGCCTGACGCGCTTTCTTCTTTTCCCCGTCTCTCGTGCTGTAGCTCGCTCTGGGGAACGTAATCAGCGCTTTGGGAGACCGGAGCAAGCGGGCGTCACATGTGCCTTACAGAGACTCCAAACTGACCCGACTTCTACAGGACTCGTTAGGAGGAAACAGGTTGGCGTAGAGAAGAGGCAGCGTCTCTGCTGCTTGTCGTAGTAGTCATCTGGAATCAGGGCGATGTTTGTTTGGGGAATCTTCAGATATTTGGGTAAAGCAGTGAACCGCTGTAACCTCTGTTGTCTCTGAACGTCTAGAGCTCCAGGCGTTCTTTAAAAAGGCCTCAATTAACCTAAGTGTAAACAATGATGTCAATTTACCCACCACAGAGAAGATTTCACCAGCTTGTCCTATCTTTTTACAAACTGCACATGGGAACAGGCTGCAGACTGGGAAAGCAACAGATGTAAAGGACCAGTCATTACAACATTCGCCATGGCCTGAAGTTTAAATCCACTGTGTGCACACAGCTAGGAGAGAAACTGATTGTAATAAATGTCTGTCCCTTTCTTATCTAAGCCAAACCGTGATGATTGCATGCATCAGCCCATCTGACCGTGACTTCATGGAGACACTGAACACATTAAAGTACGCCAACCGAGCCCGGAACATCAAGAACAAGGTGATGGTGAACCAGGACAAGGCCAGCCAGCAGATCAGCGCACTCAGGACCGAGATAGCCCGGCTGCAGATGGAGCTGATGGAGTACAAGACGGTGAGGGACGTGAAAGCGTCCGTTTAATCGGGACCTGAAGTGAATGTCGCTCACCTGAAACTGCTCCTTCTACAGGGTAAACGCATGGCGGGCGAGGACGGCGTGGAGAGCTTCAGCGACATGTTCCATGAGAACTCCATGCTGCAGACGGAGAACAGCAACCTCCGGGTGAGGGTGAAGGCCATGCAGGAGACCATCGATTCGCAGCGAGCGCGGCTCACGCAGCTGCTCAGCGACCAGGCCAACCAGGCGCTCGCCCGCGCAGGTAACGCGGCTGCCACCCGGGGTCTTAGCTGCTTAGCTGTGCCGCTCAGCTCAAATGTGTCCCTGTCGCAGGTGAAGGAGGGACGGAGGAAATTGGAAACATGATCCAGAGCTACATCAAAGAGATTGAAGACCTCAGGTGAGTATGACTGTTAATCTGATTCACAGATCATCTGTTAGTGCCTGAGAGCAGCTACGCCTATAGCAGACATAGTGGACCTTCCTTGACCTCCTGGGTCTGTGTCCTTGGCCTTCTGTCCTCAGAGCCAAACTCCTTGAGAGCGAAGCTGTCAATGAGAACCTGAGAAAGAATCTGTCTCGTGCCTCCAACCGTCAATCGTTCTACGGAGGGCCCGGCTCCTTCTCGTCCACGCTGCTCGCCCCTGAGAAGGAGACGTCCGACATCATCGAGCTCGCCAAGAAAGACCTGGAGAAACTGAAGAAGAGAGAAAAGAAGAAAAAGAAGAGGTAAAAAATAAATGAACACACCATGTGGTCTAAGAGTTTCAAACTGTTCATCAATCACTTCTGAAGGCTGGGGACAGTTTGACGTGTTTTACACAGAGGAGCAGGAGCATGTAAAGTTTTTCAGCTGCTCTGACTATAATGAAGCCAGTGTAATGAACTGTGACTAAACATGGCAAATGAAAGGTGGGGTTTTCAGTGCAGTAGCTTCCTCTGACCGTTCTTCCCTCCACTCTTCCTTCCTTCGTTCATCACTTGCTTCCTCCTCTCGTTTGACTCTTCACTCCTCCCTGAAGACTCCAGCAGCTGTTGGAGGAGAGAGAGAGGGAGGAAAGCGAGGAGGTGGTGGACGCCAGGTTTGTCAGAGCTTCCACCCTCCTGTTGCCCATTTCCATCCGTTGCTTCCTCTAATTCAGCCTTTCGTTTGACTCTTATTTTGTTGGGCCGGGGCTAAACACGCTACTTTAGAAGCGCTTCACGTCATAAAGCACCAGCATCATGATTTTTAATCAACCTTTTGAGATTCTGTGTGAACCCGTACATTCACCCTTCAAGCTGCTTTCATACCTTCCCTTTGTCTTTGTTCTTGGTTTTACTCACTTTGTAATCAGTGTAAAAACATCTGGAACTAGTTCAGGTCTCTGACGTAGTTAAACATGTTCCAGCGATACAAATGTTTTGGTTGTTCCTCTTCCCATTGTTGTGGACACAGGAACTGGCACCAACGCTGACTTTTTGCTTAGCAGGCGCAGAACCTGGCGTCGCTCTAGCTGCTCTTCTTCTGCACATCCAGCTGGTTTTGTTTGACGCCACCTAAACCTTCCCAAACCCGTTTGGATAAAGCGTTTATCCAACAGATTTCTGTGCCTCTTCATGTATTTTTACTTTTGTTGATTTTGTTCAGATGAGATGCTTCCCTCCTTTTGTCAAACTGACTTTTATTCAAATAAGCTAAGTGTGGTTTGATGTAAAGCCAGAGCTGTTGCCCACGTCAAGCATGATCAAATATAACACAGCAAGTTAAGAGCTTTTGTGACACACTTAAGTCCATTAACAACATATTGACTCATAATGACTGGGAACATTTGTATATAGCTCCAACTAAACAGATGTCTAATCACTGGACATGCAGGCTTTATGCTTACTAGTGTGTACTAAGTTATGATGTTTGAATCTTCCAGTTCCAACAAGGAGGAAGTTCCTGACAACGAGCTAGAAAAGGGCTCAGAGAAGGAGGCGACTGAGCGAAGTAACGAGGACCCAGAGATGGTATCAGCTGTTCGATCTTTACTCTGTGGCAGGATACGCTGAGGGGCGTTTGCGTTTTGAACGCTTTGCCTTGTGTTGCAGGACGTTCCGGAGGGAAGCGACCACGAGGAAGGGGAAGATGAAGAGGAGGAGGAGGAAGAGGAGATGGATGTGGAAGAGAGCTCAGAGGACTCTGACTCTGAGTCGGATGAAAAAGGTATCAGGCGTCATACGTTTGGCCAGTTCATGGGCACATGAAGTTTATATATGTTGATAGACAGTATATTTAGTTAGTACCGAACTCACCATGTGCTTCTTTCCCTTCTGGAACCAGCCTTAGTCTCATTTGCTGTATTTGAAGTATCCACTAGGGGGAGCTGAAGTCACTCAGACCCTGTATGCCAGGTGGCCCTAGACTGAGCTTCCTCCATCTTCCAGATCTAAACTGATCTGTGAGTTAAAATGTGGTTTCATACTGATGTTGACCGGTCTGTGTGTTACAGAGAACTACCAGGCCGATCTGGCCAACATCACCTGCGAGATTGCCATCAAGCAGAAGCTGATCGATGAGCTGGAGAACAGCCAGCGACGCCTGCACACGCTGAAACAGCAGTATGAACAGAAGCTGATGATGCTGCAGTGCAAGATCAGAGACACCCAGCTGGAGAGGGACCGCGTCCTCCACAACATGAGTAAGACAAGCTGCCTCTGGACAGTAACCTGACGGTGTACACGACCTGTGCAGCCTTGTTTCATCAAGCACATCCTGAACATCTGTTTCAAATCCAGATAATCTATAAGTCTGTTGTGAATGTTATCTGCCAGCATCCAGGCGATGACGTAGGCATCAGCGTTAGTGGATCAAAGCTTTGCCCGTATGGAGGCTGTTTCATACGATCTGATCAAACAGGCTTTTTGAATGTGCAAAAATGTTTGTATGCGCAGCTGATGCCTCTGAAACACTGTTATCTGCTAAACTCAGGCTCGGTCGAAAGCGGCACAGAGGACAAAGCTCGCAAAATCAAAGCCGAATACGAAAAGAAGCTAAGTGTCATGAACAAGGAGCTGCAGAAGCTCCAGTCGGCCCAGAAGGAGCACGCCCGCCTGCTGAAGAACCAGTCGCAGTACGAGAAACAGCTGAAGAAGCTTCAGATGGATGTGGCAGAAATGAAGAAGACAAAGGTACGGATGCTGAGCCAGCCTCTCCAGGCTCGTTCACAAGAACCCAGGGATTTCTCCTTTTGTTCCTGTTAATGAAGTCAGTTATTTTTCTGCGACTCTAATGAGAAAAAATTAATGTTTGAAATATCCAAAAAAGCTTATGTCCAGTCCATCACCTCCTGCATTCTCCCCTTGTCACCTCTGTTCTCGTTATATCTGAACCAAACCAGAGTCTGTTCTGTCTCGGTGCAGGTTCGTCTCATGAAGCAGATGAAGGAGCAGCAGGAGAAAAACCGGATGAACGAATCTCGCAGAAACAGAGAAATTGCTTCCTTGAAGAAAGACCAGCGCAAGCAGGAGGTTGGTGGCGGGGATGTGTTCGGCCCGTCTTTTAGTTTAACTAAACAGTTCAAACTGTGTTTTTCCCCTGCTTAGCATCAGCTGAAGTTACTGGAGGCTCAGAAGAGACAGCAGGAGCTCATTCTGAGGAGAAAGACTGAGGAGGCGAGTGACTCTGCTCTTCTACTATCATCACACATATAAAATATCAGAATCAGAAAACAAACACGATTTAGGGAGTAAAGTCTGAAACCAAAGACATGAGCACAGATAAAACGATCGTTCTCCTTGTGTGACATGAAAGCTCTTATTTACGCCCCTCGGTCCGTTGATGCCTTGTGTTAGGTGACTGCTCTGAGGAGGCAGGTCAGGCCAACTTCGGGTAAGGTCGTGAGGAAAGTCAATCTCCCAGAACCGGTCCAGGACTCCCACAGACCCCCGTCCGGACGCATGTACGCCTCCAGCAACGCTGCTCCCAACGGTACCAGGTGAGTACGAGCACAGTAATCACAACTGCAAAATACTGAGCCAAGAAACGTCCATTTTGAATTTTCTGGCACGATTGAGCACCAGAATCGGTTCTTCTTAGTAGGCCACACGAGGGTCCGTTACATCCTGCCTGAATGCCTGTGTGCAGGTCTTCTTACAGGCGTACAGCAGGCATTTACTCCACCAGGCTGGCGCGCAACAAGTGGCAGTCTCTGGAGCGGCGGATCTCTGACGTCATAATGCAGAGGATGACCATCTCCAACATGGAGGCCGACATGAACCGTCTCCTGAAGGTAAAGCCCAGAGCGGTGGTGCACTTGGTCAGTATTACTGAGCCGAGAAGCAGGACACAGAGAAGAAGGTGTTTGAGGTTTGCATGTGGGCAAGTAAAGCCATGACTTGGGTTAAATCCTTTTATTTTTCCTCCTTGTGTGTTTACAGCAACGGGAGGAGCTGACGAAGCGCAAAGAGAAGGTCATCAGGAAGAAGGAGCGTCTGGCCAGAGAAGGGCCGGAGGCGGACAAGGCCGTGCTGCCTCTCAGCGAAGAGGTGGATGCGTTGACGGCCAACATCGACTACATCAATGACAGCATCGCCGACTGCCAGGCCAACATCATGCAGATGGAGGAAACCAAGGTGAGAACATCCGATGGGTTCTGAGCTACTCACCACAGCGCAGACTGTTTCCAATCACGCATCATTTAGCTTAAGTCTCCCAACCTTTTTTTTTTAGGAGGAAGGCGACACAGTGGATGTTTCTGCTGTGATTGGTTCCTGCACCCTGGGAGAAGCTCGTTTCCTGCTCGATCACTTCATGTCAATGGCCATAAACAAGGTACCAGCGCAAGGGGGCTCGGTCTGGGTCTGGATCAATCTGTGCGCATCAGTACTGGCTTCTAATAAGAGGTAGACAGGTCAGTGGAGGGCGATGTGCACATTTTACAGCACGTGGTACACGTCACAGTGATCTCCACTGTACTGGACCCGAGGTTTCCCCGCTTCACCTCAGTGATCATGATCACAAACACACTTAAAGCCATCTACAGACACTAACGCCTGCGTTGTGGTGTTAGGGTCTGCAGGCAGCTCAGAGGGAGTCTCAGGTGAAGGTGATGGAGGGCAGACTGAAGCAGACGGAGATCACCAGCGCCACCCAGAACCAGCTGCTGTTTCACATGTTGAAGGAGAAGGCCGAGTTCAACCCGGAGCTGGACGCGCTGCTGGGGAATGCTCTGCAAGGTAACGCTCTGCCCGTCAGCTCCTCGGTTTGGCCCAGTCCACCTCATGGAGGATGATTTGTCGTTCATAGCTTCAGCCCTGTGTGTAACTATGACGTGGCCTCTCGCTGGACTGGGTCACTCGGCTGCATGGAGATGCTCTTGCCTGCTGCCTCCTGCTGAATAGAAGCTCAGCTAATTGCTTTGTCACGTTGTAATAGGATATTTGGCCAAACTTTCTAGAACACAAGTTAAAAATGAAGAGTCCACAACCATGGGCGCCACCGGATCTCCAGTGTGGCTTCTGTTCGGCAGGAGACGCTGTTTACAGTAGCTGCACTTGATTTTCTTTAGTTGTTTTCGTTTGTTATATTTTCTGAATTTCGTGGGGACTGTGTTTTTCATTTGTGCATTGCTTTTTTTCTGTTCCCCCACATTTTCTTTTTCTTTGTTTTATGTTTCTACAGAACTAGGTAACTTCCCGGCAGGTAAGTGAAACCGCATTAGACTCTTATCTGTGTTCCGACCGCATGGTTCCCTCCCTTTGCACTTCGCAAACTAACTACGCGTAACATGAACAGGTGCATGAGGCGATGCAACCAGGCTTTCTGCGCCATCTGTCTGCTGACCTCTCCTTTCCCTCATGTGAAGACTCCTCCCAGCTCACGGGCTACAGCCTCCATGCTTTAGCACCCTGCTAACTCCCAGACCCTTCCACAGGAGCTGTACTACATGGATATTGAGCTCTTTGCACCCCGTAGGTCTGGTGATCGCAGCAGGAGCAATGGATCCCCTCCTCCTCCTACTGTGTCATATCCGGCCTTTTAGCTTCACCTCAACCCGCCCACACTTCTCTCTGTGATACCCTCCCCACCCGACTGCTGTCTGACCTCTGACCTCTCAGGGAGAGCCAGGTTTCTGTTTGTCAATAAAACAGCATGGCGCTGTGCTGACACCCCCTCATCAGCTTCCCTCGTTCATATTTTCAACATCCATTTTCAACAGCTGTTCAATTAAACCAGAGTAGTGAGAAAAATGATAAATGATTTAGTGTTTGACAAGGCGTTCGTTTTAAAAGTTTCTCAGCATCCTAGCAAAACGGGATTTATCACGATGTTGACGTTGTTCATCGATCTCGTTTGACAGAAAATGGAGACGATAGCAGCAGCGATGAGTCGGCCCAGAGTCCTTCAGCAGAGGGGACGTAAGTGATGCAAAGTCCATAAACACCAAAGTGTGTTTTAATACATCACCTCCGAAATCTGTTGGCTTCCGTTTACTTCATGTGACTTGAGGCAGCAGCATGTACAGTAAGTTTTTCAAGCTTTAAATGTTCGTTGCACATGTGACGATGACATTAAAGATCTATCCTGATGGACACATTCAGTCTTTAATTCAATAATGACGCTTGGTTTTTGGAGCTCGAAGGCCAGATTCACACGGCCTCGCGTTCTTCCATTCTTGTGATTGTGACGTCTTAGAGAGATGCTCACATTTCTCTGTGTCCACTTGTCCCTTTAGAGGTCGAGGTCACTGCTCTCGTCACAAGTACACTTTGAGTAAACGTCTTCAAATTTGGAATGAAACGATTAAAGTCTCATGTGAAATGTGGGGACAGACGCCATTAAACTACTGGACTGGTGTATTGTTACATAAAGTTTCTCTTTTGATTGATCATGTTTTATTCTGGTTCCATGTTACTGAGCTTTTTTTTTTTTCGCGAGTTCTTTTGGACTCGAGGATGAAATGAATACATGTGGGTCACTGACCTTCCGCCCACCCCATCCATACATGTACACATCCCAGAAATGCCAGGAGGGAAATTCATTACGTCTGGCTCAAGCGTCCACTCGGACTCGTGGATGAAGCTCATTTGAATCTAGCAGAGCCTGGTCAGATTCTGGAAACTGCAGCCTGACTTTTGTGTCTGATGTTGTGTGAGGCCGTGGTTACGATGCTTTGCTGTATGTACAGTAAAGTGTGATTGTTGACAGTCACATTTAAATCATTTCTGTCTTCCAGCACTTTAGCGTCGGATCTCATGAAAGTCTGCGGAGACACTAAAACGAGAAATAAGGTGAAACGGCCTTCGTTGTGTCGTCGTGTCGCCGTCGTCCCTTCACTTCCGATCTTACATTTCACATCTGTGCTCCGCAGGCTCGGAGGAGGACCACCACTCAGATGGAGCTGCTGTACGCAAGCAGCGACTCCTCTGCTGACTTACCCACTGCTGACTTCTCCGGCCCCATGCTGCCGCTGGCTGAAACACCAGATGGGGGAGGAGACTTGGACTCGTCAGGCTCATCAGTCAGAGACTACGCAGCTCTCTCCCCCGGCTTTTCCTCTAAAATGGGCAGCATGTAAGTCCAGGCCTGGCACTCTTTGCTAACACATTAATTGCTACTTTCTCCCTCGCTGCATGTTAGAGGTTGCTGCTTCACCCTCTGCTTTACTGACTCTTGTTCATGTGCGTCCACACACCAAATGTCCGTACTGTACCTTCCTCCAACCGATGATGCCTTTGAGGTAAAAGCATGCAGGAATGAACCAATGTTAACCTTCGGATGCCTTGATTCTTACTTCATGCTGCACAAATTGGCTTTCTGACTCTCTGTGAAAGGCTTATGAAGAGTGCTTCAAAACTAAGTGCACATTGATTTGAATGGAGATTAGCCTCAGCAGATGGCAGCCCATCAGCAAGAAAGATGTTAAAACTGCACTAGAATTTTAGTTGAGCTCAGAATCTACACACTTGTTAGTGAGTAAACATGAGCTTGGCGCAGGACCACCGCTGGGACTTAAATGCCAGGTAACTGTGTTTCTGTGTGTACTGCATGCTCATCTCCACTTGTTGCCATTATTTTGTGTTAGTCTTGCATCCTTCTGTTGTTTTACTATTATTTTTGTTACTGTCTTTGTGTTGTTTGTGGGTAAATGGTTGATAACGATCGATCAGTTCTGGCTCCAGAACTTCACCGGGCGTGGAAAAGCGCGTTCCAGAGCCGTCCCCGCTGTCTCGCAGGAAGACGTATGACAAGGCACAAGCAGCGGCTGACAGGGCAAAGATCAAGGACATTAAACAGTAAGAGCTCGCTGCCGACTCCGTGGCTGCGAAGCCAGTAATAATCACCGTTCTCTGGGTTTCTGCTTTAGAGAAGCATGTGGCCTCAACTAAAACTGAACTGCTCTGCATCTGGTGCGATAACCACCAACCTGCCAAGTTTCATACTGAATTTAAGTCTTTTCCTGCCTAACTAATATATCGTGTCTCTCATCTGAGTCCTAATGGGAATAATTGTTTCTTCCTTGCTCTGACTCCAATTCAGTGTTCAACTTGCTTCCCAGCTCCTCTGCTGCTGATCTGCTCATGGTTAATCATTGCTGGGGAATCAGTCTCTTCTTTTCTTTCTCGTGAATGAGACCAAACTGGACCAGTTTGCTGGTTCAGCAGTTTTAAGATTAGATGGCGGGAAAGAAGCCGTTCAAGCATTTCTGGATGACACATGCACACGTTCGCCTCTGTGTTGTGAGAGTTCACCGACACAAGATAACATTTAGCAAAACAGCTGCATCCTCCCATCCTCACAAAGGCAACATATGCATCCGTGCGGTTGGCAGGACGTCGGGCAGGCGATACTAATCACACCATACACTCACGTATAACTATTCACAGTAGTTGGCCAGAAAACTCTTATTGCGACTGGGCACCATCCTGCAAAGCGTTTTTTAAATGAACTTCAAAGTCCCTTGGGATCATTCTTCATCTATAGTCGGCTCTTTAAGCAACAACGTGGCCTTTTCTCTGTCACCATCCTCAGGCTAAATGTGACATTTCTAATTGATGAGTATCCAGCTTGTTTGGTACAGATGATATCTTCTCTTAACGTTTCAGCTGCTGATATCTGGGGTGAATTATGCTCATGTTTACAGCTCAGCTTATTGATGACGCATCTGAGGAAAAGCTTCGGATTGTGTACTGTGCTAGAGAATGTGTCAGGAGGCCTGTTGGTCTTAAATGTATTAGAAGCCGTTTCTCAAGTCCAGAGAGAAGATTATGGGCATCAGAGTTGGATACTAATTAAATCAGTGCCTCGATTACTATCAATGGACAAACCTGGTACGGTCGTGTATGTGAAGGTTCTCGTCCAGGTCATGTTCATCCCAGAAGTCCTGTTCAGTCCAAAGTCCACCTCACCTCTAGGATGGGAAATCGTGTTACTATCATAAGATGCATATTGTCAACCACAGTGAGCACGGAGCTAGAAGACGCCTTCGCTCCAGTCAGAGCTACAGCCTTCAGCGTAGTCATGCTCTGTCTCACACTTGAATCACCTCAGGTCAACACTAATTGGAATGTGGATTACGTGCAACGCGTGACGTGATGCTAAGCAGCCGATGTTCCGACAAGACTCTGAAGTGCTGGTGCAAAACCGGTTGCAGCGTAGCTCTGCTACATTCCACATCCCAGCACTTTGCTTGTTGAAATGTCAAGTGAACGAGTGTAAAATGTGCAGAGAATCTTACTGCGGGCATCTACGTACAGGACGCGGCTGGACCCTTCTGGACAGAACGGACATTTAGTGCCTTAGATGCTTTCGAGCGGTCCTGACGGCTCCTCTGCTGTGACGTGAACGCAGCACATGCGTCTCCCTTCTGTCTTCGTGCAGCCTCCCACACTTCTGCCAGCAGTGTGCAAACAGCTCAGCACACGCTTTAATTATTCTGCAGCTTAATTGGCAGCCCCACTGTCTTCCGTCACAGACCAGTCATCAGGAACCCGAAGAGCCCGTCACCTCCTCTCACTCGTCCTCTCTCTGGTCCCAGTTAGCACATGGCAGCGTTTGGCCGTGTAACCAGCCTGGTTTCCTGGGGAGCCCTGCACATGAGCTGCAGGAAGACTAAGAACCAGGGATGAGTAAAATTGACGTGATCCTCCCAAAGAGTCTGCTTAGACGTTTAGCATTTCGAGTTCCAGTATGCTGGATATTTCATGTGCTGTAGACCTGTAGTATTCACTCATTATTATTATTATTTTATTATGTTATGTGATAAAGTATAATCAAAACTATTTTAAAAGCTTACACACAAATGACATTTAAAAATTGGAATGAAGGCTTTAACCCGTAGCTACTCAGTCTCGGGATGTCGGACTCTCTCTCCCTGCAGGAAGGATGAACGCCTCCATCCGTCCATCAGCCACACCGTCACCGATGCTCCCAAGTATTTTGTTCACTTGTCATCTGGTTCACTACAAACTCACTTGTGTACAGAGCGAAGGTGAACCTGAAACGCAGATGCATGTGGTGCGGTTTCCACCCTTTTCTCATCAGAACCTGCATCACTGAGGTTTAGTGCGGTGGCAGCGTTGAGGAACTGTTCTCGTCTCCGTGACGCAGTTGGCAGATGGCGCAGCGAGACTGATGACAGTCAGAAAGTGGCCACGGGGTTGACGTGGGCCCGTTTGCTTCCTGGGGTGTTTTTATTCATGAGCTGAGGGCATCTTCTTTCTTCTGTGACTCTCACTTTTCATTTCTCTCTGCGTTTCATTTGCAGCACCGTGTTAATCAGAGAGCTGCATGCGCTGCATGGGTGCGATTGTCGTCTCCGTATTAGTTGCGTGTATATGTCCACGCTGCAGCTATTGAAAGTGATGGTCCTGTGTTTTCCAGGGGCGTCATTAACCCAGTGCCGTCCACGAAGAGCAGCCGGTCAGCGGCGCTGCAGTGCGTGCACATGGCGGAGGGTCACAGTAAAGCTGTTCTCTGTGTCGACTGCACCGACGACCTTCTCTTCACTGGATCCAAAGGTTAATAACCAGTCCCTCTTGCCCCCGTCCTCCCCTCGCCTCCCTGCTTCCATCCTAATCCTTCTCTCGCTCATCAGTATTCCTGCTCTGGTAATTTGTTACACGTTGACACGTTGGTGCTGTTCTGTAACCGCTAATAAAACCTGACAGGCTTTAATTAGGATTGTCATAAGCACAGTATGTGGACAGATGAGGTGCTGAAATGAAATGACACAGTCTACAGACTAGTGCTCTTATTTTGAAGGACCTTTTTAAATGAGGTCAGTGTTTTTTTTGTTTAGGTCTTTTTTGAGCTTAAGCCAGAAACTGTTGCTCCAGTTTGGACTCCCTGCATTTCTAACACTGACACACGTGCTAATGCTACCGTCCCCCTGCAGACCGAACCTGTAAGGTGTGGAATCTGGTGACGGGGCAGGAGATAATGTCCCTGGCTGGTCACCCCAACAATGTGGTGTCAGTCCGCTACAGCTCAAGCTTGGTCTTCACCGTCTCCACTTCCAACATCAAGGTCTGGGACATTCGGGACTCGGCCAAGTGTGTCCGAACGCTGACGTAAGTGTCTCTGAGATTTAAAGGCTTGTTTTTGGCTGCCAGGACGTGTGCGTTGCTGGATGACACTACTTGCACCGTGGGCCTCAGTGTGTTTTTGTGCTTCTTGTAAAGACGTGTGTGTGTATGTTCTGCAGGCAGAACTCGCTGCTCGCTGGACTCTTCACGCTTTGAGATACACATTTGGAAGATTTATTTTTAAATCTGTGAAAATATATGTAGTAATTTAAGTCCTAGCACCATCTGCACGTGGCTGAGTGATGCTAAGGTCCTAATTTCTACATCTAAATTAAAATGCACGATGCGTGTGCTTGAGAGCTTCCTGGCAGCGGGTCAACACTGCATCTGTTGTGCAAATCTGTCGCGAGATTGTGGTAAAGTAGCAGCAATTATTAATTATTTCATCAGGGTTAAATGCCAAACCTGCATCTTAACTAAAATCTTTTTATTTTTTGAGACTTCGTGAAGCACATGGTGTCTTGATCGAAAGCCAGTTCTTCTTTCTAGACCTCCAACCCTCTGCGTCCCTGTGTCTGCAGGTCCTCTGGTCAGGTCAACGTTGGGGACGCGTGTGCCTCTAACACCAACCGAACGGTCACCATCCCCGCAGGAGAGAACCAGATCAACCAGATCGCGCTCAACCCCAACGGGACGGTTCTTTACGCCGCGGCCGGAAACTCGGTCAGGGTTTGGGATCTGAGAAGGTAATTATCAGAAAGGCCTGTAATTTCTCCAGCAGGAGAGTTTGGATGCAACACTGTGAGAATGAAAAAACGGGGACATTAAGTAAATCCCAGACACCGTCTTGACATGATTGAGTACAACATTTACTATGTCTTTGTCAGGTTCGCATCCACTGGAAAACTTACTGGTCACCTCAGTCCGGTTATGTGTCTGACTGTGGATCAGTCCGGTAACAACCAGGACCTGGTGATCACTGGATCCAAAGATCATTACATCAAGGTGCGTATCAGCATCTGAGCTTCACGTGACTTATGACAACGCTGTAATGCCGGTTAGCCTACTGCAGCATTGTTACCTTGAAGATGATCTATTAGTTCTTCCGGTGACTTTCACCTTGTTGTGTTCTTCTTGTTCCAGCTGTTTGATGTGACTGAAGGCTCACTGGGCAGCATCAGCCCTACACACAACTTTGAGCCACCGCATTATGACGGTATTGAATCATTGGTGGTTCAAGGGGACATTTTCTTTAGCGGCTCCAGAGACAACGGTATCAAGAAGTGGGATCTGGACCGCAGAGACCTGCTGCAGGTGCCAAATGAAGCCACGGCTCAGTTTGGGCCGAAACATTGTCATTTGTCCTTATTTTAAATGTTGTTGTTTACGTAGGTATCTGCCTTTTCGACCTTGGTCGAGTTATTTACCCAGACCTTCAGTTCCTTTCTCCTTCTCTCCAACAGCAAGTCCCAAACGCCCACCGTGACTGGGTCTGTGCTCTGGGCGTCGTCCCTGGATCGCCAGCCCTGCTCAGCGGCTGCAGAGGTGGCGTGCTCAAGCTGTGGCACACGGACACACTGGGGACCCTGGGGGAGCTGAAGGGTCATGAGAGTCCCATTAACAGCATCTCCACCAACAGCAGCCATCTGTTCACCGCCTCAGAGTCAGTCTCACGCTCACATACTCTCTGAGGTTCTACGGTCTGTGTGTTGACTTTAGGTTTAGCTGCTTTTTTACTTTTTGCTAATCGAAGGTACAGGAAACATGAGGTTGAGATGACATGTATGCGAGAACTATGTCTGTAGATGTATATCCATGCGTACGTGAAGGCTGTGGGTGTATAAAGGGACTATAATGTGCTTGGCTTCTCATCATTGCTCATTTGACAACTTGGCATCCAGTGATATTTAATAGGAAAGTGGATGGTAAAGAGTTTCTCCTAAACACTCAGTAGTAGTTGTTGTTGCTGGGGTTTCTGTTCTGTCAGACTCTAATCTGCTTCCTCGTCTTTCAGCGACCGGACCGTGAAGATTTGGCGTGCACGCGGAGGACTCGACGCCTCCTTAGAGGCGGTTGACAACGCGGACGAGGTGGCGAGTAACTGATCCCTGTCACTGGCTTGTTCTGGAAAGACGCCAACAGCATCCTCTGATGCTGCTTCCCTGCACTTTGCCCCTCGACCCTGAATCCCAGACTTCATGACTGAGCCAAGAGGAACCACTGAAGTGACGCCATCTCCAGAGGAGAACTGTTCTGTTCTTAGTCACATTAACAAGCAGTTGCTATTTAAACTCCTACTCTTTGAACTGTACTGACGTATCTTAGGACACGTTCAGTGCAGAGACAGGACGCAGACAGAAGGTTGTCTTAGAGGAGACACGCGTTGCAGAGCTGATGGGTTGGTAGCTGGTCTTCACAACCCAGTTCTGTTTCTTCATGTGGTTGTTTCTCTGCACCTAAAAGCAAAGTGACCCCGTCTCTCCCTTCCACACACGTCGTAGACCAATCGCTCTCCCAGTCCCGTTGTGCTCCTGTCTCTTCAGAGTCTGCAGCTGTTTAAGGTCGGTGGCCTCTTTACCGCAAACTTCTCACTTTACTGTCGGGTTCACCTGGAGCACAAGTTCAGCTTTTTGGATTAATACAGAGATGAAAGGTCTATTTCAGCGAGAGGCCTGGAAACAAGGCTCCGTCTCCGGCTACAGCGTGTCTCCAGCATGTGCACCTCTAGAGCTCTCAGCCAGAGATACAAGGAGTTTTGTTGACTGAGCTCAATGTTTTTTCCAACACCACAGTTTGTTTTTCAGTTTAGATAATTTTGTACAGATTTCCATTTTAATTTCTGAATCTTAAAGGTGGTGGAAGACGGGTTTTTGTGGCCATCAGAGCCCAGCAGGCCGTTTTTCTGACTTTTGCTTGTTGTGCTAAGCTAACTAAGCTACGTCGCTAGGTCAGTATTTCTAAAGAGTAACGCGGTTAGTCGTCAGTGTCGCCTTAGGGGAGGTTCTACGCTACGTTCAACTGTTTGTAAGAACACATCTTCACTGTATGTTGCTGTTAACGCCCACTGAAGCTGCTGCTGTGCCGTGTTCCTCCATCCCTGTGAGGCCTTCTAGTCATGGTCCGTCTGAAGTGTGTGTGTGTGTATACGTAGTAGTTTCTTTTTGAGAGCTGACTCCCTCGGACTCGTGCTGTGAGTCTAACCACGTCTCCCAGGTCTGAGGCGACGCTCGTCCTCCCTGATGCAACTGAGCTGTCTGTCGTGATCGTGTGCCGTCACTTTTGAATGTCCAGTGAAGCATCTGTTGACATTATTCCAGTACATATCTAATGTATGTAAACAATGTATTTTAAACAACTCTGACTGAATGTTAGTTTTGCGGGACCACGGACTGGGGCGTTGTCTGACACTAGAGCTGAGTGGACCAGAATTGGCAGATGGGCCTGGGTGGAGCTTTGTGCTGGGTTCTGTTTAGTGGCCTACAGTTAGTTGGTTCAGTTTTTCTTGACTTAGTTTTATGCTGTCCCTGTTACACATTTCCTGGACGCTCCCCTCCAGAGACTCTGTAGCAATTCTAATGTCAGATGCCTGGTGAGAATAAACGCCATCTGTCAAAAAACAACCGTTCTGGGCTTTTTGCTTCCACGAGTATTTATTTAAAGTTCAGTTTGTCATTTTGCCATCATTTGTAATTCTGTCTCATTATGAGGCGTTTGTTTAGTGATGTAATACTTTAAATCAACATTTTATTGAATTTGTCACTAGACTGTGTATCTTGCAGGTGAAGATAGTTTTATTATTTTGAGAATTATCAGAAGATGGCAGCAGTAGTAGCTGTAACATTGCGAGTTGCCCTTTCGATTCCAAATGAGACGTGATCAGTGCGGAACAGAGGAGCGGTTGGCTGCCCGGTGATTTAAAGCGATGGGGTGTTATTAGAATGTCAATTGGATCCTTACGGATGCGTTTCACTTAGCTGCCGCCAAGTCACATTCTCTCTTGCTCAACGCTCCTCTGAACCAGTAAAAAGCTATTATCTGTGTCCGGTGCACTGTATTAAAGAGGATTCGTTCCATCTATCTGTATCTGATAAACCAGTAAGACCTGAGGTCATTCGTGCACAGAGGTCGTACAGATGGCTAATGAAGCAGGCGGGAGGACACCGGGCTCCGCCATCATAAATCTACAGGACAAGCAGCACCGATCAGCGGTTGCCTGATGTGCATGTTAAAACGCCGAGCGTGTGGGTAGAAGCCAACCGAGGTCACGTTGCGCCGCAGATCTCTGCCTGGAAACCTTCCAGTTCATTCAAACGCGTCTGTGTTACAGAAACCATCGCCGCCGCTGCACTCGTGCTGACATTTTCACAAACATCACATGCTCCCTGCTCAGCAGCTGTTTCAAAAGCTGCAGAAGTGTGCACATTGTTGCTCCATCCCTGCTGCTCTCTGCCCCTTAGAGGAAGCGTTTGACTTGCCTCAGCATAAACTAGATGTGAAAGATCCTTGCACACTGCGTGAAGAGCAGTACAATCAAACCAGGTGGTTTCTACAGAGGCCTCTGAGCCTCGTCACTGGGATTCTGTTTGTCAGTAAATTGTGTTAATTAGCATAATTATTTAATTAAAATAACAATCAAAGGCAACTCTAGACATGTCTCTCTGCTTTGCACAGCTGCTAACGAGTCTATTGTACAGGAGACACAAAGAAAAGAAGGAAACCAACTCCACAGCTTCTGAAGCGAGAGAACTGGCCACTTCCACCTTAACTACAATACAGTAAACACAATGTTTTCAGACTATTAGTTGGACAAAGCCGAACATCTGCTGATGCCACCTGCAAGATGTATTTTAATGTTCTAGAGACTACAACTGTGTCAGGAAATGTATAATAACAGATAAAATAACTTTTATGGAGCCATAACATAAACACATCTATGCTTTATACATAATTCCACATGTCTGTAAACCATACCCGACGCCGCATGTGGCAAATGAAGACTGTGAGGAGCAGCAATTACAGCAGTGACTCTCGAACTGACACCTCAAAATCTATTTCCTGCATGAACTTGTCGGTTCTGCCGCTGTAGACGCGCTGACAAGTTCACGGTCAAACCAAACCTTACGTCGTGAAAGCGATTTCATTTAACCACGGCGCAATATTAAAGAATTACTCTTAAGCCACTGCACTAACGCCAAACCATCCCAGTTAGAAACGGTCCCTCAGCTGCTGTGTAAAGCTGTACAGGGGGTAACAGAGATGAATGACGCCCACTGGACAACCTGCTGTTATTGCTCCGACCAAAACTCACTGAAAGCCAGCAGCTCTGGAAGCTGCAAAGATGTGGTGTTGGCTCTAAAATGTACAGAATTTGTTTAAATAATGAATTGTTCATTATCTTTATTTTCATTACTATGAATGTTTGTCGTGGCTTGAAACCGACGTAACAAATGTTTTATTTTTATAATGAAAGTGCTTCCAGGTCTTGTGCTTTCTCATGTTCGGGACCATTGTGTGATTGTGATTGTGAGGACAGGAGACGCAGCGACGTCACCAGACCACACAAAGTCACTAATTTATCGCTTCTCATTCTTTTTTCCCCAGTGTCTTCAGAGGAAATAAAAGTCGGTGGTTTTAAGATCATTTCTATGTTGTGCACATCACCACGTGCTGCATTCAGGTGCAGATGAGGGGTTTAGGGCGTGTTGGCATCATTGTGGAAGCCTCATTCTGTTCTATTCTATCAATACATCGGTCAGAAGATTAGAATGGACATCACCCGTCTACACTCAGCAGCTATGACCTGCTGGAGGTAGAACTTCAGGAGCTTTAGCCTCTGACCTGCTGGAGGTAGAACTTCAGGAGCTTCAGCCTCTGACCTGCTGGAGGTAGAACTTCAGGAGCTTCAGCCTCTGACCTGCTGGAGGTAGAACTTCAGGAGCTTCAGCTTCTGACCTGCTGGAGGTAGAACTTCAGGAGCTTCAGCCTCTGACCTGCTGGAGGTAGAACTTCAGGAGCTTCAGCCTCTGACCTGCTGGAGGTAGAACTTCAGGAGCTTCAGCCTCTGACCTGCTGGAGGTAGAACTTCAGGAGCTTCAGCCTCTGACCTGCTGGAGGTAGAACTTCAGGAGCTTCAGCCTCTGACCTGCTGGAGGTAGAACTTCAGGAGCTTCAGCCTCTGACCTGCTGGAGGTAGAACTTCAGGAGCTTCAGCCTCTGACCTGCTGGAGGTAGAACTTCAGGAGCTTCAGCCTCTGACCTGCTGGAGGTAGAACTTCAGGAGCTTCAGCTTCTGACCTGCTGGAGGTAGAACTTCAGGAGCTTCAGCCTCTGACCTGCTGGAGGTAGAACTTCAGGAGCTTCAGCCTCTGACCTGCTGGAGGTAGAACTTCAGGAGCTTCAGCCTCTGACCTGCTGGAGGTAGAACTTCAGGAGCTTCAGCTTCTGACCTGCTGGAGGTAGAACTTCAGGAGCTTCAGCTTCTGACCTGCTGGAGGTAGAACTTCAGGAGCTTCTTGCGCTGTGGCTTCGATTCTCATCGTATCCATAACATCATTTCCAATTACAATCCCTGAAAAATTATTTACAGATAAATTGCCATGACATTTTATACAGACCTTCAATGTCTGAGAGTAAGAAACTTCTGGTAATATTTCATAAAGCAACCGAATCACAGCCGGCACCGTTTTCCGTTTCCAGCTCGTTGGATCACGCTGGTTGACTTTTCGCTGCTGACCCGGCTCCCACCGCAGGAATCGATCCTTAGCTTCAACACTTTACTTTAAAAGCAAGTGAATATTGTTTTGCTCGTGCGATTAGCAGTATGTTGGTGGTTTGAGGATGGAAGCGGAACATCAGGCTCCAACATGCGTGTGACTTGCTTTAATATTTTGTTTGGCTACGTTTAGCGAAAACCATGGTTATCCTAGGCTAAGGCTAAGATTAGCATAAAGTAGCTAGGGTTAGCTTAAAGTAGCTAGGGTTAGCATAAAGTTGCTAGGGTTAGCTTAAAGTAGCTAGGGTTAGCTTAAAGTTGCTAGGGTTAGCTTAAAGTAGCTAGGGTTAGCATAAAGTTGCTAGGGTTAGCTTAAAGTAGCTAGGGTTAGCATAAAGTTGCTAGGGTTAGCTTAAAGTAGCTAGGCTTAGCATAAAGTAGCTAGGGTTAGCTAGCAGGAAGCCGCAGCTGCCGTTTTGTCTGTTATTAATTCGCTTTTTATATATTATGCCTTGTAGCGACCCCAGACTCAACATCTTCACGTGTTAGTTTTAAACTTTTGCTTTAATTGCCAATAAATTTGAACCCAACCACAGCACGCGCTGACATTTCAAATGAGAAAGTGAAAAGCAGCTTTATTTCCTTGATGATTACAAGAAGGTAAAACTGGAGCTACACCTATTCTGTCTGTGGGTGGGTGCGCGCGCGCGCGCGCGTCCGTGCCCGTGCGCGTCCGTGTCCGTGCGCGCCACCCCGCCCCTCCACGCCATCCCCTCTGAGCCAGACCCACCGAGGCGCACAGAGACTCCGCGTCTCTGTCTCCGGCGCTGCGCCACCTCTGCTCCCTGTCCTGCTCCACGGCTTCCTCCTCATCCCGGGTTTGTTGCCTGCTCTCGGCTCCTCTCATGCCGCCGCCAAGGCGCAGGATACGCGGAGATTTGTGAGCCACCAAGCAGCAGCTCGATGAACATGGCGTGCATCGGGGACGCGGACCCGTTCACCGCTGCGATACCTGCCACCAAAGTTGAACTCACGGTTTCTTGTCGGTGAGTAGATCTGTCTGTTGCCTGAAGAAGTGGTGGATGGATGGAGAAGACGCACCAGAAACTCAGGTTTATGTTGTAATGCACACGCTTAAAATTCAGCTTCACCCCTTTAGCCACAGCCGCGTAAAGAGAGGAAGACGCGGGTTCCGTGCGTCTGGTGCCGGCAGTTCGCCTTTGGATGCCCGCCAGATGCATCGGTCTTCACGGCACCGTCTCCGACCTCCCGCAGCCGCAGAACACGCAGCTGTGGGAGTTTGGTCCAGCACAGCAAGGAGCCGCTTTCTTGCCCTTTGGAAACGGCCCGTTTCGTTACCTGGGCTGGATTCCGTGCAGGGAGGATGGAGGGACTTTAGGTCGTGGTTTCAGCATCTTCTCTGCTCCTTTCTTCACAGCAGAGGGATGAAGAAACTGATGAGACACAAACACAATTTATTTAAGTTAATACTCATGTTTATTCATCCTAATATCTATCAGTTAGAACATTTCACAAGCAGTTTCTTTGCTTGCATCAACAGAAAATTCATCAGCATGGAATGATAGCACACATACAAGTTTGTGTTCTCTGGTCGCAGAAATGTGTCTTAGAAGGGCGTCGATAATTTCTAGCTTCCAGAGCAGCCACAGTGTAGCACTGCCACTAATGGTTGTTATTGTTATTTTCATTATGATTTACTGTTTGGCCAATAAAGTGTGAAGGAGTAGGAAAATGCCAGTCACACGATAAAGCAGCGTTAAAGCTGTTTTGTCTATTCATTCTCTGTTATCAGTGTCATAATTTGATTCACCGTTTTAGCTCTACTTCAGTGACTGATGTTTTGGTTCAGATCTGGTCTGTCTAATGTTATTGTTATTGTTATTGACTGATGTTGTCACTTTTGATAGTTAATAAGCTGTGAACCCTCAAGATTAGCAAATGTACCTTATTCATTATTATTATATATCAGCTGCTGATGCAGATCATGCAGTGGCTGTTTGGGTGGCTGTCATTGTCTGATATAGATATTTATTAATAACCTTGATTTTGTAGGTTGTCACTGAAGCTTTTTGGTTCCCAGTACAGTCGCTGAGTGTAACAGAGTTATAGTTTTGCTTTGACCCATGCATCTTCCTGGACAATGGCACATGTTTGTTTATTTCCAAGTGAGAATAGAATATCCAGTATTTGGCCTTGCGATCCAGGATCCAGTTTTGTTTCTCCAGTGTAACGTGTTTTATAACCACTTCACACACAAAGTGACGTCAAGTAAGTGACATGTGCTGGTTCAGCAGCGTGAAGATCATCTTGGCACATAATTGCAGTGTTTTATCTAGTCTAGATGTTGCTGACAAGCAAAAGTTCAGTCTTATTCTCACTTTCTTTGACATGTTGCAGGCATGTGAACAGTAGAATACCAAGCTAACGCGTGTGCTGTCAGAAGGACGTAGAAGCTGTGGGCTACGGCTGTTATCACAGTATTCATTTAGTCTCGTAAACCTGTTTAGAGACACATTGTAAAGGGACAAAGGCTCTGGGTTGCATGTTTCATCTGACCTAAAATCAGCTGCTGAAAGAGACTGAGCTGCGGATGCTTTTTAATGTCGGTCTAAAATAAAAGCCCAATAATGGCCCGACAGAAAAAGCCGGTCTAGTAACGACCTTAATGATCCTGAGATCAGAGCCTGTGAAAATGTTCTCCGTCGAACGAACAAGCCACCGTCTACTACTGAGAATTGAAATGAAGCCAAGGAAAATTCTATTGTTGCCAGTCAATACTGCTGTTGTCATTTTTTAAAATAATCTTTCAAAATAAATTTGCCAAGAAAGTGTATAAGCAAGTATAATGAACGTATGGGTGAGAGGTGTAGCAACAACTGTATTTATTTGCTGTGATGCCTGAAAGCGTTTGAATCCAGTGTTTCTTTCAGCGTCATTGCAGATTAAAAGCATAGTACGCCAGCAAGTCAGCGCTCCAGGCTAAATATGTAATTACATTTGTTATTGTGGAGGTCTTTAATATTTCTTCCCTGGAAAAATATTGGTACACTGCCCTATTTGTAGCTGTGTCATACCTTATACTGTGACAGCTGAGTGTATGTTCCTACACGGGTAGTTTTGACTTGAGGTCCTGAGCGAGAACGCGTATTTGAAATTGGATTTGCTTCCTGTTCATGGGTAAAGTAGCTTCAGATCGTCCCATCACCGGTTTCTGCACAATTTTCCAGTTTTCAGCACCAATAAACACGCCACTGAATTCCTGAACAAAATTCAGGAATTGTGGTTCAGTAATCACGAACCGCTCAGAAAGACTGTAGGCATAACTTTCATTTCAGGTCTAAAAACGTAACTGGTTCTGAAGAGCTATACTTAGTCAGAGAAGACAGTTGTGTAACGTTCTCAGTGGCTCTTTGAGGTGTAGATTCTAAAAGAAATGAGCGTTTACCAGGCAGTAAGGGTCTAATTAAAGAAGCTTCCAGTCTGTGCTATGTAAAATGTCGATATTGCCCATAACCAGGGACCCAAGCCCAGAATGTCTCCCTGTGTGCTGGTTGAAGTTTTTACCACCATCACTTTACACTTAGTTGTGATCAGAGGTGTATCGCTCTTCGCTGCTGTAACACTGGAGGCCAGTGCTCTCATCCGTAAGATGAAGTGAGTTTGACAGACACAAATACCAAATATCACAAAAATGTTTTGTTTTTTTTAGCTTCTTTAGCTGATGGGTGAGTCGACACTCAACAGCCTCAGCAACACAAAACTTATCAGCCCTGAGCTGGTGGGTGGTGTGATTTTCCCACTTCGGTGTCTCTATGTGACAGCAAACTACTGAAGCATTCAGCCCAGATAGAAGCCATCCTTCAACGAAAGCCTCCCTTCACTCGGTAAAGCTGTAGCTGGACTCATCGCGTGTGTAGTCAAGCAGAAGAGGTGACAGATTGATTAGCTCCAGTCCGATGTTGTGCGTCAGTGAGGAGAAAATCCCTCAGTCTGCAGCAACGCAATCCCTGACAACCCCACTCGTCCATCCCATAACAAGGCTTCGATGTTAGACACACACACACAGAGTTTAGTTGTGTGAACTGTGAGCCTGACGGACCTTAAGCTGCAGAATTGAATCAGGGCTGGAGATGCTACTCAGAGAATGTGTGTGAAGATGGTGGCGTTGATGCGGCTGCAGCTGTTTTCTGATCACGGTCCACAGCGGAGAGATGGCCGTGACCTTTGTGCAGAAAACGTACGAGGCTTATCGCGCTGAAGAATTGACATGTTGTGATGTGACTGTATTGAAGCAGGACGCTGACCTGCTGTGCGGCTGGTCGATGTGTCACAGCCGACGCCGCACTTTGCTCTGAGAAAGAAACACTTGTTAGAGCAGAGAAGGTCCTGTGTGCAAGCTGCTTCCATTCTGCACATTAACAGCAGGAAGACGTGAGTTTAAGCCCGGTAAGGTCACACCAAAAGGAGATGTACTGTAGTAGTTTACAGCTGATGGCGTCACAGTTGCCTGCCAGCGTATCCAACGGTAGCTAAACAAGGATAGTTAAGAAATCGATAATACATTTGCAAAATGAGATTGTGTTACGGTAAATACATTAAGTAAAGGAGACGCCATCAAACCGCCAAATCTGACGTATTTGCCTCGACTTTGATGTCATAGTTAAAAGTAAAAAAACTGTGATTAAAATGCTTTGTCTTTCCATGAGGCAGAATAAGATGAAAGCGGTTTAAACTTTGGTAATGAGGTCTCCTCCGTTTGCTTACATAATTAACGGAAGTGTTCTCGGCCTTATCTGTTTCTTCATACCTGTTGCTTATGAGTCTCATTTTAGTTATAGGATTTTTTGCTAATGACTAAAACCAACAAGTTAAGGGAGAAGAAAGATGGCAGCAGCGTGTGGCTTCACCTTGCAGCTGATCTGCCTGATGTGTAGGTGAGACTGAGCAAAGAGACTAAAAGCAGCGGATGAGTTGGATTCCAGGTGCCAGGTTGGTGCAACGCGCGTCATGATGAACGTCATCACATGTTTAAAAGAAACCTGTTGCGGGGACGTTTATTTTGGCGGCTGAGAGTTTGTCTTCCTGCCTTGTGTCAGTCCATTTACTGGTTTTAAGACTTTGTGAAGTAAGTTCCAGGTTATTATCAGAAACACACACTAAAGATCTGAGACACCAGTGAGTGAAGACAGTTTAGGTGAACGAAGCAGAACAGCTTTCCTCAGACTTCCTTGACCTTATTGATCGGTCGTTATTTGCCCAGCGCGGTGAGCTCGTGCGCTTTATTACTGTTTCTTTGTTCTCAGAGGGATGGGGGTGGGAGCTTTATTAGCTACTTTATAATGTATGGCTCCACACAGCTGCTAATGCACCAACAATAGGCAAACCTACACACTGGCTTAAAGGGCTAAATGCCAAGATTGTGGACTTAAATTGGATTATGCAAGAGGAGTGACCACCCACGCTGCAATCTGCATCTCTGTGTCTTCAATAAACAACAAGCAGAGGAGCTTGTTCTTGTTCAGACTTTTTTCTTGCAGTTTGTGCTCGTGGGAATTTTAGTGAGTGGAGGATTAAGCAGCAGGGTTAATGCTCAGGATCCCTGTTGTCAGGCAAACAGTACATGCACTCAGTCATCTCACTGCTCCATCTAATTCACCTCTAGAGCCAAGAATGATGTTTCTGTGAAAATGCTAACTGGGCACTATTGAGGTTGGATGTTTTGTCAGAGTTTTCTCTTTCTTTCTGGAGGGTGTTTACGTCAGATCGCTACAGTCTCACAGTCCATTTACACAGATTCAGATTCCAATCTTTGTTTGGGATGCACCGGCTAATGAATTTCTTCTGGGTAACTCATATTCAGGTATTGACAGCCAGCTTCCACGCTTACGTGGCTGTGATGTAACTGGTGGGATTTCAGATGTAATTCTGGTGTTCAGGAGGGACCGCTCTCGTGAATCTTTGATGAACGATGAGGCTCTCTACTCAGGCCCAGTTTTCTGGACTGCCCACGGTGGAAAGAGCTTTTTAAAGAGTCGCCCATTCTCTGTCAGGGCCAGGTGGAAGCCGTCGGGAGCTAAGCTACCATATGCAGCCTCGCATCTCCTGCCTGCAAAAACACGCACACGCAGACTTTCACGCGATGCTTAGGCTTGTTTCTCTTTCTTCCTTCATGGCTCGTTGATCCCTGCTTCCACTCACACTCCTCTGGTAGCCATCACTGTACAGTGTTGCTTGTTTATTGGAGATTTATGCCGTTTGGCAGGTGTAGTTGCCCACTTCTCACTCCTACACAATCTCTCAGACTTTCTGCCAGTCATAAAGCACAGCTCTAAAATGACTAGGCCCGATTCCATCGCTTATTATCATTTATTTAAAGACTCAAAGCCTGGGAAGGGCCGGTGGGCGTTCCCTGACGGTGAAGCGAAGCAGCAGAGCATGGCATTTTACCATCTGGGCCACACTGGGATTAGCATGAGTGCCTGATCTAGATACATCACTAGCCATCAACGGCTCGAAGACACTCGCTGCTTGTCTTACAGGACGGGACAGGCGACAGAGCGCTCACCCTGCAGCTTGCATGATAGCCAGAGCCTGTCTCCTCCTTCTCCTCCTTCTCCTCCTCTTCTCACTCTACTCTTTTTCAGCTGTGCACAATATGAAGCCTAGTTGTGATGCATGATAGCTGAGGTGGAATTTATGGCTGTTGATCATCTTCTTGTTGTTCATCATCTTTTATCATCTAAATTATTAACCTGAATTCGAATGAGTCAATATTGGCAAAAAGCAGTTATTTGCCAAGCCTAAGACGTCTTACTTAACTGTTTACTATATTTAATATGCATTCTAAGATAAGATAATAAGATCATCCTTTATTGATCCCACGTTGGGGAAATTATTACAATTATTACAGCAGCTGCAGATAAAAGGCAGAAATGTGCAGGAAGAGAAAATTAAAAGATTACTATATTTACAATATGTACAATTACTGTGCATCTAATGAATAGTGTTTGTGCTGTTTTCAATTGAAAATGGCTCAAAAAGGATTTGCCCTGCATTGTGTTAATAGGAGTTTGTTCATTCGGATTCTGTAGGGATTAAAAAACTCCTAAAACTCAAATTCTTGTGTATCTTGTTATTAATGATGCATAGTGCAGCATCAGAACTGATTGAAAGCTCAATATTGCAGTGACATTCATGTCTAGTGTGAGCGTATGTAAGTGTCTGACTGCACTGTGCTTTCATGAACGTTCACTAATACAGTTTGCTGGTCGTGCTGCTCTTTGCCAGGTCAGCACCTAAAAGAAACGGGAATGCGTCTGAAACCGTTTGCACCCTGGGTAAAGGGACAGCACAGATCCCGTTCCCATCGTCCTCTGCACGTTTTGAGGCCGCTGGTCCTGGTGCTTCCGCTGTGGGCTGGATTAAATCCATCCAAGACCTTTAGTGTTTCTGTCTTGTTTTTGTTGAGATGAGGATCAATTTAACAGGTGATTTTGGGGGCAGTGTGTCCCAGGGGATGTCCAGCAAAATACTATAATATTTAGTTTGGTGTTGGTTTGGCTCTAATAAAAGCTGTTCGTGACGGGAATTGAAGCTGACTGGAGGTTGTCGCTACACTCATCCCCGTCCTCGTGGTTCCTCCTCGTGAGGCTTCTTAACCAATGACACCGAGTTAAAAGCACAAAGGCCCACTGCTGGCGACGTAACCGGCAGGGTCTCCCTTTCCAGCCCAGTCGCTCCTTGACTTGTTCTGTCTGGGGTCTCAGGCAGCTGTGACTTGTCGTCTTTGTGTGCATATTTAATTCCTTCAGAGCTATTTAACCATGGAGTACCACAGTTGCACAGAGCATCTGTTGTGTGATGGGACTCTTTGGTGCATTTTACCGCCTGGAGCAAAGAGGGAAGACTAGAGTGTCATGTAAATTTAATGGCAGTCACAGTTGTTGCTGGCACCCAGGGAATGTGAAAAATGTGAAAAATAGGTTCCCTCTGCTGCTTTTCAGGGCTTTAAATATAAATGGGCACCACTCCAAGCTTATTTTATAGTCAGTATAGTTATGCTGCTGCCTCATGACTGGGTGAAATGGCTTTTCTTAATCAAGTCGGAGGAGGATTATGGGTAAACAAGTTGTGATGGTCAGTGAAGCAGCTAATTAGACGAGGCTTAACGATGTAATAACTTTATTGTCCCATATTCTGTGTTGGAAGTTAAAGAGCTCTGCAATTAACTTTGTGTCAATGTGTCTCTTTGTTTTCCAGAAACCTGCTAGACAGAGATACGTTCTCCAAGTCCGACCCAAGTAAGCCACACACACACGGGCAGCGTGACACACTACGCTCGGTGGGAAAACACGTAGTACATGGGCCCATGTGAATATCATCCTTACATTCTGCTGACAGAAATGTGCAGAGGCTAAGATCTTCTCTGCTCTGCCAGTGCGAATCAGTGGACATTTACATATGTCAGGGGTCATATTCATCAGCGCTTTCTGCTCCCAATGTGAGTGAAGGCGGCCAGATCCTCACACACAAGCCAGCACATGCACACTTCTCATTTGCTTAACAGCAGGGATTCAGCTGGTCTGTTGGGATTTATAGATTCAGAATAAGCGGAACAACAGCCTGCCCTGATAGAACAAGGCTTGTTCTAACTGTAGTATTACTTTAAACGTGCATGTAAGTATGTAAACATGCAACAGAGGGAGGGTTTTGCAATTGGTTGAATTTTCATAGATTCCTCATATTGATTCCTAAATTTAATTAAATGAATATAACATTTGACATGACTTCACTGTTTTGGGTTAGTTGGACACTAGTTAAGCCATGTGGCCACTGCAGCTACACCTACAACAGTCTGTGGGGCAAATCGTTCGCTATACTGTTTTCCACCGTGCCTGAAATGATGATGGAGACGGGACCTGCCTCTGCAGATGCTGGTACAGCTCTGGAGCAGTTTGGTGTCGCGGCCTCAGACAGAGGTGCGTCGTGGCTTCTCCTGCTCTACTGAAGGCGTCTGAGCTGCTGCTACCGATGACACACAAGCTGATTTAACACCTCTGTGCTGTGCTGCTTTCATGTTTGCTGAGGTCTGATGTGCAGCTGAACTTGCAGTCAATTAGCTTGTCATTGTTTTGAAGCTTGCACCGTTAGCTGTACGTGATCCGTTGTATCCGAACAAACGGCGCTTTAGTCCGACATTTACAACCAGTAATCAGAACCAACGTTTTTGCCTTTTTCTACAGCTTGCGTTTCCACTTGAATTGGGTTCTACTATGGAACCGAGTCACAGAGTCACAGAGATGTTCATTGGATGACAGACTGGTTGGATGTACACACTTACATTATTACGTTATTTGCTCAGGCAGGCAAAAGTCTCCAGCATCTCGGACCCTTTGAAACTATTTGATTGACCCACATTCAGTTGCTCGGCTAATAGTTAGTTCTTCAAAAGCTTTTCCCATGAGTAATATACTGTAGATCAAAACTTCTGATGGCACCTAGCAGGACTGAACACATCCTCTGACACCTACATTATTGTAAAGTACTTCCTTGCTGTTTCCATCATCATCGTGTTGTGTCTGCTTTGTTTTCTGTAACAGTCTGTGACCGTGCTGTTGGTTAAAAGGCCTCTAAAAATAAACACGGTGGAAGGACAGTGATCAGAGATGTTCTGAGATGAAACCTGCATCGTTTTTGTCATCTCGCAAGCATTTTTACAAAGGCCCCTCTTGCTTCATTTCCAAAGTACTCGCCACTCTGCCACCTGGGTGATGCGCCGGTGGTCAGTGTGTGTGTAATCATAATTGATGAGGTCCCAGAATTGTGGATTGGACCTTTAAGTGTCAGGCGGTGAGGGAGGAGGATGAGCATCCTTACCCACCCCAACATTTATGCAAGGAGGCACTTGTGCTGCGTACATGTCTCTGCTCTGCTGACAGCACTGGCCCCAGTCACACAGCATTAGACCGCCTCAGCTGAGCCACGCACACACACAGACACACATTCAGAGCTGCAGGCAGGCTCACGTGGCGTATTCATATTAGCTTATAAAGCTGGGTAGCAACCCCGTGTGTGTCTGTGTGTGTTTAGACCATTGTGTGTTGCAGCTGTTCCTGTGGGGCGTGAATGTAGATGAGCTTTGATCAGTTTGCTTCAGCAGATTGGAAAAGGGCACTAAGCAGAAAGAGAAATTATCAAAGTGTGCAGCGTCAGTATCTCCTCCATTCATAGCAGACGCGTTAGTGATGCTGTTGTCAGCCCCTGCCCTCATCATCGGCCTGATGCCGAAGACATCGCCTGGATGCGTCGGTTTACAGGCACCTTCCCCAGACAATCACACACACTCATTCAAGTCTTCGTGGAAAGATCAGAGCTTTATATTTTTTCAGCGGAGCCCCAGCTGACTGAGCATCTCCCACAATGCAACATATACAGAGTCACGGCCAGTCTGTGCGTCACACGCAGGCTAATTAGGCCGTTTGGTGTCTGTGTTTGCACTTAGAAACGTTAATGAGCGGCTTTTCACATGTTCAAGTGATAATAGTGCGTCTGTCTAGTGTCAACATTAGCTTCTTCCGGTTTTTGGGAAAAGCTGCGTTCATTAGCTGGATCTGCTGATTTTTACTCACAGTCGCATCTGTTAATGAATCCGTGATTAAATCAGTCATGTCATTTCATCAGTTGGCGGTTGCTCATACATTAACTGTGGCATAAATTTACAATTAATTAATCCTGTAATTAATGCTAATGCATGTTACCTTCCACATCAGATGTCAGAAAAGCAACTGAAGTTGTTGTTTTAATTAGCTTTTGGACTAGTTGCTGTGTCTTGCACAAGTTTTTCTGTTAGTCTCTGATGACCGGAGCATTTTAGGCTTATAAACTTAAATATTCAAGTTAATAAAGTCTTCTTACCGAGCGCTCGGCACCACTCAGCCTCACGTCTGCTGTGTGAGTGTGTTTTCTCTTGCTTTCATGCGTCCTGATAGGAAAAGGACACATAGAGGTTGTTGTTGTGGCCTTTTAGAGAAACCAGCCATTGTTGCTCAGGTGGAATGAGTTGGAAAGAGACGTTGTGTTTAGAGATTTCTCCCGAAGGATGAAGGCTGGTGATGAGTTAATAGCAACCATGAACTGCCAAGAAATGTCCAGCATCAAAACACCAATTTACACACGTTTATTAATGCTTTGCTTAATTGAGTGTGTTGTCGCGACGACAGACCGAAGGACTGTCAGTAATGTGATGTGTGTTCTGTACAGTGAGCTGCTCACCACCAACATGTCTAAAATCGAATTTCCACCATTCTTCAACCGATTGCTAACATGCAAGCGTGTTGCCGGTCGCAGACGTTTGTATTAAAATGAAATGTCCTTTTTGGTGGCAGCTGATTGCCTCACTCTGTTCCTCATATGGCTGCTATCAAAAAACATCATTCCCTCGGATGGAGACGCTCTAGTGTCAAAAAGGAAGACGGTCCCGTCCCCGTCCCGCCTCCTCTACCCTTCACTGAAATACCATCATGCCGCGGGGCAGAGTTCTAGTGACATTTAATTAGGGAGTTTTCCTCTCATGTTGAAATTGGAGAAAGAACACGCTCTCAGCTGACTTTTCTGTGTTAAATCCTCTTCAATCAGCCCAACACTCTTTTGTGTTTCCCCTCCAACAGTTTGTGTGCTCTACACTCAAGGAATAGCCAACAGGGAATGGAGAGAGGTGAGTACAGGGCTCGGCTAGTGGGGGAATTATTTATAACGAGTGACTGCTTCAAGTACCTTAAATGGCAGCGCAGCATTTCAAGTCCTGTTCCAATGTGATTTTCTGGAGGCTGGCATGTGAGTCAGCTTAAAGACGATCTGTGCTGAATGAACACACCCAGCTCGATGCAGTTTGTATAGAAATGTTGGGTTCAGGCTGTGTATTGTTCTTGTTTTGTGCTGAGCATGTGCAGATAATAATCTTGAGGAGGACGTGATGCGTTCACGTCTCAGAGTGAGACCAATGTGTAAATCAGCCGTAATATTATGCCAGACAGTGTTACAGGCTGTGATAGTGCACATTTCATAAATGTTAAGAAAGCTTAACTATGTGGTGCAGTTCATTATGGTTAGACCACACAAATGAACACGCACGCACACATGTTGTTGAATGGTTCTTGCTGCTCGTAATCTAATCGCTTCTCCTGTTCTGTGTTTTTGTAGTTTGGCAGGACAGAAGTCATCGACAACACTCTTAACCCAGACTTTGTCCGCAAGTTCATTCTTGACTATTTTTTTGAGGAGAGGCAGAATCTGCGCTTTGACCTGTGAGTCAACACTTTCTCTATCCATGTTTGTGTGCGTGGTCCTTCTTTGTGTTTGTGTGTTTTGTGCAGACGCGGGTGAGAGTGCCGCCTGTGTGGAGACTGAAATATTCATGGTCTGTGCAAAGGGAGATGCACGTCTCCTTCCTTTTAAATAAAAGACATGTTTTCACTTTTTCACCACCATTTCCATTTGAATTCATCCCATTCATACAATGCTTGGAGACAAAACTGGGCCAGATGCCCGCAGTGAGTCATACACTTGGCATTTTGTGATGATTATGATCCATTTTCTGTCTTGGTCCTTTGCCCTCACAGTTGTGTATTAAAGGAATCACCAAGCTAACAATTTCCAAACCTGTAACAGTCAATTCATGTTAAATGATTACGACCCTGAACTGCTGCCTCCGTCGGTTTTGCTGCATTTTGTAAAATGTCTTTTTATAACTTTGAATAGGGTGCAGCAGCATAGAAGAAATCCCTCACGAAAGTAACAAATGACCTCCTTTCAACAGCAGATGCAGGAGATTGCTCAGTCTTAATCCTTTTAGACCTAAGTGCGGCTTTTGACACAGTTGATCATACAATTTTAATTGACTGCCTCAAGCACTGGGTAGTTATCTCTGGGTCAGCAGAGAGTTTTTCTTAGACCTTAGTGCTTAAAGGTGAAGTCTGAACCTGCACCGTTAAAACAGGAGATCCCTCAGCTCCCACAATAGATCAGAAACATCTGTGGGCCTCTCACAGCCAATTATCATGAATGAGTAGGTTGTTGTTCTGACATTCAAATGGTGATTTTATATAGTGATAGTTGGTATGTGACACATACTCTATGTGTCACATTGTATGCTCTCAACGTCATATGTGCTTAACTTCACAGCAGCACATTTTGTCAGACTCGCATCAGGAAACGGTAATAGGTGGCAGAGAGTAGCAGCTTTTAACGTCATCGAACTGACACAGCAGCAGAGTGAAAATGCAAAATGGCGGCTGGAAGCCACTGCTGATTAGCGAGACATCAGGCTCTGCTCTGTTGTTTTGGACCACAAATTGTTTAAAACCGGGGAAAATGTCTTGGAACGTTCTTCAGGACGATGTTGTGTGTACATGTGTTTGAACCACATTCAGAAAAATGCAAACGCATTAAGTTTGACTTGGGGGAATGAATCAGTACAAATATTTCATGAAATGCAGTCTAGGTCATCATTGCTGTTGTTGACTAACCACTAAGTTGCTTTACTTGCAGGCGCTGCAGCTGTGTGATCTGGCTGAATTAGCGTCACGTCAGTCCTTCTGTATATTGGGTTATGGTGCTAACGTTGGCATTGTCAAAGTTATTATGATAAACTTGGGAATTTTTGTTTGTTCCAGCCTCTCACATGTTCTCAGTATTTTCCCATGATGGCTCATGAAATATGGAAAGGCTGCTTTGTTTGTGTACTTGTTGGCCTGTCAGCAGAGCCACATGCTGTTTACAAGCTGTGGGAGGTTATAGTGAAGGTCAAGGAGAGACGCAAGCTGTTTTGGTCTGTGGGTATATGTGCCTGTGTTATTTTTCATTTTTTTATTGCATTGTGTTTAAGTCATGTGTACAGTCCGTGTCAGACCTGGGATCATATGTGTTCACGTATAGTGCAGCTTCTCTTGGCGTCTTTGCTACCGTGTGGAAAGCAAGAATGAGAAACAGGTGTGAGCTTTTGTGTGTGGGCTCTGTTTGTGTTCCACCATCGTCTGTACAGTCCTGTCTGCTCCAGTAATGATGTGCAGGCTTTGCCAGAGTATCATGCAAGATGTTTAAAGCTGACAAGCAGTGGAGAGAAGGATGGAGCATGATGGAGTGTGTGTGTAGCGAGTGTGTCTCCCTGCAGGGCTCGTTGTGAGTGGGTGAGCATCACAGCCCGTTAGTGTCTTCTGGCCTGATGCCCTATGGTCACTCACAGTGAGGACATAGCTGCCCCACATCCTCACCCTCCACACACACACACACACACACACACACACACACACACACATTTACACTTCTCTTCTCAGGCAAGTTTCTACAGTCAAGTTGAGCTGTAACATGCGTGTGCACACAGTGACACTACTTACATGTCGTTTCATCTCATTAGAGGCAGTAGCTACTCCCTTAATGTGGCTTTAATCCTTCTTACCTGCGCCTCCCTATAGCTACTGCTGAACCGTTCACACTCTTCCTCCCACTGCTGTCTGGAACGTGGAGATGCCCACCGATGCCAGCGCAGCCCCCAGTTGGATGGATGTCTAATTAAGTGTGATTGAATCAGACCACACTTTTGCAAAGGGAATAGAAAAGTAAATAGTTGTATTAGCTTAATAAAAAAACTAAAACTTAGATTTTGAACAAGTTTTGCTTTCTTATATAAAAAAATGATTCATTAACAGCCAGAAGCACATTCTAAATAAAATCCATATGTTCCTTTAAAGGGTTGACAGATTGTGGAATATCCTACTAGCATAGAAAATGTGCAGCATGTTGTGTGGTTTGATGTGAAGGATTAATGAGCGTTTCCTGAATGTGTTGGGGAGCCGTCGTGCTGTCATTTGTCGTTTGCCTGCTCCGGCCCGTTTGTTTGTGTGCCATCATTAGTCATCGTTGCTCAGTTCAAACAGAGCTCTGAGCAGCCGCCTCCCCCAACCGGACGGACAGCACAAGACCAAGAGAAATCCTGCCTGGCCCAGTGCCGACGCACAGCGATGTCATCCGCATAAACACACGCACCAGGCGCCGCGGGACACTGCTGCGAACACTCGCCTCTGTGCGGTCAGACATACATGCAGCAGTAGGATGGGTTTGTCCTCGCCCCCCTTCTCCTTCTTTCTCTTGGTGTCTCATTATTAAGTGAGATTAATTCAATCATTTATGAACATTTGGGAGCGACAGCAGCGAATAGAACATGAAGCGCACCTGTGTATTTTGCTGGCAGCATGTTGCGTAACAGCAGCGTGTTTCTTGGCACTTATGGAAGCACATTAGTACGAGCGCTGCCTTGAAGCCGCCGCTCCCTGCTTCAGTGACACTAGTCCCCTGGTCTTATCAGCAGGCCCCTTATCGTACATGGCACGCTGTCTGTAGAAGGAGACGCTCAGCCTCTCCCATTTACACACTCCACTGCTTGTCGCTGCAAACACGCACCATACACACCTGAGACACCCAAGGAGGTGACAGGTTATGGGAAGTAAATAAAACTGGATAAATTGCTCTCAGGAGAAGCAAGAGCATCGCTTGGTCTGCACAGTGTAGCTCCTTCTCACGGCCTTGTCAGACTGGACCTGATTTCAGTTGTTCTGTTATCAGATTCTTTTATCTGAAGCTTCAAAAGCCATAAATATACAAAATTGGAAAACAGGCAATTTGCTGGGTGAAGTGTTAGGATTCCACCCAACGGAGATTAATGACACTGAAGCGTCTGATACCGTTGCAGTCACCCGTGAAATCGGATCAGTAAAGCTTTAGGTTCCGTAATCACAAGCACACTTAAAACACGAATAGCTTCTTTGCAGTGATTAGTGGAGAAGTGCGTTAATAGCAGGTGATGAGGGACGGAAGCTTGTGTCGTGGGCTACTAATTTGTATTTTGCCAGCTTTCAGCCGGGACCTGTTACAGACGCCCTCCAGCCTGTCACAGCCTCTGTTTGATGCCTGTGTCGTCTCTTCTGTCCAGGTATGATTTGGACTGCAAGAGCGACAACCTCTCCAAACACGTGAGTGTCTGCTTCACCTCAGCTGTTCAACAATCAGTCATGCATTCATGGAAATAATATACAGCCAAATGTTTAGCCTTCCAGTACAATAGCAGCCTGATTTGAATCTGAATGTCAGAGTGAAGAGTGGTGTAACAACAACAAAGCAATCGTGTTGGCATTTAAATTCCCCTGAAGAAATGACTCAGGATCTGCTTGACCCTCAGCAAAGACATTTGAGGGGGTTAGGGCACATTTTTTGTTTCGGATAAATGTTTTTGACCTGCATTTTTGTAAGCAACACAAAAAGACGAAGTTGACTCAGAAACAAATACAATTCTGTACGTATGTGTGTATAATTTGCACCCACAAATTAGCATATGCTCAAAAACATTTGTGACTGTTTGATTTGACTTTTTCAGGATTTCAAAGTAACGTTCAAATAGAAATCTGTCGGTTTGCTGTGGCAGCATAACAGGAAACTCCACCGTGTGAAATGTCTTTGATCATCATTTGAACATCTTTACCTGGATGTTTTTCAGCGATGGACATCTTTTAAAAACGTTCCGGGTGGACTGTGGCTTTATGAGGTGTCGACATGAAGCCATCATTTCATCGTGTGAGGCATCTTCACCGAGTTATTTAGTTTTTTAGTTTGAGGTGCTGCAGCCTTCCAGCCCCCGAACATATGGGTTCATACTGTGTCAGCTCTGGACATGAGGTATCACGGCCGGCGCCGGCACTCGGGAATCAGAGCGTTTAGGAACTAACCTTTATTACCTATGTAAATTATTCATTGACCCTCGTCTGCCAGTGCATCTGAGAATATTTTAAATACTTTCACTGTGTGATGAATTTAGATTTTTTTTAATCAGAGAACATGAAATTAACTTTATTAAATTTAATGATGCAGGCGGGTTGTTTTAAATGTGATATTCTGTGATAGATGAGCTTCCACTAAGTTTCCTTAATTGAGTTCTTTCTTCCCGCTGAAGGAAGTTTCAGCGACACTTCATTACTTCTGTAACCTGGCTCTATAGTCACCTCCGGCCTCTTTGCTGTTAACTGCCCTCATCGCCAACTTGTGCTCAGTGCGAAGCCCAGCGTGGCCTCGGGCTTTTACTGGGAACGCTGACCGATGTGAATGCAGCAACTGGCTCTCAGCGTGAAGGCTGAGGACGCTTGGATGCGTCCTGTCGTCACCGTGGATGTGTGGGATTGAAGATGTGGGACACAGCGATGGCTCCGTTGTCCGGGCAGAGTCCGTGACTATAAATAACAGACAAATGCAAAAAAGGGAAAATTGCACCAAAGTACAGTATCTCTCTTGGCAGCTTGGGCGTAAGCGTTTGAGGATGTCGCCTTCCTCCCATCACAGCAGATGTTTTCCCTCTGCCATATGGTTTGCATACCTTGTGCAGATATAGCTGCAGGGTGAGATGTGCAGCGAGAGCATACAGTAAAGTCTAATTAGGGCCTGGCTTTCCTGTTTACTGTTGGATGAAGCCCACAGTATCTTTCATGCTGAGAGATGCTTGTCTGTGTTTTAACCCGTTTGTGGTTAAATACACAGTTAGCCTTGTAATAAACAAATTTCAGTCCTAGTTAATTCAAATCCAGTAATTAACATGTGAGTGAATGCTGGGAAATTGCTTCTTTGTGTTAACTGGCTGAGTCCCCTCACAGCTTGGAATAACATGTTATAATCCTCATATCAAACAGTATTGTGCTCGTTTCTTTATTATACTGCGGTTGAAGTGTAAACATGCATGTTGTGACCCGTCTCATTACGAATCTGACTTGGAGGAGGCTCAGCTTTCCAGCTTTAAGAACCTGACCTAGAGACACGGATGTGTTCTGTGTCAGGTCTAATGGGAGAAAGGAAACAGAAATATGGGATGGAATTTAGTTTAAGATCTCTGTTTATGGTAAGAAGACTCTACTGCATCTACGGGCCTCAGCCTCCAGCCTGAGATGTGCGCGGCGTCCTGGCGCTGGACTTGGGAAGCTAAGCTTGTAGCGTGTGTAGCCCCAGCGTTTTGTCATGTCTTTTTGTTTTGAGGCCTCAGCTGGGGGAGAAATTTGCTCAGCACCGGCAAAGATCTTTGGAGCAGCTTTGTGCCCGCTGGACTCACGGCTCATCTGTCGAGCACTTTCACGCACACACATCCACGCACAGCTAGTAGGGGAGGCCTCGGCGTCAGTGCGCGAACAAACCGCCCAGGCCCGTTGGAAACAGTCGTCTCGTATCCGCTACGCCTGCGCTGCTCTTCTCTCTGGCCAAAGGCTCCTCATTCCTCTTATGGTGACTTTTCAGGCAACAGACACAGTCTCTCTGTAGACTCTGCCTCGATGTCACTGTGCAAAATAAGCATTAAAGAGGGAAGGGAAGCCGTTCAGTGCCACTTAAACAACTGGGAATGTTCCTGAATTGTTTCTGTTTCGTGTCTGTGTGTTTTCACTGGGGTAGGACTTCCTGGGCCAGGCTTTCTGCACGCTTGGTGAGATAGTCGGCTCCCTGGGAAGCCGCTTAGAGAAGCCTTTGATGTAAGTATCACACAAACACACACATGTCCTCACAATGAAAAGGGAAGGGTTTACATAGCATTACGCTAATGTGAGTCCCTGTCTGTAGGTCCCACAAAAGGCTGCATTTTAAATTCTGCCGTTTTCAGCGTCTCAGCGTGATTTTACGATTTCTTGCTGCTGTTTGTCTTTGAAGTGAAGCAAGGCAGGGGCATGTAAATGAGCCAAGCTGTTGATGAAAGCATACACTGTCTCCATCAGCCAAATGAGACGCATAGTTAACCCGCAGCAGCGTAGTGACAGTGGAAACACGGTACCAGCTAAGGGCCCGTCCACGCTGCCAGCCCGGAAACTATTACAAATGCTTTGAATGTCACAACCTCTGTTGTAAATCACCTGAAGTAACCGAGGTTTGTCTCTTAACCACGATGGTGTTTTAACGACTTTGGAAAGACGTGTGTGTGTGTCTGAGAAGGGGAACTGGAGGAGAGATGACTATGCCTGTGTTTACTTATGTAGAAGACTTGGAGTCAATAATGGTTGAAACATGATGTAAGAATGTGTTGCTGTCGCCAGGTTACATAATCAGCGCTGCCTGCAGTCGCTCACTGGGTTTAGAGATGTGCATGTGTGCAGTTTTTATTTTTATCCATACTTCATAGATATGAGTGTATGTACAAACAGTCTTGGTGGCGTTTTCCCTTATACAGGAGAGAATGTAAATATTAATCATCAGTATTTCCATCGAAAGCCCGTTTCTCTCCAGACCCGTTCTGGCTTTATTCAAGCCCTGCATCCGCTTCTCCAGCCTTACGTTTCCATCTGCCCCCTCACTGAGCAGCCGCTGTGCTCATGAATTAATTTCACTGAACGCTTCCCCGTCATCAAAGGGCGGTGGTGTGTCTCAGGTGACAGGAGGGCTGTTCAAAGCCCAGTTTCCCTTCACCATCAGTGGCTCCTCGTGTGCTATTGAGGCTCCTCCTGTTCTAACCTTTCACTGTATTTTCATTTGTACAGTTTTTCATCTTTGGTGCAAAGACTAAAATACTAAATTAGTATTTTTGTGTAGATGGTTTCACGCACGTTGATGTTTTTAGATGTTTTTTCCTGGAACTTTGAAAATCCAGCTGCTTGTAACCATGTAAAACTAGAATTTATTGGAAACCTGCTGTGTGTTTATTTCTTTGTTTGTGTTTTTTAGTGGGATTCCAGGCAAGAAATGTGGTACCATCATAGTGAGAGCAGAAGAGTTGAGCAACTGCAGGGTAAGAGATGATTTTTAATCGTCTCATGTGCAGTTTGATGGTACACAGTCTAATAAGTATAGATGTGTATACTGTTATAAGCCAGTGGTTATAGTAAATACGCCGCCTTCATTCAGTACATACTCATGTAATTATAGGTGTTGCTTTACAAAAGCGTTGTAGATATTTGTTGCAGCAGTGTCTGACATGTAGCTTCTTGTGTTAATATACATGGATTGAGATGAAGCCGCGTCAACCCTGAATGCCGCTATATCCTTTTAGGAATATGTTGTCTGCCCCATTACGTCTCCTTATGTCCTCTGTGGTTTGCTGTTAGCTGTCCTGTTATTGTGCAGTGGTGACCAGACACGTTTCCCCTTAGGGCCCAATAAAGGTGTTCGTCCGTTTACATTTAGGTGAGAACACTGAAATCTGACAGACCAAATTGATTTGATTGATTTGAATTATTGTTCAATTGTATCTGTCACTTGTGGAAAAGGAAAATGTATTTACAACGATTAACCAACAGAAGTTTCGGTGTAAACTGTCAAACACGGCGCAGAGAAGCTGTGAATCACCTCCCACCTTTCGGTTAGAGTGACTGCTGTGTTTTGACAGAAGCAGGTCATATTGGTTGTCATTATAAAGGAGGCTGTGTAGCGTAAATATTTCATTTCATTTCTGTGTATTTCGTTCTCAGGAGTCAGTGATGCTGCAGTTTTGCGGAAACAAGCTGGATAAGAAAGACTTCTTTGGAAAATCCGATCCTTTCCTTGTCTTTTACCGCAGTAACGAAGATGGATCGTAAGTTGACGCGCAGCCTCGTTGTGGTACAGCATCATGAGAGTGTTGATGCTCTCACAGAAGATATAAGGTCTAAACTGCCTGTGTGACGTTAAACGGCAGCAGGACGAGTTGACGGTAGGAAAAGAAAGGAGGGGAGCTGGGATTGGAGGGAGTTGAGGCAAAGCTGTGTGGAGGCTGCGGGTTCTTTGCCCTGCAGATGCTTTTATTCAAGCGGACTTCAGCGTCTCGCACTTTACACATTCTCTTTGTGCAGCTGGGTATTTACTGATGCAGCCTAAATGTTCAGCCGCAGGGTATAACAGCAGCACGCTGCGACTACGAAGAGCCAGACTAGTTACCGAAGTGGTGATTCCACCCGGGCTCAGGCTTTATGGAATAATGAAATACCTTTAACTTCACAGTAGCAAAGAGGGGGATGTTCATGTATTAACAGTTGTGTGTCTCGCAGGTATACCATCTGCCACAAAACCGAAGTGGTGAAGAACACTCTGGACCCAGTGTGGCAGGCTTTTAAAATTCCTGTCAGAGCGCTTTGTAACGGAGACTATGACAGGTACAGTAGGAGCCGGATAGTGTTTATACTGCTTCGTGAAGTCATATTAAGCAATAGAGTAATAGAGAGACAGCAGACAAACCTTTATAGCCGACAGAACCAGGAAATGGGACGAACATATGCTGACAGTACATTCTTTTATGTTACGGGTCAACCCAGAGAGAATTATCACCTGAATGTGCATCGTCTGAGCTCCAGTTTTTTAGTAGTTGCATTTTGAGTTAAACAGTCATGCTGAACTGTTTTCACACCTTTACCTGTTGCACTTCTCTTTTCATACAGGAGCATAAAGGTGGAGGTATACGACTGGGACAGAGATGGAGGGTGAGAGAATAAGGCTACTGATTATTATTATTATCAAGATACTAATGTCATGCGCAGCAAATGACAGCTCCACTAAACAAGTTGAGCAGGTACAGGGGCTTTCGATCACACACACCGCTGACAGTAGAAAGCGTAGAAGATGTCAGTCCTGCTCCCCGCTGCTTTAAATATACATTAACTATTAATCACGCTTGAACAGGCTGTTGACAGATAACATCGTACACTCAGCCAGGGAATAAAGATAAAGTGTTTATCTTTTGCAGCTACACAGTGTCCGGGGACACATTTTGACTCTTCATTGTTCATTTTCTAGTCAGTTTTTGACATTTCAAGGGCATTTAGCCTGGAGCTCCTATTAATTCCTGGCCCTGATTCCAACTGCGCTGATTATCTCCGTGAAATTATGAAATTGGTTGCTATGACCACGCCTCAGGTAACCAAGGAGCTTGTTAGTAATACCCCCTAATTTCTCCTGTACTATGAATAACACCTTTAGCTTCATTTGCATACACAGTGAAGCGGTTACGCTCTTACGATCTTACCGACTCTACTTCACCGCCGCGCTCGTCGAGTGATCCTTTGTTTGTCTTTACAGCCACGACTTTATTGGAGAGTTCAGCAGCAGCTACAGAGAGATGTCCAGAAGCCAGTCACAGTTCCACGTCTATGAGGTGACTGACTATTACCACGGACGCTAACTGAAGTCAAGAACGGAGAACGTCACATTTCAACACTGTGTTATTTATGAAAGATCCAGAATTAGCTGAATGAGCTGAGAATAGAAAATCAGATGTCACATCAGACACATAACTCATCAAACGGCACAAAATAAGCAAAGTTGACGGGACGTTCAGAGCAGAGAACGCTTTTCTCTGGTGCCTGCGTGACACGTGTCCCAGACACAGACTCTAATTACTAATTGATCAGTGTTATGGGATCAATCAATACTATCAAATTAAAATTAGATGGACTTTATAGGCTCTGTCCTTAAGCCTAAGAAAAACAACCCTTTACTGATTAGAATGAGTTTTTTTTGAACAAACATTAAATTCTTCTCGTTATCTTCACAGCGATGATGATGTGACGCACACAGACATGTTTCATCACTTTAACTTTAGAGTCAGCGCAGCCGACATTTTGCAGAGCCTTCCTCAAGGTCTGTGCTGTTGCTTCCTCTTACAATGCACATCCAGCTCATGCTTGTTCATCAGTTTATTGATTTGGACGGCTTACTGCTCCGTGCTTCGGTTTGAGCCGTTACACAAGGACGAACATGCCCTCGATCCTACGCTGGTTCTTGCGACTGCGTGACAAGTGGCTGTGCTCGACTTAACGTCATGTTCTCCGTTATATGCTACTCAGGATGCCCAGCTTATTTGGCATTAACGCGTTCAGCCGCTGTGTGAAGCAAATCATATATCACTGAAGGTCAAGAGGTGGTAAAGGTGCTGAGTGAGCGTGGCTCCTACAGAGCAGCCTGCAGGGGCTTTGTTGTTCTCATCTTCTCTGTGCTGAGCATCGCCGTGTTTAGGTCGTGTTTGAAGAGCAAAAAGCCATTTAGCCACTAAATTAAGACGCACAAAGAGACATTAAATAAGTGGAAGAGACTCTCAGTTGACATTTTAATTTTAAAAAGTGACATTCAGTTGAATTTAGCTGAATAAGACATGAGTCAGTCTTTACCTCTGCAGCTTTGTCATCTGTGTCTTGTTCTCTAAAGGTGCTAAATCCAAAGAAGAAAGGAAAGAAGAAGAAAAAGTACCAAAACTCTGGAACGGTGAGTCAGTGGTGCAGCCTTCACAACTCACTGATAGGACACCACAGCATGCACGTACTGCCCAGTTTATTAGGAGCAGCTTGCTATTATTGTAAGACGCGATGCTGTGTGGCAGGTCACCCTCCTGTCCTGCCTGGTGGACACTGAACTCTCCTTCCTGGACTACATTCGAGGCGGGTAAGTTCACAGCAGCATTGTTCTCCGCTCTGTGCAGACGCAGCTGAGAGGATTGGAGCGTTGTGTTTATCTCGGTGCTCCGGTATCAGGACAGGCAGCTGCCGATAACCTGCCGCTTAATTGCTCGCTGCTGCAGGCTTTGAAACGTGCTGTGGTATAATCTGGCCTCGTTGATGAGTCCACATCATTCTTCACATTTCTTTTCTCTTCTAGGACTCAGATTAATTTTACAGTGGCAATTGATTTCACAGCATCAAATGGTAAGTGCTCTGTGGCTTTTTTGTTATTAATAAATCCCCTAAGTGTATAAAAAGATTCATCGTTAATACCCTTACTGGACATGAATTCAGAAGTGATCGCTTATCTGTGCGTTTTAATTATCGTACCGACTCATTTACTCAACTAGAAGCAAAAACAGCTGAAAGTTACAGTTAACGCAACATTATCTGCTTCTTTTAATATTTTAACGGAGCCTTAATGTTGTTTATTCTTCCCGATAAGTACAAGTTCATTCAGGTGCTTCACTGTAGACAGAAAGTAATTACTCCCACATTTTCTCTGGGAGCGTAGAACGAGCTCACAACGAAAGGAAAGGATCTGCGAGTGATTCTCTACCTTAAATGTCCTTGTGGGTCCTCAAACGACGGCAGACTGTATCAGAGGAACTAACGTGGTTTAGGAAGCAATGCTGTTCTGGAGTCGTTATTACATCACACACACACTTTACTCTTTAGCACGTTGCTGTGTAATGGTTGAAACCTGTGCTACAAACAAAGCTCCAGGTGAAGTGTTTTTAGAGACATACTACTGAACTAATTGGTTTGATCCAAGTGACTGATTCGATAACTGCTCTGTCCTCCTTTAGTCGTATTCTTTGCTTAACATGCAGTGAGAAGTGTGGAACAGCTTTCAGTGTGGTTCCAGGCTTTGGATTTAACTTGTCTGTTCTGTCTGAACTTATATTATTGTATTTTACCTGCGTAGCACTTTGTCTGTACAGACCGAACCTGCCGTGTTTCATCATTTATTCATTATTCTACTCTCCGGCTACGGCTCGTGACACTAACCGCAGAGTTTTAGAAGTGAAATATTTTCATCCCTTCGGTGCCATTGTGTTGTGTGACTGAAGTCCAGTCTGCGTTTGAACCCCTGCTTTTCATTTTCATATGACTCACTGCCCAGGGGAGCAGGCATAATTACAGCTTGATGCTGATGTGTGTTTTATTGTGCTGAACTGTTCGGGTCCCAGGCAATCCCTCCCAGCCCACCTCACTCCATTACATGAGCCCGTACCAGCTGAATGACTATGCCATGGCGCTGCGGGCGGTGGGAGAAATCATTCAGGACTATGACAGTGACAAGATGTTTCCTGCGCTGGGCTTCGGCGCCAAGCTTCCCCCAGATGGTCGGGTGTCGCACGAGTTTGCCCTGGTGAGGAAAACACCTTAGGCCACAATGTCCATCACCAACCTTATGCCCATTTTAGACCCATTTCATCTTCCATCTTTCAAAGGCACATGCTGCATGATGAAACAATGATGAGACTGTTGATTTGAAACCTGCAGTGGAAGTACAGTCGGTTTCTCTGTTCTAAAGCGAGATGTAAACATGTTGGAACTTTGAAGAAACTCAGAGACTGTGAACTAACAGCGCTCAGCATGCAACTGGGCACTTTCATGACGACGACCAACCGAAGGCAACAGTTTATTAGTGGGTGGTGAAAACTGCTGCTGTCCAAAAGCATGAACAAATTCAGCCAACCAGCCTGCGCACACGCTAGAGGTAGAAGCCAAATGAGCTGTTGTGGCTGCGCAAACACACCAGTGTATTACTTTTCATTTCTTTCTACACAGTGATCGTCTCTGTCGTACTGGACAGTTATTCAGTCCCCGTGTGAAAGTGCTGCGTATCGAACACTTTCTTCGTTCACCCGTCCGTCCGTCCGTCCGTCCGTCCGTACGTCCGGCAGAGCTCTACACGTCCTGGCTACTCCTCAGTTACTGATACACAGCTGAGCCATTTACAGCCACGTCCTCCCCAGGCGGCTTAAGACTGAAGCTGAATCTGATATAACTACACAGGCACAGTTAATAAAGCAACGTCGACCCTGACAACGAAGCTCATGCCCATTCATGAGTCTCATATTAAAGCCAGGCCACTAAATGTACATTTTATTCTTTACAAGAACCTTCATCGACTTGAGTCTTTAAATTAACATAATGAAACAAGAACGTAACGGACAATGTACAAAGTAGTTCTTCGACAAATTCTCGTACCGTCTTCTTCCGCCGTCTGAAGTGGAAGAGCTGACGTTCTCCTCCTGGAACCCGTTCGTCAGACTGAAAATGTGATTGAGCCTCGGGACACGTAACTATAACGTAAAATACATGTGCCATATATTGAATGTATTCCCTTAGGGCTTATAACCGCGAGAGGCTGAGCTAGCTGCTGTTTTTTTAATGGCATTTTACTGTTGCTGGGCCAAGGCTGGTATGTTTCGATGTCTCTGAGTTTGCATGTAACCTTGTTATACCAATTTGCCAGAACGTCAACCGTTGATCCCAATAAATAATGTCCTCATTTTGTAATTGTGTGGAACCGGCTTATCTGTGTCCTTCTGCAGAACGGTAATCCACAGAACCCATACTGCAACGGCATTGAGGGGGTGATGGAGGCCTATTACCAGAGTCTTAAATCTGTGCGTCTCTACGGGCCAACCCACTTCTCCCCTGTCATTAACCACGTGGCCAGGTAGGTCCGCTAATCACAGCCGGGAGACAAACAGCAGACGAGCCGTCTGTGAGTAGGCGAGCACAAAAAGCTCAGGAGCGGGTCCAGCCAGGGGTGTGGGCTGCCACGTAGCGTTTGTAGGTAGATAATGATATAGTTCATGGGTTATGACCACAGTAAGTACTTGATGACCAGAGAGACCTGGTCTGCGTGATATCTGATGGCCAACCACGACACCGTGATGAGAACGGAGCTATAAACAACAGCAAATGTCACACCTCCCTCTCAAAAAGACACCTCAACCTAATTAACAGAGACGTACCCAACGGGCCTCAAGTGCAGTTTACAGGTTTTTTGTGGCAGCGCATCATAAATGCAAAAAGCTGCTCTTGCACAGGTTTAAAACATTCATGAGAAATGATGCACACGTCTCGTAGATATTAACGCAAATTGTCAGCAGCACTTTCCCACTTTACAATAATAAGCACTGAAAAAGTGGTGCGTTGTTTTGTATCCAGTATTGTTTGACTTCAGTTGACGGCCTCCACTGCCAGATCTGGTCTCATGATCCACGAGACTGGCTGTAACAAGCACTTTTCCCACCTTTCATCATTGGCTTTCAGATCCCATCACTCTCCGAGTGCTGTCCACCCACTCAGCCCGAGAATAGCTGCATTGTTCAGAGCTCATTTCTGTGAGCGTGTGACCAGAACCCAGGAAGACATCAAGTCATACAGAACGTGGCCGCGTTGTTTAGTGTGTGGTCTCAGGATGCTCTTCTGTGACGTCACTGACCCGCTTTAACGGAAACCAATCTTCTCCATGTATATTAATATGCTACTTCTCCTGATAGCAAATTGAGCAAAAGGAGAAAAATAAATTCTTTGGGTAAGAGCCATTTAATCTTGCAAAGTTTGAAGGACCGTGATGAAAGGCATGAAAGATGAATCTCACAGCATGTACCTTGGCTCTAAATAATAAAAATATTCATATTCATTTTGAAGAGTTATGCGGGTGTAAAAAAGATTTAGCGTTTTAAAGAACCCGTGTGGTTTTTCTTCGAAGCTCTATAACAGGCTGTAATGGGACTATTGGTGCTGAGTAAAATAAACTAGTTTTTATTGATCTCTGTGGTCTAATATGGGATATTACATTTGAATAGTAATTGCTGGAGCAACCAATACGATTCTAAGGTGCAGGGCCGCTCCGGCGCGTCATCACCTGCCTCAGACTAGTTAGTGCTGAGCTGTTATCCTGTTATTGAATAGTTACTCCGTGTGCTTGGTTACTGTTGATTAAATATTGTGTCATTTATGTGTTTCACCTCATAAAGTTGTTGGACTTGAGTCAAACTGATGCAACGAAAGCAGCAGAGGCTTCTGTGATTCTTAGGAAGTTAGTTGCAGGTTTTCCACTAATCTTTTAAAAAACTCAGTGCCTCAAACTGCACAAACTTTAAAATGCTGGTCCAGAGCCACAGCAGCGAACAACGTGGATCAAGTGTTAGCACGGATCCATATGCCTGGACTACGGACCATGATGCACAAACAATCCCAATTATGGGGTGTTTGGATTTCAAAACACTACGTCAGAGAGGCAGCACCAACCTCAAATTCACAGCAGCGTGACATCTGTCTGTTCGTCCTGTGTGCTAGTTTGACCTCTGACCTCTTTCTGCGCGCCAGGTACGCATCAGCTGTGACGGACGGCTCCCAGTACTTCATACTGCTCATCATCTCTGATGGAGTGATCACTGACATGGCGCAGACCAAGGAGTCCATAGTCAATGTACAGCACCGCATCTCATTTGATCTTCATCGTTGTTGTTGTTGTTGTGAGACTTAGCAGGTGAACATGTTGGATCACAGCGGTCCATGTGCAAGTTAGGACCCCTGGAGGTCCAGCTATGATGAAGCCCCTAATGAAGATCCTAATAAACCAGCAAACAAACAGTATGAAAGAGAGACTGCACTCTCGCCCTCTTTTGCTGCTTCCCTCTCTCTTTTTCTTTCATCTCCACTAATGAGGGGAGCGAGGGAAGAGCAGGGTCAGCCTGGTCAGCCCCCCTCCCTCCACCTCCGCCTGCACCCACAATCCCTCTGCGTTCAGCTCTAATAACACTGCTTTGTAATTAGCGTGATCGGAGTTAATGTGTGTAACGGTTTTGGGTGAGCACATGTATTTGGAGCCTCATTTGTCTGCTCGCTGCTTTGCATCGCGCGGCCTCAACACCCCCTTCCTCCCCCCACGCCCCCATGTGATGCAATGTTATTGTAAAGTTAGAATTAGAGAGTAATTATATACTGGCCCGCGGAGGATCCGTGCCCCTCATATCTCAGGCAATTTAGGCGTCCGTCTAATAACCACGGGAAGTTATGAAACACTGGAAAAGCTTCATTCATCATTCATCGGACTGTACTTTGCTGTCCCACCCGGGTAAGATTTAATAAACAATATTGCGATGCAGGGCAGCAGTTCAGCTACAGCTCAGGGCAGAGGAAGATGTAAATGGGAGTCATTTTTAAGCTGTCAAGCCTTGTGAGATTTGGGCAAAGTTAGAGGTGCATGAAATTAGAAAGTGGACGGACGAGAGTGTTTACGAAACAGGCTGCTGAGGTACGAACGTCTGTCTTCTCTACAGCTTAGAAATTTTCTATTAAGCCTCCTTTCTATGGGCCGTTAGGTTATAGTTTGTAATTTGGGAGGATACTTCACTCACAGCCTGCAGCGCTTCAGATAATGAATAATGAAAAGAATGAATGCTGCTGCGCCCTGAACTTTGATGTGCTCGTTGTGGCTCTGCTTCCTCCACAGGCCGCTTCTCTGCCCATGTCCATTATAATAGTGGGGGTTGGACCAGCAGAGTTCGATGGTGAGCGTGCGCTCGTGCTCTGTGTTTACTGGCATGCTGTACTCCTCCGGTGTAAGTCGTCCCGTCTCACCTCCCACCTGCTTCATCCCTCTCTGGTGCAGCTGCTTTTGTCTTTTCCTGCTCCGTCCTTTCTCCATCGGACGTTGGGTGAATGAGAACATTTTCATTTGTGATTTTCTGCATCTTTATCTCTGTCCTTTGTTGCTGCAAAGACATTTCTGTTTAGAAGCAGAGCAGCCCCTGTAAGAACAACTTATCATCATTATGTTGTGAAGCCAGTCTGCACAGCTGCATGTTGGCATGACAGCCTTTACGTGGTGGTTCGAGGCTCCCGTGACTGATGTGCCTCTTTCCTCAGAAATGATCGAGCTGGACGGGGACGAGGAGAGGATCTCGTCCCAAGGGAGATATGCAGAGAGGGACATTGTTCAGGTGCGGATAATTCCCAGCGACGTGGCAAAGGGGCAGAGTCTCACTCGTGTTTTTGCTTGTTTAACCCCATCGTCCCTCCTTGTCTCCTCTCCTTAGTTCGTTCCTTTCAGAGACTACATTGATCGGAGGGGAAACCACATCCTCAGCATGGCTCGTCTGGCTAAAGAGGTGCTTGCTGAAATCCCGGACCAGTTCTTGTCTTACATGCGAACCCGGGGGATCAAACCCGGCCCCCTGCCACCTCCTTACACCCCGTGTCCGCCCCCGGCTGTCCACCCCCTGTTCGCTAGACGAGTCAGCCGAATCTAAAGGCGGTGGGTGAGTCGGCTGGTTCCGCCGGCCTCTGGTCTCTTCGTATCCGCTTCTTCTTCTTCCTGCTCTTCACTGGAAGCTTGTGAGCGCACGGCGAATGTCGCCCGCTCTCTCGTGTTGCACTTTGGAGAACATTGGCGCGAGCGGCGACGCAGGTAACCCTCCGGGGCTCTGGGGCATTTTGAAGGGTTGTGGTGTGGGATCTGAGATAACGGCACCAGAAAGAACAGAAACCGACCACTCGCAGCTGTCAGACTCAACCTTATCATTGAACTAAACTGGGGACGTATTTTTGTGAAACACTGTCCCTCTATTTGCTGTTTCTATTTCCACTTCCTCTATGTTTCACAAAACCGTCTCTCAATATTTAAATGTTTACAAAAGTGAGGAATCGAGTAAAGAAACTTTCCAGCAGGACGTTTGTACCGGTCAATGTGAAACCTTTTCCTATTTCCTGTTTTTCGGCTGCAGAAACTGGACGTAGTGACTTTGTGCAGAGATGTTTCGGTTCTTGTGCCGCATTCTTCCTTACAGAGTGTGTGTATGTTGTTTTTAATAAGTGGAGCATGTGCTAGTTTAAGAGAAGCATGCACTGTTGTCCTGCACTCAGGGCCTCGTCCCTCCCCCACCACCTCACCACCGCCACTGCCATGTTCCATTAAGAACAAACCCATCACTCGCCTGAAATCTTCCCACGCTCCTACTTTCTGCTCCGTCCACCTGCCTCGACTCTAAAGGAAGCTGTGCGCCCTGCGAGTCTGGTCAAATCAAATGCAGCAGGGACTCGAACCAGCCTTACTCTTTTGTCAGATAACGTTCACAGGCACCGTGTCCTCTGTGGGTTCTGGAAATGTGGATCCAAGCCCAGAAGTCAAAAACACATCTCGCTACCGAACCTGACTGTGTGCGTTCACGTCTTTTTATTTCCATGGAACATTGTCATTTAAAAGCATTTGCTCTGATTTACGTCTCTCTACCTCTCACTTTGTGTAGTACGGCCAAAAACGTTGTTTATATAACCGAGTGTTGGTGTGTCAGTGATTTTTGCTACGTCTGTAAATTTCACAGTTTTACCTTTCTCACGAAAATATTCACAAAATATTTGCCAAACTGTAGGTTGACAATTCTAGCACTTTGGTTGCTATCAGATCAGGTGACTCGCGCCTATGTGGTAGCAACACACTGTGAATATGTGCACACACATCACACCGAAATGCAAAGAGGACCTTAGTGGAGCAGTTTGCCGTGTGAATCAAAGCACAATGAAACGAAGCGAAGACGCCTTCTTAGGGAATATAGACCTTTCGGCAGCAGCTGTTCCCAGTTTAGATTCGTTCAGTCATCGACAGTTTTGTTCTTCAGATAGAAAAACGAACGAGCCCATCAGAGTTTTATTGGCAGAATAGGCCTCGTCCTCCTTCAGGTCGGTTCAAATGAAGTCGCTGTTAAACCTTCAACAGGCCGACTACAAAAGGTAAACGTGCAGCGACAAACGCTATTAATGAATCCGTCGCTCATCAGCTATTTTGTGTGGATTTAAAAACATTTTGTAGAAGGTTTTAAAAATGTTACCTGTTGTGAATCCAAACTACCAGCTGCTGATGCCACAAACTGCAGAACTGAATGGTCGAGCCATCGCTCAGTTTTGCTTCATTGATACCTAAAGCCCACATTCAGATGTTCAGACCCAAACAGCTGATTGTGTCCTGCCCAGCAGCGTGTACGTACCAACACAGTGCGACTTGGAGCCAAGCACAAACCGTGTCCGGAGGCCCCGTCTGCCGCCTGTCAGTGTGAACAGCGTTCGTACACGACTCCTGTAGATCTGATCAGAACCATTCAGGGCCCTATTCAGTCAAGAACTAGTGTTGAAGAAGGTTTACAACGTTTCCTAAACTCACGCCTCAAAGTCATCGTATACTTCTTGGCTGCAGATGCTTCAATCGAACTGCATGTGAAAAAATTCTGAGACATTTCTACGATTTACAGTTTCCAACGTTTTTGCCTTTTTTGTGCATTGGTCGACAAACTGTATGAGTAATGCTGCTTCTTTATTACTGATGTAAGTCTTACATTTTATACTGAGGCCTGTAATCATATTTAAATCATGACTAACAGGCCTTATTCATGTTTATACATAAGTTATTCATATTTAAATCATGAACGACAGGCCTGTATTTTTATACGTGACCAGCTCGGTGGTAGTGTTTAAGTACACGCCGTAGCAACGTTTTTCTGCCATGTGTAGCGCTTTGCTGGCTGAGACTCACTCAGAAAAGCTGGATCTTCAGGTTGACTGAATAGGGTCCCTCAGCGCGGGGAGAGCTGCTCTGATCGATTTTCTACTCTTGTGCCCTCTGTGTTGCTGTTTCATTGCGGGGATGTTGAATTGCACAATGTAGCACTTGTCTGAAGTTTGGTATTGGGCTGGAGCAACACCAGGCTGATCCAGACCAGACCGGATAAAGCAGGAAAAGTGTTTTTATATGTACATGTGAATACATATTGTGTATGTATCTGTTTTGTGGAGAGTTGACTTGCAGCGAACTGCCGGGACTCTGTGACTCTCCTGCTGAAACACAAGGCAGGGCCTTTCGTTTTTTTATCGCGACAAGATGTCAGCGTCATCTCACACCCACTCTCTCGTATATATACTCTACATCAGTACATTTATGTGTATATGAAGCACGCAGTTCTGTTACGTAAGCAGGCTGCGCGGCAGCTAGGCTTGGGCGAGCGTCAGGGTGTGCTGCTCGCTTCCTCAGAGGATCAGTGGCTTCAGAAACCAGCTCTGTTGTATCAGAACCTTTAGATGCAGCACAAACGCTATTTAAGAATTCATCATATACATGTAATAGAAGCAGAGTAAAGTACTGTAGTCAGGGACGGAGAAGTTCAGTTCAAAACACTTCTCCTCTTTATCTTAACGTCTTCTCTCCCAAACACATGGGATCGTTGGGCAGTGATAAAAAAGTTCACCGGTAAATGACGGCTCTGAGGTACTGATGCCGTTGTGGTGAGCTTTAGCGGAGCCCAACCCTGCATCTGATGCATTTTCAGAACAATGGGCTGAACCTGTGCACAGACGCGGCTCTTAAAGGAATGACTCTGGTTGCTACAGCAACAGCTGGACAATTTTACCACTTGGAAAACAACCTGGTTAAATATGATCACACCATGTTTTAAGTCTTATTCGGCTGAAGCCAACAGAGGCGATAAACGATAAAACTACAAATTCACTTTCACATCAAGTCTTGTCACAGTTCTTAAAGGAAAGGGCAACAAATCTAGACGCGACTGGTACAAGACATTCCTACACTAGAATATTTTGCTCAGTATCGAGGTACGAAGAGAAACTCTGTAAAACGCTGTCACCCTGGTGTCAAACACGACTCTGATAGTGTCTGTGGACGTGATGCCGCTGACTGTTACAGGACTTAGTTACTTACTTACACTTTTGTTGTGGATGCTGAAAAGCCACATGAACAGCGCTGCAACATGTGGAGAAGTCCAAAGCTTGACAGGCCTGACATTCCTGGTTACACTTGATAAGCTTTGATTGGACAGTCCCAGCTTTAGAGAAGCTTTAAGACAGTGGAAAACAAACGGTTTGAAGCCGTTCTGAATATGTCAGCGTACAGCTGTCGTAACCGTACGAGAGCCTTCCGACGACAGGACGCCCAGACTATTCTGAGACGGGGCTCAAAGTCTTAACACGGTGTGAAATCACTGCTCCTCTGAGGCTGCGGCAGTGCAGGAGCAACAGTCAAGCATTTACCGTTAGCGAAGCAGGCTGACACCTCGCTGCCTCCCACCGCTCACTGCTCCATCCACGTCAGCAGGCCAGGCCGACGAGTCTTCACGCTGTTACCTGTGTTATTAACTGAATGCTCGTGATGAATATCCCGTTTTATCCTGATGTTCTTATAGCATGCATTACGTTTGCATGTGTAGATCATTTGTAACAGAGATGCACCAGTGGGTTTTAAAAATTGTAATATGACATCTTTGCGTGTTATTTCAGTATTTTAGAAAACTTGTTTGCCTTAAAAATCTCACTGATCAATCTTGGAATTGTGCAAAGCCTTCAGGTGTTTGTTTTGTTGTTGGTTTTCCGGTTTCTTTCCTTCTATTTTTGGTGCAGTCACGCCAGACTCGTCTCAGCGTCATTCTCAGTGGTTGAAGTGATGTGAATAGGAGGGAGAATGATACGGACGGGAAAAACTGGGCCGTTTGCTCTCAGAGTCGCTGATCTGGGAGTAATGTTCTCCAGCCTCGTACGGCTTGTTGAAAATAACACACATCTGTATTTGATCATGCATCCGTTCATTAAACTCGCTGTTATCTTTATTGACATTACCTCTTATTTTGAAATGTTAAAAAAATGACCTATGGGTTTTGCATGATGGTTGTGATGACACTAAAAGATTTAATTCATGACATAAGAGTTCTGCTTTAAATCAGTTCTTGAGGTTAGTGATTAAATACAAGACAGCACAGGTTTTACTGTTCGGATATAATCCTAAAATGGCTATTTCTGTAATATTTCAAATCTTTAAATAAATATTCATATCAAACACCTTTTGACTCTTCTTCAGGTTCCTTCCAGGTCAACATGGAGCCACCTGGTACCTCACATGACAGTCTGTGTATGATAATAAATATATACATAAATGTCCGTCTTCACGGTGGAGGCCGTATAACACAAAGCCAACGCTCGCTAGCGATGCCCTGTGACAGACACCTGTCACGGTTGACAGCCAGCCAATCGAACCCAGGAGTCTCAAACAGACGGACTTCACACCATTACACCTTTCACGCGTTTGTTTACAGGTCGCATCAGTCTTAACGCGGCGGCAGGTTGTGCGCAGTGTGAATCCTCTGCTTCCTCCTCGGCAGATTAATGCACCGCGTCTGTCATTGATTAGTTCACGTGTTTCACGTGTGTTAATACCTAAATAAACAGAATCTCAGTGTGTGTAAAAGTCACTGGTGAGACTCGGTTTAGTTTAGCAGGCTGGTGTTCTATCGAGGGGAGGTTCCGCTCAGGAATAAGACCAATGACCTCAGTCACTGCTAAACCTGCCACTAACAGACCCGGTTGGGGGGAACGTTGAGAACTTTACCTCTGGTCATTTTGCTGCGTTGTTTTCCGGTGACTTCAGATCTGAAATTCACAGCGAACGGACGTGTCGTTCAGATCGGTGTGGGCTGGTTTACGTTGGTGCGTTTGGTGGGCTTGGGGAAGCTGCTCACCTGTTTGCTGCTGCAGGTGAAGCATCATTTATTCACAGAAGCTCTGCTCTGAAGACAGCGTCGATATGCAGACCAGCGGATATGCTTCCATTCTGGAGTTTTTCTGGGCTGTTGATGAAAACTTTATATCACTAAAATAATAAAACCAAGCCTCCCGGTTTATCTGAAGGGCTTGACTCAGACAGTAGAAGCACAGTCACACACTGAGCCATCTGCAGTTCACGGCTGACGGATTCATCAAGGCCCCTTCACCCTGACAGTCCTCGTACAGTCGCATGTTATGGCATTTCTGCTTTATTATTTAGTGCTGCGTGGAGCCGTGAGAGACAAAAGAAGCAAATGCGTGTTTTTACGAAGACGTCAGGGCGGCGGCGTCTCATTGTATAATGCGTTTGTGCACAGAAACGTGGACTAAATTAGATCTGCTGCTTTGTCCAGTCAGGAGGTTCAGAGACAGACAAATCTAAATGTAGAAGTACTCAGTCCAGCGTGTCTATTAGATCTGAAGCTCTCTGCTTGGGTATCTGGCACATTTGAGACGCGCCTCGCGTGTGACGCTTGGCGACGGCCTGCCGTGGTGAATGTTGTTTGCCTGCTCATCTTAAGCGAAGGAACAAAACAAGGAGTTGATGCTGTTGGGAAGTGATCGCGCTAAGAGCGTGGGCGGCTTTGTACCAAGCGACAATGAGCTAATTACAGCCAGTAGACCTCTCTCGCTTCCTTCATCCAGTTCTGTCCAAGATTTTAATGAGCACTCATTGCTATCTACTCCACACTTGGATCTGCGTATTACTTTTAACTGCACATTGACTTATTATATTGTTATCGTTGCCTCCTACTTGAAGCTATAATCTGAAACTGTAATTGGCTCTGCATGCCCCCACGCACGTCTCATAACTCGCTTCGACGAAGGGTGTAAAACCAAATTACATCCATAAAAAGCAGAGAGTGGACTCCTGCAGGCGCTTATATTGTTTAGCTATTATAATATCTGTATTTGTAATTAATAGTAAAAAACTTCTCATGGCCTAAAGGTTCCTCCGCGTGTCTCTGAGACAGCGTTGACACTAATAGGATGAACATGAGGCCACGGTGAATTTGACCCCAGTTCATCCCTGAGTCCTGGTGGAGTCCTGTGTTAAATGTGAAATCCCTGCGGGCGTTCACGAGGCCGAGAGACGGACCTGCACTGCAGAGAAACTGATTAGACCTGCGTGGTCAAACAGCGAAGGACTAGAGGGAGACATCGCCACACAAGCATCTAACAGTGTGACAGAATAAATGTCTTTAGGGAACATCTACATATGTGGAAAGCGTTGGATTCGACCCTTAACGCCGCTCTGACCTAAATCCCGTCCACTCTTTGGGTGGAGTTTTTGAATGTGCCTTAAAGCTTCACTTGAGGATGAATTGATGAGTCTGATTTCAGTGGTCAAAGTCAAAGCCTTGAGACAATCTGACCCTAACCTGCAGTAGAGAGACGGGTTTTCAGCGCAGACTCACCTCGACTGTCCAGATACACCGTCACTAGTCCTTTGTGCAAAGCGTCAACCACAGGAGTCATTAACACCTTTGAAGGTTTTTAAGGGTCACATGAGTCGAGGTGTGAAATGTGCTTAAGCTGTCAAACGTCCTGCAGCGCTTACAGCAAGTCCAGCTTCTCTTGGCTCTTTTGGCAGAGCCTTAGTCTACAAACTCAACCTCAGTGTGTGCAGGATGGACGGGCACCTGTCACCCAGCAGCCCGGCGTCGCGTTCGCATCAATCAATGCCGTAACTGTTTATGTATTTATTAATAGATCCAGCAGTTTAGAGCTTGTCCATCAGCCCCTCGGGGAATTTCACATTCTAGCTTTTCTCACTACAGGGATCACCTGTGCCGAGCGTAGAGCCTCTAAAGCAATAAGCTCAGCATGAATCTAATATCACTTGAGCCGGCACAGGGAGCCACTGGAGTCTCTGAGCTGCTGTTTCTGCCAGTTTTATTTCCCTCGCCCCCCTTTATAAGCTCATCAGCTGTAAGTTGCCTTAATGCTGAAGGAGGTGGTGATGAGTAATGGAAGGGGAAGAAGTGTGGAAGAATTCGATGACACACACCTGAAACCCCTGCAGCCTGCACACAAACATGCAGAAGGCAGCGCCTGTCCTCTCCACTCAGAAAGCACAGGACAGAAAAGGCCTGGCACGTAGAAGGTAGCGCTCAGGCTGAATATGAAACCTTCTATTCTTAGAAGCGGCGGAGGGGCGTTGCTAAATATAACCGGATCGTTTTGTGCCTGCCTTTCTATTTCTGCCCAGGCTGAGGCCTTCCTGGGCTGTTCTGCTCTATTCTTGGACAATTACATAATGAAGGAATATTGAAGACGCACCGATGCGAACACTGAAGCATCCATTCGCGGCAGAAAAGCCCGAGCTATCATCATAACGTACCGAGTTGATGAGATCTGGTGCTCGGTGCATTTTATGCATTTCTCTGAAGCAGTGAGGCATCAGAGAAAAACAAGCCTGATGTGTCCTGGAAGCTTGACAGGGTTAAACAGCCCAAAGGACAGTTTGTCAGCTTACTGTTAGCTCGGATGGTTGACAGGGAGGAGAGGTAATGAGTTCGTCTTCAGGGAGAGATGTCATCTTGAGTTTGCAGAAGTAGCATTAAAAAGGAAAAACCCTGGCTCTCAGCATGAAAACATGCGCCTTGGGACAGTTAGCATTCACCGGCCGTCCTCAGCAGAACCCGTCCGGGCTCCTCCAGTGCCGTGATGCCGCACAGACGACTGATCCACCAACTGAAGTGAAGCTGAACCGGAAGACTGCAAACCCTGGTCTGTAGACTCGAACACACAAACACACTCACTGACCACTGTACCGTCTGACTCAAGCCCATACGAAACCTTTACAAGGTTCTACTTTCTCAGCCGCTGCTGTCAGACAGGTGATGCGTCCACTGAGTGTTTATTGCTGAGGTCTCAGCTGGAGTCAGACTGGACTGAATTAGCAGATGAATCTAAAAATCAGTGTCGCACACTCCACCAGTGTCGACATGTTTGAATCAGGATATGGACCCGTGTTGATTATTCACTACAACACATGCTTTGCAGCTGAATAGTTCAGGAGCCTCAGAAACCGACTGCTCATCGTCACAGCTTCCACTGGATCATTGTGTCTGCTCACAGTCACCGCTGAGCCAAACAAAGTCACGGGTGACTGACGTCTCCTTGTCGGTGCCGTCTGCCCATCAGGCTGCACGTCAAGCGCCTGACGCTCCGGTGACATACGAGCAAAGCAGCTGACATCAAATCCCTTCTGTGGCGCCTTTTGGGACAACGCTGAGATCAGTTTAATGGCGGGCTTCTGAAATGCAGTGTAAAGGGATGTGTTTATAGCAGAGGAGGTCACGGTGCTGTGTTCCTACAGCTCAGAGGGGGAACACGCACACCTACACTCACTCTCGACTGCATTCAACTTTTACTCGCTCTCAGCAGGAAGAGCGATACATAACTTCCACGTTGAGAAAGATGGAAACCCCAGCTTCGTCTCCTGGGTGTGTTTGGGAGTGAAAGGAGGGGAAATGACTCGCTAAAACCCCCTTTGTTCGCTCCAAGCAGAGGAGGAAGCTTGATCTCCCTCCAGCTGAGGAGGCTGCGGGAAGCACAGCAGATCTGTGGTGAACGAGCGAACGTGAATCCCCCAAATCTGGTAACGGTATCTCAAGAAGAAGAGGATGAGATTGACCTCATTACACACTTTTGTATTTGATTACACAGTAAAGCTTTCTTTGCTCTCAGAGGCTGCTGTGGACAGCACTGCAGTGAGGAACGTTCGTGTAGTATAGCAGGTAACCTGGCGTCATTAAGCTGTACGATTAAAATTGTTATTGAATTACTTAATCTGTAAAAATGAAGCATGCCCGGTTGATAACACACAAAGAGACGCCGTGTTCACTCCAATGATGAGCCAGCTCCAGGAAAACCCTCCCTGGGTGATCAATAACCGGCACAGCCCCGGTGCCACAGCCTCATCTGGAAGCAAAGCAGTGTGCTGCCATCTGTCGGTTACTGCGAACGTGTGCAAGCACATTTGAACGTGGTTCTCTCCATCATTCGGGCTTGAACCTGGCAGCTGGAGTCAGGTCACAGAAGAGCAGGTCGGTCTGCGTTCTGTGCTGGACTGTGTGCAGCACCATGTTCTGCCTCCGCCTGCTCCTGTACTTTCAGTAAAGAATGTCTCAGTCTCCCGTTTGCCCAGGTTCCGCCGAGAGAAACGAGCCGCGGTGAATGTTATTCATGATGGTTGCTGTGTTCTGCCCTCTTTCAGCCCTGTGGTCACACAGACCTGAACAAGGTTTCCTCTATCTTACAGATACACACCAACAGTATTTTGTGGGATTTAGTCCTAAACACCAGCTAAGTCTAACACGCAGCCCGAATCCCGGGAAAGTCCAGTTATCTGCAGCTGAGCTCTGGACAGATTAAACAGAGCTCAGTCAGCATGTTTGCTCTAAATGCCCAGCGTCCAGGTGGGACAGCTGTGTCCTTATCAGCCGAGCGATGTGGGATCGGCCCACCTGCCACCACGTTAAGAGCCCGGCGACCTGACGCCTCGCTCACAGAACAGGTCCGACGCAGACGAGATGGACGGGCTCTGGCTGCTGCTGCTGTTCGTGGCTGCGTCCGCTGCTGAGAAGGTGTTTGTTGGGTGAGTGACACTGACGACGCTGAAACTGGGTTTTGAATGTGTTCACCGATCGCTACAGCTTCTCTTGATGAGTCTCTTGAATAATCAACTCAAAGTCTAGCATATCAACCTGAAATGTGTTTCCGTTAGGGATCAGGTCATCAGGGTAAATGCTGAGTCTGAGGATCAGATCCAACTCCTGCAGGCGCTGGAGACCCAGCAGGAGTGGGAGGTACGCAGACACACACAGCCGCTGGTGCCCGTTTCTCAGCTTCCAACACGTACTAAGGTCAACGAAGTTCAGGCTGAAATGAGCCACATGAGGGTTTATGTGGGCTGAAGGTTAACACAGTGATCTGCAAGTCTGTACCTGTAACTAATCAGAGATCAGGCTGCTCATCTAAAACCTAGATTTAGAGGAAAACGAGAGCAAAGCTTAGTCTGTTAATTACATTCAAAGCAACAGAAACCATGAAGCCTCAGCCACACTGACCTTCAAAATATCCCGCGCTTGTGCTGGTGAAGGAACAACATGATCACTAATGGAGTCACTCTGAGTCTCTTTTCTCTTCCTCGTGTGGTCCTAGCTGGACTTCTGGCTCCACCCGGTCTCCACTGGGCTTCCTGTTGACGTCCGAGTGCCCCGGGGCAGTTTGGGCCCAGTGAAGAGGTACCTCCACGCCCACGGCGTCCCCTTCACCGTCATGATTAGCAACCTTCAGGTCTGTAAGCACTGAAGTCCTGGGCTGGATTCGATGGTCACGGCTGGTTTTTACGCCTCTTCCTGGTCTCATGCAGGAGCGTCTGGATGAGGAGAAAGCTGAAATGGAGCACAACCGGATGATGGAGCGCAGCACCAGGAGCATCAACTTTGCAGCCTACCACACTCTGGATACAGTAGGTTCTTTGTGGGGTCGATGTGTTTGTTCAGTCTTTTGTTTCTGAACACTTGTCTGTGTCTTGTGCAGATCTACAGCTGGATGGACGCGCTGGTGGCTCAGCATCCTGGCCTGGTAACCAAGGAGGAAATCGGGAAATCTTATGAGGGCAGACCCATGTATGTACTGAAGGTAGGAGGAAACCCCGTATAGACCAGACATAACAGCCTTAGCAGCATTAGAAATACATCAGCCTTCCACCCTTATTTTTAGTTCAGCACCGGTGGCTCCAGCCGTCCTGCTATCTGGATCGACACAGGGATCCACTCCAGGGAGTGGGTGTCTCAGGCGACCGGGGTGTGGACAGCCAACAAGGTAGACGACGTGGTGAACGGAGATCAGGACAGACCTTCGCTTAACACTTTAACAGCTCAGTTTGACAAATATTGTAGACATGAAACTAATCAGTCACAATTGAACAGTAAATGAATAGCTTCCGTTATTTCTACATGTGCCGTTGCTCCTCTTGTCAGATTGCCACAGATTATGGTGCCGATGCTTCTCTGACCTCCCTTCTGAACACCATGGACATTTACATGCTGATCGTGGCCAATCCCGACGGCTACGTTTACACCCACACCAACGTACGTCACCTGCGCACGATGCAAAACGAGGCGACGTGTGTTTAAGTTTGAACAGGTAGTAACTGAAGCTGTCTGACGCGTAGGACCGTATGTGGCGTAAGACCCGCTCCGTGAATCCGGGCTCTGTGTGCCGTGGAGTCGATCCCAACAGGAACTGGGACGCTGGGTTTGGTGGTCAGTATAGAGACGACAGTGAATGGATGGGAGTGTTGTGTAGCATCAGGATGTACAGGTTTAGCCTAAGTGGTCCCATCATACTGTTCGGTACCTTCGTGTCGTATCTTCCCTTAGGCCCCGGGGCCAGTACCAACCCCTGCTCTGATTCCTACCACGGCCCCTCGGCTCACTCCGAAATCGAGGTGAAGAACGTGGTGGAGCTGATCAAGAGTCACGGCAACTTCAAGTCCTTCATTTCCGTCCACGCCTACTCCCAGCTGCTCATGTACCCGTACGGCTACACCTGCAGCCACGTTCCCGATCAGCCTGAGCTGGTGAGTAGAAGGACGTAGAGCAGCAGTGAACTGAGGGTAAACGAAGCCCGACACAAATCATCAGAGAGGCCGGATCTCATCCACTACACTCTGCTTTTTTTGTTTGGACCCTCTCTGGTCTGCCGAAAAAAATCTATATGACATTTTGCCTACAGAAACCTTTGTACAATAAGTGGAGATTAAAGTTTTTCTCACTTAACTAATTTTCTCTGAGCTTGATAAATAATAGATTTGTCACTGCTACACATTGCACAATATTTCCCTCAACTCAGGTGCACACAGTAAAATCCTGCTTTAAGTTCATTCACTGGGTCAAATTAACAGTGAGAAGCTTCCCTGAGTGGTTTTAGGACACACACGACTGGAGAGTGACCCATAAACAGAAAAGCTCTGTGCATTATGTGTCTATTTGGCTGTTTGTCCTCTTTACTGACTCTAACGCTTGGTGTCGATCCTGACAGGACTCTGTTGGCAGAGCAGCAGCGCAGAAACTCGCTTCTCTCTACGGAACCAGTTACAGGGTTGGAAACATCTGCAACATCATCTGTCAGTATCTTTGCTCCACGGTAGCTCAGACAAACACAGAATGAATATGCAATAATATGGAATGTGCAAAGTGAAACAATGCAAAGATTATACACAATTTATTATGAGCGCTGAGTTATAGCCCCCAAATTATAAATACATGATAAGAAATGTGTAGTATTTTGGGCTAAATGTAAAGTGGACACAACTTGAGTCTGGGCCAGTGTGAAACATGTTGAAGCTGGTCCTTCGTCTCCTCTCAGATCCAGCCAGCGGCGGCAGCATCGACTGGTCCTACGATGTCGGCATCAAATATTCCTTCGCCTTCGAGCTGAGGGACACCGGCCGCTACGGCTTCCTCCTGCCGGCCAGTCAGATCGTCCCCACGGCCTCGGAGACGTGGCTGGCTCTGAAGCACATCATGGAGTACGTCCGTGACCATCCCTATTAACGCAGCATGAACAAGTCACTGCGACCTGACCAATAAAACCAGAAGCCAACCTGCCTTTAGAACCAGAACCAGTCATTTGACTTTTGGGTTTTCATTCAGGTTTTGAAGCTGCACACAAACGTGACCTTAACTAATAAAATAATAAACATTTGGCCCTTTACCTCAACATATTATCAATGTATTGTGTGAAACTTTTATTATGTTCAAACAAACTTTGATGCTTGATACTACATGTACTAAGTACTTTACGAAGTACTGTATTACTTTATCCTGTGCTTCACTACGTGTACTACATATTTTACGTACTTTACTACGTGTACAACATATTTTATGAAATTTACTACATGTTTTACATATTTTACGTACTTTACTACATGTTTTACATATTTTACATACTTTGCTACGTGTTTTACTATGTGTACTACATATTTTATGAACTTTACTACATGTTTTACATATTTTACGTACTTTACTACATGTTTTACGTACTTTACTACATGTTTTACATATTTACGTACTTTACTACATGTTTTACATACTTTGCTACGTGTTTTACTACGTGTTACATTTTTTATGTACTTTACTACATGTTTTACATATTTTACGTACTTTACTACGTGTACTACATATTTTACGTACTTTACTACATGTACTACGTGTTTTACGTAATTAACTACATGTTTTACATATTTTACGTACTTTACTACGTGTACTACATATTTTACGTACTTTACTACATGTACTACGTGTTTTACGTAATTAACTACATGTACTACGTGTTTTACGTACTTTACTACATGTACTACGTGTTTTACGTACTTTACTACATTCTGTACTAGTGTTTTTCGACATACTTTCCCGCCTTTGCGCGTCTCCGTCTGCTGAACTTCAGAGCAGAGCAGCGTGTGTAAGAGTCGTGAAATGGGTTATTTAAAACAACTGGAGGTAGAAAACTTCAAATCCTGGCGAGGGAAGCAGGTCATCGGGCCCTTCCTGCGTTTTAATTGCATTATCGGCACAAACGGCTGCGGTAAGTGAACTTTTCTGTGAACCTTAGCTAAGGCTAGCGCTAGCTGCTAGCGAGCCAGCTCAGCTACCTCTAAGCTAAATGTTAACGGCGCCCGAAACGTCCGCTTCAACCAGGCAAGTCCAACGTGATGGACGCCCTCAGCTTCGCTATAGGGGAGCGGGCTGCCTCCCTTCGAGTGAAGCACCTCAGAGACCTGATACACGGAGCCCACATCGGGCAGCCTGTGGCAGACACCGCCCGCGTTGCCCTGCGCTGCTGCGACGCGGACGACAGGGAGACGGTGTTCAGTCGGAGCATCAGCCGTGAGTTTACCGCCAGTAACACGTCTGTCTGATGAAACGTAGCGGTCCAGCTACATAGCAGGGCAGGTTGAGGGATTTACCTTCAGCCGAGGCAGTGGTGCGAACACGTTACAGGCGAGTTCAGCAGGTTTTACATTACAGCCATCGATGTTTAAAATGTTTAGGCTTTGATCACAGTGTGTGCTGTGAACCCACTCCTCTTAGTCGGTAGATCTGCTGCACATTTGCTTTTTTAGACCAAAGGTTTAACAATGAACAGTTTACATGGGAAAGTAAAGGGCAATGAAAAGCTGCCCAACTCTGTCTTTCAGGGAACTCATCTGAGTATCACATCAACGGTGCTGCTGTTAATCATGCCACATATTTGGAGGAGCTTGAGAAGATTGGGATCTTTACAAAGGCTCAAAACTGTCTTGTGTTCCAGGTAAAAAGTGCCCTATGCTGAATGGTTTAATTGTATGTTCAGACATGATGAAAACAGTATTTACAGACGCAAGGCAGGAGTCGCTTCACTGTATGCTGTGAGGAAATCTCTCTTGGTGAAGGAATAGGCTAGTACTGAAGTACAAATATGAGTAATAATAACTTATCATTACCGTCCTCACCAGGGAGCAGTGGAGTCCATAGCCTTAAAGGACCCAAGGGAAAGAACCAAGATGTTAGAGATCATCAGTCAGTCAAAAGAGTTTGCTGCAGAGTATGATAAGAAGAAAGAAGCCCTGTTGAAGGCTAAAGAGGACACACACTTTCACTTCAGCAAGAAGAAATCTGCCGCTGTGGAGAGGAAACAGATGTCCCAGGAGAAAATAGAGGTAAACTCACACAGAAATGGAAATGCAATGTACCTGTAACTCTCTGTACAGTGACCAAACTGCCAGATACTATCAGTAATGTTTCTTAACAGTCTCTCACAGTTTAACTTTCAGAGAATCACACTGACTAACAGCCTTTGGCAGATTGGATTTAGAATTTGATGAATGAAGGCACAGCGTCTGATGAACTGTATCCAAACCTGCATTGTGATTAGATGCTGGGCAATGTTTGACAGTAACTGAGGCACAGGTGGTCAGATGATGAGGCAGTGTGAGCATATCCCCTCAGGAAATTGGTTTGCAGAGATGGCAAGTGTTGCCAAGCCACAGCAATGTAGGGAGTCAATATGAATTTTAAACTGATTCGGTACGAGTTTTTTCTATGAATGTCTGTAATACAAAGTTAAACCTTTCCTTTTCACACATTATCATTTCCCCAAACCTCCAAAGATTTGTTTTGTCATTTTGATCAGTCCATTGCTCACCTTCTGATATAGTGACTTTATTTTTCAGACAAATACTCTTATGCGGTGCCTTATGTTATTCCCAAGAAATGCTCAACTACAGATAACGTGATTCTCTCTACCAGAAGCCAACAGGGAATATTTTACCAACTCGTTAGACTCAGTGATGAGTCTGTTGCCGTGTTGCAGTACATGTTCATTAATTAACTGGTCTGTCATGTCTCACCTTTCCAGGCTCAGCGATACCAGGCTCTGGTGGACAACCTTCACAGAAAGAGCTTGCAGCTAATACTGGCTGAACTCTACCATAATGAGAAGGGCATCAGCTCCCTCAGTGAGACCCTTGGGCAAAAACAGCAGGCTGCAACTAATAAGAACAGCAAACTGGTGAAATGTGAGCAGACGTTCAAATCCTACAAGAAGGAACATGGACGTCTTGCTCGAGAGCAGCAGCACATTGAGAAGGAGATCCAGTGGGTTAAGTTTAGATTTGATTGTGCTTTTATTTTTGTGGAGTGTTGTATGCAGTTGGTTTGTTTGTCTGAAGATTATTAAAAAAATATTAGTAAGTAAAGAGAGGTTGATAGGGGCTAATAATAGAGTAAGTATATGTCTCTGTAAGAATATGTTTAACCTCAGAAAACATCTTAAAGCCTGAACAGAAACCATAGCATTAACCCAGGCCTCCTCTCACTCTGTCACGCAGCGCCCTGGAACATATCCTGTCCCAGTCTAGGTCCCAATACATCAAAGCCAAGGTAAACACCTCCCACCACATGAAAAAGTCTGAAGAGATCCGTGATACTTTCAAGAAAAATAAGAAGCTGCAGGCTATTAAAGAGCAGGATCTAGCAGATGGCCGTAGGGAGTTGGCTGAATTGGAGAGAACGTGGAGGGACTATGAGAAGCAGGTCCAGCGGGGGGGAACCTCCCATGGAAGGGATATTGAGCTGGACAGAAATCAGGTTAGTGTGTGTCAAATTCTTTCAACTTAGGCAATCAGGTGAACAGAGCAAACAGCTTGGAGACTACTACTCTAACTTCAACTGTATTGTAATATTTTTATGTATTTGCAAATGTTTGTAATACAGCAAGAGCAATATAAGGAGCTAAAACAGTTGGCTCAAAGGCAGGGGGCTGTCCTCAGCCAGCAGGCAGAGAAACTGCACTGGGAGGTGAGAGCAGACAAGGAAAAGTTGGCTTTCGACCTGCGCAGAAAAAAGGAAGTGGAGGTACTGTCAGAAATACATTTCTGCTGAAACTACAAACGTTTTTCAATTAACAAATTGAACAGATGCAAAAAATATGCAATTGTATTTCTTTTCCACTACAAAAGCTGTTGTTATTATATTAATCATTGCACCACTTTTAAAACACAATCTCTTGTAGGTCAGCATCAGGAACAGCCAGACTCAGCTGGAAGAGTTAACACGCAGCGCAGAGAAGCTGGAGGAGTACACCAAGACCTGCATGTAGGTCATTTACACAGTCCATCACCACATGTTCTGTGTAATGAAATGGCAGCTGTTCGTGACTGTCTGCAGGATTTATCCCTTGGCCATTTTTCAGTGACTGATAGTCTTGATATCACAGATGGAAGTGAAACATATGTTATAATGGTATTTTTTGTCTCAGGTCATCTCTTGAAGAGTATCATCAGCAGGAGGAGAACCTGAGTGCAGAGCTGCAGCGGGGCCGCCAGCGCAGTGAGGAGGTGAACCAGGAGCTGGGCCAGGTGCTGGAGGAGCTGGGAAATGCCCGGCTGTACAGCCACGAGAGCAGACGCCAGCAGCAGCGCAAAGAACTTCTAGATAAGCTTCGTAGACTCTACCCTGAAACTGTGGTGACTATCAAGGCCTGCTCTAAATTAAGCTGGCACATAATCTATACAAATAAAAACACAGTTTCTTCTGTGATCTTTACTTATCTGGTGATCTGGTATCACTTAACCTAATAAGCGTTAATACTGGTTTGCATTTGTTCTTGTCCCAGTATGGCCAACTTTCTGGCTTGTGCAGTCCCATCCATAAGAAGTACCAGCTGGCTGTCACCAAGATATTTGGTCGCTACATCAATGCAATAGTAGTGACATCCGAGAAAGTGGCCCGTGACTGCATCAGCTTCATGAAGGAGGAGCGTTATGAACCTGAAACCTTCTTACCCATAGACTACTTGGATGTATGTTTAAAACACCACTTTTATGACAGAATAGTTCAGGTTTTTGCCTTTTAGTGTTGCTATAATCAATAATCACCATTAGTGCTGTGTGTCCAGGTGAGACCTCTAAGTGAGCGTCTGAGGGAGGTGTCTGGTGCCAAGATGGTGGTTGATGTTGTACAGGTCACAGCTACCACGGGTGCTTCTCAGCTGAGGAAAGTGGTGCAGTTTGTTTGTGGCAATGCCTTAGTGTGTGAGACCATCAGAGAAGCTCGACACTTGGCCTTCGATGGACAAGAGCGCTTGAAGGTAAACCTGGTCTTAGTCTCACACAATGACCAGCATCACTTACTGCACAACAACAAAAACTCTTTGTGCTATTCACTTTTGACTTTTGTTTATGAAGACAGTAGCTCTGGATGGGACGCTGTTTGCAAAGTCGGGTGTGATTTCTGGAGGCTCCAGTGACCTACGAACTAAAGCTCGCTGCTGGGATGAGAAGGACATGACACGGCTGAAGGAACGTAAGGACCAGCTGACAACAGAGCTGCGCGTGAGTCAACCAAAAAATTCAATGATTTCACATAAAAGGTGTAAAGAGCAATTTGTTTATTGCTGAATGGTTTTGTGATGTGCAGACTTGAGCTGAATGTTTGCATTGGTTGTGTTTATTTTGGTTCTGTGACAGGATTTAATGAGGCTGAAGCGGAAACAGGCAGACCTGAATCAGATTATTGCACAGGCTCAGGGTGTTCAGACCCGTCTAAAATACTCCAAAGCTGAGCTGGAAAACCTTAAAAAGAGAAATATCCTTAAATGCCAAGCGGTAGGGCCACGTTCTGCTCTGTATGTGTATGTCACACAAAGTCCTACTGTGTCATTTGAATGTCAAAGCACCTCAGACATCTTGTTGACACAGGAGCATAGTATCAAAGTTGCTCAGTACGGACTCTGCTTTGTCTGTCGTGCTGTTTGTTTTCAGGAGATTTCTCGTATGGAGAGTGAATTAGCAAACTTAGATTCTCAGATCCATATGCAGCAGGAGAGTGTGGAAGCAAAGGAAGCAGAAATGAAGACAATCAGAGATCAGATTGATAAGGTACTTTCACAACGACAATCAAAGCTGCATGTGGTTACACATAACTAATAATATTGTCCAAATTTTCTAAGAAAGAAAGTGAAAATAGAAGAACTTGTGTTGTCTCCCAGCAGTTCTTCTGTAGTTCATGACATATGTCTGGGAAACGTGAACGTGTGGGCAGGCATGACATGACACCTGCATCACATTCTGACATTAATGACCAGTTAACTGGAGTTTGTAATAGCTAATTGTAACAGCGCATTGTGTGTTTAGATGGAGGATTCAGTCTTTTTCGACTTTTGTGCTGAGATTGGGGTGGACAACATCCGGGAGTATGAGCAGGAGCACCTGAGACAGCAGACAGAAATCGACAAGAAACGGTATGACACCAACGAACCAGTATTTTATATAACTCTAGAAAAGGACTTTTGTGTGTTCAACATGAACGCCTTCATGTGTCTCTCTTGAGGCTGGAGTTTGAGAGTCAATGTACACGCCTGAATGCACAACATCAGTATGAACAAAACCAACTGGAGCAGCTAAAGAAGAAGCTCCACAAAATGGAGGAGTGCATTGAAGAACAGGAGAGAACCACGGCTGAGCGAAAGAAGGTAATCCTCTCAGGGCTTTTCCTGCTTATTTTTAAAAATTAAACTCATGGTATTGTTGTATATATAATATTCAAGAGCTTGTTTAGCTTAGATTTACTTGCTGTAATGGTTCTGCAGGATGAGGAGAAGCTGTTGGTGACAGTGGAAGATTATCAGAACAAACTGCTCGAGATGAATAACCAGCTGTTGTCTAAAAAAAGCGAAGTGACTACTGCCAAAGTTGAACTGGACCAGAAAAATCTGAGCGTCCAAGAACTGAATAAGTAACTTTGAGATTATTTGTTCTTCATGCAGTTGCTTCTTTCATGTGGTATTTGCATTTTTCTGCCACATGGTGAAATGAATTAATAATGTGAGCCATAACACAGGTCAGTACTGGTAAAATGGTCTTGTTTCATTCTATTTCTCAGAGAGTTGGTGAGACTTCACCAGGAGGTGATGTCTGCAGAGACAGCTTTGGAGCAGAAATGCTTGGCAAGACACAACTTACTCCTGTCCTGCAAAATCCAGAGTCTACCCATCACTCTGCTGTCTGGCAGCCTGAATGCAATCAGTGGGGAGCAGGTACATGTAGGACTCCGTCCGTCTCCCTCTCTCTGTGCCTTTTGACAGGTTTGCTCGGCCTGCCTGCGTTGTTGAGGTAGACAACCACCCACCCTGGGCTTGGTACAGGTTCTTCTGTTAAAGGGAGTATTTCCTCTCCCTGGTGCTGCTCTAGTGGGATTTGTTGGATTTTATAATTCAGTTTAGTTGTATTTTTGTGGTTTGAGGTCTTAAACAGTAAGTGAAAACAGTAAAGTGCATTCTGATGACTATTGTTGTGAATATGGCGTTACTGTATATTAATATAGTCAGTTGAATTGTCCTATTCAAATCAATTCAGTTTATTAAAGGAGTGAATAGTTGTAGTTTTAAAAGCAAAAAAAAATGTGTCAAGAAATTCAATGGATTCAAGCATTTTGGTATCAGTCATGATTTTTTGGTTTGTGCAGCTTGACGCAGAATCTGAAAGCACTTCAGCCACCATGGGCACCTTCGAAAGTGAGGGGCAGCTAGTCATTGATTACTCAGCACTGGAGGAAGAGTTCAGGGTGAGACATTGACACACACATGGAGACGCGCGTTATGCTGTTCATTTGCATTCAAGTATTACAAACCGTTTGTAAAATGAATGCATTTTATATGTGCTGGTGCAGACTCTGCAAACTGAGGAGGAGGTGCACGCTTACCTAGAAAACATGAGGGAGTCCATCTCGTCTACAGAGGCATTGCTGCATCGTACCTCTGCACCAAATCTGAAAGCTCTCGAGAAGATGAAGGAGGTGAAGGACAAGTTACAGGGAATCATGGAAGGTAATTTCAATGTAAAACGTGTGCCAGACAATCAATAACACATGTTGGTGTCATATTACATACATCTGTCAAGTCAAGTCAAGTCTTTCTTTATTGTCGTTTCTTCCACATGTACAGTGTTTACATATGGAGAAATTAAATTGGGTTACTCTCAACCCCATAATGCATACATTTAACACAATATAGTCTCTAAGAGAGAACTATATCAGTATACAACATAAAATACAACTGTTCAATAAAAGTGAACAGTGAACATTTAGTTTAAGTAAAAAAACAAAGTAAGCAGCGCAGGTACAGTGCATCCAACAAAGTGTACATACAGTGCAGGTAAAAGGATTGTAGTGCAGAGAGCTTATATAGGCTGATTAAAGTGGCTAAGCTGTAGAGGTAGTTGAATGATTATCACATCTGTCTTGATGAGTTGTGTCATGGTTCTGAGGTGCCTGGAGCAGGAGAGGGGAGGGGGGGCAGGTTCGGGAGTGAGTTCAGCTTCCTGACAGCCTGGTGGATGAAGCTGTCCTTTAGTCTGCTGGTCCTGGCCTGTAGACTTCGCAGTCCATCTCGTCTACAGAGGCTGTGACTTAGATATCAAGAAATAATTGTGAATTCTTAAGTTGTTGAGACTGAGACACAGATCAACATCCACCACTGAAAAACCTGTATCCGCTGACCGCTAATAGGTGATTACGTTGTTTCTCTCCTCCTCAGCCTTTGACGCCAGCACCAAAGCAGCCAAAAAGTGCAGCCAGGAGTTTGAGCAGGTGAAAGCCCGGCGCTTCCACCTCTTCAGCCGGTGTTTCGAGCACGTGTCTGTCATAATTGATCAGATCTATAAAAGAATTTGCAAAAACAGCAGCGCACAGGTGAAGCAGCAAAACCTCCACCACAGAAACACATATAATTGGACTTAGTGAATAGTTTATTAATATTTGTTATCACCAGACTGCTACGGCTATGAGACAGGTGTTTGCACTTCACTCAAGGTTTAAGTAAGAAAGTCCAGACAACGGTTGTTTGTGCTCCAGGCCATTCTGAGTGTAGACAATCCAGACGAGCCGTACCTCGGAGGCATTACCTACAACTGTGTGGCGCCCGGGAAACGTTTCATGTCCATGGACAACCTGTCTGGAGGAGAGAAGGCCGTTGCTGCTCTAGCCCTGCTGTTCGCCATCCATAGGTAATGCTGGTTGCCCAAAAACATAAACAAGCCAGATAATATTTCATTATACCACATTTACTTAATAAGATAAACAAAGATTAGATAACAGAAAACACAAACGTTTATGTTTAATGCCAGAATGAATATTAATGTACCATCGTCCAAAATAACTATTGTTTGGTTTTGTTGGACAGCTGGATTATTTTCCCTGACAGCTCTGCAAAACAAAGCACAACATGTCTGGTGGTGCTTCTGTATATTTTACATTGTATATTCATATTTACTGTGGTACTGTATTTCTTTAAATTAAAGAAAGTTGAAACCCTTTTTGACACACGCTGTTGGTTTCCTGCGTCTGCTCTTTGGCTCATCGGTCTTTGTGTAATTCTCAGCTTCCGCCCTGCTCCTTTCTTTGTCTTGGATGAGGTGGATGCAGCCTTGGACAACACTAACATCAGCAAGGTACATTTTCAGCTGCATCCAGGGTTTAAAGTGTACTGTAGTGTTTAAACTGTGGTTGATAGGGCTGGTTTATGTATGTATAGATTTTTAGATTTGATGCATATTTCGTTTCTGTCCAGGTGACCAGTTTCATCAGGGAGGAGTCCAGGGGGAACATGCAGATTATTGTCATCTCCCTGAAGGAGGAGTTCTTCTCCAAGGCTGATGCTCTGCTTGGAGTTTTCTCTGAAGTAACAAACTTTGCCAAGGTTTAGCAAATTCTACAGTAATTTGTGGTGTTTTTATTATGTCTCACAACAGTGTGTCCTCTCCCTCGCAGTCTGATGATTGTATGTTCAGCCGCATTCTGACCATCGATCTGCGCCCATACCCTTTGGTAGAAGAAGACAACTGGAAAGAGACTGACAGGGATCTCAGAGCGGCTTAAAGTCAGTAGAAGTGTCTCCACAAAGCACTGGTTAAAGGAATAGATGGCAGATCAGACTGATGGTTTAGTTCATGCTTCTACAGCGTTCGTTTAGCTTCCAGGAGATCTGATGTTACTCCACTACGATAAAATGTTGAAATGTCACTATGTTGGTACTATGTTTGTTGGTATGTTGCCTTTTTTGCCTGTTCATTAAATTTACTGTTGGATTTCCTGCAGGTGCTTTTCTTATGTATTATCAGGATGCTGGCCACACATGGGGCATAGTTACACCCAGTGTGTTTTACACAATGACAGATTAGTGGGCGGGCTTAAGTACAGTAAATGGTACGTAGACCTTTTCACTGGAACTACTTTACGTGTGTTATGTTACAGTTTCAGGTTTGCTCACTTTGCTGATGCACCGCTGGACCGTAGTTGTCCTGTAGGGGGCGGTAGTGTCGCGTGCTGCGGGAAAATAAATCCACCGACCCCGTGATCAATATTTACGGAAGTGCTGCCTCGGCGGAGTCACAGCAGCCTCGTCTGTCTTCTGCTGTTTAAACGCATTAAGGCTCAACTCTGAGTCACGTCGGTCGGTGTCTCTGAATTCAAAGCCTGTTCTTCGCCGGACGGTCCGTCCTCTAATTCAAGCTGCATCCGTTGTTAGCCGACTAACTCTGCTAGCGTTCAACGATGCTAGCCCTGGTTCCTAGTTCCGTTCTGAGGACATGGTCGTCTCGTTGGCTTCTTGGTTGTGTCTGAAGGCGCTAACAAGTGTCCACAGTCTGTTTATCTTTACGCCTTCGCACGAGTTGGTGTGGGAGCGTTACTCACAGCTAACCGCTAGTTAAGCTAAGCTAAGCTAAGCTAAGCTTAGGGAGCTAAGGCACCATGGGAGCTGAACAGAGTGGAGACGCGGAGCACAAGCATTCCGATTACAGCTCTGCAGGTGAGGCCACTACATGCACACACTGGTCTAGACACTGACCTCTACTTGCTTTAAGTAACTAAATGCTGGGAAGTATTTAGTCAAGGCCGCTGGTCAGTGTCAGTGATCTCAGACCTGCAGACACACGCTGATAGATTCTGTAGTTGCCTGTTACAAGACGCGATGCTGTGGATGAGCTATTGTTGTCATTGTAGTTGTGCCGTCTCCAGCTAAGCAGAAGGCGAAGATGGATGACATCGTCGTCGTGGCACAGGGGACCCAGTCGTTAAGAAACTTCCACAATGACCCAGATGTCATAAAGCTTCAAGAAATACCCACTTTTCAGCCCCTTTTAAAAGGTGAGTTTGCGATATCCCAGCTTCTTACAGGGATTCAAGTGAATCTACTAAATGAAGATTATTGTTTGCACACTGGAGTGGAAAAGCCATACGCATCAGAACCGACTCTTTTATAAACCCTTGAGCCCTTTACTTTGGCCATTCAGTCTGTCTTGCAGCATCTATATGACTGTTGTAAATTATGTTGTCCATTTAAAAATAAATCTGCAATGCAGACAAATGTTTAAAAAATGCAAATGGGTCAGAATAATTTAAATGTTGGGTTGAAACTCTGCACTTCTAACAATTTAAAATATTAAAAAAAATAATAATATAGTGACGTGTGGCTCCGTTAGCTCTGTTGTCTCTCAACAGTTTCTAGAAAAGGAAAGAAATTAGGAGCTCACACATCTGTGGAATTATTTTTTTCTTTGTACATGAGATGTTGAATTGAAAGTCAGTTTTCATATTGTTTAGTTGTTGCTGAAACCTATTAACACTGTCATGAATAATGAAAAGTTTCCCTGTAGACTCACTCCTGAAACAGCAGGAGATCTGTCAGTTTGTGAGCGTTGCTACACACGTTAAGCGCATGTCAAGTGTGGTTCTGTTCGAACATGTCCATTAAGGTGCGTCGCGCTCTTCTCCCCACAGGAGTCTTGAGTGGCCAGACGTCGCCTAGCACTGTTTGCCTGGAAAGGCTGGACGCGACTCAGGTTCTGCAGCTCTGCATGCGATACCAAGACCACCTCCATCAGTGTGCAGAGGCGGTGGCCTTTGACCAGAATGCCCTGGTCAAGAGAATTAAAGAGGTAAGATGATAAATCACAACACATACACTAATATGAACTATTGTGTGACACAGCTTGGTGAAGTGATTGTAAACTGAAATGAGCTTAATTAATTCAAGATTCTTTATCTTACCAAATGTTATCTTAAATGTACCAAAACAAAAAAATGCATAAAGTTTAAATAACTTTAACTTGATTCTAAACACACACTACTATAATGAATTTTCATGTGATTATTAAACATTGTAAACAAAATGGTTGGTGCTGTCTGGATTTTGTGGTTCACTTGCAATAAATGTTTGCAACGGGTTGTTTTTACATTTTGATTATGTTGTTGTGTTCTTAGTCATATTCATGTAATGTCAGCGAGTAATGTTATGGATACAATAATGTTCTTAACAGTTTTTCCCCTGTTTTCCTGTGAGAGAATTCAGAGTCTCATAAAAGCCTTCTCTCTGTCTCCCGTCTGTTCCTTTCCAGATGGACCTATCAGTGGAAACCTTGTTCAGCATAATGCAGGAGCGGCAGAAACGCTACGCGAAATACGCAGAGCAGATTCAGAAGGTCAATGAGATGTCAATGATCCTGAGACGCATCCAGATGGGAATCGACCAGACGGTGCCGCTGATGGAGCGCCTCAACAACATGCTGCCCGAGAGCGAGCGGCTGGAGCCCTTCAGCATGAGGCCTGATGGGGATTCTGCCTCAAAGTAGCTCTTTGAACTCCACCAGATGCCTTCATCCAGTCCCCATGTCAGGAGTAAAATGCAGGTCTGTCCAGCTGTAGAGATACTAAGCCTTTCCATTCAAAACGTCCTGAAGCGTTAAAGTGTATGTTTTCATACCATGGGGGAAATGACTGTAGTCAGCTCACCAGGTAATGAGTAGAAGTTTTTCTGAGCTCATGCTCATCGTAACATCCTAATCACTTAAGCACCTCTACTTAGCGCACAGACATTATTATATTACTGAAGTTTAAGTAAAGCTGCCTGGAGACTTCTTTAACTTGTCCCTTCTTGTCAGGCAGTCAAAGCGCTTATGTCCTTATGCTCCAAAAAGCTCCATGAAAACATAAATGGACAACATAAAGCATGTCAAGCATTTTCTGTCAACTCAGAGATTTGCCTTCGCTGTACCTGCACAACATCAGAGCTGCTTCCACTTATTATGACAAGTATTTGTTCTCTCCTGAAACTCATTCGTCATTGTCCCAAGCCCTCTGCCTCGTAACCGTTTGAACAGCCTGGCCAGGATTGACTGCTTTTAATTTGACGTTTATTGTCGGTGTTTCATTGTGGGATGTGATGGCAATGAGTCTCAGCCTAAACAAAGACATGTTATTTCCATTGGATTACAAAGGATTATGGATGTCCTTTACATTGGAACAGACTTTATTCCTTGACTGAGGATAGACTCAGTACCTGGTAAACGTGTGTTCAGCAGCTTGGCACAGAAGATGGACACAAAAACAAGCATCGGACATTTAATAGTGTTTCTTCTTCTTGGGTCACTCTCTGAATCTGTCTTTTTAAGTCATTGTACCAAACCTCAGCCTTCATTTTGTATGCAAGTTAGATGTGTTTGTCACAAAAGAATAGTCAAAAAAAGTCATCAAATGTTCGTGGCAAATGATTCGTTCTATATTCTGAGAGTCTGGCGATGGCACTGCCTGGGACATGGTTTAATTAATACTACATATATCACAATCAACATGTCGTTAAAACATAGTTGAAATCAGAAATATCCAGACCCTCGTGGTGAGTAGTAACCTGTAATAATCTCACGTCAGTTTTCCTTTGTGACATAAAAGTTAGAATAAAAGGAATAAAAACGTACCAAAGTATTTCACAGCTGTAGAAGTGGTTGGTTGCTGCTTTTACGTCCACTAGGTGGAGCCGTTACAGCCTGAGTGTTCTGACACATCTTCTACACACTACTTCTAGTGCTTCAGAGAACCTCCCCTCATCTTCCCTACGGCCACCCTCCATTTCTACCAGAGACTTTGTTATCAGTATCTGACCACACAGGCCCAAAGCTTCCTCAGAGCATTTACAGCAACGGATCCCGTTATTAGCAGTTTTTAGCTAGTTTGTCATAATTGCCAGTTGCTTGTCGTCTTCGTCTTTCATTGTAATTAAAACACGCCTTTCGATAACATCACTGTGACATATAGCTTTCTAACATTAGCTAAACTGTGTCTTTATGTCTTGTCCAGCATACACAAGCCTTGAAGCCTTTCTGTTCAAGAACCCGTAGAGCAGCGTAGTTTCATTGATCGGTCTCCAGACACCGGGCTCCAGGGTGTTGCCTTCACTTTTACCACGTCTTATCAACTCCTTAACTCACACTCACCTAAAAGGATCCTGCTGCAGCTGGTTTGCCTTGAATTATGACAATGACGGTGCTTCATTGACATAAGGGACATAAGGCAAAGATGAGTTTTCTTTTTAATTTAAAGCTGAACTCTCTTGATATGTCATTGCCTTTCATGTGTAAATTAAAGTGGTTGAAAAGCGTCCTAAATGGCCGTGAGGGTATTGTTTGAACGCTGGAACAGAAATGGAAATTGTCATTGCGTTCGGTGGCGAGGAGGTGTAGAAGTTCCTCGACTCTTTGTAATGAAGAATAGCTCCTGACGCTCAGAGCTGGATATTAATGCCGCCAGATGATACAATACGATCTGCCACCAGGAAATTCATTTTCTGAAATGAAAGAGAAATCCAATTTCCCCTGTATACTCCTCATTTGAATATAAATCAGAGACTGATTTGCTCCTTTTTCTCTTTCCTGTTTCAGCCTCTCAAAATTGGAAACATGAAAATAAGTCTGGGCTTCTTATCCCTCTTATCTTAGAGAGCGAAAGCAAACTAACAGTTTCTTCTGTAAAATTGTTAGAATTGAGTTTCCACACAACTTATCTGTGAACTGTGACGACAGTTACTGTATTTACTTTGTACTTACACAGCTCAACGCCTAATTAGCACCATTTGTCCTGTCCCAGTTAGTATAGTTGAATGAACGGTGCTGATGTACTGTAAAGCTGAAACCATTATTTAACAAACGTAATCAGCAGCTGTGCAACTCGATAAACCCAAGTTTAACGAAACAAAGGTTTATGTTTTTAGTTTGCTCTCAAATTTAAGCCCAGATCATTCGAAGTGTTTTAATTGTGACTGAGATTATTTCAATTTCATATTTTCTGCAGCTTGTAGATCAAACTATGAATTAATCAAGCTTTTACATTTCTTATGTGAAGTCCTCTCTCAGCTCTCAGCATGTTGCGTTTGGTTTGCTTGCGTTTGTCCAGGTCCAGCAGTCATCAAACCCCTGATGTGTTTGAAGAGAAGTAATTGGCTCTTAAACTGCACGTTTGCTCAGGATCCGCTCATAAACAGCAGGTCCTGGTCAGACGGCAGATTCTTATTCAGTGCTTTTCAGAATGTCTAAATGTTTAATATTCCTCTTATTAATTATGGTTTAATATTCTTTATAAGTAAAGTCATCGTGAAAGTTCATAAATAACATCTCTGTTTTCCTCCACAGGAGTGAATTTAAGTACTCGGACCACTCTTTTAAATTGGCTCATTTCTTTTATCACACTATGCTCCACTGTACATTTGCCAAATCAATTCCCTCTGAGCAGGTTAAAACAATCTGGCTCGAGACTGAACCAGCGAGTAGCCCTGGGGAAGGCGAGAGGTGTCTCTTAGATGATTGCTTGTATTGACTGTATTGACTTTCATCCTGTAAAATTACCCGGCACCGTTTTTTTATTTGACACCCAGTCACCTCCAGTGATAAACAGTCTGTGGATCCGCCCTCGTGAGTCGCAGCCAAACGCCGTCCGTGTTGCGGAGAGACGAAATCCGCCTCAGACCTGATCTGAGCGGAGACGTCTGGTGAAGCACTTGGTCGTAGTCTCAAGGACGCTAAGTTACTACTGCAGACCAGGCGCGACGTGTCCTTCCACTGTTTCATCACTGCTCTAGTAGGAGCTGGAAGGCATCTGTAGTAACTACCTTCATGTTCCAGCTTCTAGTCTGACCAGATTCACTCCAGTGCTTTCTGTTAGTTGACAGTAGCTCAGCGACTCGTTTTCTGTTAGCTTTGTTTCCTTTTGCACGTCTGAGTGTTGGAATCTTTAAACTCTCGGGCCACTGGACAGATGTGGTCAGTTTGGTTTAGCGCCCTGAACTATGATTAATGTGCTTTTCCCCAACTACTGCAGCAAAACCACTGGAGACATGAGAATCAAACCTTAATCATGCGTTACTCATTCTCCCTCACAGCCAAGATCCCACGTCACTGGACAACAGAAACGGAGAAATTCTGGATCATCTAGTCTGAAACTCAGGACTAGACACAGTTAACATGTTCAGAGTCAGGATGGTGTCTCTGAGACACTCAACCAGCAGCTCGGCTCCATCGCTTCGTCAGGCGGCGCCAAGGGTAGTTGAACTCTGGATGCACTCGGGTCAAGTCAACCTTGTGAGAAGGTGCAGCCGTGTGTTTGGTTAGAGATGTGATGAGTTGCTGCTCTCCTGCCTCATGCTGACAAATGCAGTGACCGGAGGCTGCAGGATGTTCCAGCGTTGCTTCTGTGGCTTGATTGAACACTTCAAGTCAAGTCACTGCGCCGCGGCTCCCATGCTTGGGTTGGGCCGTAACGTTCTGGAGTCTCGGTGTCTTGTCCAAAGACACCTAGAAATGTGTCCAGGAGGAATTAGCAGTTAAAAGATGGCACTTGTGCTTAATCTGCAACTGTTCCAACAACTAAACCACAGCTGCCTGCAGAAATAGCACGTTAGACAGTTAAACTATGCTTTTGGATTCAGAGTCTGAGGACAATTAGAAGAACTTGGGTTAGAAGTTCTGCTATTTTCTCTGGGTAACTGTGAGGTTGTTAGAAAAATGACAAAAGTTTTCGCTCCACATGTTGCCGTCGTTTAATCGGAAACTTTTGCCTGAGGAGTTTGCAAGTAGCATAATTGTAGCCACATTTGAATAAAATCAGCGAAGGAAAATGTCGTATTAAGAAAAACGTCTGCTGGTGCAGTAATTATACAGCTGGCTCCAACATGCAATAAAAGAGCACCCGTCACCTGGATGATGCCAGCTATGGCATTTACGACGTGGCCTTATTAGCCCACACACGCTGGTTTACCCTGATGCCATCTCCCACCTGGAAAAACACCAACGTTTAACCAGCGTGTTCGGCGTTTTTATTTGTTATTGAAGATGCTCAGTAAATCAAGTTGATGGAACAGAGAGTAGAGATGATTAAACACTGTTTCTGACTCAGAACATTAAATACTTATCTGCATTCGCCTATTGTGAATAAATACTGTAAACACTGGTCATATGTCTTTCATGCTTTTACTGTGGGCATGAATAATACATTAAGCCTCCTTGTTTTCCAGTGGGTTGACTCAGAAATAGTAAAACAGGTCTTCAAGTCCTGCCAGTGAGCAGCGCGTTGTTCATCGTGGCTTCATTTAAGTGGAACACGTGCTGCTTCACTTCTAACAATACCATGTAGGAGGAATCCGTCATTTCTGTTATTCATATGCAAATGCGACCTCTCCTCTCCAAGAACGTCCTCCTCTTCAGCTCCCTCTTAGGTGGGTGCCCCAACAAAGAAAGCATCGCCTCCTAGATCAGTTATGTTGAGTGGCCCCTTCTCGCTGATGACCAGATAAGAGTTTTGTTCCAGAAACACAGTGTTAGTGAAATGGCTCTGAACAAGAACAGAACCCTTAGAAATATCTTCAGCCATAGTTAGGTCCAGTCGTTGCTTAATTTATACCACACTCCACGGCACTTAAATCTTAGGAACATCTACAAACATGTGCAGCATAATTGCAGCAGCGAGATACAGTAGATCTGTTATGTGCTGTAATAGTTCTAGTTATTATCGATGAGTAAACCTAAAACCAGGAAAACCTCTGGAAACTAAGCAAACAGAATTAAATTCATGTAAAGCAGGGACACTGCCAGTTGGTAGAGTTTAGATTTCATGCTGCTGCTCATCCTCAAACCGGTGAAAGTCGTCTAGATCAGAGCCATTTGATTTATTGCTGGATCATGTTAAAAGCTTGGATGGTCATCAGCGGCATCATGCTGAGTCATGACCCCAGATCTAAGGAGAAGCCAGCTTTAAAGGAGAGCAGCTCAATTTTGTGCATAATTACTGGACCGAGTTAAAACCACCAGGTGCATTTCACAGGTTCTCGTAGATGAAAGCAGGAAGCAGACGTGATGGTGCAGAGAGGCTGAGCCTAAAGTCATCAGCAGCCAGTTCTCACGTCAGGAGGAAAGCCTCAAATAAATGAGTCACTCAACAAAGAGAACCATGGTATTATGGTGAGAACACGTTCCATGTCTCTATTTGATTAAAGTTATTACAGTGCGCAGCGTCAGGGAAGAGTCAGATGCTCCACAACCACTTTGACGCTTAGTGCAGCACCGGCAGCGTTTTAGAGGTGGAAGCATAGAGAGTCCATGTCACAGTCCAGCTCCTGCAAACAGAGCCAAACATAGGCTCGATTCCTATTAATGATGAACAGCCTTAGTTCTGCCTCCTCTGGTAGGTTAGTGCCTGTTATCGGGTTCGATTCCTTCTGTTGATGTTGATGGATAATCTGATTCCGGGACGTTTCTGGCCCAGTGAGCTTCTCTTTTCCGATGGATGGATGTGGAACCTGATGGCCTCAGTCTGGGGAGGTCAAAGTGAAGGGCGAGCAGCAATACGTTGCTGTTAGTGCGTGAAGCAGCTGAATGACTTGCTCAAGGACTCGTCGTGGCGCCTAAACCTTAAAGCTTGTCTTTAGTGTCTTTGGCTGCTTGTGTGCTTGTACTCGGGCTTTGCTGGCTCAGCTTTCAAATCGTGACCAGAACTTGATTGTGAACTGACCGGTGAACTAAAGTGAACGACTCTTCGTTCCTCGAGTTTCGGCTTCCCTCCACGTGTTAAACCTGTTGTGCAGTCCCTTCCTTTAGCTTTAGCTTTACCTTAGCTTGGCCTGATGCTGTTTGCAGGAATGTTTCGAATTCATCTCTAAATAATTGATCTCATTTCAGAAAGTGTGAGCACGCGCATCAGCACAGAGGGAATTCCAGCCGGTCCTTCAGGTGGAGGCAGAGGCTCACATCTCAGACGACGCTGCCTTTCATCCCGTTCCGCCGGGTTAAAATGTGAGCAGCAGTTCACTGAATATTTAGTCACACTGGGAGCACTTCCACCCCTTCAAATTATTGGTTATAAAATATTCAGACCTCGCCTCTGTGGGGACGGAGCTGAAACACAGGCAGGCTCCTCGGCGGCTGATTGGGCGAGTCTTCCTTCAGCTCACGCTGTAGCTCTGCACCTTTCACGCTGACGAGGCTGACATTAATGGATACCCTTCACACCTTTCAAGCATGTAATTATGGTGCAGGCAGTTTGAAAATGCAGTAATTGGTGGTTGAGCGAGAGGCGCATTGTAACTGACTGAACTGTTTCCTGTAATAAAAATAACACTGAAACAGCTGGAGCTTGAAATTAGGCTCCATCTGACCTTTTAAGGAGAAGCCACGATTCGAAGACTCATCAGTTTATTCTTGTCTTCTTCTGATGTTATGAAGTTGTTTTTTAAAGCAACTTGTGGGGCTCGAACATCTCAAAGCGATAAACAGAGAACACAAGTGAAAGCTTTGCCAGATGCTAAGTAAGTCTTAAAAGCTCAGAATCTCAGAACTGCGTCCGATGCCGATAAAAGCTCCAAGTCTGAAAATTGCTGTTAGGGCATCGAATGCAGCTTTAGTGATCTATTATTAAACGTACAAACAGCCCTTTAATTGACCACGTTTTGAGACGAGTTACTGCAGACGTGTAAATACTGGCTTTCATGGAAGGCTCTTAACCTGCTGCAGCCCCTGACGCTGGGTTTAACAGTCAGACCTTCTGCAGGAAAGGGCAGCTCGCGCTTGTTTCCACACCATCAGGACCAAAGACTCACGTGTTCAGCTGGACTAACATACATAGAGAAGAAGCTAAAGTTATTTACTTACTGACTTTATTTCTAATCAGCTCTTCCAATAACAAGGACATTTTGGAGTCGTATTTCAAATGTAAGTTTGAGTCTGTGAAATCTCCTCGTAGTGCTCTGCTCCCACATATGACTAGTGGGATGTTCATGACAACATCCAACTGTTGTGTTTATTCTAGGGTGTGAAACGCCTACGGAGTCTGCTCCCTGGACTCAGACACGTTTTTGGTATATTTAGCCGATTCGACGTCTTCTAACAAGGTTAATAGTTTTTTCATAAAAGTCTTTGGTAGTCGTCGTGTGCAGCAGTTGGAGAGATGAAGCAGTGAAAGCAGCCTCCCTCTGTCACGAACGTCTTCGTCCATGGGTGCATGGAGCACACGTCCTCCTCTGCAGTGAACCGCGTCACCTCCACGTCGGCGTCCTCGGTGACTTTTGTGCCGCCTATTTAGTTTCCGCTGTTCTTGGGCTTAGCCTGATATCAAAGCTCATTGTCCTCCGTTCAGCACCAGCACCGTCGTCGGCCCATCACAGTGGACATAAAGCTGTTGTTTTAGCTTGACTCTTGTCTTCATTTTTCTTGTCAATCACATGAAAACATGAAGCAAATAATATCACAGAAAGGTTTACGAAGCCTGTTACTTACATCGTTAGTTGGAACAGTTACAACGATGACAACGACTAAAAGTCAAAAAAGCCCCTTATGCACAGTCGATCACAGAAACAAATAAATGCGTAACAACCTGCCTCCACGCGGATCCGCACCCCAAGCTTCAGGGACACGTTTGTCGGAATTCTACATAAAAACAGCATCGTCACAGCAATAAATAATTAAGAGAGATGAATAATTACTGCAATGCGAATCAATTCCAATCCAAAGTTTCTGACAAGCTAATGGATGGAGCTGAAGTTGGGCCGCGGCGGTGATGTAAAGCGCTGCCAGCCGCTGAGGATGACGGTAGAAATCGGAGCTCGGCTGTTTCCTGTGTGATGATGTATGGGAGAGATGAGGGGAAGAGTATTGACTGGTCACGCTGCACAATCATCAGTCTCATTGCAGAGCTCAGGGTCTGCCATTAATCCTTCAGTGTTGTTTCATTTGTCCCGGGTGAAGGACTCATTCTTGACTAATACTACTACTTGTGAAAACACTGCTCCAGCCTTTGTCGTGCTGCGCTAACACATGGACGGTGAAACGCTCTCGCCTCCTTGTGCTGTAGTGTCAGTTTTAGTGTTTTCACTAGAAAACCGAACACGATACTAACGATTCAGGCAACAGTCTCCTGTGAGTTTGTGACTGTGACGGTTGCTCATTGTGTATCTGGCTGCGAGGCTTCTCATAAACCAACTTGTCATAATTCTAACTTAGCTTGGCAGCTAAGTATGATAAGATCTTCTTTCTAATGCTTTCCAGATGGAGGAAATAGTCATTTGCATCAGTTATTAGTGCGACAAGACGGAGCTTGAGAAAATTCAATTTCTTCTTCTCTCCTAACCCGTAACTCAGTGACGGTGTCGTCTCTCGGAGCAACTTGAACTTTTAAGAGTTAATTAAGACTTGTTCTGACAGAGGCAGTAAATCCATATTCATATTTCTGAGAGAAGGTCATGCAGCACAACAACAAGAGCCCAGCCACCCGTGGATGTCTTTGAGCGCGACTTTGCTCCGCCTCATCAATTCTTAATTGATTTATTCATCTATTCATAAATTAGCTGAGCTTGTCTCCAACGCGCACATGAATATCTTAAGTACACACTGTGGCCTTGATGTATAATTGCAACCTGTCGTAGTCAGCTGCCAACGTTTTGTGTTCAGATGAGCCCGAACTGTTTCCTGTAATGAAGTTGCTCCAGACAGAACGTCTCAGTTCTGATGAACGGCTTTAATGAGGCGTGTGGATCCAGGCATCGACAGGTGTGAGGCCTGGAGCCGGTGAGTGTAGCCTCCTGGCATTTTCACTGTTGGGCGCTGTTTGTATTTTACAGCCGCGCTGACGTAATAATGTGCGACAGTCTGTCTTCAGACGTCCAATTAAAACTTCACCAAACCGGGTCGCGTCCCGCTAGCAGCAGCCGGAGCAGAGCTGAGTTCAGCTGTGTAGCGATGGGGTTTATAGGAGGCCCAACAATGACAGGTTCAGCTTCTGGGCATCATGAACGTCTGTAACCGACGTCAGGGACAACATGCAGAGACGCTTTATTCTGCTCACATCACATTCACTTCATCAGTGGAAGGAATCATGGTCCTGCATGTCGCCGCTTCTCACCGCTTCAAAACAATAAGGATGATGCAAATCCCAGGTTTGTGCTGTCCAGCTGGGAAAGCTTGTTGTTCGTGGGGCTGGTTAACGGGCCGTCAGACAGAAGGTCGTTCGCGTGGACACGAGCGGGACAGATGCCCCAGCGTTGCCTTCATGTCGCAGCTGTACTGGAATTAGGCTGATGCTTACGCGCATTGGAACAGCAGGGACTGAGTGTTCGTGCCTGGTGTTACATGGTGTGATCTGAATCATTTAGGACGCTTACATCTGAAAACAGCCGCAGCGTGTTTTGTGATACAGCACGACAGCGTTGAGCGTGTCGCGCCTTCAGCAGCAGCTCTAATAACAGCGTTAATCTGTTTTCATGCCGGATTAGAACCAATCACACGGGAACATGGCAGCATGGAGAATATACCTACTCTACGTTTTGAGGCACTTGAAGACTAATTATAATTGTAAATTGGCAACTTGGCCCTTTTTCAGCACAATCTGAGTTTGAACTGTCCATTAAAGGCACCGTCCACTCAAACGCTGGACTGGAGGCCAGTTTGACGGTTTCATTTCTGCATCTTTTTCCTTCTTCTGATGATGTTAACACTCAGACACATCAGCAGCGTGGACGTCTTTGTGCGTCTCAGAGCTTTGAAGACGTGTATTATATAACTGTTTGCTCAGAGGTTGACGTCCGCCGGCGTCCAGCCCGTTCTCTTTTTCCTGCATGTGTCTCCCAGTTAGTTTGAATGCATTCACAGTAAATGAGCAGACAAAATGTTTCTGTTTACCTCTAAAGTCCTGCTGCCACCATCAGTTAGTTATATTGTCAATAACAATTAGGGAGTCTGTTCCAGACGCAGCCACGCGAGTCTGGCATTAACTCCACTGTGCTTCAAGGACGACTGTGTGGTTTGGACCAAATGAGGCAGAAGCTGGAAAATAACACCACCACATTTTTCAACATTGTTCAGTGATGTTTTAATGGTTGTGATTGTCTGAGTCAGTCACTACAGGAACTGGTCAAGACGGTTTTCAGAGTCATACTGATTCAATTCAGGCTGTTTTTGATAAAAGCTCCATAATTACACCTGGATTTTTCAACCATTTGGTTAATTACTCCTTTGCTAGAAGACCAATTAGTGTGATTATGTTTCCATCACCAAGACACAGTAAAGAAGAAACAATGTTCCTGTTGTTTGGAGATTTAATGTGGATGAGGAGCAATAAATGCCCAAAACGCGGCTAATGTGGGGGTCATGGAGCTAAACGCTCCTAATTGCCTACGTGTGGCCTGAGTTGTGCAGCTGTCTCATGATGCGTTGCCTCTTTAAGGCGATCCGAAGAGAGAGGAGGGGGGAGTAGCGGGAGGAAGAGACACAAGTGAGAGCCAATAAGAGGCAGAGGCTGCAGACACACTCTGTTTGTGACACCTTGTGGTGGAGAGTGAGGGGGTGGCAGGGATGGAGAGCGAGGGGGGCACCACTGGATAGAGAGAGAGATCAAAGCCAAGGAAGAGACAGAGGAGGAGAAACGAGGATGAGAGATCGCAGCGCTGCAGCGAGCGCCAGCCCCTCGCCTGCCTCCGCATCCAATGTTTACTCCACTTCTTCTGAGCGCCGGTTGTCTTCCCTGTGCGTGAGTCATGGAGGTGATTTAGGTGAGTGCATCGCCACGGAGCAGCAGCGAGCCGGAGATCTGCCCGTGTCTGAGCTGTGGCCAGGTAAGACCGATGAGCCGCTCAGTCACTTTCTCTGAGCAACTTCTGCAGAGTTTGGCTTCGTGTCACTTTCCTCCTCTCTGCTCACTAAACTCCCTTCAAACGCATCTTCCTATTTCTCCTCTCAGTCCACGGACCGTTGGCCGTCATGTGGGAGTCCGGTCGGAGATGAAAGTGTCAGCTGCGGTATTTGTGTCTTTGTGCATTGACAGGCAGGCTCAGTGCGGCCGAGGGCTGGAAAAGGATGAGCGGGAGATGAGTCAAATCTCCGCTCGAGGGGCTCGGAGGGTAACGGCATCACTGATGATGATGCCGATTTGTATGGGAGAGACGGAGGAAGATAATCCTGACGCTGGCTGCTCGTCTTTGGGCTGTTTTTACATTTGGCTGATGTAAGATGTGTTTGTCCCCTGGAGCCGGAGCTTCCCTGGGTCTGACTGAGGCGCGTGGTCTGCGGCTTTTGGAGGCGTTGAAGGCAGGTGATCAGATTTTCGTGGCTCAGCCCTCCCGAGTGACAGCTGAGCTCTATCGCAGCTTTCATCATGACTCAAGCTGGTAAACTGCAGCTCAGCCTGTGACACAAATCCTCGTCCCCTCAGCCGCGAGAGAATAACCTGCCTTCATCTCACGGTGGGATTAGAGTGATTTACTGTTGCTACCCCTCAGCTCAGGAGTGTTTGTGGCGGTTTGACCTATAATGGCACCTAATGGCATCGTATGTCATTTCCAAGAGGACACTGTCAAACTAGTCGCTGTCGTCGGCCACATTGGCTGTGATACGGCCGCTGTTATTAATGCTAGCTCTGCCCGTGACCCCATCAAAGCCACTACTGGCAGAAGCGCTGACGGGAATTAATGGAGCCCTTAAAATTTGAAAGTACATTTATTGCGAGCTGGATTTACTGTGTGATTACTGACCTCCATCACTTTCTGCAGAAGATGTTTCTATGTGTGTTGGCTGCTCTGCTCAGGCTTTGACTGAATGGACGACGTATTCGGGTCCTGATCTGATATTGATCACATCCTTGTTTTCTTCTAGCTTAAAAATCCTTTTTAACGATTTTACCTTCTCCTTTTTAGATCCATCTCTGTTGTGAGCATGGATTTGATGCGAAGAATCAATAATATATAAATGGCTTTTACCTGAACTCACACGATTCATGAACTTCTTGGAAAGAGAAAGTGTCCAAAATGTTGCCAGATTCATCGTTTTCATGGGGTCACTAATACGCTGATCACCTTATTTTAAACACAAGCCGTTGTATGAAGGTTTCAGTATTGCAGCTGGGTGAAATAAGTCACGCTCACGAATCAATGAACAGACAGAAACAATGCAAGAGGGAAGCAGCACAGCTAGTAAACAAGTTTAACAGCCTGTGCAGATGCAGGGGGAATAAAATCAGTGTCATTACGTTAAAGTCTGAACTATTGAGCAAGCACAAAACTAAATTGGACAAATAAATATTTCAGAGCGTGTAGAATCAGAAGTCAGCTTTGCCGTTCAGTCCTGATTTCATGTGCCCCTGTTTCAAAATAAAAGAGAAGCCGTGTTACATGTTTCATGTGCTACTTGAGATGCACTGGTCTGAATCTTGACATAATGGACCGATCACACGACGTTTCCAGTCGCAGTAGGTTGCGTTTGTTGGCAGCCAGGTTGTTTTCAGCAGATATTCCCACGTTCAAGTGATTCACTGGTGATTTACCCACAGACAACCTCCAGACAAGTCGTGTTTTTGGTCTGAGTCATCTGACATCAACACGTTCACAGTCTCTTCCAGCTGGGATGCACGTCCTACTTAGCGACGAGGAGCAAAACCAGCGACGAGTCAACCAGCTTTTAAAGGTCAGTCGTCTAATCAAGCCTTATGACTCCAACACCGCCAGCCCTGGAACAACGGAGAACGTGTTTCCAGCTCGTCCCCTTTTCATCTCTCGCTTCAACAAAATGAAGTGTGAAAAATATGGACGGTGGGTGGACTGCCTACTTTAAAACAAGCAAAGTGTACGCGGCCATCTGCTCGCGCCAGAGCTTTCTTTTAATCAAAGCAGCAGCTCCGCAAGAACCAAACTCTGTCGCTCCCGCAGTTTAGCATCTTGCATTAAGAGGGAGCAGAACACACAGCATAACATGTTGATTCCATCGAATCGAAGCCGAAGCCACGCGACGCTTCGGTGCCATGAACAGATGCACAATGTGACCAATTAGAAGCTCGGCGCTGAGACTTGTGGGCCACGGTTGCCTCTTATTTGGAAGATGTCTTTGTCTTATTGAAGTGGATAAACAGTTGGTACACAACAGCTGCTGTCCTTGTCTCAGACAGATCAAAGCGTTTAAAGTATTTTGGGTTGTTTACTGTTGGAAACATCACATTTTTCCAAATAACAGGTTTTCTTACTTTTGCAAACAGCTGAGAGCATAGAATGATTTCACTAACGCAGATGCTGAGGTTTGTAGGATGTTTGCGTCTGATGGCTCAGCGACTGATCTGCAGTCCTGCGTCTCACATGGCCAGACAGTTCATTAGAGGATGTGTGGGTGAAAATGCATTACAGGCTTTTCAATTATTAAGCAAAATGCGTCACCGTAGATGTTTCTCTTCTTTTTCTTTTTTCTTCCAGGCTGTGTCATCGTGTGATCAAGGATCCATGCGAACAGAAGACGCCTCCCGACAGCCAGCGTAGGCCCCGACCACATCAGCAGGCAGGTAAGAGCTGCCGTCGCATAAAGCCGAAGATCAGGGATATACTCACACGTCTAATGATGATGAGGCCAGAAGGTTCGTTGTGTTGGGTTCGCGTCCAGGGATGTAGATTCTCCAGCGAGGTGTGGGAACCGTCTCACTGCGTGGTTCAGGTGACAGCGTCTTACGGAATAACACCGAGACGCCAGAGTAGAACCGACCCAGAACACGGTGTACGAGTCAGGTTACGCTGGAGGAGCTGACGGGGTCTGAAGTAGAGGCTGTTTTTAGCTCCACCGCTTCTGCACATGTCAGAGCTCCAGCAGTGAGAGGTCTGGTCTTTCCTGAGGCAAGCAGAAGGTTGTCAGCGCCCGAGGGAAGTGCACTGGAACCTGGATCATCACGGTGTGGGACGGCTGAAGGAGGCGAACGCCATTTTAACAGCACTTTGAATGGGTCGCAGTTTTTTTATTGTGTGTGCAACAGCAGGTCGATTTCCTCTTGTTTCTCCGCAGTCAGTGAGTTTAAAGGCTGTGGTTGACACAGGAAGACGCGTCTCTCGGTTGGATTTCAACGACTTGTCTCATCCAGTCAGCGAGAAGCGAGTTGTTCCCGTTTATCAGGCAAAGGAGAAGCGTTTTTTCACATTGTTGTCAAATTAGTTGTAATCGCACATTGTTTGCGGCACCACAACAACAACTGCAGCACATCCAGGTTGGAGTGAGACACTTCACAGACGGAACTATGCAAAACCTGACAACGCTGGTTGTTCACAAAAACTGCGGAGATTAGCTGCAACATCAAACTCCAGCGAACACGACATGAAACATTCATCCCAACAGCAGCTGTCCAACGTCCAGCCTGTGAGGAAATGCTCTAAGCCTCCTCCCTAGAACATCTGTTGGCATGTATCTGAATCATTACAAGACTGCAACAGGGTGCACTCTTGACCTTTGACCTCTTCAGTGTAAAGAGAGCAGTTGGTTTGAGAAGAGACTCATTCTGCCTCAATATCGAGAAAATAAACTCTCCGTTGTTCGACTGCTCATGTTCCTTCAAAAGCACAAAGTTAGCGTTTTGTGCAGTGTGTTTCGTCCATTCGCGTCAGTGACTGTTTTCTGTAAAGACGCTATGATACATCACAGAAAAGACAAAACAGACAGAAAATCATGTCTACAACCTGCGCCGCCACCAGACTACGACCCCTAAAGCATCACGGGGTCGTATTTCCTTTAACTCTGTAATTGGGCAAAGTCTGGCGTCACTTCTCATCGCGTTGTTGATCGGTCAACGCTTCTTCTGATGGATCCTCATAGCAGCTGATTTTCATTGGGAGAGAAAGCCACACACGAGGAGTCTCCAACCCTTTCGAGCCATGGCACATATTTTACTTCATGAGATGTTGAAGTTTACGCTGAACCGCGTTGGACAACGTTTCCCTCACACTCAGTTGGTTCCCAGTAGAAGTTCAGCTTGTTTGCCTTCACCTGAAGCAGGACTGTGTCCTATGAACCGTTTAGCGGTTCGTCCAGCTGGTGGCAGTGGGACTTTGTCCTGCTTGTCCCTACAGGCCGCTCACTCAGAGAAATGATGCGGTGGAGCTGGATGTTTCACGGCACCTGATGATTTCTCACTAAAACAATGACTCACAAATAATGAGGCGCCTGTGCTTCGATGCATAACTCAGCCTGGGGTAAGAAATCGCTTATCAGCGGCATAAACAAATGATTCTCTTGTTCTGCTGTTCCCTCGTGGCTGAGGCGTGAACTCGTCAACCTACAGTATCTACAGCTACATGTGTGCAAACCTTAGAAAACGACTCGAGCTCAACTCCTCCAGTGTTGGAGTAGAGCTTATGTAGTACATATAATAATATACAATAGTCATGAGTTGTAAATACTATGATAATACGATGATAGGAAGGCAACAGTTTTCGCTCCGTGGTCGTGCAGAAATCTCAAAGTCTTTCACCAGCACAGTTTAACTGGCTTGTTTCAGACGTTGGCGTTGTGTGATCGTAGCTAATGGGATTAACGGTTATCACGCGCGTGAGATGAAGAGCTCCGGCAGCTCTGCACCGACTCCTGCCTGTCTTGATTAATTCTGACGGGTCAAAGGAAGGCGAAGCGTCTTCAACAACGTCTGTTGTCTCTAGCAAGCTTTTCATTTTCACCAGCGTTTGATGTGCTTCTCTCTGACTTTTGACAACTGTAGAGGGGAAGGCCCACAGCCGTCCCACGAGGCTTAATTATCCCCGACTGTTAGCAGCCGGATAAGAGGGGAGGGCAACTAAAGGCGAGCGAGAGATGGTGGGATTCATGTAGATTGTGTGATATTACCTGGCCTCTGATCAGAAGTCTGTGTTGGCAGGCGGAGCACATAATCCTCTCAGCTTCTGTGGTTGAAGCCAGAGACTCCCGGTGGAACACAGTCTAAATGTGCGTCTGCAGGCATCAGCGCGTCCGTCACGCAGGTCAGCAGACGTTTCAACGCACTTTCATTTACATCTCTTGACTTTTCGTCCCACATTTTGCACAACAATAGGCAGATTCTCTGTAAATGTCGAGTCCTCAGAGAAACGCGAGAAGTTCTGTTTTTTGTCGCGGCCTCAGTTTGTTACTGAGCCTTCACACAAATGGTTTCAAGGCAGTTGAGCAGAACTTGATGTCTGTGATGATTTAAAGAAAGAGTGTGGAAACGGTTTTTGTGTTTAATAGTAGTAATAGTAATCCAGTAGCATCAGAAGCTGGTGTTAACAACACTCACGCTGTCCTGTGTTATTGTTGAGACAACTTCCAGTCAGACCTGACAGAAAGTCTGGCTTCTATTTAAAGTCTGATGCTTTTTTACAAATCCTAAAAGGAGGTAAACTGTCTGCGAGGATGTTCTGTGCAGAATTACAAATCACTTTTATAAGGTCTGGCTTGAAAAGCAGCAAGTTTATCCCTTAACAGAGATGTCATAAAGCTAAGCTGCTTAACAGACAGAAAAAGCTTTTTGGGTTTGATTTTGACAGCAGTTAATCCTGTCCCCAAAAGAAACCAGCATTTTGTGACATTACAGAAAATAGTCAGTGATGATAGAATAATAATAATAACACGTCTGACGAACGGCTTCATGCTAACGGCTGCTGAAGGTCATGCTTTAGTTGCAGTGTGTCATGTGACGACGTCAGGTGCAATGAGAGGCGAACGCGATGTCTAATGAACGTCTGCCGTCTCCTCTGTGGGCAGAAGTGATTAAAGAGATGCTCAGACGTTCACACCGATCCACCAGCACCGCTTGAACTCTCTGGTCCGACTGGGAGGACTTTTATCTCAGCTGAAGTCAGCTGTGTTGTATTTCAGAGTGAACTGGTGAGAGGCTGGTTTCTGGTCCCTCACACGTCAACACATCTGGGACTGAGAGTCAGACAGAAAAGCTCTGAGGCGACGTTACGATACAGCTTCATGCTGGAGTCCATGTAAAAGCAGGTTTCAAATGATTAAAAGACATTTGGATGTGAAACAGTCCAACACAGCGGCTGCTACTCATGCTGGTCCTTGATTACTTATCATGCTCGTTGAGCATCAATGACGTAACCTACATTGTTTTTTAGGGAACAGTCAAAATGAACAAACACAAATGTGCCTGAATAAATTATCGGAAGAGGCACAAGTCAGTCCGTTGGGCAGCCACGGTGTGAGCGAGGCTGGAGCTCAGCAAAGCCCCATTTATCTCAGCAGCCTGTGAACTGAAGAGCGGGCACGAACCCGAACACATGCTCTGCTCCGCGCTCGCGACTACGACTGCGATCAGGGATTATTTCACTAATTAGCAGAGATACGCGCCTCTTCTCTGACACAAAGTGATTGGATCAGATAACCGGTTGACATTCACAGCTCGCTTTTCTCTCCTCTACTTGCAATTCCCACAGAGGCTTTGGTCACAGGCCGCCTGCCTGCGGGTGAGCTCCCCAATCTGTGTTCGCTTCTGCATCTCCAGCCCGAGGTTGCACCGCGCCGTAGTAGTTGGTACAGTGTCGTCATCCTTTTGTTTTCCGCTGGAAGACTAAGCGCTGTCACGTGGGTGAGATGCAGAACTTCACAGTCAGTCGGAGGAAAGATGTGAAGCATTCGCGCCTGCACACGTTTCACATGATTTCACTTCAAATCAGCAACAAGTCAACACCTGGTTAGTTTTTCCATGTTAGACTGAATAACACTAGGATTTATTCTCAGGTTTTGTCCCAACCCTCCAGCTTTAATTTCCCACACACTGTAGATGACACTGACCCTCTCACTCAAAATACATTTAGCACTTTTATAAAGCTTCACGTGATCGAACTCCGTTTCCAGTTGATGAACTGCTGCGGAGAGGAGACGGGTCACGTGAGGTGACGTGGCTGCGGTAGCCGCTCGCCTCCTTTAAGTCCTCGCTGGTTGCTGCCGCCTCTGGCTTCGTGCCCTCACCTGCTCCTTTAAACTGGATCGAAGCCAGAAGCTGCGACTCAGGTGTTGTGTTTGGCAAACTTTGCTGCTTCAACAACCACGATTGTACTTTATACACGTTGAAGCATTTACTTATACATTTAGCAGTTTTTTCTGTGTCTGTGCTCGTCGTAGCTTAATTAGCTCCGTTTCTGGGCTCGTTTTTAGATTTAGTTTCACCCTAGAACTCAGCAGAACTGTACAGAACAAGGTGGAACTTCAAAGCCAGCTGCACAGTTTCCAACAGACTTACTGCACAGACAGGTTTCTCCTGTCGGCTTTACGTGGAGCAGATTAGACTTAAACTGACAGAGACTGCAGGTTTGGTAATTGTTCGGTGATTCTTGTGAGCTTTATTCAACATCTCTTTGAGTTATTGTGTAGGCTCGTGCCTGTGATGTTTAAAGGGCCCCAGCAGGCAGCTACAGTACACAGCTCCTCCAGTCTTAATAAGCTGAGCCTGTCTCATCTGGCAGCGGCAGGTTTGCTCGACATCCTTCCTTCAGAGCATCCGTTTCACCGTTTCATGAAGAACCTTTTGATTATTGTGAATGGCAGCAACATGCAGCAAAAAGCTTCAGAGAGTTATTTCCACCAGTTCCTCACCTCATCCTTTAAAAACCCGAATGTGGAGGAAATGAAACTCTGAGCAGACTTTAAAGGTTTATGTGGCTCTTTGAAGTAATTTTCCATGTTGGGTCTGTTGATTGGGATCCAGAGCTGAACAAACGGAGACATTTACATGTGACATGATGTCAGCCAGACAATTAATGGACAACAATCAGTTTATCATAAGTAATTTTACAAATGAACATTGATTAACCTCAGGTTGTAACACAAATACTAGTAGCTAAACAGAAGCACAGAGAAGCCAGAACATCCTGCAGCCAGGAAACATGAGCAGAGTGCGAATGATGACGAGGAGGCTGAGGCAGATCCAGGGAGAAGCTGCAGCGACCTGACAGGGTTGTGCTGCTGGACCTGGGTTCGGAGGCAGAACGAGGACCTTTGGACATCGAACCCAATGCACCAGCCCAGCGGCCGACAGGAGCCACACTGGATTCTGTGTGTTTCCTCACCAGTCGGCTCCCTCAGCTTCGGTTGGTCCTCGGCCCGGGTCGGTTGGCTCTGCCTTGGTACCAGGAACGAGGTGCAGCCCGTCGCTCATTCCAAGGTTTTGAGAGTTTGATTTTAAATTCCTCTCTGTTCGTCAAAGTGATGCAGGCACAATTATCAACAATCCATTTATCCCTTAATTCTGGGGTTGGAAAAAATAGTTTGGATAAGTTACAATCAGCAAACTAGCAGAACCAGTCCTAGAAGAAATAGGGACGAGTAGAGTATTGACTTCAAGAACACAATTAGAATTGATCTGGTGAGCTTTAACTGTCAGGCCAGTGGTCGAACCTCTGGCACCGTCATTCTTC